>OX451738.1:919335688-920669039 GCA_948472305.1 Vicia faba
CTTCCTCTACCCACTTCTACTCGTCAGAACAATGAATAACCTTTTGTTCAACCAAGACCTGTTTATATACCTGCTCGAGGAAGATAACTATGTGGATTGGATTTCTAATGTTGATGAACCTACCACGGGCTATAAGAAGTTGTGTTTGCTCGAGGAGCATATACGGGCTTTTGAGATTCAGGGTGCCATGGGGCTTGATATGTATGATTTGGGACTAGTCCACGGAGTGAGGATTCCTCTGAAATTTAAAGTGTCAAACTTTGTGAAGAACAAAGGAACCTCCAGTCCAAGGACACATGTTAGGTCTTACTAGATGAGGATGTCAGCATACTCCGATGATGAGAATCTACTCATGCATTTGTTTCAGGATAGTTTGATTGGTGGGCCGTTAGAACGGTACATGCAACTTGAGAGTACTCACATCCGTACTTGGAGAAATCTAGTTGGAGCTTTCGTTTACCATGACCAATACAACACTGACATGGTTCCTACAAGAACTCTGTTGCAGAATATGTCCCAGAAGCAGAATGAGTCATTTAAGGATTACGCACAAAGATGGTGTGAAATGGCGGCCAGAGTCCAGCCGCCCATGACGGAAATAGAAATGGTAGACATGTTTACCAGCACCATGCAGAGGCAATATAATACTGCTTGTAGTACTTACGGGGAAAAGACAGAAGTTGGAATTAAGATTGGAAAGATTTAGAAGGATGTCTTTGAAACTAATGCTGGTAATGCAAAGAAGTCTTTTGGTGGTCACTAAAAGAAGAAAGAAGGGGGAGCCAATTCACTATATGCATGGAAGGGTAAAGGTGGGGCTTATCAAGAGTCAGGGCATCAAATTGTTACGGTCAATATTCCAACAGTGACGCCTCAGCGGCAGATGTATGTGCCGAGGCAGGGCAATCAGCAAAGGCTGAGACAAGCACCGAAATTTTTGATGCACTTCCTATGTCTTACGTGGAATTACTACCTCAGTTGCTCGAGTTAAGTTAGTTGAGTTACGTACTTGGAAACTTGATCTTGAAAAATTGTTGTCCAACTTTGACGCTAATGCCAATTGTGAATTTCATTCAGGTGGACAGGGACATACCATTGAGAACTGTATAGCATTTAAACACAAATTACATGACTTACTGGATTCACAGACTATCATTTTCAAACCAGTGCTAGCAGCCAAAATCATTCAGTAAGCTTTGCCACCTCATTGGGGCATCGTTGTCAATGCCATTGTTGAAGACGAAGGTTCGAATTTAGTTGGAGATGAAGGTTTGAATTTAGTCAACGCCATCTGATTATAACTCTATTGTTTGTGAAAGAGAACTTGTAGAAGAAAGTCGTGTTCCTTGGTTATGGTATGGACTTTGAAGATTGTTTGGTTTAGCCAGAAGGCTGTAAATGTTTGAAGGATAAAATTCAGCGTTTGATTACTAAGGGAACTCTTTAGTTTGACTGTGTGGTTGTTGAGACTGAAATTGAATAAGATGAAGTGGATGTGATTACTATTCCCTTCAAGTCCAAGACAATTCACGTTCCTTCTACACTTCTAATTCCATCCAAATAGTCGTCAATAACCATCACTCTACCTAGTCCACTTTCGTGTGTCAGTGATAAGGTAGTTCCTTGGAACTACAACAATGAATTTTATTATCAAGGTCAAAAGATTATTATTGAGAAGCTTGAGGAATGTAAAACTGTGGAAGATAAGCTTAAAGTTCATGACATTATCAGTAAAAGCAGGATAACCCGAAGTGGTTGGATTTTCTCTCCACCTGATCGACCTGAAAGTAGCCCTGGCGCCTTGGCCAAGGTTAAAGGCAAGCAAATTATGGTTAATGGTGCAGAATCAGGGTAGAATCCTCCTGTTCCAATTTTGGACGTTGAGATTGCCAAAGATGTGACAAAGTTTATGAAAGATATAAAGAAGATTGATTACAAGATAATCTATTAGTTAAGCCAGACACCTTCGAATATCTTGATTCATGCTTTACTCTGGGATTCTGAATCTCACTGAAATGAACTAGTGAAGTTATTGGGGACATCTGTGATACGGTGCGAGAACTGACTTGATGGTTTTGCGTTTTATTCCAAATGTTGCGGTTTTTAAGAGTCGCCACCGACTTTTCTTTTATCCAAAGGAAAGGTGAAAAAGCACAGGAAAGACCTTTAGAAATGTTTTCTTGAGTTCGGGGGGTAAATTATGAAAAGGGAAGGTATTGGCACCCTTTTCATCCATGGTTTTCCATGGGCTCTTATTTGCTTGCTAGATCACTTTCTTTCGTTTTTAAATTGTGCTTTGTGTGGTGGGTTTTGAAAGTATTTTGAAAATGTGACTTTGTAATGATTCTCGTCTCTATAAGAATGCGTACAATGTGTTGTTTTGAAAATAGTTCAAGAAGATGTTTGTGAAATGTGTTTTTTGAAAGTGATTTTGAAAAGAGTTTCCTTTGTAATGGCTCTCTTCTCTATAAGAATGCGTACAAAGTGTTGTCTTTTGAAAAATTTTATAGTGAGAGTGTTGGTGTATAAAATCTTTTTGTTGTTGTGAGCAAGCGAGCAACTAGGAGCGAATCTACCCACTCAAAAGGCCTTAATTGTTCTTTTCCTCCTCCTTTAGATGTTGCTATCTTACCATTGTTTTGGTAAGAAGTCCCGGACGTTGGGATGTTTGTATAGTCGTAGAAGGCAACATATGAGACGTTTTAGCAATGTCGTTTTAGGTACTAGATCATTTATCAAAGGCAACATCGAGGGTCATCGAGGGACTACGATCTTTTATCGAGGGTCTTTTGCTAAAACTCCCATGTTCGAGGGACATGACTATTTTTCCGATAGGCAATGAAGTGGGATTACCCTAAGGGTGCATGTGTGAAAAGTGTGTTTGATTGCATGCATTTAGTCTTGATTAGGGTGATCTAATTGTCAATTTCATGTTTTTCCATACAGACCCTAGTTACTAGCATTTACATTCAAAAGCGATAAATTGCGAAAATATAAAGTCCTACGCTATTACAATGTTTTTGGGATGGGGGTACATATTTACAAATGGGGGTTGCAAATAAAATTAAATCCTAAGTTACTATTACAACCATATTGAAATGTACAATATAAGGAAGAAAAGGACTTGTTTAGAGAACGGTTTTTTATCTTGATGAAAAAAAAAATTAATAAAAGAAAAAAAATATATTTTTATGTCTTTTTATGTTAATATTAAAAATGATGAAAAAGGAAAATAAATGAAAGATAGAAAACAGTGTGCTGCTGCAAGAAAAAAAACAACAACGATCAAAAGTTCTGAAGCCAGACGTGTGATGACTCAGAAAGGAACGTCAGTGGAATTAGAAGTTCTGGATTAGTACACTCTGAGGTCCTACAAGACAAGTTAGAGGGAAAACACAGAAGTTCTGGATTGCTATGTGATGAATTTCTGAATGTTAGAACAGTGAGAAAACCTTAGAAGCTCTATGTGTGTCAAAACAGTAGGAAGAACTCAAAAGTTCTATATGGTGCTAAGACAGTGACTGAACAATCAGTAGCTCAACGTTATCAGCATGTAAGAATCATAAATTCAGTTTGTGTTAACAGCGCATGAAAATCAGAAGTTCTAAGTATTAAAATAATGAGTGAATAATCAGCAGTTCAATGTGCATTAACAGTGAGGAGAACTCAGAAGTTTTGTATTGTGCTAAAGCTGTGAGTGAACATCAGAAGTTCTATTCCATATTCAGTTCTTATTAAACAATAAATCAGAAGGATAACAACATAAAAGTTTATAGAAGTTCTAATCCTAAATCTGAGTCTAGCCTTAATCAAGAAATTCTGATCCACAATTTTTCTACTTATGCAATGATATGGACAACATAAATATTGTGATATTTACATATTTGATGATGTTCTTAATGAAAAGATGAAAAGTCAGAAAGACTTACCTTGAATCCGGAGTGTGGACTTGGAGCTTTGAGATGTTGCCTTCTGATGTTCTGGTGTCAGCGAGAGTGACGGAAGAGTGGTTTTGTTCTTTGATTCAAATGGGAGGAACAAAAGGTTTTGTTTTGGATTTGCGAAGGTTGTCCCTGTTTCCTCTTCTCTCTTTTGGACTCTTGGAATTTTAGCAGGGGTTCCAGGATTTTCTTTCTCAAATTTCCTGACCCCTTTACAGTTTCCAATGGAGTTCAATTTATAGGAAAAGATTTAGTATTTTTTAGAGGTCAATTTGCACCAATATCATACGCTAGACGTTGACTTACTCTTGAAGTAAAGCTAAAACAAGCATGGTTCAAGGCATAAAGCAGGACGGCTAGCAGGTTTAGCAGCACCTAAGCTGGATTTGTCAGCCAAAATTAAGGAAAAGCAACAGCAACAGATGTGCCTAGCACATTTTTTCACCAAAGTTTGCTATCCCAAGACAGTAGGGGTACACATGGGGGAAATCCCTTGGATAAAGACTCAAAAGTGGTTGTGAGCATTAAATGATGATGAGGCTTATCACAACCAGAAATCCTGCAACATGAGATTCTACACCATGGCTTAGTTCTGGATCAGAAGTTCTTCTTCAGCATAGCATCCAACCTCTGATCTTTGTATCTTCTGGCTCCAGCATATTCTGAAGGAGCTCTCAGACTTTCTAGAAAGCTTGCAGCATGCTTTGTAAACTTCTTTGCATTACCTTGGCAAATTCTGACTGAACCTTTATGAAAACTTTCCCAGAAGTTCTTATCAAACTCTGTCTTGAAAGTGTCCAGAATCTTATGAGTGTTTCAGTTTCAAGGATGTGTCTTTGAGAAATTATAACTTGAAATCCCAACATTTCTAGGAGAAGTTCTATTCTGCAATGTTTTAGATCTCTTTAAAATCTATAACTTTTGTGCCAGAAGTTCTTCCAAGATCAGCTTGCATCATGGTGAGAATCTGATCAGAAGTTATGAACTTGTCATATTTCTAAAACACTTAGAAAAATTTCTAAGTATTTAGAATTTTGACTTCTTCCAAGTAGCCTTGACTTTTGAATTTCTTGACGAAACAAAACTCACATTCCAACATGTCTTGATGAAATATGATTGTTGAAGCTTGATTTTGATCCAAAAGTCAAAGTTTGACTTTTCAGTGTGCGAATGACCATTTTGACCTTGTGAATGACTTGCTTGGAAAAATTGATAATTCAAGGCCTGGAAACTTGATAGAAGCAAACCTGAGATCCAGGGTGATTCCTTGTGAAATCAGAGGGAAAATTTTGGGGTACAACAACTGCCCCTGTTCAATCTTCTTACACCTGAAGAGTTAGATTGATAAATCTGCCATTCGTGATTTGAAGGTGGAAGGTGATTGAACACTAGATTGCCCAGAAAATTTACACTCAAAGATGTGTTAGTTGATTATGTAAGGAATGGGCTTAAAGATGCCATTTGGAGAGATAATGAATAGTCATTGGAGATGGGATTAAAGATGCCATCCAGAAATGATTGCTGGACTGTATCTGTAAGCTGGAACTGAATGATTATCAGAATGGCTTCCATGTCTAGAGCGTATCTGAACTGTATCTAGAAGTGAGAAGGAACCTGGGTAGGGTTGCTTCATGATGAGTCCATGTGAAACTGCATCTGGAAGTGAGAAGGAACCTGTGTAGGGTTTGGTGAAGGAACCTGGGTAGTAAGCTTACTTCGAGATGAAATCCTGGATAGTCGGGCTTGGTGAAGGAACTTGGGTAGCAGGGTTACTTCAAGATGAAATCCTGGATAGTAGGGTTTGGTGAAGGAACCTGGGTAGTAGGGTTACTTCGAGATGAAATGCTGGATAGTAGGGCTTGGTGAAGGAACCTGGGTAGTAGGGTTACTTCGAGATGAGAGCATGGATAGTAGGGCTTGGTAAAGGAACCTAGGTAGTAGGGTTACTTCGAGATAAAAGCCTGGATAGTAGGGCTTGGTGAAGGAACTTGGGTAGTAGGGTTACTTTAAGATGAAAGCCTAGATAATAGGTCTTGGTGAAGGAACCTGGGTAGTAGGGTTACTTAGAGATAAAATCCTGGATAATAGGGCTTGGTGAAGGAACCTGAGTAGTAGGGTTACTTCAAGATGAAAGCCTGGATAGTACGGCTTGGTGAAGGAACCTGGGTAGTAGGGTTACTTCAAAATGAAAGCCTGGATAGTAGGGCTTGGTGAAGGAACCTGGGTAGTAGGGTTACTTCGAGATGAAAGCCTGGATAATAGGGCATGCTGAAGGAACCTGGGTAGTAGGGTTACTTCGAGATGAAAGCCTGGATAGTAGGGCTTGGTGAAGGAACTTGGGTAGTAGGGTTACTTCGAGATGAAATCCTAGATAGTAGGGCTTGGTGAAGGAACCTGGGTAGTAGGGTTACTTCAAGATGAAAACCTGGATAGTAGGGCTTGGTGAAGGAACCTGGGTAGTAGGGTTACTTCGAGATGAAAACCTGGATAGTAGGGATTGGTGAAGGAACCTAGGTAGTAGTGTTACTTCAATATGAAAGCCTGGATAGTAGGGCTTGGTGAAGGAACCTGGGTAGTAGGGTTACTTCGAAATGAAAGCCTGGATAGTAGGGCCTGGTGAAGGAACCTGGGTAGTAGGGTTACTTCGAGATGAAAGCCTGGATAGTAGGGCTTGCTCCGCTTGATCATGTAGATTAGCTGACCCGTTTGATTTCGGGAACTGAGTTTCCATTAGTTGTCTATAGATGTGATCTATACAACTGCTGGATTCATTGAATCTAATGGCCTTTTCCTGAAAAGATATCAGGGTTAGTTATATGCAATGCATGAAATGCAGGGTGAGATGATGTTCTCAAAATAAATGAGATTATGCTGTATGTGCGCATGTCATGATGTATGAACATGATATGCAAGTTGTGACACATCGAGTTTGGGAAAATAAGTCCCTGATCGCTGTTGGAGAATAAATATTCTATCGAGACGAGATGCTGGAGGACAACTCTACGGGGACCAATTTAGTGGAAGGGATACTCCGTTGGTAGACCTGCTAACCTGGAGGAATAAACTCAGTTGGGGAATCCTGTTGTTTGTTGGGGAAATAAATCTTGTTGCCGGTCTACTAGAGAGGTGACGACTTTGTTGGGGAAATTCCTCGAGGACCCTTGAGGTTGTCTCAGCTCGGGAGAGGTTTTCAGGGATTAAACTCTTGCTGGAGAATCATCCTATTTTGGGGAGATTTGCCATTGCCCCTAGCAGCAGATGTTTGTGGTATTGCCATAAAATGTTTGATTGTACGTAATCCTTCGTTGAGATTGACGTTCAATGCCCCAAGTGACGGAGATGGAGATCTGCCCCTGGTTACTCTGCACTTCTTGAGATATTTCCTGGAATCTTAACTGGACTGCCCAGGTGTGCTTGATAGTGACATGTCACGTCCCCTTGTTGATAGGAGATTTGTCAATGGGAGTTTCATCCTACTTGAATTAATTTTGTTCACTGAGAGAGCTTTTTGTTTACTGGATATTGTGTGAATTTCTCCGCTGTCAAACAAATAGCCATATGAAAACAGTGATATTCAAGTAATGCAAAGTTTATGTTTGTCTTGAAATTTTTGAAAATGCGTTTTAGTGAGTAAAGAAGTTTTGTAAGAAAAATTCAACTCAGGATTTAGAGTAAAGCTCTACAGGAGTCAGGATACCTTTTGTAACAGTATGCTTTCGAACTAACCCATGCTTCAATTAGGACTTTTGAAGGGTTGTAGCGTGGCTTGGTTCACGGTTTTAAGAAACAAAGGATAAAGGCTCAAAGTGTATTTGTACCCACCCGCTCTTCGTGACATTCTTCAGTCCTAAACTAAGTTAATTGTGCGTTTGGACTCTAATGGAGTCCCGAATGACGTTTTGGTGATGGTTCAGACAAGTTAAATTTGTTGGAAGGCAGTCATTTTTGCAACTTTTTTTCAAGTTGTTCAGGATTTGTAGTGACCTCTTTCTTTTGATTTGTTATCCCTAATTTTTGCCTGACTGCTCCCGTTTTGAGATTACAGTCAGTGGGATGCCCCAGTTTTTCTTAAGTCTCCTTTATAGGTTTTGACTTAGTGGGCTTTTCTCTTTGAGAGATAATGACTGCCTATGCGATAGGGAACCATCACTGTCTTTTGATTCCGGAGGAATATTTTTGATGTCATTCGTTGTATTACGAGATGAGAGTTTGCGGCTAAACGCGTGTTTGAATCAACTGAGAGACTACCCTGCCCCAGGTTTTGATTAAAGGTTTCAATTTGTGTAAGAAAGAAAACTTCTACTTCTTTGGCTCAAAGGGGTTTACTAGGGATTATCTTCCATATTACTCCAGTGTTTAGGATTTGAAAGAACGCCTATACATCATTAGCAAGGTCTGTCCAAAAGCATACTGTATGAGATTATGGCATTGTTTTTGTCATCCTCCCTCTAAAGGCTTGTAATTTTTAACAAGAGTTGAATGTCATAAAGAGAGTAAAAAGCATAGTTTAAATATAGTGAAAACGAATGGATGAATTCAAGACAAACATATGCAATGCATTAATTAAACAAAGTTTGACATTAATGCATAATTGTTTGAACAATAAAACAGATTACAATTGAAAAATCAAATGAACAGAAGCCTCTTTGTCTGAACTTGTCATTTTAAGTGGTGAGCCTTTGAGGGACGGCAGAAGAATTTCGTTTGGCCATCTTGTGTGAACTCCAACAATCCTTTGTCGACCAGGTTTTGAATCTTATAGTTTAGCGCCCAGCAATCATTTGTATCATGCCCAAGACTATTGGAATGATAGGCACACCTAGCATCGGGATTGTATCTGGGAGAAAACGTTTTGGGACTTGGATGAGGTCTTATTGGTGTAATCAGATTCATCCTCAGCATGTGTTGCAAAGCTTGAGACAGTGGGATATTGATGTTGGTAAATTGACTTTTGGGCTCATTTTGCCTTTGCTGATTTTCCAGTTGATGTTGATGAAGTTGTTGTTGGGCCCGTGACATGGAGGCAATTTGGAATAGTCTGTTTTCCCTTGAACCAACTTCTTGTCTTATGGGCGGATGAGTAGTGACTTGATCCCCCCTCCTAGTTGTTTTCCCCATTTGGTTACATTCGTCATGACGAAGCTTGTTGATGAGGGTCCTTAGCTCTTCTTGTCCCCGAGCCAAGTTTTGGATGAGAGCCATCTGGCCCACCAGTTGTCCCATCATCTGGACATTCATTGTTGCCATTTCAGTTTGTAGCCGCTCCAACTGGTCATCTCTATCGTCCCCAGGATTTCCCGTGATCATGCCATTGGTGAGGAGCGCCTTCACCTCTTCTTGTCCCTTAGATATGTTCAAGAACATCTCTTGGAGTTGAGCATTTTGAATTTGAATGCTCTTGATGGTCTATTCTAGGGCCATTTCTACTTAAATAAACAGTAGGAAGATAAGGAGACCTGTATGGGAGAAACCTGTCATGATATGATGCATGATATGTGGATGCATATTTTCAAGGATTTCAAAGATTCAAATTTGCTTTAGACAAAAAAAAAAGGAAACACACGTTATATTAATAAGATAAAGTTTGAGTACATCAACGCTCCTTGGGCAAAGTAATACAAACTCTAAGATAGAAAAGTAGTTCACATCCTCTTTGGTGCAATGTAGGCATTGGGTTGTGTGATATGAAGATTTTGACGGTGTTCACATCTATGAGTTGGCCAGGATTTGGAAACAAAACCATCCCATAGAGGAGGAGAGCCACAATTTCCTCAAAGGCTTGTAAGTCTAGGGAATTCCAACAGCTTTAGGCTTTCATAAACATGAACTTTGCTAAGAAACCTTTGACACGACTCCTTGTTTCCCAATGAGTTGTGACATCAGATGAGTGAAACTGTAGAGCTTGAGCAATCTCTTCGGACTTTGGATCTTTTTCCATACTGTTGAAGGGTAGTTGATTGAGAATAGGAATCCTTAAGAGTTGGGAGAATTCTTCCAAAGTAGGCACAAGTTGATAGTCGGGAAAAGTGAAGCAATGGTGCAAAGGATCAAAGAACTGAAAGAGCACTTTCATCATATCCTCATATGTGTTGGATGTGACCAAGTTGAGTAGACGACCATATCTCTCGGTGAATGGAGAGTTCTCAGGGATCCTTGAAGCTACCTCCTTAAGTTGTGGAGGAATTCTTACAAGGTTGACTTGAATAGTTTTCCTGCGAAGTGAATCCATGTCCTACAAAACAAGAACAAAGATGAATCTCAAAAATCCTTGAAATGGTTAGTGGATGTATGTGATGTTCATGATGTCCATGGTGTTATGTACAAGTACGCATATACAAGCAAAGAAAGCAAGTTCTTAGTTTTGGCTTGCATGGAGTTTTATAGGTAAGTACCCTCTTGAAGTTTAGTTGGTTTAAACCTGTCCTAGTAATAGTAATCGGGTTCTAAGGAGCTCAATAGCACCAGATTTTTTCCTTGGTCATTGTTTCAGCTCAAGCCTCTTTAATGGCGACCGGAATATCCCAAGAAACCAAACCTCAATGAGTGTAATGTCGAGTATCTACCAACTTCGGACTGCACCAAAGCCGGTCATCTCACTACATCCTAAAGGACAAGTTGGTCAAGTAAAGGTTCTAAGGCCAGTTGATGCTTCACGACACCACGCGGCAGCCCCGTACTCTCCTTGATTTAACTTAAGGGTTACCGATACCAACCAAAGTGCCACATCAACGTAGCTACTGCTTCAACCGTGTCAGTATACCCCGCACAGTTCCCTCACAGTCTATTGCTACTTACCTAAAAGGTGTCCCCAAATCCGGTTGTAGGATTTAAAACAAACTCAAACAAAGAACCAATAATGTAAAGCAAGCAATTCAAACAAATGAAGGTAAGTAAATGTGATCTAACCCTAAGGTAACCACACTTTTAAGTATAATATCTCCAGCAGAGTCGCCAGTTCTGTGATATGGTGGGAGAACTGACTTGAGGGTTTTGCATTTTATCGCAAATGGTGCGGTTAGCAAGAGTCGCCACCAGCTTTTCTTTTATCCAAAATGAAAGGTAAAAAAGAACAGGAAAGACCTTTAGAGATGTTTTTTTGAGTTCGGGGGGTAGATTATGAAAAGGGAAGGTATTAGCACCCTTTTCATCCATGGTTTTCCATGGGCTCTTAGTTGCTTGCTAGATCACTTGCTTTCGTTTTGAAATTGTGCTTTGTGTGGTGGGTTTTGAAAGTATTTTGGAAACGTGACTTTGTAATGATTCTCGTCTCTATAAGAATGCGAACAAAGTGTTGTTTTGAAAATAGTTCAAGAAGATGTTTGTGAAATGTGTTTTTTGAAAGTGATTTTGAAAAGAGTTTCCTTTTTTAATGGCTCTCGTCTCTATAAGAACGTGTACAAAGTGTTGTCTTTTGAAAAAATTTCAAAGTGAGAGTGTTGGTGTATAAAATGTTTTTTTGTTGTGAGCAAGCGAGCAACTAGGAGCGAATCTACCTACTCAAAAGGCCTTAATTGTTCTTTTCCTCCTCCTTTAGATGTTGCTATCTTACCATTGTTTTGGTAAGAAGTCCCATCGTTGGATGTGAAGGGACGGACGTTAGGATGTTTGTATAGTCGTAGAAGGCAACATATGAGACGTTTTAGAAATTTCGTTTTTGGGACTAGATCATTTATCGAAGGCAACATCGAGGGTCATCGAGGAACTACGATCTTTTATCGAGGGTCTTTTTCTAAAACACCCATGTTCGAGGGACATGACTATTTTTCCGATAGGCAACGAAATGGGATTACCCTAAGGGTGCATGTGTGAAAAGTGTGTTTGATTGCATGCATTTAGTCTTGATTAGGGTGATCTGTTTGTCAATTTCATGTCTTGCCATACACACCCTAGTTACTAGCATTTACATTCAAAAGCGATAAATTGCAGAAATATAAAGTCCTACACTATTACAATGTTTTAGGGATGGAGGTACATATTTACAAATGGGGGTTGTAAATAAAATTAAATCCTAAGTTACTATTACAAGCATATTGAAATGTACAATATAAGGAACAAAAGGACTTGTTTAGAGAACGGTTTTTTATCTTGATGAAAAAAATAAATAAACTAATAAAAGAAAAAAAAATTTATGTCTTTTTATGTTAATATTAAAAATGATGAAAAAGGAAAATAAATGAGAGATAGAAAACAGCGTGCTGCTGCAAGAAAAAAAAACAAGGATCAGAAGTTCTGAAGTCAGGCGTGTGATGACTCAGAAAGGAACGTCAGTGGAATCAGAAGTTTTGGATTAGTACACTCTGAGGTCCTGCAAGACACGTTAGAGGGAAAACACTGAAGTTTTGGATTGCTATGTGTTGAACTTCTGAATGTTAGAACAGTGAGAAAACCTTAGAACCTCTGTACGTGTCAAAACAGTAGGAAGAACTCAGAAGTTATGTATGGTGCTAAGACAATGTACGAACAATTAGCAACTCAGCATTATCAGCATGTAAGAATCATAAATTTAGTTTGTGTTAACAGCACATGAAAATCAGAAGTTCTAAGTATTAAAACAGTGAGTGAATAATCAGCAGTTCAGTGTGCATTAACAGTGAGGAGAACTCAGAAGTTTTGTGTTGTGCTAAAGTTGTGAGTGAACATCATAAGTTCTATGCCATATTCAGTTCTTATTAAACAGCAAATTAGAAGGATAACAGCACAACAATTTATAGAAGTTCTAATCCTAAATCTGAGTCTAGCCTTAATCAAGAAATTCTGATCCACCGTTTTTCTACTTATGCAATGATATGGACAACATCAATACTGTGATATTTACATATTTGATGATGTTCTGAATGAAAATATACAAAGTCAGAAAGACTTAACTTGAATCCGGAGTGTGGACTTGGAGCTTTAAGCTGTTGCCTTCTAATGTTCTGGTGTCAGCGAGAGTGACAGAAGAGTGGTTGTGTTCTTTGATTCAAAGGGGAGGAACAAAAGTTTTTGTTTTGTATTTGCGAAGGTTGTCCATGTTTCCTCTTCTCTCTTTTGGACTCTTGGAAATTTAGCAGGGGTTCAAGGCTTTTCTTTCTCAAATTTCCTGACCCCTTTACAGTTGCCAATGGAGTTCAATTTATAGGCAAAGATTTAGTATTTTTTTAGAGGTCAATTTGCACCAACATCATACGCTAGACGTTGACTTACTCTTGAAGTAAAGCTTAAACAAGCATGGTTCAAGGCAGAAAGCAGGATGGCTAGCAGGTTTAGCAGCGCCTAAGCTAGATTTGTCAGCCAAAATTAAGGAAAGCAACAGCAACAGATGGGCCTAGCACATTTTTGCACCAAAGTTTGCTATCCCAAGACAGTAGGGGTACACGTGGGGGAAATCCCTTGGATAAACACTCAAAAGTGGTTGTGAGCATTAAATGATGATGAGACTTATCACAACCAGAAATCCTACAATGTGAGATTCTACACCATGGCTTAGTTCTGGATCAGAAGTTTTGCTTCAGCGTAGAATCTAACCTCTGATCTTTGTATCTTCTGGCTCCAGCATGTTCTGAAGGAGCTCTCAGACTTTCTAGGAAGCTTGCAGCATGCTTTGTAAACTTCTTTGCATTACCCTGGCAAATTATGACTGAACCTTTGTGAAAACTTGCCCAGAAGTTCTGATCAAACTCTGTCTTGAAAATGTCAAGAATCTGCTGAGTGTTTCAGTTTCAAGGACGTGTCTTTGAGAAATTATAACTTGAAATCCCAACATTTTTAGGAGAAGTTATGTTATGCAATGTTTTAGATCTCTTTGAAATCTATACCTTTTGTGCCAGAAGTTCTTCCAGGATCATCTTGCATCATGGTGAGAATCTGATCAGAAGTTCTGAACTTGTCATATTTCTTAAACATTTAGAAAAATTTCTAAGTATTTAGAATTTTGACTTCTCCCAAGTAGCCTTGACGTTTGAATTTCTTGACGAAACAAAACTTACATTCCAACATGTCTTGATGACATATGATTCTTGAAGATTGATTTTGATCCAAAAGTCAAAGTTTGACTTTTTAGTGTGCAAATGACCGTTTTGCCCTTGTGAATGACTTGCTTGGAAAAATTGATAATTCAAGGCCTGTAAACTTGATAGAAGCAAACCCGAGATCCAGGGTGATCCCTTGTGAAATAAGAGGGAAAATTTTGGGGTACAACAACGTCTTTTTTCCTCATGAAATTTCAGTGAATCAATTTGAAGGAATCGTGGCTAGAATCTCTGCGAGCAATGGGTTGGGTTTCACAGATTTCGATTTACCTCCCGAGGGGAGGAAACATAACAATGTGTTGCATATCTCAATGGAGATTTCCAGGACTACCTTATGCCGTGTGCTGGTTGATACGGGGTCATCCCTCAATGTTCTGCCAAAGTCTGCTCTCATGAAATTAAACTATGAAGGGGTTGTGTTGAGGCCCAGTGGTTTGGTGGTTAAGGCGTTTGACGGGTCGAAAAGAGATGTATTCATTGAAGTTGATTTTACTATAAACATAGGTCCTCGTATATTCAACGCGACTTTCTTTATCATGGAAATAAATCCTTCTTATTGTTGTTTGTTAGAGTGCTCGTGGATTAATGGTGCCGGCATTGTGACTTCTACTTTGCATTAGAAGTTGAAATTTCTGGTTAATGGGAAAGTGGTCACTGTTTGTGCTGAAGAAGACTATATTGTCAGCCATCTGAGTACCTTCCAGTATGTTGAAATTTAGGGTGAGGTACATGAGACTCTGTGCCAAACATTTGAAATTGTGCAAGTTGTAAAAACTCCTCGTCAAGAGGTCGAAAAGCAGGAAGTCTCTATGGCATCTTATCGACAAGCTCAGGCAGTCGTAGAATCTGGACACCCTGAAGGCGGGGGAAGAGTTTTGGACCTCCTTACGTAGAAAGACAAAAAAGGTTTTAGCTTCGTGGGTAAATGAAGCGCGCCAATTATTGTTCTAAAGATTCAAGGTATTCCTCCTCCAATCAAATTCTCCAGTGGTGGTACCATCCATGAGGAAGCTCATGATGTGAGCGAGGAAGGCGACAATTATTATGAAATGGACAAATGGGTTCGTCCTATAGTTCTGGGACAAGAGCCTATCAATTGGTTTGCTGAGGACGTCGTCATAGTTACCCGCTATGAAGAGTAATTTTCTTTTGTTTTTATCATGCAATAACTCATATGTTATATCCAAGACGTAGTGATCATGCTCTAGGGCCACAATGTTTTCATTTCAAAAATAATTATCAATAAATGACGTCTTTTTGATTCAAATATTTCGCTTCTTGTCTTTCTCTTTATTTTCAAAATTTAGTAATGTGTTTTTGTTTTTATTTTTAAATCCTAAACTAAAACAAAAATAAAACCATAATCATGCAAATACATTCCCTTGTTAATCCCGCGATTTTGTCCAAAACAGATATGCTATGGCTCATTATGACTTCGAAAATCCAATCTATCAAGCTAATGAGGATGCTAAAGAAAACTGTGAACTTCTCGAAGAGTTAGATAGATTATTGAGGCAATAAGAAAAGGTCATTCACTCGCACCAAGAGACTTTAGAAGTGATCAACTTGGGTACTGACGAGGTCAAGAAAGAGTCAAGATTAGGGCCGCTTTAGAAGAAAGTGTGAAGCTGAGGTTGATTGAAATGGTCCAAGAGTATGTTGATATCTTTGCTTGGTCCTATGAAGACATGTCTGGGTTGGATACAGATATTGTTGGATTTTTGGTTTGAGTCCAGTGGGTTTCATGCTTCAAAGCCTTATTATCTTCTAAAGCCATCCTCAAGGTAGTTGTTTTAAAACATTGGTTTTCAATTTGAGATGTCTTATTTAACTGCAAAACATGAAGTGTGAAAGCAAAGTGTAGAGTTATAAACACTTGGTGAGCAAGGAATTCCTCCTATTTGACTGTTGTCATTTGTCTTTCATTTTCCGAAGTGGAATTGGTTGCTCGATTACAACTTAATTCAGATTTGTGGACTTAAGTGAGATTAAGGTTCCTTTTTAGGCATACGAGATCGAAAGAAATGTTCATGTTTAATCTCTTTGGAGGAATGATTCTAATTTAAGTCGCAAGGCATATTCTTCCATTCAAAAGTTCCATTGAAAATGCCTTCAAGCATTTGTCTTACGTCAAACATGGCAAGCAAATCAATATTGCAAGACTGCAAGTTTCATTCATGATCTCTATCAAAATTCACTCAAGTTTATCTTAAAACAAGTCAACATGGCATGTTTTATTCAACATATTGCCAAAATCATTCAAATATTTCGTTCAAGATTTAACTTGTTTTACAAGCACTTTGGAAAAAAGTTTGTATTGCAAATTCCATTTTTGAAAAATTACAAGATAGGCAAAATGAAAGGTTGAATGATTTTTGTTCCTAAATCACTTCAAACTACAAGACAAATGAAGCGAGTTTCTAAACTCATTCTAATCTATGCTATTAGATTCTACGGCGACACTTTAAAAGGCTTCACACTTCAAATCTCCCTCCAAGGTTCTTCTATGAGGGCCACGACTCTTTCTTCCATTTTATCTTGCCATCTTCTTCCTCTCAATAACCATACATGAAACAAAAGAAAGGGAAATGGTTAGTATAATCATAAATAGAAGGGAGTAAGAGACAATCAAGGAGTGTTTAAGCAAATTTTCTTCTCAAAATCATCATCGGGGTGTCGTAATAGGAATCAAAAATACAAGGGTCATTTCAATCATGTGGCAAGCCCAACAAAAGCCTCATATTGTTTTGTTTCACAATAACAAATTCAGATTTCAAGTGAATAATCATCAGCCTTATTTCTTTACTACAAGTCACAAAAGACAAGTTTGGTTCACAGTAAAGACAGTAAAAGGAGTTTCACATCTCAACTCAACAAACAAATGACTGCAGTAAAGTTCAAAGAATTAACAAAAACAAAATCGAAGCTTCAGCCCAATAACATTGAATTCACATAAAACTTGTAAAGTCAAAATGGAAAACGAACCCAACAAGTAACAGGGACAGCATAACATAGCAAAAGTTCAAATCACAACATATCAATGCTAAGCCCAATAACAGATGCAATAGAGTTCACATATCAGTCAAAACAATCAGCATAACAGAAGATTGTTAAGCCTAACAAGCAAAAAGAAGTCCATATTCCAGAAATCAGAAAACTATCACATATAAGAATGTAAAAGCCCAAGACATAAATGAAATTCTCACAGGCCTGCTATCTTAATCATCGAATCCAACATAGATGAAAACCCTAAGTCTATATCATTATATAAGCATTAGATTTAAGGGAGGGCCACTGTTCCCAGAGAAACACAGAAGCTGCACAGGAAAAATCAAACCCTAAAAATTGCATTCATCATTTTCCTACACAAAAAATCCTTAAATGGCCGCAATAAGATCTCAAGCATCAAACCCTATAATCATTTTCCATCACAAAACCCCCTTTAAAAAATATAGAAATCGCAAGATCTGAATCACACAGAAGAAGAAGAGGAAAAGTATTTTGTAACTACAAATTCAAGGATCTCAGAAATATCTCACCAAAAATCTCAAGGGAAATGGCATCTAAGTCCTAGGGTTTCCGAAACTCCCTTCCAGATCTACGCTCAATCGTTGATCATCTGTAAAATCAAGCGTTACATTAGAGAAGAGGCGATAAAGACGAAGCGAAAGATGTAAGAAAAGTGAGATCTGAGGAAGTCACGACATCACCGCCATCTTCTGCCTTAGACGTTCATCATCGCCACCACAAACATTTATCAACACCGTCGCGATAGATCTCCAACAGTCATCCTCCAACTTCTGTTTGTTGTTTATTATAGGATAACAAAGAGAGAACCGAGAGAGCATAAACGATTAAGAGAGAGATATATTTTTCTCTTTTCTTAAATTCTAGTTTTAGTTTTTGTTTTGTTAATTAATTTGGATTAAAAAACTAATCTAGCAGTAACAAGTGTCACCGCCATTGTGGTTGTTTGTTGATTCCGTGCAGGTGTCACGTTGCATCAACTATGAACTCTCAATCATCACCATCATATCTATGTAGATCAAGATCCAGCGCCAAAAAGTGAGTTCCCACGGTACACCCTCCAGGAATCACTCCACTGGATCGCGTAGCACATCATCAGATATGATGTTTCTTCATCAAAAGCCATCGTGCAGGCCCTCTCAATCATCACCGTCAGATCCCCACAAACCCATATCAGACGCTCCAGAAAGCAAGCACATGGTGGACTCCCTGGATCGATGTCCACAAGATCAAGCAGGCCTCATACTGGGATTGAACTCGCCTTGCTTGCAGCACCCCCCTGAATTACTGCATTTCAGGCCCACTCTCTATATTCTTTTACATTTGTTTGTATTAAATTATTTTATTTAATTATTTTTATTTCTATCAATTAAAAATACAAAAAATCTATAAATTTTTTTAACTAAATAGTTTAAATAAAAATATTATCTTATATTATTAATTATTTTTCTAATTCATTTTATTAAATATATTATTTAAGTTTAATTAATTGTTTATTTTTAATTCGATTGGGTTGTATTGATTGTTTATTTAGACTTTTAATTGTATTGTCAATTCAACTCATCCCCATTCTTAAACTTGTACCTCCATTCCCGAAGTGTTCTAATAGCGTAGGACATTAAATTTCTACAATTTACTGCTTTCCTTATTATTGTTAGTTTAATAGGATTGTATGACAAAATCTAAAACAAAACGCTAGATAACCATAATCGCAAGATAAAATAACTGAACCAAAACACTATTTCACACCCGCACCTCTAGGGTAACCTCACTTGTTGCCTTCGGATAAAACAGTCATGTCCCTCGAACGTGGGATGCTTTAGCAAAGACCCTCAGTTAAAAGATCGTAGTCCCTCGTTAACCCTTCGATGTTGCCTTCGGTAAACGAACTTAGTCCCTTACAAAAAATTGCTAAGGCGTCCTGCAAGTTGCTTTTATGATTGTACGATGACTCGCGCCTGTCCCTCACATCCAACGATAGGGCTTCCTACTAACTAATGGTAGGATAGTACTATCTAAAGAAGGAGAAAAAGAACGAAAGACCATTGACTAGGTAGATCGCTCATAATCTCTTGCTCACAAACTAAAACAATTTTCACACCTCACACTTTCAAAGGGCTTTATAAACACTCTTAAGGACTAATAGAAGGGTTATTATTAAGTAGACTGCCTTACATTGGCACCTTCAAAACATTTATACACACGACACTTTTTTTCAATAAATATTTTCAAAATAAACATTTGGTATGCATTCTCAACGATACGATAATCATTACAAAATTGTCGCACCTAAGCATTTTCAAAATATTTTCAAACATACACAAAACAAAGAATTTCAAAAATTGAGCTAGCGATTAAGAGCCCGTAGATAATACGGATGAAAAAGGTGATAACACCTTCCCTTTTCATAACCTATCCCCCGAACTCAGAAAATTCTCAAAGGCCTTTCCTGTTCTTTTCAGCCTTTCCTTTATTGGATGAAATAAAAGTCGGTGGTGACTCTTAATATCTGCAATATTTGCAATAAAACGCAAAACCAAAAGTCATTTCTCCCACCGTATCACAAAACTGGCGACTCTGCTGGGGAGAACTAAAAGTGGGGTTACCTTAGAGATATATCATATTTAATTGTTTTACTTGTTTGATTTTCCTGCTTTATCTTTTAAGGGTTGTTTGGGTACTTTTTGTAAAAATTCCTATACCCGAATCTGGGGGCATTTAAGGTAAGTAGCAATAGATCTTGGAAACTATATGGCATAGACGGATATGGTTGAAGCGATGGCTACATTAGTGCGACACATTGGTTGGTGTCGGTGTCCCTTGAGTCAATCAAGGAGAATGTTGAGCTATCACGTGGTGTCATAAGCACTAACTGACCTTAGAACCTTAATTGACCAACTTAGCCATTAGAAAGTCGTGAGATGACCGACTTTGGTGCAGACTGAAGTTGGTTGATACTCGATGGTACAATCATTGAGATCGGACTTTCGGGATATTTCGGATGCAAAGCAGATGCTTGAACTGAAATAATGCCTGGGAAAAAGATGAGTGATGTGATAATCCTAGAACCCGGTTACTATTCTTAGGACATGTTGAGCCAACTGAATCTTAAGAGGGTACTTACCTACAAACTCCATGAAAGCCTTTAAACCTAAGTTGCTTGTGTGACTTTCTTGCATTCATTATCTAACAACTTGAACTCCTTGCATGACTCGTTTGTATTCATTATCTAAACGACATGAATTCCTTGCAGGACTTGTTTGTATTCATTATCCAATAACTTGGACTTCTTGCAAGACTTACTTGTTTTCACCACCTTACACTTTTTTCTTGGTTCATAGCATATACATTATAACATCATACCATAACATTTTCCGGACCATTTCAAGGATCTGAAGGGCCTGTGATGCAGGTTATCAAGAACCAGACGTCTAGCGAGGGGCAGGAGGATTTATTTTCCTCCAACCAAATGCCATCAAAGTATCATGAATTGAAGTATAGCAAGGGGCAAGGGGATTTATTTAACTCTAACTAATGCCGTCAAAGACCGAAGTACGTTATCTTGAGTCAAAGGCTAGGACCCAATTGACATGGTGAGCTTGATTCTTACAGATGGACATTCAACGACCCAAAGTTCTTCGGTCAAAGCATCAATCAATTTCTAACATTTTCTTTTGTTTATCCTGTGAGATCCTTGAAAACATTGCATCTAGATATCATGCATGTCATTACATAACAGGTAGTTCTCAAGATAATTTTCTCATTTTCTCGTTGTTTAATTCAGCAGAAAAATGGCTCTCGAACATACCATCAGAGATCTCCAAGCTCAAAATGCATAATTTCAGGAGATGTTCCTAAGCTTAGCCAAACGGAAGGAGGAACTGAAAGCACTCCTCACCAAGAATCCTGAAGACAACAAGGAGGATTAGTTGGAACAATTGGTAGCTGAGATGGAAAATATGAGAATCTAGATGATGGTTCATATAGCTCTTATCCAAAACTTAGCTCGGGGACAAGAAGAGTTGAGAATTCTCATCAGCAAACTTCATCAGGACGAATACAACCGTATGGGACAAACGATTAGAATAGGGGATCAAATCATCAATCAACCTCTAATAAGACAAGAAGTTGGCTTGGTTGAAAGTAGGCCTTTCCGGATTGCTACTACATCGCAAGCCCAACAATAAGCTCGCCAACAATAATAGGGTAGTCAGCATAAGCAGGATACATCCAAAAGACAATATAACAAACTCAACATGCCAATGTCACAAGTTTTGAAACACATGTTAAAGATGAATTTGGTCACGTTGAAGGATCCTCCTCAGAATCCCAATACTTCCGCTCCTAGCTACAATCCTGATGCAAGGTGTGCATATCACTCCAACAGTCCGGGGCATGATACTGATATCTGTTGGGTTTTGAAATATAGGATTCAAGACTTGATCGAAGAATAAGTGTTAGAATTCACACAAGATGGTCAGATTGAGTTTTTCTGTCATCCCTCAAAGGCACACCATCTGAAGTGAAAAATTCAGGCGGAGAAGCTTTTTATTCATTTGAATTTTCGTTGTTAATTTCTTTAGTTGATTCAAACATTTATCTTTATGTTAGACTTTGGTTGTCTCCATTAATGCATTGCATATGTTTATCTTGAATTAATTCATTCATTTTCACTATACTTAAACTATGATTTTACTTCCTTTTTTGTGATATTCAACTCTCGATTAAAAGCTATAAGCTTTTAAAGGGAGGATGACGAAAAAGATACCATAATCTCTACAGTATGCTTTTGAACAGAACTTTCTAATGATGTACATGTGTTGTTTCAAATCCTAAACAGTGGAGTTATAAGGAAGATAATCCCTAGTCCACCCCTTTGAGCCTATGAAGTAGGAGTTTTCTTCTCCACACAAATTGAAACCTTTATCATAACATGGGGCAGGATAGTTTCTCAGTTAATTCAAAATGTGTGTTCAGTAACAAGCTTTCACTTCATACACATCAGGTGATATCAAAGACGTCCTTCCAAATCAAAAGATGGTGATGGTTCCCCATAAAATAGGTAGTCATTATCTCTCAAAAGAAAAGCCCGCTAAGTCAAAACCTATGAAGGAGACTTAAGAAAAAAATTGGGGCATCCTGTTAATTTTGATCACAGACGAAACGGTTCAGGAAAAAGGTAGGGATCATAAAATCAAAAACAGGTCGCTACAAATCCTCGACAATAGAAAAATGTTACAAAAAAATGACCGCCTTCTCAAATAAACTTCCAGTATCTGAACCATCACCAAAATATCATTCAAGACTCAATTGGAATCCAAACGCACAATTAACTAAGTATAGGGTTCAAGAACATCATGAAGAACGGGTTGGGTACAAAAAAAGTTTGAGCGCTTATCCTATGTTTCTTAAACCCTGAACCAGGCCACATTACAACCATTAAAAGTTCTAGCTTAAGTATAGGTTAGTTCGAAAGCATATTGTTACAAAAGGTATCCTGACTCCTCTAAGGCTTACTATAAATCCTGAGTTAAATTCATATTTTTACAAAATTTTGTTTTTTATTAAAAATTAATTTTCAAAAACTTCAAGGCAGACATAAGCTTTGCATTTTTTAAATACCATTATTTGCATATAACTAATTGTTCAATAGTAGAGAGATTCGCATGGCAAATCCTCAGTGAACGGAAATCCTTCCAATGGACATAATTACTTCACAGGATGGGTCAAAAAAAAGACACTTCTAGTAACATACTTTCATGGGCACAATTGGTTAAATTAAGGGGCATGACATGTTATTGTCTAACTCATATGTAGCTATCAAGTCAAGATTCAAAGAATCTCTCAAAAGTGTTGAATAGCCAGGGGCAGATCTCCATCTGAATCACTTGGGGGAATGAACGTCAATTCCAGCAAAGGGTCGCATACGATCAAGCAAACATTTTATGGCAGTGTTATAACACTTACTACTATGGACAATGACAATTCCCCATGCCCTGTGAACACGGACATAGTCAAAAGATACTACGCATAAAAGAGACCCGCTAGGTTGACATGTCTAGGAAAAAGTAGGGGCATCCCGGCGAACCAAAAGGGTTCAGGAAAAGTTTAAGGATATATATATATATATATACACATAAAGATTGTACTCCCGGCAAGTCAAAAAACTGAAAAGGCGGCTTGGGAAAAAAAGGGTATCCAAGTGGACTGAAAATATGAAAAGATGATCTAGGCAAAAGTTTAGGATTAAAGCGTATGACTGTGTCCTGTTATCTCATAACTTGTCCATCAGTAGAAGCCTTATCACTCTAATCAGCATTTACTGAGGGCTCTAGAAGCTGAGATAATGTTCAAGTCATCCACCTCCACTGTAGGATTATCCCCACAGAGTCATCTTTACAAGCTCATCTTCAACAAAGATATATTCCCCGATCTAACCTAATCCTTCTCGCCAGAAGATCCCCATAGCAGATAAAGCAGTATGATCTTTTCCACGGTAAAATCGCTAACCTATAGAGTCCCAATCCTCATCAGAAATCATATCATCAGCACAACGCATATGAACTCTCTTCCCCAGCTGAGTTTAATTCTCCAAAATTGTGAAATCCCCTGCATAATTCTCTTTTCCATCAAGGCTCCTATCCTTAGTAGAGTATTCCTCAGCAGAGTATTTCTCCAACAAGGTTTATTTCCCCAACAAAATCCAGTCTCCCCAGCTTGAGTTTATTTCCCTGACTACTACAAATCACCGGCAAAATTCCTTTCTCCAGCAAAGGCTAGTCCAGGTTGTTATCCCAAAAGAGTTATTGAATATGGAATTAGACCAGATATCATTCAACCTTATTCTCCCTAGACGAGTCGGCGTCCATATCAGAAACTCGGTCAGACAGCACCTCGAAAGGTTGTCCATCTCTTTGATCCCTAATCAGGGTATATAAGAATTAAGTTCCCAATAGAGCGACGAATGACCAATGTTCCTGAGCTCTTCTCCCCAAGCAGAAATCAACATTCCCCAACGGAGTTTCCTCAAATAGAAAGCAGGAATCCCTAGGGAAAACATAATAGACAAGATTGAGGATACACATACTCTTCATCCCCTGCAACAGTCAGGAATTTAGTTTCCCAGACAAAGATACTACACGAGTTTACAAATACAGTTCAACAACATTTCACATTCATACATCATTTACAAACGTCATAGAATATGCATACGAACCACGTATAGCATAGTCCCATTTATTTTGAGAACATCATTATGCAGTGCACTTCATACATCATGACATTGCATACAACTAACTCTTTACCTTTTTAGGAAAGAACAATCAAAAGACAAACATCATCAACTACTTATATGACCCGACAGTCTTCTCAAAGGCTACATCCTAAAAATGGCTATTAAAGCAATTTTCTCAAAGGGTCATTCTCAAAGAGACCTCTTTTGGCTCAGATTAAATCAAGCATAAATTTATTCATATACTTCTTCCAGTTGAAGACGAATGCATACATCTTCTGGCTCAGATTAAATCGAGCATAGATTTATTTTGATACTTCTTCCAGCTGAAGTCGTGCATAAACATCCTTTGGCTTAGATTAAATCAAGTGTAGATTTATTCTGATACTTCTTCCAGTTGAAGACGAGTATAGACGTCTTCTGGATCAGATTAAATCGAGCATAGATTTATTCATATACTTATTCCAGTTGTAGACAAGCATAAATATCTTCTGGCTCAGATTAAATCAAGCGTAGATTTATTCTGATACTTCTTCCAGTAGATATCTTCTGGCTCAGAATAAATCGAGCGTAGATTTATTTTGATACTTCTTCGAGTTAAAGACGAGCATAGACATCTTCTGGCATAGATTAAATCGAGCATAGATTTATTGTGATACTTCTTCCAGTTGAAGACGATCATAGATAGCTCCTTGCTCAGATTAAATCGAGCGAAGATTCATTCTGATACTTCTTCCAGTTGAAGACGGTCATAGATAGCTTCAGGCTCAGATTAAATCGAGCGTAGATTCATTCTGATCCTTCTTCCAGTTGAAGACAGTCGTAGATAGCTTCTAGCTCATATTAAATCGAGCATATATTTATTCTGATACTTCTTCCAATTGTAGACAAGCATAAACATCTTCTGGCTCATATTTAATCAAGCGTAGATTTATTCTGATACTTATTCCAATAGACATCTTCTGGCTCGGATTAAATCGAGTGTATATTTTTTCTGACCTTTCTTCCAGTTATAGACGGACGCTAACATCTTTTGGCTCAGATTTAATCGAGCGTAGATTTATTCTGATACTTCTCCTAGTTAAAGATAGGCGTAGACTTCTTCTGGCTCAGATTAAATGAGTGTAGATTTATTCTGATACTTCATCTAGTTAAACATGAGCATAAACCTCTTTTGCATCAAATTAAATCGAGTGTAGATTTCTTCTGATACTTCTTCCAGTTGAAGACGGTCATAAATAGCTTCTGGCTCAGATTAAATTGAGCGTAGATTTATTCTGATACTTCTTCCAATTAACGGCAAGCATAGACCTCTTCTGGAACAGATTAAATCGAGCATAGATTTATTCAGATACTTCTTCCAGTTGAAGACGCTCATAGATAGCTTCTGGATCAGATTAAATTGAGCGTATATTTATTATGATACTTCTTTCAGTTGTATACGGATGCAGACATCTTCTGGCTCAGATCAAGTCGAGCATAGATTTATTCTTATACTTCTCCCAGCTAAAGACAAGCATAGACATCTTCTGACTCAGACTAAATCAAGCGCAGATTTATTCTGATACTTCTTCCGGTTGAAGTCGGGCTTATACATCTTTTGGTTCAGATAAAATCAAGCGTAGATTTTATTCTGATATTTTTGTGAAAAAAGTCAGGCGTAGACTCATTCCAGCGTCTTTTCTAGTTGAATTCAGGCATAGACATCTTCTATTACATCAATCAGACAAAATCAAGGGCAGATTCCTTCAGAAACTCTTTTGGAAAATCGGGCATAGATTCAATCCAATACCTCTTTCAGTTGAAGTCGGGCGTATACATCTTTTGGTTCAGATAAGATCAAACGTAGATTTTATTTTGATATTATTATGAGAAAATTCGGGCGTAGACTCCTTTCCACATCTCTTCTAGTTGAATTCGGGCGTAGACATCTTCTAGTACAGATGAAATCAAGCGTAGATTTCTTCAGAAACTCTTTTGGACGAAGTCGAGCGTAGACTCATTCTAAATACATCTTCTAAAGACAAAGTTAGGCGTAGAATTAGTTTGATTCACTTATCAACATTTATCCTGGATGGCATCTATAAGTCGATCTCCGACAATATTTTGTTACTCTCCAAATGGCATCTTTAAGCCCATTCCTAGTATAATCAACCAATAGTGTTACTTCTTGCACAGTCGAGTACAAATTTCTTGGCACTTAAGTGTTCAATCATCTTCTACCTTTAAGTCACGAATGGCGGACGCGCCAATCTAACTTTTTAGGTTTAAGAAGATTGAACAGGGGAAGATGTTATACCCCAAAATTTTCCCTCTTATTTCATTCAAAAAGTTCCCCTCATGTTCCTAGGGTTTTTAATTGCTTTAGGCTACCCAGGTTCTCTAGGCCTCAAGATATTGCACTGATTCTTTATTTCATTGGCAAACTAGAGTTGCGGGTATTTTTATCTTGAATCGTGTCTCTCCCATCTATTTAAGCTTGTTCTAGAGGATTTGATTATTGAATCTGTGATGTCTTTCTTGATAAAATCTCGAAAACATTTTCATCCCGATTTTCATCTCAATACACCTTCGATCATCAACTGAGGTCCATTAGAGATGGTTTTCTATGATCCAAGTATCATTTCCAACCCCGAGGACTCTCCAGGGCATTGGTGTTAGGTTTAATTGAAATACAAGTATCATGGCTTAGGAGACGAGCTTGAGGTTTCTCTTGATTTGTTTGAAGACATGGTTTCTACGAGAAAGGAAGATTAATTTGGAATTTTGGTTTGAGTCCAGTGGATTTCATGCTTCAAAGCCTTATCATCTTCTAAAGTCATCCTCAAGGCAGTTGTTTTAAAATCATTGGTTTTCAATTTCAGATTTCTTATTTAACCGCAAAGCATGAATTGTGAAAGCAAGGTATGGAGTTGTAAATGCTTGGTGAGCAAGGCATTCCTCCTATTGGACTGAGGTCATTTGTCTTTCATTTTCCGAAGTGGAATTGGTTGCTTGATTGCAACTTAATTCGGATTTGTGGACTTAAGTGAGATTAAGGTTCATTTTTAGGCATACGAGATCAAAATAATTATTCATGTTTATCTCTTTAGAGGCATGATTCTAATTCTAATCACAAGGCATATTCTTCCATTCAAAAGTTCCATTCAAAATTCCTTCAAGCATTTGTCTTGCCTCCAACATGGAAAGCAAATCAATATTGCAAGACTGTAAGTTTCATTCATGATCTCTATCAAAATTCACTCATGTTTATCCCATAACAATTCAAAATGGCAAGTTTTATTCAAAGTATTTCCTAAATAATTTAAATATTTCATTCAAGATTTAACTTGTTTTACAAGCACTTTGGCAAAAAGTTTGTATTGCAAATTCCATTTTTGAAAAATTACAAAATAGGAAAAATCGAAAGGTTGAATGATTTTTGTTCCTAAATCACTTTAAATTACAAGACAAATGAAGAGAGTTTCTAAACTCATTCTAATTTATCCTATAAGATTCTACGATAACACTTCAAAAGGCTTCACACTTCAAATCTCCCTCCAAGATTTTTCTATGAAGGCCACAACTCTTTCTTCCATTTTATCTTGCCATTTTCTTCCTCTCATTAACCATACATGAAACAAAAGAAAGGGGAATGGTTAGTATAATCGTCAATAGCTTGGAGTAAGAGACAATGAAGGAGAGTTTAAGAAAATTTTCTTCTCAAAATCATCATTAGGGTGTCATAATAGGAATCAGAAATACCAGGTCCATTTCAATCATGTGCCAAGACCAACAAAAGCCTCATATTGTTTTATTTCACAACAACAAAGTCATATTTCAAGTGATTAATCATGGGCCTGATTTCTTTACTACAAATCACAACAGTCAAGTTTGGTTCACAGTATAGATAATAAAAATAGTTTTACATCTCAGCTCAACAAACAAATGACTGCAGTAAAGTTCAAAGAATCAACAATAATAGAATAGTAGCTTCATCCCAATAACACTGAATTCACACAAAACCAGTAAAGTCAGATTGGAAAACGAACCCAACAAGTAACATGGGCAGTATAACATAGAAAAAGTGTAAATCACAACATATCAATGCTAAGCCCAATAACAGATGCAACATAGTTCACATATCAGTCAAAACAATCAGCATAACAGAAGATTGTTAAGCCCAACAAGAAAACAGAAGTCCATATTCCAGAAATCACAAAACTATCACATATCAGAAGAATGTAAAAGCCCAAGACCGAAATGAAATTCTCACAAGCCTTCTGTCTCAATCATTGAATCCAACACAAATGAAAATCCTCAGTCTTTATCACTATATAAGCATTCATTTGCACAAATTTCAGGGAGGGCCACTGTTCACAGAGAAACACAGAAGCTGCGCTTGCAAACACAAACCCTAAAAAATTATGTTCATCACTTTCCTACATAAAAAACCCTAAAAGGCCGCAACAAGCTCTCAAGAACCAAACCCTATCATCATTTTCCATCACAAAAACCCCTTCAAAAAATATAGAAATCGCAAGATCTGAATCACACAAAAGAAGAAGAGGAAAAGTATTTCGTAACTACAAATGCAAAGATCTTAGAAAGATCTCACCAGAAATCTCAAGGGAAATTGCATCTGAGTCCTAGGGTTTCCGAAACTCCCTTCCAGATCTATGCTGAATCGTTGATCATCTGCAAAATCAAGTGTTGGATTATAGAAGAGGTGATAAAGAAGAAGTGAAAGATGTAAAAAAAGTGAGATCAGAGCAAGTCACGGTAACACCGCCATTCGCCGCCGCATGCATTCATCATCGCCACCATAAACATTCATCAACACCACCGCGACAGATCTTAAGCTGCCATCCTCTAACTTCTGTTTGTTGTTTATGCTAGGATAACATAGAGAGAACCGAGAGAGTGTAAAATATTAAGAGAGAGATATATTTATCTCTTTTGTTAAATTCTAGTTTTAGTTTTGTTAATTAATGTGGATTAAAACACTAATTTGGCGGTGACACTTGTCACTGCCATTGTGGTTGTTTGTTGATTACATGCAGGTGTCCCGTTGCATCAACTATGCAATCTCACTCATCAACATCAAATCTGTGTAGATAAAGATCCAACGCCTAAAAGTGAGTTCCCACGGTACACCTGTAGCAGTAGAAATGTTGAGACTAAGCCATTGGATTGACTTGATTGGCACAGATCAAAAACCAAATCACCACCGTGCTTTATTGTTTCCAAAAGAATGGGAAAAGAGCGAATAACCCAAAAAGAGGGGGAGAGAATCTAAGTTCGAGGGTTGGTTATGCAAAGGGAAGGTATTAGCACCCTAAACATCTACTTTACTCCATTGGAACCTCTTTGTAAATTTGTATATTTTGGCTATAAATGTTGTATAAAAATAGATGGGGGAGGTGAGAAAAGAAATGTTTTTTTTTTAATTTTTGCACCCGTCACGGTTGCGAACCTTTAGTGCCTATGTACCATCTTCCATGCAATAGGGGATCAGGGTACTCGTAGTTCACCTTTCAAAATTTTAAACACAAGTGTGTTGGTTAAATTTAATAGATAAGACATCATCATCATATCCTAGTGGAAAACATACTTACTACCCATGATTATGAGAAAGGAGAATTTGTGTCATCTCAAAGTGGAGTATATAGCTTCAATTACAAAATCAACAAAGCTTCTCTCAACACCCAAGTGGAAAATATCTCACTTCACTATATATCAAAGAAGTATAGTAGCTCACATCACTACAAAGATTGACAATAGTCTAATCTATTGAGAAAAGTTTTAAGGTAAAAAGCCAAAGTGGCAAAATGGTTTGAATGAGATTGATTGACTTTTAGTCTTGTCACAAAAATGTCAAAGTATGATTAAGTTGTTTAAAACTTGATTAAGAAAAATATTTTGAAAATGCATGGACCTAAGTCCAAGTTTATTGTGAAAGCGGTTAAAGTTTAAAAACAAGAAGAGTTTTCAAAAGGAGGGAGAAGATTTTTGAAATTAAAGAAGATGGGGGGAGATGAAGAGACTATCCTAAAGCATAAGATAAAAGTTAGGGAAAAGAACCGTATAACCAAAAAGAAGCCAACACTTGACATAATGAGTCAATGTATAATTCTCATCCTTTGGATTGAAACCAAAATAGCAAAGATAATAAACCTCTTAAGAAAACCATACTTCAAATGCATTAGGTCTTCACAAAAATTGGGCAGATTAACAGTTATATACAGATGAATTCTCGATCATAGACGAAACACATAATCAGAATAACATGCACACAAAGAAAAAAAAACAACCCAATGTATTGGGGTAAACCCCAAGAACTCCAGACAAAATAGCAATAGAAGTCACAAGGTCTCAAGTTAGGTTAAGGTCTCTACTCCTAAGTCCAAGAAGTCCATAACTCCAAAATGCCAAGGATAGTAACCAAATAATCAAAGTAACCTTAAAGTTTTTTTATTGTTCAAGTTGATTATTAGGTATCTTCAAAAAGAAAATGAAAAGCTCAAGTGAGAAAAATAAAAATGACATAAAGATAAATGCTCAAGTGAGCAAGATGAAAATAACATGAAATGTAAGTGCTAAAATAAATGGTGCTTAAAGGTAAAGGCGTAAAGTAAAAGCATAAACATAAAAGTCTATTGCTAATGGGTTAGAAATTAGAGGTTAGTTGAATGACCATCTTGAATCTTGTATTTTAAAATTAATTAGAAGATTGATAAAATCAAAGCCTCTCAACAACAAGTTTCATTTGTTTTTTGTCAAGTATATCATTCATTTCAAATTCTCAAGGCAACAACAAATGATCAACGATGTTTAAATGATTCACTTAGACCAAATTTTATGAAAGTCCACTAGAAGATTGATAAGACCAAAGCCCCATAACAATGAACTTCAAGGTTATTGGATCAAAGGTTTCAAGTTAAATATACTTGGGCTTGCAAACATAGGTTTGGGCCACGAATGATCATTTCTCGAATCGGGACAAAATTTAGCGCTATGTTAAGCAATCATAAGTGGACTTATATAGAAGTCACACCTATTTTGAGGCCAGTCAATAGCAATATATGTACCATATGTTTAGAGAAATGATATGTAGATTATTCTCTAACAACATGTAGTACAAGTAAGAAAGGAATAAGATGAAGAGAGAGGGGTATATTTGAATCAAATATTTTGATCAAACTATCATTAAAATCATTAATCCATTTTGGCGGAGTTAAACTCAACACCCAAGATCCAATGATGTTAATGAAGTTCATGATCAACTATCACATATTCAGAATATATCAAAAAAATAAATTGCATTTAATGGACAAAATAAAAAGAAGAAAAATTGTTTTTAAATTGTTTTTTTAATGGAAATAAAAGGCAAAATAGAAAAATCTATTCAAAGTGTCAAAGAAAAATTAGAAGAAACCATAGAAAAGTCAGAAATGATCTCAAATATTTTTATAAAATTTTTGGTAATTTTTTAAAACAGAAAAGTATTTTTAAACTAATTAAAAAAACTCAAATAAGTGAAAAAATATCAAAAATAGTAGAAGTCATCTAATAAAATTTCAGAAAAGTCAGAAATAGAGAAAATGATCTTGACAAAAATTTTTAGAATTTAAAAATGTCAAGAAGTATTTTTAAAATAATTAAAATAAGGCAAACAAAACAAAAATTATGGAAAATATCAAACATTAAAATAAAAATATGAAAAAATATTCACAAAATCAGAAATAATTCAAAGTATTTTTTTATATTTTTTTCATAATTTTTTATAAAAAATAAGAGAGTTATGAATTTTTTAAATTAAAACAAATTTAAAACAAATTTTGTAAAAAATAAATAAATCAGAATTAATGCGAGGCGTTTGATCCAGATCATTAAAACATGATGGCGCATCTGATGGCTCAAAAGTGATGATGTATGGTGATCCACGGTCAACAAGTGCACACTGAAGTCACGAAAGTCAGACCAATCACAATATTTCTATTGTCTTCCTCTCATTGGTTGAAGAGGCCATGTAGGTCATCTTTAACCTCCAACTACCCTGCAACTAGGGCAAAACCATGATTCTTAAATCTGTAAATTTAGACGCTCATAGTGGTATCATCAGATGTGTCTCTTCAAGACGATCACAACCATATCCTCGCGCCAAATTTATATAAAACACAATTTACTCGATTTGAAAAAATCAAAGATGTTTTGAAAATTTTCAAATCGAAAACAGAAGTATCAAACACATCGATTCACCAAAATTAAGTTAATAGCAAGCATCAGTGAACATCATAAACCATTCCAATAATTTGAGTTAGAGGATTTCGTGCCTTGAACTACCTGAACGAAGTCAGATGAACTTGCTCTGTAAATGGACTTGGCTAGCACGATTTAGGGCACCTCAAGGCTTGATTTTTCTTTTGTTAGCTTCATTGAAGTTGAAGGATGAAGGATCAATGAAGAAATTGGATTGAAAAGTGGAGAAAAGAGGAATTCGAAATCTCAGAAAATTGAGTTATAGAGGGAGTTTGACAGAGTGATTTGGCTGTTCAAGCTTGAGAAAATGAGAGGAGTGAGGTCCTCTATTTATAGGGAAGCGGATGGTGTAAATAATTATGAGGAAATTTGAAGTTTGGAGGGAAATTGTAATATGCTCGAAAGTGAAAAAAATGTGACCTCATGTGCATCAAAACTCAATCAATTCCTGCGTTTTTATCCTTAATTCAACTTTGGGAACTTTGTTAAACATGTTTAAATCAAAAACGCGTGCTAAATTGGTGATTAGAAGCTAAACTATGAATTTCAAATTCTGACTTTGGAGAAAACTTCAGTTTCAAGGTACCATCTTTGAATCCATGGTGTTCACAACACAAGGAGTCTTAGGGCATGATTCTTGAAACATTTGAAAGATAAGATCGCAAAATTTACAATGTGCAAAGAGTGATATTAATTGGATGATTGAGCTAAAAGTTGTGATGAGTCAAAGTTGAGAAAAAGATGCTGACTTTTTGTACTTAGAAAAATTCTAAGTTTTTTCTTCAAAAGTGACCTATAATATTTTGAGTTCAAACAAGGAATTCCTCTAAAATTGATATTTGATCATTTATTCTATGTTGAATTATACTTCCCATAGATAATTTTGAAACTTTAATCACTCAAAAATACCAAGTATTGAAAAAGTTATGGCCTTGTAAAATTGGTGAAAATTCATGAGGTGACCTATAATCTTTTGAGTTCTTAGGGCATCTTCCACGGATTTTCAAATTTTGCACATGAAATAAGAGTTGAATTTCCCTTCCTTAAGATCATTGTGGAAAAATAATGGGCTCAAGGAGATAAAAATTGAACAAGTTATGATCTTTTGAAGTCACATAAGAGAATTTGATGACCTATCTAGAGGACTTGTAATATTTCTTCATCATTAGGCATCTTACACACCAAATTTTCTTTAAACTTTTGTAGTTATTAGTTGATATACTTTTAAAGAGAAGTATGTATTTGTAATTACTCAAAAATCTCAAAAGATGAGCAAGATATAGCCCTTAGAAGTTTAAAACCCTAGATCTTCAAGCACCAAAATAACTTGGAAACCCTTTTCAATTTTTGCAAACTTTCTTGCACAATAACTTTTTCCATGTGAATGGAGGTTGTTGTGGATGATGATAAGAACCCATAGCAACAATAACCACCTCCAAATATTAAGAATTGAGAGATTTATGCACTTGTGATCAAGGAATCAAGAACTTGTCCAATTAGGTCAACCTTCTTCAATCAATTCTTGCATCTTTTTACTTATTTTGATAAATTTAGGCATGATGAATCATAGTAGACCTTGTCATGATATTACTTTAAAGCATTCTCAATGATGAAGCTTGAATCTCAATGAAGCTTTATTGAAGAAGGCATGGAAATAAACTCATGAACCTATGCATCAACTTGATGAAATGTGTTGTGCCCTCACCTATATCATCATCATTTAGATCAAACATTCATTGTATTTGTGAGTTAAAGTTAATCAACACAAAATAAATATGATCATAATATACAAATTAAAGTGCTTGGTGATTCCTCATGAGCAAACCTAAAGATAGGGAGAAGAACCAAACCCAAGTAATCTTGATATGATTGAGTTGATATGAGATGATAGAGGAATCTTAGGGGGGGAAATTGGGGTACAACAAACCCTCCAGGAATCACTTCATTGGATCGCGCAGCACAACATTATATTTGATGTTTCTTCATCAAAAGCCACCATGCACGCCTTCTCAATCATCACAGTCAAATCCCCACAAACCCATATCAGATGCTCCAGAAAGCAAGCTCATGGTGGACTCCCTGGATCGATGCCCACAAGATCAAGCAGGCCTCATACTGCGCTTGAACTCGCCTTGCTTGCAGCACCCCCCTGAATTACTGCATTTCAGGCCCATTCTCTATATTCTTTTACATTTGTTTGTATTGTATTATTTTGTTTAATTATTATGATTTCTATCAATTAAGAATACAAAAAATATATAAACACTTTTTAACTAAATAATTAAACTAAAAATATTATTTTTATATTATTAATTATTTTTCTAATTAATTTTATTAAATAGATTGTTTTAGTTTAATTAATTGTTTATTTTTAATTCGATTGGGTTGTATTGATTGTTTAATTAGACTTTTAATCGTATTGTCTATTCGACTCATCCCCACTCGTAAACTTGTACCGCCATTCCCGAAGCATTCTACTAGCGTAGGACATTTAATTTCTACAATTTACTGCTTTCCTTATTATTGTTAGTTTAATAGGATTGTGTGGAAAGATCTAAAACAAAACGCTAGATAACCAGATTCGCAAGATAAAATAACTAAACCAAAATAATATTTCACACCTGCACCTCTAGGGTAACCTCACTTTTTGCCTTTGGATAAAACAGTCATGTCCCTCGAACGTGAAACGCTTTAGAAAAGACACTTGGTTAAAAGATCATAGTCCCTCGATGACCCTTCGATGCTACCTTCGGTAAACGATCTTAGTCCATTATGAAAAATTGCTAAGGCATCCTATAAGTTACTTTAATGACTGTATGATGACCCACGCCTGTCCCTCACATCCAACGATAGGGCTTCCTACTAACTAATGGTAGGATAGCACTATCTAAAGGAGGAGGAAAAGAATGAAAGACCATTGAGTAGGTATATCGCTCATAATCGCTTGCTCACAAACTAAAACAATTTTCACACCTCACACTTTCAAAACAACTACTTTCAAAGCGCTTTATAAACACTCTTGAGGAGTGATACAAGGGTTATTATAATGTAGACTTCCTTACGTTGGCACATTCAAAACATTTCTACACGCGACACTTTGTTTCAATAAATATTTTCAAATTAAACATTTTGTATGCATTCTCAACTATACGAGAATCATTACAAAATTGTCGCACCTAGGCATTTTCAAAATATTTTCAAACATACACAAACACAAAGCATTTCAAAAAGTGAGCTAGCGATTAAGAGCCCGTAGATAACTACAGATGAAAAGGGTGCTAACACCTTCCCTTTTCATAACCTACCCCCCCCCCCCCCCCCCCCCCCTCAAACTCAGAAAATTCTCAAAGGTCTTTCCTGTTCTTTTCACCCTTTCCTTTATTGGATAAAAGAAAAGTCGGTGGCGACTCTTGCTATCCGCGACATTTGCGATAAAATGTAAAACCAAAAGTGAGTTCGCCCACCGTATCACAACTACCCTTGATGGCATTTTGAGTAACATATTGGATGTCATATTCTGATAGCAACATCTTCCATCGGGCAATCCTTCCTATAAGAGCTTGTTTTTCGAACACATACTTTAAAGGATCCATTCTTGATACTAATCATGTGGTGTAAGTTAACATATATTGCCTCAATCTTTTAGTAGCCCAGGCCAATGCACAACAAGTCTTCTCGAGAAGTGAGTACCTCGTTTCGCAGTCAGTAAATTTCTTGCTGAGGTAGTAGATTGCATGCTCTTTTCTACTCGTTTCGTCATGTTGTCCCAATACACATCCCATTGATCCTTCAATCAGTGTCAGATACATGATGAGTGGTCTTCTGGGAGTTGGTGGCATTAAGATTGGTGGCTCTTGTAAATATTTCTTTAGTCTCGAAGGTTGTCTGGCAATCATCATTCCACACCACCGTCTAATCTTTTCGCAGTAGTTTGATTATAGGTTTGCATGTAGCAGTTAGGTGCGATATGAACCTTGAAATGTAATTCTATCATCCTAAGTAACCAAAAACTTCCTTTTCTGTTCTTGGAGATGGAATTTCTTGTATAAATTTTACCTTGTTGGGGTCTACCTCAATACCATGATGACTTATAATAAAATCTAGCAACTTGTCTGACCTAACACCAAATATACACTTGTTTGGATTCAATCTTAATTTGAAATTTCGCAGACGCTCGAATAGATTTTGTAAATGTATGATATGATCCTCCTCTTTATGAAATTTGGAAATTATATTGTCTATGTACACCTCAACTTCTTTGTGAAACATATCATGGAATAATGTGACCATAGCCCGTTTATAAAAAGCCCCTGTGTTCTTTAGTCTGAACGATATTATCTTATAATAGAAAGTGCCCCAAGAAGTTATGAAGGTAGTCTTTTCCATATCTTCAGGTGCAACTTTCATTTGATTATAGCCTGAGAAACCGTCCATGAATGAGAATCTTGAAGCTTGAGTTGTATTATCCACCAAAACATCTATGTGAGGTAACGGGAAATCGTCTTCTGGACTTGATTTGTTCAGATCCCGATAATCCACACACATGCGTACTTTTCCATCCTTCTTGGGTACTGGCATGATGTTAGATATCAAAGGTGGATAATCTACCACCGCTAAGAACCTTGTGTCGAACTTTTTAAGGACCTCTTCTCGAATCTTATTGGACATGTCTAGACAAGTTCTTCTTAGATTTTTCCTAATTGGAGAGCAACCTTCCTTGAGAGGAAATTTTTGCACCACAATGTATGTATCCAATCTTGGCATATCTCTGTAAGACTAGGAAAATATATCCACATATTCATGTGGCAACTTGATCAGTCTTTCCTTGACGCTTTTCTCCATTGTTTCCCCTAGCTTGATCTCTTTCGGATCTTCTTTTGTGCCAATGTTAATGGTCTCAATGGATTCCTGGTATAGTTGTATATTGTTAGATTTTTACTCTATCTCCCACGCCAATTCTTTAGAAACTTCAAGATCTTCATCATCTTCCTCTTCCGCTTGGTTGATGCATGTATCAAAATTATATCGGATAACAATAGTAACATTATCGGTGATTTTGGGCATGGATCAGCATATTATCATGTTTTGGTGCAGTTTTTAGTATGAATTTTGGAAAATGCATATGAAGAAAAGTATTTCCATTTTTAAATATAACAGATAAATGCAAGATAAAGACAGGAATCTTAATTAAATGTGAAATATAACTTCTATTAGTCGTGAATAATGTATGAAAAAAATTGGGGGACCCTTACAAGCAACCCCTATGCCCCGGGCTTGACATAGGTTCTTTTAAAAACAAGAAAAATTACTTTGGAAAGAAAAAGATCTCTGGAATCTCCACAGTTGTTCAATTCTTGAGTTTTTCACCTGGGGCGCATTCATGGATAAAGTTGGACGCCTTCTTCATGTTGACCTCGTCAAATACCATTACCACCTGTCCGCCATGCTCTAATCCTTTGTTGACGAAGGTCTCTTAGATTGGAGGAAACCGTGATTTACCTTTCAGAGTAGCCTTGGATAATTCGTAGCCCAAACCAAAAGATTCTTCTTCTCGGGTATTTCTGGGAGCTTACCCTGGCCCTTTGAGGTACCACTTTCCACCGCTATTTGCAAATATTTCCACGGAGCCATAGTAGGTTTCTTGATTTATCTGTATGACTCTATCTGACTTACAAAGATGTTCTCTTCACCATTGATTATAACCAATCTTCCTTCAACGAAGAACTTCAGTTTCTGATGTAAATTTGAAGTGATCGCTCCTATTGCATGAATCCACAGTCGTCCGAGTAAACATGTATACGCTGGTTCTATATCCATGACTTGAAAAGTGATATAAAACATATGTGGGCCGATCTTGACAGGAAGGTCCACTTCCCCAAATACTGAACTCCGAGAACCATTAAAAGCTTTAACTGTCATAGAACTGGGCCTTATTACAACACCATCTAGTGTTAACTTCATCAAAATAGATTTTGGTAGTACATTAAGGGCAGAACCAGTATTAGTGAGTACCCTGGACAGGCTTGTATTACCTATCTCAATATAAATGTACAATGCTTTATTATGAGCTCTACCCTGTGGAGGCAACTCACTGTCATTAAAACCCAGATATGATCACGATGTTAGATTTTCCACAACATTGTCAAATTGGTTTGCAACAATTTCTTCTGTGACATGAGCAGAACTCAGAACCTTCATTAGAGAGTCTCAATGCGCTTCCAAATTAAAGAAACGAAATTATATAAATTTTGGATGCGTTTTGGTGAAGCTGATCCACCTCCCTATAATCACTTCTCTTGATTATTTTCAAGAATTCTTCTGCCTCTTGGTTAGTAAAATTCTTGCTTGGAGGTTTTTTTTATTGACTTGCTTCTAACACAGCTTTTCCTTTATTTTTTACCGAAGTCATTCTTATTTTTTTACCATAAAATCATTCCTCTTTTGTGATTCGAGGCCGAAGATTCGACAACTACGAGTCATACCCCCCGTTTCTGCTATATTTGAGATTGCAGGTCCTTGACTTGTTGAAGGCTCATATTCTTGCTTTAAACTATTCACGTATACAGTAGAACCATAACTCCAAGTTACTATTTTGTTACTATCATAAGGGGTAGGACATGGCCCTCTAATCACCATCGTAGCCTTTGGAACTACTGGTATCCTCAAATTTTGTCTTGGTGTCATTATTGGTGTTTCTGTTGATTCTCCTCATGGAATCACAAGAGTCTTCTTATTGAGGTTTGGCCCTTGGCAATGAATTACCAATGTCTTCTTTGTACTTCCCTCGATCACGGCTACATATTCTTCTTTAGGGTATGATATAAATTGGACTCTCCCCTGGTCCACCAATTTTTGAAATGTCTTTTCAAAAGATTTATTATGTTCCAAAAGGAACTTGCACTCCAACAGATATTCCTTCAACAAATTTATCGGGGCCTTTACTCGCCTGGCTTCCCCAAAGTCAGTGCTACTTCAATTGCATTTATTGCTGGTCTACCGTGAAGAGGCATGTGGTTTGACTTGATATTTGGTTTATCAAAAGTGATGTCCGGAGAATCCAATAAATCTTGAATCTTATGTTTGAATGCCCAACATTTTTCTATAGTATTCCCGGGAGATATGGCATGATACTCACATCTAGCATTAGCATCGTATCTTGGTGGGGGTGCCCCGATTGGAGGAGCTAGAGGTCTTATCTCTACCAAAGATTCCTTGACCAAGTGTTGTAATAATTTATTGGGTGACATAGGGAGTGGGTCAAAATTTCTCGGCGGCCTTTCAAATTTGTTATATTGTTGTTTTCACAGAATTATTAATGGTTGTTGTTCCCTTGGTTGTGAGGCTACAACATTAACTTCTCCCTCCTTCTTTTTTTGAGAATCTAGGAACATGTCTTTTTGGCATTTTAAGGGGAAATAGATGATCCCCCTTGTATCTTTCCGCTTTTTATTCCAGCTTGAATCCTTTCTCCAGTAGTTACCAAATTCAAAAATCCAGAAGAGACACTTCCTACCATCTTATCATATTACAATCTTTGCAAAGTTCCCATGAGCATATCGACTAGTTCTTTCTCTAGAAGTGGTGGTTGTACACGGGCTGCCATTTCTCTCCACCTTTGGGCATATTCCTGGAAAGACTCTTCTTTTTTCTAACACAAGTTCTGGAGTTGCATGCGGGTAGGCGCCATGTCCAAGTTATATTTATACTGTTTCAGGAAAGTGTTGGCAAGATCTGCCCATGTCTAATATGAACCCATTCCAACTGAATGTACCAATCCAGGGATGCCCCACTTAAATTGTCTTGAAAACATTTAATCATTAGCTTCTGGTCTTGAGCATATGGATGCATCTTCCTGCAATACATGCGCAGATGGTTCCTTGGACAAGTGAGCCCCATGTATTTTCCAAATTCAAGTACTTTGAATTTTGGAGGGATCACCACATCATGAACTAGACCCATTTCGAGATCATCTACATCGAAAGCATCGTAACCCTTCCTAGCTTTTAACCTTTCTTCTAGAGCTTTATTCTGGTCGAGCGCCAGTGGATTTTCAGTAGCATGAGTATGGGCTTTTCTTTGAGGTGCTTGATTGGTTTCCTCTAAGTCGCGGTCTCCATATTGTAAGTCTAAGTAGTTGTCTGCATTGTTGATCGGAATCTGCAAGGTATGATATGCCCTTACCTTTGGTGGAGGTGGGACAAACCCTTCAGTATCAGCTTGCCTTATTTCCTGTTAAGCCATGGTTGACTTTTGAGGTTTTGGCTTCGATTCTTTCCTTGGTTTGTGACCGCTCGATGCACCAATGGTCTGGGCTAGTTCTTCAAAGCCAACCTAGGGATTTGCTCTTGTCTTCCAATGATGTTTATCAAGGCTAGCAGAACTTGACTTATATCTCCTTTCATTGAGTTGATGTTGCTTTTGACTTGCTCATGATCTTCCTAGAATGTAACTTGATTCTCTTCGATTTGTTCCATCACCTTCAATTGATGGGCTCGTGTCTGATATGGTGGTCGGAGAGGCGGTGTTTTTCTTCTACCAACGGTTTAACTGGAGGATGTTTAAAAAATGAGTTTTTTGTATGCAAATTTATGAAATGAAAATATTTGTGAATGCATGCATGCGTATGAACATGTATGAATATGCTAAGATTTTGTTTTTGAATGTCTTATTCACTTAGATATATACTTTTCATATACTTTTAGTTTTGCATTTTTATTGGTGAGTATCTTAAAAACAAATACACAAATGAGATATGAAAACAAATTCCTTTATTATAATAGTTATCGTCTTTGAAGGAATACAATTCAGATATTGAAAAATAGTTAAACTTTAAAACATTAAACTTGCTGAAAGAAATAAACAATGGGAAAAAGTCTTCTAAGTGCGTCTGCGAATGTTTGCTCTGGAACCATCGACCATTGTCCTACAAAGCTTGAGGAAGTCTCCAACGTCTTTTGGGAGGGGAACCATCACATTCTCCACATCTCTTAAACTTCTAGGGATGTCTTCAATGAGATTTTTTGCTAAGAAGAAGAGTCTTGCATGCTTGTCCTTGTAGAATCGATATTCTCGGTAGAGATCAAGCATTATCTTGTGGTTATCTTTCCCTGCTTTAGAGATATTCACATACTGATCTTTCCAATACAACTTTTCATCCATCATCTATGTATATGGTTTCTGTTGTATTAGGAAATCCCTTCGGAGGCCTTTTAACTCAAGGCATACTTGCTCGTATTCTTCAGTCTTTTGGGTGAGAAACCTTTTCGTCATCATGATTTTAAGGCATTCCCCTACCTCTGATTCTTGGCTATCCTGGAGTCTGGTGGTAATATACTTCATATTTTATTCTTCCATCACCTTCTTGTCTTGCATTTCCTTTTCATACCATCGATTTAATCTCCCGATCTCACTAGAAGTATCCTCCAATCATTGGTTGTAGGAGTCCAAGTTGAAAGTAGCACTTAACAACCCTTCAGTTGAGCGCTTCTGCTTAAGACTCTCTTTATCAAATGCCTTACGATCTCTCTAAATATGTTGGTCTTTTGATTCAAGTATGTGTTGCATTTTCTTTTCTCTTTAGTTAAGTTATGAAGGTTAAGCTCTAATTCTTCCTTCTCCATTTAAGTTAGTTTTAAAGCATTCTTCAAATTGTATATCTCTTCTAATGACATAGGCGGAGAATCTGAGACTTCTGGCTTGTACTCAGGATCTACATAAAATTGTAACTTAACAACTCGTACCCTATCCAAAACCCATTGAGTGTAGGTCTCTTTTGCCACAACATTCTTCCTTTCAGCCTTTCCTTTATTAACCCTATTCCAAGCCCGGATGATCTTATTGAGCAACTCTTGGTCATTTTTGCCCATGTCATGAATGATCAATTATTGGAGTTGCTCATCTGAGGGTTTATCTTCCAAAGGATACCCTAATTGTCGTAGGGCCAAGGTAGGGTTGTAGTTGATGCAACCTCGTGATCCGATCAATGGAACATTTGGAAAGTCTCTGCAACTATAAACAATATTTCTTATGTCTAGCTTCCTTCATAAAACAGAATTAGCATGAAGAGACCTTAATTTTTGACGCCACTCATACCTTGTCAGATTTGAAAATATTGTATTCTTCCTTGTAGAGATGATTCATAAACCAAGAATGCAAGAGTGGGATGCAACAGTTTAGAGTAACCCTTCCTTTTTCGTACCACGTATGAAGTGTATAATAAATATCAGTAACTAAAGCGGGAGTTAGGTCGGTATTGAAAACTTTTGTGCCCCAAAATACGCTAATAGTCTCAGGGACAATATAGTCTGGAGTCCGTGGAAATAAGATTACACCAAACATAAGCAGTCCTAAGCAATCAATACAAGACACCCATTTTTTGTTATTGGAAAAATCAAATGCCTTAGTCTCCAAATAGCATCTCTTAATCCCTCGTACGTCACCTTCTTTTTTGTAATTAAGTAAAAGTTCAGGATAAGGGATCCCTAAACCCTCTGCAAAGATTCTGACGTCAATAGTCTGCCTGATTCCCACATAAGCTTTCCCTTTAGATAAGGTCAAAAGTCTATCAAATTCTTCCAGAGTCGGTGCTAGCTGAAATTCTTGGAAGGTAAAGCACCTCAATGGAGGGTTGTAAAACTAAATTAAGGCAGAAACAACATCTAATTGTACCTCCACTTTTGTTAATTCAAGGGTATCCCCATAACAAAGAGTGAACATCTTCAAAGCTCTTTCAGACAGTTTCCCTTTTATAGCTATGATTTTTGTCATATCTGGCTTGATGGCATTAATACAGACAAGTTGTTTCCCTCTGGCATTCATTTTTAGGACACTTCACAAAAAATAATTTGTCGAGATTAACTAGGAGAATCTACTACCGAAATTTTGTTGAGAACTTCCATCTGCCAAGGTCTTCTAGATAATTAACTGCCGAGATTAACTAGGGGAATCTACTTCTGATATTCTATTGAGAAACTACCTTCTACTGAGGTCTTATAGATAATCAATTGTTGTGATTTACCAGGGGAATCTACTACCGAGATTCTGTTGATAAACTACCTTCTGTCGAGGTCTTCTAGATAATTAACTGTCAAGATTAACCATGGGAATCTACTGCCGAGATTCCAACGTAGAATAGATAACTTGATTTGACAATGATGAGTGTCTTCACATGCAACATGGTTTATGCTATGTGTTATTATTTATGATTATGACTCGAATACTTTTTGAATGGTTCCCCTATTGTGGGCAAATAAATGATTAAGACTCAAAGAGGTTACTAGTGCAACAAGAATGATTATTGAAAAAGTGGTAGGGAATTTATGCTGACATGACTTCTCGATACTCTTTTTGAACTTGAATATTGTGGATGTAGAAGAGAGGTCCATTGGGTATTATGAAAGTATGAAGAGAGCTTTCCTTTTGTGGTCTATCTTGCCCCAATGTTTGAATTTTAAATCACAATGCCCTTGATTAACAGACCCTTGGAATGATTTTCCCTTGATGAACCATTTAGAACCGGTTTATGAGTCTCACAGTGGTCTACCCCAACATCTGAATTTTGAAGGGCATGGCTTTATCTTTAGGACTTGGAGGAGTGTCCTAAGAAGGAATTTGGAAACTGCCATTCTGTGATATAGGTTTTCATATAGGTTACCCAAAATTTCTGAATCTTGAAAAGTTGGCCCTTTATCAACTGGTGTTTTTAGAAGTGATCCAAGTTCACCAAACCTTAAAATAAGTTCCCCTAGTCAACAAGATCCTCAAATGATGTGCCCCTATGATCATTAGGATTTGCCTCTTTTTATAGGGGTCCTCTTAGATGCTTTTCCCCTAGTTAGAAGCTTCTTTGAAATAATTCCTTTGATCAGACCATTTTTGAAATCTCCTTGATGTTAAGCATTGACTCGTAATTAAAATTATCCCCTTTGAAAAGTAATCCTAATGTGATGCACATGCAAGTTCTTGAAATCGAAATTGATTATTGAAAATAAATGGATGATTAGAGATGAATAAGTGGCAACGTGGTTTAGTGATAATTTAACAAACATAAAGAGTCAGTTTAACACAAATCTTGTTGAGTATGCTTTTATAGTGAACCTAGCTTCAATTAGGACTTTTGAAGGTTGTAACGTTGGTTCACGGTTTAAATAAAAAGGATATAAGGCTCAAAATTATTTTTATCCCATCCCCCATTCTCCTTGATATTCTCCGTTCCTAGATTCAATTAACCCAATGGATGTGTTCAGCCCACAAGAGAAATTTTGTAGTTGCGCAGATGATGAGAAGTGTAGATAAAGCTTCAAACACCAATGAAAAGTATTGATAACATCTGAGCGTTTTATGGTAAGCCTTTGAGGTGGTAGTCACACGATTTTTCTCCAATTGGGCTTCAAATCCCTTATTTTTGCATGGACCGATTCTTTTGAAATTTTCTGTCCATCGGGATGCCCTGCCTTTTTCCTATGTCAAGTTTTTTTCCGATTTTTAATTGACTTAGAGGGCCTTATTGTTTATTTTGAATTTATTTTTTTCTTTTTGGTTTTGAAACTTGTGACTGTCATGCTGATTGTTGTAAGCTTCGTATTCATCGGCTCTTCGATCTTGATTGATGTACTAATGAAGAATCCATCATGGACTTTAACTTCGTTGATTCCTCAATATTGGATGATGAACGTGAGGAAAAGGATGTGCATGAACTTTGCTTAGATCCTTTCCTCAATGATGTATCAAGGAAAGAGATATGCTCGAACCTTTTGTTTAGATAAATCAATTCTCTTGAGAATAGAATGCGTCATTGAATTAATTGAAAGACTACCCTGCCCCGGGTTAAGATTACAGGTTTTTAGAAAATAGAAATAACCTTCAACTTTTGGCTCGAGGGGGTTAACTATGAATTATCTCCTTATTTCTCCCCTATTTTAGAAGTGAAACAATGTCTTACATCATCAGCTAAGCCTTACTATTAAAAATCATACGTCATCAATATTTAGTTTTCGTCATTCACCCTCGAAGTTTGTTACGGTTGTGCAACGGAAGATAGAAAAGAAGAATGGAAAGTCATTGATTATTTGTGCAATGGATCGATTTCAAAAACATGCATGATTATTTATTCGAATTACTAATCACATAGTACATAGTTTATAACAAATAACACTTAGCAAGAAAGAAATTACGTATAATAAAGCTTAATTATCCTAGGGATGAGCTTCTTTAGTGGTCCACCAATTTTTCGAGAGGCTTTATGAGGTTTGTGCTTTTATTAGGGCGAGGGGTTTTCCATCATATGTGGGCCATCTTCTTCAAAAGTCAATTGCTTGTTGTCAATCAGCTCTTGTACCACTTCTTTGAATGAATTTCATTCTTCAATCGAATGAACCGTTACTCCATCATGAAACTCACAATGAACATCTGAGTTGTACCAAGGAGGAAATGAAGACTTTATGGATCTAGTTTGTCTAGGAGTCATTGATGAATTTTGGACCAGATATGACCATAATTGACTGTATGTCATATGGATCAGGTCAAAATGGAGAGTTTCCCTTTCTTGTCTATTCTGACGCCTATGTTGGTTATGGTGTTGATGGTGATTTATTCAATTTCGAGCCTGTCAATTCTAACATTGAGGTTGAAGGGAAATCTTAACATGTTGGTTATGCGATATAGGCCACGACTGCGGGTGTTGAAGACCAGAGAGTGATTTTTGGCATTGGGCATCTACTGCATATGAATATTGTTGATAAGGCACAGGAGGCAGAGCTTCTGGAGCTGGGTGAGTTTCCCATATTTTATTCATTTCATGTTTTTCTTCATCTTGTAAATGTCTAAGGTATTCAGTAGTTGGGTATTCGAGATGCTTTGGATTTTTCCATTTTTGATGTTGTTCTCGATGTGTTCCCTAACTATTACTAGGTCAGAAAAGCGTGACAATATATTGCCCAACATTTTTTCATAGTACTAACCTCGTAGGGTGCTCATGAACATGTCTACCAACTCCTTATCCAATAAGGGTGGTTATACTCGAGCAGCCAAATCCCTCCATCTATGTGCTTATTCTTTGAATGATTTGTTACTCTTTTGAGATAAATCTTGCAGTTACATACGACTTGGAACCATGACAGTTTTGTATTAATAATGCTTCTGAAATTCCAAAGCAAAGTCATTCTAGGTGGGAATGTGGTTTCTTTCTAATTGCATATACCATTCTAAAAATAATCCACTAAGACTGTCTTGAAAGCAATGGATAAGGAATTTATCATCGCGTGGGTATGCTGCCATTTTCCTGACATACATCTTTAAATGAGTCTTAGGATAACTAGCTCCTTTGAAATTTTCGAAATCTGGCATCTTAAACTTCAGAGGAAATACCACATCTTAAAACCAACATAAAGAAGAAGCATCAAAGCTATGAGTGTCATGTCCTTCTATGGTGCTAAGTCTCTTTTCCAGCATGTGGTATCTTTTGGTGTCCTTAACATCTTGTGGCTCTTCTGTATTCATGGTCGGGTGCACCCCTTGGGGTTTTGGCTTAGGTAATGAAAATTGATGATACTTAATAGATTCATGGGATGGAGTATACTCATCTCATAAAATGGCGTGTTCTTGCACATCAAGGTCTCAATTGAAACTTGTATAGGCCGAGGTCGAGCCTGAGTGTTTTCTTGAGGTGTAGTGATGTCCTCAGTTTTGGCTTATCGACCTTCTCTCATTGTCGTAGCTAACGTTACGCTTGCTTCGTGAGTCGTTTCGAGTTTTCTTTGAGTATCTGGGAATCACCTTGCTGGATTATGGTTGAAAGTTCTCTGAAAGTGGAATAAATATGAGCTTTATGCAGATGCAAATGTTTGTGAATGCATGAATGCGTATGAATATGCTAAGGGTTTTGTTTCGAATGTCTTATTCACTTGGATATATATATATATATATATATATATATATATATATATATATATATATATATATATATATATATATATATATATATATATATATATATATATATATATATATATATATATATATATATATATATATATATATATATATATATATATATATATATATAGGTTTTGCTTTTTTTATTGGTGAGTATCTTGAAATGAATACGTAGTTCGAATATGGAAACAAAAGTATTTTCATTAATAATAATCATCCTAAAAAGGGAATACATTTCAGATATTGAAAGATATTCGAACTAAAAAAGAAACTATTGGAAGCACCAACAACTCCACGGCTCTTAGTTTCTCCTTGATGATTATTATCTTTGTCATATCTGGCTTGACGGTATTGATGCAGACAAGTTTTTTCCCTTTGGTATTCATTTTTAGGACACTTCACCAAAAAACTTTTGTTATTACTTTTTTATCCCTGTGAGTAAGAAAACAAAAAAGAAATAGAGGATGCATGTATGAATGTACGAATGCATGAATGTAGGGCTTAGTGACGGGATTTTATGAATGGTACCCTTAGAAGGTATACTCCTAGTTTTGGCCTATCGGTATTTCTACCCTCCCCATAAGGTGGTTTCCTTAAGGGTATCATGAATAACACTAGAGGGAATGGCACAGGGACCTCCCTTAAGTTGAGCCTCTTTGCAGACCGAAACTTTCGTCTCTAGGTCATGAAAGAACTCATCATGAGTTTTTGGTTTTAAGGGTTGTACAAAGAGTCATAGGTTTCATTCCAAAGTCCTACCCCTCAGGAGGATGTCTCTTGAGACGTATTCCTTTTGCGGATTTCTATCGACTCTAGGCAAAGTCGTCATATAAACTCAAAAGGTTGATGTATCCCCTTGGCTAATAGACGAACCTTATTTCTAAGGGTTTTTGAAAATAATAAAATCCATGCACAGGTGAATAAATACAATGAATAACAAAATAAATAAAAGTAAAGAAAAAAAGCAAATATGAAAGAAAAAAAACCTAAAAAAACCCTAAAAAATCCTAAAACCAAAAGGAAAGGCTTATAAACCCTAGGCTTGATTCCCCAGCAGAGTCGCCAGTTGTTGTAACCGGTTTTAAAATGAGAGTCGCCACCCTTAATTTTTATCTTTCTGAAGGGAGTATAAAGGATAACCCTAAAGTGGTCAGAAATTCTAAGTTGTTGACTCGTTTTAGACAAAGGGAAGGTGTTAGACACCTATCATCTACCTTTTTCACAAGGATACTAGGGTTTAGAATTACGGCTTAGGAAATAGGGTTTTAATTTTTATTAGGGGAACTCGCCACAATTTTAGTCGTGTGCCTACTTATCCTCTTAGGAGGAATCAGAGTCTCAACTCGTAGTTCGCAGTTGGTTGGTGTTTTTATGGATTACGAAGATATTTGAATTCCCCTTGTACTTATTTTGGGTGTGTGAGTAGCAGAGTTAGTTAGACGAAGCACACAGTTAATTGAAATATATCTGTAATCCTTTTTTTTTTGAAAAAATCGATTGTTGTTTAATTTGATTTAATAAAAAGAGGTTTATTGTTGGTTAAATATCTTTTAACGTATTAATTATAAAAAATATATTATTAATGCCTGATAAAAAATAAATTTAATGCAATAAAATAAATAAATATTTGGATGAATTTAGAAAAGTAATATTTGATTTAATAATAATAATAGAATTTATAAATATATTAAAAAATATAAAATATAAAAGTTAAAAATAAAAAAATAAAAATAAAATGCAAAGAGGTGTAAATTAAGTTGGGCTATTAAAATATGGGTTGTGTGTAGCAGGGCCCTAAATTCAGATATTGAATTCAGGCCCAACGCATGAGGGGTTTAAATTAGAATTGTTCAGTAAAAGCTAGGGGGTAGCCAGTAAGGGTCCAAGTCCAGATATTGAACTTGTCCCATAAGGCTGGAAGGTATGAATTTGCGTCTGATTAGTACAAACAAAAACAGAGGGAGGTATGATTAGTATTGGGCCTGGGCCAAAGGATTTGGGAGTCCGTCTGAACTCCATATGGAAGGTCACACTATAATTCCATGTGTGTGTGTTTTGGGGTGTTTGATGGGGATCGAATGGTTATGATGGAAGGATCATGGTAACACACGTGGGATGGTATGCACATGATTATGAAAACATTATATTTTCCTATGAACTTCTTCCTCTTTTCTCTTCTAACTCCCAAACCCTAATCAAATCACCAAGCAGTGAAGACGCTTAATCGATTATCTCCTTCTCTGATGCAACCACCATAATAAATAACCCAAAAATAACCCCAACCCCCAAATTTCCACAAACAAAATACAAAAACAACTACAAAAAACCTAAATCTAAGTGCTTACCTTCTTCAACATGGATCTATGTCAATTCTTCAGATTTGGATTTGTTTTATAATGATCTCTCATTCTTCCATGGTATTTTGCAGGCGCTTGGATGATGGTGACATAGAAAGCAATGGCAACGCAACAAGACAAGCTAGGGTTTCAGATGTTGAAACCCTGGTTCACATTTAGAAGCGATGTGCGAGCCTACGATGGTGGTTCTTGGATCTCAAGCCTTCTCTATTCATCCCTCTGTCCAAATTTTTTCTATCTGTTCAACTTCTTTTTTTCTCCATCTTCTCCCCCCCCCCCCCTCTTTTATTTTGTCCTAGAACCCTAGGTCTTCTTATAGTGTTTAGGGTTAGATGTTTTTAGGAAACAAATTTATGATTGTCTTTACTTAGCAGCATTAGGGATATTATTTTGATGTGTTTGTAATTTGTAGTGAATTCTATTTAGTAATGGATCTGTAAAATAAGTTTTTTTGATACGATATGTATAAGTTTTTGATTATGTATTGATTCAGTTTGCATTATATTAATTATGTTATGTTTTCTATTAAGATTTGATTTTGTTGTACATATTTGATTCGGTTTCTGTAAGACTCTTGGATAATACAATGGGGAAGATTTGATTTAATTTTTTTATTTGTTGATTTGAACAGTAATAGTTCGTGTGCTATTTTTCAATGATTTGTACAGTGCACGTTTGTTTGTTTGTTTTGGAACATGTGTTTTTCTTGGATTGGGCATATCTGAGTTTTGATCTTCTAAGTTCTATTTTATCTCAGTCAACCTTTTTCCCAAATTAACAAAACAAACATGTTAATAATAATAATTCAAACCAATAAGTTTGGAAATGCGGTAAACCAAAACAAAAATATTACTCAAAATTCAATGGACCTTAAAAATTTACACGGGCCTTTTCTGATTTAGAAAAAACACATTAAAACTCCCTTTCAAAAACTAAACCCCCATGAGCATATGAAGCAAAATGATACTCTTTAGGAATAAAAGATTAGGAACCAGTAGGGTTAATTTTGGGTATGACAATTAGTCCTTAAATAGGTGTTATCCTTTGATACCACTTGTTGGACTTGAGACTTCACATACAAGAGGGGGTGGATTGTGTGGTTTGAAAAAACTGGGTTTTTGAAAACTTTTGGGAAGTAAAATCAGAGTTTAAAATCATTTTCAAAAACTAGGCAGCAGAAAGAATAAATAGGGAAAATAAATTGCGGAAAATAAAAGTTAAGGGAAAACATGAACAAAAACAATTATAGAGGTTCAGTCAAATTAAAAGGACCTACTTCTCTCTCCAAGAATTAATATTGAGAGTTTCCAATAATAGTTGAGAGCTTTTAGTAGGAAATACTCACAAACCCCCTTATACAAGAAAATGATGGTTGATCTTCAACCAAATATTATAAGACGATGGATGTGAGAATTTACGTGTTTTATTCAATATACTATTGAAAATGAAGTGACCAATCTTCCTTCCCAACAGTGGACTAAAGCGGTTAGTCTTCTTTCCATAAATACGGACCTTTGAGTGGTTTATCTTCAAGTTCCAAACAATCTTAGTTCAATACCTTGGTCTAAACCGGGAAAAACAAAAACCTATGATACTTTAACTAGGTTGATCTCGAACCTATGAAGCTTTTAATACCAGGATGAGCTTCAAACTTTCTTGGTTTTAATCGGGCTGACCAAGCATCTATGAAGATTTTAACACAGGCTAATCTTTAACCAAACCTAGGACTGATCATACAATCAACAAATGTAAGCTTTTTATAGGATGAGCTTATAACCCAAATTGATTCCTTAATGGGTATTCAACCGGTGTATACAAAATATTCTTTGGTGAATTTTACAATTATATCCTTATTAGAATTAGAGATATATCCTCACTCACAAAGGAAATTTTTTCACAAAGGCATTTGTCTAAAACATTTAGTAAGAGAAAGTTAAATAAAACTTTAGAGAGACAGAGAGAGAGTGAGATATGAAAGTGTCAAAACACGATTATGGATGGTTTGTAATTAGAAAAGGACCCTTTATTTATAAGCTTGAGGTTTTCTCAAAAAAGAATTTGCAATCAATGCATTTTACTATTATTTAATTTATTAGAGCAAATTTATAATCAATTAGATGGTGCAAATATCATTTGTAAGTTCTTAAATGGAAGGTTAAGATATCTAGTAGATTCACATAATCAAAGTGTATTAAAACTAGCTCGGGCCTTAAGTTGGCACATTAGTTATCGATTGGGCATATGCTCTAACCGATTAGAAAAGTCAAAATTTCGCCCGTGGCTATTTTTACTGCTCCCAATTTATCTGATACAACTTCCAGATGTTTTTCAAAGTATTTAATTTTTGTAAATAATTTAAAAAATAGTTTTAGTATGGGTGTGTGTATGTTTTAGCCTTGTGCTTTTACAGAAAAGCCCATTTGTTTACATATGTTTACTAAATTACTAAATTAGGAGATTATTCCTTTTCTACAAACTTTTTCCAAGTACTCCTCTTAATGTTGACACTGATTGTGATCTCTTAATATGAGGCTTTTGATTATTTACATTTAATTTTCCCTCATTGGATAACCAAGTTCATCAAACTATAATACTTAGGTTTGCATCCTTAATCACTAAATCATTCATCCTTGACTTATCATAGTTGTCATCAGTGTTCTCATCATAGTAGTTGTCATCATTAAAATCATATGTTTTGTTTGGAGCATAATACCTACAAAACAAGGTTGCACATCAATCATAGTACTTCTTGAACCAGAGACGTTGATCTTAAATCGACGTTGCTAATCTTCGATACGACGAATCAAAGAGGGTTTAAGATAATCATATTGAAAGTGAAGATTAGAGATTTTGTACTTAAAGACCTTTTGTGAAAGTATTTATACCGTGGGCTTATTGGAGCAGACTGAATAACTAGGCCTCATGTTATTTGAGTATATATAATACATACATATACAACTATCAAAATAGACTAACCCATATGGGCTGCCCCGCACAACCTGAAAAATCATAGGGTTTGGGCCTTCAAATTAGAGTCCATATTTTAATGGTTTTTTAGCCCGACACTAAAAAGCTCTCTACCCATTAGGGTTAGACCGTATGGACCGTGGGTAGCCCATTAGGCCGCAAAGCTATAAATTTAAAAATATTTGAATTCCAAAAAAGTTATATGAATTCTTATATTGTGTTACTCTAAAATAACACATTGATATTTATCACTCCACAAAATTTTATCTCTATTTTATTCAATCTTTCTCTCTTAAATATTATACATTAATATAATCAATACTGTTTCCTCGTATTATATTAGTTTCTCTTAGGTTAAATACTCGAGTATTATTTTATAAAATTTAGACATGTATTATATTTAAAAACACATTATAGTATTTATAAAATAAAATATAGTTGTTGTACCCCAAAATTTGTCCTCCCATTTTCACACAAGACATACTCCTAGAGGTCCTCAATGGCTCAACTTGAATAAGGATTGACCAAACAAATCCTCCTCCTAAGACAATAAGCCTCAAACTAGGGTTTCACTCCTCATCAAGAAGGTTGAGTTACAAGGGTCCAAAATGGTCTCCATTGTCCTAATATGTCCTCAAGATCATCCATGCCAAGTTTCATGCCTTGCACAACAAGTTTGCTCAATCAACTATTCAAATAGCTGAAAATCAACTATACTAGGTCAAAAGTCAATTGTGGCCTATATACAGTCAAACTTCAAGATTTTTTGTCAACATCAGCATTTTAAAGTAATATCCATCATTTGATCAAGGTTTGATCATGATTCCTCAAGAAATGCTCCCAACTCGTGAAAAGTCAAAAATGGCAATTTAGGGTTTCTGTAGGAAAAGTCAACAAAACTTTAACCAGGCATAACTTTCTCATACTTTATGAAAAATCTTACAACCAAGGCTCATTTTGAAGAGAATAAAATTACCTACAACTCATCTTCAGCCCTCAAAGTCAACAAATGCCTCAATCAAAAGATACAAGTTCATACATTATAGGTCATTTCAAAAAGTCAACAAAAACACCTTTTGGGTCAAAGATTCTTACATGAACATGGAAGATCCAATTGATTTGAAACCAAAAGGGTTGTTTAGAGAACATCCTAAGATTTCTAAAAAGTCCAAGGACACCCTCCTATCGTTAAAAATGAGAGAGATGTGCATTTCTAAAGTTGACCAATTTTTGGAAATGTGCATGAAGTCAATATTGATCAAAATGACTTTTTTTTTCCAAATGGGCCCATGTTTTCTTGTTTGAAAATCATTCCTAAAATGGCCCATGACCCCTGAGCTTATCCATCTATTATTTTATTATTTTAATTATTTATTTTGATTTTTTATCCATTTAAATCAAAATAAATCAATTTAAATAGTGGAATAATCAAATAAAATCAAAGATTGGATTTTATGAGCACATCATGAGTCCATGAACAACTAGTAAATTAGAAAAAAAATCGTGCAAAGGTTAATTGATTGGAACAGATCATGATTTGGCTTGTTTTAGAAAGAAATAAATTAAGGAACAAAATCAAATCAAATCTCAACAATTTGTGAAGATACAAATCAATTTTGTTAACCTAAATCAGTCTATTATAAGTACACAACATTGCCAAAGCATAAAAAAGAGGATTGGTCGTGTAAACTGCAAGAACAAAAACTCAATTTTTGGACAAAAAGTAAGAACCATATTTCGTTCTACAGGGCGATTCAAAGTGTTTCAAGGCCAACAATCCATTCCTGACAATCTCCTGAAACTAACAACATCATTTGCACGCATTAAAACACCCAGAATAACTCCTTACAGATTCACGGTTTGCATACATATTCTTGAATTTGATTTTTATAATCCATGCATGATAAATGATTTCTAAGCATATATTCATGTTTGTATCATCCTTTAGAATGTGTTTTCATATTTAATTACGTGTTTTGATGTCAGTTTGATGAAACGCCATTTCCAGGGTTTATAAGGTCGATTTAGAGCTTTCAAATGCAAGAACAATTGGCTCTAGAGATGGATACCATCATGATCAGAGGATTAAACCCAATTGATCCATGGTATTAAATCTAATTTATGTTGCTTAACCATGATTTTTGATATGCACAGGTTATAGCTACAGACAACGTCCGTAGGTAAAAGTCTTTGCCTAAGACAGCAATCTCAGCCAAGAAGACGATTGCATGGCGAGGCGTGAGTGGCCCATTTGAATCTCACACATTTTAATTATTGCACTGGCTTTTCATTTTATATAATATATTGTTTGTGTTATATAAATGATTGAAACAAATGGTCCAGTGGCAAGAGGCAAGGCTTTGCAAGGTGCGCGTGTAAGAGGTCAGGGGTTTGACCCCTGCCTCCTACATGTTATTTTTCTTAATATTTTCCATAGGATCTAGCGCGCAGCATCCAAAGAGGAGTATCATGCAACTCCTAGATCCAGCCATCAGATCATCATCGATCCAGATCTAATGGTCCAGCGAAGGCAGTCCATGGTGCACACTACAGAAACCAACATCACTAGATTCATACGCAGGCAGATGGGCCATCAGCTTTGGACTTTGTCAAATTCCAGCAATACACCCCCCAGTTTTGCTCATCACATCAGGCCCGCTTTAATTCTTTTTTTAATTTCTTTTATATGTTTTAATTATTTGTTTTAATTATTTTTACAAAAAAAATCATTATTTTTTTAACTAAATCATAAAATCAATAAAAACACAAAAACATTAGAATTAGGTTTTTTTTCATAAAAATATTTAATTTCATTAATTAATTGGGTGAATTAGGATAATTTAAATTACTTTTTAATAATTAAAGTTAATTAGAAATTAGGTTAATTTGCAAAATTAATTACTTTCTCAAAATCCAAAATTTTTTTTTCTTTATTCACTAATTAGATGTCTTTGAATTTAATTGTTAATTCCCCGTATTTAATTTTGTCGCGCGTATTCTTTTTAAATTAGGTCATTTACTATCGTTTCCTATTTACTGTTTAATCCCCAAAGTTTTGGTCATGTAATCCTTATTCCCCGAAGCCTTGTATAATTAGAAACAGTAGAAAACCATAACTATGCAAAGATAAATAACTGATAAACAATCACACACACACTTGCACCCCTAGGGTATTACCTCACTTGGTTGCCTTTGAAAATAATGGTCAAGTCCCTCGAACGTAGGGATATCTTAGCAAAGACCCGTAATTCAAAAAAATCATCATAAAAGATCATTGTCCCTTACTGTCCCTCGAGTTGCCAACGAGAAATGATCTTATGATGATAGTCCCTTCGAAATGCTAAGGCATCCTTACATGTTGCCTTCAATGACCATTTCGTCCCTTTCGATAGTCCCTCAACATCCAACGGCTAGGGTTACCTACTCATTAATAGTAGGATAACACGGTCTAAAGGATAGGAGGAAAAGAACGCCTTTTTTCGAGTAGGTAGATAACTGTTAGGTACTTGCTCAAAATAAACTTTTTACACCATACACTTTCAAACATACTTTTCAAACAAAAGTTTTTAAAAATGCTTTATCACACTCTTGAGGACTGATACAAGAGTTACCATAAAGTGAATCGCCGCACTAAGGCATTTTCAAAGCTTTTCAAAACAGACAGGCACGAAAGCAATTTTAGAAATGAGCAAGTACCTAAGAGCCCATGGAAAACCATGGATGGAAAGGGTGTTAACACCTTCCCTTTCCATAATCTCTCCCCCTTACTCAAAATATAGAAAAAAAAGGTCTTTTTCTATTCTTTTCACCCTTTTCTCTGTTGGATAAAAGAAAAGTCGGTGGCGACTCTTGCTTACCGCGAAATTTGCAAACAAAAAACGCAAACCAATATTAAATAGTCGGTTCTGCCACCGTATCACAGAACTGGCAACTCTGCTGGGGAACATGATTTATAAAGTGGGGTTTACCTTAGGATCTAGATTATTTTAATTGCTTCTTTGGCTTGTCTTGTTTGATTTACTTTTAAGGGTATCTGTTTGGGTTGTTTGGATCCTAAACCTGGATCGGGGAATTCCTTTTAGGTAAGTAGCAATAAACTGTGAGGGAGTTGTGCGGGGTATATTGACACGGTTGAAACAGTAGCTACGTTGATGCGATACTTTGGTGTGTACCGGTAGCCCTTGAGTAATCAAGGAGAATACGGGACCGCTGCGTGGTATTATAAAGCGTCAACTTACCTTAGCACCTTAATTGAACAACTTGGCTTTTTAGGACGTAGTGAGATAGCCGTCTTTGGTGTAAACCCAAAGTCGGTTGATACTAGATGCTACGCTCATTGAGGTTTGACTCTTGAGTTTTGTTTGGTGGCAAGTCAATTTTCTATCAGAACGAAATTTTGGGGGAAAGATCGGTGATATTTAGATCCCTTAGAACCCGATTACTATATTTAGGACAGTTTGAACCAACCCAACTTCAAGAGGGTATTACCTTAAAACCCATGCAAGCCTTAAACCTAAGGTCTTTGTGTGATTTGCTTGTGTTTGCTATATCTACTATATCTGAGCATAATCATGACATCATAACATAGCATATCATACTAAGCATTTCAAGGATTCTTAGGGTTTATTTTTGTCTTGTTTTGTAGGACATGGCCCTCGCCCGCAGATTCACTGTCCAAGTCAGTCTGGTAAAGGTACCTCCTTAGCTTAAGGAGTTAGTATCAAGGGTTTCTGAAATCTCTCCCTTCACTGAAAGAAATGGTCGACTTCTCAGCTTGGTCACCTCAAATCCTGATGAAGAAATGTTAAAAGTGCTATTTCAATTCTTTGACCCTCTACATCACTGCTTCACTTTTCCGGATTACCAGTTAGTGCCTACTATGAAGGAGTTTTCTCTGTTACCGGGGGTGCCTATCCTTAACAAGGTACCTTTCAATGGTTTGTAAAGAGACCCTAAACCTGAAGATATTGCTAAAGCGCTGTCCTTACAACGGTTTGATGTAGTAGCAAATTGGGAAACCAGGAGAGGTGTCAAGGGTTTTTTGGATAAGTTCTTGTTTGAGAAAGCTCATCATTTTTTGGATACGCTGGACTTACAAGATTTTGAAGAGGTGTTAGCCCTTCTCATATATGGGTTTGTACTTTTTCCTAATCCGGACCAGCTTATAGACGTGAATGTGGTTAAGGTTTTCCTGTCACGCAATCCCGTACCTACTCTGATTGGAGATATCCTACATTCTCTACATACTCGCACTATAAAGAAAAGAGGGATCCTTCTGTGTTGCACTCCTCTTTTGGCTAGGTGGTTTATTTCGTACCTACCCTGATCTGTCTTGAAGAATGAATAGGGTTTGAGATGGTCTAATAGGCTAATAACTCTTACACATTTAGGTATTCATTGGTGTCCTCGATCCTCGGAGAATGTTACCATCATTGATCGATGCGAAGAATTCCCTAATGTCCCTCTCTTAGGATTAGGGGAGGAATCACTTACAATCCTTGTTTGGAAATGTGACAATTTGGATATGCGAGAAGGGATAGTCCTCATGATACACTTATCCAAGGAATCGGCTTCGGCTATGAGAATGATGCTCAGGGTTACCGTAAAAAGTTCATGCGAGCTTGGGGCATGGTACATAGAGTTGATAGCAAGACACTGGGCCACAAGAATTCCATCCCTCTTGAGCCTTATCTCAAATGGGTACAAGCCCGTGCTCAAAGTCTTATAATGTCTTACCCCGCCATCCTACCTATGATTATGGAACTGGTTGCTGAAGGAGACACTCCTTATCTTGTTCTTCATCCTGACATGCCAACTGATCATGAGGAGTTACAAAAATCATGGGTTCAACTTAAGGAGGAACGGGATACGTTTGAAGCTCAATTCTACGCCATCAAGAAGAAAGTCCTGGAACTCACTAGGATACTTCATGAAGAGAGGAATATAAACGCCTACATTGCACCAAAGAGGATGCGCTTATGGGAAACCTAATTTTCTTTTTGCTTTAAGTTTTATTTTGTTCTATTATAAGCCTAAAGGGCACTCTTTGTGACAATTCGAACTTATTAATACAACTAATGTGTGTTTATTTTGTTTAATTAAATTTGAGTCTTTAAGAATCCTTTAAATCATTGCATACGCATATCATCCATGACATTGCATAAACAGGTTTCATAACAGCTTTCTCATCTTCTTCGCTATTTATTTCAGCAAGAAATGGCTCTCGGACAAACTGTGAAAGACTTACAGACTCAGAACGCATAATTCCAACAGATGATCATGGCTCTAGCCAAAGGGCAGGAGGAACTGAAAGCCCTGATTGTTAAAGACAAGGCTAAGAAGCCTAGAAGGACAGCTAGTGTGATAAAACTGGGAAGAAGATTCAAGGGACCGTTGAAGCAAATGGTTGATCTGACCTCTTCATCCAAGGAAGGAGAGAATCAAGAGGGTGAGATAAGGGAGGAAGACCCTAGTCTAGAGGAATCTGATAATGACACTGATTACAATGAAGAGAAATATCCTCCGGCTGACGAGAAGTACAAACAGCTGGAAGAGCGTATGAGTGCAATGGAGACTCAGAAAGTGCACGGGCTTGACTTTGAAGAGCTGGGTTTGGTGCCTGGGATTGTTATTCCGCAAAACTTCAAAGCACCGGTATTTTATAAGTATGATGGGTTTTCGTGTCCTAAGATGCACCTCCGATCGTGTGTGAAGAAGATACAACCTCACACTGCTGACAGAGATTTGTGGGTCCACTTCTTTCAGGACAATCTATCCAAAACTCAGCTAGATTGGTTCTATCAACTGGAGAGGGCCAACATCCATAATTGGGAAGACCTGGCCGCTGCTTTTTATAAGCAGTATCAGTACAATGAAGACCTTGCTCCCACCGGTACTCAACTCTGGAGTCTGGCTATGGGTTTGAGCGGGGGTTTCAAAGACTATGCTCAAAAGTGGAGAGACTTAGCAGGAAGAGTCCAGCCTTCCCTGTCTGATAGGGACCTAGTGGACATGTTTCTGGGTACCCTTTCCGGTCCTTTCTTTAATCATCTAATTGGAAGCTCCTCTGCTGGTTTCACAGAATTAATCTTGACAGGGGAGAGGGTGGAAGCTGGAATTAAGAGTGGGAAAATCTAAAAGGATGCATCTTCAAGTGTCGTGAGAAAACCATTCTCTAGGAAGAAAGAGGTTAGTACTGTGCACCATCAACAGAGTCAGGACAGAACTGAATACCGTCCAACAGTAGGGGCTGTCATGATCCCTAAGCCTGCACCCACTCAACATAGAAATAATCAGTAGAGAACAGAAAGGCCGGTAAGACAATTATGGTAACCTTGCGGGAAGCGTCGAAGAATCCCAACACTACCTCTCCCTTCTACAATCGAAATGCCCGTTGTGCTTATCATTCGGAAAGTCCAGGTCATGATACAAACGACTGATGGGATTTGAAAAACAAAGTACAAGGCCTTCTCGAGACGAAGTAAATTGAGTTTGACACCCCTGAGATGCCAAATGTTATCACTGCTCCTATTCCCAAGCACGGTCGTGGTGTTAACGCTATTGAAGACGATATGTTTATTACTACTGTTGAAGAGCTTGTTACTCCACTTATGACCATTAAGTGAAACTTATTGAAGGCCGGTTTATTTCTGGGTTATGGCGAAGGCTGCCACTTCTATTTATCTCTACCGACTGCTTGTCATTTGTTAAAGACAGGTGTTCAACACCTGATGGATGTTGGAGAGATTTTGTTTGAGAAGACTCTCGTTCCAACTATTTTGTACAATGATATTTCAATAATAACCATTTCCGCCAATCCTCCTAGGGTCTCCACCAAAAGACCCGCCAGGATTACATCTACTCCGAAGGTTATTCCGCTGATAATCACTATGCCAGGGCCAATCTCGTACTCCTTTGATAAAATTGTCCCTTGGAATTATGGGGGTGACATCTACTACCATGGCGTCAAGCAAGATTGGTTGGCTGATGAAGACTAGGTCTCTGAAAATGTTGATCCAAACATTGTCAATATTGTTGGAACCAGTAAAATAAAAAGAAGTGGAAGAGCGTTCTCCCTCGAGATTTCTCCTCCAAAAGTTGTTATTGGTCCTGTGATAATTCCTACTTTTGTTCCTGCTCCTATTACTACTTCGATTCCTTTAATTACTCCTGCTGACACCGCTATCACCGAGTCGATCGAGACTCGGGGCAAAGACATATTGATTGAGCCTATCCAGACGAAGACGCAGTCAGTATCTATTCTAGAGGCTTCAAAGACATAGATGGAAGAAATCCTAAAAATTATCAAGAAAAGCGACAACAACATGGTCGAACAGCTGGGGAAAACCCCTTCAAAGATCCCCATGCTAGCCTTGTTGTTGCACTCTGAAGCTCGTGCGAAGGCTTTGGTGAAATTTTTGAAAACTGCCCATTGTTGCACCCCAAAATTTTCCCTCTCATGTTTTCCAAAGTCTTCCCCCCTGCCTGGTTGATCACAAACTCTTGCCTAAGGAAAAAGAAGATTTTTGAGTGGTACTTCAAATACCTTTCGATTGGCATTCTGAAGGGGTATTTCGATTGGCATTCTGAAGGAGTATTTCGATTGGCATTATGGACAAGCATTCGATTGGAATTATGTCAAGGCAATGTCGATAGGCATGTCAACCATGTCCTTCATTTGGCATGAACAACACCTTTTGATTGGCCTGTTAGCAGAGCATTTCGATTGGAATCCTTCGATTGATATTTGGGCCAGGCCCATTCAAAGGGTACGTAGGGAGTCCATTCGAAAGAGGCAAATCAGGACTAATTGAAGAGCATGGCCTAAAAGCACTCGAAATCCAAGCGTCCAGGTTAATTCAAGGGACACGAATGTTTCAAAAAAGGAAATGATTTAATGTGTTTGATTTTTGTCCAGAGCGTTAAATGCTTATTTTAATGGTTGTCCCTTGCTATTTTCGTTCACTCCCACACTCCTATAAATAGGAGGCCAGTGACACATTACAACACACACACAAAAATTACACGAAAAATCACACGAAAATCATAGAACGAAAATTATACACACTTCTTCAAAAACTCTGCAGGAAAATCAGAAGCATTGGAGAGGCGCTGCCCAAACAATCCATCAAAGGTTGTTAGAATTTTCCAAGCCAAAGCAGTCCTTCAGATCGAAGGTGCCCACGCCCAAAAGCCCTCAGATTGAAAGTGCTCCCATCCAGCCAGTGCCAAATCGAAGGTTCCAACTACTGTAAGAGAGGGTAAATTGTCAAAAAACCTTTCATTTTGCATAACACATTATTACTTGTTGTTATTTTTTATTTGCCATCCTAGACAGGATCGAAAGGCCTGGGTTTGGCACCCAGGTCATGTTTTTCGTTTGCTAACACTTGCTGCAGACATAGCCTGAAGAGACCCAGCAAGCGCAGGATCAAAGGGCCTGGGGTTCAATACGCAGGCCCTGTATTTTATTTCGCTAACATGCTTTTGCAGGTATAACATCCCAGATCGAAGGAGAGCCCTTCTCTGGATCGAACCCATTAGCCTGCTGGATCGAATGAGGCATCTCATTCCTGGATCGAAAGCCATGACCTCCATAATCGAAGGGAAATCCTCTTCCCTGGATCGAAGGCTACTCACGCCTCACTGTCTGGCCCAATCGAAAGGACCATTTCCCTCCCTGGGTCGAAACTCCTTTTTCCCTGGATCGAAGGATCCCCCCTTGTATTTTATTTTTGTTTTCATTGACTTTTTTTTTATCTTTTTAATAAACATTAAAATCAAAAAAAAAAAAATCACAAAAACATTAGGTTAGTTTTTTCTATTAAAATTAACTTTGTTAATTAATCTCTTAATTATCTTAACATTTTCTCAAAAAAACTAAAATTAAAAAGATTTAGATCATTTTCCCGAAATAAGATAAAACAACAAAAAAGATTTTATTCTTAGAATTTTTAGAGTTTATTTTCAGATTCGCGCGCGTTTATTTTATTGTAACTGCTTATTGGGATGTAATAGCTTGACTAAGACCCTTTTTACTGCTTTTATTTCCCCAATTTTTGGACATGTAAATAATCCCCCTCCCCGAAGCCTTGTAATAGCGTAGGATTTACAATTTCTGCACTTTAAATTCCTGTACATATAACTGCTTAGATGTATGCTAACTAGGATTGTATGACAAGATTAACTCTTAAACTTAAAAATCAACAATAGCTCACCATGACATGCAAGAGTAAAATAACTGAAAATTGACACACTTGCACATGCCACTCTTAGGGTACACCTCACTTGGTTGCCTCGAACGTGGTCGTTAAGTATAGGATGTTTTAGAGGTCGTCCTTTGTCCCAAGATCATAAGTTGCCTCGAAATGGTCGCCTCGATAAAAATGATCTAAGACATTAGGATTACCACTAAAACGTCCTAACGTTGCTTTAGTGACCACATGTCCCTAATAATCGAATTGACCCGAATAACTCCAACGACGGTGCTACCTACTTGTCAATAGTGGGATAGTACTGTCTAAGGGACTCTTACACAGCTTAATTCCTTAGAGTAGGTATATTTCTCCTGGGTACTTGCTCTCTCAAACAAACAAAAACATATTTTTCACACCTACACTTTCAAAAGTTTTCAAACAAATTTTTCATACACTCTTGAGGACAGATACAAGAGTTACTTAGAAATTTTTCAAAACGAAACTTTTTCAAAACCCACACACACTTGAAAGGCAAACAAATTTTGAAAACATAAGAGCAAGTACCTAAGAGCCCGTGGATAACCACAGATAGAAAGGGTGCTAACACCTTCCCTTTCTATAAATCTACCTCTCGAACCGCGAAACCAGCTTAAAAAACAGTCAGTTCTATTTCCACCGATCACAGAACTGGCGACTCTGCTGGGGATATTAAAAGTGAGGTGTACCTTAGGAATAGTTCATCATCATGTTTTCAATTGCTTGATCTGCTTGCTTTAATATTGTGGGCCTGTCTTGGGAGTTTCATAGATCCTAACCCGGATCTGAGGGATACCTCTTAGAAAGTAGCAACAAACTGTGAGGGAACTAATTCATACCATTGCATACATCCTACATAAGAACTAATTCATTTCAAGGATCTCAAGGGTTTGTGATGCAGGTCATGATGCCTAGCAAGGGGCAAAGGGGATTTATTTTCCTCTAGCCAAGGTTGATAACTTGAGTCAGGGGCTATGACCCACTCGATATGGTGAGCCTTGACTCTTGAAGAAGGACTCTCAACAACATGAAGTTCCTACAATCAAGCTACGAAATTCAAATTCTAACAATTTTCTTGTTTACCCTGCGAGATCCTTGAAAACATTGCATGCATACATACACATCATTGCATAACAGGTACCCTTGTTACGGGTCACTTACCTTCTTCGCTGTTTATTTCAGCAATGGCTTCCCAACAAGGCAACCAGGATCTTCAAGCTCAAGAGACTCGGTTCGGGGAGATCCTCCTAAATCTATCCAAGGGGCAGGAAGAGCTGAGAACACTCCTCATGGGGACTTTGGTCAGGAACAGCCCAGAAGACGATAAAGACGAACGGCTGAAACGTCTCCAAGCTAAGGTAGATACCATGAGAACCCAGATGCTGGGGCAGATGGCTCTCATTCAAGACTTAGCTCAAAGACAACAAGAGCTAAGGGTTCTCGTCAACCAACTGCTTCAGGATAACCAACTGGGGCAAACATCTAAGGTTGAAGATCAAGTCATCATTCAACCACCTTTGGGGAAAGAAGACAAGGGAAAAGCTCCTCAACTTGCTTCAGGGTCACAAGCCCAGCATCAACCTCACCAAAAGCAACGAGTTGACTGAAGGAAATTTACCAAGCTCAACATGCCGCTGTCTCAAGCTTTACAACACCTGTTAAGATTGAATCTGGTGACATTAAGGGACCCTCCTAAGAATCCCAACACATCCTCCCCAAGGTACAATCCTGATGCAAGGTGTGCATACCATTCTGACAGTCCTGGACATGACACCGATGACTGTCGGACTTTGAAGAACAAAATTCAAGACCTAATTGATGAGGGAGCAGTGGAATTCACCCCAGATGGTCAGGTCGAGTTCTTCTACTATCCCTGCGAGATTCACCATTTGAAGTGACAAGTCCTGAGACTAGAAGACTTTTTGTTCATTTGAATGTTCAAGTTGTATTTTCTTTGCTTATTCACACAATTATCATGTCAAACTCTATTATTTCATTAATGCATTACATGTGTCTGTTTTGAAGTAATTGTGTTCTCTATATTCAAAATTGCTTTTATTTTTTATTGATGTTCAACTCTCGATTGAGAATTCTAAAGCCTCTTGAAGGAGGATGACGAAAATGATACCACAATCTACAGTATGCTTTTGAACAGACCCCGCTGATGAGGTACAGGCATTGTTTCAATTCCTAAACACTGGAGTTATAAGGAGGATAATCCCTCGTCAACCCCCTTTGAGCCAAAGAAGTAGGAGTTTTTCTTTTCGAAAATTAAAACCCTTAATTATAACCCGGGGCAGGGTAGTTCTCTCAGTTGATCCAAGTGCACAACGAATAGCACCAAAAAAGCCCTTACAAAGAAAAAGACAGTGATGGTTCCGAACAATCGTAAAGACGGGCAGTCATTACAAAAAATAAAATAAAAGCCCATTAAGTCAAAACCTATGATGGAGACTTACAAAACTGGGGCATCCCGCTGACTGTAATCGCAAAAGAAACAGTTCAGGCAAAATTTAGGGATAACACAACCAAAAAGAAAGAGGTCCTACAAACCCTCAACAAAAAAGAAAGAAATGACTGCCTAGTCACAATAAACTGTCAACATCCGAACCATCACTAGAATATCGGAGCAAAGACTCAAACAAGGTCTAACGTACGATCAGCTGAGTTTAGGTTTGAAGAGCATCACGAAGAGCGGGTGGGTACAAATAAAATTTGAGCCTTTAGCCTTTGTTTCTTAAACCGTTGAACCAGGCCACGTTATAACCCTTACAAGTCCTAGCTGAGGCATGGGTTAGTTCAAAAGCATACTGTTACAAAGGTATCCTGACTCCTTAGGGCTTGCGAGTTGACATCACATTTTACAAAATTTGCTTGTTTTACTGGAAAAAAAATAATAATACATTTTCAAAAAAAACTTCAAGACAGACATAAGCTTTGCATTCTTAAAATAACGTTGTTTGCATATGACTTTTGTTCGATTAGCAGAGAAATTCGCACGACGAATATCTAAGTGAACAAAAGTACTTCCAACCAAGGGGCAGACATGATCATGGTCTATCATCTGGGGCAGTTAAGTCAAGATTCGAAGAATCTCTCAAAAGGCCAACCAACTTGGGACAAATCTCCATCTGGATCACTTGGAGCATTGGACGATCAAACGAAGATCTTCTGGTAGTAGGGCAACGCAACACTACTGACAGGGGCACCTCCCTACATCCTAAGAGCACGGACATAGTCGAAAAAATACTACGCATAATCAAAGACCCGCTAGGTTGACACACCTAGGCACAAATAAGGGCTTCCCGGCGAACCAAAAGGGTTCGGGCAAAATAAGGGATGAAATAGAAAAATATGTACACCCGGCGAGTCGAAAACCTGAAAAGGCGGCTTGGGCAAAAATGGGTATCCCGATGGACTGAAAACCCGAAAGGGCAGTCCAGGCAAAAGTTAGGGATCAAAAGCGTACGACTATGTTCCGGCATCCCGTCACTTGTCTACCAAAAGAAGATTTGTCAATCAAGACCTCCACAGGTACCTTCTCCCACAGAAACTGGGGCAATAAGAACTGTCTAAGCGATCTGGCTGCTCTGTCAACCAAGGTACCAAAGTAGGTTCAACTGAAGAACATGTTCAAGACACCTTCACTCCCCGCAGAGTAAGACAAGATTCAGCAACACTCTCCCCCGAGCAGAGTTGGTCTCCAATCAGCCCCGAAAAGGCACAGTATCTCCAGTAAGTCAGCGATACTCTCCCCAAGCAGAGTTAGTCTACTGTCAGCCTTAAGGAAGTTGGGTATCCCCAGAAAATCTCAACATTCCCCAGCGGAGTATGCAGATATTCCTTAACAAGCATCCCCGACAGTCTTAATATAAGATTGTTACCCGACGGAATACCAGACACCCCAGTGGAGCCACGCCCCCAGTACAGTTCAAAAGTTTCCCCAGGAAAGTTGAATCAATCTCCCCGGTAGATTCTGGAAGCTTATCCCCAGTAGATTCTGGAAGCTTGTCCCCTGCAGAATACAAACGCGTCTCCCCGACTTTATTCGAAGGTTATTCTCCACCAGATCTTATAATTGGGTTATCCTCAGCCAATTACCATGGAAAGATCGTCCTCGGCGAGGTTCTTCCTATCCCCAACGGAGTTCATCAAATTCCCCAACATAACTTATCAACGGAATCCCCAGCAGAGTTATCATCAAATTCTCAGCGAAGTATCTCTTCCCACAGAGTAATTCCCCAAAGAGTAATCTCTTCAACAAGTTTATTCCCCGACGGAGTCATCTTCTCCTACCGGTTTATTCTTTCAACCACCATTCCCAGCGGAAACGAAGAACGCTACTCTTCCAACATCAGCCCAGGAGTTATCTTCCCGGCATTCGTCAAGGATTTATTTTCCTAGACGAAAATACATTCATAAACATCACATTATCATACACCATGACGCATGCATATACGCATCATAACACACAAATCTCATTTATTCTTGAGAACATCTTAATATCATGCAGTTCATGCATCATGACACTGCATACAGCTAATGTTTTGCGTTTTCAGGAAAAGGTCAATCAAAAGATGATTACCATCTACCTCTACATTTCCAGATCAACATTGGTAACAAGCCAGGAAAATTCTGTGGACGACTGATCGTGGTTTAATATCTGAAACCAAACAGGACAATTATCTACTTGATCATCCTTAGGCAACCCTACACTGGTTCCTTTTCTTTCAGAAGAAGTCTTACACGGGCTCATCAACAGGCAACCCTACACCGGTTCCTTCTCAACCTCAGATGTAGTTTTACACGAACTCATCATCAGGCAACCCTACACCGGTTCCTTCTTAATTTTCAGACGAAGTCTTACACGGACTTATCATCAAAGTAACCCTACATCGGTTCCTTTTCTTTCAGAAGAAGTCTTACACGGGCTCATCAACAGGCAACCCTACACCGGTTCCTTCTCAACCTCAGATGTAGTTTTACACGAACTCATCATCAGGCAACCCTACACTGGTTCCTTCTCAATTTTCAGACGAAGTCTTACACAGACTTATCATCAAAGTAACCCTACACCGGTTCCTTTTCTTTCAGAAGAAGTATTACACGGACTTATCTCAAAATGACCTTACCCCGGTTCATCCAGAAGTTTTACACGAACTTACCCTGCAGTAACCTTACCCCGGTTCCTCCAGAAGTCTTACACGGACTTATCTCAAGATGACCTTACCCCGGTTCATCCAGAAGTTTTACACGAACTTACCCTGCAGTAACCTTACCCCGGTTCCTCCAGAAGTCTTACACGGACTTATCTCAAGATGACCTTACCCCGGTTCATCCAGAAGTTTTACACGAACTTATCCTACAGTAACCTTACCCCGGTTCCTCCAGAAGTCTTACACGGACTTATCCCAAAGTAACCTTACCCCGGTTCCTCCAGAAGTTTTACACGAACTTATCCCGAAGAAACCCTACACAGGTTCTCTCTCTCCAGACATAGTTTTACACGGGCTCGTCGTCAAAGAAACCCTACACAGGTTCTCTCTTTCCAAAGATGCAGTTTTACACGGACTCGTCATCAGAAACCCTACCCATGTTTTACTTCTTCCAAGATGCAGTTTTACACGGAATCATCATCAAAGTAACCCCACACAGGTTCCCTTCTCAAACTCCAGACGTAGTTTTACACGGACTCGTCATCAGTAAACCCTACACAGGTTTCCTTCTCAGCTCTAGATGCGGTTTTACACGGACTCGTCATCAAGGTAACCCTACACAGGTTCCTTCTCCATTTCAGATGCAATCTTATACGAACTCATTATCAGTAAACCCTACACAGGTTTCCTTCCTCCAAAGATGCAGTTTTACACGAGCTCATCATCAGTCAACCCTACATAGGTGTCCTTCTTTCCAAGATGCAGCTTTACACGAGCTCAACATCAGGCAACCCTACATAGGTTCCCTATTTCAACTTACAAAATTACAATTCAACAGACAGTCTCCAAATGGCCTCTATAAGTCCATTCCCGACGAGGTTCTGTCACACCTCCAGATGGCATCTATAAGCCCATCCTCATATCCATTACATTTCCAAATGGCATCTATAAGCCCATTCCCGACAAAGTTCTGTCACATCTCCAGATGGAATCTATAAGCCCATCCTCCTACCAACAATCTCCAGATGGCATCTATAAGCCCATCCTACCATCCACCATCTTTCCAAATGGCATCTATAAGCGCATTCCCGCCATCATACTGGTGATATCCTACTATGTGAGTGCAAATTTCTGGGCACTCTAGTGTTCAATCATCTTCCACCATCGGATCACGAAAGGCACAAAAGCCAATCTACATCCTCAGGTCTAAGAAGATTGAACAGGGGCAACTGTTGCACCCCAAAATTTGCCCTCTCATGTTTTCCAAAGTCTTCCCCCTGCCTGGTTGATCACAAACTCTTGCCTAAGGAAAAAGAAGATTTTTGAGTGGTACTTCAAATACCTTTTGATTGGCATTCTGAAGGGGTATTTCGATTGGCATTTTGAAGGAGTATTTCGATTGGCATTATGGACAAGCATTCGATTGGAATTATGTCAAGGCAATGTCGATAGGCATGTCAACCATGTCCTTCATTTGGCATGAACAACACCTTTTGATTGGCCTGTTAGCAGAGCATTTCGATTGGAATCCTTCGATTGATATTTGGGCCAGGCCCATTCAAAGGGTACGCAGGGAGTCCATTCGAAAGAGGCAAATCAGGACTAATCGAAGAGCATGGCCTAAAAGCACTCGAAATCCAAGCGTCCAGGTTCATTCAAGGGACACGAATGTTTCAAAAAAGGAAATGATTTAATGTGTTTGATTTTTGTCCAGAGCGTTAAATTCCTATTTTAATGGTTGTCCCTTGCCATTTTCGTGCACTCCCACACTCTTATAAATAGGAGGCCAGTGACACATTACAACACACACAAACAAATTACACGAAAAATCACACGAAAATCATAGAACGAAAATTATACACACTTCTTCAAAAACTCTGCAGGAAAATCAGAAGCATTGGAGAGGCGCTGCCCAAACAATCCATCAAAGGTTGTTAGAATTTTCCAAGCCAAAGCAGTCCTTCAGATCGAAGGTGCCCACGCCCAAAAGCCCTCAGATTGAAAGTGCTCCCATCCAGCCAGTGCCAAATCGAAGGTTCCAACTACTGTAAGAGAGGGTAAATTGTCAAAAAACCTTTCATTTTGCATAACACATTATTACTTGTTGTTATTTTTGATTTGCCATCCTAGACAGGATCGAAAGGCCTGGGTTTGGCACCCAGGTCATGTTTTTCGTTTGCTAACACTTGCTGCAGACATAGCCTGAAGAGACCCAGCAAGCGCAGGATCAAAGGGCCTGGGGTTCAATACCCAGGCCCTGAATTTTATTTCGCTAACATGCTTTTGCAGGTATAAGATCCCAGATCGAAGGAGAGCCCTTCTCTGGATAGAACCCATTAGCCTGCTGGATCGAAGGAGGCATCTCATTCCTGGATCGAAAGCCATGACCTCCATAATCGAAGGGAAATCCTCTTCCCTGGATCGAAGGCTACTCACGCCTCACTGTCTGGCCAAATCGAAAGGACCATTTCCCTCCCTGGGTCGAAACTCCTTTTTCCCTGGATCAAAAGATCCCCCCTTGTATTTTATTTTTGTTTTCATTGAATTTTTTTTTTATCTTTTTAATTAACATTAAAATCAAAAAAAAAATCACAAAAACATTAGGTTAGTTTTTTCTATTAAAATTAACTTTGTTAATTAATCTCTTAATTATCTTAACATTTTCTCAAAAAAACTAAAATTAAAAAGATTTAGATCATTTTCCCGAAATAAGATAAAACAACAAAAAAGATTTTATTCTTAGAATTTTTAGAGTTTATTTTCAGATTCGCGCGCGTTTATTTTATTGTAACTGCTTATTGGGATGTAATAGCTTGACTAAGACCCTTTTTACTGCTTTTATTTCCCCAATTTTTGGACATGTAAATAATCCCCCTCCCCGAAGCCTTGTAATAGTGTAGGATTTACAATTTCCGCACTTTAAATTCCTGTACATATAACTGCTTAGATATATGCTAACTAGGATTGTATGACAAGATTAACTCTTAAACTTAAAAATTAACAATAGCTCACCATGACATGCAAGAGTAAAATAACTGAAAATTGACACACTTGCACATGCCACTCTTAGGGTACACCTCACTTGGTTGCCTCGAACGTGGTCATTAAGTATAGGATGTTTTAGAGGTCATCCTTTGTCCCAAGATCATAAGTTGCCTCGAAATGGTCGCCTCGATAAAAATGATCTAAGACATTAGGATTACCACTAAAACGTCCTAACGTTGCTTTAGTGACCACGTGTCCCTAATAATCGAATTGACCCGAATAACTCCAACGACGGTGCTACCTACTTCTCAATAGTGGGATAGTACTGTCTAAAGGACTCTTACACAGCTTAATTCCTTAGAGTAGGTAGATTTCTCCTGGGTACTTGCTCTCTCAAACAAACAAAAACATCTTTTTCACACCTACACTTTCAAAAGTTTTCAAACAAATTTTTCATACACTCTTGAGGACAGATACAAGAGTTACTTAGAAATTTTTCAAAACGAAACTTTTTCAAAACCCACACACACTTGAAAAGCAAACAAATTTTGAAAACATAAGAGCAAGTACCTAAGAGCCCGTGGATAACCACGGATAGAAAGGGTGCTAACACCTTCCCTTTCTATAAATCTACCTCCCGAACCGAGAAACATTCTCGAATAAGGAATTTTGCTGTGCTTTTGTCCTTTCCATGTTGGAGAACATAAAAGACGGTGGCGACTCTTGCTTACCGCGACATTTCGCGAAACCAGCTTAAAAAACAGTCAGTTCTATTTCCACCGATCACACCCATGTGCCTCAGGAAACTTTTGTTGACCAATTTGAAGATTGTATGGCTAGTTTGACGGCCGAAAACGGTTTGGGCTTTTCTGATGTTGATTTTACCCCTAGAGGGAGGAAGCACAATGATGTGTTGCATGTCTCTGTCGAATGCAAGGGCAGCACTCTGGCTCATGTCCTTGTAGACACTATTTCGTCATTAAATGTGCTACCTAAGAATGCTCTAGATAGACTAGACTGTGAAGGCTTGACTTTGAAGCCTGACAATATTGTAGTGATGTATTTTGACAGATCAAAGAGAATGGTACACGGGGAGGTGGACATCCCCATTAAGGTTGGTTCCCAGACTTTAGAATCTACCTTCTTTGTGATGGATATCAGGCCATCTTATTCTTGTTTGTTGGGCCGCCCTTAGATACATAGGGCTGGAGCTGTTATGTCCACTCTGCATCAGATGATGAAATACCTGGTCAAAGGGAGAATTGTCACTGTACGCAGTGAAGAAGAATACATGGTCAGTCACCTGAATTCATTCAGATATGTGGAAATGGAGGGCGAGTTCATCGAGACTCTGTGCTAGAATTTTGAAGAGGTACTTCAGACTCTGGCCACAACTGAAGTTGTTACCAACGTTCCAAAGATCACCAAATCTCCTTTGAAGATGGCCTCTCTCAAGGATGCAAAAGCGGTTATTGAAGAAGGTGGGTCTAACATCTGGGGTCAACTCCTTGATATTTCGTACAAGTCTGATAAATTTGGTTTGGGTTTCTCTTCAGGGGCACAAAGGGTTGTTCGACGTGCTCGTGCTGGAAAACCTCCCCCACGCATCAGTAATCACGGGTTCAACACAGTAGAAGATGGGGACGGTGACAATGACATGGATAGCTAGATCTTCCCTACTACCAACGGTGGACCTAATAACTGGACGGAAAAGGATTTTGTACCTATTACTTTTGTTAAGAAATAATTGCCTTTCTTGTTTTTTTTTATGTGTAATAAACAATATAACTTTATGGCCATGTGTCTTACCCGGGGCACATCGATTTATTTATGAGGGTTATCATCTTTCACTTTCATATGCCATCAATAAAGCATTGGACGTTTTGCATACAAATTTTGCGCTCTCTGTTTTTCTTTTATGCTTTTACTTTATCAATACAGCTATGCTCTTACACACACTCACATATCAAACTGTAGATCCATATCCACTCTGGATCCCATTTATAACAGTTCTGCTATTGCTAGTTATAACTTCGAAAATCCAATCAACCAAGCCGAGAACGAAGGTGAGGAAGATTGTGAGGTACCTGGAGAAATTGCTAGACTGTTACAACAGGAAGAGAGGGCTATACAACCTCATGAAGAGCCAGTTGAGACAATAAACTTGGGCACATAGGTAGACAAAAGAAGTCAAGATAGGCATAAATTTGGGGCTTAATGTCAAACAGAGGTTGATACAAATGTTGCATGACTATGTCGAGATCTTTTCCTGGTCATATAAATACATGCCATGACTGGATACGGATATTATGGTTCACCGACTGCCAACTAAAGAAGATTTCCCTCCGGTAGAGCAGAAGGTCTGTCGCATGCGCCCTGAAATGTCAGAGAAGATCAAAGCAGAGGTTATGAAGCAGTTCAATGTTGGCTTCTTAGTTGTCACCTCTTATCCCCAATGGGTGGCCAACATGGTGCCGGTGCCTAAAAAATACGGTAAGGTACGGATGTGTGTGGACTACAGAGATCTGAACAGGGCAAGCCTCAAATATGACTTTCCGCTCCCCCACATTGATGTCCTAGTTGACAATACCGTGCATCACAAGATCTTTTCATTCATGGATGGTTTCTCTAGTTACAATAAGATCAAGATGGCACCCAAAGATATGGAGAAGACAATCTTCTTCACTCAATGGGGCACTTTCTGCTACAAAGTGATACCGTTTGGATTAAAGAACGCTGGGGCAACCTATCAGCGAGCCATGGTCACCTTGTTTCATGACATGATTCACCATGAGATAGAGTTATATGTGGATGACATGATAGCCAGGTCTCAAACTGAGGAAGAGCACCTTGATCATTTACAAAAGTTGTTTGATAGCTTGAAGACGTACAAGCTGAGGTTGAACCCGAACAAGTGCACCTTCAAGGTAAGGTCTGGTAAACTGTTAGGTTTCATTATCAGTGAGAAGGGCATTCAGGTGGACCCTGCAAAAGTAAAGTCTATACAAGAGATGCCGGTTACTCACACTGAGAAGGAGGTCAGAGGATTTTTGGGACGCCTAAACTACATTGTTAGGTTCATTTCCCATTTAATTGCTACTTGTGAGCCAATCTTCAAACTCCTGAAGAAAGATCAAGTGGTAAAATGGAACAATGAATGCCAGAATGCCTTCAAAGGAATCAAGGAATACCTTCAAGAACCACCAATTATGATGCCTCTGATTGAAGGAAAACCTTTGATAATGTACTTGACAGTGTTAGACAATTCAATGGGATGTGTGCTGGGGCAGCATGACGAGTCTGGTCGAAAAGAGCATGCAATATACTACCTTAGCAAAAAGTTTACCGACTGTGAGACAAGATACTCGCTACTCGAGAAAACTTGTTGCGCTTTGGAATGGGATGCTCGCCGACTGAGACAGTATATGTTGACCCACACTACTTTGTTGATATCTAAGATGGATCCGACTAAGTACATCTTCGAGAAACCTGCTCTCTACGGAAGAATAGCGAGATGGCAGATGGTCTTAACCGAATAAGATATCCAATACACGACGTAGAAAGCAATCAAGGGATGTGTATTAGCTGATAATTTGGATCATGAGGCTGTGGATGACTACCATTCCATGAATTTTGAGTTCCCGGACGAGAATATTATGCTGGTGACTGACTATGAAGAACCTGGACCGGATGAAGGACCTGAAGAAGGATCCTGATGGACTATGGTTTTTGACGGAGCCTCGAACGCACTCGGTAATGGCATTGGTGCTGTAATCATATCCCCTGAGGGTTGCCATACTCCTTTCACTACCCGACTATGCTTCAACTATACCAATAATATGGTGGAGTATGAAGCATGCATCATGGGTCTCAAAGCTTCTATTGACCTGAGGATTAAGTTCTTGAGCATTTTCGAGGATTTTTCCTTGGTGATAAGTCAAATCAAAGGAGAGTGGGAAACGAAGCACCAGAATCTCATCCCGTACAAAGAACATATGCTGTCATTACTTCCACACTTTGAAGAGGTCACCTTTGAAAATTTTCCAAGAGGGGAGAATCAGTTAGCGGATGCGCTAGCTACCATGTATTCTATGTTCAAGGTCAGGTGGGACAATGAGGCTCCTTGAATCACTATTGAGAGGTTGGATGAACCAGCATACTGCTACGAGATCGACACGGAAGGAGTAGCAGACAAACCTTGGTTCTATAAGGTGAAGAGATATCTCGAGGCTCAAGAGTATCCCGAGGGGGAATCTGTCAATGATAAGAAGTTTCTGAGAAGGTTCGCCGCGAAATTCTTCCTCAGTAATTGAATCCTCTACAAGTGCAACCATGACTTTACTCTACTTTGCTGCATAGACAAGAGCGAAGCGAAGAGGATTATGACAGATTTACACGAAGGTACCTTCGGAACCCATTCGAGTGGACATACCATGGCTAAAAAGATCCTATGGGCAGGATATTATTAGTCCACTATGGAAGCATACTGCTACAAGCATTCCCGAACTTGTCAGAAATGCAAGATCTATGCTGATAAGGTGCTTGTACCTCCGGTTCCGTTGAATCTCATGACGGATCCTTGGCCCTTTGCAATGTGGGACATTGACATGATCAGAGAGATTAGACCTACCGCTTCCAATGGGTATCGCTTTATCCTGGTGGCCATTGATTACTTCACGAAGTGGGTTGAATCTGCAACTTTTTCTACTGTTACCAAGAATGTTGTGGGGCGGTTTATCAAGCATAACATGATCTATCGGTACGGTGTTCCAGAGAGAATTATCACTGACAATGGTACGAATCTCAACAACACGATAATCACCAAACTCTGTAAACAGTTTAAGATCCAGCACCATAATTCTTCCCCTTATTGGCCGACGATGAATGGCGTTGTAGAGGCTGCTAACAAGAACATCAAGAAAATTGTACAGAAGATGACGGTGACATACAAAGACTGGCATGAGATATCACCATTTTCTCTTCATGGTTATCACATCTCCGCACGAACATCGACAGGGGCAACACCCTACTCTCTGGTATATGGCATGGAGGTTTTCTTGCCTATTGAGGTCCAGATCCCTTCTCTGAGAATCATGAAGGATGCAGGTATGAATGAAGATGATTGGATCCAGACTCGACTTGATCAACTGAATATGATTGATGAAAAGAGACTTACTGATGTCTGTCATGGTCAAATGTATCAAAAATAGATAATCAAGGCTTTCAACAAAAAGGTCAGACGCCAAGTATATCAAGTCGGGGATCTAGTGATCAAGCACATCATACTGCCGCAAGGTGATCCCAGGGGAAAATGGACTCCCATATACGAAGGGCCATTTGTGATCAAAAGCATTTTTTCTGGGGGAGCCATGATTCTGACCACCATGGATGTTGACGACCTTCCTCACCCTATCAATGCAGACATAGTGAAAAGATATTACGCATAAATAAGACCCGCTAGGTTGACTGTCCTAGGAAAATATAAGGGCTTCCCGGCGAACCAAAAGTGTTCAGGCAAAAATTAGGGATGAAAACAAAAAAAAAATCTTTACACCCGGCAAGTCAAAAACCTGAAGAGGCGGCTTGGGAAAAATGGTATCCTGGTGGACTGAAAACCTGAAAGGGCGGTCCATGCAAAATTTAGGGATTTAAAGCGTATCACTATGTCCCATTGGATCACCTTGCGATCAGACTTCAGCATCATCTATCAAGCTCAATACGACACCAATCAATCCAGTCAGCTTCGGACAAGCAGCAAAGTAATGAGACGCTCGAAGACATAGCGCAATAGAAGAATTGAAACTCAATGGTATTATTACACATAGATGTTTTATTTTATTTGTACACAATATTGTATAACTTTCATTTTCATGGCGGCGTTCTCTTACTAGAGCATCAACTTCCTTGTACAAAAACGCCTGTTATAGGCCAACTTCAGAAATTAATACAAGTCATTTTTACAAAACCATTTGTTTTTCTTTTTCTTTTTTGTTTTCCAAAAATGTCAAATGAATTATTCTTGACATGTGCATTTGAGTATAATTGCTATTCACAAATATTTGCCTAAGAAATGGAAATACGGTTGCTTATAACTTAAGGAACAGGGGCAAAGGCTAAAAAAAACACATGTCAATCCCGACAGTTACTCCTTCCAGCGGGTACAGGGGCAGGTATAGTTTTGAAACAAGGTCACCATTACATGCGACCCCGTGACGTCTATGTTCCCCACAGAGTAAAGACAACCAAAAACTTTGACATCGGTTTCCCCAAACAGGAGTTACTTTCCCAAGCAAAGTTCCTTCAGAGAGCCGTTATCTATATTCCCCAGCCGAGTTTTATAATCGAAAACGGTTTATAAAGCTTTCTCCCGAGCAGAGTTTATTTTTTCTGAATGCGGAAGCTCAATCCCCAACAGAGTTTATTTCTCCAGCTATAGAAGTTCATCCCTTGACGGAGTTTATTTCTCCAAATCGGCAAAATATTCCAATAAAGCATCTCTTCTTTTAACCAAATCTATTCCCCTGCAGAGTTATTCTCAGTCAGAGTCTCTCCCCGGAAAAATAACCCCAAACATAAAGGAGTAAATCCATAGCATAGTCATCTCCGTTCACTATCCCCAGCGGAAATGAAGAATTCGGCTCCCTAATACTCTTCAACAGCAGTCCGGGATTTATTTTCCCCGACTAAGAAATACCGTAATAGCATCCCTTATTCATACATCATGGCATGCGCATATAAATTATACACAATACAATCTCATTTATTTTGAGAACATCCTCACAATGCATTTCATACATCATGACATTGCATACGACTAACTCTTTACCTTTCATGGAAAAGATCAAATCAGTAAGCTACGTCTAACCAAAGGCTATTTCAGCATTTTCTTCAAGAAGATTCCCTCACAAGACTTTCGTTTGGGTCAGTTGAATCGCTACTAAGGTTCTCCTGATTACTATGTCAGTCAAAGTTATCCATAGATCTCTCTGCTCACTATGCCAGCGGAAGAGACTCCAAGACTTTCAATTAGGTCAGTTGAATCGCTACCAAGATCCTCCTGATTACTATGCATGTCAAAGTTAACCTAAGATCTCTCTACTCACTACGCTGGTGGAAGAGATTCCAAGACTTTCGTCTGGATCAGCTGAATCGCTACTAAGGTTCTATTGATAACTATGATAGTCAAAGTTAACCCAATATCTCTCTGCTCACTATGCCGGTGGAAGAGATTCCAAGACTTTCGTCTGGGTCAGTTGAATCGCTACTAAGATTCTCTTGATAGTTATGCCAGCAAAATTTAACCTAAGATCTCTCTACTCACTATGCCGATGAAAAAGACTCCAAGACTTTCGTCTGGGTCAGTTGAATCGCTACTAAGATCCAATTGATTACTATTCCAATCGAAGTTAACCTAAGATTTTCTTTGGATTAGTCAAATCGATACTAAGATTTATATTCCAATTAAAGAAGCTATGAAGCCCGGAAACTGACCGGATAATAGTCAATCAACAATGCAAGACACTATGAAGCCCAGATCCTGACCGAATAACAGTTTAATCTCATTTCCCCAGTAAGTCACTGTGAAGCCTGCAATACGACCAAATAGTAGTCAGCCTTATTATCCTCAGCAAGTCACTGTGAAGCCTGGATCCTGACCAGATAGCAGTTCACTTTCGTCTCTTCAATCAAGAGATGACTCCTCAGTAGAGTAATGGAAAACTGAAGCTCCTAGACTCTATTCCCCAAGACAGAGACCAACATTCCTCAGCAAAGTCCTCCCTAACAATAGGAACAGGAATTCCCACCCAGGAATATCTCACGAAATCATCATTGTTATGGATGGCATCTTTAAGCCCATCTCTGACAACTCCCCGTCACATTCTCTGGATGGCATCTTTAAGCCCATCTCCGATGATATTCTGTCATCTTCCCAAAATGGCAACTGTAAGCCCATTCTCGATGTCATCAACCATCAGTATTACTTCATGCGAGTGCAAATTTTTGGGCACTCTAGTGTTCAATCATCTTTCACCCTCAAATTACGAAAGGCGAACAAGCCAATCTAAATCCTCAGGTTTAAGAAGATTGAACACGGGAAACTGTTGTACCCCAAAATTTTCCCTCCCATTTTTACACAAGAAATACTCCTAGAGGTCCTCAATGGCTCAAGTTGACTAAGGATTGACCAGACAAATCCTCCTCCTAAGACAATAAGCCTCAAACTAGGGTTTCACTCCTCATCAAGATGGTTGAGTTCCAAGGGTCCCAAACGGTCTCCATTGTCCTAATATGTCTCAAGATCATTCATGCCAATTTTCATGCCTTTCACAACAAGTTTGCTCAGTCAACTGTTCAAATGCCTGAAAATCAACTATATTAGGTCAAAAGTCAATTGTGGCCTATATACAGTCAAACTTCAAGATTTTTGGTCAACATCATAATTTTGAAGTAATATCCATCATTTGATCAAGGGTTTATCATGATTCCTCAAGAAATGCTGCCAACTCATCAAAAGTCAAAAATGGCAATTTAGGGTTTATATAGGAAAAGTCAACCAAACTTTGATTGGGCATAACTTTCTCATACTTTATCAGAAATCTTCCAACCAAGGCTCATTTTAAATAGAATCCAATTCCATACAACTCATCTTCAACACTCAAAGTCAAGAAATGCCTCAATCAAAAGATACAAGTTCATACATTATAGGTCATTTCAAAAAGTCAACAAAAATACCTTTTGGGTCAAAGCTTCTTACATAAACATGGAAGATCCTATTGTGATAAAACCAAAAGGGTTGTTTAGAGGACATCTTAAGATTTCTAAAAAGTCCAACAACACCCTCCTAGGGTTAAAAATAAGAGAGAGATGCATTGCTAAAGTTGACCAATTTTTGGAAATGTGCATGAAGTCAATATTGATCAAAATGACTTTTTTTCCAAATGGGCCCATATTTTCTTGTTTGAAACTCGTTCCTAAGATGGACCACGACCCATGAGCTTATCCATCTATTATTTTGTAATTTTTATTATTTATTTTGATTTTTTATCCATTTAAATCAAAATAAATCAATTTAAATAGTGGAATAATCAAATAAAATCAAAGATTGGATTTCATGAGCACATCATGAGTCCATGAACAGCTAGAAAATAAGAAAAAAAATCGTGCAAAGGCTAATTAATTGGAAAAGATCGTGATTTGGCTTGTTTTAGAAACAAATAATGCAAGGAATAAAATCAAGTCAAATCTCAACAATTTGTGAAGATGCAGTCCAATTTTGTTAACCTAAATCAATCTATTATAAGTACACAACATTGCCAAAGCATAAAAAAGAGGATTGGTCGCGTAAACTACAAGAACAAAAACTCAATTTTTGGACAAAAAGTGAGAATCAAATTCCGTTCTACAGGGCGATTCAAAGTGTTTCAAGGCCAGCAATCCATTCCTGGTAATCTCCTGAAACTAACAACATTATTAACACGCATCCAAACACCCATAATCACTCCTTACAGATTCACGGTTTGCACACATATTCTGGAATTTGATTTTTACAATTCATGCATGATAAATGATTTCTAAGCATATATTCATGTTTGTATCATCCTTTAGAATGTGTTTGCATATTTAATTACGTGTTTTGATGCCTATTTGATGAAACGCCATTGCTAGGGTTTATAAGGTCGTTTTAGGGCTTTCAAATTCAGGAACAATTGGCTCTAAAGATGGATACCATCATGATCAGAGGATCAAACCCAATTGATCCATGGTCTTGAATCTAATTAAAGTTGCTTAACCATGATTTTTGAGATGCACAGGTTATAGCTACAGACAACGTCTGTAGGTAAAAGTCTTTGCCTAAGACAACAGTCTCAGCAAGAAGATGATTGCATGGCGAGGCGTGAGTGGCCCATTTGAATCTCATGCATTTTAATTATTGCACTGGCTTTTCATTCTATATAATATATTGTTTGCGTTATATAAATGATTGAAACAAATGGTCTAGTGGAAAGAGGCAAGGCTTTGCAAGGTGCGCGTGTAGGAGGTCAAGGGTTTGATCCCTGCCTCCTACATCTTATTTTTCTTAATATTTTCCATAGGATCTAGCGCGCAGCATCCAAAGAGGACTATCATGAAACTCCTAAATTCAGCCATCAGATCATCATTAATCCAGATCCAATGGTCCAGCAAAGGCAGTCCATGGTGCGCACTACAGAAATCGGCATCATTGGATTCATATGCAGGTAGATGGGCCATCAGCTTTGGGCTTTGTCAAATTCCAGCAATACACCCCCCAGTTTTGCTCATCACATCAGGCCCACTTTAATTTTTTTTTAAATTTCTTTTATTTGTTTTAGTTATTTGATTTAATTATTTTTACAAAAAAAATCATTATTTTTTTAAACTAAATCATAAAATCAATAAAAACACAAAAACATTAGAATTAGGTATTTTTCATAAAAATATTTAATTTCATTAATTAATTATGTTAATTAGGATAATTTAAATTCCTTTTTCATAATTAAAGTTAATTAGAAATTAGGTTAATTTGCAAAATTAATTACTTTCTCAAAATCCAAAAAATATTTTTCTTTATTCACTGATTAGATGTCTTTGAATTTAATTGTTAATTCCCCGTATTTAATTTTGTCGCGCGTATTCTTTTTAAATTAGGTCATTTACTGTCGTTCTCTATTTACTGTTTAATCCCCAAAGTTTTTGGTCATGTAATCCCCATTTCCCGAAGCCTTGTAATAATTAGATTTACTTTTCCGCTTTTACTTTCTGCAGATATATAAACTGTTTAGATGTATGCGTAGGATTGTATGCAAAATATCAATAATTTGAAAGAGTAGAAAACCATAATTCTGCAAAGATAAATAACTGAAAAACAATCACACACACACTTGCACCCCTAGGGTATTACCTCACTTGGTTTCCTTCGAAACAATGGTCATGTCCCTCAAATGTAGGGATATCTTAGCAAAGACCCGCAATTCAAAAAAATCATCATAAAAGATCATTGTCCCTTACTGTCCCTCGAGTTGCCTACGAGAAATGATCTTATGATGATAGTCCCTTCGAAATTCTAAGGTATCCTTACATGTTGCCTTCAATGAACATTTCGTCCCTTTCGATAGTCCCTCAACATCCAACGGCTAGGGTTACCTACTCACTAATAGTAGGATAACACGGTCTAAAGGATAGGAGGAAAAGAACGCCTTTTTTCGAGTAGGTAGATAACTGTTAGGTACTTGCTCAAAATAATCTTTTTACACCATACACTTTCGAACATACTTTTCAAACAAAAAATTTCAAAAACGCTTTATCACACTCTTGAGGACTGATACAAGAGTTAACATAAAGTGAATCGTCGCACTAAGGCATTTTTAAAGCTTTTCAAAACACACAGACGCGAAAGAAATTTTATAAATGAGCAAGTACCTAAGAGCCCATGGAAAACCATGGATGGAAAGGGTGTTAACACCTTCCCTTTCCATAATCTATCTCCCTTACTCAAAATCTCGAAAAAAGGTCTTTTTCTGTTCTTTTCACCCTTTCCTTTGTTGGATAAAAGAAAAGCCGGTGGCGACTCTTGTTTACCACGATATTTGCGAACAAAAAACGCAAACCAGTATTAAACAGTCGGTTTTGCCACCGTATCACAATAGTACTTAAAAGTATATTATGTTTAAAAAATATAATTTTTTTATTTTAATTTTTTTATTAAAAAAGTCTATTTAGGGACGGAGAGTCCGAAGCCCATCTTGGGCCGGGTTCGGGTAGTAATTTTCAGCTCTATATTATAATAGGGCTTTTTGGCGCGGCCCTAAAAAGCCCGAGACCCGCCATGGCTGACCCCTTCAGGGCCGGATAGCCCATTTTGACAACTCAACACACATATATACATTTGTTTCTATTTTTTATTTGTTTTGTTTCATGTTCCTCTTATTTTTAACTTAAACTTTTTAATTCATATTTTGCATTTCTCTTTGTTGAATTTGTTGTAGTCATCAGTATAAATTAAACCCTACTATGAGTATAGGATTTTACCTCGGTTGAATTAGGAATTCTATTTTGGTTGGGTGGGTGAGGTAACATAATATGTAATGGAAAATTTGTTATTTTTTTCTCGGTCTATTTGGCTGAGGTGAAAAAGTGACAATGCGTTATTATCCCCCTCAGTTGGATATGTTAACTGAGGTGAAAATCCTACTCTTACTTTCAATTGGTTTTTATAACTGAGGCGATTAGATGAATATTTTCATTAGGGAAATGGTTTTTACCTCATTTGGGAGTTTCAACTCTCAATCGGGGAAAAGTCTCTTCTTTTTTTTAAATGCACTTTTTTTTTAATTTTACATAATTTTCTTTTTAACCAGCATTTTTCTAAACAAAACCTATAATACACATATTGTGATATAGAACCAAATGACACATTTGTGAAATAAAATTATATACATATATTATATATGTACCAAAATACATTGTTTATATCAAAACCAAAATGACACATATTATTATTGTCACAAAAAAATTAAAATATACAAATGGAAACAACAAGGCAACAATCAAGGGAAATTAGTTTGCTTGTAAATAAATAAAAAATCTAGGAAGCAAGCTTCCCAACGTGGACGAACGTCATTTATATCTTTTTGATATTCAGTCATTAAACACATATGATTAAACAAAATTTAAATTCGATTAACATAAATATAACAACAACAACATTAAGCCTCCAATCTCCACAACAACAACATTAAACATTTTCTAGCTAACAACAAAAACATTAACTTTTCTTACTTAGAAACTAACATAAATAAGTTACATGCATATGGATAAAGTGATTAACTCCTTTCGTGAATCAGTTATACCTCTAAAAACAATATTCAACATCTATTTCATAATATAATATCCACACTTGTATCTTTTTGGTTGTTGTCTCATCTACATATAATTTTTATATAGTGATTAGTACACACAAAAAGCACAAGTATTACAATAGTGAAAATAAAATAATGTAACAAATAACACCACTTAGTTTTGGAAAAATAAATTTTGGCTTTCTATTTTAAAAAACACGACACATATTGTATCTCTCCAAAACTCTAAGTGTTGAAAAAATCTAACATAAATAAAAATATTCCAAAGAAAAGTAAACATTTTAGTATTATTATTATGTTCTAGAGCCAAAAATGGAGTGATGATCGAAAGTGATGATTGTTCTGAGATTTTGGTGTAGTGTAGAAAAATGACTTGAAAGTTATCACTCCAACTCTAAAGTCATTATGTGAGGAAGTAGAGTGAATTGAAATTGTGTTTGAAAACTTTTCACTTGAATTTGGGGCATTCTCTGTATATAACATAGAGAGAATAACAAACTCATTATTAGTTAGGAGTAAATTGCAGAGAGGCGTTGAATACACTTGTAGTTGATATCTTTGTTAACATCGTGAGGAAAGATATTATTCTAAGAAGATTTAAGAAGTAGTATTATTCCATCAGAGTCGTCGACCGGGGTAGATATAACCGACCCATAACATTTGTCCCCCAAGCTCATGTCCATGCTCGACAAGGCGGCAGTTTGTTACTTCAACCTCAGTTTTTGACCACTCTTGCCTTTAAATTTGGAAGAGAAAAAGACAATATTTCATTCCTTTGGGACTTCATACATTTAATGCTCCATACTTAAAACATATTTTCAGAAGCGTCATCATTATGACTCTTGGAACTCGAGATACTTGAGTGTTGCGTGCGAATGATTTGATGCTTTTAAAAGAGTCTATTTTGTTTTACATGCAATAATATAGTCCTAAAAGAGTCATTGTTTCCTTCTTTGAAACATTTTCCCAATTTAGAAATTATCTTCTTCTTTGGTATTTCACATTCCTGCGTCTGAAAATTTAGTGTAATATGGGTAAAAAATCATAGAAGACTGATCATATATCCTAGAAGGATGCTCCATCCTCTTGGGGGAACTCCGTTTATTCTTCTACCATTTATTCTTTCACTAAAGTAGGTGTTCTACCTTTTTATTGGGGAGTCTCAAGTCCCACTAATAATGTAAGGAGATGTATGAAGTATGGTGATTATGCCATTCCATTTTATGAGTCAACTTTCTTTGTTCTCGGTTATCGAATACCGTTTACTACCTTTGAGATAAAAGCCTGAAGCATCTGGGGATGGCTCCTTCGGAACTTCATCCTACATGTTAGGGATACATGAAGGTTTACTAGTAGTATTGGTGTGAATATCTGAAAGGAAAGCATTATGTGACCCTTTTATTTTATCTCTTTAAATATCATTGTAGTTTTGTGGCTCGAGGGTATAAAATATGGTTAATTTACTTGAAACTAACCGTGTGTGGCCTTGGGCCTCTTCTTGAGCTAAAACCTTTTGAAGAGCGGTTCTTTCTGGTCACTCCCATCGGCCCCAAAGCTCATACCGCAGTTTACGCATTGGAGATGAAATGGAGGTACGGTGTTCTAAGAAGTTTCCCAAGTATTGCATTGAAAGTCATTTCCTTATAAGGAACTTTGTGTATGTATATAAATAAGGGGATCTTTTTTATGAGGCTCTATATCAGAAGAAGCAGTTGATGAGCTTCATCAATGATTTAGGTTACCATGGAGGAGGTACCCCCATAGAAGAGGCCGATCAGAAACATTTGTAGCGCCTCATTGATGTTCATTTGTTGTTAGAGGCCCGGTCTCAAGAGGAAATAAATGTCATCTTTGGTAAGCTCTAGAAACTCTTGACTTTTTGGTCTTTAATATGCCTGTTGATGTTTTATTTATTCTAACATTGTTTATAATGGTGTGTAGATCATATGAATGATGAAGTAAATATTCACCTTTTGAGGCGAGGAATATAATCAGTTGAGTGTGACGTTGCTTTTGGTACTTTTCTAATGTTACCGATTGTATAGGTCTTTCCCGATCGTCTATTGCTGACGGGTTCAAGTTCAAGGTTCTCGAGAGACCGTCAGACCCCTTCCTTGGAAGAGGAATTCACATATTCTTCCATCCAATCAATGCATACCTTGGAGGAGGAACTGCAAACTTTGGCTCGGTATATCTGGTATGGTTAAACTACTTTTACCCTTGGCAGAGTTGGTCGTTGTGAGTATCTTTGGTCCGATGGACACCGTGCTTGTAACACCATAAAAACCCCGCACTTAATATTACAAAATAAAGCATATATAATATAAGAAAATCTATATGAGAAATAAGGTGTTACAGTGCTGAGAAGAAACAACTTAAGGAGAGCGTTTGTAACCTGAAGCTTCAGTGGGATAATTACCTGTAGGAAATAGATAAATCTACCACATCTCTTACCGAGGTAAAGGCTGATTTACTCCTCTTTAATCTTTATAGGTCTCTTGCTAAATAAGTGACCCGTCTAGTGAATATTGTGTCGAAGAATAACCATACTTTGACTTCTATTTGGGGAAGTTTATCATATGATCAGTGGGAATCAAAGTTCTCGCACCTTCAGAATGCTTCTCTAACTAAGCAATTTACCGACTGTACGAGTTCTATCGTTGAGGATGTTTTGCATTAGTTTGAGAATGCTTTTTAGAAAGTGGAGCATTTTCATTTCCTTATGGTTGTCTTGAGACATAAAATACAGCATATCAAATACTTAAAGATAGAGAGGTCATTTACTTATGAAAATATCTCTCCCGACCATTGTTTTATGTACCTCATCACTAGTGCAGAAATGACTTTTTACATCGGGTGAAACTGACTTTTTACATCGGTTCTGGGTCCGATGTAAAGTCAGGCGATATAGTAAATCGGGAACTTTTTACATCGGTTCTGGGACCGATGTAAAAAGTCCCCTTTTTACATCGGTTATAATATAAGAATGATGTAAGAAACAGTTATTACAATATTTTAAAAAAAATTGATCCAATTTTTTACATCGGTTGGAAGTAATACCCCATGTAAAAAGTATCCTTTTTACATCGGTTATAATATAAGAATGATGTAAGAAACAGTTATTACAATATTTTAAAAAAATTGATCCGATTTTTTACATCGGTTGGAAGTAATACCCGATGTAAAAAGTCTCTAGTGACGTAACTTTTTACATTGGTTATTACTCCCAACCCATGTAAAAAGTACCTTTTTGAAAGTTTTTACATCAGTTTTGAGTAATAACCGATGTAAAATGTATGAAATTTTTTGGGAATAGATTATTTATTTTCTGGATGTTTCCCTGTACAAATATAATTTGTACCCATTTTTTCATATTTTTCCAATATCACACAGACTATATTTATGTCGCTATATAGATTTCATAGCTTTCCAACATCACGTAGACCACATCTAGGTCGATGTTTTTCAGATTTTTCACAAAAAACTTACAAATTAAACAATTGTATTGCAAACTTGTATTTTATTACAACAAACAAACTCACAACAAACTTACAATTACAAATTCTTCACAAAATATACAAAAATATTCAACTATTTATAAGTCTTTTTCAAAACTTACAATTACATATTATTCACAAAATATACAAAAATATTCAACTATTTCTAAGTTTCCAAACTTCAATTACCAATATAAAATCTTCGGTAGACAACACCAAAATCACATTGCCTGACAATAAATAATAACAATTAACATCAGCAAAAAAAATCAAGAAACTCAATACATGTGCAAACACATGTATTGTGAAAAAACCACAACTTATACAATTATATAAAACTCACCAAGATAAACTTAATGTTCATGTAACTCAAAGAAACATTTTGTCCAACGAAGTCGCAAATCATACAAATTATCTGATGTTAATTCTGTTGGGTCATCAAATACCTATAATACATAAATATAACAATATAGGGTTATTTTTTAAAAATTCATATTAAGTCGAAAAACAAAAAGTAAATAACAAAGTAAAGTTATTTTTAGTACTTGCATCCAATTCTCGGTTATATTAGCAGAGACAATATCCAACATATTTTTCATCACATAGTATCCACAATCATTAGAGTTATGTTGTTGCCTTGTCTACAATTGAATGACATAATTAGTGAATATTTATCATAAATTTAACTATAGAATTACAATTTACATCACACTTACATTGGGATGAAGCCATGTAGCCTTTTTTCTATTTCCATTTGCCATTTGATGAATCCCAAAAGAACTAATACAGAAAGATAAACATCACATAACTAAATTTACTCGCCAATGAAAAATCACATAACTATTAGTTGTCAATGAAAGTCACATGAAAGATAAACTTACTTTGTAATAATTTTCTTCGTGTGATGGTCAATTTCCCGATGAAGTGAACAAAATACGACAACTAAATTGTCTCTTGGACACATGACTATTAATTGCCAATGTCTCATGTACGTGTGTGTGGAAACAGAAAAGTCACATAAAATATATGTGTTATCAAAATTAAATAATATAAAACACAATTTCATAAAAATTCTTACCCATGAATTAATGGTAGTAAGTGGCACACTCTGTTTTCATCACATAACTTTTCTAGTACGTAATTTTTAACATCTTCTTGAGATTTTGCTACATTATCATTATAAATACACCTAGCAGGGTCCATAAATCCATATAATTCTGAAATGGAATTCTCAAGACAAACACGATGAATATACCTGAATAATTTTAAAATAAACATTAGAATTAAAGTGATGAGAGATATAACATATTAATAGAGATTGACTTTAATAAAACAATAAAATGTACTTACGTGCACCAAATTTGCAGAATAGACACGTCAAGCCAATGATCTAAACCCACCAATAACTCTCTGATACATTTAGCTGAAACATAAAAATTAGAGACACTCGCACAATGACTTAATTGTATTGCCAAATGGTTATCATCCATTTTCAAAACCATGAGTAACAATCTCTGAACATCATCAACTTCCACGTCTTTTGTGCTTTCTTTTGTGCTTCCCTTTGCAGTTGAACAACTTCCTTTTCTGCTTCCATCGATAATTTCCAATTTTTCAATGCATTTATTATCACCTGTGCTTTGTGATAAACCCATAGACTTAAGTGTCTCTATTAATGATTGTTGAAACATCTTACGCTCTTCAACCAACTTTTCTTCAAGTTCAGCTCTAAGTTTTGTTTCCAATATTGCAAGTTGTTCATTTACGTCAATATGTTGACGTGATCTTCCAAAGTAAGTGCTTTGTTTATGGTGTTTTTCAACACCACGAACACGACCTCCATGCTCAGATGTTCCAATGGCTAATGATAAGATATCGTTACGTCCATCGGGAACAATTGCACCTTTTTCAGCTTCTTGAACTAGAGAATCCAACAAAATGCAAAAACATTAATTAATCAATCACAAATATAATGATACTTGAATAATTTTTCGTTGTTTACTTACAATTTTTTCAGCAACCTCTTGTGTAGATTTTGATGTGTATTCTCCTCATTTCTTTTGTCGTGCTCTCTTCCATAACTCATGGCGTGATGGTAGAGATGGACTATCATTATCATCTAATGTGGAATTATCTCTCGATGATGACTTTTCTTTCATAATTTTCTCCTCAAGCAAGCGATACCCTCCACGAGACAATACATGTGGGTATACATTCTTGGCCACATTATCCTTACCCTTCTGACTTTTTTCCTATTATAAACTCAAACAAGTAATTAATCACTAAATATAATAAAAATGTTATGCATACAAAATCATATAACTCCTACTAACCTTAAATTCAGGGGTATCTCGAATCTTGAGAAACTCTTTCCATGCGTCTTCCTTAATAAAGTTATACTTGACATATGGAGGAGGATCATTTTATATGGGATGATGAATATATATATATATATATATATATATATATATATATATATATATATATATATATATATATATATATATATATATATATATATATATATATATATATATATATATATATATATATATATATATATATATATATATATATATGTGTGTGTGAGTTGTGTCTTAAAACCTTTCCATCGCTCTCCCGCATATTTAATCAATTCTTTCTTCAACCTATCCTTCTTTGGATCTTTACATTCTAGAATAGTAAAATGAGCCTACAAATATAGTATATGTCATATGTTGTTAATTAGTATATGATTATAAAATATAATAAAGTATTGTATTTAAAATACCTGAATATCAGTCCAAATAACATCTTTTACGCCTTCATCTACTTCTTTCCAATCATTTTTCACAATACTACAATACTGTCGAGCAAGAGATGCTATATAACTCTTGAAATGTGTAGCATTTTTACCAACACCAATACATTCATAGGTTCTTGCATTAAACTCTACCTTTATCTTTTCACCTGTTTGATGAACTTTGTCCATTTGTGTCATTAAAGTGGGACCTCTAACTCTTCTTTTATTGGGGTTTGAATCACCCATGTATCTGTTTACACAAAACAAAAATAATGAGAAATAATATTATGCAAAAAATAAAAACAATTAGAAATAAAATTAAGCACAAAATAAAAACAATTAGAAATAAAATTAAGCACAAAATAAAAACAATTAGAAAATAAAGTAACGTGGAATTAACTTATACAAAAAATCTTACTAGTCCTCCCATATCCCTTCTTCATGGTCTATGCGAATAGCATGCACATCATCCCCTTCATTTTCTTTAATGAATGTAGTTACATTTGTTGAGAAAGGATGAGTTTCAGAAATATCAAGATTCTCATCATGATTTTCATCACTATCATGGACCTTTCCTTGAAAAACCACTGACCACTTTTTATTAGTAGGATCTGTGACATAAAACACTTGTTTTGCTTGAGATGCCATGATAAATGGTTTGTTCTCATAAGCTAACTTGCTAAGATCAACCAGTGTAACTCCAAATTCATCGATTCTGACACCACTGTTGATATCAATCCATTTGCATTTAAATACAGGAACTTTAAACACAACATAATTAACTTCCCAAATCTCTTCAATCACCCCAAAGTACGGTGTAGATGCCATAACCGGGTTTTTATATTTAGCACTAGAGAAGTGCATGGACTCGGCCACAATCATTACCCCACTATTTTGCGTGGTACTACGGTCATCCTTTGACTTCGTATAAAAAGAGGTTTTATTAATATCATATCCACTCCAAGTTATTATGTTACATTTAGGCCCGTAAGACAACCACTTAATTGTATTAGAAACAATATCTTCATTAGTAATTCTTTCTTTAAACCATTCAGAGAAACTCTTATTATGCTCTTTTAACAACCCTCTTTCATTCATCTTGGGGTACTTTTTATTTATGATGCTTTTGTGAGAAGATAAGTAAGGTTGAACTTCATCTATGTTATTCAATATATACAAATGCGCTTGAACAACCACATCAATACTTAAGCTCTTGAATTTTAAACCTTGTGTACCCACACCCCCATATCTTCCATCATGACGAGACTTGGGAACCCCTACAACATCCACTCTTGACAAATAGTTAGAACAAAACTCAATTGCTTCTTCTGCAATGCACCTCTCAATAATCGATGCTTCCGGACGGTGTGGGTTTTTTGTATACCCTTTTAGAATCTTCATGTATCGCTCTATTGGATACATCCACCGTAAAAAAACTGGACCACATAATCTAATCTCCCTTACTATATGAACAATCAAGTGAACCATAATGTCAAAAAATGAAGGAGGAAAATACATCTCTAATTGGCACAAGATAACTGCAGCCTCATTTTCCAAATCGTCTAACTTTAGTGGATCAATGGTTTTACAACAAATTGCATTGAAAAATAAGCACAACCTAGTTATAGTCTTTCTTACGTTGTTAGGCAATATCCCACGAATAGCCAATGGTAGTAGTTGTTGCATTAAGACATGACAGTCGTGAGATTTTAAGCCAAATAATTTAAAATCTTTAACTGATACAAGCCTTTTGACATTTGATGAGTAACCATGCGGCACTTTGATACTTTGTAAACACTCACAAAAACTAGTTTTCTCTTTTTTAGACAAAGTGTAGCAGGCAGGAGGCAAATATGTCTTGTTACCTATATATTGTGGAGTTAACTCTTCTCGTATACCCATCAAACCCAAATCCAGACGAGCATTAATACCATCTTTTGTCTTGCCTTGAATGTTGAGAAGTGTTCCGATTACACTATGGCATACATTTTTCTGCATCACATCAATACAATGTCTTACATCAAGACTAGACCAATATGGAAGATCGAAGAAAATCGATCTCTTTTTCCATACATTTTTCACAGTAGATCGTTTTTGGTACTTTCCAAAGACAACATCAAGTCCCTGTTGTCGCTGATAAACTTCCTCTCCAGATAAGGGCTTTGGAGCAACACCATGCTCTTGTTCCCCATTGAAAGCTTTCCGCAATCTACGATATGGATGATAACGTTTTAGAAATTTTCGATGCCCGAGATAAACGGTCTTCTTTCCTTTTTCAAGATGATGGTAACAAGTGTCTTTTTCACATATAGGACACGCATTATGCCCTTTAACTTTATACCCAGACAAATTACCATATGCCAGAAAATCGTTGATGGTGCAAAACAACATGGCACGCATATTGAACTGTTCGCCAAAATACGCATCAAAAACATCCACCCCTTCCTCCCACAACACTCTTAAATCATCAATCAGTGGACTTAGATAAACGTCTATGTCATTTCCTGGTTGTTTTTGGCCCGATATCATCATTGATAACATAATATATTTACACTTCATGCACAACCTAGGATATAGGTTGTAAATCATCAAGAGAATAGGCCAAGAACTATGGTTAGTACTCAGATTACCAAACAGATTCATTCCATCAGTAGCAAGTCCAAGTCTAAGGTTTCTCGACTCTTTGCCAAAATTTGGAAACAAAGAATCTATTTTCTTCCATTGCAAAGAATCAGCTACATGACGAATTTGTCCATCATATTTTCTTTCTTCTGCATGCCATCTAAGATTCTTTGTGTCATCTGCATTGGCGAATAATCTCTTGAACCTTGAAATTATTGGTAGGTACCATACCACTTTCGCAGGAGGACCCTTTTTGACTACCTCATCATCAATTGATTCACCATCTTTCTTTTTGTAGCGTGAAGCCTTGCACTTCGGACAATGATTATAGTTTTCATACTCTTTTCTGTATAATATGCAATCATTAGGGTATGCATGTATATTTTCATACTCCAAACCCATCGGACACAATATTTTCTTCTCCTCGTAATAACAACTTGGCATTACATTATCTTCTGGAAGCATTTCGGTCAACAATTGAAGCAACTCGGTAAAACTATTGTCAGTCCACCCATTATTTGCCTTCAGATTAAATAATTTTAAAACGGCTAACAGACGTGTAAATTTTTTGTATCCCGGGTACAATGGTTTATCCTTGTCATTGCATATAGTATCATACGTATGTTCCCTCTTAAACGAATCTTGTCCAATATCACGCATCATGTCTTCTAGACGATCATCCATTTCTACACTAACATCATCTCTTTGAGACACGTTTGAATTTGCTACTACTTCACCGTGCCATATCCATTTTGTATAACTTTGACAAATCCCTACACAAATTAGATGATCCATGATTTCTTTCTTACTACGTTTTGGTTCTTTATTTTCACAACGAACACATGGACAGAGAAAAAGCGTAGGAAGACTTTTTTCAGCATTACTTTCAGCAAACTGTAGAAATTACATCACTCCATGTTCGTACTCGTCACTTAATCAATTAGATCTCATCCAACTAAGATCCATAACTATGTTCACACGGAGGAAGGTCTGACGAACAGTGTGCCCGCGGTTGCGCTACTTCACGGAGATTCTGAGATTGCAAGTTGTGCTGCTTCGCGGAGAAATAAAAATAGAATCAAATTTCAATGGCAAGGTGATAACTCTATTAAGTTTGATAGGTTAAAGATAAACAGTGTGTTTCTGAGAGGACCTTAAGGCTCCAACGTGATAAGATTTCAAGATTCAGTTGCTAATTTGCTATGGTTGGTTGTTGGTTGGTGTTATTGACACTATATTAATTACATTTTTAAGAGACATAAAAAAGAACGTGACAATAATGGTGGCTAGCTAGAAGCCACAAATTCTTCAAGTCGTTCCCTGATATCAATGAATCATGTATTATATATATTGTTATAGATTATAAATTGTTTTTATAAATAATTTTGAAGAATTTCAAAAAATATTATAAATTGTTTTGATAAAATCAATTAAAATATCACGTGACAAAACTTATCTCGTTAAAAATATTATAAGTTAAAATGAATTCAAACAAAAAATTTGTACATAATTTGCTGTAGCATTATCTCCTCTAGCATGTTAACCATCCCTTAGAACAAGATATCTCTATTCTCTAGGTATGTTTTCCAATATTTCCGATTATGGTTTCACAATGCATAACACCTTATCTTCTCTTAAAGATATTGTTGCTTTTTTAACTCAACTCTCACGAATCTATCATATCTTGTAATAAAACCTTCTGTTATTCTTTAAAAAACATAGAAATTTGGATAAATAAAGTTTCTCAAAAAAAAATTTACAAGTTAAAGAGCTTGAAATGAATTTCTACCTAGTGTTAACATAAGGTATTGACTTAAATCAAGAGAACAAACATTGAATCAATAACACCACCAACACTTTGTTTCACACTCACTATGGCTTTCACATTATGAGTTTTACTTGTTGTCGTCAATATAATAAACATCAATCTTGTACTCCTCCTTAAACTTAGCAGCAAAATGATGGAACAAAGCCTCATCAAAATCCCTAACTTAACCTAAGCCATAACTAACTAGCAAACCTAACCTATATTTTGAATAAGTCACATTTTAGATCAAATAAGTGAAGAATGTGACTTACAGTTGAAACGGCGAGCGAGGAAGGGGGTGAATCAGACGGCAAAATGTCGTGAACGGCGTACAGTGAGGCGACGAGGATGCGTGAACAGGGGCGGCGAGGAGACGTGGAGATGTGAAATGGCGTGAACAGCGTACAGTGAGGCGACGAGGATGCGTGAACAGGGGCGGCGAGGAGACGTGGAGATGTGAAACAGCGTGAAGTTGTACAGTGAGGCGACGAGGATGCATGAACAGGGGCGGCGTCTACGTCTGTGTCTGCGTATTATACAGTGGAAATAATGTGCAATTAGGAGGGAAACTGAATAATATATGGAACCTATTACATCGGTGGAATCAATGGACCGATGTAAGGGTTCGGGCCTGTGAACCTTTTACATCGGTGGAAAAAGGTCTGATGCAAGCGTGTGAACCTTTTACATCAGTGGAGACAAGAACCGATACACGCATGTTACTATGATGTTTTTTACATTGGTTGGTTTGTGGACCGATGTAAGCGTGTTTTAATTGGTTTTTTACATCGGTTTATAATACTACCCGATGTAATTGTTTTAATATATTTTATATATTCACAATCTGCGTGTGAACCTATTACATCGGTTTTTAGTTAAACTGATGTAATATCTTGCTTGTTTTTTATTTACATTTCTGCCACCTTGTTTCTTATTTACAAAAATGCCACCGTATTTTTTTTCTGAAAACCTTTTACATCGGTGGATGAGATTGCCCGATGTAATAGGTAGCGAAAAATATTTTTTTCTTATTTTTTATATCATTGCAAATAAATACCTGATGTAAAATGTTTTTAATTGTATTTTTTACATCATATATTTTGATACCCGATGTAAAAGCCTTTTCTCAAATGTCTTTTTTTTAGTAGTGCATGTGGAGTACCCTGTAATGGTAGCATGGATTTTTATATACTATCATTTTCTTTTTGGAATGAAATATATTTTTTACCTCTTCAAGGCGTATGTGTATGATACTGAGTGTAAAGCTCTAGACCTTGTGATAACTTACGAGTTCTTCCCTAGAATTTAATTGGACATCACTAGGGTCGTTCCTAAACAAGGGCTAGTTCCCCTTCCCTCTTGCCATATCAAAACATGTCAGGGGTAGACGTGTGGTCAACCCACCACGGCCTCTAGACTGGCTAGCTTCCTGGGGGGGAAAGATGGGTTTTTACTTCCTATGGGGGGTTGATTACTGTGGCCAGACGTGCAAAGCATCTTCGGCAGCACCCCATGAGTTAAGGTTAGGAATTGATTGTTGTAGTTAGACATCGAACTGTCTCCGATAGCACCCCTAACATTAGGTGGGGAATTGATTATTGTAGCTGGACGTGAAGGCGTCTCTAGAAGCACCACTTATTTTCTTTGTATTTGATTTATGTTTTGGGGAATTGATTATTGTAGCTAGAAGTCAAAGCGACTCTGGAAACACCTATGACTTTAGGTGGGGAATTGTTTTTTTGTAGCCGGTCATTAAGGTGTCTCCGACAGCACGCCTGGTTTTATTTGTGGTTGCTTTGTGATTAGGGAATTGATTCTTGTAGCTGGATGTCAAAGCATTTCCAACAGCACCTCTGACTTTATGTATTTCAGGCCTCGATCACGTGGCTTGAAACCTATGGTCGTAGTTACTATGCATAACTACAAAGAAACAAATATTTTAGAAAATGAAATATTTTATTTATAGTTGAAAAATATTGTTGTACATATGGATGATGGCTACCCAATCACAACATTTAATATAAATTAGATTAAGAAAACATAACTAGGCGAACTAGCCGCCAGTTATACTTCTTACTCGCCTTGGCAGATCTAGCCACTTCTAGAAGGATAGATGCCTATTATATTGAGTTATCTATAAGGGAAGCCACATTGATCTCCATGGCCACACCTTCTCCTTGATCTTTCTAGAGATCTTGATACATTCTTTTAGTGTCTTCGAGGTTAGCATTGACGATGACTGATTCCCTCTAAATATTGTGATTTTTGAACTTGAGGTGCACCGATGAGGCTACGACGTCCAGCGTGGCAGCAAAAAGTCTTCCAAAGATAAAATTATAAACACTCCTTCAAGAAACAACGAGAAATTGTGAATCTATTTTCTAGATGACATTTCCATCACCTACAAATGCCCCCACATATCTCTAAGGATGGGTACACTACTACAAATAATACATTTCATGACAAAATTTTCACCTCAGCCATTGAAAATCTGAGGTCAAATGACCTGGAACGCGTAAATATTTATTATTTTTTAAAAAAGACATCTTATACCTCAGTTTGGGCCAAAACCGACATAAAATATTTCTCAGTATTTGAACTTCAATTCCCAACTCCTGCAATATTAAGTTGTATTTAGAACTCAAAAGGCGCCTATATTTGACAAATCATCTTATCCCTCGGATTTTGTATAAAATCGAGGGTAAAAAATGCATGACACCTAGAGAATGTAGTTTATTTTTTATTTGTAAATTAAATCATCTAATCCTTCGATTTCTCAAATAAACGAGGAAATATATAATCATATCTTACTATAAAAGCACTCCTTAATAAATTTCTACCATAACACTAACTTATATGTAGTCGCTCCGCTCCAAACTCGTACACATCAGTCTTTTGGATGGATTGCAAGACATAAAAAATCTTAAATATTCTTCTTTCTTGAGAAAAACATTTTTTCTGTCCTTGCAATTTATCCCACATGTTGATGTTGTTGTTTTGGAATAACCTTCACATGTTGTTAATCAAAGATGTTTCCAACATTATATATCTTGTTCTCTTTCTTGTGAAAACATATGCTCAAGAAACACTCAAGAACATATTTCTGGGATGGATTGCAAGTGCACAAAAAAATTCTCATGGTTGGAACAGATAACTTATCAGAATTGGATAAGTTATGGAGTGTTTGTGGGAAACAAATGGTGTACAACTAAATCTATAATAAGAGTAAATATTTATCAAAATTCGGTTTTGTTGTAAACAATATATTTTAATATTATGTGAAAATAATGTAATTTAAAAATAAAAAAACATAAAAGCTTTTCCACCTCGGTTTTCAACTGAAAACAAGGGTTATGTGGAAAGAAATACCTTTTACCTCGGTTTATGTCATAATCAAGGGGATTTTTAAGTGTGTTTACTACGGATATTCACTATGCTTAAACAAATCTTAGTCGTCCATTTAATGAGTATCAACGCTCTAGACATTGTCATTAGTGATCCACGTGAAACCTAACAAACGTTCATTATAAAAACATTATGAATATCAAACATTGTTAATCAAACATTTAACATGAAAACTTTGAAGCGCAAAAAAAATTGGTAAAGTTCTCTATGATAGATTGCAATAGCAGAAAATAAATTGGGGTTAAGGTATGTGTTCTTCAATAATCATATAACTGTATATTTATTTTATTTAACTATTTTTTTTATATTTTACATCATAAAAAAATGAATGCAAAAGGCATCTGGAATATATTGCACCCAACATTTTCTCTTACACAAGATTTCAATGAATTGAAGATCCATCATTTGTTCTTACTGATAGTGATGATGATGATGAATCAAATTCAAAATTTGTTATATATTTTTACAAAAATATTTTGTGTAAACAATGTAATATTCTGGGAAAACAATGAATTTATTCATATTTTGTAGTTTGTAATGAGTTTTTTTTAAAAATAAATTTATCTTACCCCTCGGTTTTATTCTTAAACCGACAGGTGTGATGCGTTAGTTTTAAAAATAATAAAAGTGCATATGTTGGGGTTCGACTCATGTGCAGATAACTTTACCCATAAGTGTTTTAAAAACCGAAGGGTAAAGTGACAGTGTTTCATGACGTCCTTACCTCGCTTCTGTAATTGAGGTTAGATGTATTTCGCATCCGAGATGAAATATATTTTTCGTAGTAATGGTAGTTGTTCCATTAAATTTCTAGAGGTCAGATCCTTCGTATGGTCATAAGCTGTTGATGTCAAGATCCATCTTCTCGAACAACTTCGAATACATAATATGATCACAACTTCGAAATGTGATCCCTTAACAACTTTTCTATCGGTTATTTTCCATAACTGAGATAATATATGATATATTTTATAATAAAAAATTAAACATGGTGTGCCCAGATATTATACATCGGTTGTGTTGTTTGTTGAGGTGAAAGTTATGTCATAAAATATACTAATTTTTGTAGTGAAAATTGATAGTTTTAGGCGGGAGAGTATAGCATTTATATCCTTTTGAAAAAATCTATGTAACCAAACATTTCAGTCTAGACACCAATATTTATATTTATATCATATACGTATCTAACTCATACTCATATCTGTCAACTGCATTTTTAATAAAAATAAATAAATAAATTATAAAATAAACGAACATAATGTTTTACATAAAATTTTAAAAACTAACTACATTAAATCAACTTTATTTCTAATCAATCTATTTTTTTAAATATGGTGACTGGAGAGAAGTAAAATTTTACAGCTGAAATAGTAATTTGGGTTGTCATAATAGAATGTTGAAAATAATACTACCAACCATGAGTACATACTACTAGTGTGGCATAATTGGCTAGAGAGAAAATTGAAAGTAATAGTATGAATATCTGTTTCAGACATTATAGAGGTTGGATGCTTTAAGATGTTGGTAGTTTGAACTTTGAAAAGTATTGCTGGTGAGATATTTTGTTTGCACATATAGAGGTGAATTAATGGACCAAAGACTTTGCATTGTATTTACAAATTTCAAAGGTATCATAATAAGGAAGGAGAAGAAGCATGCCAAAAATGACGAAACGTGGCCCCAATTCCATTGCACATTTCAAGGTGCGCCACAATTGTGATTTTTGCCTAACACAATCCCATTGCAGAGGGCATTCACTATTGTTGCAGATTGCACAAACTTGGTAACATGGTCCCCTCATATATTTGTCATCTAGGTTTGGTAAGGGTCATTACAATTTGCTGCATCATTTATTAGTGTGTTTAATTTGGTTGTTAGATTGTCAAAATTACTGTTACAAAACTACATTTTGTAGTTTCAACAACAAAATTAATGTGCTTTTCTTCAATTAAATCAGTTCAATTAATAATTGTGTGAAGATATTAATTATAATTTGAATTTATTACATTTCATTTATTTATTTTTTTAAATGGTGAAAAATAATTTTATGATGGTTAATTTTAGTTTTAATAAAATTCAGCTCAAATGTTTGCAAATTTTAGTTTAATATTAGGGCTGACTTTAACAATTGTTTGTATAAATTTTTAGTGATTATTATTATTTTATTTATCGATAAAAAATTCAGTTCAAATTGTTCAAATCAAACTTTTTGTATTTCTGATACCATTCAATTATTTCTATTTTAAAATATGTATATGTTTAAATCTTTTTTGTATTTCTAAGTGAGGGTGTGATGAACTTGACATAAACATGTTGATCTAAGTTTTATTCTTTGCTTTTTTTAGAATAGAGGAAAGTCGGAGTATTTAATAAATAATGTAATCAAACTATAAAATGCATGGCTCGTGGGAAATTCGAGAAGTATAAACAATAACTGATTGATAATAATTGTGTTTGGTTTATGAAGTTAGATTAGAGAATTTAAATATTTTATTTAGATGAAGAATTTATTTTAATTGAATTTTTATTTATATTATTATTGGGTTTTTATTTGTATTTAAGTATTTTAGTGGTTCATTAGTATCATTATATATGTAGTGTCTGTGATACATTAGAAGAATATCAAATGAAATGAAAAAGTCTTTACTTTTTTAGTTAGTTTTATTTATCTTTTAATTTCTTAACTTTCTCTAGTTTTGTTAGGGTTCTAGATTTAGTATTCTAACATTGGTGCTTTCATTTTTGCACTTAAGCTCTCCCATGGAGTATTTCAACTTCACGCCTCTATTTGATAAATGGAGCATTCCTCATATCTATCCCACCAACCCTCTTATCAATGGAGCATTCCTCCGACCTATCCCACAAACATGTCTCTTACATCTCCTATTAATCCCACTTTTCCATCTTTTTTATTGGAAGTTTTTTCACCTTATTCCACAAATCCACATGTTACAACTCCATCACCATGTTTGTATTTTAATCATGGGGATACAGAACCTCCACCTAACTCATATTCATCTTATTCAAGATCTTATTATTCATACTACTACAACAATTATCACTTATAACTAACCAACAAACAATTCCTCGACAATTAGTCATAAATATCAAAACCACTATAGTATTAGAAGAGATTTTGAGAAGCATTTGACAGTGTCTTAAATATGTTTTAAGAAAATGTCTCAAAAACCTTCTTATAAAAAAAACAAAAAGAAAAGATTCAAAAAGCTATCCTTGAAACAAATCAACAACCACAATAAGAAAACGACCAAGAAATTGAAGAAGGAGTTTCAGAATCGATTCAAGAATCGTCATTCTTGATAGAGCAAACTGTTAATATAGATGCAAATTTATCAAAAACAGTTGATGATTTTGACAAATATGAACATGAAGCATCTGTAAGGAAACTCCAAAAAAAAGAATTTGAAAAACCTTCGGATTCACTAAAGTGTTCTTTGTCGAAAATTCTGGCAGCTTCTCCGATGACATTTTTTACTCTGACGACAATTCTGGCATCGTCTCCTACAACATTTCTGACTCTGACAACACTCTTGACATCTTCTCCAATATCTTTTTTGACGTCTTCTCTGTTAAAAATCCTAACCTCACTTCCGACGACTACTTCAGCATCAATACAAGAACTATCAGATCTGCAATAGGAACCACCAGAACTACCATTGAATCCTCTTGATCTGAAGCTGAAGCCCCCGTATGAAGCTTTCCTAGTAATTTTGTCAAAAATATCTGGTGCAAGTCTTTTTAACAAAGTTTCACAGTCGATTAATTCCACTGAAGAAAATTCCTTCAACAAAGTTTTTGTAGTTGCTAAACATGTTTATCTTGGTGGTGATGTTGTTGCTAAGGATACGTGTAATACGGTGAGAGAACTGCCTTTTTCAGTATTTTATCGCAAATGTTATGGTTAGCAAGAGTCGACACCGACTTTTCTTTTATCCAACAAGTAAAGGTGAAATGAACAGGAAAGACCTTAATAGATTTTGAGTTCGGGGGGTAAGTTATGAAAAGGGAAGGTGTTAACACCCTTTTCATCCGTACTTATCTACGGGCTCTTAATCGTTAGCTCACTTTTTGAAATTTTCTTTTGTGTGTGTGATTTGTTTGAAAATATTTTGAAAAACTAACTTTGTAATGATTCTTGTATTATTCCTCAAGAATTCATACAAAGTGTTTGAAAATATTTGTTTGAAAAGTGTGACATGTAAAGATGTTTTATTTGTGAAAAAGGTTGTGAGCAAGCGATAAAAAGTTCCTTATCCACTAAAGGTCGTTCTTATTCTTTTCCTTCTCCATTAGAGACAGTGTTATCCATACCATTAGTTGGTAGGTAGCCATATCTATTTCATGTGAAGGGACAGACGTAGGGTCATAGAAAGCAACTTGTAAGGATACTTTAGCAATTCGAAGGGACTGTCATCATATTATTCGTAGACAACAAGGGACTAGATCATCTTTTCGTAGGCAACTTGAGGGACATCGCGGGACTATGATCTTTATTTGAAGGGACTATGATGATTTAATCTGGGGTCTTTGCTAAAGTACCCTTACTTTCGAGGAACACGACCAATGTTTTTCGAAGGCAACAGAGGGAATTACCCTAGAGGTGTATGTGTGCAAATTGATTCAATTAGAGTTATGTTATCTTGGAATTGCTTAAGGTTATCTAGCGATTAATTTTATCTTGTCATACAAGTCTATTACTACATAGTTATATATATACAGGGTGTTGTACCCCAAATATTTCCCTCTATATTCTCAAAACATTTCTCACCAAAAGATCTCAAATGCTCAAGAAGTCTCAAGATTTGATCAGAAAAGCTCAGCTCCTAAGCACTAGGTCAAAATTAGGGTTTTGGTTTTCTCAAAGACAATTGGACTTTTGATGCCTCAAATAACTTCCATGGTTCATTATAGGTCTCCAAGATTTCTCATACCAAGTTTCAAGTCTTGCCTCTCAAATTTGCTCAATCAATTGCTCAGATGACTGAAAATTAACTGTATTGGGTAAAAAGTCAACTATGGTCAAAATATTGTTAAACTTCATGATTTTTGACCAACATCAACATTTTGAAGTCATATTCATCAATTTATCAAGGTTTGATCATAATTCCTCAAGAAAAACACTCAAATCATCAAAGGGGCAAATTGTCAAAATTATGCTTTTGGCTGAGAATAACTGATCATTGACTTTTGACCTAGTACATGACCTAATGGCTTGAAGCATAATATCGATAACTCAAACAAAATATCTTGACCTAATTTCATGGCTAAAATCATTTCTCAAGATCAATGGATTGATAGTTGAAATTTGATCAACTAATGGAAACTCAACTGATACACCAAAAGTCAAACTTTGGCTTTTTTTGGTCAACATTGAATTTCAAAGATCAAGATTCATCATGACATTCAAAAATATCAAACTTGATCATCAAGAATCAATAAAGTCAAGAAAAGTCAATAAAAGTCAAGATTTTCAAGACTTGGAAAAATTCTAAGTGTTTTTTAACCTTGATAATTTCACTACTTCATGACAATTTTACACCAAGATGCAAGATGATTCAAGGAAAACTTTCAACACGAAAGTTATAGATCTTGATGAATTGTATAAATTTTTCCTTGAGGGTTGATGTCCAAAAAATACTTAAATTTGAAGATATAAGCTCATCAAGTCATACATTTTTCATAAAACACTTATTGAAAATTTTAGCAAGTTAGGCAGACTTTTTGTCCTAACTTCTTGGCCAATTTTCATCAAGTTCCAAATTGATTTAGTCAAAGTGGTAGAAATGAAGGTTGTAGACAATGTTTCAATATTTCCAAAATGTCCAAGAACTTGAAGACATCATGCTTGAGCTAGGAGAATCGAAGAGAAGAAGTTGGACATCCATTCTTGAATTATAGGGCATTTTCATGAAGAACACTTGAACGAATCTCAAGCCATGCTACATAATATTTCTTTACAGGTCTTCAAACTTGAAAATCACTCAATAATTAAATGTTTACACAACTATTTGAGCCATTGTCCAAGTGTTTGAAGCTTTGTCCAAGTTAGTTTTCCATTTTTGGCACAAAGTCACCACTTCCACTTTTGAAAAGCCAACTTTAATGACAATGTAAACTCCTTGAGCCCATAAGTTATTGCTTCTGATTCCAAAAAACTTCAAAGAAATAAGTAACATATCTACAACCTGTTAACCACCCTAGAAGCCGTTGTACTTCACATTAAAACTATGCATTTCTTGTTTGCTTCAAAATCAAGTTTCAAAACCATAACATGTGATCTCTTGAATCTGATGTTCTCCTTCCCTAAAACCTTTTATCTATAAATAGACAAGTCATTTTCAACCTAACACACGAGTTTACAAGCCCTCAAATTCCCTCAAACTCAGAATTGCATCAAAACCTCCATTGTTTGTCGTTTATGGCCAAAAACTTCAAACTCACAATCTACTCGTGTGTTTCCTCTCTAAATCAATCACAAAGCTTACATACCTCATTTTCAACTCATCCCCACCCCTGTTTCATAACTATAACTTCATTTCAATCATTGTCCAAACCTCACTTTTCACCTCTGCAACTTGACTTCTCCCGCATAATTCAAGCACTCTCAGCATAAAATAAGAGTTGCATTAGATTCCTAGGAGTCCAGTGAAGCTATCCAGATCATCACAACACCTCCAAATGTTCTCAAACTCCATACACGATTTCCAGTTTTGAGGTAAGTTTTCTCAACTTTGAACTCTCCTTACAAGCATCTTTAATGACTACTTTGTAAATTAAAAATGTAGACATCATTGCCCTGAAGCTAACCATGGCTTTAGTTTTCATTTATGTTTCCTGAGTAGTGAGAATTTTGAAGTTAAACTTTCTGAAAAAATTAGGTTTTATTTGGTACCAAACAAAATTCTTGTTCATCTTTGATTTATAACTTTAGTTATTTATGTGGTTGAATTCGTGGTGAAAATGGAGCAAGTTTCATGTTTACATTTTCTAATTTGGTTGAGAAATGAGAAAGTTACAAAATTCAAAAATGGTGAAGAAGAGGCTAGAGCGAGGAAGAAGATGAAGTTATAATCAAGACTAAGTTTTTTAAATTTAGCACAAGTTATTTTGTACATGGATGAAACAGCCACCCCCAGTTACAGAGGAAGAGCGCATAAGGCATTGACCCATAGGGATCTGGGTTCGATCCCCAATGGTACCCTTTTGTGTTTTCATATTTTCTTATTTCAGGTTCTATGCATACAAGTCATATGTGCACACACTGCACCCCTCATCCACACCATCAGACCAGCCAAGCAACCAAATCAAACACTCATGATGGAAAGTGTGACACCAAAAATTAATTCAAGTGTTAAATAATTAGGAATTTAATTATTAAATTAATTAAAGGCTTAATTAATAATATTTTGAATTAAATGGATGAATTAATTATGGAATTAAAAAGGAAGACCGGGGGGTGTAAGGTTGAATTAGAGGTGTGTGAAGTAAAAAGCTCTACTAAATAATAACTAATTTATTACTATTATTTGTCAAATAATAAAAGGAATATAAAAAGAAGGATAAAAAGGAAAAGAAAAAGAAGGTTATTTGGAAAAGTCATTATACGTGAAATTGGAGAAGAGAAGGGAAGAGAGGAAAAAAAGCCAAACGCCGTGAATTCGAAGGATCATCGCGAGGTAAGGGGCGATTTCATTCAGTTAATATGCCTTATAGGTTTTGGAATCAATAGGATTGATTAAGCCTGTTAGGAATCCCAATTTAGGATCGTTAGGTTTATGAAAGTCAAACCCCAATTCCATGAATTTTCATGTTTTGATTCAATTTGATATTATGAGGAAATTGTATGATGTTATGGTGTGTTACAATCTCATTGGAATCATGCATTATAACTTATTTTGACATTGCTGTGAGTTGGATTCAAATGGGTATGAATTGGATGGGATTGGAGTAGTAAAATGCTGTCAAAAGTGCAGAATTTGACTCTGCAGGTCGTGGGAACCGGTTCCCAGTGGGGAGGAACCGAGTTCCACTGTGTGAATTTATAAAAACTGGCAAAAATGCACGTAGGAACCGGTTCCTGTATAGGTAGGAACCGGGTTCCCATACATTTTCCAGAAGCGTGATTTTTGAACTTCGCAGGAACCGGTTCCTGCATATGTAGGAACCGGGTTCTGCTGTAACTTTTTGAAAAATATTAAACTTTGAAAATTCATAACTTTCAAACCGTAAGTCCGTTTTGAGTTCCGTTTTGGACGTTATTTCTTAAATTTAATCCACTATTTTATAAAATTAAATATTTCCTAAAACCTGAAATTATTTTGAAAATGAGTCAAATCCCGGAATAAGTGATTATTGGCTAACGCACATGGGTGTGTATGTAGCAGTGAACCTGTGATGGATGGATGTATTAGTATTGTGTGAATGAAAGGCATGTTTATGTTGCTAATGATGGTGTGCATGATCGTTGATATATCATGTTTTTGGTTTTGGTTCAGTTATGATAAATTGATGTATTTCATAAACTAATTTGATGTTGCATGCTAGTGATGTGCGTGCATATGCATTGTTTTGGTGAAGTTAATTCCCATTGTCTGGAATTTGACTTGTATTGCCATTAACTGATACCCGGGTGATGATGGGTGGTTAGGCTGGATTCGTGTCCGGGTGTTTATGGACGAATCGATGGTTGCTGTATCCGGTTGATGATGGACCAGTGTTGGGTGACTTGGTCACGTGTTGGTACCACATGCATTGTGTCTGCATTTGTGTTTGCATGGAATTGTAACATGTTAGGATGTCTTCCAGTGTTACAATTCTTTGGTTGATTATTGATTTGTGCATAATGACTTGTATGATTGGAACTGCGTGTTGAATCTGAATTTATGCTAAAATGGGTGAAATAATATGCTTGTGGTATAATGTTGATTGAGAAGCTTATAATGCATGTTAATTATGAGAAATCTCACCCTTACTTTAACAATTTCAGATTAAAGTTAGCAGCTCAGGAGTTGGTGAGGATGGCTCTAGAGCTATGTTACTTTAAGTCCGCGCGTTAGTGTCGTGCTCTGATAGGTTGTAACACTGGGGAACGTTTAGTTGAGGAATTAGTTATTATTCAATTGTTTCTTTGAATTTCATTGGGAATAATTATGTTTTGGTTTATTCCGTTTTGGTTATGGTATTTTTCCGCTGTGTAAGACATGGTCTTAATTTGATTGAATTATTTGAATAATGACCCTCAGTGTAGCATGACTACTTTTTTATTGGAAGTTTTATTTATTTCATAATTGTGGCATCCCTTGTTCCGTGTTAACTCTGATGGAATATGTCTTTAATCATTGATATAATTAATATTATTCGGGGTATTTTAGAAGGGGTGTTACAATAGTGGTATCAGAGCATAGTCGGTCTTGTCTTGTGTCGTTATCCCTTTTGTATGCGACTAGTGTAAGATGACACTCTCGATACTTGTGTGTTGTTGAGGTTATTTTGTAATGTTACAGAACAATGGACGAAAGAGGTAACGGAAGAAACGACGATGCTATTGCTGAAGCATTGGGAATGTTTGCTGGAGTACTCGGAGGGAACCAGGAGGGAGCTGTGATTGGTGCTGACCGACAATTGGGGAATTTTCAGAGGAATAATCCTCTGTTGTTCAAGGGTGCACATGATCCCGAAGGTGCTCATAAGTGGTTGAAGGAGATCGAGAGGATATTCAGAGTAATTGACTGTGCTGAAGGGCTGAAGGTGAGATACGGAACTCACATGTTAGCAGAGCAAGCTGATGACTGGTGGGTTGCTACCAGAACTGAAATGGAAGAAGATGGTATTGCGTTGACTTGGGTTGTGTTCAAGAGGGCTTTTCTGAGGAAGTACTTTCCTGAGGACATCAGAGGCAAGAAGGAGATTGAGTTTCTGGAACTCAAGCAGGGTAACAAGACCGTCAGTGAGTTTGCTTCGAAGTTTACTGAGTTAGTGAAGTATTATGCTCATTATACTAACGATGCAGATGGAAAATTTTCCAAATGTATCAAGTTTGAGAATGGTCTTCGTGATGAGATTAAGCAGGGTATTCGGTATCAGCGTATCCGAAGATTTCCTGATCTGGTTGACTGTAGTAGGATTTTAGAGGAGGATCTTGCTAGCACTAAGTCGAATACTCGAGGGTATTTTGATAGGAAGGTAAGCAACAGATGGATCATGGTAAGCCTTATGATAGAAGTAATCAGAGACCCGGTGGTTGGAAGAAGTTTGGTGGAGGAGATTCTAGTTCTTCCATTAAGTGCTACAAGTGTGGTGAGGCAGGACATCGTATGGTGGATTGCAAAAGTAATGATAAGAAGTGTTTCAAGTGTGGGAAACTCGGCCATGTGGCCAATGATTGCAGAGTAAGAGGGGTGACTTGTTACAACTGTGGTGAAGAAGTTCATACTCGTCCTCAGTGTACAAAACCCAAGAAGGAGCAAGCTGGTGGTAAAGTGTTTGCATTGTCTGGGTCAGAGACTAAGCCAGATGATCGGCTGATTAAGGGTACATGTTTTATTAATGACATACCTTTGATTGCGATTATTGATACTGGAGCTACACATTCTTTTATTGCTTTGGATTGTGCTAAAAGATTGAATTTGGAAATTTCTAATATGGATGGAAGTATGGTTATTGATACTCCTGCGTCGGGTTCAGTGACTACTTCGTATGTTTGTAGGAATTGTCCTATTGTGATTTTTGGTATGGGTTTCAGTATGGATTTAGTGTGCCTACCGTTAGAACAACTTGATATCATCCTTGGAATGAACTGGTTGGAATTCAACCAGGTTCACATCAACTATTTTGCGAAGACGGTTATTTTTCCTGAAGAGGTTGGTGTCGAAGATGTGACTATGTCGGTTAAACAGATGAACCTAGCTGTGAAAGATGGTGCTGTGGTATTTATGTTGTATTCTGTAATAGAAGCGGAGGGAAAAGCAAAGAGTGATGGATTGCCAGTGGTGAATGAATTTCCAGAGGTATTTCCGGAAGACGTTAGTGAATTTCCACCTGAGAGGGAGGTAGAATTTACTATAGATTTGATTCCTGGAACTAGTCCGGTATCGATGGCGCCTTACCGTATGTCGGCATATGAATTAGCGGAGTTAAAGAAACAGTTGGAGGAGTTACTTGAGAAGAAGTTTATTCGTCCGAGTGTTTCGTCGTGGAGTGCTCCGGTGTTGTTGGTTAAGAAGAAAGAAGGTTCAATGAGATTATGTGTTGATTACAGACAGCTGAATAAAGTTACAATCAAGAATCGGTATCCTTTGCCGAGGATCGATGATTTGATGGATCAACTAGTTGGAGCTTGTGTATTTAGTAAGATTGATCTGAGATCTGGATATCATCAGATTCGTGTGAAGTCGGAAGATATTCAGAAAACTGCATTTAAAACGAGGTATGGACATTACGAGTATTCTGTTATGCCGTTTGGATTTACTAATGCACCTGGTGTTTTCATGGAGTATATGAACAGGATATTTCATCCGTATCTTGATAAGTTTGTGGTGGTATTCATTGATGATATTCTAATTTATTCGAAGAGCGATGAAGAGCATGCAGAACATCTCAGAGTTGTGTTGGAATTGTTGAAAGAGAAGAAGCTTTATGCGAAGTTGTCCAAGTGTGAATTCTGGTTAAGTGAAGTAAGTTTTCTTGGCCATGTAATTTCCAAGAATGGAATTGCTGTGGATCCTACGAAGGTAGAAGCAGTGTCTTAGTGGGAAGCGCCGAAGAATGCTTCTGAGATCCGTAGTTTTTTGGGTCTTGCAGGTTATTACAGGAAGTTTATAGAAGGATTTTCCAAATTAGCGTTACCGTTGACTAAGTTGACCAGGAAGGGTCAGATGTTTGTTTGGGATGTTGAATGTGAGAAAGGATTTCAAGAGCTAAAGAGGAGGTTGACAAGTGCTCCGATCTTGATTTTGCCAAATCCGACTAAGTCTTTTGTTGTGTATTGTGACGCATCATTAATGGGATTAGGTGGTGTGTTGATGCAAGATAAGCAGGTGGTGGCTTATGCTTCGAGACAATTGAAAGTACATGAAAGGAATTATACGACTCATGATTTGGAGTTGGCAGCTGTTGTGTTTGTTTTGAAGTTGTGGAGGCATTATTTATATGGTTCTCGGTTTGAGGTGTTCAGTGATCACAAAAGTCTGAGGTATCTCTTTGATCAGAAAGAGTTGAATATGAGGCAGAGGAGATGGTTAGAATTTCTAAAGGATTATGATTTCGGTTTGAATTACCATCCTGGTAAGGCAAATGTTGTTACGGATGCCTTGAGTAGGAAGTCCTTGCATATGTCGATGTTAATGGTCCGTGAGTTAGATTTGGTTGAGCAATTCAAAGATTTAAGTTTGGTATGTGAAACTACTCCGAATAGTGTGAAATTGGGTATGTTGAAACTGACTAGTGGTATTCTGGAAGAAATTCGGAATGGAAAGAAGTTCGATGTTGGGTTAGTTGATAAATTGGCATTGATCAACCAAGGTCAAGGAGGCGAGTTCCGGATTGATGAGAATGGTGTTATGAGATTTGGTAATAGGGTGTGTGTTCCGGATGTTGCAGAGATTAGGAAGAGTATTTTGGAAGAAGGACATCGTAGTGGATTGAGTATTCATCCTGGTGCTACTAAAATGTACCACGATTTGAAGAAGTTGTTTTGGTGGCCGGGAATGAAAAAGGAAATTGCTGAGTTTGTGTATGCTTGTTTGGTTTGTCAGAAGTCGAAGATTGATCATCAGAAACCGTCAGGATTGATGGAACCGTTGTTTGTTCCGGAATGGAAATGGGATGGAATCTCTATGGATTTTGTGTCTGGTTTGACAAGGACATCGAAGAATTGTGATTCTATCTGGGTTATTGTTGATCGGTTGACGAAATCTGCTCACTTTATTCCGATAAGAATGGATTATCCGATGGAAAGGTTGGAAGAATTGTATGTTGAGAAGATTGTGAGTTTGCACGGTATTCCTTCTAGTATTGTGTCGGATCGAGATCCGAGGTTTACATCTAAATTCTGGACGGGATTGAAAGAAGCTTTGGGTACTAAGTTGCGTTTGAGTTCCGCTTATCATCCACAGACAGATGGTCAGATGGAGAGAACGATTCAGTCGTTGGAAGATTTGTTAAGAGCTTGTGTGTTGGAGAAAGGTGGAGCTTGGGATAGTTATCTACCATTGATTGAGTTTACCTACAACAATAGTTTTCATTCGAGCATTGGTATGGCTCCGTTTGAGGCATTGTATGGTAGGAGGTGTCGGACACCATTGTGTTGGTATGAATCTGGAGAGAGTGTTGTGATTGGACCGGAAATTGTCCAACAGACTTCAGAAAAGATTAAGATGATTCAGGAGAAGATGAGGACTTCTCAGAGTCGTCAGGAAAGTTATCACGATAAGAGGAGGAAAGATCTTGAGTTTAGCGAAGGATAACATGTTTTTATGCGAGTTACTCCGATGACTGGTATTGGTCGAGCTTTGAAACAACCACCCCCAGTTACAGAGGAAGAGCGCATAAGGCATTGACCCATAGGGATCTGGGTTCGAGCCCCAATGGTACCCTTTTGTGTTTTCATACTTTCTTATTTCAGGTTCTATGCATACAAGTCATATGTGCACACACTGCACCCCTCATCCACACCATCAGACTAGCCAAGCAAGCAAATCAAACACTCATGATGGAAAGCCCATGGTGCACTCACAGAAATCAATCACACTGAGTTAAACAAAAGCGCTGGGCCTTCTGGATTTGGACCCTTTGTTTCTACTTTCTCACACCCCTTTTACCAAGACACCACCAAGCCCAGTTTCTTTTTTATTTTATTTCTAACTTAAACCAAAACAACTGTTTTGGGCCCAACCTTTTAACTACTTTTAACTCCCACATTTCTTTTTAAACCTCCAAACCCAATATTTTCTCATATCCTTTATATTTTCTATACTTTATTTATTTATTTATTTTAATTTAAAACTAAAATACAAAAACATATTTTCTTAATTAATTTAATTAAAAATATTAATTTTTTTTTTAAAGATTTAGAACTAAATTTTATTATTGTTCTACACCATAAAATACTTTTTGTCATTAATATGCACATTATATTGCAAGCAAATTATTAGCTTTAGATTTCATTTTTTTCCTCAATTAAATTAGATTTAGGTTTTGTCATTTAATTTTACTTTTAAATTCCATAATTTATTGCGTTTTTTATTATTGCTAGTAATTAGGATTTGCATGACAAGACTAAAATCAAACTTAGCAAAACCCTAATTCAAGAGAAAATACATGAAAACAAAACACTTTGCACACATACACCTCTAGGGTAACCCACACTTGTTGCCTCGGATAAAAACTAGTCATGTCCCTCGAACGTGATATGTTTTATCAAAGACCCTCGATTAAAATATTGTAGTCCCTCGATGACCCTTCGATGTTGCCTTTGATAAACGATCTTATACCCTTATAAAAAATTGCTAAAACATATTACAAGTTGCTTTCTATGACTGTACGATGACCCACGTCCGTCCCTCACATCCAATGATTTGGCTCCTTACCAATCAATGGTAAAATAGCACTATCTAAAGGAAGAGGAAAAGAACAAAGACTTTTTGAGTAGGTAGATTGCTCGTAATTGCTTGCTCACAATCCAAAACCATTTTTGCACCTCACACTTTCAAAATAACTTTCAAAACATTTTTCAAACAAAAATTTTATATACATTCTTAACGATGCAAGAATCATTACAAAATGGCCATACATTGGCATTTTCAAAACATCTTTCCAAACATTCCCTTTCAACAAATATTTTCAAAACCAACACTTTGTGTACATTCTCAATGATACGAGAATAATTGCAAAGTTTTCCAAACTTAGGCGTTTTCAAAATATTTTAAAACTTACACAAACACAAAACATTTCAAAGTGAGCTAGCAATTAAGAGCCCGTAGATAACTACGGATGAAAAGGGTGTTAACACCTTCCCTTTTCATAACCCACCCCCGAACTCAAGAAAATATCTCAAAAGGTCTTTCCTATTCTTTTCACTCTTTCCTTTATTGGATAAAAGAAAATTCGATGACGACTCTTGCTATCCGCAATATTTGAGATAAAATGCAAAACACCCAAGTCAGTTCTCCCACCGTATGACAGAATTGGTGACTCTGCTGGGGACTATAAACTAAAAGTGGGGTTACCTTAAGAGCTAGATCACCTTTATTTGCTTTACCTATTTTCCTTGTTTGCTTTATATTTATGGGTTATACTTGGGTTAATTACTTGTAAAGATCCTATACCCAGATATGGGGCATATTAGGTAAGTAGAAATAGATCGTGGAAACTGTACGACGTATACCAAAATGATTGAATCGATAGCTACGTTAGTGTGCCACATTTGTGGGTACCGGTTTCCCTTGAGTTAAATCAAGGAGAATACGAGGCCGCTGAGTGGTGTCATAAAGCACTAAGTAATTGTATAACCTTAGTTGAACAACTTGGCCATTAGAAAGTAGTGAGATAGCTGGCTTTAGTTCAAGACTGAAGTTGGTTGATACTCGATACTACACTCATTGAGATTGGACTTTCGGATATTTTGGTCACGAAAACAGATTTCTTGTGCTGAAACAATGCCCGATGAACAAAGATCAGTGATATTGAGATTCCTTAGAACCCAATTACTTTTTTAGGACAAGTTGAACCAACTAAAACTTCAACAGGGTACTTACCTATAAACCCCATGTAAGCCTAAACCTAAGGCCTTGCGTGTTTTTTTGTGTATGATTATTTTTTAATGACATCATGACATCATGCCATAGAATTTTCACTAACCATTTCAAGGATCTAGAGATTTATCTTTGTTCTATTTTATAGGTCATGGCTTCCACTCGCAGAAATACCACCTGAATCAGCTTTGTAAAGGTGCCTCATCCACTCAAAGAGTTAGCATCAAGGGTTCCTGAAGATTCTTTGTTCACCAAAAGATATGGTCTAATTCTCAATCTGGTTACCTCAAACTTTAAAGAAGACATGATGTGTGAGCTCTTTCAGCTCTTTGACCCTGTCCATCATTGCTTCACCTTTCCCGATTACCAATTGGTGCCCATAATGGAGGAGTTCTCTCAACTATTGGGAGTTCCTATTCTTGATCAAATGTAATTCATTGGTTTAGAGGAAACTCCAAAACCTGAAGTTATTGGCAAGGCCTTACATTTGAATAGGTCTGACATTGTAGATAATTGGGAAACAAGGAGTGGAGTCAAGGATTTTCTAGCTAAGTTTCTGTTAGAGAAGGCTCGACTATTTTGGGAGGCTATAAATTTGCAAGATTTTGAAGAAGTCTTGTCTCTTCTAATCTATGGGTTAGTATTGTTCCCTAATTCAGACCTACTCATAGATGTGAATTCTATCAAAATCTTCCTTTCTCGTAATCATGTGCCTACTTTTCTCTGAGACATTTTGCATATTCTTCACACGTGTACCATGAGGAAGAGAGGGGCTCTTATGTGTTGCATACAGTTTCTATCTAGGTGGTTTATTTCGCACCTTCCTCGGTTGGTATTGAAGAATGAACAAGGCTTGAGGTGGTCACAAAGGATGATGTGGCTCTCCCATACAGATATCTATTGGTGCTCTCGATCTCAAGAGGACATTACTATCATTGAACGTTGTGGGAAGTTCCCTAATGTTCTACTCCTTGGCATTAGGGGAGGTATTACTTATAAACCTTCTTTAGTTCTATGAAAATTTGGTTACGCTCGAAGAGATGGTCCTCATGATGCACTTATCCATGGTATTATATTCGACTACGAGAACGATGTCTAAGGTTATCGTCAAAGGTTTGTACGAGATTGGGTCATTGTAAACAAGATTAATAGCAAGACTTTGGGACATAAGAACTCCACCCCTTTGGAGCCTTATCTCAAATGGGTGCGAGCACGTGCTCAAAATCTCATGTTGCCATATCCAGCCATCTTACTAGTGATTATGGAGCCTACCACTGAGGGGGATGTTCCTTATATCATTCTCCATCCTGACATGCTTACAGACCTCGAAGAATTGCATAAATTGTGGATTAAAATCAAGGGAGAATGAGATACCTTTGAAGTTTGATTTTACACAAGTGAGAAAAAAGTCCTGGAGCTTACCAAGCAACTTCACAAGGAGAAAAGACTGAATGCCTACATCGACACAAAGAGGAATTGTCCTTGGGAGACCTAAGTCTTAGGTTTTAGGATTTTTATTTTGTTGTATCTTCGAGACCTTTTTGCTTTTTCTTTGTAAGCCCAAGGGGAAATTGTAGCTCTTAAACTTATTAATGCAATTGTTCTTTTCGTTTCCTTTTTTCTAGAAAATTTAAATTCACGAGGTCCTTGAAAACATTACATCCACATAGAATGCATCATATCATAAGCAGGTTTTTTGATATTGGTTTTCTCATCTTTTTAAAATATATTTAAGTATAAGATGGCTCTAGAGAAAACCGTCAAAGATCTGCAAACTCATTATGCACAGTTCCAAGAGACTCTCCTCAACTTAGCTAAAGGACAGCCAGAAATGATGGCACTCCTTGCCACCAAAAAGAAGACCAAGAAATGGGTTGTTATTCTCAACATGGGAAGAAGGTTCCAGGGGCCTTCCCGACTAGCTCAAATAGAAGAGGCTTCACCTGAGGAAGAATACAATCAAGACGAGGATGTTAGAAGCACCAGGGCTAGGGGTGGAAATAACCATATTTATGAGGACGGAGACTACTCCAATGAGCAGTACCTACCGGCGGAGGACAAATAAAAACAGCTAGAAGACCGACTTAAGGCTATAGAGATCCAAACAGTGCCTGGTTTAGACTTTTGAGATTTAGGTTTGGTCCCTGGGGTGGTCATTCCCCACAAATTCAAGGTTCCTGTCTTCTCAAATTATGATGGAATCTCCTGTCCCAAAATGCATCTGAGGTCTTATGTCCTCAAGATTCAACCACACACCGCTGATAGGAAGTTATGGGTTCATTTCTTCAAAGAGAGCCTATCTGGAACACAGTTCGAATGGTTCTATCAACTAGAGGGGACTAATATCCACACATGGGAGGATCTGGTTGTTGCCTTCTACAGACAATACCAATACAATGCTGATCTTGCACCAACTTGGGTGCAATTACAAAATATGACTATGGGCCAAGCGAAGGCTTTAAGGAGTATGTTCAAAAATGGAGGGACCTGGCTGGAAGGGTGCAACCCCCTTTGACTGAAAGAGAATTAGTGGACATGTTCATGGGCACCTTGACTGGCCCATTCTTTAATTTGCTGATAGGGAGTTCTTTGTTAGGGTTTACTGAGCTGATTTTGACTGGAGAACAAGTTAAAAGTGGAATAAAAAGTGGGAAGATCCCAATGGCCCCAATCTCTACTTCTGTAAAGAAACCATTTGTTGGTAAGAAAGAAACTAATACTGTTTATGGACAAAGGAGTTGTATCAAGAATGATCATTAGTCAGTAGGAGCGGTATTGATTTCAAACCCGACCCCAGTTCAGCGACCACAACAATAAAACAATCAGCAAAGGACAAATGCCCCGAGGAGGAAGTTTACTAGAATAAACATGCCATAGTCTCAAGCTTTACAACACTTGTTGAAGGCATATTTGGTGACGCTGCGAGATCCTCATCCAAATCCTAATACTTCCTCTCCCAAATATATTTCGAAAATGAAATGTTCCTATAATTCAAATAGCCCTGGGCATGACACAAACAACTATTGGGCGTTAAAGAATAAGATCCAAGATTTGATTGATAACAAGGTGATTGAGTTTGACCCTCCACAAACCCCTAATGTCATTACTGCTCCCATGCCCAGTCATGATAAAGGTGTCAATGCCATTTACGATGTTTCATTTGTCTTAACCATCAGTGACTTGACTACTCCCTTATTGATTGTTAAAAAGAATCTGTTAAGAGCCGGTTTATTTCCGAGCTTCCTTGAAATTTTTTACCATCGTGCTTCCCAAACCAATGGCTGTATATGGCTGAAGAAAGGTATTCAACGTGTAAGTGCCCTGGCTGGAGAGTTGGCTTCATTTGTAAAACAAATAAGAAAGCAAGTTTACCCATATTCCCTCTGTTGTTTTAATATGTGGGGTTGAAGAAGTTCAACATCTGGACCAACATGTTATGTAAGATGTCACAACATCAGCATATGACATCGCGCCTGAAATTAAGTATTGATTAAGTAACTATGTTATATGTTGAATGTTTGTAACAGCTGTGACTTGTAACCTAACTATTCTAAGTGGTCAAAATTATGAAAGAGGTTATTTGTTGTGTTGAAGAAGTTCAACATCTAGGAAAACATGTTAGATGTAATGTCATGACATCTGACTTGACATCACGTCAACAGAATTGATAATTCAGTTACAGTTCTGGTACTTAAATACTCTGAGAATATATGTGGCGTTTCTTATGGAGAATCTGAAGATCAATCAAGAATCAATCAGAATATTTGAAGAAAATACTGTTTCTAAATATGGAGATATTTTAGGAACTAGAAGATTGAAGACCTTGATTATAGGAGAAGTTTGCTGCTGAGTTGTAACAGCAAGGAGAAAAGCTTGCTGAGATTTTTGAAGGCCCAAATCCAGTTGGGGAATAAGTTATAAATAGCAGATTGTAACCTAGGGTTTGTGTAGCTCACATAATGTAACATTGGGGGTGTTTTGTTAGGTAAACCTATCGGTCTGTGGCAAGGTTACCATGTATGTAACTCGAAACCTGTAGGTAAGAGTTTGAGTGTTCTTGGATGAAGCTGTGAAGCAAGTCTAAGTATTTTTTCATTACTTCATATTCATTGTAATGTATGAAACCAAGTGGGAGGGCCCTGCTTCTTGAGTAGGAGTAAGACTTCTGTTGTTGCGACAATAGGAATGGAAACTGGTAGGTTTCTATCTAGGAGTTCCTAGGTATAGGTTGCACTGGGTAGATGATTAAGTGAAGGATGGGAACTTGTGAAGTTTAGTCCTGAATTAATATTGCTGATAGTGAATCTTCTTCCTGGCTTGGTATGCCCCCAGAGTAGGTGTGTTTCACCGAACTGGGTCAACAACTGATTTGTGTTTTTACCTTCAACACTTTATAATTCTGTCTGTTATATATCAAGGTAAAACTGTAATGTTGTAACAGATGATGTCTCAGAACATGTCAAGACATCATGCTGATATCTGTGCAGAAGAAACAGATCTGCAAAGACTGTTTGCTCTCTGCTGATCATGTGCAACAGATGAACAGAACTAGGCACATCGGTGTTCTATCCTCTACACCTTCAAAGTAGATCTGGCACAGCTTGGTTAAACTGTGCTTCTGTTACCCTTCAGTACTGAATCATGATAAATTGAGTATCTACCTTGCAGTGTATTTATTATGTCACATCAGATGTCTAGACATTGAGTATAACATCTGAAGACTGGCATACACCAGAATTTCAATTGGTATCAGAGCGGGCATCCTGTTCTGTTTCTGGATGAGATCCATGGGTGATACTTTCTGGTATCTGCAAGGTCAATTTTAATACTGAAGATTGTAACCTGGAATGGTTTGTTATTTCCCTGAATGGTCCCTTGAAGTGGGAGGATGGACTATTCTTGAACAGGAACTGTGTGTACCTGTCTTTGGTGATTGGCATTTGGCCTGGTTGTGTGGTAGCTGCTCCAGGTTTGATTTATTTTCAAACCTAGGATGTGTGTACGCCTGAAGTTGTGTGTAGTAGTCATGCTAGGTCTATTTTTGAAGGTAGTCTGGTGGAGTGTGTGTGCAAAGATTGGGTTGTATTATGTTCTTCCGCTGTGTAAAACCTGGCAAAACTCAAGCTCTGATTGAAGGCTACTGTATTCAAGAATTCAACATAAACTATTGAAGATGTCACAGATACTTGAGTCCTCTCAAGTCCACTCATGAAGACGTTCTTCGTTCAGGATGGTAAGAATCACATAATCACGGATTAGTGTTATACGAAGACCTTGAAGAATTTCAAGGAGGGCCTTGTTCCAAGGTGATGGAACTGATGTTCTATGTGATGGTGGAACAAGGATGCAGCTACTAGTTGAAGAGCATATGTTTTGGGTGTCAAACAAAGGGATACCTTTGTTTGGAACCTACTCCTGACCTGGAAGAGGAGACATCTGTGTGTGCAAAGTTGACAATGGTAAAGTCAACTATGTCTGTGGAGTCAGAACTCTAGAAGTAAAGCTGGTTGAGATATGACATTGATCAGGGCTGAGCAATTGTTCCCTGGAGTACTATGGTGTGAAGAAAGACAAGCTCATTGGTTAATAAAAGCCAATGATGGTGCAGCACTATTGCTCCTTCATAGAAGTAGATTGGGATCATGAGTCTTGTCATTTAAACATCGTGATTAGAGGTGGAAGATCTTTCAAGAATATGAAGACTCAGAGTTTGGTTAAGGTATAGCTCTTGGAGTTACGTAAATCTGGTAGGGATGTCATATGTCATGTCGAGACATTTGTGCACAATGCATAGATATTTTGTGTGGAGCTTCCATGACTAATAGTTTGAGGGGGAGATTTGGTTAACCTCCTCACATTAGTTCGACCGGGTGTTTAGCTGGCTGTTGACCTATGTCACATGGGTTCTGAGTGTTGTGTGACATATTTGCAAGGAAGGATTCATCTCTCTCAAGGATGAATCTGATCTGGTAGGAGTCTCAAATCGGTTGAAGTAAGTAGAGTTTGTTCAGAGAAAATTCTATTTACTTGAGTCAAGGGTGGCAACCTAGATATCTCAACTCTTTGGTCTCTCAAAGAAAGAGCTTGCAAGAAGAAGATATTAACACACGAAGAGTATGTCAAAGTATTCAAATGGTGAAAGTATCTTACTGGATAATGGGAAGGATTTATGATCAATTGCTATTTGTGACAAGTACAAGTATTTAATTGATTATCCTTGGAGTTCAAGATAACTGATGTTCTTAAAGATGTGGGAACATTCCTTCTTCTAGACCCTGTGAAGAATCACAGGAAGAGTGATACCTTAGAGCTATCTCCTTGGTGACAGCAAAATCATTTGATCCTTGAAAAGGTTTCCTGGAAACGTGTTCAGACTTAAAGCTACAAGAAGAAGAAGACATCATAATCTTGATGATAGTTACTTGGATCAGTCTGGTCCTGATCTAGGTAAGGAAGTAAATTAGAGAAGGGGCTGAATTCAACAACTAGATGTTATAACATAATGTTGTGACATTTGGTTCAACATAAGACTCTTGGTTGGTGAAGTGGCACATCAACTTAAGATAGGAGTTGAAGGTTGGATACTTCAAAAGGATCATCTCTTTGCAGCTCTTCGGAGTTGTTGGGTGGAGAAGATGTTACATGTTCCTGTCTTAGTGTATCTAAGCCTTTTGTGATAACTTGTAGCTTGAAGTTCAAATTTCGATTGGAAGATCAGAATATCTTTGGGAGAAGTCTGATAAACATGGAGAAGTCAAAAGGTGGCATTTGATTTTTTTATGAGGATTCATGAAGGAGATAATCAAACAATGGCATTTGGTCCATCTCAACAGTGGATTCAGAGAATCAAGATAATCAACATGTGGCAGCTGATTATTATCGAGAAAGTTTGATTCAAAGTATGAATGCATTCAACCAATATTGTTGAACAGAGGGTGCGCTCTTGAAGACATAAAGATGCGTCTTATGCTTTCCATTCATCAAGGGGTCTTATTTACCTTGAATCAGAAGTTGTCTTGAAGGTCCAACTAAGTATTGAATGTGACCTACTTGTTTCCATGAAGAGAAGTGATTGTCCCTAACAGGGGGAGTATTGGTTTGTATGAAAGGTCTTCATCAAACTCGTAGGATATAAAGTGCGGAACCTTTTTAAATATTGGGATGATGTGTTCGAGACTGAAGAGCACTATGTCTGACCGAATGTCATCACATTGGTAATGACATTGTTCCTAATTCCTCCTAAAACTACAGATAGGAGGAAAGTTGGATGAAGTATGGATTGTTATGAATCAGAGGGAGTAACCATCCTCTTTGTGAAAAATGGAATAGTTTCAAACATAGGATTTGAGCGTGTTTTCATCTGCTAAGAAAACAGGGCGGTTGTGTCTCATTATGGAGCTGTTTAGTGAGCTGGAATGTTTAGATGATAACTTGTCATCTAATAAAGGTATTATACAACTGAGGCAGAGACAACGATGGTTCTTGGATAGGGGACAATACTTAAAAGGAGTAGTCGGTTCTAAAAGACAAATGTCTGACAATGGTCAAAGGGTCAAACCCAAGGGTAGGTACCTGCATTAAAACCAGTCCTAGGGTACTGAAACTGTCAGAGTAAAGTACCAAGATCGTTACTATCTATGCCAAAATTGCATTATTTATGAAGACTCTCTCTATTCTTTCTCTTCATCAGAGGGTTTCAGCAATATGAAGTTTGTTAGCATCTGGGAAAATTGTGCATGGGTATGGATCTGTATGGGCAGTCTTTGTCAAATTCTGGCCAAAAAGGGGGAGAAAGATAGGGACCCAGTCTCAGGCGAGACTCAGGTGAAAGCAACAGCAACACACGGCAATGTCCAGCGAGACTCAGGTGAAAGCAACATGATCCCTAAGTAAGTGACTTTGTTTGTGTCTTGTGTTCTGAGTTAAGAGGATAGTTGTGACTTGTGATCTGAGTTACATGATCACAAGTAATAAGTATCAAGATTATCAACAATAATCTTGAGAAAAGAAATCCTCTTGGGGCATCGATAGTTTGGAGTTGCTCACAGTTGAAGGATAGAGGTTTGTTGTTTGCTCAAAGGACATCAGCCTCTACAAAGAAGATGTTGGACAAGATGTTGTAACATCTCAACTGTGTTGTGGCCTGGTCCCAAAATACAACTTGCACTTATTTGTTTTAGCCAAAATTTGCCAAAGGGGGAGATTGTAAGTGCCTTGGCTGGAGAGTTGGCTTCATTTGTAAAACAAATAAGAAAGCAAGTTTACCCATATTCCCTCTGTTGTTTTAATATGTGGGGTTGAAGAAGTTCAACATCTGGACCAACATGTTATGTAAGATGTCACAACATCAGCATATGACATCGCGCCTGAAATTAAGTACTGATTAAGTAACTATGTTATATGTTGAATGTTTGTAACAGCTGTGACTTGTAACCTAACTATTCTAAGTGATCAAAATTATGAAAGAGGTTATTTGTTGTGTTGAAGAAGTTCAACATCTAGGAAAACATGTTAGATGTAATGTCATGACATCTGACTTGACATCACGTCAACAGAATTGATAATTCAGTTACAGTTCTGGTACTTAAATACTCTGAGAATATATGTGGCGTTTCTTATGGAGAATCTGAAGATCAATCAAGAATCAATCAGAATATTTGAAGAAAATACTGTTTCTAAATATGGAGATATTTTAGGAACTAGAAGATTGAAGACCTTGATTATAGGAGAAGTTTGCTGCTGAGTTGTAACAGCAAGGAGAAAAGCTTGCTGAGATTTTTGAAGGCCCAAATCCAGTTGGGGAATAGGTTATAAATAGCAGATTGTAACCTAGGGTTTGTGTAGCTCACATAATGTAACATTGGGGGTGTTTTGTTAGGTAAACTTGTCGGTCTGTGGCAAGGTTACCATGTATGTAACTCGAAACCTGTAGGTAAGAGTTTGAGTGTTCTTGGATGAAGCTGTGAAGCAAGTCTAAGTATTTTTGCATTACTTCATATTCATTGTAATGTAGGAAACCAAGTGGGAGGGCCCTTCTTCTTGAGTAGGAGTAAGACTTCTGTTGTTGCGACAATAGGAATGGAAACTGGTAGGTTTCTATCTAGGAGTTCCTAGGTATAGGTTGCACTGGGTAGATGATTAAGTGAAGGATGGGAACTTGTGAAGTTTAGTCCTGAATTAATATTGCTGATAGTGAATCTTCTTCCTGGCTTGGTATGCCCCCAGAGTAGGTGTGTTTCACCAAACTGGGTCAACAACTGATTTGTGTTTTTACCTTCAACACTTTATAATTCTGTCTGTTATATATCAAGGTAAAACTGTAATGTTGTAACAAATGATGTCTCAGAACATGTCAAGACATCATGCTGATATCTGTGCAGAAGAAACAGATCTGCAAAGACTGTTTGCTCTCTGCTGATCATGTGCAACAGATGAACAGAACTAGGCACATCGGTGTTCTATCCTCTGCACCTTCAAAGTAGATCTGGCACAGCTTGGTTAAACTGTGCTTCTGTTACCCTTCAGTACTGAATCATGATAAATTGAGTATCTATCTTGCAGTGTATTTATTATGTCACATCAGATGTCTAGACATTGAGTATAACATCTGAAGACTGGCATACACCAGAATTTCACAACGCCTGATTGATAGCCATGAAATTTTGTTCGAGAAAACTCCATTCGTGAAAAAATTTCCTGAAAGTATATCCCAAGAGCTCAGACTCGAAGATGTTTCCATAATCACCATTTCAAACACTCCCATTAGGATCACCTCTAAAGGCCCTATAAGGATTCCTGCTGAGCCAAGAGTGGCTCCCTTGATTATCACTACACCGGGGTCAATCCCCTATTCCTCTAACAAAGATGTGACCTGGAACTATGGGGCAAAAGTTTATTATCATAGTGTCAAGCAAGAGCCATGGATTGCTGAAAATGAAGATCTTGAAATTACAAACATTACCGGAACTAGTAAAGTCACTAGGACAGGAATGGTCTTCTCTCCGGAGATCTCTCCTCCAATAAAAACTACAACACATGTTTGTATCCCTACTGTTGGGCCAACTTCCAATGCCCGAGGTAAAGAGAAAGTTATTGAGACTACCCTGATAGAGGCACCCTCCAATGATGTAAAAATTAAAGACCCATCTAGACAAGAGATGGAAGAAATTCTGAAGATCATCCAAAAAAGTGACTACAAAATAGTTGAACAACTGGGGAAGACACCCTCAAAGATATCCATGTTGTCCTTGTTGTTGTGCTCCGAAGCACATGCCCAAGCTCTATTGAAATTCCTGAAGAATGCCCATCTACTACAAGAGACCAATGCTAATCAGTTTAAGAATTGTGTTACAAGCCTAACTGCTGATAATGGCTTGCGATTTACTAAAGAAGATTTAACTCCGGCGGGGAAGAATCACAACAAAGCTCTGCACATCTCTATTGAATGCAAAGGAACCACTCTGGCGCATGTGTTAGTAGATTTCGGGTCCTCCCTAAATGTTTTATTCAAAGGTGCTTTGGATAAATTGGATTGTGAAGGGATGGTGTTGAAACCTAGCGATATTGTGGTATGAGCCTTTGATGGGTCGAAGAGAATGGTCTATGGGGAGGTTGATCTTCCGATCAAGGTAGGATATCAACTTTTCAATTCAACTTTTTATGTAATCGATATCCTCCCGGCCTATTCTTGCTTGCTCAGATGCCCATGGATTTATGGGGCAGGTGCGGTTACCTCTACATTGCATCAAAAGCTTAAACACCCAATAAAAGGGAAGATTGTCACAATCTATGAAGAGGAAGAATAAATGGTCAGTCATTTGAATTCTTTCAAATATGTAGAAATGGATGACAAATTAATTTAAACTCCTTGCCAGACATTTGAGGTAATCCCTCCAATGATTGTTGTTGCTACTCCTGCTACTCTTGAAGCCTCTAAGGGCACACCAAGAATGGCCTCTCTAAAGGATGCTCAGGATGTTGTGGAAGATGGAGGTTGCACTATCTGGGACAACTTCCTAATATCCCCTTCAAATCCGACAAATTTGGGTTGGGTTTCACTTCAAAGGCCCAGAAAGAGGTCTGGCGTGTTCGTGCTAGAGGACCACCTCTCCATAATAGCAACAATGAAATCAATGCTCTAGAAGACACTGAAATTGATGGTGACTTAGACGACTGGATATTCCCAACTACTGAAGGCATATCCAATAACTGGAAGGCCAAAGACTTCATCTTAATCTCCTTTAGCCATGAGTAATTAAATAAGAAAATAAGTAAAAATAATGGAAAGATGAAAAGATTAGAAAACAGATAAAAGAAGGTCGCAAGCTCCCAGGCTCGAACCCACGCCCTCTCCTTTGCCAAGCAAGAAAACTACCACTGCGCCATAAAACAAATAGAATTTTATGCCCTAACAATGGCATCTTGTACTCCTCATGTTAAAACTTGCATGTAAGGCTTCAAACATGTCCTAAACAATCATGCTAAGCAATTTGAATTATTAGAATCAGTTAACAATGCGTATAATTTGTAATACAAATAATAAAAAATAATGCAAACCAGACATGGCATGTATGCAAGTTTTAGGTACAAATAGGCAAGGAAAGTTACTTATTATTACCTTGGATATGTTCTTGAAGTGATTTGAGGTGGTGGTTTGGACTGAATCAAAAATTGGAACTTGAAATTCAATGGTGCACTTTCTTTGAAAATTTGTGATTTTTGAGACTTTTCTTGAGGAAAATTTTTTCATCTCATTGTAGTGTGAGGGCTTGAGTATTTATAGAGGAGGATATTTAAGTCACCAAAGAAGGAAAGAATCAAGTGATCATGGTATTACCAAAAATCAATGAAACATGTTTTTTAACTTGCCATTTTTGAAGATCCTTGTATCAAACATGTCTCTCACGGTTTTGGTAAGCTTTTATGAGGTCTTGGGCCTTCTAGAAGATGTCCAAATGATCATAGTCCAACATTAATCCAACTATTTGTTATTTTTAATTTAATTCTTTTACAAAAATTAAATAAAAATTTAAATAAATAGGAAAAAAATATGACCATGTACCAATGGACTTAGAGGTCTTCTTTCATGTCATAAATATGTTTGATCCTCAAAAGTTAGGCCCATTAGTCCAAAAATTCAAAATTGCTCAATTGAGGTTTCATTCATTTCTCAAAAATTTTCCAACTTGTGCCAACCATAACTCTCACAATTTTTGTCATATGAAGGTGATCTTAAACTTTTTGGAAACCTTAATATGTCTCCTACAACTTTCATGTTGGTCATTTTTTCATTTGAAGTTTTTAACTTGATGTAAATTTCCTTGACAAAAAATGTCTTTTTGTTGACTTTTAAAATGACCTGTAATGCTTTGATCTATATCTCTCCAATAAAGCATTTTTGGCGTTGAGCTTAGAGAGAAAAATTTGTAGAGAATTGAATTTCCTTCAAAATGGGCTTTGGTTGAGAAATTTATGATGAAGCATGTGAAAGTTATGCTTGGTCAAAGTTTACTTGACTTCTCCTTTAGAAAATCTTAATTAGTAATTTTTTACTTTTGATTAATCTTGAATTTTCTTGATGAATCATGATCAACCCATGATCCAATGATGAATGTGACTTCAAAATCTTCATTTTGACCAAAAATCTTAAGTTTTGACTGTATGTTGATCATAGTTGACTTTTTATCCAATACAATTAATTTTCAATCATCTGAACAATTGATTGAGCAAACTTGTGATGCAAGGCTTGAAACTTGACATGATTATTCTTTGAAGCATATGAGGAACCATGAAACTCACTTGAGGCATTAGAAGCTCAATTTTATTTGAGAAAACCAAAACCCTAATTGTAGGCCACTGCTTAGGAGGAGGATTCATCTTATAATCTCTTGAGTAGTTTTGAGCAATTGAGAACCCTAGGAGCATGAGAAGATATCTTGAATCAATTTGTCTTAAAAAATGGGGGGGCAAATTTTGGGGTCCAACAATAAGGATATTTTGAAAAGGAATGGGATTACCCATGTTTTGAATTGTGTAATTTTTTTTGTCCAAAGTTTTTCAAAGCTGATTTTGTGTATAGAACTTTGTAGTTACAAGATAGTCCTAGTGAGGATATAACTAGTGTTTTTTCCATGTGTTTGATTATTTTGAGGATTTTATGGAAAATAATGTGAGGGTGTTTGTTCATTGTTGTCAAGGGGTGTCATGGTCAACTTCTCTTGTTATTGCTTACCTTATGTGGAGGGCAATGCGGAGATTCGATTATGCCTTTTAGTTTGTGAAGACGGTGACAAGTTTAGACACAAAGATGGAGCTAGTTTTGTCAACTAGTAAGGATCCAACCTGTTACAGTATTGGGGAATTTTTAATTTTTCTCTAAACCTTAGCTGGAGTTTTATGATGTGTGTGTTTTATCATTCGAGATTGGTTCAATACTATGGAAATAATTTCAAATAAAAATTTGAAGGTCCACACTTAAATTGGATTCTGTTGAATTTTTTGCAAGTTTCAAATTCAACTTTTAGAGACAACATTGATACATATCTTTGGAAAGAAATACTTTTAGTTGCTCAAGTTGTAATGCTTAAATTGTCTCAGTTTAAGAGGTGGGATCTGGGAAGAAGGTCAAAATTGTGACATTATTGTTATAACCTTAAGGACAAGGTTGATTTTGAAGGGGTGAGTAATGATAGAGAGCAATTGTGTTAGGATTATGAAGTTAGATTAGAGAATTTAAATATTTTACTTGGATGAAGATTTTATATTAGTTGAATTTTTATTTGTATTATTATTGGCCTTTTATTAATATTTGGCCATTTTAGTTAATGATCCATTAGTATCATTATATATGTAGTGTCTATGATACATTAGAAGGATATCAAATGAAATGAAAATGTCTTTATTTTCAATAGCTAGTCTTATTTGTATTTTATTTTCTTAACTTTTTATAGTTTTGATAGGGTTCTAGATTTAATATCCTAACCATAATAAACAAATATTTCTAGACTATTAAATCTGTGGATGTCACATCTATCTTTATTACAATTCTTATAAAATTTATTAATGGAAGGAAAAATGATAAATTACTAAAGAGTAATGCTAACTTGTACCTTAGAAACACAAGTTAAAAAACTCATTTATAGAATTTTGTATTAAAAAAAAATTAAAAACCTAATTTTTATATTTTTATTAAAATTAATATATAATTTCTAAGACAATATTTTTTTAATTTAATTATTAACTTGTGTCCTATGTTAGCGCATGAGGTTTAGGGAGGAGAGAAAGAAAGATAATAAAGAAATAAAGATTGATATTATTGAATAATTAAAAATTGAATTATATGATGTCCTATTCATATAAAACTAACTAACTTGTATACTATGTAATAAACCATAACCCTTATTTACTTTGGACTTGGGATACACAAATTGGATTATATCACAATATACCCTCTATAATTCAAGTTATCGAACATACAATAATCATACTTGATATGAACTATTCCTAATTTCTTTCTTAAATTTAGGAATTTGTCGATATTCAATCATGTCGGCCAACTGTGCTTCGCTTGAGAAATGTCTAGCTTCAATTTCACCCTGATTTATCTTCTCCCTTAAGAAGTGAAATATAGCTTCTGTGTGCTTACTTTTTCCATACAGAACTGGATTCTTTGCAAGATTTATGGTTGACTTGTTTTTGACCTACAACACTAGAGGTTTCTTCATTTCGACCTCCATTTCTTTAAGCACATATCTAATATAAATCGCTTGACACGTAACATAAGATTCTGTTATATTTTTAGCCTCACACAATGACAATGCCACCACATGTTGATTTTTCGAGCACCATGATATTGGGGCACCAAAGACTTAAAATAAATAACCAGATATACTTTTTCGATCATCTTTATCTTCACACTAATCATCATCTGAATAGCAAGTAACCGTAGCTTCTTTGTATTCGGAATCTCGTCGAAATAGGATTCCATTTTATTGATCTTTTTAAGTATCTCAGGATTCTTCTTACAGCCTTCATGTGTGACACCATTGGTTCACTCATGTATCTTCTCACTATTTGAACTGTGATACCTATATCGGGTCGACTGTTTCCCATATATCTTAGAGATCCGACCATTTATTTAAACATAGTTACATCGATTTTGTCCTCCTCTCCATGCTTCTCCAATTTCAAATTTGGTTCGACAAGAAAAGATGCAGAAGTAGAATCATCCATCCTAAATCTCTTGAGTAACTCTTCGACATACTTATTTTAGTTCACGACCATACCTTGCCCAAGGTACAATGCTTGAAATTTTAGGTAACTCAATCAACTATTCACTCAAGATATGGTAATAGGTATACCAAGTCTTGTGATGCCTGACAAACTCTGTGAAGGTGTTGTTGCGGTATAGCAGCAAGCAAAAAGTAAAATATTATTTTTATCAGGTGATATAAGTTATATTGTATCGTGTCCTAAAAGTTTGGTTATTGAATCACTGTTCGACAAATCATTCGTTAATGAGTTTTGGGATAAATGGGTTGAAAAGAAAAGTATCAATAGAAAATAAATGTATAAAAAGGAAAAGGAGAAACCTATTAGGCATGAATTTACACTACTCGTCACAAACTTAAACCTATTGATCAGTTGCACTCAACCTACTCTACTCGTCAAAATTATCACGGACACCACCAGATGTACCCACAATGAAGGTTATATCTAATTCCAAGTCGCGAGACCAATCGTGTTACTCTATCGGTAATGTCTTGCGCGCTACAACAACACTGAGGCATGAAGCTTTAGCACCCAAAGTGAATATTAGCTCTAAATCTATCTCTAGAATTTAGAAACTAATAGATATCCATCACTAATCAAGATTTGTAAGGTATATGTATATAACAACCCAAATCCAAACATAAAGCAAAAATATGAAAGAAGACATCAAGATTGATTTTAAAACAAGATTTATACAACACCATGATCAACAAATATACATATATTAAAATTAAATATACAAACATACCCAACAAATAGAGATATACATAGAAAAGAAATAGAGAAAAACCAAACATCTCACGGATTGTCAGTGCCGATTGATGAGAAATCTAACTTCAGATCATCAAGATGCAAGCTCCAATGTTGTTTTATAGCTTCTCTCTACCAAAAATGGAGGTTTGACGAATTAGGACCAAAAATACCCAAAAAATAACCAAAAAATGTGTTTTTAACCCTTTTAACGTATTTCTATCCTGCCAGTTTCGTCTGGCGAAACTAGATTCTCCAGGCGAAATACACCAGACGCAACAGAAGAAAATTCTGCACTATTTCGGCCATAACTTGAGAAATGTAACTCCGATTTGCGCCAGGTTCGAAGCGTTGGAAAGTTTATTCAATGCTATTTCTAACAATACATATATATCAATTCTTGAATACCTACAAAAATTAAATAAAATCAATTAAACTTAATGATATTTACACGATATTGCAATATATACATTATAACGTAAACTATACCGAATATACACTAAAGTTGAGGTTTATTGATAAAAATCAAACAAATTAAGCCAATGAGTGCTAATAATTCACACTCAAATTCATTAAATTTACACTCATCTGACTCTCCCCAACTTAAAACATTATTTGTCCTCAAATAAAGTTAAATAAACTTAAAGAAGTAAAAAACGATAATCCAAGAATCATGAATCAACAAGTTTTTAAAATGGAAAATAAATGTATGGTTCAAACAAAAACACACACACAAGGTAAATACTTACCACAATCCTACAATGATAACATGTAAAAAAAAACAAATCCTAAGTACAAAAATCCTACTAAACATTCTAAAATAAAATAAGCCCAGTCATAAATCACACCTAGTAAAAATTCATTAGTAGATGAAGAAAACACAAAGGTGAGGGACATAAAATACTCATCCACAATCTTGTAAACAATAGACTAAACTATAAATTCATCCAAAAACTCATATTAAAAATACAAAAGCAAGAATCACAAGGGCTTTAAGGGTTGTAATGTGGAATGGTTAACAAACAAGGGATAAGTCCTAAAGCTAATCGAAACAAAAACTTGACGAAACCTAAGGGAGTGATCAACTCCCAAAAGTTCAAACACAAAATTTCAATCAAACTTCTTCTTTCATCCCCAACTTTTCACACAAATCACAATACTTATTAACATAATATTATTCAATAGTCTTTTTGTTTTTGTTTTTGTTTTTAAACTTTTTTTCTCTTTTTTTATTTTTCTTTTCTTTTCTTTTCTTTGTTTTTTACATTTTTTTCTTTTCTTTTTCAAAACCTCACAGTAATACACATAAGAGAAAACAAACAATTTTCTCCCCAACTTGAATTCAACCAACATTAAAGTGAATAATACCTACTTTCTAAGGAAATACAAAAATTCAAACTATAAATCATAGTTAAGGGATTAAGAAAAAAAAGAATCAACATCCATTCAAAAAGGAAAACCAAACACTCATAGACAAGCTTTAAGTTTAAAAACAACATGGATATTGACAAAAAGGCTCAAAGGGGATACTAATGATCACACACTCACAAGGTGAATTGACTATTTGGCCAAGGTAGTTGTGCTCAAAATGAAACAAAATGCCTTGATCACTTTTATGCTTCCATACAATCAATACAAACAAAAGATTAAGCATAATAAAATCGAGTTAAAACAAGAATTGTGGCCTCCAACATATATGAATAATGGAAAGCTTCCTCACATTTGGGGGTTAAAAGGAAACTAAAGCGATTCAAGTCATGAGAAAGTAATACAAAAAGAATGAATGGTATAGTAATTATACAAATGAAAAGTTTCCTAAATATGTTATGCTATAGAAAGCGATAAATGAGTACATGGCGTGTACCAACTTCAAAACATTATCATTACCATACATCCACAAGTTGAACCACTCAAATTTGGAAAATCACCAATTACACTTTATGCTATTAAACCAAAATTCGAGTCCAAACAACAACAAAAAATGGATGAAAGTGAAATAAACAAGTTGAAAAGTTAAGATTTGAGATTTTAGAACAGGTCCAATTTCAACTTGTTTAAATAATTAATCAACACACTACCTAAACTAATGAAAATGAAAAACAATAAAACATACTTGTTTTATGTCGTAAGCTCGAAGCCTGATATTTACAAACCAACATGTTTCTTAAAATGAGCCAAATGCTTTCACTCTCGCCTTTTCTCCCATCTCTTCGAGTTCTAACCTGAACTACACATCTAACCATACTTTTGGCAAACATGAAAAGAAAAAATATATACATTATATTCACAAGTATGCAAAATATGTAAAATCCACAAATATGGTAAACATATACAAGTATCAATATAAACAAGTTTTTATTTACACATTATAGACAATATAGATATTATGTGTAAAACCCACAAACAAAGAGACTATTGCAATGTGGTCCAATAAAACACCAATCCCCGGCAACGACGCCATTTTGTTGAAGCGGTAAAGCAGCAAGCAAAAAGTAAAGTATTATTTTTACTAGGGGATATAGGTTATATCGTATCGTGTCCACAGAGATTGGTTATTGAATCGTCGTTCGACAAATAATTCTTTAATGAGTTTGGGGATAAATCAGTTGAAAAGAAAAGTATCAACAAAAAATAAATGTATAAAAAGGAAAAAGGAGAAACCTATCAGGCAAGAATTTACACTAGTTCTCACAAAATTAAACCTATTGATCAGTTGCACTCAGCCTACTCTACTCGTAAAAATTATCATGGACACCACGAGATGTATCCACAATGAAGGTTATGTCTAATGCCAAGTCGTGATACCAACCGTGTTACCCTATCGGCAATGTCTTGCACGCTACAACTACACGGAGGCATTAAGCTTTAGCACCCAAAGTGAATATTAGCTCTAAATATATCTCTAGAATCTAGAAACTAATAGATATCCATCCCTAATCAATATTTGCGAGGTATATGTCTATAACAACCCAAGTCCAAACATAAAGTAGAAAGATCAAAGAAGACATCAAGATTGATTTGTAAAACAAGCTTTATACAACACCATGATCAACAAATATACATATGTTCAAATTAAATATACAAACATACCCAACAAATAGAGATATAAATAGAGAAGAAATAGAGAAAAACCAAACATCTTATGGGTTGTCAGCGTTGATTGATGAGAAATCCGACTCCGGATCATCAAGATGCAAGCTCCAATGTTGTTTTATAACTTCTCTCTACCAAAAATGGATGTTTGATGAATTGGGACAAAAAATACCCAAAAGATAATCTAAAAAAGTGTTTTTACCCCTTTTAACGTATTTCTGTCATGCCAGTTTTGCCGGGAAAAACAGGATTCGCCGGGCGAAATACACCAGACGCAATAGCAGAAAATTTTACACTATTTCGGCCATAAGGAGAACTGTAACTCTGATTTGCACCTGGTTCAAAGCGTTGGAAAGCTTATTCAATTATTTTTCTAACAATGCCTAAATATAAATGTTCGAATACCTACAAAAATAAATAAAATCAATTAAACTCAATGATATTTACACGATAACGCGATATATACATTATAATGTAAACTATACCGAATATACACTAAAGTTGAGGTTTATTGACAAAAAGCAAAAGAATTAAGCCAATGAGTGCTAATAATTCACACTCAATTTCACAACAATTTAACACTCATCAGAAGGTTTCTTAGTAGGGATGCAATCTGGAAAGTCTTTCGTTTCGACTATGACACTGAGATCCTCCTGCATACTCGAAGTTGTACATTTATTTGTATGTGGCCCTTTTGAGGAGCATACCATTGGTGGAAACATGTATAACGTCTCATTTATTGATGAATATAAATGAAAGCTTTGGGTCTATGTGATCAAGAAAAAGGACTAAGTGTTTGAAATATTGAAGAGATTCAAAATACTCATCGAAAACTAGATTGAAAAGAAGATCAATGTTCTGCAAACACATGGAAGTAGCGAATACACATCCAAGATATTTGAAGAATTATCTACAGAACATGGTATTGATCACGAGGTAACTGCTCCTTACACGAATCAACATAACAGAATAGCAGAAAGAAGAAACATAACTATATTAGATATGGCGAGATGTATGTTGAAATAGAAGAATCTGCCAAAATCCTTATAAGGTGGAGCACTCACCACTACTGTTTATATTTTGAATAGGTGTGCTACCAAGAATTTGAAAAAACAAGGTTCCCTAAGATGTGCGGAGTGTAAAACGACCATCAGTGAGTCATCTGAAGGTGTTTGACTCTATTTTCTACAAGCATGTTCCTGATGCAAGAAAAAGGAAGCTTCATGATAAAAGTGAACCAATGATTTTGGTAGGATATCATAAAAATGGAGCATACATGTTTTTCAATCCAACTAATGAGAAGATCGTGATGAGTCGTGATATTGTGATTGATGAAAGTTCTGACTGAGATTGGAATTTTGGTGATGCAATCGACAAGCCACTGATGAGCCATGGTTTTGATGAAACAAGTAACGATGTCAAATTCGAAGAAATTATCAATATTCCAGTCGAAGTCGAAGTCGAAGAAAATAATTGAGAGGGTTTAGCTAGCATAAGCTAAAGACCTCAACGAACTAGAGTTCCTCCAGCAAGACTTCAAGACTATGAAGTGACTGGTGATGATGAAGTCACATCATATGGATAATTATTTTATTTTGTTTTACTTGCAGGTGCTGAACCAATCAACTATAACATGGATTTAGAAAATAAAGAGTGGAAGTCAGATATGGTTGAAGAGTTACAAGCAATCAAAAGAAACAATACATGGAAGTTATTCGAATTTCCAGCACACACAAAAGCTATCAAAGTGAAGTGGATGTTCAAGTAGAAGCACAATGTTGATGGGTCGATAGCAAGACATAAGACAAGATTAATGGCTCGAGGATTTATTCAGAGATCAGGACTCGACTACCCAGAAGTATATGCACCTATCACAATATTAGAGAATGTCAGATTGGTTGTTGTAACACCTCAAAAATAATTAGATTATTTGTTTAATTATTTAAGTGATTTATGATGAGTATTTGTGATGTATTTGTAAGTATATGTGATGTTTTGGTGAATATGATGTGTGGTGTGGTTCTATGTATGGTATAGTGGAAATTAATGATATTGGGTGTTTGAGTAATTTTAGATAATTAGTTTCAATTATTTAGAGTTATTGTTATTAATAAAATAAATAGGATAAATGGTGTAGAAGTGTTAAGGGCAAGGTGGTAATGTTATGAGATTAGTGAGGATAAGATGGAAGACCATTGAAAGGATCCAAGGATTAAACAAGGAAACGTGAGTGTAAGTGTTTCATTATGTGAAATCGTGAAAGAGTGAAGAACACTGTGGAGAATTAGGGAACGAAAAGGAAGAGAGAGAGAGAGAGAGAGAGAGGAGAGAGAGAGAGAGAGAGAGAGAGAGAGAGAGAGAGAGAGAGAGAGAGAGAGAGAGAGAGAGAGAGAGAGAGAGAGAGAGAGAGAGAGGAGAAGAGAGAGAGAGAGAGAGAGAGAGAGGAGAGAGAGAGAGAGAGAGAGAGAGAGAGAGACACAGAGAGAGATAACCATTTGTAGGGCTTGGAACAAGAATTGACTACTAGGAGAATCTAAGGTAAGGAGGTTATCCTTGTTATTATTATTAATATAGGGTTTAGATGTATGTAGGGATTTTAGGTTTAGATGTATGTAGGGATTTTATTGGGGTTTAATGATGAAATTGATAAAAATACCATGTTGTTTTTCCATGATTTGATACACATGATGCCTATAAGGTTGCGTTGTTGTTGCATAATGAAAATATGCTGAAATGTGACGAATTTGGACTGTCATTGGTATGAAATCGCAAGGGAATTTGGGACGGGACATGTAAAATATGGCAACATCGAGTTGCTGTTTGGTATGCATCGTTAGGCGAGGAAAGCGTCGTCTAGGGAAGCAATTTCACATGGTTTTCACCGGGCGAGACGAGAATTAATGGAATGGGTGGAAAAAGGGGTGCTCCTGGAAAATGCATGGGAGGAGGAGCTTCGCTCCAGCCTCATTGGGAGAGCAAGAGGCGAGATCCCATCATCGCGACGAGCATCAGTCGAACAAACCCATTCACCGGGCGAGGTAATAGCGAGGGAGATTGCTTGCAAATTTTTTGTAAATGCCATAAATTGAGTTTCCAGATTCTGTTTGATGCGCCATTCGAATAGTTGGATAGATAACACGATGAACCATAATTAGGGGTAATAAAATGAGTAAAAGTATGTATATTTCCGATACCTTGATATGATTAAACTAGATCTTTGAATGATGAATTATGATGATACTATGATGAATCAATGTGATTATGTGATTGATGTAATATGATGTATGTTTATATGATGGATTGATGTTGTTATGATGATGTCGTATGTATTATGATGTATGTTATGATATTATGCTGAATTCATGGATGATGATGTGTTTTGACTAGCAGTGATCATGTGTATTATGTTGTTGCATATCATGCATTCATGGCATATGTTAGGGAGTTAGCCTAGTGATGATAGGACATTTGCCTAATGATGATTTTTAGGAATTTAGTCCAGTGATTGCCTCAATCCCATGGTGTGGATTGAGTTCACTTTTGTGAAGTGCTCCAGTTTCAAGAGGGAATCAATCATATGGTAGAGTTCTTTGGAGGAAGATGACTTGGTCATTGTTGTACCCCAAAATTTGCCCTCCCATATTTCTCAAAATATTTCAAGAAAAATTCACAAGTCCAACCCGGCGCGTCATATTCAGGTATTCTTTCGCCAAGATATCTCTGATAATGTATTCTCAAATTCAGGTTCGGCTCAAGAGTCAATTCTTTAAAGAAGGTATCCGAATGTGTGAGTTTTCTCGAAGAAATATGGTGAAAAAGTGTGCTGAAAGTGCAGTTTTTACGCGTTAAAAATTCATAACTTGAAGATCGTGGCTCGTTTTGAACCCGTTCTGGTGGCCAAAATTCCGTCTTGACATTATCTACGTTTTCATCTCTCACGGATGGAAGCCAATTTCGATCAGAAGGTCTTCAAAAATATGGGTTTATCAAGTATTTTCATACAGAAAATTTGTGACAGAAGTTTATTTGCATCATGTTCAGAAAATCATAACTTGGTCGATTTTCATCGTATCGAGCTGGTTCCGGCACCAAAATTTCACAAATTGAGTTGGCTACATTTTCACAGAAGGTATTGAGTTCAAACGGTATTCAAAAGGCCTTGGTTTTTTGCTCAGAGTGCGTGACATGCTGAAAAATCCTGAATGCTGAATATTATTTCATCTGAGCCGAAACTTCGAAAATTCATAACTCGGTCAATTTTTATCGGATTGGACTCATATTTTTACACAAGGTCACTGACTCATATATCTACAACTTTGCTTCAAAAGTCGAGACCAAATTATGCACTGATCAATACCAGTTTTTTATTGAAGAACGTGTCAGAGTCGACACTGGAGCCCAAAATAAGTTTGTCTGAGCTGAAACTTCAAAAATTCATAACTAATTCACCGTTTATCCGATTGAGCCGATTTTCGGACATGAGTTAGTTATCGATGTCAGCTATATTTTGTTTTCACATTTCAACTTCAAAAATTGCACTTAAGTCTCTGCGATTTAGCCTGGAAAGTGACGAACTCAAGTGAACATTGGAGGCCCAATTGCACATTCAAATCCCATTTTCTTTACCCTAATTTCCATTATATAATCACCTTCTTTTCACACAAACCAAGGAGGAGGAAAAGAGAGAAAAAAAACCTTGCCACAACACTATTAGAATATCAAATTCTTTCAAGAACCCTAAAACCTTGAAATCCTTATTACAAATCCCTCTCTCACTACAAACAAGCTATCACAGTTACAAACCAACACCTCACTACTTCTTCAGTAAGGGTAAGGATGGCTTGATCTCCATGATCCAAAAGGCATAAAAGCATTCATGTCACTAATTTTCCAGTGAAGGTAAGATTAATTTGATCTCCATGATCAAAAGGGTATAATCATTCATACATGTCATATTGTGCCTAAACATTAAATTTCTTCATATATTGGCTTTATTTGCATTTTATGATTTTATTTAATGTGTTCATGAGATTCAACACTGCAGATTTAGACAGGATCCCATGCAGGTTCATTAAGGAACGTTGAGGCCAAAAGCCAAAAGCCAAAAGCCAAATGGCCAAAAGCCAAAAGCCAAAAGCCAAAAGCCAAATGGCCAAAAGAACAACTTATGCATGACACCAATACATGGCGAGACAGACATCCTGAGAAGATTAAGGAACGTTGAGGCCAGAACACAAATGGCCAACGGCCAGAACACAAATGGCCAACAGCCAGAACACAAATGGCCATGAAACCCAATTCAATGTCCAAAGAATGCAGACCACGGTACTCAGGAGTCAATGAACACGCACGTGATGCCAGAAAGTCAAACAAGGCTTTTTGTCTAATGAGCCAAATTGCTTTCAAAAAATCTTCCTTTGGGTCTGAATATCCCCCATGGTTTGCATTGTTTTTTTATTTCTATTTGATTTTCTTTTAATTCTTTTAATGTTTTAATTATTTCTTTTAATTCCATCAAATAATTTTCATAATAAAAATAAAATACAGAAAAATCAAAAAAATGTTTATTGTTATTAATATTAATTTCACCATTATTTTTGTAAATAAACTTTAAACAATTAATTAGATTAATTTAGGTTTCAAAACTTTAATATTTTTCTTAACAAATTAAAATATGTAGAAGTTAGGGTTTTTAACTTTTTATCACTTTTCTTAATAAATAACTTTTTCTTATTATTATTATTAATTACTAATTTATTTTGTAAATAAACATATACATAAATATTTTAGTAAATTAGGTTAAACTTTAATATTTTTCTTTAATAATTAAAAATAACTTAGAATTAGGGTTTCTTTTATTTTTTTTTAATTTTCTTTATTCCATTAAATACCAAAAACATAAAAAACATTTCTTTTCTTTTAATTAAATAATTCATTAACCTTTCATTCAATTTAATTTCAAAAGGGTACAACGCCCTTGAACGTTCAATTTTTATTTCGTTTCGCATGTTATTTTATTTTCCTTTGTGAATATTATGTAATTGCTCAAGCCTTGTAATAGTAATTAGGAATTTATTTACTTTCTGCATTTTTTATTCAAAACGGGTCTTTGTTAATTTGGCGATGTATAGACCCGCGCCTTGTAATAGCGTAGAATTTTACTTTCCGCACTTTAATTTCCGCACTTTTAAACTGCTAACTTGCATGAAAGAATGAATGACTAATTAAAAACAATGCGTAGATCACCATGATACATGTACAAGATAAATGCTAAACTGAAAATAACACACAAATTCACACACCACTCTTAGGGTATGCCTCACTGTTGCCTTGCCCTCGAAACGTGGTCGTCGAGTATAGGACGTTTTAGTAAGTCCTTATGTCCATGACATGATCCAATTGCCTCGAAACGGTTGCCTCGGAATTAAAAAGGATCAATGGCATAAGGGTAGCTTCTAAGGTGTCCTACTGTTGCTCTGGTGACCACACTGTCCCTAAACTCGAATTTGTTAGAACAAAGTTTGAATCTTCTACCCTATGTTTAAGTTTTGATGATAACAAAGTGAAAAGATATATTATTTATATGATTCATGTATGAACTATTTGCTGACTAAATTAGTACGTTCTGATTTGCAGATACTCTGATAGGTATAATCAAGATCACACCTAATCAGCATCAGAAAATTTGGTTCCTGACATCAGCATCAGAAGTTGCCATATCAGGATATCAGAATCAGAAGATTAACTCTCGTGTATGCTGAAGTCTGATGAACAGAACTGCGCTCAACACTCTGATAAAGAAAACAACAGTTCATCAGCAGTTAAGCAGAGTCAGAATGAGCCAAGCCAGAACATGCATTAAGTAAGCAACGGTACTGTGCATTGAAAGCAAATTAATACCAACGGCCTCATTCCAGACAAGATATGCTCGATAAGGAAAGTTTATTATTAGCATTGAATCAAGAATATTGCTCCAACATTCATAATCTCAGTGCTATATAAACAAGACTATGAAGATTGAATTGGCTAATGCTCTCCAAATCTTTACACGCCTAAAAGCTGATCATAATCTTCCTTCTCTCAGTTTGCTAAACACTACACATCTTCTTACTCAATCTTTCTTTTAGCAATTCTGTTTCTAAGCTTAAAGTTGTGTATACATCACAGTTGTGATACAGTTTTGTAGAAAACATTCACACACTTAGATTTATCTTCTTTGTAAGAAAGTGTTTCCTTGACAAACCGGGTTGTGGTTTGCATCAAGAAGGCTTTAGCTGTTGTTAAAGCAGTTTGTAATATTCAGTTGAATATAGTGGATTAAGACCTCGTTGGAGAGAGGCGAAATCACCTTGACGGGTGGACTGGAGTAGTTTGAGATCAAACGAACCAGGATAAAAATATCTTGTTCATTGCATTGTTTTTTCAGTTTTACAATTCAACCCCCCCTTCTTGTGTTTTTCACTACTTCAATTGGCATCAGAGCGCCTGGTTCTGAGCTAAAACACTTAACCGTGTCAGTACAAGATCCAGCGTTAGAAAAACACAATGGCAGGAAACTTTTCTCACACCAGCAATGACAACCATGAGGACATAGACAGATTCAGCGGCAAACCTCCAGTCTTTGATGAAGAAAACTTTGATTACTGGAAAGACAGAATTGAAAGCTTCTTTCTGGCACATGATGCTGATCTGTGGGATATGGTGACAGATGGATACACGCACCCTGTGAATGCAAGCGGTCAGAAGATTGATAGAAAAACAATGACTGACCAACAAAAGCGTGACTTCAAGAATCACCACAAGGCCAGAACCATCCTCCTCAGCGCCATCTCCTATACTGAATATGAAAAGATCTCCAACAGAGACACAGCAAAGAACATTTTTGACTCACTCAGAATGACGCATGAGGGCAACGTTCAGGTCAAAGAAACTAAAGCTCTGGCGCTCATTAAGAAGTATGAGGCGTTCAAAATGGAAGAATCTGAATCCATTGAAACAATGTTCTCAAGATTCCAGATTCTGGTAGCTGGTCTCAAGGTTCTGGACAAAGGATACTCTACTGCTGACCATGTCAAGAAAATCATCAGAAGTTTACCTAAGCAGTGGAGACCAATGGTTACAGCTCTGAAGCTAGCTAAAGATCTCAACAAAATCACTATGGAGGAACTTATCAGCTCCCTCAGAAGTCATGAGATAGAGCTAGAAGCTGACGAGCCTCAGAAGCAAGGTAAGCCTTTAGCATTAAAATCTAACAAAAAATATGAGTCTAAAGTTTTGCAGGCAATTGAAGAAATATCTGATGGATCCTCATCAGAAGAAGACGAACTCTCCCTCCTCTCCAAAAGAGTAAATCAATTGTGGAAGCAAAGACAAATAAAGTTCAGGAATCCCAGAAGATCTGATCAGAACGAGTCTTCTTCCAGATACAGAAGGACAGATTCTTCCTCTGGATACAGAAGATCTGAAGGCTCCTCTAGTAACAAAAAGCCAAACACCAAGGACATCATCTGCTATGAGTGCAATGAGAAAGGACACTACAAGAGTGACTGCCCAAAGCTTCAGAGGGAAAAGCCCAAAAAGAAGTTTGGAAGAGAGAAGAAGAAAAGTCTCATGGCTACATGGGATGACTCTGACTCGTCTGAAGCTGACTCAGAATCAGATGATGAGAGGGCAAACATAGCTCTCATGGCTAACATCTCAGAAGATAGTGAAGCTTCTGAATCAGACTCAGAATCAGATACTGAAGAGGTATTTCCTAACTTTGTTGTTAATTTTACCAAGGCTGAACTTGCTGAAAGCCTTAATGAGATTCTGGAACGGTATCAGCAAATTAGAGTTAAATTCAGAGACCTGAAAAGGAATCTTGAATCTGACTCTAATAAGACTTAGAGTCTCAAATTGGAGAATTCTGAGCTGAGAAATAAGATTTCAAAATTAGAAAACACTTTACAAAACTCTCAGAAGGAACCAATTTCTGAAACTCCCAGCAACGCTGATGAGATCATCAAGGAGTATGATCACAGTTTCCAGAAGTTCCTGGCTAAAAGCATAGATAGAAGCAAAATGGCTTCAATGATCTATGGAGTTAGCAGAAACGGCAGGAAAGGAATAGGATACCAAGGTAAGGTTCCTACACCAAAGAATGTCATGGACTTAACCATTAAACACACTCCTCTGAATTCACATTTTGTGTATGGTCACACACATGATATTAAATACACTAGCAGTAAGCACTATATGAAACCAAAATTCAACCAGAGTTTTGGTAGAACTAACAAATCAGGACCCAAGAAAATCTGGGTACCTAAGGATAAAATAATACATGTTGCAGATATCTTTAGCAGCAAGTCAGAAACACCAAGCATGGTACTTGGACTATGGCTGCTCGCGACACATGACGGGAAGAAGGCATATGTTCCAAAGCCTGGAACTTAAGCCTGGAGGCCACGTTGGTTTTGGAGGCAATCAGATGGGAAAGATAATTGGCTCTGGAACTGTAGGTAATGGAAATCTTCCCTCTATTAATAATGTTCTGCTAGTAGATGGATTGATGCATAATCTGTTATCCATAAGTCAATTAAGTGATAACGGTTATGATATAATCTTTAATCAAAAATCATGTAAAGCTGTTAGTCAAAAGATGGGACTATCCTATTTAATGGTAAGAGGAAAAACAACATTTACAAAATCAAACTTTCTGAACTAAAGAGTCAGAATGTAAAGTTCCTTCTGTTTGTTAACAACGAGCAGTGGATCTGGCACAGAAGATTGGGGCATGTTAGTATGAGAAGAATATCTCAGATTAACAAACTCAATCTGGTCAGAGGACTTCCTAATTTGAAGTTCAATTCAGATGCTCTGTGTGAAGCATGTCAGAAAGGCAAGTTTGCAAAACCTTCTTTTAAATCTAAAAATGTTGTTTCTACCTCTAAGCCATTAGAACTTCTGCACATTGACTTATTTGGACCAGTTAAAACTGCTTCAGTCAGTGGCAAGAAGTATGGGTTAGTAATCGTAGATGACTATAGCCGATGGACATGGGTAAAGTTCTTAAGACACAAGGACGAGTCACACTTTGTGTTTGTTACCTTCTGTAACCAAGTTCAGAATGAAAAGGATCTTAGAATCGTTAAAGTCAGAAGTGATCATGGTGGAGAATTTGAAAACAAAGATTTTGAGTCATTCTTTAATGACAGAGGCATTCTGCATGATTTCTCTTGTCCTAGAACTCCCCAACAAAATGGAGTTGTAGAACGAAAGAACAGAACATTGCAAGAAATGGCCAGAACCATGATCAATGAGACAAACATTGCTAAGATCTTCTGGGCAGAGGCAATAAACACAGCGTGCTACATTCAGAATAGAATCTCAATAAGACCTATTCTGGAAAAGACTCCATATGAATTGTGGAAGAACAGAAAGCCCAACATTTCATATTTTCATCCATTTGGATGTACCCGTTTTATGTTAAATACAAAGAATTATTTGAACAAGTTTGACTCTAAAGCACAGAAGTGTATTATGTTAGGATACTCTGAACGCTCAAGAGGGTACAGAGTATACAATACAGAAACACAGATTGTGGAAGAATCAATCAGTGTTCGTTTTGATGATAAGCTTGACTCTGAAAAGTCAAAGCAGAATGAAGTTTTTGCAGGTATGAAAATTGAATTTACAGGTTCTGAAGACAAGTCATCAGAAGCTCTCAACACAGACACTCCTTCAACGTCTGAAAGGAGCACTGCTAGCAATCCTACAATAGCTGCTGATCAACCTCAGAAGAGATTACCCAGAAGCAGCTTGGATCACCCAGAAGAGACTATGTTAGGAAGAAAGGAAGATCCAATCAGAACAAGAGCAAGCTTCAGAAACTCTGAAGAAACTCTCATGGGACTTGTGTCTCTGATTGAACCTTCTTCTATTGATGAAGCACTTCTGGATAATGATTGGATTCTGGCAATGCAAGAAGAGCTGAATTAATTCACCAGAAATGACGTATGGGATCTTGTTCCCAGACCAAAAGGATTCAACGTCATTAGAACAAGATGGGTGTTCAGAAACAAGCTAAATGAACAAGGTGAAGTCATCAGAAACAAGGCACGTCTGGTTGCACAAGGTTATAGTCAGCAAGAGGGGATAGACTATACAGAAACCTTTGCCCCAGTCGCCAGGTTAGAATCTATCAGACTTTTAATTTCATTTGCTGTTAATAGAGGCATCACTTTGTATCAGATGGATGTCAAAAGTGCATTCTTAAATGGTTATATAGAAGAAGAGGTTTATGTGCACCAACCCCCTGGTTTTGAAAATACAAAACATCCAGAACATGTTTTCAAACTAAAGAAGTCACTATATGGTCTGAAACAAGCTCCCAGAGCTTGGTATGAAAGGATAAGTAACTTTCTGTTAGAAAATGAATTCACCAGAGGGAAGGTGGACACTACCTTATTCTGTAAATCAGTTAAGAATGACATCTTAGTCTGTCAAATTTACGTTGATGATATTATTTTTGGTTATACTAATCCTTCTCTTGGAAGAAAATTTGCTAAGTGTATGCAGGCAGAATTTGAGATGAGCCTCATGGGGGAACTGAAATTCTTTCTAGGAATTCAGATCAATCAAACTCTAGAGGGAACTTACATTCATCAGAGCAAATACATCAGAGATCTTCTAAAGAAATTTGACCTCTCAGAATGTAAGCCATCAAAGATTCCAATGCATCCCACGTGCATTCTGGAAAGAGAAGAGGTAAGCAAAAATGTAGAACAGAAAGTCTACAGAGGTATGATTGGTTCTCTCCTTTATCTGACTGCTTCAAGACCTGATATATTATTCAACGTTTGTATTTGTGCTAGATTCCAATCAGATCCTAGAGAATCTCACTTAACAGCTGTTAAGCGAATTTTCAAGTATCTGAAAGGTACTACTAATTTGGGTTTGTTTTATAGAATATCTAGTGATTACAGTTTAGTAGGCTACTGCGATGCTGATTTTGCTGGAGACAGAGTGGAGCGTAAAAGTACTTCTGGAAGCTGCCAGTTTCTGGGAGAAAATCTGATCTCTTGGTCCAGCAAAAGGCAATCAACAATTGCGCTATCAACAGCAGAAGCTGAGTACATAGCAGCAGCAGGATGTAGCACACAAATGCTCTGGATGAAAAGTCAGCTTGAAGACTTCCAGATTTTTGAGAGTAACATTCCTATACTTTGTGATAATACCTCTGCTATTTGCTTAAGTAAGAATCCCATTCTACATTCTAGAGCTAAGCATATAGAAATAAAACATCACTTCATTAGGGACTATATTCAGAAAGGAATTTTGAATTTAAAATTTATAGATACAGACCATCAATGGGCTGATATCTTTACTAAACCCCTTTCAGAAGATAGGTTTAATTTCATTCTGAAACATCTCAGCATGAAAGTCTGCCCAGAGTGAAAATGTTTTAATTCCATATATTTATCTTCAGAATGTAATTGTTTTACTGTGAACTTCTGATCAATCTTCTTTCAGAAAGATAGAACATGCAGGTTGTATCAGATGCAAGTCTAAAGATCTGAGAGTCTAAGCTCAAAGACAGACGTGCTGATCACTACATCAAACAAGTGTCATCCAATCATTAGAAAATCTCTGAAGCAGAATGCGTGCACGCTTCTGAGAAGGCAAAACGCTGATTGGGTGCATTGAGACACATGTCTGGTAACCGTTTTTAAGTATCTTTCTCAAATCCCCCAAAATCAGCAAGCATTTAATAAAAGTAATCATGCTTTTAAAACGCAATCATGACTTTATTTCTCTTTCTTAAAAACGTTTACTTTTTCAAAATATTCTGAACTCTATTTAAACACATTAACCTCTCATTCTAATTCTTTACAGTTTCTCACTAATTCTCAAGCATTCTCTGCATTTTTCTGTGTTCATCTCTTGCAAACCCTTTCTCTCAGTTTCTTCCCAAAATCTTTTAGTGTGAACATGGAAACCTCCAGCAGTGCTTCTGCAGGTCCTCAGAAGAAAGCATCATCTGAACAGTATCAAGTGCCATTCAGAACACTCCTCACTCCTGTGAAGAATCTTGAAGTGTTATCTGAATTGATCATTGATTTTGGAAGCTTGAAGGAAAACGGTTTTGACCTAACAGAAGAAGTTAGGGCACAGAAATGGGAAAGGTATTTTGACAGGTTGGTTGGACTAACATTCCCTATGTTAGTGAAGGAGTTCTGGATTCATGCAACGGCTTCAACGCATCAAGTCACCTCCTACATCATGGGGAAGAAGATTGTGATCACTGAGGATCACATAGCAAGGTTAATAGGCTACAGTGGCGGTGGCGTCTGCTGTATTGATATGGCTGAGAGATGTGCTGACGTGGGCGTGATAGCTGAAAGGATTTTCACCCATGGGGTGCCCAGCAGCAAGATCAAAGATCTGAAGGATCATCACAAAGTTTGGGCGAAGATAATTCTGGGGTGCTTCAACCATAGGAAGCCAACTAGTTCCCCTGATTACATAAATGTGGATCAGCAGTTTCTGATCTACTTTATCAATCAGAAGGTAAAAATCAACTTGGCTCATCTTCTGTTCAACCACCTCAGAACAAATGTGAAGGAAACCAGGGAAGAAGAAAGAACGAAGAGGGATTGGATTCCCTTTGGAAGGTTGATATCAGATATTCTGACAGAGAATAGGCTGATAGAGCATCTGATAGAAGCTCAAGAATTAAGCACCACTGAACCAACAGTTGGGAAGCCTCTGAACACGAAGAACTTGAAGAAAATGAAGTTGATAGAGAATATCAAAAAGGAACCCAACTCTACTCCTATTGCTGATATCACCAGCAGAAGAGTTCCACTGAGTGACTTTCCCTTATTCTCTCAGATAGAATCCAAGCCAGTGGTAGTTCTCAGATATATGGACGCGTGCAAAGCTGATGGCACAGATCCAAATCTGAAGATCAAAGATCTGCATCAACCTCAACCAGAAGTGACTCTGAAGAAGACGAAGAAGAGTAAGGCACCTTCAGAAGGATCATCCCAGCAGACACCCAAGAAAAGAGGTAATTTATCTTCTGCTTCTGTTTTAAATTCTTCTACTATTCCAGCATCTATTCCACCTCCAACCTCTCATAGAATCTCAATCCCCATCCCAACAATAGATGAAACTGAACCAGAAGATGACCCTTCTGAGGCATTAAAACTCAGAAGACCCATAACCAAACATCCCAAACCAACAATCTCAACAACATCAGCAATTGACAAAGTGCTGTCTGACATTGATCAACACACTTCTGATCACTCCGCCAATCCAAACTCTGAACCACAAATTGCCCCTCCTCCACAACCAGAACAACAGCAATCTGCTGAAGAACCAGAACAACAACAACCTCTCTCATCCATTCTAGAAGAACCCCTTATCCCTGAACAACCAGAAATTCCAACAACTTCTCCTCAACCAGCAATTCCGTCTCCCTCTCCTCAACCAGAAATTCATCCACCATCACCTCAACCTGAGTTTCATCACTCTGAAACTCAAACTCCTCCACCTTCTGAACCTCATTCACCTCAATCATCTGAACCACAACCTCTGGCAATCCAGCTGCCATGTGGAACAACAGTCACCATGGCCCAGCTGCCATCCTCGCCAGAATCTACACCACCAAATACTCCCAAAACACCAAAAATTCCAATCATAATCTCAGACTCTCCCACTCCATCTCCAAAACAAACAGCTGCCAAGCAAACAACCGAAAACCCCAGCAGGACCTTCATAGACTTAACCAGCCTTGACCGTCTTGCTGATCTGAAACATAAAATAGCCATCCCAAAACCAAAACAACTAGATGTTGGCTCTGGTATTATGAATTTTGAAACAGGTTTGCAGCAATGGATTGCTTCTCTGAAGCAAGTCTGTCCTGGAATGATTGACCCAGCTGCCTCTGACCAGCTCTGGTCACAATTCAGAATTTGGGTACGTGCTGAAGCCCTCAAGTTGCAGGATATCAACTATGAGCAGGCACAACAGAACTTCAGCAAGCTGCTGAAGGAAGTTGAAAGTCAGCTGCCTCAGGAAGCTGTGCTCCCTCTGGATAGTGAACCTTGGTCTGAGAAACAGCTAGCTCCAAAGGTGCAACCAGAAGAAGACAAGACCATTCAAGCTGAAGCAAGTCAAGCAGAAGATGTTGCAGAAAGCTCTCAGAAGCTTCCTGCTTCTGATGTTTCTCAAGCTTCCTTGGACAGGCAGACTCTGGAAGAGCTGAAGCTGAATGACATGCGTCTGCAGCAGAGGATGGATGAAAACGACCAGAAGATGAAAGAAAGAATGGATGTGCAGGATAGCAAGATTGACACTGTTGTCAGCATGGTGCACAAGCAGAATGAGACTGCTGATCAGATCAAAGCCATGCTGGAGAACCTGTTCACACGCTTTCCTCCCCAACCTTAGTTTTTTCATTCATGTCATTTTCATGTTTTCCTTGATTATCTGATGTACTGTTTGAATATGTTTTGTTTGATTCTGAACCTTTTTTTTAATATGACAAGTTTTTCTGATCTTAATTGTTTTAGCACATCACTTACACTTTTTGATTGCTGACAAAAAGGGGGAGAACAAGAATGATATTTTTAAACAATAACGGATTACTAAGACAGAAACTCTCGAACATTCTAACTCTATTATACTTGAAAATGTTTTCTGTTCTGCTTAAGTCTACAGGTACAAGGAAGCTCCTGGACACTCTGAAGACTAAAAGCTCTGAAGCTCTGATCCGCTCTGATACTCTGATCCAAAGCAAAGCTCTGACAAGAAAAGCTCTGATACGCTGATCTGAAGCTCTGCTCTGATATGCTGATCTAAAGCTTCTGATAGTCAAAGACTCTGATACTCTGATGTTCAAAGAAAGGCAAAAAAAATCTGATCCTGAAGAACACTTGTAATCAAAAAGGGAAGCAATAAACTCAGGGGGAGTATCTCTCAACTCTGATATCTCTTTATCCCTTATCTTTGATAACTTCTTACTCTGATGCATCTCTCTGATACCTTTTCACGTTATTTTCAATTAAAAAATATCTAGTTTTTGTCATCATCAAAAAGGGGGACATTGTTAGAACAAAGTTTGAATCTACTACCCTATGTTTAAGTTTTGATGATAACAAAGTGAAAAAATATATTATTTATATGATTCATGTATGTACTATTTGCTGTCTAAATTAGTACGTTCTGATTTGCAGATACTCTGATAGGTATAAGCAAGATCACACCTAATCAGCATCAGAAAATTTGGTTCCTGACATCAGCATCAGAAGTTGCCATATCAGGATATCAGAATTAGAAGATTAACTCTCGTGTATGCTGAAGTCTGATGAACAGAACTGCGCTTAACACTCTGATAAAGAAAACAACAGTTCATCAGCATTTAAGCAGAGTCAGAATGAGCCAAGCCAGAACATGCATTAAGTAAGCAACGGTATTGTGCATTGAAAGCAAATTAATACCAACGGCCTCATTCCAGACAAGATCTTCTCGATAAGGAAAGTTTGTTATTAGCATTGAATCAAGAATATTGCTCCAACGTTCATAATCTCAGTGCTATATAAACAAGACTATGAAGATTGAATTGGCTAATGCTCTCCAAATATTTACACGCCTAAAATCTGATCATAATCTTCCTTCTCTCAGTTTGCTAAACACTACACATCTTCTTACTCAATCTTTGTTTTAGCAATTCTGTTTCTAAGCTTAAAGTTGTGTATACATCACAGTTGTGATACAGTTTTGTAGAAAACATTCACACACTTAGATTTATCTTCTTTGTAAGAAAGTGTTTCCTTGACAAACCGGGTTGTGGTTTGCATCAAGAAGGCTTTAGCAGTTGTTAAAGCAGTTTGTAATATTCAGTTGAATATAGTGGATTAAGACCTCGTTGGAGAGAGGCTAAATCACCTTGACGGGTGGACTGGAGTAGTTTGAGATCAAACAAACCAGGATAAAAATATCTTGTTCATTGCATTGTTTTTTCAGTTTTACAATTCAACCCCCCCTTCTTGTGTTTTTCACTACTTCAGAATTGACCCGAACACCTCCAACGGTGGTGCTACCTACCTCTCAATGGTGGGATGGCACTACCTTAAGGACATTTACACAGCCTAATTCCTTAGAGTAGGTGGATGACTCATGGATACTTGCTCTATTTAAAAACAAATCAAAACTCTTTTCACACCGACACTTTCAAAAAAAGGCTTTCAAAACAATTTTTCAAACAATCTTGAGGACTGATACAAGAGTCGATCTGAAATATTTAAACGAAACTTTTTCAAACCCACTCACACTTGAAAAGCAAACAAACATTTTGAAAACACAAATGAGCAAGTATCTAAGAGCCCATGGATAACCATGGATAGAAAGGGTGCTAACACCTTCCCTTTCTATAAATCTACCTCCCGAACCGAGAAACTATCTCATAAGGAATTTTGCTGTGCTTTTGTCCTTTCCATGTTGGAGAAAATAAAAGACGGTGGCGACTCTTTCTTCCGTGACATTTCGCGAACCAGCTTTAAACAGTCAGTTCCAGATCCACCGATCACAGAACTGGCGACTCTGCTGGGGAAATTTTTGAGTGAGGTGTACCTCAGGACTAAGATCACTTGTGTTTTCAATTGCTGTGTTTGTTTGCTTTATTATTGTGGGCTGCATCGGAGTTACATAGATCCTAACCCGGATCTGGGGATACCCTGTTAGGTAGCATAAGCTGTGAGGGACCTGTCCGGCGTAGACCGACATGTGTGAAGTAGTGGCTACGTTGGTGTGGCACCTTGGTCTACCGATATCCCTTGTGTCGCAACGAGGAGAATATGGGTCTTCTGAGGAGTCATTAAGCACCAACCGACCTTAGAACCTTAAATGACCCAACTTGGCCAATAGAACAGTAGCAGTATGCTACACCCATTGAGGCTAAACTCTCGCGATGGTTCTGGCCACAAGAAAAGATTGCGACGCTGGAGTTATGACCGATTGAGGGTAGTCAGTGATATTGGGATCCTCTAGAACCCGGTTACTTCTGGTAGGACAGGTCTTAACCAACGAAACTGAAAGAGGGTAGTACCTAAACTTCATGCTGGCCTAAACTCTAAGGGATCTTTGTGTGACTTGTGTGCTTTTAAACTTGACTACTTGCATGCTTGTTATCTAACACATGAGTTTCTTGCAGGTTTTGTTTACAGTCCTTAATCTGGACTCATAACAGGGTTACATATATCACTCCATGCATAAGCATGACATCATACCATTGCATACATCCTGCATAAGGACTAACCCATTTCAAGGATCTCAAGGGCTTGCGATGCAGGTCATGATGAACCAGAATGTCCAGCAAGGGGCAAAGTGGATTTATTTTCCTCTAGCCAGGTTGATGACTTGAGTCAGGGGCTATGACCCACTTGATATGGTGAGCTTTGACTCTTGAAGAAGGTTCCCCTAGCCAAGGTTGTTTGGAAATCAAGACAAACATGATGACTTGAGTCAGGGGCTATGACCCACTCGATATGGTGAGCCTTGACCCTTGAAGAAGGACTCGCAACAACATGAAGTTCCTTTCATCAAGCTACAAATGCAAATTCTAACAATTTTCTCTGTTTACCCCGCGAGATCCTTGAAAACATTGCATGCATACATACACATCCTTGTATAACAGGTACCCTTGTTACAAGTCACTTACCATCTTCGCTATTTATTTCAGCAATGGCTTCCCAACAAGATAACCAGGGTCTTCATGCTCAAGAGACTCAGTTCAGGGAAATCTTCTTAAGCCTATCCAAGGGGCAAGAGGAGTTAAGGACACTCCTCATGGGGAATTTGGCCAAGAAAAGTCCTGAAGATGACAAGGACGAACGGCTGAAACATCTACAAGCTGAGGTGGATGCAATGAGAACCCAAATGCTGGGGCAAATGGCTCTCATCCAAGGCTTAGCTCGGGAGCAAGAAGAGTTGAGGACCATGATCAGTCAGCTTCATCAAGACATGAAGCAACCAGTCCAAGTCAGGGACCAAGTCATTAATCAGCCTCCAAGAAGTCAAAGGTTTGGTTCAATGAATAGACCTCTCCAAGCTGCTACTACTTCACCGGTCCAACCACAACCCCGCCCAGAGCAACAGGTTGATCAGAGTAAGCCTAGCAGGTCCAGGAGGCAATTCACCCAGCTCAACGTGTCGCTGTTTCAAGCTTTACAACACCTGTTGAGTTTGAATCTGATTACACTAAGGGCTCCTCCCCGGAATCCCAACATCTCTGCTCCTAACTATCATCCCAATAAAAGATGTGCATACCACTCTGATAGTCCTGGACATGACACTGCCCACTGCTGGGCCCTGAAGAACAAAGTCCAGGATCTGATTAATAAAGGAGTAGTGGATTTCACCCAAGTGGGTCAGGCTGAGTGTTTCTACCATCCTTACAGGGTTCACCATTTGAAGTAACAAGCCCTGAGATGAGAAGACTTTTGCTTATTAGAAATTTCAAGTTGTAATTTTCTTTTGATTGTTCAAACATTTATTCATGTTAAATGTTGTTATTGCATTAATGCATCGCATATGTCTGTTTTGAATCAATATATTCGCATTCGCTATATTCAAACTGCTTCCATTTTTTTTTATGTCAACTCTCAATTAATAATTCTGAGCCTCTTGAGGGAGGATGACGAAAACGATACCACAATCTACAGTATGCTTTTGAACAGACCCCGCTGATGAGGTACAGGCATTGTTTCAATTCCTAAACATTGGAGTTATAAGGCAGATAATCCCTCGTTAACCCCTTTGAGCCAAAGAAGTAGGAGTTTTTCTTTTCGAAAATTAAAACCCTTAATCATAACCTGGGGCAGGGTAGTTCTCTCAGTTGATCCAGGTGCACAATGAAAGGCATCAAAGGAGTCCTTCCAAAGCAAAAGACAGTGATGGTTCCGAACAATCATAAAGACAGGCAGTCATTACTTCCCAAAATAAAAACCCAATAAGTCAAAACCTATGAAGGAGACTTACAAAACTGGGGCATCCCGCTGACTGTAATCACAAAAGAAACAGTTCAGGCAAAATTTAGGGATAGCGAAATCAAAAAGAAAGAGGTCATACAAACCCTCAACAAAAACAAAAAAATGACTGCCTATTCAGAATAAATCATCAATATCTGAACCATCATTGGAACATCAGGACAAAGACTCAAACACGGTCTAACGCACAATCAGCTGAGTTTAGGTTTGAAGAACGTCACGAAGAACGGGTGGGTACAAATAAAATTTGAGCCATTATCCTTTGTTTCTTAAACCGTGAACGAGGCCACGTTATAAACCTCAAAAGTCCTAGCTGAAGCATGGGTTAGTTCGAAAGCATACTGTTACCAAAGGTATCCTGACTCCTTAAGGCTCGCTGTAAAAGCTCGAGTTGACATCACATTTTGCAAAAATTCGTTTTACTGGAAAAAAAATGCATTTTTAAAAAAAAAACTTCAAGACAGACATAAGCTTTGCATTTTTAACATAACTTTGTTTGCATATGAATTTTTGTTTGAACAGCAGAGAAATTCACACGAAGAATATCTAGTGAACAAAAAGCTTCTCAAAAGGATCACCTCAAGTGGAGGAAGCACTTCCAAACAAGGGGCATGACATGATCATTGTCCGTCATCTGGGGCAGTTAAGTCAAGATTCAGAGAATCTCTCAAATGCCAAATAGCTTGGGGCAAATCTCTGTCTAAGTCACTTAGGGCATTGGACGATCAAACGAAGATCTTCTGGTGGCATGGCAACACAACAACAGGGGCACCTCCCTACATTCTGAGAACGTGGACATAGTCGAAAAAATACTACGCAAAATCAAAGACCCGCTAGGTTGACACACCTAGGCAAAAATAAGAGCTTCCCGGCGAACCAAAAGGGTTCGGGCAAAAATAAGGGATGAAATGAAAAAAATCTGTACACCCGGCAAGTCGAAAACCTGAAAAGGCGGTTTGGGCAAAAATGGGTATCCCGGTGGACTGAAAACCCGAAAGGGCGGTCCAGGCAAAAATTAGGGATCAAAGCGTACGACTATGTCCCGGTATCTCGTCACTTGCCTACCAGAAGAAGATTTGTCAAACGACAGTCATCAAACACCTTCACAGGTACCTTCTTCTCCAACAGAAACTGGGGCAATAATGAGTTGTCTAAATGATCCGGTTGCCCTGTCCACCGAAGTGCCAAGGTAAGTTCAGCTGAAGAATGCGACCAAGATACCTCCACTTCCTACAGAGCGAACGCGTCTCCCCGGTTTTATTCAAAGGTTATTTCTCCACCAGAGCTTATAACTGGGTTATCCTCAGCTAAAAGCCACAGAAAGATCGTCCTCGGCAAAGTTCTTCTTATTCCCCAGCGGAGTTCATCAAAACTTCCAACAGAGCACAACAACGGTATCTCCAGCGGAGTTATCCTCATCAACCTCAGCAAAGTACCTCTCTTTCCCCACAGAGTTACCTCCCTGCAGAGTAATCTATTCGCCAAGTTTATTCCCCAACGGAGTCATCTTCTCCTACCGGTATTCTTGCAATCATCATCCCCAACGGAAACGAAGAATCTCACCCTTCAACATCAGCCCAGGATTTGACTTCCCGGCATCCGTCAAGGATCTATTTTCCCAGACGAAGATACATTCATAAACATCACATTGTTATACATCATGATACATGCATATACGCATCATATCATACAATCTCATGTGTTGAGAACATCATTGCTTGATTCATATCATGCATTGCATATGACTGACCTTTACCTTTCAGGAAGGATACAGTTAAATGATCAGCTATGTAGACGAATACAGTCAAAAGAGACCGACCCAGTCAAAGAATACAAATCCAGTTAAATCAATGCCTAAAGATTTATCTGATACAACTCGTCGTTATAGACACTCGTCATTATAGACACTCGTCGTTATAGACACTCGTCGTTATAGACATTCGTCGTTATAGACACTCGTCGTTATAGACAATCATCGTTATAGACACTCGTCGTTATAGACACTCGTCGTTATAGACACTCGTCGTTATAGACACTCGTCGTTATAGACACTCGTCGTTATAGACACTCGTCGTTATAGACACTCGTCGTTATAGACACTCGTCGTTATAGACACTCGTCGTTATAGACACTCGTCGCTATAGACACTCGTCGTTATAGACACTCGTCGTTATAGACACTCGTCGTTATAGACACTCGTCATTATAGACACCCGTCGTTATAGACACCCGTCGTTATAGACACCCGTCGTTATAGACACCCGTCGTTATAGACACCCGTCGTTATAGACACTCGTCGTTATAGACACTCGTCGTTATAGATACTCGTCGTTATAGACACCCGTCGTTATAGACACTCGTCGTTATAAACACTCGTCGTTATAGACACTTGTCGTTAAAGACCACCCATCCATGGAAATAACCTGTCAGTAGAGACAACTCACCAACATTTCTGAATTCCAGACTCGATTCCTGTATCCTGCCAGGGCACGTCTGAAGAGTTCGAAGATCCGATTCCTGTATCTTGCCAGGGTGTATCTGTTGACGACTATATTCCAGACTCGATTCCTGTATCTTGCCAGGGCACGTCTGAAGAGTTCGAAGATCCGATTCCTGTATCTTGCTAGGGTGTATCTGTTGACGACTATATTCTCCGGACTCGATTCCTGTATCTTTCCAGGGCACGTCTGAAGAGTTTAAAGATTCGATTCCTGTATCCAGCCAGGGCACATCTACACAAAGCGTTTGAAGGTCAATTCATGTAACAAGCCAGGTAATCATTTTCTTTTCTCAGGTACGCAAGTTCTCGCTAAGGAATCTCTTACGCGATCAACACCTAGATGGCATCTGTAAGCCCATCCACATACCAACAGTCTCCAAACGGCATCTATAAGCCCATTCCCGACAAGGTACTGTCACACTTCCAGATGACATCTATAAGACCATCCTCCTATCCAGCATCTCTCCAAATGGCATCTATAAGCCCATTCCCGCTATCACACTGCTGATACTATACTATGTGAGTGCAAATTTCTGGGCACTCTAGTGTTCAATCATCTTCCACCTTCAAATTACGAAAGGCACGCCAGCCAATCTACATCTTCAGGTTTAAGAAGATTGAACAGGGGCAACTGTTGTACCCCAAAATTTGCCCTCCCATATTTCTCAAAATATTTCAAGAAAAATTCACAAGTCCAACCCGGCGCGTCATATTCAGGTATTCTTTCGCCAAGATATCTCTGATAACGTATTCTTAAATTCAGGTTCGGCTCAAGAGTCAATTCTTTAAAGAAGGTATCCAAATGTGTGAGTTTTCTCGAAGAAATATGGTGAAAAAGTGTGCTGAAAGTGCAGTTTTTACGCGTTAAAAAATTCATAACTTGAAGATCGTGGCTCGTTTTGAATCCGTTCCGGTGGCCAAAATTCCGTCTTGACATTATCTATGTTTTCATCTCTCACGGCTGGAAGCCAATTTCGATCAGAAGGTCTTCAAAAATATGGATTTATCAAGTATTTTCATACAGAAAATTTGTGACAGAAGTTTATTTGCATCATCTTCAGAAAATCATAACTTGGTCGATTTTCATTGTATCGAGCTGGTTCCGGCGCCAAAATTTCACAAATTGAGTTGGCTACATTTTCACATAAGGTATTGAGTTCAAACGGTATACAAAAGGCCTTCGTTTTTTGCTCAGAGTGCGTGACACGCTGAAAATCCTGAATGCTGAATATTATTTCATCTGAGCCGAAACTTCGAAAATTCATAACTCGGTCAATTTTTATCGGATTGGACTCATATTTTTACACAAGGTCACTGACTCATATATCTACAACTTTGCTTCAAAAGTCGAGACCAAATTATGCACCAATCAATACCAGTTTTTTATTGAAGAACGTGTCAGAGTCGACACTGGAGCCCAAAATAAGTTTGTCTGAGCTGAAACTTCAAAAATTCATAACTAATTCACCGTTTATCCGATTGAGCCGATTTTCGGACAGGAGTTAGTTATCGATGTCAGCTACATTTTGTTTTCACATTTCAACTTCAAAAATTGCACGTAAGTCTCTGTGATTTAGCCTGGAAAGTGACGAACTCAAGTGAACATTGGAGGCCCAATTGCACATTCAAAGCCCATTTTCTTTACCCTAATTTCCATTATATAATCACCTTCTTTTCACACAAACCAAGGAGGAGGAAAAGAGAGAAAAAAAACCTTGCCACAATACTGTTAGAATATCAAATTCTTTCAAGAACCCTAAAACCTTGAAATCCTTATTACAAATCCCTCTCTCACTACAAACAAGCCATCACAGTTACAAACCAACACCTCACTACTTCTTCAGTAAGGGTAAGGCTGGCTTGATCTCCATGATCCAAAAGGCATAAAAGCATTCATGTCACTAATTTTCCAGTGAGGGTAAGATTGATTTGATCTCCATGATCAAAAGAGTATAATCATTCATACATGTCATATTGTGCCTAAACATTAAATTTCTTCATATATTGGCTTTATTTGCATTTTATGATTTTATTTAATGTGTTCATGAGATTCAACACTGCAGATTTAGACAGGATCCCATGCAGGTTCATTAAGGAACGTTGAGGCCAAAAGCCAAAAGCCAAAAGCCAAATGGCCAAAAGCCAAAAGCCAAAAGCCAAAAGCCAAATGGCCAAAAGAACAACTTATGCATGACACCAATACATGGCGAGACAGACATCCTGAGAAGATTAAGGAACGTTGAGGCCAGAACACAAATGGCCAACGGCCAGAACACAAATGGCTAACAGCCAGAACACAAATGGCCATGAAACCCAATTCAATGGCCAAAGAATGCAGACCACGGTACTCAGGAGTCAATGAACACGCACGTGATGCCAGAAAGTCAAACAAGGCTTTTTGTCTAATGGGCCAAATTGCTTTCAAAAAACCTTCCTTTGGGTCTGAATACCCCCCATGGTTTGCATTGTTTTTTATTTCTATTTGATTTTCTTTTAATTCTTTTAATGTTTTAATTATTTCTTTTAATTCCATCAAATAATTTTCATAATAAAAATAAAATACAGAAAAATCAAAAAAATGTTTATTGTTATTAATATTAATTTCACCATTATTTTTGTAAATAAACTTTAAACAATTAATTAGATTAATTTAGGTTTCAAAACTTTAATATTTTTCTTAACAAATTAAAATATGTAGAAGTTAGGGTTTTTAACTTTTTATCACTTTTCTTAATAAATAACTTTGTCTTATTATTATTATTATTAATTACTAATTTATTTTGTAAATAAACATATACATAAATATTTTAGTAAATTAGGTTAAACTTTAATATTTTTCTTTAATAATTAAAAATAACTTAGAATTAGGGTTTCTTTTAATTTTTTTTTTAATTTTCTTTATTCCATTAAATACCAAAAACATAAAAAAACATTTCTTTTCTTTTAATTAAATAATTCATTAACCTTTCATTCAATTTAATTTCAAAAGGGTACAACGCCCTTGAACGTTCAATTTTTATTTCGTTTCGCATGTTATTTTATTTTCCTTTGTGAATATTATGTAATTGCTCAAGCCTTGTAATAGTAATTAGGAATTTATTTACTTTCCACATTTTTTATTCAAAACGGGTCTTTGTTAATTTGGCGATGTATAGACCCGCGCCTTGTAATAGCGTAGAATTTTACTTTCCGCACTTTAATTTCCGCACTTTTAAACTGCTAACTTGCATGAAAGAATGAATGACTAATTAAAAACAATGCGTAGATCACCATGATACATGTACAAGATAAATGCTAAACTGAAAATAACACACAAATTCACACACCACTCTTAAGGTACGCCTCACTGTTGCCTTGCCCTCGAAACGTGGTCGTCGAGTATAGGACGTTTTAGTAAGTCCTTATGTCCATGACATGATCCAGTTGCCTCGAAACGGTTGCCTCGGAATTAAAAAGGATCAATGGCATAAGGGTAGCTTCTAAGGTGTCCTATTGTTGCTCTGGTGACCACACTGTCCCTAAACTCGAATTGACCCGAACACCTCCAACGGTGGTGCTACCTACCTCTCAATGGTGGGATGGCACTACCTTAAGGACATTTACACAGCCTAATTCCTTAGAGTAGGTGGATGACTCATGGATACTTGCTCTATTAAAAAACAAATCAAAACTCTTTTCACACCGACACTTTCAAAAAAAGGCTTTCAAAACAATTTTTCAAACACTCTTGAGGACTGATACAAGAGTCGATCTGAAATCTTTAAACGAAACTTTTTCAAATCCACTCACACTTGAAAAGCAAACAAACATTTTGAAAACACAAATGAGCAAGTATCTAAGAGCCCATGGATAACCATGGATAGAAAGGGTGCTAACACCTTCCCTTTCTATAAATCTACCTCCCGAACCGAGAAACTATCTCATAAGGAATTTTGCTGTGCTTTTGTCCTTTCCATGTTGGAGAAAATAAAAGACGGTGGCGACTCTTGCTTCCGCGACATTTCGCGAACCAGATTTAAACAGTCAGTTCCAGATCCACCGATCACAGTCATCAATGAAGTTTTGGTACCACATGCATGAGTCAATGATGTTGCATTACATTATATGTGATATTGAATAATTATTGATTATGTGATGTTGATGACGTTGTGATGTTTGATGATAGATGTTGATGTGAGGATATAATGATAAATTTGATGTGTATTGATGATGTGAAAGTGTTAGTATAATATATGAAGTATGATGATAAGTATAATCCATGATGAATGCTTTTTGTACTACTATATCTATTCCATATATATTTTATAATAATTTGTGATTACTCACCCTTTCTGCTTGGAAATGTTGCCTCTATGCGTGGGGAAATGCTTGAGTCGAAGTTTCAATTGTTTTAATAAACCTATTTTATGAGTGTTACTATGATGGATGTATTTGATATTGATTTTTGATATTGACCGAAAGGATTTCGATGTTAAGGAACTAAATGAATTTATATTTGAGACTATGATTCCGCTGCAAGGTTTAAATCTATTTGTTGATGTTATTGATGATTTAATTATTCAAAATATTTTGAAAACCCGTGTTACGGAGCATGATGTTTTATTATGATGTTTATATGAAGATGTGACACCTTTGTTGATGATTCTATTTAAATTATTTTCATAAATTATATGTGAACTATATGTGTGTGTAGAAGGGTGTTACAATTGTCACCTTGGAATGCAAGCAAGGTTGATCTAAATTTCACTTAGATGTTAAATGAGCATTTTTGAATGGCCCTTTAGATGAATCAGTCTATGTCACACAACCTCCTGGGTTTGTGATTCATGAGGCAGCAAGGAAATTATACATGTCACACAAAGTGCTATATGGCCTCAGGAAGGCACCTAGGGAATGGAACAAGAAGATTGACTCATACAGTCAAATTGGGATGCGTCAAATGCAAGTCTCAGTATGGCGCTATGTTCAGGTTGTTGCACAAGATATAACAATCATCTTCTTATATGTCGATAACTTGGTGGTGACTGGAAATAGCTTAGAGAACTTGTCGAAGTTCAAAGAGTTGATGATTAGGGAATTTGACAAGTCGAATTTGGAAAGCTTGTTATATTTCCTAGGCATGGAGTTTCAAATGTCGAAGCAAGGTGTGTTGCTGCATCAAAAGAAGTATGTAAGGTAGATACTCAAGAGATTCATAATGAATGATTTGACTCCTGCATCTTTTCATGTCGAACCAAAGTTGAAACTGGAGAAGCATGGTCTTAAATGTCCTATTCTTTGATAGAGGAGATTTCAAGACTAAATTATTATGAGTGTCGAATAGTTCCAAGGAATCATCTTTCATAACCACTGAGAAAACCGTTTTTGATCAGTTATCCAAAACTTAGCAAATTGCACTTTATTTGAGGTATATAGAGTACATCTTTTATCATATCTTTCACTCCATTGCTTCTTTAAATAACTATATCGCCAACATGCTTTGCTTGCAACAAGCTTGAAATTATCTTGGTACAAGCAACACATGGAAATACTAATATCTCAACATCAAAATAATGTCAAGACAGATGTTGCAACATCTGACATGACATCCTGAATAAATTCTTTAAGTTATAACAGAAACAAAAACTTAAACTCCAGAATGATAAATAACACAACGATATGTTAACCCAGTTCGGGCTAACTCACCTACTATGGGGGATACCAAACCAGGAAGGAAATCCAATATTAGCAGTACTAGTTCAAAGCTAAAATCCCCCATTTACAACTTCTCGCATATTCTCTACCTAGTGCAACTTCTACCTAGGTCCTCCCTAGATATAAGAAATCACCATCTCACCTCCAATCACCGTAGTGATAAATATAACTCCCATTCACAGGAAATGTTTATATTATAACATAATTTATAAGATTACTCTTCCAATACAAAACTCAGTCAAGACTCTTGACCAATAAAAATACTTGAATTTGCTTAAAAGCTTCATCCAAGAACAATACTCACTCTTGCTTCACAATTTCGAGCATAACATAATGTCAACCACAAGTATCAAAAGATACAAGGGTGACTTACACCTACACAATACACAAAGACTCTCAAAACCTAAAATTATTTTTCTTCCACTCATTTTAAAATTGTTGAAAGATTAAAGATACATTAGGTTAAGTCTTCTTTAAATACACCTTTTTAGACCATGAGCTTCGATATTCTGAGTCCAGAAGTTTCTTGATCCACAAGTTGAGAGTTGTATCTGTTGTGTAGCAAAATCTCCTTAAATCTTTGAACAACCAATACAAATTTCCTAAATTGTCTCAAGGCCCAATTAGGTAACTGTTGTACCCCAAAATTTTCCCTCCCATTTTTTACTCAAGATGCTATCCCAGGGTTTCTTAAAACTCGATTTGGCTCAAAAGTTGATCAGACAGATTCTCTTCCCAGACAATAAATCAACAATTAGGGTTTTGCACTTCTCCAAGGGAGTTGAGTCGTCAAGTTTTCAAATAGGTCTTCATATCTCCTCAGAGTTGCTTAAACCAGTTTTCAAACCTCGCAGTACAAGTTTGCTCAACCATTGGTTCAGATGACTGAAAATGACTACAACAACCCCAAAATCAATCCTTTTGGCGAGAACAAATTCAAACGATTGTAACTTCTTCCTTATTCATTGTTTGTGAGCACTTTTTCATGCGTATGATTCTACCTGATGCCACCTCAAATTTCTATTCACAAGTCAAGAGCTGATTACGCGTAGAAGATCACCGAAATTCGAATGCATTAGAAGTTGCATCCTGAATTTTGACCTAATTTCAAGTAACGGTCGTCTGATTGTTATTTCTTCAAATTACAAGACCTTGAGACGATTATTTTTGCATATTGTACTAAGTGATGTCATCAACAAATTCTCTTCAAGGATCTAGGCCGAATTATGCTTAAAAGGCTATGAAAAGTTGGTGAAAATGCTACGGGTCATTTTGTGGTTTAGAATGTTCTTAACTCCTAAGCTTAGTTCATGTCCTAATCGTGTCCTCAAGAATTTTGCTTTTATGATGAGATCGTTCATGGTATAGAATGTTAGATGCAGGATTTATCAGATGGTTTATTGGTTAGTTCAAGTTATGAGTGTTTGAAGCTTTGGCGATTATTTGATTAAAGTGGATTTTTGATTAATGTTCTCGAAGAATTGCTGGCTCTTTCAAGAATGGCTCAAAGATTCAATTGCATCCATCATTTAAGATATTCGGGCTAATCACGTTTGAAATATCCGCTTTCAAAATTAAATTTCATTCATGTGGACAATGTTGAGCCATACAAATCAACATCATTTCAAGCCCAAATTTATTTTCAATAAATAGTTTGTATCAAGTATTCAATAATCCGGAAGGATTTACCCGAAACTCAAAAATTCAATTCCAATTCAATGATCATCATCCAAGTTTTAAAATAAACTTCAAGGTTCCATTGAATTATGTTACAAAAAAAAACAGTTTCAGAATATACTTCAAAGAGGATTACAATTTAAGATACAAATCACATTTTGTCTTGTTTACAAAAGGAAAATGAAAGAAATAATGTTTCTTCATTCGCTTCATCTTCAAGAAACTCATTGTCTTTCAATCTTGATCGCCCAATTCTCAGTTGCACCTGAAAAAAAAAAAACAAAAAAATTAGCAAGTATGTGAAAGATTCAGGAACTATTTGTTTATAATGAATTTTTTCTCATCATAAGGGTTATGCTTGGAATCAAAAAATTAAGAGGTCATGTGTTAAAGCTCAAAGCCTCATACAAATCAATTTTAATCATGGGCTTTCTTTTCCATTTTCAAATCACAAAGATAAATCTCGGTTCACAAAAAGAAAAGAGGTGGTTTAAATGAAATCACAATGGGCAAATACAAGTTAGCAGCATCATAAATCAAAGATTAAAGCCCAACAAAAGCCTTAATTTTGTCCTATCATTGGCCCAAATAAATATGCTCATTGAAAATCATAAAACATGTTTTTTGATTCACAAATACATCAAATAAGACAAAGAGAAAAGTCATGCATTCCTGCCCAAAAACCTGCTAACAAAATAGTCCAACAATTGCATAAAATAGGCAACATAAAATTTGCAGCAATAAAGATATAACATCAGCATGCCTCAAGTGTTCAAACTGGCCAAACATTTCCCCCCAAAATTTCATCACACTACTATGATAAAAAGGGACAGAAGCATCAAAAGCAAGGGCGGACAACAACAACAATATCACTAAAAACACAAAAATCATCAGAGTTCTTTGTTTCAACAGCAATATCACTAAAAACACAAAAATCATCAGAGTTCTTTGTTTCAACAGCAACATCACTAAAAATACAAAAAAATAATCACAGAAGTTCTTTGTTTCAACAGCAACCACCACGCAAAAAAAAACATCATCCTCATCGTCATCATTTTCCTCACATATCCCTTCAGAATCTAAAAAGGAGAAAGAATGAAAGTTTACAAAGGAGACTTCCCTGTCAAACGAAAAGCCAATGGCGAGAACGATTGAGGAACTAAAAACGGACAGAGGCAGCAACATAACAAGTCCAAAGGGATCGTTCATAAATCTCCAATCCTGTAAGTCTCGCTTCCTGATCTCATAAGCATTTTTCCATTTTGCTTTGCTTTGATTAAGTTTTGAACGTTCTTTACGCTACTGCTTCATGTCATTTTCGTAATTGTTTGAGCATAAAAAAAAAGAAGCAGTTAGACAGTAAACCCTTAAAACATAGCTTACCTCTTCAACCTACCTCTCCCTCTATCGCGGCTAGCCTCAGACCACACCAAGGCTTCCCTATTTCCGTCTTTCTATCAACAACGTTTCGTACTCCATCTTCCAAACAATAACCTGCCATCATCTAGTCACCGATCCGATCGAAGAGGCAAAATAGGTGTTGCTTTCAACTTCCATCGTTGTATTTTTCCTTTCCTACTTCATCAAACCTCTCTCACTCTCATGGCCATCGGAATAGAACTCATGAAGCCCGCCCTCAATAACTTACAGATTCGTCGGAAGTTTTCAGATCCCACTCAGGGACAAACGAGATCGATTTCTAAAGATGATATTTGACGTTTGGAAAGGTGAAGGGGTTTGGATTTGTTTAGAAAGGGATTTCTGTTTTTTACAGTAAGATGAGAGTAGAATTTTGATAATGCGCTTTCCTTCCCCATGTGAACAATGATGACTCTGTGCTTTTCTTTTCTTTTCCCGAAGCAGTAAAACCAACTTTTAACTCGCTTCCCTTTCCCAATAACAAGGCATACGGCGCGTTTTGGTGTGTTTAGGTTTGCATTTCATCTTTCATTTCCTTTGTCAACCGGGTCAGCCCATTGGGCTGCTGGCCCAATCCTTCTTACCATTTTCCCTTTTAGTTTAATTGAAGAGTAGATATAACAAATAAGTAGCACAGTTCGGTTGACAAAGCGTATATGTGACAACCCAAAGAACCTGAGTTCGACTCCTCCCTTGGGCATTTCTATTTTTTTTCTTTAATTCTTTTAATCTTACTTCCCTAATTTGTTAGTTTATATTTAGTTTTAATTCTTAAAATTCAATTAAACTTAAAACATACAATTTTTATAATTAGTTAGTTTAGATTTTGTAAGTAATTTTTATCAACTTCTTTTTTTTCTCTAAAAAAATTTTTTTTTTTAAAAATAAAATTTAATTTATATATAATAAAATTCAAAAAGTATATAGAATAGGATTTTATTTTTTATTTATTCTCACAAACACAAAAATACCAAACAAAAAGATATATACAGTTGACTTAATTTCTTTTAATCAATTATTTTCTTTTCTTTTCTTTCCAAACTTTACAAACAAAATAACTTAGAATTTTTATTGCCATACTTTGTTAATTAATTGTCCTAGACTGTTATAATTAATCGATTCAATTCGATTTGTTTGTATTGATTGTCTATTTTGACTTTTAATCGCATTCGACTCATCCCCATTTGTGAATTTGTACCCCCATTCCCGAAAACTCTGTAATAGCGTAGAATTTCAATTTCCACAATTTACTGTTTTCCTTATACTGTATAGTAATTAGGCGTGCATGGCAAGATTCAAAATTAATCCCTAGATAACCTAATTTCAAAGACAAAATTAACTTGAGTCGAACACACTTTCACACGTGCACCTCTAGGGTAACCTCGCTCGTTGCCTTGGAAATATAGTCAAGTCCCTCGAGTATGGGATGTTTTAGCAAATGACCCTTCGATAACAAAAGATTGTAGTACCTCGATGACCCTCGACACTGCCTTCGATAAAACGATCTCGTCCCTTACAAAAATTTCTAAAACATCACGTAAGTTGATTTCGATGACTGTAAAATTGACCCGCGCCTGTCCCTTTACACCCAACGATGGGGCTTCTTACCTAATCAATGGTAAGATAACAACATTAAAAGGAAGAAAAGAACCTTGAGACCTTTCGAGTAGGTAGATTCGCTCCTAGTGGCTTACTTGCTCACGACAAAAGCATTTTACTCCAACACTTTCATCTCAAAACATTTTCAAAAAGATAAAACATTTTGTATACGTTCTTATAGAGACGAGAACCATTACAAAACATCTTTTCAAAACCACTTTCAAAAAACACATTCCACAAACACATCTTTGAACCTTTTTTTCGAAACAAAACTTTGTATGCGTTCTTATAGAAACGAGAACCATTACAAAGGAATTTTTCAAAACACTTTCAAAAAACACATTCCTCAAACACATCTTTGAACCTTTTTTTTAAACAAAACTTTGTACGCGTTCTTATAGAAACGAGAACCATTACAAAGGAATTTTTCAAAACACTTTCAAAGCCCACACCACAAGCACACTGTCAAACAAAAGCAAGTGATCTAAATGAGTAACTAAGAGCCCATGGAAAACCATGGATGAAAAGGGTGCTAATACCTTTCCTTTTCATAATCTACCCCCCGAACCCGAGAAATAATCTAGAAAGGTCTTTCCTGTGCTTTTTTACCTTTCCTTTTGGATAAAAGAAAAGTCGGTGGCGACTCTTGCTATCCAAACAAATGCGATCAAAATGCAAAACACCAAGTCAGTTCTCCCACCGTATCATAGAACTGGCGAATCTGTTGGGGAGAGTCTAAAAGTGGGGTTACATTAGGGTTAGATCACCTTTACTCACTTTCATTATTTGATTTGTGTGCTTTATATTTAGTTCTTTGTATTGGGCTTGCTTTGATCCTCCAGCCAGATCTGGGACACCTTTTTAGGTAAATAGCAATAGATTATGAAAACTATACAGCGTAGACCGATACGGTTGAAACAATGGCTATGTTTGTGTGCATTTGTGGGTATCGGTATCCCTCGTGATGAATCAAGGAGAATACGGGGCCGCTGAGTGGCGTCATGAAGCACTAATTGACTTTAGAACCCTAATTGAACAAACTTGGCCATTATGACGTAGTGAGATAGCCGGTTTCGATGTAGAGTTGAAAATTGGTTGATACTCGATACTACACTCATTGAGGCTAGACCTTTGGGATATCTCGACCGCAAGAAAAGATTGTTGTGCTGATACAATGCCTAAGAGAAAGGTCAGTGATATTGAGATCCTTTAGAACCCGATCACTATTACTAGGACAGGTTGAGCCAACTAAACTTCAAGAGGGTACTTACCTACAAAACTCATGCAAGCCTAAAACATAGTGACTTGTTTGTTGTGTATGTATATATTTACTTGTACATAAACATCATAAACATCATGAACATCATACGCATGCTCACTAACCATTTCAAGGATTTAGAAATTTATCTTTATTTTTGTTTTGTAGGACATGAATTCTCTCCGAAGAAACACCATCTGAATCAGCTTTCTAAAAGCAGATCCTCAACTTCAAGATCTAGCCTCAAGAGTGCCCGGGGATTCTCCTTTTACCAATAAATATGGTCGAATCCTCAGTTTGGTTACATCCAACTTCCAAGAAGAGATGATGTATGTACTATTCCAATTCTTTGATCCCGTACATCATTGTTTCACTTTCCCGGACTATCATTGGTACCTACAATGGAAAAGTTCTCTCTACTCTTAGGGGTGCTCGTGCTGGATCAGATACCGTTCACCGGTCTAAAAGGGATTCCAAAACCTGAAGTCATCGTCGAAGCTTTACATGTGAAGAGGGCTGACGTCATAGCCAATTGGGAAACAAGAAGCGGGGTTAAAGGCTTTCTAGCTAAGTTTCTATTGGAAAAAGCTCGTTCATTCTAGGATGACATGGATTTCCAAGATTTCAAAGACGTCCTAGCTCTTCTCATTTATGGTTTGGTTCTGTTTCCCAATTCAGACCGATTCATAGATGTTAACACCATCAAAGTCTTTCTCTCTCACAATCCTATACCTACCTTACTAGGATACATCTTGCATTGCCTTCATACCCGCACCATGAAGAAAATAGGTACTCTTTTGTGTTGTATCCCCCTACTCGCTAAGTGGTTCACTTCACACCTACCCTAGTCAGCATTGAAGAACAAGCAAAGACTAACATGGTCCCAAAGGATAATGTATCTCACCCACTCTGATATCCATTGGTGTTCGAGATCCTTGGAAGATGTCTCTATCATTGACTGCTGTGGGGAGTTCCCTAACGTACCTCTGTTTGGTATTAGGGGTGGTATTACCTATAACCCCTGCTTAGCTCTTCGACAGTTTGGGTATGCCCGAAGAGACGGCCCTCACGGGATGCTCATCTAAGGTCTGGTGTTCAACTACGACAAAGAAGACCAAGGTTACCGCCAGAGGTTTACACGTGCTTGGGGAATGGTAAACAAGGTGGACAGTAAGACTTTGGGACACAAAAACTTTATCCCTCTCGAGCCTTACCTTGGGTGGGTACGGGCTCGTGCCCAAAGTCTCTCGATGCCTTACCCTTCCATCCTTCCTGTCATCATGGAGCCTGTTGTTGAAGGAGACGCCCCATACGCCGTTCTTCATCCCGACATGCCCACCTCTCTCGAAGACTTGCAGAAAGCCTGGGTTCAGTTGAAGGAAGAGCGAGACACCTTTGAAGCCCAGTATTACACCAGTGAGAAGAAGGTTCTGGAGCTCACCAAGCTGCTTCATGAAGAGAAAAACCTGAATGCCTAAATTGCTCCAAAAAGGATGCGTTCGGTCTTTTTGTCTTAGGAGTTCGGTTGTATTTTGTTTCTTTCATTGTAAGCCCAAGGAGGCATGATGTATTCAAACTTGGATTTTTTAATATGACGTGTGTTCCTTTTTGGTTTGAACAAATTTAAATCTCTAATTTTCCTTGGAATCATTTGCATATTGCATCTTCATTCATCATAACATCATACAGGTTTCTCATAACAGGTCACCTTATCCTTATATTGTTTATTTCAGTGAGATGGATGTTGAACAGACTGTGAAAGATCTTCAGGCGCATAACGCCCAGTTTCAACAAATACTCTAGGCTCTGACAAAAGGACAAGAGGAGTTGAAGACTCTGCTGGCCAAAGAGAAGAAGAAGAAAGCGAAGAAATCAACCGACGTTGTGATCATGGGGAGGAGGTTTAAAGGAAAATCCAGAAGAACTTTGGACTTTGCGACATCATCAGGCGAAGGAGATAATCAAACCCAGGAAGTGAACAACGACCTAGCATCCGAGGAAGAGGAAGAGTCTGATTACTCTGAGGAACAATATCCTCCTACTGATGATAAATACAAACAACTAGAGGATCGTTTGAATGCTATGGAGATTCAGAGGGTACCCGGTCTGGATTTTGAAGAATTATGACTCATCTCAGGGGTGGTCATCCCACAAAATTCAAGGTCCCCACTTTCGCCAAATACGACGGTGTCTCCTGCCCGAAGCTACATCTAAGGTCATACGTCAGAAAGATTCAACCCCACACGGCTGACAAGAATCTGTGGGTGCATTTCTTCCAAGAGAGCTTATATGGAACACAGTTGGATTGGTTCTATCAATTGGAAGGGACCAATGTTCACAATTGGGAAGAGTTGGCCGCCTCTTTTTATAAACAATATCAGTACAATGCTGATTTGGCTCTGACTAGGACGCAATTGCAAAGCATGTCTATGGGAACAGGTGAAGGTTTCAAAACCTATGTTCAAAAATGGAGGGATCTCGCAGGCAGGGTCCAGCCCCCTCTACCCGACAGAGAATTATTTGATATGTTTCTAGGCACTTATCGGGACCATTTTTCAACCACCTAATTGGAAGTTCCTCAGCTGGGTTTACTGAATTAATCATGACTAGTGAGCGGGTTGAGGACGATATAAAAAGCGGCAAAATTCAAAGAGATGCATCCTCGAGCGTGATGAAGAAGCCTTTTGTTGGAAAGAAAGAGGTCAACGCTGCATATGACTATAGGAATCAAAACAAAACTGACTGTCGCCCAGCGGTAGGGGCTGTCATGATTTCTAACCCTGTGCCAAACCAGCAGCGAAATTATCAGCGCAAACCAGAAGCGCCCATGAGACGGTTTACCCAGATCAACATGACCATGTCTCAAATTTTGCCACACCTTCTGAAGACCAATCTGACAACTTTAAAAGAAGCTTCCAAGAACCCCAATACTGCTTCTCCTTGCTATAACCCGAACGCTCGATGCGCCTACCATTCTGAAAGTCTGAGGCACGATACAAATGACTGTTGGGCCTTAAAGAATAAGGTACAAGACCTTATCGATGCGAAAGAGATTGTGTTTGATCTCCCAGAAACACCTAATGTAATAACGGCGCCAATGCCCAGACATGGCCAAGGTATCAACGCCATTGATGATGATCGTTTTGTCTCCTCCGTTAATGAATTAGTTACTCTTCTATTGACAATTAAACATAATCTACTACAAGCCGGTTTGTTCCCAGGCTACGATGAAGATTGTCACTTGTGCAAGTCTCTACCAAACGGTTGTTTGTTACTAAAGATAAGTGTCCAGCGCCTGATGACTAACAAAGAAATCCTATTTGAAAAGCTACCCCTTATCAAAAGTTCTTATCAAGATGTTTCGATAATCACCATTTCCGATAATCCTCCAGGGTATCCATCAAAAGACCCGTCAAGATTACATCTGTCCCAAGATCCACACCTTTAATCATCAATATGCCAAGACCAATATCATAATCTTCGGATAAAGTTGTTCCCTGGAGTTATAGGGCTGACGTTTATTACTATGGCGTCAAGCAAGATCAGTTGGCTGTCAAATACGAAGTTGCGAGAGATATCGATCCCAGTATCGGTAACATCACTAGGACCAACAAAATAACAAGAAGTGGAAGAGTATTCTCACCTGAGATTTCTCCAAAGACCTATGCTACTCATGTGATTATTCCTACTGCCACTCCTATCCACACTCCCAGCGATACTCCTACTGTTATCCCTGCTATCGATACAAGGGGAAAACAGGTTTTGATTGAGCCCGCCCAAGCAAGAGAACGTCCCGAGATCATCATTGAAGCTTCTAAAAAAGAGATAGAAGAAATACTGAAGATAATCAAGAAAAGTGACTACAACATTGTCGAACAGTTTGGGAAGACCCCCTCGAAGATATCATTGTTGAACTTACTTTTATGTTATGAGACCCACGCCAAAGCCTTGGTAAAGTTTCTTAAGACCGCCCACTTTCCCCAAGAGACCTCCATAGACCAATTTGAAAACTTTATGGCCAGTCTAACTGCTGATAACGGATTGGTCTTTTCTGACACTGATTTAACCTCTAAGGGAAGGAAGCACAACGATGCCTTGCATATTTCCATTGAATGCAGGGGCACCACACTTGCGCATGTTCTGGTAGATACCGGCTCGTCATTGAATGTTTTGCCCAAAAATTCTCTTGACCGACTGGATTGCAAGGGGCTTATCTTGAAACCGAGCAACATCATAGTAAGGGCCTTTGATGGTTCCAAGAGGACAATGCACGGAGAAGTTAGTATCCCTATAAAAATTGGGACTCAGACTTTTGACTCAACTTTCTATGTGATGGACATCCTCCCTTCGTACTCTTATCTATTGGGTCGGCCTTGGATCCATGGTGCATGTGCCGTCACTTCAACCTTGTACCAAATGCTAAAATACCCGATTAAAGGAAAGATTGTCACAGTTCATAGAGAGGAGGATTACATGGTTAACCATCTGAACTCTTTTAGGTATGTTGAGATGGATGGTGAACTCATCGAGACTCCCTGTCAGAACTTTGAGGAGGTTCCAGCAACGGTCGCGGCAACTAAGTCTACTCCAAAGGTCCCGAAGATTACCAGACCTCCACTAAAGATGGCCTTTTTGAAAGATGCTCGAGCAGTAGTTGAAGAAGGAGGATGTACTATATGGGGTCAGCTTCCGGATATTCCCTACAAGTCTGACAAATTTGGGTTGGGGTTCACTTCAGAGGCCCAAAGAGCTGTTCGACGTTCTCACATTGGGGGACCACCTCTGCGTATCCACAATCAAGGAGTCAATGCGGTAGAAGACAGTGATGGCAGTTGTGATATGGACGAATGGATTTTTCCAACCACCGGCGGAGGGCTCAACAATTGGGAGGCCAAAGATTTCATTCCTATTACTTTTATTCAAGAGTAATTATCTTTTAATATTTTCAGGCTTGCAATACTTAAACAATTCAGACTTTTAAAACCTTGTGTCTTACCCGAGGCACAACGGTCCATTTGTGAGGGTTGTCACTTCATTCTCATATGTCATTAATGAATCATGGACGTTTTTGCATCAAATTTTGTGTTCTTTGTCTTTCTTTCTTACATTTTATTTTCTTTCAAAAGTAACTATGCTCTTACACACACTCACATATTAAAATGCAGATCTACATCGACTACGGAGCCCATGGGTAACAGTTCTCCTATGGCCAGTTGTGACTTTGAAAATCCGATCTACCAAGCCGACGATGAAAGTGAGGAAGATTGTGAGGTGCCAGGGGAGTTGGCCAGGTTGTTGCAACATGAAGAAAGGACCATTCAGCCGCACGAGGAGTCGGTTGAAATAGTTAACTTGGGAACTGAGGAAGACAAAAAGGAAGTCAAGGTGGGTGCCAATTTGGAACCTAATGTCAAAGAGCGTCTGATTCAGTTGCTGCATGATTATGTTGAAGTCTTTTCCTGGTCGTACGAAGACATGCCGGGACTGGATACAGACATTGTGGTACATCGTCTGCCTACGAGGGAACATTGTCCTCCAGTAAAGTAAAAGGTTCGCCGTATGAGGCCTGATATGTCAGAAAAGATCAAGGCAGAAGTCATGAAGCAATTCAATGTTGGATTTTTGGCTGTCACCTCTTATCCCCAATGGGTGGCCAATGTTGTTCTTGTGCCCAAGAAAGACGGTAAAGTGCGAATGTGTGTGGACTACAGAGATTTGAATAGGGCAAGCCCCAGAGATGATTTCCCACTCCCCCACATCAACATTCTAGTTGACAATACAACATAACACAAAGTGTTTTTATTCATGGACGGTTTATCAGGCTACAACCAAATCAAAATGGCGCCTGAGGATATGGAGAAAACAACCTTTGTTACACAATGGGGCACTTTCTGCTATAAGGTCATGCCATTCGGACTGAAGAATGTTGGGGAAACTTATCAACGCGCCATGGTAGCTTTATTTCATGACATGATACATCATGAGATAGAGGTCTATATAGACGATATGATAGCCAGATCGCAAACGGAAGAAGAGCATCTTGACCACTTACAAGTGCACGTTCGGAGTACGGTCTGGTAAACTCCTCGGCTTTGTCATCAGCAACAAAGGTATCGAGGTTGATCCTGCCAAAGTTAAAGCGATACAAGAAATGCCATATCCTCGTACTGAAAAGGAAGTCAGAGCATTCTTGGGACGTTTGATTTACATCTCCAGGTTATTTCTCACCTGACAGCTACTTATGAGCCAATCTTCAAGCTCTTGAAGAAAGATCAAGTAGTCAAATGGAATGATGAATGGCAAGTTACTTTTGACAAAATCAAGGAATACTTACAAGAGCCTCATGTGTTGTTACCACCTGTTGTACCCCAAAGTTTGCCCTCTCAATTATCAAGGCCTTTCTCACAAGGATTCTCAAGGTTCAAGCTTGCACAAGTACTTTGGAATTTTCCAGTACCAAAATTAAAAGGAAACTGTCAAAAAGGGAGAAAACAGATAAAAATAAAATTTTGACAAATTTGAAGGAAAATAGGTCTCCTCCGATCCAGCACCCTTCGACTGACTCTAAGCCTCCTTCGAATGCCAGTTTAGGTACATCCTTCGTTTGGATTTGAAACCTCCTTCAAATGCAACTTAGGTACATCCTTCGTTTGGATTTGAAACCTCCTTCGATTCAGCCTTTTGATTGGACAAGTGTGCTACATACATGGTTGAAATCAAAGGACATGACATGTTGGCCACACATGCCCCCTATAAGGAAACCTTTTCGATTCACCAAGCATGCTGCCTGCAAAGCCTACTTCGATTTGGACAAGTTTACTGCCTACAAGCCTGCTTCGACTGGACAAGTTTGCTGCCTGCATGCTTGCTTCGTTTGGACAAGTTTCGATGGGACAAAGTAACCATCTCTATGCATCCTTCAAATCCACTTGCACCAAGGGCCTCTTGCATACTTTGCTTCATACAAGTTTCGTTTGATCCAAGAAGTATCTTCATACAAGATGTGACTAAGTTCTTGCTTCCCTTGAAAAAGCGCCCTTCAACTCAGAAGCCAGGAACTTCCCTCATGCTAAAAAAGACACAAGGAAATGACTCCCTTTATGTTTGTTTCGATCCACATGCTTCGATTGGGCAATATGTTTCCTTCAAGCATGAGCTTTCAATTTGGCAATATGTTTTCTTCGATACAAGCTTCAACTGGGCATTAGCTTGTTTCAACCACAAGCTTCGACTGAGGGAAAGGCTTCCTTTTGGTTTTCTTCAATTCAAAAGTCAATAATCTTCTAAAAGCTTCTTTCGATTCAGAAGTTAATAACCTTCTGAAAAGGGCCATTCGAAGAACACACAGTTGGTCCATTCGAAGGACACACAGCTGGTGAAAACGAATGTCGTGTTGTCCTAGTCTGGTCGAAAGGTGTAGAAAGATGGAGGATTCGACTCAAAAGATCAAGTTGAACATTTAGACCCATAGGCTAGGCTACGTGTTTTCCCTTTTTAGGCCTTTACCCATTTGTTATCTAAGACCACTTGCACTTAATAGCACAGTACTACCTTTTAGAAAAGTTTGTCTTGAGCATTGCGCCTATTTTCCTTCAGAAGGAAGCAACCCATTTGAACCATTCATCTTGCTTTTGTGGCACAAGTGGACATTTACTTTCCAGTTGAGCCTTATTTTATTATTTTCGCTCCCCAAGCAACGCCAAAAAGCATAAGTCACATCTTCTGCACCCCAACTGTCAACAGGCCCCCCACTTGTACCTTTCACGTTATCTATTATTTTATTATTTTGCAAGGCTGGCGATTGAAATCATGTCCATTCTTTTTCTCTATAAATAGAGGAATTTTTGCAAAGCTAAGAGAGGATCTTTGGACCAGAGGAACGAATCACCCAAATTTTCTCAAACACAACAAATCTCTCAAGTCCATTCAACACTTGTGAGATCAAACCCAGAATCACATACTTACTAACTTCGATTCTGAAGAACAAGTACTCTTCAGTATACTTTGAATCCAGTTTGGAAAGAAACATAAGACTTGTTCCTTTCCTTCCTTCGAATCCAGCATTCCAAGCACAGCTGTTGGCCCCCCTCTTTCAAATCCAGAACCCAAAGCCTCCATCAAGGTAAGTCACTCTTACCCTTGAACCTTTCATTTCATGGCATAACATGTAAATAATCTTTTCGTTCGTTTCAAGCATGTATATACCATTGTTCCTTTGGTTTCCCGCCCTTTTAACATGTTTTTTAGAGTTAACCATTTCGTTTTGCTTTCTGTTTACCTGAACTAGTTTTAATTATTAAACTGTTTGCAAGACAAATACTAGCATGGCCTCAGGCCATGTTTCCATTTAAATGCTTTAAATGAAAGAAACAAGAAACAGGAAATAGGAAACGAAGCTTCTGGCTTCTACCCTCTTTTTCCATGTCAAACTAAAGAGACAACCATGAGGAAAACCATGTTGACTTCTAGGCCCAAGCGAAAAGCATGCCTTCACTGACTTCCAGGCTCAGTCGAAAGGCATTCCCTCACTGCTTTCAACCTCCAGTCGAAGAAGACAACAAGGCAACAAGGCAGAACCAGAAGGCTTTTCCATACACTGACTTCCAGGCCAATCGAAGGACAGAACCTCACTGGTGCTAGCCCTAATCGAAGGAGACCAACAAAATTCCAGTCGAAGGGTGCTACTGCCTGGGTCGAAAGACACTCATTTTTCTTAGTTTTATCTTTTTTTTCCTTTATATTTTTTATGCCTTTCGATGTGGTTGTAATAGCTTAGATTTATCTTCCGCAATTTAATTTCCGTAACCCTTAACTGTTAGATGTTTGAATAATAGGCTATGCATGACAAGATTAATCCTTAATTTAAAATCAATAGTAGCTCACCCATGACATGTACAAAGATAAAATTAACTGAAAAAACAATACACTCGCACACGCCACTCTTAGGGTACACCTCACTTGGTTGCCTCAAACATGGTCATTGAGTATAGGAAGTTTTAGAAGTCGTCCTTTTGTCCAAAGATCATAAGTTACCTCGAAACGGTTGCCTCGGAAAAAATGATCTAAGACATTAGGGTTACCGCTAAGGCATCCTAACATTGCTTTAGTGACCACACGTCCCTTAATAAAATTGACCCGAAAACTCCAACGACGGTGCTACCTACTCCTCAATAGTGGGATAACACTGTCTAAAGGACACTTGTACAGTTTAATTCCTTTTTAAGTAGGTAGATGGTTCTTAAATACTTGCTCCTTTTAAAACAAAACAAAACTTTTCACACTTACACTCTCTTAAAAATAAAAACCCTTTTCAAACCCACAAACACAAAGAAAAGCAAACTTTTGAAAACATAATGAGCAAGTACCTAAGAGCCCATGGATAACCTCGGATAGAAAGGGTGCTAATACCTTCCCTTTATATAATCTACCTCCCGAACCCGAGAAACATCTCAAAAAGGAATTTTTCTGTGCTTTTGTCCTTTCCTTGTTGGATAAAATAAAAGACGGTGGCGACTCTTGCTTACCGCGACATTTTGCGAAAACAAACGCAAACGCGAACCAGCATTCCAAAACAGTCAGTTCTCATTCCCACCGATCACAGAACTGGCGACTCTGCTGGGGAAATATAAGTGAGGTGTACCATAGGATTAGATCACTATGTTTTCAATTGTATGCTTTGTATGCTTTAATTTTGTTGGCTTGTATCAAAGTTCTATAGATCCTAACCCGGATCTGGGGATACCCTTTAGGTAAGTAGCAATAAACTGTGAGGGATCTGTCCGACGTAGACCGACACGGATGAAGCAGTAGCTACGTTGGTATGGCACCTTAGTCTGTACCGATATCCCTTGTGTTGGAACAAGGAGAATATGGGTCTTCTAAGGAGTCATTAAGCACCAACTGACCTTAGAACCTTAAATTGACCAACTTGGCCATAGAACAATAGCAGTATGTTACACTCATTGAGACTAAACTCTCGCGATGATTCCGGCCGCAAGAAAAGGTTGCTAAACTGGAATTATGACCGATCGAGGGTAGTCAGTGATATTGAGATCCTCTAGAACCCGGTTACTATTTTTTAGGACAGGTTTAAACCAACTAAACTAAAAGAGGGTAATGCCTAAACTCTACGCCAGCCTGAAATATAAGGGCTATTTGTGTGACTTGTGTGCCTTCAAACTTGAACTACTTGCACATTCTTGTTATTTGACAACATGAGTTCTGTTGTACCCCAAAATTTGCCCTCCCATTTTCTCAACATTTTCTCATCACAAGACCTTTGGAGCTCAAGATCCAGTTAGGGTTTCCTCTGCTCAAGACTTCTCCTTGCACTGTTGACCCAAATTAGGGTTTGTGTTTGCACAAAGATATTTTGACCTAAAATGCCTAAGATGACTTTCATGCTTCATGTTGGACTCCCAAGTTTATCCATACCAAGTTTTAAGTCTTGATTCCAAATTTTGCCCAGTCAATTGGACAGTTGACCTAGAAATCAACTATATTGGGGAAAAAGTCAACTGTGGCCAATTGACAGTCAAATCTCATGAAAATTGACCCACATCAACATTATGAACTCACATGGACCATTTGATCAAGTTTGGATCACAATTCCACAAGAAATTTGATCAGATCACCAAAAGGGCAAAATGGTCATTTTTAGGGTTTTGACTGCACAAAGGCAATTTTTGACAGTTTGACCTAGCCAATGGCAAACCAAGCTCACATATGGACTCAAGGACCCCATGGAATTGTCTTTACATACTCAACAAGTTCAAAAGATCCCAAATGCACAAGATTGACAGTTGAATTTCCCAGTCAATTGATCAATTTTGACTGTATACTGAAAAGTCAAACTTTGACTTTTTGGTCAAAATCAAGTGTCAAGATTCATTTTTCATCAAAACATGCCAAATCATGAAACTTGTTCATCAAGAAATCAAGAATTGCAAATTAGGGTTTGAAATGAAGATTTTTCATAACTTAGAATTTTTCTAAGTTATGAAAAACCCTAATTTTTCCTAACTTTGTCCCACTTTCTCACCAAGATTCATTTGGATTCAAGGAAAAGTAAAAACATGAAAGTTGTAGTCCATTGCAAAATCTACAAATTTGATTCACAAAGTTTTCCCAAAAGAAGCTTGTAGCTCAAGTTACAATTTTTGGAACAAGGGTACCAAACCATTCTTAACTTAGAGAAATTTGACCTATTTTAGGCAGGATTTTTGCCTAACTTCAAGACCATTTTTCACATACTTCCACTTGGAATTTCAATTTGAATTTCAAAGATAGATTGTAGTACACATTCCAAGCTTTCCAAAATCTCTAAGAACTCATCAAACAACCTCATGGTTAGGGAGAATCAAATTTGGCAAGTTGGGAAAAAGTCACTTTGTTTATGGCCAAGTTACATGTTCATACATCTAGGCCATTTTGAAATCAGCTTGCATTCTTTGATTACAGGTCCTATATCTCATTTGCACTCAATAATTTAATGCATATCCCTTGTTCCAAGGCTTTATTTTGTGTGTTCAAACATTATATGCAAGATTAAGCCATTTTTAGATAAAGCATTTTTGCCATTTTTGAAAAGAAGTGCTTTATGTCAATTTGTAAATCAAGAAGGTACAAAGAAAATCTCTGAGGCACAAGTTATTAGACTAATCCCACTGATCAAGGAGAGATTATGCAGCATGCTAGAGGGGCCTGTACAAGCCTAAAACACCAACTTGCCATTTCTTGCTTAAGTTAGAAGTAACTTGGCATAACAAACAGAACTTCACATTCCTGTCAAGGCAAGCTTAAGCAAAGATTGTGAACACATTCTAAACATCCACCCTGACCTAAAACACGAGCCAACCATCTCCATTGCCTTCTCAAACACAAAAACACCATAGAACTGCCAAAACAGGGCACCTGTTGCAGATTGAGTTCCATAACTCAATCCATTCGTGCATTCTTGCTAAAAACACTTCAAACACATCCCACATCATCCCTTGAAACTGTCCCAAGCCTCAAACACGACCTGTAACATCCCTAGCTAACATCACCATTTTCATTTTTCTGTTTTGCAGTTGAAGTACCATAGCACGATTCTCTTGGTTTCCAAGCAAACTAAAGGTTGGAATAGCATCCTGAGACATCAAGGAAGCTATACAAATCATTACTTTGCCTTGTAAGCATCTCCATTGTTGCACACGATTCCAACTGAACAGGTAAGTTTATGAACTTGTATCTCTCTATCCAGGCATTGTTAGGTTTAGATTTGTGAAGAAATTATGTCACATTCATAGCCCTGAACATGCCCATATAATTAGTTTTCATTTATGTTATGTGTGCTATGAGAATTTGATGTCTGAACATGGAACAAAAACTAGGTCAGGAATTGGGGGAGAAGAAATTCTCTCTCATTTCTGAGAGTTAGATTGATTTCTTTATATGTCTAGAATCGTGGCTTCAAGCTCTACAGGTTTCATGTTGCAAGATTTGGCAAAAGATCAAGGAATCTGGAGATAGGAAACGCGTGTTGTTGTTGTTCATACAGGTCCTGAGGTTGAAGACAAAGTCTTCATGGGCTGGGCCTGTTTCATTTTCCTATTTGCACCCTTTTGTTACTTTTGAACCCCCCTTGGCCCATTGTGCTTATTTTTACAATTTTTTGACTTTTGCTTTTTATTTCTGACTTATTTATTTTTCCTCATAATATTAAAAATATAAAAAATATTTTTCACACCATTTTTATATTTATTAGGCATTTATTTGTTTAAATTGATGTTTGTACATAAATAATACATAATATCTTTTATTTAAAAAATACTAAAATTAATACCAATACATTTTATTTTCTGATTTTTATTTCATTTTGTCTTTTGAAAATATTTTATGAAAAAATACTTTTTTTATAAAAAAAAATTAAATATTATTATTTTGTACATATTCAATATATTTAGTAAATAATACAAATACATATATATTTATTAGTATATTTAGGAAAAATACCAAAATATATACATTTTTATTTTTATTAATATTTAACATTAAAAATACCTTTTTGACAAATATACTTCTCTTTTATTTATTTTTTGTATATAATTAGTAAACATTGTATATAATAAATAATTAATACCTTTTATTTAGTAAAATTAGGGTTTTTGCCCTAAACATGAAAATATTCAAAAAAATAACTTTCTTTTAATTATTTTTATTTTTATTTTATTTGTGAATAAAATATACACTTACACAAAAAAATACTTTCACATACATATTGCTTTATTCTTACATATCTTTACATTTACATTTGCGCAATTCAATTTGGTTGTAAATATTGGGTACCATCCTCCTATGAAGTCTCATCCCCATTTGAACATTTGTACCCCCATTCCCATGATCATTGTGTAATAACTTAGAACTTTTAAATTTCGCACTTTAAATGCTTCCTAAATATACCATGCTAGAATTAGGGTTTGTATGCAAATCAATTAACCAAAATAGTTTGACCTAATTTCAAGATAAATAAGCATGAAAATGGACAACACTAATCACACTTGCACCCCTAGGGTATCCCACTTGTTGCCTTCAATAATGGGCCATATTGCATGTTAGGTCTCTTTGGGCAAAACAAATACAATTCCAATGATCATAGTCCCTCGATGACTCTTTCGAAAGTTGCCTAAAAAATGATCAAGTCCCTCCAAGGAAAAATTGCCCAAAGATACTTGGCACCATTGCAATTATGGCCTAAACGATGACCCGCGCCCGTCCCTTTCACATCCTAACACAAGATTGTCCACCAAATGCAATGGTGGAACAAAATTGTTAAAAGGGTTAAAAACATAGGAGAAATCTTTGAGAAATTTAGGAGTAGACAACCTCTTAGTTACTTGAATCAAACTTGTAAAACAAAACACTTGCCTATTTTCAAACCACACATCACTACACTTTCAAAACAACTTTCAAAAAACATTGAAAACCTTTTCAAAAGACATACACCTTTGTATACATCCCAACATGGATCATTACAAAGGTTGCCACCACATTGGCCTCTTTTCAAAACATTTTTCAAACCCACACACACAAAAGCACCATTTCAAACAATTGAAAATTAAGACAAGTTGATCTAAGCAAGTAACTAAGAGCCCATGGATAACCATGGATAGAAAGGGTGCTAATACCTTCCCTTTCTATAATCTACTCCCCGAACCCAAGAAAACATCTCAAAGGTTTTTGCTGTGCTTTTTAACCTTTCCTTAGGATAAAATAAAAAGTCGGTGGTGACTCTTGCTCAACCGAAACATTTGCGAAAACAAACGCAAAACCTCAAGTCAGTTCTCCCACCGTATCACAAGTTCCTTGCAGGTTTTGTCTATAGTCCTTATCCAATAATCTGGATTTATTGCACGGTTCACTTACATCACCTCACACTTTTGCTTAAACGCATATCACACACATCATAACATCATGCCTTAACATTTCCTTAACCATTTCATGGATCTCAAGGGTCTGTGATGCAGGTTATGGTAAATCAAATGGCTAGCAAGGTGCAAAGGGGATTTATTTTCCTCTAGCCAAGGTTGTCTAGAAATCCAAACATGATAACTTGAGTCAGGGGCTATGACCCACTCGATATGGTGAGCTTGACTCTTGAAGAAGGACTCTCAGCAACATGAAGCTCCTTCAATCAAGCTACCAGATTCAAATTCTAACAGTTTTTTGTTTACCCCACGAGATACTTGAAAACATTTCATACATATATCATATATATCATTGCATAACAGGTCATCCAGTACAGGTCTCTCATGTTCCCGCTGTTTATTTCAGCAATGGCTCTCCCACAAGACAACCAAGATCTCCAGGCTCAAAACGCTCAACTTCAAGAAATGTTTCTGAACCTATCCCAGGGGCAGGAAGAAATAAAAGCTCTCCTCACAAGGGGCTTAGTCCTAGGGAATCCAGGCGGCGTCAGGATTGATCAGTTGGAAGGGCTACAAATTGAGTTGGAAACAATGAAGATCCAGATGATGAGACAACTGGTGGGCCAGATGGCTCTCATTCAAGACCCGGCTCAAAGACAAGAAGAGCTCAGGGTCCTCGTCAACACACTACTTCAAAATGATCAAGTGGGGCAAACAACTAGGGTTGAAGATCAAGTCATCATTCAACCACCTTTGGGGTAAGAAGACAAGGGAAAAGCTCCTCAGCCTGCTTCAGGGTCACAAGCCCAGCATCAACCTCGCCAGCGTCAACGGGGTAATCGGCGTAAGCAAAATACGTCTGGAAGACATTTCTCTGAGACTGATATACCATCATCTCTAATACTGAAACGCTTGTTGGAGGTCAATCTGATTCCTTTAAGGGATCCTCCTCGGAATCCCAATACCTCTGCTCCTAGCTATCATCCCGACGCAGTTTGTGCATACCACTCCTATAGTCCTGGACATGACACTGACGAATGTTGGGCTTTGAAAAACAAGATCCAAGACTTGATTGACGGAAGAGTGATGGAATTCATGCCGGATGGCGAAATGAAAATCTTTCATTAAGGGTTCTCCACCTGAAATGACTAGTTCAAATTAAGAGACTTTTGTTCATTTAAATTCTGAAGTTGTATCTTTCTTTGCTTATTCAAACAATTATTATCATGTCAAACATTATTACTTTATCAATGCATTGCATATGTCTGTTCTGAATCAATCCATTCGTATTCACTATATTCAAATTGCTTTAATTTTTTTGTGATGTTCAACTCTCGATTAAAAAATTCTAAGCCTTTTGAGGGAGGATGACAAAAATGATATCAAAATCCTTACAATATGCTTTTGAACAGACCCCGCTGACGATGTACATGCATTGTTTCAAATCCTAAACAGTGGAGTTATAAGGAAGATAATCCCTAGTCAACCCCTTTGAGCCAAAGAAGTTGGAGTTTTTCTTTTCACAAATTAAAACCCTTAATTATAACCTGGGGCAGGGTAGTTTTCTCAATTGATCCAGGTGCACAATGAATGGCATCAAAGAAGTCCTACTGAAACAAAAGACGGTGTTGGTTCCGTATAATTGTAAATACAGGCGTTCATTATCTCTCAAAATAAAAGCCCAATAAGTCAAAACCTGTGAAGGAGACTTAAGAAAAACTGGGGCATCCCGCTGACTGTAATCACAAAAAGAAACAGTTCAGGAAAAAGACAGGGATAATAAAATCAAAAAGAAAGAGATCCTACAAGCTCTCAATAAAAATGACTGCATGTTCAAAATAAACTGTCAGTATCCGAACCATCATTGGAATACCAGAGCAAAGATTCAGACATGATCTAAATGCACGGTTAGCTGAGTTTAGGATCAAAGAACATCACGAAGAGCGGGTGGGTACAAATAAATTTTGAGCCTTTATCCTTTGTTTCTTAAACTGTGAACCAGGCCACGTTATAACCATTAAAAGTCCTAGCTGAAGCATGGGTTAGTTCGAAAGCATACTGTTACAAAAGGTATCCTGACTCCTATAGGGCTTGCTGTAAATCCTGAGTTGACATCACATTTTACAAAAATTCGCTTGTTTTATTAAAAACTGCATTTTCAAAGAACTTCAAAAAAGACATAAGCTTTGCATTCTTAAAATAAAATTGTTTGCATATGACTATTTGCTCAAACAGCAGAGAAATTCGCACGACGAATATCTAGTGAACAAAAACCGTTTCAATAAAAAAGGTCACCTCAAGTGGAAAAAACACTTCCAATCCAGGGGAAAGACATGAGCATTGTCCATCATATGGGGCAGTTAAGTCAAGATTCAAGGAATCTCTTAAAATGCCAAATAGCCAGGGGAAAATCTCCACCTGAATCAATTGGGGCATTGGACATGGATTCCCGCAACGAATCTTGCACGATCAAACGAAGATCTTCTGGTAGTATGGTAACACAACACTACCAACAGTGGCACCTCCCTACATCCTGAGAGTATGGACATAGTCAAAAAAGTACTACGCATATTCAAAGACCCACTAGGTTGACTGGCCTAGGCAAAAATAAGGGCTTCCCGGCGAACCAAAAGGGTTTGGGCAAAAATAAGGGATGAAAATGAAAAATTTGTACACCCGACAAGTCGAAAACCTGGAAAGGAGGCTTGGTTAAAAAAGGGTATCCCGGTGAACTGAAAAACCCGAAAGGGCGGTCCAGGAAAAAATTAGGGATCAAAGCGTACGACTATGTCTCGTCATCTCGTTACTGGCCTACCAGAAGAAGACTTGTCATTTCAATCTAAAGATACCAAGCACCTCACAGGTTGGGATAATACTCTATCCACAAGGCCTCCGCAGGCACCTTCTCCCGCAGAAACAGGGGCAATAAAATTGTCCAAACTATACAGCTGCTCTGCTCACCAGGTACCAAGGTATATTCAGCTGAAGAATATGGCTACGATACCTTCACTCCCCGCAGAATAAGACAGTAATGGTAGCTCTCCCTGCTGAGACTTGCAACCATGAACGAATCAGCAATACTCTCCCCAAGCAGAGTTAATCTACCATCAGCCTTGAAAAGGTTGGGTATCCCCAGAAGGTCTTAATATTCCTCAGCAGAGTATAAAGACATTCCCCAGCAAGTATAAGAACATCTCCAGCAGTCTTAATATTCCTCAACAGAATATAAGAATGTTCTCCGGCTGAATACAAGACACCCCAGTGGAGTCATTTCCCCAGCGCAGTCTAAAAAAGGCTTCCCCGCCAGAGTTGAATCATCTTCCCCAGTAGATTCTGGAAGCTTATCCCCTGCAGAGCGCAAATAAATCTCCCCATCCAAATTCAGAAGGTTATCCTCACAAGAGTCTAACTGGGTTATCCTCAGCAAATTGCAACTGAAAGGTCATCCCCAGCGAAGTTCTTTCTATCCCCAGCAGAGTCCATCATTAAAATACCCAACAGAGCTTATCAACGGAATCCCCAACGGAGTTTATCGTTAAAATCCTCAGCAGAACATCTCTTCCCCATAGAGTAATTCCCCGCAGAGTAATCTCTTCATCAGCTTATTCCCCAACGGAGTTCTCTTCTCTTGTAGGCTTCTTCTCACAATCATCTTCGTTCATCATCCCCAGCGGAAACGAAGAACTCAACTTTATTCTCCAGCGGTTCCGGGATTTATTTTCCCCAGCTGAAACATCACGTTTCCATACATCATGATACATGCATGAAAAATTCAGTTAAGTTCTCACCTTAGTCGAAGATCTGACCAGTTCTTAAACCTCACTTGAATTATCCTCGGTTGAATTTCAGATAAGGTTCCCAATCTCGACAGTTTCTCTACGTCATAGTGTGGATGAGTACTATAACCTCAACGGTATACTCCCGGTGAGCATGAGTCAGTTCCTAGATCTTGATGTTTTCCTCCATCATAGTGTGGATGAGTTCTATAACCTCAACGGTATACTCCCGGTGAGCACGAGACAGTTCCTAGATCTTGATGAAGATGCTTCTCTATGTCATAGTGTGGATGAGTACTATAACCTCAGCGGTATACTCCCGGTGAGCACGAGTCAGTTCCTAGATCTTGATGTTTTCCTCCATCATAGTGTGGACGAGTTCTATAACCTTAACGGTATACTCCCGGTGAGCACAAGACAGTTCCTAGATCTTGATGAAGATGCTTCCCTATGTCATAGTGTGGACGAGTACTATAACCTCAATGGTATACTCCCGGTGAGCAGGAGTCAATTCCTAGATCTTGATGTTTTCCTCCATCATAGTATGGACGAGTTCTATAACCTCAACGGTATACTCCCGGTGAGCACAAGACAGTTCCTAGATCTTGATGAAGATGTTTCTCTACGTCATAGTATGGACGAGTACTATAACCTCAGCGGTATACTCCCGGTGAGCATGAGTCAGTTCCTAGATCTTGATGTTTTCCTCCATCATAGTGTGGACGAGTTCTATAACCTTAACGGTATACTTCCGGTGAGCACGAGACAGTTCCTAGATCTTGATGAAGATTCTTCCCTACGTCATAGTGTGGACGAGTACTATAACCTCAACGGTATACTCCTTGTGAGCACGAGTCAGTTCCTAGATCTTGATGTTTTCCTCTGTCATAGTGTGGACAAGTTCTATAACCTCAACGGTATACTCCATTGAGCACGAGACAGTTCCTAGATCTTGATGAAGATGTTTCCCTACGTCATAGTATGGACGAGTACTATAACCTCAACGGTATACTCCATTGAGCACGAGTCAGTTCCTATATCTTGATGTTTTCCTCCGTCATAGTGTGGACAAGTTTTATAACCTCAACGGTATACTCCATTGAGCACGAGACAGTTCCTAGATCTTGATGAAGATGTTTCCCTATGTCATAGTGTGGACGAGTACTATAACCTCAACGGTATACTCCATTGAGCACGAGTCAGTTCCTAGATCTTGATGTTTTCCTCCGTCATAGTGTGGACAAGTTCTATAACGTCAATGGTATACTCCATTGAGCACAAGACAGTTCCTAGATCTTTATGAAGATGTTTCCCTACGTCATAGTGTGGACGAGTACTATAACCTCAACGGTATACTCCATTGAGCACGAGTCAGTTCCTAGATCTTGATGTTTTCCTCCGTCATAGTGTGGACAAGTTCTATAACGTCAATGGTATACTCCATTGAGCACAAGACAGTTCCTAGATCTTTATGAATATGTTTCCCTACGTCATAGTGTGGACGAGTACTATAACCTCAACGGTATACTCCATTGAGCACGAGTCAGTTCCTAGATCTTGATGTTTTCCTCCGTCATAGTGTGGACAAGTTCTATAACCTCAACGATATACTCCATTGAGCACGAGACAGTTCCTAGTTCTTGATGAAGATTGTAGGTGTTTAGGTATTGGCTTGCATTTTTGGTAAATCCCAAGTGTATGTGTGAATGTCATGACTGATGTCATAACATTCTAGTTCAGTTTGTACTGACTCATTAGGTACCTTTGCAGAAAAATATTGTAATTCAAATACTGATGTTTATAAGTGTGTATCTGAGCATTTTGCAAAATGATCACATTTTGCTAAATCAGTAGACAGGTTTTCTCAGATGTCATAACAGATGTTATGACATCCTGTTCTGAACTAACAGGATTGCAGGATTGGATAAGTCTGAGTTTTTTCAGGAAATAACTCAGTCCTTCCTGAACAGAATCCTGCGTTTTCTGAGGAGTAACCTAGCTCAACCCTAACCTGGTTAAATAAAGTCCTGTGACCTGGTCTTTAGGTCAAACGGAATTATCCCTAGGTTTTTGGAAACCCTAACTGAAGTTGCAGCTGCTATATATATTCAACAGAGCTGCTGTTTTTCAAGTATCCATTTTTTGATTGATCAGAAGATCATTTGTAATCGGTATAGATTTGATTATTGTACTCCAAGCAATTATCATTGTGATAAGTGCCTTGGAATAGGTTTTTAATTGTAAGGGTTGTGTAGCACTCAAAGCTTTGAAGCAAGAGTGTTTGAATGTCCTTGACTAAAGCTGTGAAGTAGAGTCAAGTTAGTTGTGTGCATCACTCAAAGCTGTGAAGCACGAGTGATTGTGTTGCTTGATTAAAAAGCTGTGAAGCTTAATCAAGTGTTTGTTTTTGAAGAGTGTCTTCATCAATTCTTAAGTCAAATTGGTTTATGTATCACTGTTGTGATTGAGGGGGAGTGAGTAGGAACTCAGGTTTAAGTTGTACTTAGATTGGAATTGCATTGGGTAGGTCTTAAGTGAAGGAGATAAACTGGTTGGTTTATTCCTGAATTAACATCTCTTATAGTGGATTTCCTCCCTGGCTTGGTAGCCCCCAGAGTAGGTGTTGTTGCACACTGAACTGGGTAAACAATTGACTGTGTTCTTTATTGCTTTTGTATTTACTGTCATATAGTAAGTCAGATACGGTGTCATAACATTGAACGTGACATTGAGTATCTGCAGCCAGAATTTCAATTGGCATCAGAGAAGGCACCCTGCCTGTATTACTGGGTGAGATCTAGGGATATCACTTTCTGGCACTATGGACAAAAAGGAGTTTTTGGAAATAGACCACCCATTCTGGACGGAACCAATTATGACTACTGGAAACCTCGTATGATTGCCTTCCTAAAATCTCTGGACAAAAAGGCTTGGAGAGCTGCTGACAAAGGATGGATTCATCCCACCTTAACTGAGATAGATGGGACAATCAGTCTGAAGCCTGAGGAAGATTGGAGTAAAGAAGAAGATGAGTTAGCTCTGGGAAATTCAAAAGCCTTAAATGCCTTGTTCAATGGAATTGATAGAAACATTTTCAGACCAGTACATCAATATGAACTGGCCAAGGAAGTTTGGGACACTCTCAAAACTACTCATGAGGGCACTTCCAAAGTAAAAATGTCAAGGCTTCAGATGTTGACTACCAAATTTGAGAATCTAAAAATGATGGAAGATGAAACCATTCATGAGTTTCACATGAACATCTTGGAGATTGCCAACACCTCAGGAGCACTGGGAGAAAAGATGTCAGAAGAAAAACTGGTGAGGAAGATTCTCAGATCCTTGCCTAAAAGATTTGCAATGAAGGTAACTGCCATAGAGGAAGCCCAGGACATTAGCAAGTTGAAAGTGGATGAACTTATTGGGTCTCTTCAGACTTTTGAGATGGGGATCACTGATAATGGTGACAAGAAGAACAAAAGCATAGCACTTGTATCCAACACTGATGTTGAATACAAGGAGGATGAAGAAGAAAACATATCAGAAGCTATTGCCATGCTTGGAAGACAGTTCAACAGGCTCATCAAAAGAATGGACCCAAAGTCAAGGTCTAATGTTCATAACATTCCCTCTAACATTGACAGTTCCAGTAGAAGACCAAGGTCAGAAGATAAGGGAAACCAAGGCAGAGGTATTCAATGCCATGGATGTGAAGGATATGGACATATTCGAGCTGAATGTCCTACCTTTCTTAAGAAGCAAAAGAAAGGAATGACTGTTACTTGGTCTGACTATGATTCAGAAAGTAATTCTGAAGAAGAATCTGCCAAACTAGTTACTGCCCTAACTAGTGTTTGTACTTCTGAAAGTGACACTAGTGATGAAGAAGTGACATTTGAAGAACTGGCTGATACCTACAAGAAATTGTGTATCAGAAGTGCTGAAGTCTGTGTGCAGAATGAGAAACAATCAAAACTCATTATAAAGCTGGAGGCTGAAAAAAGGGCAAATCTTGAAACTATAAGTCATCTAGAAGGAGAAGTTCAACTGCTGAACTCACAACTGAATCAAATGACCAAATCTGTCAAGATGTTGACCAATGGAACAGACAAATTGGAAGAGATCCTTCAGGTTGGACAAAATGTGGGAAATAAATCTGGACTAGGATTTATGGAAGCAAAGAAATCTGGTACTGGTAAGCAAATGTCAAAACGGATGTCTCAACACAACTCTCAACATCAGGAACAGAGACATATGAAGAAAAGGTACCAAAGATGGAAATGTCATCATTGTGGGAGATATGGTCACATAAAGCCCTTCTGCTTCAGATTACATGGATATCCTAATCAGAACTCAGGTGTCAAACCTAAGTCTAAAAAGGTACATCATGCTCCTAAATGGAAGAAAAAGGCTACTGCACTGATAGCTCACACTTCCCTGAGGGTCTCTGCAAAGGAAGATTGGTACTTTGACAGTGGATGTTCCAGACACATGACTGGATTAAAAAATCTCCTCAATAATGTTATGCCTCACACCACCAGTTTTGTGACTTTTGGAGATGGTGCTAAAGGTGAAGTCAAAGGAGTTGGTAATTTGGACTGCCCTGGAGTTCCAAGTCTGAATAAAGTACTGCTGGTAAAAGGGTTGACTGCTAATCTCATTAGTATCAGTCAATTATGTGATCTAGGATTCAAGGTCAACTTTTCTAGATCTGAATGTCTAGTAATTAATGAAAAACTAGAAGTTGTAATGAGAGGAATCAAATCCAAAGATAACTGTTACGTGTGGCAGCCTGAGAACACTGATATCTCCACCATGTGTCAAATCATCAAAGAAGAAAAAGAGATGAAACCGTGGCAGCATAAGCTTGGTCTTCTTCATCTAAGAAGAATAAAAAAAGCTATTTCTATGGAAGCTGTCAGAAGAACTCCAAAACTACAGGTTGATGATATCTGTGATGTGGCAAATAAACTTGAAGAAGAATGTGTTGTCAGAACCTTAAGTCATCTTGACAAGGATGTTGGAAATAACAAGTCTCATAAATTCTGTTCTCAAAACATCTGGTCAAAACAGATGCTCCCTGAGTACAATGTTACACAAGATGTTGTGACATTGTGTTGTGACAATATGAAAACATTCAACATTTCCTTGAACCCTATTGACTTTGAAGAGAAGAAGTCATTTAAACTGGAACATAGTTTCCCTAAGCTTCAGCTGACTGATTCTTCTACCAAGGCTCTTGTTGGAAATAAACTTGAAAATTTGAGGGGCAGGTTGGGTATTCACCAACATGAGAAATTATAGCAATTAATTTTGCGTAAAACAAGGGTTGAAGGGATTAATTTTATTAAGTCTATATTTAGTGGGTTAATCATACTCTTTCACAATTCCTTCAAAAGCTTTAAGAAGTTGAAGAGACTCCCTTTTACCCCCTACCTCTCTCATCCTTGCAACCTGTTTCCTCCTCCCAATCAAAGATTTTTCTCAAACTACTACCATTACTCAAAGTCAATCAAAATGTCTCAGACATCGTCTTCAACCATGGCGACTTCGTCTTCCTCATCATCGTCATCATCTGACCAAGATTCTAGGGCAATCACTACATGCATAGAATCTGAAGTTCTTGAGGTCACTCCTCTCAGGGAGATGGCAACTGACCCAGCCAGAGTCAAAAAGCTCAGAACCAGACATGCAGGAAGAGCTCAAGCTACAGCCTCTGGTAATTCTTCTCATCCTTCGTCTTCTGTACCTAATAGAGAAGGATCAGTTCAAGTTCACCAAGCTATTGCTAGGCTGGTTACTAGTATACTGAGTGGCAACCAATCTGTACCGGGGATTTCTATCCCTTTAAATCAATCAGAAAGTCCAAATGTGGAAGTTTTTGAAAATGTAGATGTCACTAAGAATGTTGTGACACCAAAAGACAACATTCAGAACCCCTCTGAAAAGGCTGCTGATCCACCTATCATTGATGTGGATGAAGATTACTCTGATAATGAACTGATTGCTAATGTGAACCCTAGCATAGCTAGGAGATTGATGAAAAGAAAGAGTAGTCAGAATGATAGACCTGATGCTAAGGAATCCAAGGCTGAAGGCATGGCTGAGAAAAGTATCCAGACAAAAGGGAAGAAGGCCCAGGTGCATACTGCTAGACAACCAATCTCTAAGAAGAGTAAAGAACCTGAAACTTCTGATTCTGATGAGGAATCAGAATTTGAGATTGATATTGAAGAAACTCCCATCAGAAGGAAGCTCCCCTCCAGCAAGATTGCTAGAGTGCCTGAAGTGCCAACAGACAACATCTCTTTTCATCATCCTGACAATGCAAACAGATGGAAGTATGTTTGCTTAAAGAGAATAGCCTTAGAGAGAGAACTCAACAATGATGCCTTGGAGTGCAAAGACATCATGGACCTGATCAAGAATGCTGGGCTAATGAAGACAGTGATAAAGTTTAACAAATGTCATGAAAATCTGGTCAAGGAGTTTGTAGTGAACTTGTCTAATGATTGTGCTGATGGAAGGTCAGCTGACTTTGAAAGTGTGTTTGTTAGAGGAAGAAGGGTCAAGTTCTCTCCATCAGAAATCAACAAGTTTCTTGGAAGAACAAATGAGGACTGTCCTGATCTAGAGGCAACTGACAATGAAGTTTGTCTAACCATCATAGCCAGGCAAGTAAAGTGCTGGCCTTTGAAAGGGAAGCTGAAGGCTAGTAAACTCAGCATGAAATTTGCCATCTTGCATAAAATAGGTGCAGCCAACTGGGTGCCTACAAATCACAAATCAACTATCTCCACAGGATTGGGGAGATTTATCTATGTTGTGGGAACCAAGACTGCTTTTGACTATGTGAGGTACATCTTTGAACAAACTTTAAAGCATGCTGGCAGTTATGCTGTCAAAGGACCAATTGCCTTTCCCTCCCTTCTTTGTGGAATCATCCTTGCACAATACCCTGATATCCTTGTGGCAAGAGATACAGTCTGCAAAAGAGCTCATGCCCTTGGCCTGCACTACAAACTGTTTCAGGGATCTCATGCTCCAGACATTGTCATAACATCAGCTGAGACATCGTCTGTGAAGACCCAGTCCAAGACATCATATGTCATAGCTGTTTTAAAAGAAACTTGTAAAGAGCTGGATACTAGAAAAAGGACCCTAGAAATTCTAATTGCCAGGCTAGAAAAGGAGGAAGCTGAAGAAAACAGAAGGGAAGAAGGTGAAGGACATCTCAACATTGAAGAAACTAGCTCCTCAGAGTCTGATGACAGTGCTTGAAGGTTGATTGCTGTTTGGTGGTGTTGCTGGTTGGTGCTGATATCTGGTGGAGTTTGGAAGTTGTTTTCTGCTGCTGCTCTTATTATTTTGTTTTGGATAACTGTATAATTTTATGAACATGTTTCTTTGGCCCATTTGTGGCTAAAGAGGGGGAGAACATTTTGGTACTTACTTAATTAGTACTTGACATTCTATTTTTCTGCTGTAACTTATTTCTGCTGCTATCTATCTCTGATTGTTTAGGGTCTTTAGCCAAAAATCTGCCAAAGGGGGAGTTTGTAGGTGTTTAGGTATTGGCTTGTATTTTTGGTAAATCCCAAGTGTATGTGTGAATGTCATGACTGATGTCATAACATTCTAGTTCAGTTTGTACTGACTCATTAGGTACCTTTGCAGAAAAATATTGTAATTCAAATACTGATGTTTATAAGTGTGTATCTGAGCATTTTGCAAAATGATCACATTTTGCTAAATCAGTAGACAGGTTTTCTCAGATGTCATAACAGATGTTATGACATCCTGTTCTGAACTAACAGGATTGCAGGATTGGATAAGTCTGAGTTTTTTCAGGAAATAACTCAGTCCTTCCTGAACAGAATCCTGCGTTTTCTGAGGACTAACCTAGCTCAACCCTAACCTGGTTAAATAAAGTCCTGTGACCTGGTCTTTAGGTCAAACGGAATTATCCCTAGGTTTTTGGAAACCCTAACTGAAGTTGCAGCTGCTATATATATTCAACAGAGCTGCTGTTTTTCAAGTATCCCTTTTTTGATTGATCAGAAGATCATTTGTAATCTGTATAGATTTGATTATTGTACTCCAAGCAATTATCATTGTGATAAGTGCCTTGGAATAGGTTTTTAATTGTAAGGGTTGTGTAGCACTCAAAGCTTTGAAGCAAGAGTGTTTGAATGTCCTTGACTAAAGCTGTGAAGCAGAGTCAAGTTAGTTGTGTGCATCACTCAAAGCTGTGAAGCACGAGTGATTGTGTTGCTTGATTAAAAAGCTGTGAAGCTTAATCAAGTGTTTGTTTTTGAAGAGTGTCTTCATCAATTCTTAAGTCAAATTGGTTTATGTATCACTGCTGTGATTGAGGGGGAGTGAGTAGGAACTCAGGTTTAAGTTGTACTTAGATTGGAATTGCATTGGGTAGGTCTTAAGTGAAGGAGATAAACTGGTTGGTTTATTCCTGAATTAACATCTCTTATAGTGGATTTCCTCCCTGGCTTGGTAGCCCCCAGAGTAGGTGTTGTTGCACACTGAACTGGGTAAACAATTGACTGTGTTCTTTATTGCTTTTGTATTTACTGTCATATAGTAAGTCAGATACGGTGTCATAACATTGAACGTGACATTGAGTATCTGCAGCCAGAATTTCAAAGATGTTTTCCTCCGTCATAGTATGGACAAGTTCTATAACCTCAACGGTATACTCCATTGAGCACGAGACAGTTCCTAGATCTTGATGAAGATGTTTCCTCCGTCATAGTGTGGACAAGTTCTATAACCTCAAAGGTATACTCCATTGAGCACGAGACAGTTCCTAGATCTTGATGAAGATGTTTCCCTACGTCATAGTGTGGACGAGTTCTATAACCTCAGCAGTATACTCCCGGTGGGCACGAGATAGTTCCTAAATCTCAACAAAGTTAGACTTCCCCAGCGGAATCTTCTACAAACAACAAGTATGCAAGTTCTCGCTAAGGAATCTCTTATGCGATCGACACTCCTGCAGATGGCATCTATAAGCCCATCCTCCTACCAACAATCTCCAAATGGCATCTGTAAGCCCATTCCCGACATCACAATGCTGATACTACACCATACGAGTGCAAATTTTTGGGCACTCTAGTGTTCAATTATCTTCCACCTTCGGATCACGAAAGGCTCGAAAGCCAATCTATATCCTCAGGTTTAAGAAAATTGAACAGGGGCAACTGTTGTACCCCAAAATTTACCCTCTCAATTATCAAGGCCTTTCTCACAAGGATTCTCAAGGTTCAAGCTTGCACAAGTACTTTGGAATTTTCCAGTACCAAAATTAAAAGGAAACTGTCAAAAAGGGAGAAAACAGATAAAAATAACATTTTGACAAATTTGAAGGAAAATAGGTCTCCTTCAATCCAGCACCCTTCGACTGACTCTAAGCCTCCTTCGAATGTCAGTTTAGGTACATCTTTCGTTTGGATTTGAAACCTCCTTCGAATGCAACTTAGGTACATCCTTCGTTTGGATTTGAAACCTCCTTCGATTCAGCCTTTTGATTGGACAAGTGTGCTTCCTACATGGTTGCAATCAAAGGCCATGACATGTTGGCCACACATGCCCCCTGTAAGGAAACCTTTTCGATTCACCAAGCGTGCCGCCTGCAAAGCCTACTTCGATTTGGACAAGTTTACTGCCTACAAGCCTGCTTCGATTGGACAAGTTTGCTGCCTGCATGCTTGCTTCGTTTGGACAAGTTTCGATGGGACAAAGTAACCATCTCTATGCATCCTTCAAATCCACTTGCACCAAGGGCCTCTTGCATACTTTTCTTCATACAAGTTTCGTTTGGTCCAAGAAGTATCTTCATACAAGATGTGACTAAGTTCTTGCTTCCCTTGAAAAAGCGCCCTTCAACTCAGAAGCCAGGAACTTCCCTCATGCTAAAAAAGACACAAGGAAATGACTCCCTTTATGTTTGTTTCGATCCACATGCTTCGATTGGGCAATATGCTTCCTTCAAGCATGAGCTTTCGATTTGGCAATATGTTTTCTTCGATACAAGCTTCGACTGGGCATTAGCTTATTTCAACCACAAGCTTCGACTGAGGGAAAGGCTTCCTTTTGGTTTTCTTCAATTCAAAAGTCAATAATCTTCTAAAAGCTTCTTTCGATTCAGAAGTTAATAACCTTCTGAAAAGGGCCATTCGAAGAACACACAGTTGGTCCATTCGAAGGACACACAGCTGGTGAAAACGAATGTCGTGTTGTCCTAGTCTGGTCGAAAGGTGTAGAAAGATGGAGGATTCGACTCAAAAGATCAAGTTGAACATTTAGACCCATAGGCTAGGCTACATGTTTTCCCTTTTTAGGCCTTTACCCATTTGTTGTCTAAGACCACTTGCAATTAATAGCACAGTACTACCTTTTAGAAAAGTTTGTGTTGAGCCTTGCGCCTATTTTCCTTCAGAAGGAAGCAACCCATCTGAACCATTCATCTTGCTTTTGTGGCACAAGTGGACATTTACTTTCCAGTTGAGCCTTATTTTATTATTTTCGCTCCCCAAGCAACGCCAAAAAGCATAAGTCACATCTTCTGCACCCCAACTGTCAACAGGCCCCCCACTTGTACCTTTCACGTTATCTATTATTTTATTATTTTGTAAGGCTGGCGATTGAAAACATGTCCATTCTTTTTCTCTATAAATAGAGGAATTTTTGCAAAGCTAAGAGAGGATCTTTGGACCAGAGGAACGAATCACCCAAATTTTCTCAAACACAACAAATCTCTCAAGTCCCTTCAACACTTGTGAGAACAAACCCAGAATCACATACTTACTTCCTTCGATTCTGAAGAACAAGTACTCTTCAGTATCATTTGAATCCAGTTTGGAAAGAAACATAAGACTTGTTCCTTTCCTTCCTTCGAATCCAGCATTCCAAGCACAGTTGTTGGCCCCCCTCTTTCAAATCCAGAACCCAAAGCCTCCATCAAGGTAAGTCACTCTTACCCTTGAACCTTTCATTTCATGGCATAACATGTAAATAATCTTTTCGTTCGTTTCAAGCATGTATATACCATTGTTCCTTTGGTTTCCCACCCTTTTAACATGTTTTTTTTAGAGTTAACCATTTCGTTTTGCTTTCTGTTTACCTGAACTAGTTTTAATTATTAAACTGTTTGCAAGACAAATACTAGCATGGCCTCAGGCCATGTTTCCATTTAAATGCTTTAAATGAAAGAAACAGGAAACAGGAAATAGGAAATGAAGCTTCTGGCTTCTACCCTCTTTTTCCAAGTCAAACGAAAGAGACAACCAGGAGGAAAACCATGTTGACTTCTAGGCCCAAGCGAAAAGCATGCCTTCACTGACTTCCAGGCTCAGTCGAAAGGCATTCCCTCACTGCTTTCAACCTCCAGTCGAAGAAGACAACAAGGAAACAAGGCAGAACCAGAAGGCTTCGCCATACACTGACTTCCAGGCCAATCGAAGGACATAACCTCACTGGTGCTAGCCCCAATCGAAGGAGACCAACAAAATGCCAGTCGAAGGGTGCTACTGCCTGGGTCGAAAGACACTCATTTTTCTTACTTTCTTCTTATTTTTTTTTCCTTTATATTTTTTATGCCTTTCGATGTGGTTATAATAGCTTAGATTTATCTTCCGCAATTTAATTTCCGCAACCCTTAACTGTTAGATGTTTGAATAATAGGCTATGCATGACAAGATTAATCATTAATTTAAAATCAACAGTAGCTCACCCATGACATGTACAAAGATAAAATTAACTGAAAAAACAATACACTCGCACACGCCACTCTTAGGGTACACCTTACTTGGTTGCCTCGAACGTGGTCATTGAGTATAGGAAGTTTTAGAAGTCGTCCTTTTGTCCAAAGATCATAAGTTACCTCAAAACGGTTGCCTCGGAAAAAATGATCTAAGACATTAGGGTTACCGCTAAGGCATCCTAACATTGCTTTAGTGACCACACGTCCCTTAATCGAATTGACCCAAAAACTCCAATGACGGTGCTACGTACTCCTCAATAGTGGGATAACACTGTCTAAAGGACACTTGTACAATTTAATTCCTTTTTAAGTAGGTAGATGGTTCTTAAATACTTGCTCCTTTTAAAACAAAACAAAACTTTTCACACTTACACTCTCTTCAAAATAAAAACCCTTTTCAAACCCACAAACACAAAGAAAAGCAAACTTTTGAAAACATAATGAGCAAGTACCTAAGAGCCTGTGGATAACCACGAATAGAAAGGGTGCTAATACCTTCCCTTTCTATAATCTACCTCCCGAACCCGAGAAACATTTCAAAAAGGAATTTTTCTGTGCTTTTGTCTTTTCCTTGTTGGATAAAATAAAAGATGGTGGCGACTCTTGCTTACCGCGACATTTTGCAAAAACAAACTCAAACGCGAACCAGCATTCCAAAACAGTCAGTTCTCATTCCCACCGATCACACCACCCGTCGAGGGAAGGCCTTTAATCCTGTATTTGACTGTTTTAGAAAACTCAATGGGGTGTGTGTTGGGGCAGCATGACGAGCCTGGCCGAAAAGAGCATGTAATTTATTACCTGAGCAAAAAGTTTACCGACTGTGAAATAAGATATTCACTGCTCGAGAAAACTTGCTGTGCTCTGGCATGGGCTGCTCGCCGGTTGAGACAGTATATGCTGACCCATACTACTCTGTTGATATCTAAAATGGATCCAATAAAATACATCTTTGCGAAGCCTGCTCTTTCTGGAAGAATAGCGAGATGGCGTATGATCCTGACAGAATATGACATACAATATACTACCCAAAAAGCTATAAAAGTTAGTGTAGTAGCTGATCACCTCGCTCACCAAGCTGTGGAAGACTATCAGTCCATGAAGTTTGAATTCCCGGATGAAGACATCATGACATTAGACAACTGTGAAGAAATCAGGCCATATGACGAAGCTGAACAAGGATCCCGATGGACCCTGTTCTTTGATGGAGCATCTAATGCACTTGGAAATGGTATTAGTGTCGTACTATATCTCCAAAAGGATGTCATACTCCCTTTACTACCAGACTTTGTTTCAACTGTACAAACAACATGGCAGAATAGGAAGCATGCATCTTCAGTCTCAAAGCTTCTATAGACTTGGGGATCAAATCCTTAGATGTATTTGGAGATTCAACTTTGGTCATCAGTCAGATCAAAGGGGAACGGGACACCAAACACCCTAACCTTATCCCTTATAAATAACATGTGTTGACATTGTTGCCGCATTTTGAGAAGATTACCTTCGAACATTTCCCGCGAGAAGAAAATCAGCTAGCAGCCGCACTAGCTACAATGTCATCTATGTTTAAACTTAATTGGGATAACGAGGCTCCTCAAATCACCATTGAGCGGATGGATGAACCAGCCTACTGTCACGAGATTGGTACTAAAGAAAAAGTGGATCGACCTTGGTTCCATGAAGTTAAGAGGTATCTCGAGTCTCAGGAATATCCAGAAGGAGCTTTAGTGAATGACAAGAAGTTCCTAAGAAGATTCTCGGCTAAGTTCTTCCTTAGTAACGATATTTTGTACAAATGCAATCATGACTCTATATTGCTTCGGTGCGTAGACAAGGTTGAGGCTGAAAGGATCATGGTTGAATTACACGAAGGCACTTTTGGTACCCATTCCAGTGGGCATACAATGGCAAAGAAGATCCTTCGGGCAGGCTATTATTGGTCTACCATGGAGGCAGACTGCTATCAACACTCTCGGACTTGCCATAAGTGTCAGATTTATGCTGATAAAGTGTACGTACCTCCGGTTCCTCTGAACGTCTTGACGGTTCCTTGGCCCTTTGCTATGTGGGGAATCGATATGATTGGGAAAATCAAGCCAACGGCCTCCAATGGACACCGCTTCATCTTAGTGGCCATCGACTATTTTACAAAGTGGGTTGAGGCAGCTTCCTTCGCTTCCGTTACTAAGAATGTGGTCGCCCGGTTCATCAAACAGAACCTCATCTGTCGGTACAGTATCCCAGAGAGAATCCTCACTGATAATGGTACAAATCTAAAAAACACTATGATCACCGCCTTGTGCGAGCAATTCAAGATTCAACATCACAATTCTTCCCCTTACCGGCCAAAGATGAATGGTGATGTAGAAACTGCTAATAAAAACATTAAGAAGATCATACAGAAAATGACAGTCATGTACAAAGACTGGCATGAGATGCTACTGTTCGCTCTCCACGGGTATTGTACCACAACTCGCACATCAACTGGGGCAACACCCTATTCTCTGGTATACGACACGGAGGCTGTCTTACCTATTGAGGTCCAGATCCCCTCTCTGAGGATCATGTAGGATGCTGGTTTGAATGAAGAAGATTAGATCCAGACTCGATTTCACCAACTAAACTTGATTGATGAGAAGAGACTTACAACTATCTGTCATGGTCAGATGTACCAAAAATGCATGATCAGAGCTTTTAACAAAAAGGTCAAACGTTAGATATATTGGGTCGGTGACTTGGTAATCAAACGTATCATTTTATCACAAGGTGATCCCAGGGGCAAATGGACTCCTACATATGAAGGACCGTTTGTAATCAAAAGGTTATTCTCTGGTGGGGAAATGATCTTGACCACTATGGATGGCGACGACCTTCCTCACCCTGTCAATACAAACATAGTTAAAAGATACTACGCATGATTAAAGACCCGCTAGGTTGACTGGCCTAGGCAAAAATAAGGGCTTACTGGCGAACCAAAAGGGTTCAGGCAAAAATAACGGATGAAAATTAAAAAAAATCTGTACACCTGGCAAGTCAAAAACCCGAAAGGGCGGCTTGGGCAAAAAAGGGAATCTCGGAGGACTGAAAACCCGAGAGGGAAGTCCAGGAAAATGTTAGAGATCGAAGCGTATGACTATGTCCCGTTGGATCATCTTGCAGACAATTTTCAGCATTGACCAATTAACTCAAACGGTTCTAATCAATCCAATCAACTTCGCCGAGGCAACAAGTGGACAAGACACTCAAAGACACAAAGACTATAGCAGAATAGGAACCCCATGGGATTATTGCACATAGCTATCTTTTCTTTGTATCAACTTTCATTTTTTTTACGACGACATTCTCTTACTAGAATGCTCGTCTCATTGTACAAAAATACTTATTCAAGTTAATACAAAGATATCCCCTTTGTAAGTGCAAAACCATTTGTTTTTTTCTTTGTTTCTGTGTTTTGTTTACAAAAACGTCCAATGATTTATTTTTGAACATATGCATTTGAACGTGATTACTGTTACAAATAAATAGAAAACGGAAAGACAATTACTAATGACTTTAAGAAATAGGATAATATCTATAGGCCATTCCATAAGATCCCCGCAGGTACCTTCTCCAGCAAGAACGGAAGCAAATGAATCCTATTACAGAATCGCTGACATATCCCCAGTATGCATCCTGTTGGTATCAAGCGCTCTCATACCCCAGACAAAGAAAAACTTCCAACTACCGCTCCAGAGGTTCTCTAGTAAGCTGCCCAACTTCTCAAGTTTCCCCAGCAGGATTTCACAAAGTCTACAAGCAATGTCCGACATTTCCCTTCTACAACAAAGTTTATTTCTCTAATAATTAGAAACACACCCATCAGTGCTTCAAAAGGGATTTATTTTCCCCGCTTCCAGCAACACTACGACACAAACAATCTTTAGGTCCATACATTTGCATTCATACGTCATAGCATTGAAAACACAAGTACATACAGTGCAATCTCATTTATTTTGAGAAACAACATTATACCATACATTGCATACATCATGACATTGCATACAACTAACTCTTCACCTTTTCAGGAAAAATTAATCGACATCAAATTATCATCAGCAAAATTCCAACAGACGAATATTTTCAAGCAAGAAAAGACTGGTCAACCATCTACATAACAAAATATTTCTTCCAGATTCTTACTGGTTCAGATAAATCTCTCAACGATTAATTCTGATTCATTTCCAGATTCTCACTGGTTCAGATAAAACTCTTAATGGTTTATTTTGATTTGTTTCCAGATTCTTACTGGTTCATATAAATCTCTCAACAGTTTATTCTGATTCATTTCCAGATTCTTACTGGTTCAGATAAATCTCTCAACGGTTGATTCTGATTTGTTTCCAAATTCTCACTGGTTCAGATAAATCTCTCAACGGTTTATTCTGATTTGTTTCCAGATTCTCACTGGTTCAGATAAATCTCTCAACGGTTTATTCTGATTCGTTTCCAGATTCTTACTGGTTCAGATAAATCTCTCAACGGTTTATTCTAATTCGTTTCCAGATTCTTACTGGTTCAGATAAATCTCTCAACGGTTTATTCTGATCCATTTCTAGATTCTCATTGGTTCAGATAAATATGTCAACGGTTTATTCTGATTTGTTTCCAGATTCTTACTAGTTCAGATAAATATCTCAACGGTTTATTCTGATTTATTTCCAGATTCTCACTGGTTCAGATAAATCTCTCAACGGTTTCATTCAGGGGGACAATATTGAGCCATAAAAATCAGCATCATTTAAAGCCCAAATTTATTTTCAATAAATAGTTTGTATCAAGTATTCAATAATCCGGAAGGATTTACCCGAAATTCAAAAATTCAATTCCAATTCAACGATCATCATCCAAGTTTTCAAATAAACTTCAAGGTTCCATTGATTTATGTTTAAAAAAAAACAGTTTCAAAATATACTTCAAAGAGGATTACAATTTAAGATACATATCACATTTTGTCTTGTTTACAAAAGGAAAAGGAAAGAAATAATTTTTCTTTGTTCGCTTCATCTTCAAGAAACTCATTGTCTTTCAACCTTGATCGCCCAATTCTCAGTTGCACCTGAAACAAAAAAAAGAAAATTAGCAAGTATGTGAAAGATTCAGGAACTATTTGTTTATACTGAATTTTTTCTCATCATAAGGGTTATGCATGGAATCAGAAAATTAAGAGGTCATGTGTTAAAGTTCAAAGCCTCATACAAATCAATTTCAATCATGGGCTTTCTTTTCCATTTTCAAATCACAAAGATAAATCTCGGTTCACAAAAAAATAAGAGGTGGCTTAAATGAAATCACAATGGGAAAATACAAGTTAGAAGCATCATAAATCAAAGATTAAAGCCCAACAAAAGCCTCAATTTTGTCCTATCATCGGCCCAAATAAATATCCTCATTGCAAATCATAAAACATGTTTTTTGATTCACAAATACAGCAACTAAGACAAAGAGAAAAGTCATGCATTTCTGCCCAAAAAACTGCTAACAAAACAGCCCATCAATTGCATAAAATAGGCAACATAAAATCTGCAGCAATAAAGATATAACAGCAGCTAGCCTCAAGTGTTCAAATTGGCCAAACATTTCCCCCTAAAATGTAATCACACTACTATGATAAAAAGGGACAGAAGCATCAAAAGCAAGGGCGGACAACAACAACAATATCACTAAAAACACAAAAATCATCAGAGTTCTTTGTTTCAACAGCAATATCACTAAAAACACAAAAATAATCAGAGTTCTTTGTTTCAATAGCAACATCACTAAAAATACAAAAAAATCATCACAGAAGTTCTTTGTTTCAACAACAACCACCACGCAAAAAAAAAACATCATCCTCATCGTCATCATTTTCCTCACATATCCCTTCAAAATCTAAAAAGGAGAAAGAAGGAAAGTTTACAAAGGAGACTTCCCTGTCAAATGAAAAGCCAACGGCGAGAACGACTGAGGAACTAAAAACAGACAGAGGCAACAGCATAACAAGTCCAAAGGGATCGTTCGTAAAGCTCCAATCATGTAAGTCTCGCTTCCTGATCTCATAAGCATTTTTCCATTTTGCTTTTCTTTGATTAAGTTTTGAACGTTCTTTACGCTACTGCTTCATGTCATTTTCGTAACTGTTTGAGCATAAAAAAATAAAAAAATAAAAAAAGAAGCAGTTATACAGTAAACCTTTAAAACATAGCTTACCTCTTAAACCTCTCTCTCCCTCTATCGCCGCTAGCCTTAAACCACACCAAGGATTCCCTATTTCCATCTTCCTACCAACAACGTTTAGTACTCCATCTTCCAAACAACAACCTGCCATCATCAGTCACCGATCCGACCGAAGAGGAAAAGAAGGTGTTGCTTTCAACTTCCATCGTTGTCTTTTTCCTTTCCTACTTCATCAAACCTCTCTCACTCTCATGGCCATCGGAACAGAACTCGTGAAGCCCGCCCTCAATAACTTACAGATTCGTCAGAAGTTTTCAGATCCCACTCAGGGACAAACGAGGTTGATTTCTAAAGATAATATTTGACGTTTGGAAAAGTGAAGGGGTTTGGATTTGTTTAGAAAGGGATTTCTGTTTTTTACAGTAAGATGAGAGTAGAATTTTGATAATGCGCTTTCCTTCCCCATGTTACCAATGATGACTCTGTTCTTTTCTTTTCTTGAAATAGTAAAAACAACGTTTAACTCACTTCCCTTTCCCAATAACAAGGCATACGACGCGTTTTGGTGTGTTTAGGTTTGCATTGCATATTTCATTTCCTTTGTCAACCGGGTCATCCCATTGGGCTGCTGGCCCAATCCTCCTTACCATTTTCCCTTTTAGTTTAATTGAAGAGTAGATATAACAAATAAGTAACGCAGTTCGGTTGGCAAGGCGTATCCGTGACAACCCAAAGAACTTGAGTTCGACTCCTCCCTTGGGCATTTATATTTTGTTTTTTTCTTTAATTCTTTTAATCTTACTTCCCTAATTTGTTAGTTTATATTTAGTTTTAATTCTTAAAATTCAATTAAACTTAAAACATACAATTTTTATAATTAGTTAGTTTAGACTTTGTAAGTAATTTTTATCAACTTTTTTTTTCTCTAATAATTTTTTTTTAATTTTTAATTTATATATAATAAAATTCAAAAAGTATATAGAATAGGATTTTATTTTTTATATATTCTCACAAACACAAAATACCAAACAAAAAGATATATACAATTGACTTAATTTCTTTTAATCAATTATTTTATTTTCTTTTCTTTCCAAACTTTACAAACAAAATAACTTAGAATTTTTATTGTCTTACTTTGTTCATTAATTGTCCTAGACTGTTATAATTAATCGATTCAGTTTGATTTGGTTGTATTGATTGCCTATTTGGACTTTTAATCGCATTCGACTCATCCCCATTTGTGAATTTGTACCCCCATTCCCGAAAACTCTGTAATAGCGTAGAATTTCAATTTCTGCAATTTACCGTTTTCCTTATACTGTATAGTAATTAGGCGTGCATGGCAAGATTCAAAATTAATCGCTAGATAACTTAATTTCAAAGACAAAATTAACTTGAATCGAACACACTTTCACACGTGCACCTCTAGGGTAACCTCGCTCGTTGCCTCGGAAATACAGTCAAGTCCCTCGAGTATGGGACGTTTTAGAAAATGAACCTTCGATTAAAAAAGATCGTAGTCCCTCGATGACCCTCGACGTTGCCTTCGATAAAACGATCTCGTCCCTTACAAAAATTGCTAATACGTCACATAAGTTGTTTTCGATGACTGTAAAATTGGCCTGCGCCTGTCCCTTTACATCCAATGATGGGGCTTCTTACCTAATCAATGATAAGATAGCAACATTAAGAGGTAGAAAAAAACCTTGAGACCTTTCGAGTAGGTAGATTCGCTCCTAGTGGCTCGCTTGCTCAAGACAAAATCATTTTACACCAACACTTTCATCTCAAAACATTTTCAAAAAGATAAAACATTTTGTATACGTTCTTATAGAGATGAGAACCATTGCAAAACATCTTTTCAAAACCACTTTCAAAAAACACATTCCACAAACACATCTTTGAACCTTTTTTTCGAAACAAAACTTTGTACGCGTTCTTATAGAAACGAGAACCATTACAAAGGAATTTTTCAAAACACTTTCAAAAAACACATTCCTCAAACACATCTTTGAACCTTTTTTTCGAAACTAAACTTTGTACGCGTTCTTATAGAAACGAGAACCATTACAAAGGAATTTTTCAAAACACTTTCAAAGCCCACACCACAAGCACACTGTCAAACAAAAGCAAGTGATCTAAACGAGTAACTAAGAGCCCATGGAAAACCATGGATGAAAAGGGTGCTAATACCTTCCCTTTTCATAATCTACCCCTCGAACCCGAGAAATAATCTCGAAAGGTCTTTCCTGTGCTTTTTTACCTTTCCTTTTGGATAAAAGAAAAGTCGGTGGCGACTCTTGCTATCCGCACAAATGCGATCAAAACGTAAAACACCAAGTCAGTTCTCCCACCGTACCACAGTAACCAATGCATAACTAAAGATATAAAAACTTGTACCAGATAAAATGTTTTTGACTTGCGAAATTTACTGAAACATGTCCAAAAGAAATATTCCAAAATAAAATTAAATTTGTCAAGATTTAAAATAGCAGCACCTGTTGTACTGCAGAAACATGCCTAGCCAAAATTTAGTCAACCATAATAACATGGTACTAACAATCTCCCCCATTGGCAAATTTTGGCTAAAATAACCAAACCCAAAAACAAAATTTGGAGAGAGAAATAACACCATAAACACAAACTGCACAGAGATGTATCAGAGATACAACAGTTATACAACACCAGCTACATGTTGATCATGTAAATTGTATATATTAAGAAGAATATGGATATTACACCCCTTAAACACAAAAATAATTCTTAACACAAAGATAAATCTCCCACTCAAGAATGCAACACCTGCAACAGCTACAACCAAACATAACTCAAATCACAAGACACAACGATGCTCATAACTCAGACCACAAGACACAACTAACATGATGTTATGACATCATATAGAACATCCGGAAGAAACTATAACTTAAGTAGCAGCAACAACAGAAACAAGACAAACCCGACATCCCTAAAGTGTTGCATAACGCAAACAACACTTGACTAGACTTAATAACATATTTTCTCCCCCTTTTTAGCCAAAATTTGACAAAAAGAAGAGTGAAAAGAACTTGACAAGCTAAGAATCAATAGAAGCAAGAATTAATTCAAAACAAACAAGGAAAGACTCAAACAAACAAACCTTATGTTTGATACAAGACCAATTGTATCAAACTTACTCAAAAGGAAGAAAAATAAAACTGACCCTAAGAGAATCAAGCTAAGGGGGAAAAGTAAGAAATGACTCACATAATCAAAAGTAAGTATCTTCAAGAGATGACCTAGAAAAATAGAAAAAAAAACTCTATGAAACTAACTCAGCAAAACAGAAAATGAATACACTATTTTTTTTGTTTTTCATTTTTTTTAATAACAAATAGCATATAACAGCTATCCATACACTCAATCTTAATCAACCAATGAATCAGAATCATGTAAGATCACATGGTATTTCTCGAGGTACTTAACCTTGATTAGGTGTTTTTCCTATCCTGGATGTATCAATAAATGTTACAACGTCTGTTACAATATCGAACACTACTTTCAAAAACGAGAACCCACTCCCTTCTTGAATTATATCATAAGAGTTTTCTTTTGCACCAATCATTGTAGAAACGTAGCTTGTGAGGATGATGAAGATGAAGAGTCTTAGAATACAAGGAAGGTTACTTAGGTTGTAACAAAACCTTACTTGTAACCAAACTTCTAATTAATGAAAAATTTTATGGAGGAAGATAACCTTAATAACTGATAACATGAAAATACATAGCTTATTCGACCCGATTTGCATAAATAAAGTTACCGTTTTATCTAAATTATGCTGCATTATGTTGGCTTTTCAAGTATGTTTCAGGTAATTATTCCATCCAAGGCCAACATGAGAAGAGGAGAAGAAATGAAAAATGAATGAGTTAAAAATCATAAAAATAGAAGAAAAAAAGAAGATTTCATATCAGAAGGCTATGCCCATCGGCACACCTTCTGTTCCGGCTGACACATGTGTAATTTATGTGCCCCTCAGCACATAAACCATTCTGATCCGCACAGATCAAAATATGTGTGCCCCACGGCACACATTTGGTCCCACTCGGCACAGCCACAACATGCATTCTGTTTTGTTTTTCCGTGAAGATTTTCCCACAATTATTCCACGCCAATGACCTATATAGTTGAAAGCTAAAATTTTCTCCTAGTCTTTCTCCACAAGTGAAGCCTTTGGAAACACGATGTCACGTTCCTATATTTTCTAAAGAGCAGTTATGTTACAAGGAGAAGGATATAAAAGAAGAAAAATAGTTATACTGAAACTCTCTCTCTTTCTCTCTCATTCTTCTCTTAAGTTCTCTCCATTCTGTGCAATTTTTCTCTTGTCTCTGCTATTTTTACTTTTGTTACATTACTATGCAATTATTTTTCCTTCCATGCAATTATTCAATTTAACTATCAGAGCTTTGTTTAGAACCTAAGAAGATAGAACCTTCACCCAAATAGTAATAGTTTTCTACACTGGGAAACTATTGCAACATTAGATTTTCTTCATAGCCTCCTAAACTTGTTTTAGTTTAATATTTTGTTCTACATTCAAGTGGTTTTTCGCAAAAAAATCCTTCCGGAATATTGTGGAGGTTTGCTGCAAGTACTTAAAGAATTTGCATTTTCATTATTTAATTCCAGTTTTCTTTTAGTTTAATTTTACTATTGTTTTTGTTTATCAACCATGCCTGTATTATTGTATGATTGCTATTGTTTTGTATTATTAACAAATAATATGCCTGACTAATATCTTTGATACCAGTATGTAAGGTCACAAACCGAAGGAGTTTTGTAATAAATTGGCATAAACATTTTATCAAAATATTTTTCTGGTTTGATTTCCAATATTAATACATATTTTTTTGTTACGAGTGTAAGAAACAAACAAAAAAGGCTAAAATCTATAATCACGAGAGTGAGAGTTTTTAACCGGATAGTGATCATCAAACATTGGTTTTTAAATACAGCGAGAGCAGTTTACAATTAATTAGAATCTATTTGTTTTCAAAAAGAATTTTTAAATGTTGAATGAAACAACAAGAGTGATCATTTAAGTTTAATAATATAGTCCAAATCAACAATCACGAGAGTGTGAGATAAATATTTTTAAACTTCTAATTTCTACTGAATAAGTGTTTTAAATACTCAAAGCTATGTCAATGAATCACTAAATTCTTAAAGTCAGACTATTACATATCGGTGTCCCGCTATTAAATATTTCAATTAAGTTTAACATTTTTTTTGTCTACCCCAAAATCCTAGATTCATTAGCCTTCAGTAGCTTTAGATAAAAGCATTTCAATTACCAGTCCATATGGGTTCAATATCTTTTAAAACTACACGATTAAAATGTGTGCTTGCAATTAATACACCTGATAGACTCTTACAGTCACGCAATCAAGTTTTTGGCGCCGTTGTTGGGGACTGATTTAGTCGATATTATGAATCCCTTGTTACACATTATAGACTAAGACAACCAATTGTATTTCCTTTTATCTGTTGATTGTATGCCAAGAACTCGCTCTCAAGGTGAAGAATTAGAACAACCAATTGACGAAGTCGAGCATTTTATTAATATAAGACACCTAATTAGAGAATATCAAATTAAGTATAACCTTCCCGAATTAAATCTTCCCAATTTATCTCTTCCACAACCAAGAATGGTCAAAGGACCCTAAAATCATCATTTGATGGATTATGCTGCCCCATCGCAAGAGGAACCTCACAACAGTATTGTAGCGATAAAAAATGTAGCGGGGTAAATCGGAGATCGAATTATTGATTAATCCGTCTCACAAAAGCAAGAGTCGCCACCGCGCTTTATTGTTTCCAAAGGAAAAGGGAAAAGAGCGAAATAAAACCCTAAATATGCAATGTAAATAATAATAAAAAAATACAAAGCGTTTTCGAAAAGAGATCTTATGGTTCGGGGGTTGGTTATACAATGGGAAGGTATTAGCACCCAATGCATCTATAGTACTCTATAGGAACCTTTTGAAATATCTGTTTATTTAAAATTGGATTGCTTGATAGAAATAAATCATTTTGGCCGAAAAGTGATACGGATAGGTTTTTAAAGATACGACGACCTAACGTCGAAGTTTTTGCTTAAAGGGTATAAGTTTTGAAAAGGTTGAAATTTCGAAGGCAAATTATCCTAAGTTTTAATAAAAAATGCAAATATTCGCGCGATTAGATTTGAGGACATGAAGTCAACAAATTTATCGTTTTTCCTTTGGATTTAAACGTAAACGGAGTAAACAAATAAATATGAAGTAAATAAACGGAAAAAATATGCGGATCATGATTAAGTACAATAATTAAATGATAGACTAAATGATATAATGCATTTTGGATTTCTGATTAATATTAGTAAAAAGAAAGTATTTTAATTGTTTCTCCATTTTTACGTATTTTTGATATTAATAAATGCAAAGAGAATTAATTAAAGGAATAAAATGTTTTTTAAGCTTTTATGTTCTATTTTTATGTTTTTGATATTAATATAAAAGGTTATTAATATTTTTTAGAATTATTAAATAACTAAATTAATTAAACTTAAAAAAGGTTATTAACCTAACTCTAATTAAAAGAGAATATTTAAAATTATCAAATTAACTCTTAAATGTTGAACTAATAAAATTAATTATTAAAATGATTAATTAAACTATGCTTATTAATTGAATTGCTAACTATTAAAACTAAAATCCTAAAAGGAAAGAAAATGATAGAATGTGGGGGTGCATAGGCAACGCGCTGGGCTTAGAGCAGGATAAGGCCCATTTGAGAATAGAAGCAGGGGGGTGTAAAAACCATTCGTTTGGGCTTTAAGGTAGTAAAACGGGTTTGGGTCCAAAACAATGCTAATTGGTTTTAGGGTTAAACAATATGTGTTTAGTTGTTAAGGGATTTAGGTTTTAGTCCTGGCCGAAACGGCGCTCATGCTCGCCTTCATCTTCTTCGTCTTCGCGCGTGATATCCTCTTCGTCTGAGTTCCTGAAATCGTCCCCTGTTTCCGGCCACCAGCAACCCAATCTTCCTCTTCCCTCCAACGCGAGCTTAAGGCAAACTACGGATTCGGTAAGCTTATGTTTGAATTTGCTTAGGGTTTATTTTATTTCGTTAAGGGTTTTGCTACTGCATGCGTTGATTTTACTTTATTCTTGATCCTAATTTCATGTTATGTTAATGGTGATATGGAGGTTCTAAAAAAAATGGATGAAATGGTACCTTTGGAGCTAGAGGAGGGGATTTGAGTCTGCTTAGGAGGCCGGACGACAACGAGGGACACACTGGATGCTTGCTTCAGTTTGGTACCCTGGTATTCGTTCTTGATTCTTTACTGTACTCTTTGCGTTGCTTTGAACATTATGTCGCCTTGAATGCTTCCTTTGATGCTTCTGAATGCTTCCTTGGCTACTGTTGAAAAGCTTACTTTTGACTAGCGTGATGCTGTTGACACTTTTTCTTCTTCTTTTCTGATTTTTGTACGCTTTGTGGAATTGGCTTATGATGAACTCTGAGGTTTAGGCCATGTTGTTATGGTTTGATTTTGGTTATGTTTGGATAATGCAGTAAATTTGGAAATGGTTTAATGCAGTAAGTGTTTTGAAATGGTGTAGAGGTTTGATGGTTCAGACAGTAGGAAGTGTTTTATGTGATATTGGTTTAAGTATTGCAGTAGGTTCTTGCAGGTTTGGCCATGTTTACTGGTTTGACAGTAGCAGGTTTCGGTAAAATGCAGGTTTGTGGTTTATGTAAATGCAGATTGAACGGTTTTTTAGGTCATATTTATGGTTTTTGGAATGATTCTTGTGATATTGGCTTGGTGGCTCAATCAAGGTACTGAGGTTTAGGCCATATTTTTTTTGTTTTGAAAATGGTTCTGCTGGTTTAGCCGTATGCAGGTTTATGGTGATTAAGGTTTTAAAACTTGAGGCCTTTTGAATAGTTTGTGCAGTTTGTTTTGAACAATTGCTTTTGCTTTGGTAGTCTCTTGGTATATGTTGTGAACTCTGTTTTTTTGAAAGGGTTTTGTTCTCTTATATCAATTGCTTGGCATTTTTTGTGTTTTTTGTCTCAGGTTTACGTTAGCTGGAGGTTTGAATATTTTACAAACTTCTTGGCCTTCTGCATCACACTGCTACAGCAGTTTTGTTTGTATTCTACTCTTGTGTTTCTCCCTTTACTGTAATACTGCAGTAGCTTTGTCTTATAATTCTTTCTGCCTAAACCAAAACCTGCAAAACCAATTTCTTTTCTCTCTTCTCTCTCATGGGTACATTTGATATATAAAATGATATAATATACTATTGTTCTGAAAATGCAAAGGGCTGGAATATGATGAATGAGGAAATATAGGTTGCTTGCACATTGTTTTGATACTGCATAATTCTTCTTTTGTCTTGCATGGGAGCCTATGTTATTTGGCTTCTTCTTACCTCTAGGCATGTTTACGTTACACTTTGGCCTTGGTTTGTGTACATTGTATATGCTGTTTGAAAATTATGCAGATGATGCTGATTTTGAAATATGTTATGGACTTTAAAAATGCAATTGATTTAAAAAAATGCAGTTTTTACTTTAAAACAATTTGACAAAACATGAATTTGTGCATGTTTTAAAATGTGCATTCATGAAATAAAATTCCTCCTTTTTTGTGAACCGGGAGAAATCCCGTGATTTGCAAAAAAAGGGTAAACTGATTCCAGCCGTTTGCCTTTAATGATGAACATTAAATTTATTTTCCGCTTTTAATTATTTATTCAAATCTGACTTCTCTTTTAATTGTTTTTGCAGGTAAATTTAAATGAGCAGACAAGAGGCATTGGATAGAAGATGAAGATTTAGAATTTAGGAAAATAGTTTTTTATTTTTATTTTACTTTAAGCATTTATGTAATTGCCATTATAAATATTTTGTAATAACACAATATTTAAATGATAATTGTAATAAATAGAATAAAGTGAATAAAATTCTATTATTTAAAAATTAATTCTTTTTTCTTTCCAATTATTTATCTATTGTTTATAATTCTTTAAATTATATAATAACTGAAAATCAAATCCAATCATTTAAATTCAGAATGATAAACAAATAAATAAACATCATTGGCCAATTAACAATTTTAATTATTTAATTCATTATTCATAATATTCTAAATTATAATAATTAAAAAATAGAATTTAATTATTTAACCTAGAATGATAAAGAATTAAATAATCATTGTTGACCAATTAATAAACCCATTCTCAAACTGTTTATTTCATTATTCATAAGTCTTTAAATTATATAACAATTGAAAATAGATTTCAATTATTTAAATTTAAGACTATAAATAATTAATAAACGTCATTTAAATCTTGATCAGTTGATAAATTTAGCGTTCAACAAATAAATAGCTCTCAACTCGAAACAGTTATGAATTTTTAAGATCAATAGATCAAAACACTTGTAATGTAATGATGCAGATGGGAGATGGTATCTTAGGTCAAAATTTGGGGTACAACAGCTGCCCCTATTTAAGTTTCTTCTATCCGGAGATATGAAGATCAAAATCTTCGTTTCGACGAGATTGAAGGTACTTAAATACATAATTACGCAAATTTTGTCCTAAGATGCCATCATCATGCAGTGATATGAATGTAGTGCTTGAATTCACAGAGAAAGATATTGTACGAAACAAGACAATGCTGGAGGAATCGAACACCAACAAAACACAGAGACATGAATTATACGCTACTGGGGAAACGAGCTATCGACTTCAAACGACAGACTCCTGATAGCGAATAAAATTGAGGGGATACGACCTCTGTCCCTAACAAAGAGGGCGTCTTGCATAGGCCGTAAAAGATTATTGACCCAAAACAGTGAGTTCACAACCCAAGGTCGAAGATAGATAAAAAAGTATCAAATTTGCTGATGACGGGTTACCGACTTCTTAAGGTAAAATTCATAACAAACTTTCTCCGCGAGATTTTCGGAGAGATACCAATTAATGCTGAAGTAATAAGATTGTAGATACGCAGGTTGTTCAAATAAAGAAGCTGCCGCTTGCCGTTGTCCAAAGCAAATACCAATAACATACAAGTTGCTCAAATAAAGAGGCTGCCACTTGCTGTCGTCCAAAGAAAATACCGATAACGTACAAGCTGCTCAAATAAAGAGACTACCACTTGCTGTATTCTAGAAAAGTAATGACGTAAAAGTTGCTCAAGTAAAGAGACTGCCGCTTGCCGTTTTCAAAAAGTAAATGACGCACTAGTAGCTCGTGAAGAACTGCTGCTCGGCGCTTTCAAAAAAGTAAATGACGCACTAGTAGCTCGTGAAGAACTACTGCTCGGCGCTTTCAAAAGAATAAATGACGCACTAGTAGCTCGTGAAGAACTGCTGCTCGGCGCTCTCAAAAGTAACATACAAGTTGCTCATGAAGAGCTGCCGCTTGTCGTTTTCCAACGGTGTCTATAACGTACAAGTTGCTCATGAAGAGCTGCCGCTTGTCGTCTTCCCAAAATAATTCAGAAGGAAACTGCGATGATATTGGCAGAGAATAAAAATCTTCGCCAAAGAGAACCCTGAATCAATCCTTCCCGAGGAGATCACATACTTAAAGGTGCAAAATAAATGTACCAACCGTCTAGGTCGCAAACTTACTGGGGAAAATTAAAGAGATAGCCTATACAAGAGGCAACAACTTCATCTAGGAATAAACCAGAGAGAACACAGTCAAACAAGACTCCACCCAATGAGAAAATAACTCGATTGGGGAATTTATCCTATCCAGAAATGGACAAGGTAAGCTGAATCAAAATCATCCACGAGGATTAGCTCAGTTTGGGAATTTAGAAAGGAAACACATTTTCTGCCTAAGCTAACCTTCTACTTGGAAGGACAAAAATGTACGTTGTTCGAATAAACAAAGTACGACCCAAAATCAACGGCAAACGTGGTATGCATGCTGATATGAGTGTAAATGAATAAATGAATGTTATGCTGACAAAACAGACAGATGGGATATCTTGAAGACAATATGCCATCTCAGCAAAATAGATACTCGGCCAATCCTGAGAAGACGGATTATACCCGGAACTGGAAACATAGAGCAATGTCGGAGCGTAACGCTACAAGGCTCGAGTCTTTTGAGGAGAAAAGTATTCAAATCCAAACTTACAACACCAATAAACCACTGGCATGAGACGAAGTGTACCGCACTTCAGGGTCTCCCCAAACAAAGGTATCCCAAACACAACTTAACTGGAGCAACTGGGGAGTCACCAAACTTAATACCACTAGAAACACAAGTTTAACACAACCAACACCTCATGACGATTCGAAAGAAAACAGGTTCATCAAACAAGTATAAGTTACTGCACTATTTTGCATTTCATGGCTTGACCATCTTCGGAACGACTGTTAATATTCCTTTCGTTATTCACGACACTTTTTTTTTAAATAAGGATATTTTAAATACTTTGTTTCGAATATTGCCGTAAAAATTAAGATTTTGCCCACAGAAGGTGAATGCTCAAATTTCATTAATAAGATGGTAGTTCGCTAACAACGCGACTCCAACGATTTACAAAAATGTGGGAAATAGTACATGAAATAAAAGGTTATATAAAAACAATGATCATTATTCTCCCTAACAACTTTGAATTCCAGAATGTGCTCAGATGCCAAGACTGATTTGACCAGAAGTTTGCCTAAGCGAAATACTTCTTGACTGCATCGGCGTTCATGGGACGCGGAAGATCTTCATCGTCCATATTGGTGAGAATCAAAGCACCTCCAGAGAAAACTTTCTTAACAACATACGGTCCTTCATAATTCGGAGCCCACTTTCCCCTAGAATCAGGTTGGAAAGATAATATCTTCTTGAGCACAAGGTCACCTTCTCTGAACTCGCGTGGTCGAACCTTCTTATCAAAAGCCTTCTTCATTCTCTGCTGATACAATTGACTGTGACATAATGCTGTCAATCTCTTCTCTTCGATTAAATTCAACTGATCATATCTACTTTGACACCATTCAGCCTCCGAAAGTTTGGCTTCCATCAACACTCTCAGAGACGGAATCTCAACCTCCACGGGGAGTACTGCTTCCATACCATAAACTAGGGAAAATGGGGTCACGCCCGTTGAAGTTCGAACTGAAGTACGGTATCCATGCAGGGCAAACGGAAGCATTTCATGCCAATCCTTATAAGTTACCACCATCTTCTGGACAATCTTCTTGATATTCTTGTTAGCAGCTTCAACAGCTCCATTCATCTTCGGTCTGTAAGGAGAAGAATTATGATGTTCGATCTTGAACTCTTCACAAAGCTCTCTCATCATCTTGTTATTCAAATTCGAACCATTATAAGTGATGATCTTGCTCGGGATACCGTATCGACAAATGATCTGATTCTTGATAAATCTGACTACCACCTGTCTGGTTACGTTAGCATAAGATGCTGCTTCCACCCATTTGGTAAAATAATCGATCGCTACCAAGATGAAACGATGACCATTTGAAGCTTTGGGTTCAATCATCCCAATCATATCAATGCCCCACATAGAGAAAGGCCAAGGTGAAGATATAACATTGAGGAGGGTCGGTGGCACATGCATCTTGTCCGCATAAATCTGGCATTTATGACACTTCTTCACATATTTGCAGCAATCAGATTCCATTGTCATCCAATAGTAACCAGCTCTCAACATCTTTCTAGCCATTGCATGTCCATTGGCATGAGTGCCAAAGGATCCTTCGTGCACTTCTTGCATCAGCATGTCTGCCTCACGTCTGTCTACACATCTGAGCAAGACCATGTCGTAATTCCTCTTATACAAAACTTCTTCATTGAGAAAGAAACTGCTTGCTAATCTTCTCAACGTCTTCCTATCTTTGTTGGATGCCTCAGGCGGGTACTCTTGAGTTTGAAGAACACGTTTAATGTCATAGAACCACGGTTTATCGTCGGTAACCTCTTCTACTGAGGACACATGAGCAGGTCTATCGAGGCGCATAACTATGATTGTAGGCACGTCGTTCCAATCATTCACTTGAAACATTGAAGACAAAGTATCTAAAGCATCAGCCATTTGGTTCTCATCTCTAGGGATGTGATGTAACTCCACCTTGTTGAAGAAAGTTAACAACCTTCTAGCATAGTCTCTATAAGGGATCAAACCAGGATGACGAGTCTCCCATTCTCCTTTGATTTGATTAATCACCAATGCCGAATCTCCGTAAATATCAATAATCTTAACCCTTAGGTACACTGCTTCTTCGAGACCCATAATACATGCCTCATACTCCGCCATGTTGTTCGTGCAGTCAAATTTCAATCTTGCCGTGAACGGGATATGAGTACCTCGGGGAGTGACGATGATTGCCCCAATTCCATTTCCATAAGAGTTCACAGCTCCGTCAAATATGAAACCCCAACGGGATTCAGGATCAGGTCCTTCTTCAGGTAACGGCTCTTCACAATCTTTAGCTTTCAAGTACATAACATCTTCATCTGGGAAATCAAACTTGATGGATTGATAATCGTCAATTGGTTGGTGAGCCAAATGATCGGCTAAAATACTCCCCTTGATTGCTTTCTGAGTGTGATACTCAATGTCATATTCAGATAACAACATCTGCCAACGGGCTATTCTTCCAGATAAGGCGGGTTTCTCAAAGATGTACTTGATCGGATCCATTTTCGAGATCAACCAAGTGGTGTGGTTAATCATATATTGGCGCTGACGGCGAGCAGCCCAAGCTAAAGCACAACAGGTTTTCTCAAGCAATGAGTATCGAGACTCACAGTCTGTGAATTTCTTACTCAAATAATACACAGCATGTTCCTTTCTTCCAGTCTCATCTTGTTGACCCAGCACACATCCCATGGAGTCTTCCAATATAGTCAGGTACATAATCAAAGGTCTTCCTTCCACCGGAGGAATCAAAATGGGAGGTTCAAGCAAATATTCTTTGATGCTGTCAAAAGCTCTCTGACAATCTTCTGTCCACACACATCCTTAGTTCTTTCGGAGAAGCTTGAAAATCGGCCCACAGGTAGCAGTCATATGAGATATAAACCTAGAAATGTAGTTCAGCCTCCCAAGGAATCCTCTTACTTGTTTTTCCGTCTTGGGTGCGGGCATTTCCCGAATAGCTTTGACTTTATCAGGATCTACTTCAATACCTTTCTGACTGACAATGAAACCCATAAGTCTTCCAGAACGAACACCAAAAGTGCACTTGTTGGGATTCAGACGGAGTTTGTACTACCTCAAACGCTGGAATAACTTCAACAAATGTTCCAAGTGATCTTCCTCAGTCTGTGATTTTGCAATCATGTCATCCACATACACTTCGATCTCTTTATGCATCATGTCATGGAACAAAGCAGTCATGGCCCTTTGGTATGTTGCGCCGGCATTCCTCAAACCAAACGGCATAACCCGATAACAGAAAGTTCCCCAAGGTGTAATGAAAGCGGTCTTCTCCATATCTTCCGGTGCCATCTTGATTTGATTGTAACCAGAGAAACCGTCCATGAAAGAGAAGACTTTGAACTTGGCGGTACTGTCGACCAATACGTCAATGTGCGGTAATGGGAAGTCATCCTTCGGACTAGCTCTATTCAGATCTCTGTAGTCTACACACATCCGAACTTTGCCATCTTTCTTAGCAACAGGCACTATATTGGCTAACCATTGAGGATAGACCGATGTAACAAGGAAACCTGCATTGATCTGCTTCTGAACCTCCTCTTTGATCTTGTCAGCCATGTCAGGACGAGTCCTTCTCAACTTCTGCTTGATCGGCGGACACTCAGGTCTCAACGGTAAACGATGCTCCACAATGTCATTGTCCAACCCCGGCATGTCTTGGTAGGACCAAGCAAACACGTCAACATACACTTTGAGAAGCTCCAACATTTTCTCTTTAACTTCCGGGATAAGCAATGCTCCGACTTTGACTTCCTTTCTATCTTCTTCATCACCCAAGTTGACCAACTCTAAAGGCTCTTCAAATGGTTGAATGACCTTCTCATCATGCTCAAGCAAACGGGAAATCTCAACAGGAATCTCTTCATCATCCTCTTCTTCGACTCTGAACACAGGGAATTCAAAGTTGGGAGAGGGCATAGGATCATTGTTTTTGATGGTTAAGTCATGGATTAATCTGCACATATGATTATGCTTTATTTTAAAAATCGATTTGTGCGAATAAAACAAAAGGTTTATTAATTAATTTTCATTACTATTTCCCCGAAAAAGTGAAAAATAAAACAGTAGTGGGCAAAATAACATTTTTATTCATTAAAGGGAAATACTTGAAACAAAGAGCCCAGACATCTCTCTTTTGCCTTGGGCAGAGCAAAAGGAATTATTTTTCATAGCCCGACACAAAATACGTTTCGCCTTGGGCAGAGCGAATTTTTCAAAGGAAAATAAACAAAACATTACTCGAAAATGTGCATAACCACAGGAACATCAACAGCTATCCAGTTTTGGCAAGCCAATCCAGGCGTCACAAACACGGGTAAATCCTCCTCGGAATCATCATCTATGATAGCATCAACCTCAGGATGTACAAACCCTGCGCTTCGGAAAACCTCTTGAATCGGACGAACAACCACCTCTTTCTTGATCCTTGCAGATATTGGATGAAAACCCAGACCTTCCCCAGACTTGTTCTCGGGTAACGTCAACACCTGGCCCCATCCTTCGGCCGAACCACTTTCCACCACTCGCCGCGCATCCTCAAAAGAAGAGATGGATGCCCCTTGCTTCTTCACTGTATTCTTAGCAACAGATAGACCCTGGAACTGGGTCCCCACATCCTCGTCAGCATCAATAAAAGAAAATGATGATAAATGGCTTACCACCATAGCCTGCTCTCCCCCAATCATCACTAGCTTCCCATGTCTTACAAACTTTAGTCTCTGATGGATTGTAGAGGTGACTGCCCCGGCATCATGGATCCAGGGACGACCCAATAAACAGCTGTAGGCAGCACGGATATCCATCACTTGGAAAGTGATTTGAAAAGTATGGGGACCAATCACTATAGGAAGATCCACTTCACCAATGACTGTCTTCCTAGAACCATCAAATGCTTTGACAATTACTCCACTAGGCCTCATAGGAGCACCTGGATATGAAAGCCGAGATAACGTAGTCTTGGGCATCACATTCAACGACGAACCTGTATCCACCAACACGCTTGATAAGGTATCGTTTCCACAACTTACTGAGATGTGCAAAGCCATATTATGGTTTCTCCCCTCCTCCGGGAGTTCTTCATCACTGAAACCAAGATTGTTACACGAAGTTATATTTCCCACAATCCCATCAAACTGATCAACCGTCACATCATGGTCCACGAATGCCTGGTCCAAGACCTTCATCAAGGCTTCTCTATGTGCACCAGAATCTCTCAATAAGGCAAGCAAGGAAATCTTGGAAGGTGTTTGCAAAAGTTGGTCCACAATCTTATATTCACTTCTCTTGATAAGTTTCAAAATCTCGTCATCCTCAGGGTGAGGAATAGGTTCACTGGATCGGTTTATCTCAACCCTTGGTTCAACATTTCTTACTGGAATCTCCGCCGGTATGGGCCTCCTAACTTGAATTTCTGGTCTCTTCGAAGGTACTGCTGCAAAAACACGCCCACTTCTCGTAACTCTACTCACATCAGCAATGTTAACAAAAGACGGTCTCGTTGGTATGGGGACTTCTACCCCATTCTCAATCATTGTGGCGTTATACTTGTACGGCACAGCTTGGTCTGAGCTGTAAGGCACAGGGCCAGGTGGGTAAATAATCAAAGGATCAACAGGCGCAGTCTGACTGTTGTAAGCAATCTCTACTGATTCTGGCAAATTGAATTGTGGTATGTTAACATTCACTTCATCCTCCGGATTTCGGTCATAGGTAATAGTGATAACCCTCTGATCTAGCAACTTCTGAATATCCTCCTTCACGATAGGACAATCATCCTCTCTTGAACAAAACTCACAAACATCATAATCATGCTGGTGCCTAACAAAGGCAAGTCTTCTCAAACTCTGATGTAACCTGATCAACGACTCTCTTATGTGTTCGACTTGAAAAACTCGAAACTTCCCCGGAAAACCTTCCACCATATTCACTGAAGCTTTCCCATGTCGAGGCAAAGGATTATCTCTAACATTTGGATTAACATCCTTAAAAGACAAGATACCATTCTTAATTAATCTCTGTACATCCGCCTTCAGAGCAAAGCAATTCTCAAGGTTGTGCCCCGGCGACCCTTGATGATATTCACAAAATTGATCCGCCTTGTACCACGGAGAAGCACTGTTCGGTGCGACAGGAGGAGGCTTTGTTGTGATGAGATTCTTTCTGATGAGAGCAGGGAACAATTCAGTATAAGTCATAGGAATGGCATCGAACTGCGGTTTTCCGGGTGAACGGTTCTGATTGTTGAACGGATAAGCCTGTTGTCGAGGCTGCTGCTGAAAAGGCCGTTGTTGAGTTGGTGGAGTTTGATGAGCTGGGGTCATCAAAGTTGGGCGGACATCCAGAGTGACTGCCGCAACGTGAGAGTAACCTCTCCTAGGCCTACCTGGAAACAAAGCGTTAACATCCTGCTCTTTTCTTTTCGGGAAAACACTTCCAAACTTCTTCGCACTGCTAGACGGACTCCCTTCTTTAACCAAACGCCCTTCACGAATCCCTTCCTCTAATCGCATGCCCATGCTTACCATTTCGGTGAAGTCACTGGGTGCGCTGGCTATCATTCTTTCATAGTAAAAGGATCCTAAAGTCTTCAAAAATATCTTGGTCATCTCTTTCTCCTCAAGGGGTGGATAGATTTGAGCAGCGATTTCACGCCACCTCTGGGCGTACTCCTTAAAAGATTCCCGGTCTCTCTGTGACATCGCCCGGAGTTGATCCCGGTCCGGCGCCATGTCGACGTTGTACTTGTACTGATGGACAAAGGCTTCACTAAGATCGTTAAAATTACGGATCCGAATACTGTCTAAACCCATATACCACTTTAGAGCAGCACCCGTCAAACTATCTTGAAAATAATGAATCAACAAATCATGATCATCGGAGTACGTAGACATCTTCCTCACGTACATTGTCAAATGACTTCTAGGAAACGAATCACCCTTATATCTCTCAAAGTCTGGCACTTTGAATTTCGCTGGAATCTTGACATTCGGAACTAAACAAAGGTCATGCGTATTCTTCCCAAACAAATCCTTCCATTTCAATGCTCTAAGCTCCTTCTGCATTTCCTGGAACTGATCCTGAAATTCTTCCATTCTATCAAAGAGACCCAAACTTTCAGCAGGCTCGGCAGGATAAATAGGTTCATTCAAGCATGGCACGGAGTGGACCACAGGAGCAACGGTCGTCATAATTGGTTGCGGAAAAGGTGTTACAGACGGAATTACTGGCGGCATGGCAGTTGTCTCTGGTTGAGGAAGAGACAAAGCGGGTTGAAATAAAGGTTGTACGGCAGGCTGATACCCCTATGGCACAAAGTTGTAAGGCATTCCCCACGGAAAACCTTTCGGCATCTGATGTTGAAGCGGAGAGTTGATTTGAGTCACGGAGGCAGGAATTGTGGCAATCTCGGAAATCACTGGGGTTGAAGTCTGAATCTCGGCAGCCGTAGTCGATGGCTGATTCTGAACAGCCACCAAACTTTCTACTAACGCAGTTAACTTTTCCATCTCGACACGAAGTGTAGCAACTTCCCCATGAAGCTCATGATTTTCCTGTTCCAAATCTTCCATTTTCCTTTGACGATTGGCCCGAGTGTCGTATCGGTGAGACAGCTTGACAACCTTTGGTGCAAAAAGAACAAGGATGAGACTCTAGAAAACATGTGAAGTGGAATGTGGAATGATGCATGATGGCGATGCAAATGATGACTCATTTTAAAAGTTTTTCAAGGAACTTTGATAATTTTGCATACATCAATGGTAAAGGAATTTGGAACAACAAAAACTCAATCCATTAATCGAAAGCGATAAGTTACAACTTACAATTGGAATATCAAAATAGTAAATTACAAATTTGGGGATAACAAATCCAATAATGAAAGAAATAAATTACAACTTCGAAACGTGGAATCCATAATGAAGTGATAAGTTACAATTTTACAACATGAAATCTAAAATAAAGCAATAAATTACAACTTCGGAGCATGAAGCCCATAATAAAACAATAAATTACAACTTCGGAGCATGAAGCTCTTTACATAGTTTTACAAAATGACATCAATAAAACAAACTAAAAGCTAAAGCTCACTCGGAATCCTCAGATGAAGGACCAAACACCAGCTGTAACCGGAGCTTCTTGATCTTTTCTTTGTAAAAGTCTTCCATCACTTTCTTCTCAGCTATCAGTCAATCGATGATTTCTTCCTGCGGATTAGGAACGAGAGCCACGCTTACCGAACCTTCCCTTTTTCTCTTCCTTTCACTCGCATACTTCTTCAGCAAGGCATCCTTCTGACGAAGCTTCTCATCGTGGTCAATGAACCGGCCGTCTTGAATAAGCAGCAACTCCTCCTTCTCTTTTAACTGTCGAGTCAGGACTCGATTCTCATACTCAGACATATGGTACTTTTCCTTCCAAGCATCCCTCTCAGACTTCATCCTAGCCAGATTTCCTTGATATTCTCCTACATCCGCGATAGGGATAACAACAGATGATGGTGCGATGGCAGGGAATAAAGGCTTCTCGAGTTTATAGGGCATCTTGAGAGCACAAGCCCTAGCACGGACCCACTGTAGGTAAGGCTCCAAAGAAACGGCACCTCTATGTCCCAGCATATCTCTCCCTTTCTTGTGGATATGGCACCAAGCTCCTTCAATCTCCCTCTTAGCAGCCTGATGGTCTTGTCCTTCCTGAAGAAAGAAACCACTCACATGGATGTTGTTTGGTTTATCTCTCATCGGGTACCCGAACTGACGGCGCGCTAGAACAGGGTTATAGTTGATTCCACCCCTCGTACCGAGAAGAGGTACGTTAGGAAAAGCACCACAGCTATCAATGATCTCCATGTCGTGGTAAACTCGATTATACCAGTCAATGTCGAAATGAGTGAGAGCCATAATCTTTGGCGCCCAACGCGGTTCCTTCTCGAGATCCCAGAAAGCATCAGACCCAGGTAGATGCGAGACGTACCACTGATACAGCAACGATACACAACAAATAATCATCCCTCCTTGATAAGAGTTTCGAAGGTGGATGGAGTAATATGTATCCCCTAGCAGCATAGGGACCGGATTTCCAATCAGGAAAATTCTGATGGCGTTGATATCCACAAACTTATCAACGTTAGGGAATAAGAAAAGACCATATGCGAGTAAAGCAAACACGTCTTCGAAGGCAACAGTATCTTTTGTCTCAGCAAAATGGCGAGCTTTCTTCAACAAAAAATGCGCCGGCAAACCCCGGATTCCCCCTTTCGTAGTCATGTTCTCCTCTACCTCTGACTTCCTTAAGTGGGTGATAGCTGCTATCTCGTGAGACTCGGGCTCTTCTTCTAATCCAGAGAAGGGAACATGGTCGGCAATCGGCAAAACAAGAATATAAGAGTACTCCTCTAAAGTGGGCATCAATTGGTAATCCGGAAAGGTGAAACATCGGTACAAGGGATCATAGAACTGAACCAACGTGTTGAGGATGCCTTTCTTCATCTTACGCTTCATGAGCGGTACGATGGACCCATATTTCTTCTGAAAATCTGGCGGACTCTCGATCTTCGGAATCAAACTCTTCAGTTCTTCAATCTCAGGCTCCTTGAAACTAAAGCTTCGAGTATTTCTCCTTCCAAGTTCCATAATAACCTAAGATGTCTGAAAAAATCATTCCGAAGTTCCTTGAAAAACATGTTTTTTTTTTTACAAAGATGTTGATGAATGCATGAATGAATGATGCAACAGTCACACACAAACTTGCAAACATGGTGTTCAAAGGTTCAACGTTCAGCATGGAGTCGAGGGTAAAGCCCACCCAAATGTATGTACTAACGATTCAATCACACCTGTAAGACATGGTTCTAAGAGTTCCCAGAGTCTACATTCCTCCTTCGGATATTACCAACGTCTTGATTACTCAATAATTAGCAATATTCTCAAGAGAAACTCGTCCGAGCGTAGCATCGCGTAACAACTACTTTCGAATTACTCCGTTATAGTCTCCGCGCTACACCTAAAAAGGCCAAGATGGGTTAGGGTTCTACGGTCCTCAACTTCTCGGGCTCCTAGGTCGAAAATAATAACGTCTTCCCGATTACTCGGTAAACAAATATTAAGTTCAAGAGGGCCTTCCATTGAGTGGGGGATCTCATGCCTCCTTCTTCGGGATTACTCCCTCAAAGTTAACATGACTATACCGCCCGTCCTATTCCTTAAGTGTTACTTAATCCGGGTATAGGATTCGTCCTTTGCAAGAAACCCAAACAACACCAATTTTAAACACATAATCAAACCAAACAAATAATAATAAACAGATAAGACAAATTAGGCTTAACCCACTTAGGGATGGACCAGCAAGAGGTCAATCTTTCCCCAGTAGAGTCGCCAATTCTGTAGCGATAAAAAATGTAGCGGGGTAAATCGGAGATCGAATTATTGATTAATTCGTCTCACAAAAGCAAGAGTCGCCACCGCGCTTTATTGTTTCTAAAGGAAAAGGGAAAAGAGCGAAATAAAACCCTAAATATGCAATGTAAATAATAATAAAAAAATACAAAGCGTTTTCGAAAAGAGATCTTATGGTTCGGGGGTTGGTTATACAATGGGAAGGTATTAGCACCCAATGCATCTATAGTACTCTATAGGAACCTTTTGAAATATCTGTTTATTTAAAATTGGATTGCTTGATAGAAATAAATCATTTTGGCCGAAAAGGGATACGGATAGGTTTTTGAAGATACGACGACCTAACGTCGAAGTTTTTGCTTAAAGGGTATAAGTTTTGAAAAGGTTGAAATTTCGAAGGCAAATTATCCTAAGTTTTAATAAAAAATGCAAATATTCGCGCGATTAGATTTGAGGACATGAAGTCAACAAATTTATCGTTTTTCCTTTGGATTTAAACGTAAACGGAGTAAACAGATAAATATGAAGTAAATAAACGGAAAAAATATGCGGATCATGATTAAGTACAATAATTAAATGATAGACTAAATGATATAATTCATTTTGGATTTCTGATTAATATTAGTAAAAAGAAAGTATTTTAATTGTTTCTCCATTTTTACGTATTTTTGATATTAATAAATGCAAAGAGAATTAATTAAAGGGAATAAAATGTTTTTTAAGCTTTTATGTTCTATTTTTATGTTTTTGATATTAATATAAAAGGTTATTAATCTTTTTTAGAATTATTAAATAACTAAATTAATTAAACTTAAAAAAGGTTATTAACCTAACTCTAATTAAAAGAGAATATTTAAAATTATCAAATTAACTCTTAAATGTTGAACTAATAAAATTAATTATTAAAATGATTAATTAAACTATGCTTATTAATTGAATTGCTAACTATTAAAACTAAAATCCTAAAAGGAAAGAAAATGATAGAGTGGGGGGTGCATAGGCAACGTGCTGGGCTTAGAGCAGGATAAGGCCCATTTGAGAATAGAAGCAGGGGGGTGTAAAAACCATTCGTTTGGGCTTTAAGGTAGTAAAACGGGTTTGGGTCCAAAACAATGCTAATTGGTTTTAGGGTTAAACAATATGTGTTTAGTTGTTAAGGGATTTAGGTTTTAGTCCTGGCCGAAACGGTGCTCATGCTCGCCTTCATCTTCTTCGTCTTCGCGCGTGATATCCTCTTCGTCTGAGTTCCTGAAATCGTCCCCTGTTTCCGGCCACCAGCAACCCAATCTTCCTCTTCCCTCCATCGCGAGCTTAAGGCAAACGACGGATTCGGTAAGCTTATGTTTGGATTCGCTTAGGGTTTATTTTATTTCGTTAAGGGTTTTGCTACTGCATGCGTTGATTTTACTTTATTCTTGATCCTAATTTCATGTTATGTTAATGGTGATATGGAGGTTCTAAAAAAAATGGATGAAATGGTACCTTTGGAGCTGGAGGAGGGGATTTGAGTCTGCTTAGGAGGCCGGACGGCAACGAGGGACACACGGGATGCTTGCTTCAGTTTGGTACCCTGGTATTCATTCTTGATTCTTTACTGTACTCTTTGCGTTGCTTTGAACATTATGTCGCCTTGAATGCTTCCTTTGATGCTTCTGAATGCTTCCTTGGCTACTGTTGAAACACTTACTTTTGACTAGCGTGATGCTGTTGACACTTTTTCTTCTTCTTTTCTGATTTTTGTACGCTTTGTGGAATTGGCTTATGATGAACTCTGAGGTTTAGGCCATGTTGTTATGGTTTGATTTTGGTTATGTTTGGATAATGCAGTAAATTTGGAAATGGTTTAATGCAGTAAGTGTTTTGAAATGGTGTAGAGGTTTGATGGTTCAGACAGTAGGAAGTGTTTTATGTGATATTGGTTTAAGTATTGCAGTAGGTTCTTGCAGGTTTGGCCATGTTTACTGGTTTGACAGTAGCAGGTTTCGGTAAAATGCAGGTTTGTGGTTTATGTAAATGCAGATTGAACGGTTTTTTAGGTCATATTTATGGTTTTTGGAATGATTCTTGTGATATTGGCTTGGTGGCTCAATCAAGGTACTGAGGTTTAGGCCATATTGTTTTTGTTTTGAAAATGGTTCTGCTGGTTTAGCCGTATGCAGGTTTATGGTGATTGAGGTTTTAAAACTTGAGGCCTTTTGAATAGTTTGTGCAGTTTGTTTTGAACAATTGCTTTTGCTTTGGTAGTCTCTTGGTATATGTTGTGAACTCTGTTTTTTTGAAAGGGTTTTGTTCTCTTATATCAATTGCTTGGCATTTTTTGTGTTTTTTGTCTCAGGTTTACGTTAGCTGGAGGTTTGAATATTTTACAAACTTCTTGGCCTTCTGCATCACACTGCTACAGCAGTTTTGTTTGTATTCTACTCTTGTGTTTCTCCCTTTACTGTAATACTGCAGTAGCTTTGTCTTATAATTCTTTCTGCCTAAACCAAAACCTGCAAAACCAATTTCTTTTCTCTCTTCTCTCTCATGGGTACATTTGATATATAAAATGATATAATGTACTATTGTTATGAAAATGCAAAGGGCTGGAATATGATGAATGAGGAAATATAGGTTGCTTGCACATTGTTTTGATACTGCATAATTCTTCTTTTGTCTTGCATGGGAGCCTATGTTATTTGGCTTCTTCTTACCTCTAGGCATGTTTACGTTACACTTTGGCCTTGGTTTGTGTACATTGTATATGCTGTTTGAAAATTATGCAGATGATGCTGATTTTGAAATATGTTGTGGACTTTAAAAATGCAATTGATTTGAAAAAATGCAGTTTTTACTTTAAAACAATTTGACAAAACATGAATTTGTGCATGTTTTAAAATGTGCATTCATGAAATAAAATTCCTCCTTTTTTGTGAACCGGGAGAAATCCCGTGATTTGCAAAAAAAGGGTAAACTGATTCCAGCCGTTTGCCTTTAATGATGAACATTAAATTTATTTTCCGCTTTTAATTATTTATTCAAATCTGACTTCTCTTTTAATTGTTTTTGCAGGTAAATTTAAATGAGCAGACAAGAGGAATTGGATAGAAGATGAAGATTTAGAATTTAGGAAAATAGTTTTTTATTTTATTTTACTTTAAGCATTTATGTAATTGCCATTATAAATATTTTGTAATAACACAATATTTAAATGATAATTGTAATAAATAGAATAAAGTGAATAAAATTCTATTATTTAAAAATTAATTCTTTTTTCTTTCCAATTATTTATCTATTGTTTATAATTCTTTAAATTATATAATAACTGAAAATCAAATCCAATCATTTAAATTCAGAATGATAAACAAATAAATAAACATCATTGGCCAATTAACAATTTTAATTATTTAATTCATTATTCATAATATTCTAAATTATAATAATTAAAAAATAGAATTTAATTATTTAACCTAGAATGATAAAGAATTAAATAATCATTGTTGACCAATTAATAAACCCATTCTCAAAATGTTTATTTCATTATTCATAAGTCTTTAAATTATATAACAATTGAAAATAGATTTCAATTATTTAAATTTAAGACTATAAATAATTAATAAACGTCATTTAAGTCTTGATCAGTTGATAAATTTAGCGTTCAACAAATAAATAGCTCTCGACTCGAAACAGTTATGAATTTTTAAGATCAATAGATCAAAACACTTGTAATGTAATGATGCAGATGGGAGATGGTATCTTAGGTCAAAATTTGGGGTACAACAAGTATTGATGCTCGCGCTATCGCTCGAAATGATTTTGAGTTAAAACCTTTGTTATTACAAGTTGTCCAACAAAATCAATTTTTGAGATGTCCTATGGAAAATCCAAATTTACATTTATCCGTGTTTGTGTAGTACGTAGACACAATGAAAGTAAATGGTGTCAGCCCCGAAGCAATAAGACTTCGTCTTTTTCCCTTTTCATTATGAGATAGAGCTAGAGCCTAACTCCAGTCTCTACCATCCAACTCTGTTACCACATTGAACAAATTGAAGAAAGTTTTCCTAGCACGATATTTTCCACCGAGTAAAACAGCTATGCTAAGAGCCAATATCAATGGTTTTAAACAAAGGAAAGTGAATCTCTCTTCGAATCATAGGAAAGATACAAAGTCATGTTGCGACTTTGTCCATATCATGGTCTAGAAGAACGAATGATCATCTACACCTTTTACAATGGTCTCTTGTACAACACAAGACTAATGATTGATGCTGCAACTAGCGGCACACTGATGGATAAACCTTATCATGAATCTTATCAACTTATCGAAAGTATGGCTCAAAACCTTTACCAGTGGGGAAGTGATAGGACCATTGTAGAGAAACCTCAGAGGAAAGGCGGTATGCACGAAGTTAGCAGTTTAGACCGAGTTAACGCTAAGGTAGAAGCTCTTACCCAAAAGATAAAAAAATTGACCACAACTCCCACAGCCATTGTGGTTGTAGTAGCTCTAACATGCGATTTATACGGACTTCGCACACATGTTGCACCTGAATATCCACTTTTAACAGGAGTACCAGTTGATCAACTGAATTATGCTCAAGGAAACCCATACGGTAATACCTATAATCCTACCTGGAAAAATCATCCTAAATTTTCGTACAAGAATAACAATGTGTTATATCCACCTGGACAAGCTCCTACTACACCCCCAGGATACCAGAAAGCCGCCCAAATTACTCTGAATGTTCCTAGGAAATCTAATATAGAGATCATGATAGAAAACTTCGTAGCTACTCAAGCTCAACAAAATAAAGATTTTCTGAATCAAAACATACACACTAGCAAACAAATTAAGCAGTTATGAAACAAGGTTGATGCCCTTATCACTCATAAAAAAATGATTGAAACACAAATCTCTCAAGTGGCACAATAACAAGCTGCTACAACTGCTTCAACTGACACTTTTCCTGGCCAACCATAAAAAAATCCGAAAGGTTGTGCTAATGCAATAATACTTGAAAGTGGAACGTAAGTAGAAGGACCCACTGGACCAAGAATCAAAAGTCCAGCCATGTACCAGAGCACTGGTAAACCAACCGAGAAGGAAGAAGATCCAAAAGAAGATGAGAAGGGAGATAAAATCGTAGAGGTAGAAGAGAAAGAAAAACCCTATGTATCTCTTCCCTCGTACAAACCACCGACACCATACCCTAAACGGTTAGCTAAATATAAAAATATAGGGAAATTTAAGAAATTCATTGTACCTCTTGAAACAGCTAAACATCACTTTACCTTTTATAGAAGTCATCACGCAAATTCCCTCATATTCTAAGTTCCTTAAAGAAATACTATCCAATAATAAAAAGCTTGAAGACAATAAAATTGTTTTTCTTATTGCAGAGTGTAGCTCTATAGACCAAAATAACATGCCCTCTAAGCTCAAAGACCCTGGTAGTTTTTCCATATCATGTGTAATAGGAAAGTTCGTCATAGACAAAGCTCTGTGCGAGTTAGGAGCCATTATAAGTCTAATTCCCTTATCGATCTGCAAAATACTAAATATGATAGAATTATGACCAACAAGAATGTCTGTACAACTAGCTGATCGCTCTGTGAAGTTTCCCTTAGGAATGCTTGAAAATGTGCCTGTACGTATTAGACAATTATATATCCCCACTGATCTCATTATTATGGATATCACGAAAGACTCCAACATCCCTATTATATTAGGAAGACCATTCCTCGCCACCACTGCATCCATCATTGATGTAAAAAATGGTAAACTCACAATTGAGGTTAGTGAAGAAAAAGTCGAATTCATCCTCTCACAATTCTTGAAAGCAACAGCTATAGATGACTCATGTTGTTCCTTGTACGTCATTGATGAATGCGTTAAAGAAATGGAGAAGCAACAAACCAAATATTTGAAAGCTCTAAAAATTCCTATACCTCTAATTCTTGAAGACGATAATTTGTGTGATGAATACAAATATGAAAATCTAAGTGAAAGTCTTAGGCTAACTCCTGACCCTATGCCTTGCTTAAAGAAACCAGTTTTTGAACTTAAAACATTACCAAAAGACCTAAGATATGAATTCCTACACACAAAACTCGAACAATCTGTCATAGTCAATGCAGATTTAGGACAAAGAGAAATGAAAAAGCTACTACATGTCCTAAGGAAATACTCGACCGCTTTAGGCTATAACATATCTGATCTAAAAGGAATAAGTCCCTCAATATGCATGCATCGTATTATGCCTGAGGAAGATTGCAAAGCATCGAGGGAACACCAGAGAAGAATAAACATAATTCTGAGTGATGTAGTTAAGAAAGAAGTACAAAAGTTATTAGAAGCAGGAATCATATATCTGATATCTGACAGTAAGTGGGTTAGCCCAATACATGTTGTACTAAAGAATGGAGGCGTTACTGTTGTTAGCAATGCAAAAGGTGAATCTGTAGCACAATGTACCCAAACCAGATAGAGAATGTGCATTGACTATAGAAAGTTAACCAAAGCCACTAGAAAATATCATTTTCCTTTACCTTTCATTAATCAAATGCTCGAACGACTAACTAAGCATTCCCATTTTTTCTATCTGGATGGTTATTCAAGATTTTTCCAAATCTGTATACACCCCGAAGATCAAGAAAAAACTACATTCACCTGTCCTTATGGTACATTTTCATATAGATGAATGTCGTTTGGACTATGCAATGCCCCCGCGACATTCCAAAGATGCATGATGTCAATTTTCACTGATTTTATAGACGACATCATGGAATTATTTATGGATGATTCCTCTATCTATGGACAAAGTTTTGAAGGATGCTTATCAAACTTAGAAATGTTACTTGAAGGATGCGTAAAAGTTAACCTCGTGTTAAATTGGGAAAAATGACATTTCATGGTCCGACAAGGAATCGTACTTGGACACACAGTATCTGACAGAGGAATCGAGGTTAACAAAGAAAAATAGAAGTTATAGAAAACCTTCAACCTCCGAAAACTGTAAGATAAATATGAAGTTTCCTAGGACACTCTAGTTTCTACCGATGATTCATTAAAGATTTCTCTAAAATTACCAAATCACTAACTGGCCTATTAATGAAAGAAGCTGTTGTACCCCAAAATTTTCCCTCCCATATTTCTCAAATCATTGCAAGAAAGATCCTCAATTTGCTCAAGGTAGTCCAAGGGTTGGCCAGACAAAGCTCTCTCCTAAGGTTATCTACCCCAAATTAGGGTTTCATGTTGCATCAAGATACTTGAGTACAAGTGGTCCCAAATGCTCAACATTGTCCTAATATGTTCTCAAGACCTTCCATGTCAAGTTTCAATACTTGCAGAGAAAATTTGCTCAATCAATTGCTCAAAGGCCCAAAAATCGACTATGCTAGGGAAAAAGTCAATTGTGACCCACATACAGTCAAACTTCAGGATTTTTGGTCAACATCCTCATTTTGAAGTACATTTCATCATTTGATCAAGGGTTGATCGTGATTCATCAAGGATTTCTCATAATTCATCAAGACTCAAAAGTTGCTAAATTAGGGTTTTGCAGGAAAAGCCAACTCCACTTTGACCAAGCATAACTTTCTCATACTTTATGAGAAATGACCAATCCAAAGCTCATTTTGAAGAGGATGAAATTCCCTACAATCCATATTCATCTCCCAAGTTCTAAATATGCACTCACAAGAAGTTATGAATTTAGACATTATAGGTCATTTTGAAAAGTCAACAAAAACACCTTTTTTGTCAAAGCTTCATAAATGAGTATGGAATATCAAAATGAGATGAGACCAAAAGGGTTGATTATAGGACATATCAAGATTTATAAAAAGTCCAAGAACACCTCCATAGAGTCAAAATTGAGGAAGCTATGCATTGTTGAAGTTGACCCTTTTTGCAAAATTGCCAAAAGTCAACTATCCCCAAAACTTCAAATTTTGCCAAATGGGCCCAATCTTTTTCACTTGTTTTCAGTTGGCAACATAGCCCACGAGCTCTAGCCTTTTCCACTTGTCCATATCTTATTTTTATTATTTATTTTGATTTTTATTTTAATTAATTTGATTTAAATCAAAATAAATCAAATAAAATCCAAAACATTGATAACAAGAGATTTTATGATTGTTTCAGGTCTTATTACACAGCTAGCATCATTCAAATTCGTGCAAAGAATTAGAGTGAACAAAAAGATTGAAAAAAAGCCAAATTTGGAAGGTTTTAAAGGGTGAATCAAATCAAATAAAAAAGGATTGAAGGAGGGAGATTTGGATCAATTATCAACCCTGATTCATTCTTTGTTACATAAGGAGGCGAGGCAGACCTAAAAAGTGGTTAGAAACAGGCGTGAGAAGGAGAAATAAATCTGAAAAAACAAGAAAAAAGTGTGAGATCGAAATCCCACTTAGAGGAATCCTCAAAGCTCGTTACCTATCCCAATCGCTTCCTGGGACTCTCTAGAAGCTAAAGCCATCCAGAACCTGTCCATTCCAGTCCCTAAACGCATCGTAAGTCGTTCACAACTTCAGCCTGTTCTTGAATTCGCATCTCGTAATTTAAGCATTATTAACATGAATTAATGGCATATTGTTGATTTATGAGACATTTGCAAACTTTCTGTATCATTCAATTTCATTTATATGGCATATACCGTAAATCACCATTGTTAGGTTTTGGAGCTTTGTTTTAGGGTTTTTGATTACAGGGACAATTGGCCTTCGTAAGTGGTACGGTTATTATCAGGAGGACCAAACGAGCACAACCATGGCATTGGATATTATTTCCATGGCCTGTGGAGGATTTTGAGAACGCATAGTCTGTAGCAACATACATTTGTCCGTAGGTATAGGCTAACAACTTTTAGATACGGTGCAAGAACAGGGATGAAGACGTGGCCAACTTCCATTGGCTTGTTTGAATTTTCGCGCTAGATCTCCACTAATGCTTGTTTTCATATATTATTATTATTGTTTATTTTATGACCAAACATAAACATGTGGTGTAGTGGCAAGGAAGTGTATGGAATGTGCCTCAGGAAATGGCTTTGAATCCCAGGTCCCCCTATTTCCCTATATTATTTTCCTGCAGGCAATCCAATGCGTGCATGAGCCTGAGATCCACCATATGCCTTCATCATCAAACATGCCAGATGGCCAGATGGCCAAATCTGATGGTCACCATTGAGGGTGCATTGTGAGCCAAGTCAAACGTGCCATACAGTATCACAAAAAGTCAGCATGGGTCATCTCTTTTGGGCCCAGATTTCAGCTATTGGCGCCCCCAATTCAAGCCCATCTCTTATTCTTTTCTTTTTTCTCATTTAATTATTTTATTTATTATTTATTTACTAATCATCAAAACTAATTTTCTTTTTTATCAAAAAAATCACCAAAAATATTTTCATGTCCAATTAAAATTAAAATTTTATTTTTTTATCAATAAATTAATTAATTTAATTAGGTTTGATTAATTAGACAACTTTAATTTATTTTTGTAAATCATTAAAATCAATTAGAATAAATAGGGTTTTATTACTAACATAAATATATTATTTCTTTCCTAAAATAAGCAAAAATCAAAATATATGTCATTTAATTATTTTTCATTAATTAATTTAATTAACTAATTAATTCCATTTTCAATTTAGAAAACTTATTTCTCTTTAATAAAAACAACAAAAAACAATTTTCCTTTTAATTAGGATAGAAGGGTCAAAACCCTAATTTCTCGTCGATTTAATTTTGCGTCGCGCGCTTTAGTATTATTTTGCCCAATTATTGTATCTGCTCCCGGTTTGTAATAATTTAATTAAGACATTTATTTATTTTTACCGCTTTTAATTTCAAAGGGTTTGTTTTTTGGCTATGTAAATATCTGAAGCCTTGTAATAGCGTAGTTTAAATTTCGCACTTTAAATTCCACAAATTATTAACTGTTAGATGTATGATATAGGGATGCATGACAAGAATGTATGATTAATTTAAAGCAGTTAGATCACCCTAAATGTGCAAATATAAATAAATCTGAAATTGAATCATTCGCACATGCGCACTCCTAGGGTACACTCCCACTTGGCTGCCTTCGGTAAACGGTGATTGAGTATGGGATGTTTTAGTGGTCGTCCTTTTGTCCAAAGATCAAGTTGCCTCGGAAAGGTTGCCTCGGATATAGTTGCCTCAGATAAATGATCTAAGACATTAGGGTTATTACTAAGACGTCCTAACATTGCTTTAGTGATCGTACGTCCCTTTCGAATTAACCCTTAAACTCCAACGACGGTGCTACCTACTCACTAATAGTGGGATAGCATTGTCTAAAGGAAATAAACATAGAATGATTCCTTTTTCGAGTAGGTAGATTAGTTCTTAAGTACTTGCTCATCCCAAATAAATTTTTCTGACACTTACACTCCTTTACAAACAAGTTTTCAAAAACACTTCATTACACTCTTGAAGACAGAAGCAAGAGTTAAATCGAAGTTAAAACAAAAAAACTTTTCAAAACCCACAAACACAAAGAAAAAATTTTGAAAATGATGAGCAAGTACCTAAGATCCCGTAGATAACTACGGATAGAAAGGGTGCTAATACCTTCCCTTTCTATAATCTACCCCCCGTACTCAGAAATATCCCGAAAAAGGAATTTTTCTGTGCTTTTTTCCTTTCCTTGTTGGATAAAATAAAATTCGGTGGCGACTCTTGCTTATCGCGACATTTTGCAAACACAAACGCAAAATGCAAACCAGCAAAATTTCCTTAATGAAATAAGGTAAACCACGTCCCGGTTCTGGCCACCGTATCACAGAATTGGCGACTCTGCTGGGGACCTAATAAGTGGGGTGTACCTTAGGAATAATTCATCATATTGTTTTAAATTGTTTGATTTGTTTGCTTTATCTTTGTGGGTTTGAATCGGAGTTACTATAGATCCTAACCCGGATCTGGGGATACCTTTTAGGTAAGTAGCAATAGACTGTGAGGGAATTGTACGGCGTAGATCGATACGGTTGAAGTAGTAGCTACATTTGTGTGACACTTTAGTTTGTACTGATATCCCTTGTGAAGGAACAAGGAGAAATGGGGCTGCTAAGGGGTCATTAAGCACCAACTGACCTTAGAACCTATAATTGGCCAACTTGGCCATAGAAAAGTAGTAGTATGCTACACTCATTGATACCATACTCTCGCGATGATTCCTGCCACAAGAAAAGGTTGCTAAACTGGAATTATGACCAATCGAGGATGGTCAGTGATATTGAGATCCTCTAGAACCCGATTACTATTACTAGGACGGGTTGAACCAACTAAATTGAAAGAGGGTAGTACCTAAACTCCATGCCAGCCTGAAATTTAAGGTCTACTGTGTGACTTTCTTGCCCTTACCATGTTTTCTATCTGTGAATACTTGTGGTGTGTTCTTATCATAACATCATGCATCATGACATTGCATGCATATTTAATTAGACTAACCATTTCAAAGACCGAGGGGATTCATCTTTGTTCTGTTTTGTAGGTCATGGCATCTATACACAGAAATACCATTCGGATCAACTTCGTACAAATCCCTGTTCAGCTTAGAGATTTGGTTGCAAAGGTTCCTGATACTTGTTCCTTTGTCAGAAGACATGGTCACCTCCATGGTTTGGTCACTCCCAAGTTAGATGAGCAAATGATGAGTGTCTTATTCCAGTTCTTTGACCCGTTGCATCACTGTTTCACCTTCCCGGACTATCAGTTGGTCCCTACTTTGGAGGAGTTCTCTGATCTACTTGGCATATCTATTTTAGAGCAGGCACCATTTACAGGTTTGGAGATAGCTCCTAGGCCCTAGGATATTGCTTCATCCCTCCATCTTACAAAGGCTGATGTAGTGTCTAACTGGGAGACTCGGAGTGGGGTAAAAGGCTTCTTGGCTAAATTCTTGGTTGATCAGGCTCATCAGTTTTGGGACAATTTGGACTTTCAAGCATTTGAAGACATCCTAGCACTTCTCATTTATGGCTTGGTTTTGTTCCCAAATTCATATTCTTTCGTCGACGTGAACACAGTCAAGATCTTCATGTCCCGTAATCCAGTGCCCACTCTTTTAGGTGACATTCTACATGCTCTTTATGCCCGTACTACTCGGAAAAGGGGAACCCTTATGTGCTGTGCACCGCTGTTGGCGAGGTGGTTTATTTCTCACCTCCCCAAATCTGTATTGAGGAATGAGGAAGGAATGGGTTGGGCCTACAGGATCATGTCCCTTGCTCACACAGACATCATTTGGAGTACTAAAGATATGGAAGAAATAGATGTCATTGACCGGTGCGGAGAATACCCCAATGTTCCATTGTTGGGAATTAGGGGAGGGATCACCTATAATCCCTTATTGGCCTTACGACATTTTGGGCGAGCTCGAAGGGATGGTCCTCATGAGTTGCTGCTTCCGGACATTGTCTTTGACTTCATGGGGGATGTTGAGGGACATCGTCGCAGATTCATACGAGCTTAGAACAGGGTGCACAAGTCTGATCCACATGAGCTAGGAATGAAGGCCTCTCTCCCAATGCAACCGTATCTCCGGTGGGTTCGAGCCCGTGCTCAAAAGCTGGGGATGCCATACGAAGTTGTTTTACCAGTAATTGTAGAGCATGCTGATGAAGAAGGGGTTCCTTGTACGGTCCTCCACCCTTATATGCCTACTGACATTGGGGCATTAAAGAGGTCTTGGATCCAGCTAAGAGAAGAACGGGATACTTACAGAGAGAAGTATCATGAGCAGGAACGGAAGATCCTGAAGCTTACAAGGCAGCTGGAGAATGAGAAGGTCCTCAACGACTATGTCAGCACGAGAGGAAAACGACCATGGGAGCGCTGATGTCTTTTGTTATTTTTAGTTTTGATTTAATTTTCAGTTTTTCTTTTGTAACACCTTAAAGGCATTTGTTAAACATTGTTTCAATCTAATAAAAGTGTGTTTCATTTTGGTTTACAAATTTGAATCTCCCTAAAGTCTTTGAAATCATATCATACGCATTCCATTCCCATGCACCTCATTACAGGTACCCTTACAAGTCTCTCATCTTCTTTGCTGTTTATTTCAGCAATCATGTCTTCTGAAACATCCACTGATCAAGCTATCAAGGCTCTGCAAGCTCAAAATGCTCAGTTCCAGGAAATGTTCATGAACTTGGCCAAGGGTCAACAAGATTTGAAGACTCTTATCTTGAAAGACAAGAAGAAGAAGAAGAAGAAGAAGAAGAAGAAGAAGAAGAAGAAGAAGACGGTCCTCCTGAATATGGGTCATAGATTTGGGAACCGGTTGAGACAAGAAGCTGATTTATCTCACTCGTCTGGAGGGGGAGAGAATCAAGAAGAAAGGAGGGCTCATAGCCCTGTGGTTTCTGACAATGACACTGACTTTGATGAAGACTAGTATCCTCCTACCGAGGATAGATATAAGCAACTCGAAGACCGGTTAAGTGCGATGGAGATCTAGAAGATACTTGGGTTTGACTTTGGATACTTGGGTTTGGCATCTAGGGTGGTGATCCCACACAAGTTTAAGGCTCCTGTCTTTGCTAAGTACGATGGGGTATTCTGTCCGAATTTACACCTTCGCTCATATGTTAGAAAGATTCAACCATATACTGCTGATAGGAACCTCTGGGTTCATTTCTTTAAAGACAGTATGTCAGGGACTCAACTTGAATGGTTCTATCAACTAGAATGAGCTAACGTCCGTAACTGGGAGGACCTTGCTGCTGCTTTTTACAAGCAGTACCAATATAATGCCGTCCTTGCTCCCACGCGTACCCAACTTCAGGGTATGTCTATGGGTGCGAGCGAAGGTTTTAAAGACTACGCTCAGAAATGGAGAGATCTTGCGGGAAGAGTCCAACCCCCTCTGGCTGATAGGGAGTTGGTGGATATGTTTCTTAGGACATTGTTTGGTCCGTATTTCAATCATTTGATCGGAAGTTCATCGTCTGGTTTCACTGAATTGATTATGACTGGGGATAGAGTTGAAGCCGGTATCAAGAGCAGCAAAATACAGAAGGGTGCTTCGTCAAGTACCGAGAAGAAGCCTTTCAAGAGCACCAATCAGAAAAGAGCAGAGAGACCGCAAAGATAGTTTACTCGGCTCAGTATGACTCTATCTCAAATTCTGCCGCAATTGTTAAAAACCAACTTGGTGATTCCAAAGGAGGCTCCAAAGAATCCCAACACCACATCACCGTTATATAATCCGAACGCCCGCTGTGCTTATCACTCTGATAGCCCGAGGCATGATACCAATAACTGCTGGGCCTTGAAGAATAAGGTGCAGGATCTGATTGATGCTAAATAGATCGAGTTTGAAGCACCAGAAAAGCCTAATGTCATGACTTCTCCTATGCCCAAGCATGGAGTAAATTCTGTGGATGATGATGTGTTTGTAACTTCTGTAGAAGACATTTCTACCCTGTTGTTGACCGTTAAGAAGAACTTATTATTGGCCAGTTTATTTCCGGGCTGTGGCGAAGGTTGCCACCTGTGTTCCATCCTACCTACCGGTTTCCATCTATTGAAGTCAGGTGTCCAATGCCTGATGGATAACAAAGAAATATTGTTCGAGAAAACTTTGGTTCCATTGATTGTTATTGAAGAAGTTTCCATAATCACCATTTTCGCCAATTCTTCCAAGGCTTCCTCGAGAAAGCCTGTTAGAATTACATCTATTCCGATAGTTGCTCCATTGATCATTATTGTTCCTGGACCTATCCCTTACACGTCGGATAAGGTTGTCCCATGGCACTATGGGGCCGGTGTGTATTATCACGGGGTTAAACAAGACTTGAAGGATGAAGAGGCTGATACTGATGTCAGCAATATTTTTGGATCTAGTAAAGTCACCCGAAGCGGAAGACTTTTCTCCCCTGAGATCTCCTCACCAACTGTTCAGAAACCTGTTGTTATTACACATGCCAGTACATCTTCTATTGTACCTATTCACGTTCCAATCCTTACCCCCGTCGCCGAGCCATCTGACACTCGGGGCAAAGGGATCACCAGTGAGCCTGCCCAGACGGAGGCACCGAAGAAGATTACTGTTGAAGCCTCTAGACAAGAGATAGAGGAGAATTTAAAGATCATCAAGAAAAGTGACTACAATGTAGTCGAACGGCCAGGGAAAACCCCGTCGAAGATCTCTATGCTATCTTTATTATTGTGTTCAGAAGCCCATGCTAAGGCTCTGATTGCTTTCCTTAAAACTGCGCATGTGCCACAAGAAACATCTGCTGACCAGTTCAAGGACTGTGTGGCTAGTTTGACAGCTGAAAACGGGTTGGGTTTCTCTGATGCAGACTTGACTGCCAAAGGAAAGAATCACAATGACGCTCTGCATGTTTCAATCGAGTGCAGGGGCACTACTCTATCTCACGTGTTGGTGGATACTGGGTCCTGGTTAAATGTTTTACCCAAGAAAGCGTTAGACCGGTTAGACTGTGAAGGGTTGGTGCTGAAGCCGAGTAATATCGTAGTTAGGGCCTTTGACGGGTCCAAAAGGATGGTACATGGAGAGGTGGATGTTCCAGTTAATGTTGGTTCTCAGACGTTCGTGTCTACATTCTATGTGATGGACATTCGACCGTCTTATTCCTGTTTGCTGGGTCGCCCGTGGATCCATAAAGCTGGGGTAGTAACTTCTACGCTCCACCAGATGCTGAAATACCCAGTGAAGGGGAAAATTGTTACAGTACAAGGAGAAGAGGAGTACATGGTAAGCCACCTCAACTCTTTCCGATATATGGAGATGGACGGGGAGTTCATTGAAACCCCGTGTCAACATTTTGAAGAAGTCCCCCAGACGCTGGTGTCGACTGAAACTGTTGCTGAAGATCCTCCAATGAAGATGGCTTCCCTCAAGGATGCCCGGGCTGTTATTGAGAAAGGTGGGTGTGCGAATTGGGGCCAACTCCCTGACTTTGCACACAAGACTGACAAGTTTGGTTTGGGTTTTACTGCATAAGCTCAAAGGGCTATTCGGCGTGCGCGGATTGGAAGACCTCCCATGCGTATCACAAATCCTGAAGTGAATGCGATTGAAGACGATGATGAAGAGTCTGAGTTTGACAGTTGGATTTACCCGACTACCGACGGCGGACTAAGCAATTGGACGGCAAAGGAATTCATGCCAATTTCTTTTATTACACAGTAATAGACTTTTGTTTTGGATGTGTAACAGACAATTTTAAACTTTATGGCCCGGTGATTTACCCGAGACACCGTGGCTTTGTTTGACGTCTTATTATGTGTCATTTCCATATATCATCATTAAAAGCATTGGACGTTTTCTTGCATTATGAATTTTGCGCTCCTTCTTTTTCTTTTTATATCTTGCAAAACAGCTATTTGTCTTACACACACTCACATATATAGGTCTACATCCACTCTGGATCCCACTGATAACGACTCTGCTACTGCCAATTATGACTTTGAAAGTACGATCAACCAAGTCGAGGACGAAGGTGAGGATGATTGCGAAGTGCCTGGGGAACTTGCTAGGCTGTTACTTCAGGAAGAGAGGGTCATACAACCGCATGAAGAGTCGGTGGAAACAGTAAATCTGGGTACAGAGGTAGACAAGAAAGAGGTCAAGATCGGTGCAAATCTGGAGTCTAGTGTCAAACAACGGTTGATTCAGATGTTTCGTGACTATGTCGAGATCTTTTCCTGGTCTTATGAAGATATGCCTGGTTTGGATACTGATATAGTGGTTCACCGCCTGCCTACCAAGGAAGACTGTCCTCCAGTGAAATAGAAAGTTAGCCGAATGCGCCCAGAGATGTCTGAGAAAATCAAGGCTGAAGTTATGAAACAGTTTGATGTCGGTTTTCTAGCAGTTACTTCTTACCCACAGTGGGTGGCCAACGTGGTTCTGGTGCCTAAGAAGGATGGTAAAGTTCGAATGTGTGTTGACTATAGGGATCTGAACATGGCAAGCCCCAAGGATGATTTCCCTCTGCCTCATATCGACGTTCTAGTTGACAAAACCGCACAGCATAAGGTCTTCTCCTTTATGGATGGCTTCTCCGGTTACAATCATATTAAGATGGCTCCCGAAGACATGGAGAAGACAATGTTCGTTACTCAATGGGGTACCTTTTGCTACAAGGTCATGCCTTTCGGATTGAAGAATGCTGGGGCAACGTATCAGCGCGCCATGGTCGCTTTGTTCCATGACATGATTCATCATGAGATTGAGTTATACGTTGACAACATGATCGCAAGGTCCCAGACTGAGGAAGAACATCTTGACCATCTTCAGAAGCTATTTGACAGGTTGAAGTTGTACAAGCTGAGGTTAAACCCGAACAAGTGCACCTTCGGAGTGAGGTCTGGTAAGATTCTAGGTTTCGTCGTTAGTGACAAAGGTATTCAAGTGGATCCTGCAAAGGTAAAAGCTATACAGGAAATGCCAGCTCCCCGAACAGAAAAAGAAGTTAGAGGATTTCTGGGACGTCTAAACTATATTGCCCGATTCATCTCGCACCTGACTGCTACTTGTGAACCGATCTTCAAGTTACTAAAGAAAGATCAAGTGGTAAGATGGAACGATGAATGTCAGGTCTCTTTCGAAAGGATCAAAGAGTATCTCCAAGATCCTTCTATTCTGATGCCTCTAGTTGAAGGGAGACCCTTGATCATATACTTGACAGTACTCGACAATTCGATGGGGTGTGTGATGGGGCAGCATGACGAGTCTGGCCGAAAAGAGCATGCTATTTACTACCTTAGCAAAAGGTTTACCGACTGCGAGACCCGATACTCGTTGCTTGAGAAAACTTGTTGTGCTTTGGCATGGGCTGCTCGTCGGCTGAGACAGTATATGCTGACTCACACTACTCTATTGATATCAAAGATGGATCCAATCAAGTATATCTTCGAGAAGCCTGCCTTGTCCGAAAGAATAGCAAGATGGAAGATGATCTTGACTGAATACGACATCCAATACAAGACCCAAAAGGCAATTAAGGGAAGTTTGTTGGCAGATCATTTGGCACATCAGGCAGTGAACAATTACCAGTCTATGAACATTGAATTCCCGGATGAGAACATCATGTTGGTGACTGACTGTGAAACACCTGGACTGGATGAAGGACCAGAAGAGGGATCCCGATGGTCTATGTACTTTGATGGAGCTTCAAACGCTTTGGGTAATGGCATTGGCGCCATGGTCATATCTCCTAAAGGCTCTCATACTCCGTTCACTGCCCGACTATGTTTCAACTGCACCAACAACATGGCGGAGTATGAAGCATGCATTATGGGTCTTCGAGCAGCTATTGACCTAAGGATTAAGTTCTTAAGTGTATTCAGAGATTCTGCTCTCGTGATCAGTCAAATCAAAGGCGAGTGGGATACAAAACACCCAAATCTTATTCCTTACAAGGAGTATGTATTGACGTAGCTTCCGCACTTCGAGGAGATAACCATTGAACACTTCCCTAGAGAGGAGAATCAATTGGCGGACGCGCTAGTTACGATGTCTTCTATGTTCAAGGTCAGATGGTACAATGAGGCTCCCCAGATTACCATTGAGAAGTTGGACGAACCTGCACATTGATGTGATGTTGAGACTGAAGAGGTAGCTGATAAACCCTGGTTCCATGAGGTAAAAAGGTATCTCGAGACTCAGGAATACCCCGAGGGTGCATCTGTTAATGATAAGAAGTTCCTGAGGAGGTTCGCGGTGAAGTTCTTCATCAACAATGGCATTCTTTACAAGCGTAATCATGATTCCACCTTACTGCGTTGTGTGGATAAGAACGAAGCATAAAGGATTATGGTAGAGTTGCATGAAGGTACTTTCGGAACTCATTCCAGTGGACACACCATGGCAAAGAAAATCCTACGGACAGGATATTATTAGTCCACAATGGAAGCCGACTGTTATCAGTATTCTCGGACCTGTCATAAGTGCCAAGTCTATGCTGATAAGGTGCATATACCTCCAGTTCCTCTGAATGTCTTGACATCTCCTTGGCCTTTTGCGATGTGGGGCATCAATATGATCGGCGAGATCAGACCTACTGCATCCAACGGACATCGTTTCATCTTGGTGGCTATTGATTACATTACAAAGTGGGTTGAAGCAACTTCCTTTGCTACCGTGACCAAGAACGTCATGGCACTGTTTATTCGGCACAATCTGATCTGTCGATATGGTGTACCAGAGAGGATCATTACGGACAATGGTACAAAACTCAATAATAAGATGATCACTGAGCTCTGTAAGCAGTTCAAGATACAACATCATAACTCTTCTCCTTACCGGTCGAAGATGAATGGGGCTGTAGAAGCGGCTAATAAGAACATTAAGAAGATTGTGCAGAAGATGACGGTGACATACAAAGATTGGCACGAGATGTTACCTTTTTCTCTTCATGGGCACCGTACGTCAACGCGGACGTCAACAGGGGCAACACCCTTTTCCTTGGTTTATGGCATGGAGGCAGTCTTGCCCATTGAAATTCAGATACCCTCTCTTCGGATTATGAAGGATGCAGGTTTGAGCGAAGATGACTGGATTCAGACCCGGCTTGATCAGCTGAACTTAATTGACAAAAAGAGACTTACTGCTATTTGTCATGGTCAAATGTACCAAAAACGGATGATCAAGGCATTTAACAAGAAAGTCATACGACAAGAGTATCAAGTTGGGGATCTGGTGATCAAGCGCATCATATTACCTCAAGGTGATCCCAGGGGCAAATGGACCCCTACCTACGAAGGGCCATTTATGGTTAAGAACATTTTCTCAAGAGGAGCTATGATTCTAACCACCATGGACGGTGACGACCTTCCTCACTCTGTCAATGCAGACATAGTGAAAAGATACTACTCATAATCAAAGACCCGCTAGGTTGACTGGCCTAGGAAAAATAAGGGCTTCCCGGCGAACCAAAATGGTTTGAGCAAAAATAAGGGATGAAAATAAAAAATTTGTACACCCGGCAGGTCGAAAACCTGAAAAGGCGGCTTGGGCAAAAAAGGGTATCCCGGTGGACTGAAAATTTGAAAGGGAGGTCCAGGAAAAAATTAGGGATCAAAGTGTAACATTATGTCTCATTGGATCACCTTGCAACCATACTTCAGTATCGACTATCAAGCTCGGACGGCACCAATCAGTCTGATCCACCTTCAACCAAGTATCAAAGTGATGAGATGCTCGAGGACATAAAGGCAATAGCAGAGTTGGAACCCAGTGGGATTATTCACATAGCTGTTTTTCTTTGCTTTTCACAAATTGTATTAGTTCGGCGGCGTTCTCTTACTAGGACGTCAGCCTCTTGTACAAAAGACGCCTATTTACAGGCTAACTTCAAAATCAATACAAGTCATTTTTACAAAGAAATTTCAAATTGTTTTCCTTTTTCTGTTTTGTTTTGCGAGAACGTCCAATGTTCATTTTTGATATATGCATTTGACATTTATTACTGCTCATAAATATTTACATGCGAAACAAAAGACGATTACTTGTAATATCAGAAACAGGGGCAAACGAGAAATGTCCAAACCGTACAGTTTCTCTGTCCACCAGGTATAGGGATAGACCTAGCTGGAGGAAACGATTGAAAGTACATTCATTCCCCACAGAGTAAGGAGGAAGATAGTGGTGTTAGCTCTCCCCAGCCGAGACTCGCAATTGAGAATGAATCGGTAATATTCTCCCCAAAGCAGAGTTTATCTACCATCAGCACTAAAAATCCTTATCATCCCCAGCGGAGTATAAAAAATATCCCCAGTGGAGTTTGAAGAATTGTCCCCAGTAGACTCTGGAAGATTGTCCCCAGTAGAGTCTAAAAGGTTATTTCCCGTGAAGTCGCAACTGGAAAATCATCCCCAACGGAGTTCTTTCCTTTCACAAACAGAAATTCAATCCCCGACAAGTTTCATTATCACCAGCAACAGTAATTCATCCACAGCTGAATTTATCAGCGGAATCCTCCGGCAGAGCATCTCTTCCCCACGGAGTCATTCTCTCGTCAGTTTATTCCCTAACGGAGTTATCCTCTCCCGCAGGTTTATTCTCACAAACATCTTCATCAATTATCCCCAGCGGAAACGAAGGATTCAATTCTTCTCTCCAGTAGCAATCCGGGATTTATTTTCCCCAGCTAAAAACATCACATTTCCATACATCATGACATGCATATACGCATCATACAAACACAATCTCATTTATTTTGAGAACATCATTGCTTGATACATATGATGCATTACAACTAACCTTTACCTTTCAGGAAGGATACGATTAAATTCTCACAAAGTTCAAGCTATGAAGCTTTTACCTCAATTGAATTACGGACGAGCTCCTAAATCTCAGCAGAGATGTTTCCTAAGTTGAATTACGAACGAGCTCCTAAATCTCAGAAGAGGTGTTTCCTCAGTTGAATTAAGGACGAGTTCCTAAATCTCGACAAAGATGTTTCCTCAGTTGAATTACGGACGAGCTCCTAAATCTCAGCAAAGATGTTTCCTCAATTGAATTACGGACGAGCTCCTAAATCTTAGCAGAGATGTTTCCTCAGTTGAATTACGGACGAGCTCCTAAATCTCAGCAGAGATGTTTCCTCAGTTGAATTACAGACGAGTTCCTAAATCTCGACAAAGATGTTTCCTCAATTGAATTACGGACGAGCTCCTAAATCTCAGCAGAGATGTTTCCTCAGTTGAATTACGGACGAGCTCCTAAATCTCAGCAGAAATGTTTCCTCAGTTGAATTACATACGAGTTCCTAAATCTCGAAAAAAATGTTTCCTCAGTTGAATTACGGACGAGTTCCTAAATCTTAGCAGAGATGTTTCTTCAGTTGAATTACGGACGAGTTCCTAAATCTCGACAGAGATGTTTCCTCAGTTGAATTATGGAAGAGTTCCTAAATCTCGACAAAAAATTTTCCTCAATTGAATTACAGACAAGTTCCTAAATATCAACAGAGATGATTCCTCAGTTGAGTACGGACGATCGGAGTTCCTAAATATCAACAGAGATGATTCCTCAGTTGAGTACGGACGACCAAAGTTCCTAAATATCAATAGAGACGACTCACAAGCAGAATATGGATGACCGTAGCTCCTAAAATTCTACCTCTCTCAACAAAGATCAGACTTCCCCAGTGGAATCTTCCTCAACAACAGGTATACAAGCTCTCGCTAAGGAATCTCTTATGCGATCGACACTCCTTCGGATGGCATCTTTAAGCCCATCCCCTCGTCAGCAATTTTCAAATGGCATCTTTAAGCCCATTCTCGACATCACAAGACAATCACCAATTCATGCGAGTGCAAATTTCTAGGCACTCTAGTGTTCAATCCTCTTCCACCTTCGGATCATGAAAGGCACGAAAGCCAATCTATATCCTCGGGTTTAAGAAGATTGAACAGGGGCAGCTGTTGTACCCCAAAATTTTCCTTCCCATATTTCTCAAAACATTGCAAGAAAGATCCTCAAGTTGCTCAAGGTAGTCCAAGGGTTGGCCAGACAAAGCTCTCTCCTAAGGTTGTCTACCCCAAATTAGGGTTTCATATTGCATTAAGATACTTGAGTCTAAGTGGTCCCAAATGCTCAACATTGTCCTAATATGTTCTCAAGACCTTCCATGTCAAGTTTCAAGCCTTGCAGAGAAAATTTGCTAAGTCAATTGCTCAAAGGCCCAAAAATCGATTGTGCTAGGTCAAAAGTCAACCGTGACCCACATACAGTCAAACTTCAGGATTTTTGGTCAACATCCTCATTCTGAAGTACATTTCATCATTTTATCAAGGTTTGATCATGATTCATCAAGGATTGCTCATAATTCATCAAGACTCAAAAGTTGCTAAATTATGGTTTTGTAGGAAAAGTCAACTCAACTTTGACCAAGCATAACTTTCTCATACTTTATGAGAAATGAACCATTAAAATCTCATTTTGAAGAGGATGCAATTCCCTACAATCCATATTCAGCTCCTAAGTTCAAAATATGCACTCACAAGAAGTTATGAATTTGGACATTATAGGTCATTTTGAAAAGTCAACAAAAACACCTTTCTTGTCAAAGCTTCATACACGAGCATGGAATATTAAAATGAGATGAGACCAAAAGGGTTGATTAGAGGACATCTCAATATTTCTAAAAAGTCCAAGATCACTTCCAAAGAGTCAAAATTGAGGAAGTTATGCATTGTTGAAGTTGACCCTTTTTGCAAAATTGCCAAAAGTCAACTATCCCCAAAACTTCAAATTTTGCCAAATGGGCCCAATCTTTTTCACTTGTTTTGAGTTGGTAACATATCCCACGAGCTCTAGCCTTTGCCACTTGTCCATATCTTATTTTTATTATTTATTTTGATTTTTATTTTAATTAATTTGATTTAAATCAAAATAGATCAAATAAAATCCAAAACATTGATAACAAGAGATTTTATGATTGTTTCAGGTCTTATTACACAGCTAGCATCATTCAAATTCGTCCAAAGCATTAGAGTGAACAAAAAGATTGAAAAAAAGTCAAATTTGGAAAGTTTTAAAGGGTGAATAAAATCAAATCAAAAAGGATTGAAGGAGGAATATTTGGATCAACTATCAACCCTGATTCATTCTTTGTTACATAAGGAGGCGAGGAAGACCTAAAAAGTGGTTAGAAACAGGCGTGAGAAGGAGAACCAAATCTGAAAAAACAAGAAAAAGTGTGAGATCGAAATCCCACTTAGAGGCATCCTCAAGGCTCGTTACCTATCCCAATCGCTTCCTGGGACTCTCTGGAAGCTAAAGCCATCAAGAACTTGTCCATTCCATTCCCTAAACGCACTTTAAGTCGTTCACAACTTCACCCTGTTCTTGAATTCGCATCTCGTAATTTAAGCATTGTTAACATGAATTAATGGCATATTGTTGATCTATGAGACATTTGCAAACTTTATGTATCATTCAATTTCGTTTATATGGCCTATACCGTAAATCACCATTGTTAGGTTTTGGAGCTTTGTTTTAGGGTTTTTGATTACACAGACAATTGGCCTTCGTAAGTGGTACGGTTTTGATCAGGAGGATGAAACGAGCACAATCATGGCATTGGATGTTATTTCCATAACCTGTGGAGGATTTTGAGAATGCATAGTCTGTAGCAACGGTCATTTGTCTGTAGGTATAGGCTAACAAACTTTTAGCGACGATGCAAGAACAGGGATGAAGATGTGGCCAGCTTCCATTGACTTGTTTGAATTTTCGCGCTAGATCTCCACTAATGCTTGTTTTCATATATTATTATTATTGTTTATTTTATGACCAAACAGAAACATGTGGCGTAGTGGAAAGGGAGTGTATGGAATGTTCCTCAGGACCTGGGTTCGAATCCCAGGTCTCCCTATTTCTCTATATTATTTTCCTGCAGGCAATCCAATGCGCGCATGAGCCTGAGATCCACCATATGCCTTCATCATCAAACATGCCAAATGGCCAGATGGCCAAATCTGATGGTCACCACTAAGGGTGCATCGTGAGCCAAGTCAAACGTGCCATACAGGATCACAAAAAGTCAGCATGGGTCATCTCTTTTGGGCCCAGATTTCAGCTATTGGCACCCCCAATTCAGGCCCATATCTTATTCTTTTCTTTTTTCTCATTTAATTATTTTATTTATTATTTATTTACTAATCATCAAAACTAATTTTCTTTTTTATCAAAAAAATCACCAAAAATATTTTCATGTCCAATTAAAATTAAAATTTTATTTTTTATCAATAAATTAATTAATTTAATTAGGTTTGATTAATTAGACTACTTTAATTTATTTTTGTAAATAATTAAAATCAATTAGAATAAATAGGGTTTTATTATTAACTTAAATATATTATTTCTTTCCTAAAATAAGCAAAAATCCAAAAATATGTCATTTAATTATTTTTCATTAATTAATTTAATTAACTAATTAATTGCATTTTCAATTTAGAAAACTTATTTCTCTTTAATAAAAACAACAAAAAACAATTTTCCTTTTAATTAGGATAGAAGGGTCAAAACCCTAATTTCTCGTCGATTTAATTTTGCATCGCGCGCTTTATTATTATATTTCCTAATTATTGTATCTGCTCCCGGTTTGTAATAATTTAATTAGGACATTTATTTATTTTTACCGCTTTTAATTTCAAAGGGTTTGTTTTTTGGCTATGTAAATACCCGAAGCCTTGTAATAGCGTAGTTTAAATTCCACACTTTAAATTCCGCAAATTATTAACTGTTAGATGTATGATATAGGGATGCATGACAAGAATGTATGATTAATTTAAAGCAGTTAGATCATCCTAAATGTGCAAAGATAAATAAATCTGAAATTGAATCATTCGCACATGCGCACTCCTAGGGTACACTCCCACTTTGTTGCCTTCGGTAAACGGTCATTGAGTATGGGATGTTTTAGTGGTCGTCCTTTTGTCCAGAGATCAAGTTGCCTCGGATATAGTTGCCTCGGATAAATGATCTAAGACATTAGGGTTATTACTAAGACGTCCTAACATTGCTTTAGTGACCGTACGTCCCTTTCGAATTAACCCTTAAACTCCAACGACGGTGCTACCTACTCACTAATAGTGGGATAGCATTGTCTAAAGGAAACAAACATAGAACGATTCCTTTTTTGAGTAGGTAGATTAGTTCTTAAGTACTTGCTCATCCCAAACAAATTTTTCTCACACTTACACTCCTTTACAAACAAGTTTTCAAAAACACTTCATTACACTCTTGAAGACAGAAGCAAGAGTTAAATCGAAGTTAAAACAAAAAAACTTTTCAAAACCCACAAACACAAAGAAAATCATTTTGAAAATGATGAGCAAGTACCTAAGAGCCCGTAGATAACTACGGATAGAAAGGGTGCTAATAACTTCCCTTTCTATAATCTACCCCCGTACTGAGAAATATCTCAAAAAAGGAATTTTTCTGTGCTTTTTTCCTTTCCTTGTTGGATAAAATAAAATTTGGTGGCGACTCTTGCTTACCGCGACATTTTGCGAACACAAAATCAAAACGCAAACCAGCAAAATTTCCTTAACGAAATAAGGTAAACCACATCCTGGTTCTGGCCACCGTATCACAGACACTGAATTCAATTTCAAAGACAAATGCTTAAAAGCATTTGAACAATTGAAAATAGCTCTTATTACCGCACCTATTATGCAACCAATAGATTAGGGATTACCTTTCAAAATCATGTGTGACGCTAGCGAATATGCTTTAGGCACAATCCTAGGACAATGAAAAGATAAAAAACTTCATGAGATATATTACGCCAGTAGAACCTTAGATCCTGCACATATGAACTACGCCACAACCGAAAAAGAACTTTTGGATGTCATCTTCAGTTTAGATAAATTTGGTTCTTACCTAGTAGGAGCATAGATAATTATCTATACTGATCATGCTGCGATTAGATATCTATTAAGCAAAAAGGATGTCAAACCAAGATTACTCAGATGGATCTTACTCGTACAAGAGTTTGATCTAGAAATCAGAGACAAAAAAGAAATAAAAAATGTAGTAGTCGATCACTTATCTAGAATGGAAGGCATTAAGCCTGAACATGTTCCTATCAAGGATAATTTCCCTTACGAAAAACTCATAGCCCAGTTAGAAAATAACGCCATTGAACACCCCGTAGCCATTAATAGTAAGAACACACTGCCATGGTACATCGACTTTGTTAACTATTTGACTGCTGGAGTGCTTCCACCGGATCTAACCCATCAACAAAAGTAGAAGTTCTTCCACGGTCTTAAACAATATTATTGGGATGAGCCTCTGTTATTCAAAATAGGCGCCGATGGTATTTATCGTTGATGTGTCCCCGAAGATGAAATAGAAGACATAATTTCCCAATGTCATGCTGCTCTCTATGGTTGACATGTGAGCACTTCAAAGACTTGCACTAAGATTTTACAAGCTGGTCTCTATTGCCCTAACTTATGGAAAGATGTTCACATTACAGTTATAAACCGCGGCCGATGCCAAAGCACTGGTAACATCTCCAGACGCGACGAAATGCCTCAAAATGGCATTTTAGAAGTAGAAGTCTTTGATGTGTGGGGAATTGATTTCCTGGGACCTTTCCCATCCTATTTTGGAAATAAGTATATACTCGTTACTGTTGATTACGTATCAAAATGGATTGAGTTTGTAGCTTCTCCAATAAAAGACGCGCGAGTAGTAATCAGGCTCTTTAAAAATATAATTTTTCCCTGATTCGGTGTGCCAAGACTTGACATCAGCGATGGTAGTTCTCATTTCATTTCGAAAATCTTTGAAAAACTATTAGTGAAATATGGAGTCCACCACCGTGTAGTAACACCATATAATCCCCAAATAAGTGGACAAGTAGAAGTCTCCAACAGAGAGATTAAGAAAATCTTAGAAAAGACAGTTGCCACTTCTAGGAAATATTGGTCATCCAGATTACATGAAGCGTTGTGGGCATATAGAACAACCTATAAGTAACCCATAGGAACCACACCTTTCAAATTAGTTTATGGATAATCATGTCATATGTAGGTAGAACTAGAGCATAAAGCTTATTGGTAAATCAAAACCCTCATATTAAGTTACACTGCCGCAAGCAAAAAGTGAATATTAGATATCCATGAGCTAGAAGAACTTAGACTAGATGGTATGAAAATGCCAGGATTTATAAATAAAGAAAAAAGAATTGGCACGACAAGCGCATTTCTGAAAAAGGGTTCTATGAGGGCGACATAGTGCTCCTGTTTAATTCTAGACTTAAATTATTCCCAGGAAAACTTCATTCTAGGTGGTCGGGTCTGTTTGAAATAACTAAGGTTTTTCCAAATGGAGCTATTGAAATTAAGAGTAAATCCAACGAACCGTTTATCGTAAATGGGCAGCTCTTAAAGCACTATCATTGCATAGAAAACAAGGACTATTTCACTAGTTTCCATCTTGCAGAGCTACCCGCTCACTCACAGATCTAATCACCTATAAAAATTTTGTCGAGCTTACGACATAAAACAAAGCGCTTGGTGGGAGAATACCCATTTTTTTATTTTTTATTTTGTTTTACTATTTTGTTTTGTTTGCATTTTCTTATTTTTCTTTCTTTCCTTTTCATCATCATATTGCAGTATTGATCTCTAATGTTATCCACTACTGACTTAATTTTGTCAACTTACTTACTGGCTAACTTAAATTTTAGCTAACAATACTAACTTAAGATGCAAGAAGTTGACACCAAGGACATAGTTTTTAGAGGAAGGGCCCAGAGAAGGCGCTTCGAGGCATTGGCCGCAAGGGAAATGACACTGACCTTTTATCCGGATGGCCCTTCTGTGACAACTTTAGGAATTAGAGATAGTGTAATGTTTTTGATAAACCAAGTAGGTTGGGATGCATCTCCTTTGAGGAGAAGATTTATCTCTTATAGAAAGCTGACCTTAGAATTCCTAAGCTCACAAATCTTTTTACCTGACCATGGTTTATGATTCAATAGAGGCCTAACCACTTTTAAAATGTTTGGGATAGAATACCGCTATAATAACCATGAACTTTCTAACCTATTAGGATTTCCTAGTGGCCCACATGTTTTTACCTGTACCCAGGAGGACCTTCTTATGGACCAGGAACTGACATACTTTTGGGATAGTATAACCGGAGACAGCAACCTCGAGCCTGACAATATGTTCTCTGAAAGTATTCATAACCCTGCTAACCGCTACTTCCATAAGTTCCTAGCCCACACTCTTTTTGGAAAACCGCAAAACATAACTTCTGTGTCCAGAGATAAGCTCTTCATTATGTATTGTTCCTCTAGAAACCTCCCCGTTAATATCGTTATCTTTATGATTGCCAATTTTGACTGTATTGCCCAAACTGATCATGCAGCTATCTTGGTGGGAGGTCTAGTAACCATGATAGCAAATGCTATCGGAATGCGTCAACCACTCTTATGACTCCACCCTCTAGGTAAATTCCGACCCATGGATATTCAACTTTGTTTCAATACCGGCATAATCAGAAATCTAGGCCCTAGTGAATTTGAGCTTCTAATCAACAATCTAGTTATGCAACTTTTCACCCTACCTAATCCAAGAAAATGTATTTATAACCGAAACAATTGGCTTTTTGATCTGGAAGAATCACCAACTCAACCTCCCATTTCTTCTGAAACAACTCAAATTTACGACCACAATGATTCCTTCCTCTCCGACACCGAAACTGGTCCCGAAACGCCACCTTTCTATCACCATTTTCCACCCACTTAGCAACCTGCCCATTCGTGTGCTTCCTTTGCTCCAGTTGCCTCGGCACCTCACTTCATTGATCGTGATATCACCTTACTTGCTGTGGAAAATGAGTTAAATTGTTTAAGAGAAGAATTCACCAAACTGCACATCGAGTTTCATGGCTTTATGGACTTAGTAATTGAACAAGTGGACCATTTTTTCCAACATATATATTTCTCATAACTCAATACTAACAGTAGTGGCTGACATAGCTTGACAATCTGCAATTTCTAGATTTATTTATTTTTCTTTCTTACATTATATTTACATTCTATTTCTTATGTTTCTGTCTTTTATTTTATTTCTTAGACTACTGTTTGGAAGAATTTAAAGTTTATGGATTTTATTAAAATGTTTGGCATGAGATATTTACATTTCTGATATGTTTCAAATGTTATACTATTTATCTGCTTCTTACTGATATAAATTATCTCTATATGCCTGAACGAATGAATCTGGAAGATTTAATTCTTAGCTCTGCTGAAAAATTATAAATCTTTATGTTGTGCCGTCTGTCACACATTCTGTGACGAAAACCAACTATTTACGTAGTGTGCCACTCGACACACATTTTGTGCCCCTCAACACAAACTTTATTACAGTGTCGCTTATCTGTTCAAATAGAAACTAGTTTCATTACTTTCTTTTCATCTTCTTCCAACTGATTAAACCCCATTTAAATCCTTTCCATATTCCTCACCCATACCGTTCCACATCCATTGAATTTCTATGATTATCATTAAACACCATTGAATTCAAAATCCCTGCATTCTCTACTGTTTTGTATTTAAGAACTTGAGGAACAATTATCCAAACCCATAACTTTCTGTTATCTTCCCGAAACCGAAACTTTACACCTCCCTTGAATATTATCATAATGTCTCGGTGAATTCAACACACAAGAGGAGAACCTGATATGTCTAGAATTGTGTTCAGAAACGGAGAAGCTGGGTACACCAAGAAGCTTAATACCATAAGTTTTATCAATGTTGGGTAATAGCCACAAGGTATGTTGATGTTACCTACCTGCGTGAGTTGGGATTGTTAAAGAGCATGCAATGGCTGCTTCATAATTTTGATCTATCTTATGCCTGCACCCTAAACCATCCGACTTATGAGTATTTGACATTGGAATTTTTGAGCTCTTTTCCGTACAATACCCCAACAGATGACAACATGTATCTCACAGACACTACTAACTTTCATATGTTTAACGATGAATACTCTATGAATCAAGAGGCCGTGAGTGATATGTTATGTTTTCCTCATGGAGGAGAAGCACACTTGCGAATCCCTCCAGAAGCTGATTGGGCATCAACTCCATTCGATGAGCGGCCTTCAAGTTGGGAGGGTCTCTTTGCTTCATCTATCCATAATCCTTCCATCCGTTACTTTCATCACATCCTTTCCAACAATATTTTTGGGAGGGCAAACAACAACAAAGTCAATTCTAAAGAATTTTGTTTCCTGTACTGCACCTTCACGCCTGGTTGCAAGATTAATTACATTGCGTTCCTCTTGGCCCACATCTAGTCTCTTTGTGCACGAGGTACTACCCCTTTTTGTATTGGAGGTTTAGTTACTTCTATAGCACTTTCTCTGAACTTGAGGGACAAACTGGCGAATCGGCCTTAACTTCCAACTCTATTCATTTATATTGACAACTACCATGTTGGACACCTTATTTAGGCTAGAAATGATGGAAGATACAATATTATGGTACATAACAAAGTCGTTCCAAGTATTATTTTTCCAAATCCCCAACTTACCAATGTTACAGATATGGATAAGTGGTGCTATGATCTTAATGCTCCTGCTCTTGGTGAGAATGTTCAAAATGATCAAGCTGGCCCAAGCAATGTTGATCCAGATGAAATGGAGCAAGTACTTGAGCAAGACGCTCCCCAGCCTTACACCGACCAACATGATACACAAGCTCCTACCGAGAACCTTATAGGTTCATCATCCAGGCGCCAGCCCCGAAGAAGAAGAAATCAGAGGCAGCCAGCTACTCTTGACGACATTTATGCTAAAATGTTGCACCATAACGAGGCTGAAGCTTAACATTATCAGAGGATAGAAGCACATCAAAACGAGAGGATGCAAGAAGTCTGACAACTTCAGAGAGATCAGCACGACTACGCCTACTGGAATGACCATAGTATGTCGGAGCTTACCAAAGAAATGCAAGCATTGACCTATCAAGTTGACGGACTACATGATTTTGTTACTGATGTTGGAGTACAGAGATATGGTGTTGATCCTTTCCAGGGAAGATATGATGCACATGGACGCGCACGACCGCAAGCATGTCGCAGAACGCGTACGCCAAGACGAAGAGTAGTCATTCATCTCATTTCCTTCCTTCCTTTCTTACTTTGTTGCATTAGGGATAAGCTCAATTTAAGTTTGGGGGAGGAAGCTTTACCACTTTAGTTTTAATTTTTCTAAGTAGATTTTCATTACCGTAAACTTTCCCTTCAATAAAATAATTTATGTAATATCTAGTCATTCTATGCAAATTTTTCGTTTATTATTCGACTCTCTCAATTTTTTGAGCCATAACAAAACTTTTACTTGACAGATTCAAAGAGTATATAGGTTTCTCGTTCTTAAAGATATGTTAGAAATTTTAAAGTAAGATTTAAACAACATCGATACCGTCTTAACACTCTAAAACTCCCGCTTACGCGAGACCGGTTAAGTACCTATGTTGTACCCCAAAATTAGCCCTCTCATATATCTCAAAACATTGCAAGAAAAATCTCCAAGTGTCTCAAGATTGCTCAAGAGTTGGACAATCAAGCTATCTCCTAAGGCAGTCAACCCCAAATTAGGGTTTTGTGTTGCATAAAGATATTTGAGTCCAAATGACCTCAAGTTCTCCCCAATGTCCTAATATGTTCTCAAGGTCGTCCATGTCAAATTTCAAGCCTTGTAGAGGAAGTTTGGTCAGTCAATTGCTCAAAGGGTCCAAAAATCGACTGTGTTAGGGCAAAACTCAACTGTGACCTACAAACAGTCAAACTTCAAGATTTTTTGTCAACATTCTCATTTTGAAAGATATTTCATCATTTGATCAAGGGTAGATCATGATTCATCAAGGATTGCTCAAAATTCATCAAGATTCAAAAGTTGCTAAATTAGGGTTTTGTAGGAAAAGTCAACTCAACTTTGACCAAGCATAACTTTCTCATACTTTATGAGAAATGATCCATCCAAATCTCATTCTGAAGAGGATACAATTTTCTACAATCCATCTTCACACCCCAAGATCATAAAATGCACTCACAAGAAATTATAAATTTGGACATTATAGGTCATTTTTTGCCAAAGCATATAACTTGAGAATGGAATATCAAAATGATATGAGACCAAAAGAGTTGGTTAGAGGACATCTCAAGCTTTCTATAAAGTCCAAGAACACTTCCAAAAGGTCAAAATTGTAGAAGTTATGCATTGTTGAAGTTGGGCATTTTTGCAAAATTGTCAAAAGTGAACTATCCCAAAAACTTCTAATTTTGTCAAATGGGCCCATTCTTTTCCACTTGATTTGAGCTTGCATCATTTTCCACGTGTCCTAGCTTCAGCCATGTGTCCATTTATCATTTTTCTTATTTTATTTGATTTTTATTGAATTATTTCATTTTAAATCAAATAAAATCCCAAACTTTGATTACATGAGATTTTTTGCTATTTTCAGGATTGGATTCTCATCAATATCATCATCAAATTCGTATCACACAAGATCATGTGCAAAAATATGGTTTTTTGAAAAATTTGGCAAGCTTTCAAATGGAAATCAAATCAAATATGCAAGCCATGATGAGAGAAGATTTGGACCATAATTCTTAACCTAATGCATTCCACAATACATAAGGAAGCTTAAGACACGAAAACAAAGGATGGAGGCTGCAAGAATAATCAAGGCAAAACTTGAAAAAAAGTGTGGAAAAAGCTTGAATCCGAATTCACACTTATAGGCGATCTCAGTAGCCAAGAAGGGTCTCAATCAATTGCTAGAGATTCACTAAGTTGAAACCAACCCAAAGCAAGCTCCCATACACGCCCAAACGCACTCTAAGTACCACGCGGATCCGTTTCTTTCTTGAATTCGTAAATCCTCATTTTGGCATCTTTTGGACAAAATAATTACATGTTTATGATCACCAAGACATTTGTAAACTTTTTGTATTATTGAATTTCATTTATATGACCTGTACCAAGAATCACCATAGCTAGGGTTCTTGGAGCTTTTTTGGGCGTTTTTGCTACAGGTAAAATTAGCCTTAATGATGGCTATGGACGTGACCGGGAGAGGAACACGAATGCAACCATGGTCTTGGGAGGAATTTATATAGCCTGAGATGAATTTTAGGAACGACCTATGCATTTAGCTGCGGATTCAAATCCGTAGGTAACTTTGTTTCAGGCCTGAGGACAGGGACGACATCGTGTCCTCCTCTGATTGGCCCTTTTCAAATTTTCACGCATTTTTTTCATTTTTCTGGCATATTAACGTGTTTTAGCATATTATGTTTTGTTTGTATTTTATTAACAATTGAAGCGAAGTGCCCCAGTGGTTAGCGTGTCTACTTCCAAGGCGTTGATGGCTGGAGGTCAGGGGTTCGATCCCTGCCTCCAGCGCTTTGCATTTTCCTTTGTTTTTTCATGTAATCACATGTAGATCTAGGCTTGCACCTCACCATGTGCCTTCACACGTCCAACAGCCAGATGGCCAAAGGCCAGATCTGGTGATTCAGATTGATGGTCCACCACAGAGTCAATTCAACGTGCACTCAATGGATCTCACAAAGCCAGCAAAGTGCCAGCTCGTTTGGGCCATAGAGTTTGCTTCTCAAACACTCATAATCAGGCCCATACCCCCTATCTCTCTCTATTTCATTTATTTTTGTTTTAATTGTTTTATTATATTTTATTTAATTAATTAACCAATCAAATCTTTTTCCTATAAAATTAAAACCAAAAATATTTTCTTTATCAAATTAAATTTTAGTATTTTATTTTTCATTAACAAATCTATTAATTAATTTAGGCCATTAAGTAGAATTAACTTTAATATATTTTTTTGTAAATAATTAAAACTAATTAGACTTAATTAGGTTTTTACTAACATTAATTTATTTTATTTTATTTCTTTAAATACCAAAAAACCCAAAAATATTTATTTTCATTAATTAATTAATTAAATTATTAATTTAATAATTAACTTAGGTAATTTCTTTCTTAATTCAAAAACAACCAAAAAAAAATCTTTTCTTTAAATAACAAAGGGTCAAAACCCTACTCGCACTCGATTTAATTTTCCGCACGCGATCTATTTATTCAATATTCTACTTGTTCTCGGAATGTAATAGATAATTAGGACCATTTAATTATTTTTATCGCTTTATTTATTTTTCCGTATTTAAAGATCAAAGGGTTGCTTTTGGCGATGTAAATACCCGACGCCTTGTAATTTAATTTCCGTAATTTATTTTTCGCAAAATATAACTGTTAGATGTTTGATAATAGGTATGCATGACAAGACTGAATGTTTTAACCTAAAATCAACTTAGATCACCATTAACATGTACAAAGATAAAATTAACCGAAAACGACACACTCGCACATGCGCACTCTTAGGGTACACCCCACTTGGTTGCCTTCGTACGTGGTCATTAAGTATAGGTCACTTTAGAGGTCATCCTCTTGTCTAAAGATCATAGTTGCCTCGAAACGGTTGCCTCAGATATTATTGCCTCAAAACAAATGATCTAAGACATTAGGGTTACCGCTAAGGCGTCCTAACATTATTTTGGTGACCGCACGTCCCTTATTCGAATTGACCCTATAACTCCAATGACGGTGCTACCTACTCATCAATAGTGGGATAGCATTGTCTAAAGGAAATTAGCATAGAATGATTCCTTTTTCGAGTAGTAGATGGTTCTTAGATACTTGCTCTTTCAAAAAACAAAAACTCTTCACACTTACACTTTTCGAACAAAGTTTTCAAAACACTTCATACGCTCTTGAGGACAGAAGCAAGAGTTAAATCGAAGTTTTCAAACAAAGACTTTTTTCAAACCCACAGGCACAAAGAAAACCATTTTGAAAACAATATGAGCAAGTACCTAAGAGCCCGTGGATAACCACGGATAGAAAGGGTACTAATACCTTCCCTTTCTATAACCTACCCCCTGAACCCGAGAAGTATCTCGAAAAAGGAATTTTCCTGTGCTTTTTTTCCTTTCCTTGTTGGATAAAATAAAAGTCGGTGGCAACTCTTGCTTACCGCGACATTTTGCGAAAACAAACGCAAAACACAAACCAGCATTCCAAAAACAGTCAGTTCTTTCCCACCGTATGACAACCTATTATACTGAAACCTCAAACTTTAAAGTAACCCCGAGTAGTTTATATAAGGAGTCAGCATCGTCTTTAAAACAAACTACGTAGAGGGTCGATGAATATAAGTGACTGGTCTTAAAAATTTCCTAAACATCTTGTAATGATGAATTAAAAGCAGGGAATGTGCTAATTAAGTTAGGTGACCCTCATCTGGTCACTTAATCCCACAGTGTGGAACCTACATATTATGTATAAAAACCCAATTTGTAAGTTGGCTCAGAGGTTTCTGGTGGTGAACTTGGTAGGGTGGACTATGGTTCGATCACCCGCATCTTGCAATGAGATTAATTAAGGGTCACCAAATTTATGTGCCAGAACCCCATGCTTATTATGACCATCACTAACCGTCTACTCTACTATGTGCGTGAAATAAGATAAAGGGCTTAATGTGATTGCTCTCAAACAAAACCGGTGAAACAAAGAAAAAATGATTAGGTTGAGCGATAATAGCATGACTGGAACCGGTATGCATAAGGAGGGGTTGTCTAGTGTTATTAATGTATCTTTATTGTTGATGTTGAGCTTACATCGTTCTAAAGGAAACATCACGCAACCACGTATAAATTGATTTGTGTCATGTAATTGCATTTAACATGTGCTTAAAATATTTCCTTACTGATTATTTGCTAGAGGACAAGCAAAGGCTCAAGTATATGGTAGTTTGATAATGCGAAAATACATAGCTTATTCGACCCGATTTGCATAAATAAAGTTACTGTTTTATCTAAATTATGTTACATTATGTTAGCTTTTCAAGTATGTTTCAGGTAATTATTCCATCCAAGGCCTACATGAGAAGAGGAGAAGAAATGGAAAAGAAATGAGTTAAAAATCATAAAAATAGAAGAAAAACTGAAGATTTCATATCAGAAGGCTGTGGCCCTCGGCACACCTTCTATTTCACCCGGCACAGGTGTATTTTGTGTTCCCCTCAGCACACAAGCCATTACTATCGACACACATCAAAATATGTGTTCCCCACGACACACATTGGGTTCCACTCGGAACAGCCACAACATGCGTTATGTTTTGTTTTTTTGTGAAGATTTATCCATAATTATTCCACGCCAACGACATGCATAATTGGAAGTTGAAATTTTCTCCTATTCTTTCTCCACAAGCGAAGCCATTGGAAACACGATGTCATGTTCCTATATTTTCTAAAGAGAAGTTTTGTTACGAGGATAAGGATATAAAATAAGAAAAACAATTATACTGAAGCTCTCTCTCTCTCTCTCTCTCTCTATCTCTTTCTTCTTTTCAGCTCTCTCTGTTCTATGCAATTTTTCTCTCATATCTGCTATTTTTACTTTTGTTACATGAATCAGCAATTATTTTTCCTTCCACGCAATTATTCAAATTAACATTCAGAGCTTTGTTTAGAACCTAGGTAGATAGAACCTTCACCCAAATAGCAATAGTTTTCTACACTGGGAAACTATTGCAACATTAGATTTTCTTTATAGACTCCTGAACTTGTTTTAGTTTAATATTTTGTTCTGCATTCAAGTGGTTTTTCGTAAGCGAATCCTGCCAGAATATTGTGGAGGATTGCTGCAAGTACTTAAAGAATTGCATTCTCATTATTTAATTCCAGGTTTCTTTTAGTTTAATTTTATTACTATTTTTTATCAATCATGCATGTATTATTGTATGATTGTTATTGTTTTGTATTCTTAACAAATAATATGTCCAACTAACCTCCTCGATATCGGTATGTAAGGTCACAAACCGAAGGAGTTCGGTAATAAATTGACATAACCATTTTATAAAAATACTTTTCTGGTTTGATTTCTATAACGCGGTGGGAGAATTGACTAGGTGTTTTGCATTTGATCGTAATTGTTGCGTATAGCAAGAGTCGCCACCAACTTTTCTTTTATCCAATAAGGAAAGGTTGAAAAGTACAGGAAAGACCTTTCGAAATTATTTCTTGAGTTCAGGGAATAGGTTATGAAAAGGGAAGGTGTTAGCACCCTTTTCATCCGTAGTTATCTACGGGCTCTTAGTTTCTTGTTAGATCACTTGCTTTTGTTTGAAAATGTGCTTGTGGTGTGGGTTTTGAAAGTATTTTGAAAACGTATTTGTAATGGTTCTCGTCTCTATAAGAATGCTTACAAAAGGCTTTGTCTTTTGAAAATGTTTCAAATTGAAAGTGTTGGTGTAAAAATGTTTAGTTGTTGTGAACAAGAGAGAAACTAGGAGTATCCTACCTACTCAAAAGGTCTTTAATGTTCTTTCCCTCCTCCTTTAGATGTTGCTATCTTACCATTGATTTGGTAAGAAGCCCCATTGTTGGATGTGAAGGGACGGACGCGGTTCAATCGTACAGTCACAGAAAGCAACTTGTGAGACGCTTTAGAAATTTTCGTAAGGGACTAGATCGTTTTACCGAAGGCAACATCGAGGGACTACAATCTTTTTTATCGAAGGGTCTTTGATAAAGCGTCTCATATCCGAGGGACATGACTGTTTTTTCCGAGGCAACAAGCGAGGTTACCCTAGAGGTGCGCGTGTGAAAGTGTGTTTGATTCAAGTTAATTTATTCTCAATTAGGGTTATCTAGCGATTGATTTTAAATCTTGTCATGCACGTCTAATTACTATACAGTATAAGGAAAAATAGTAAATTGCATAAATTAAAATTCTACGCTATTACAGAGTTTTCGGAAATGGGAGATACAAATTTACAAATGGGGATGGAGTAAAAGCCTCATTAAACTATTACAAATTGTACACAATTATAATAATCTAAAGAATGTGAAAAATAGTAAAATACAAGCAAATGAAAAGAGAAAGAATTTTTTTTTATTTTTTTTAGTGTGATGAATAGAGATGTAACTAAAAGTTATTTTAGACTAAATTAAAATTCTAAGGTTAAAAATTAAAAAATTCTAAAGATTATTAAATTAAGTCTAAACTAAATAATGTTATTAAAATAATTCTAAACTAATTTAAAATTTTAATTTGCTAAATTATACCTAAACTAAGCTAATTATAAAATTACTAAATTATATATAAACTAAATCAATTCTAAGGTTATTAATAATACCTAAACTAATTTAAGTATAAACTAAATTATTTATAAAAATACTAATTTAAATCTAAACTAGATTAATAATAAATTTACTAATTACTAATTTAAATCTAAATCAAAATCAAAATTCCAAGACTATTAAAATAATTCTAAACTAATTAAAAATAATTCTAAAATCACTAAATTAATTCTAAATTCAAACTAATTATTAAAATTTATCTAATTAAAACTTACATGATTTATATTTTATTTATTATTAAAAAGAGACTAACTATCATTTTTTTATAATGGTTAAATAAATAGAATACTAATGACTAAAGAAATAAAAAAACAGATAATTGGGTCAGGGATGTGAGAATTCAGACTGGGTCTGTTTGAAAAAAAATCTGGGGTTATGAGGTGGAATTTACGCGGATGGCTTTAAGAAATGAATGGCCCAAACATGGTTTGTGTTAAAAGAGGAATGATAAAAGTTTGAAAACCCTAATTGAGTGTGAAGGGAGCTACACGAAAATTGACGGAGGGAGTTCTGAACAGAGGTTCTGTTGTGTGAGGAAGTAACAGTTGTTATGATGATTAGCGGAAGTGGTAAAAATGCCAAGGGATTTCGTGTGAGGGATAAGGTTGGTTGTGTTTGTTCTATTGAAGTATGGTGGTAAAGCTTGTTACGGCGAAGAGGATTAGCCGAACAACTGTGAGGAAGGTGATGATGGGTAACAGTGACGAAAATGATAGACGGTGGACTGTAATGGAGATGATGGAGCTTCATGGAGTTGCTCTGTGGATGATGATAATGTCCGGTGGGTTTTGACAGAAAGGTGGAAGGTAGGTTTCAGAGATGGGAGTATTTGGTTATGGATGAAGCTGCTCAGATAGAGAGGGTTTAAAGCGGAAGAAAATGGAGCTGAAGGTGACGGTGGAAAGAGGTTATGATTTTAAGGAGGTGTATCGGGTAGAACGAAAAAGGTGTGTTGTGTGATGTTGTTGAGTAAGTTGTGAAGAGAGGAGTATGATAGTGGAGTTTATATGGGATCTCTTTTCTTGTTCAATAACAACCCAACCACTCGATTTCTAACATGACGCCATGGATGTAAACATGAAAACACACACAACAACATACCCTCACCCCATAGAAGCCCAAACGGCATTCAATCATTATACTCAAAGATCTATTACTTGTTACAAAAGTGAAAAGAGAAAAGCCAGTAAATGCAAATCGATGACAAAAAATGAACTCCAGGTATATTCTTCTCATCTCTTTTGTTCGAATTTTGAATCTGTGAGTTTGTTGTTGGTTATCGAATCAAAGCAACAAATTGATGATGGTGGAGATATGGATAATTTTTATTTGTGTAAAAGATGAACTATTTGGAGTTTTACAGTAGGTTTTAGATTGAGAGAGGTTGAGAGATTTCACAGTAAATATATTTTGACAGGGTGAGTTGAGGGAATTTGAGAAAATAGTGGTTTTTATTTTTTATTCTTGTTCGGATCTCCCATACAGTGGTTTTTTTTTGCTTTATTTTTATAGTGAAGTGGGGGTGGATTTTTGGGGGAAAAACTATATAATTTGAAAAAATTTGTATACTATTTCATTGCTTTTTGTTGCAGTTTTTTTTCATTTTCTTACTTGTAATTGTTGGACTATTTTGGACTAATATGTATGCTGGTTTTGCAGCAGGTTTTTGTAGGATTTGGGACAGCAACAAAGCTATTATTTTGCAGCAAGGTTGGACTGTTTTGCTGGTTTATAGCAGGATGTTTTTCTTTACATGTTTTCGGCTGTTTTTTGCAGTTGGTGGCAACAAGCATAGCAGCAAGTTGCAAGCTGTTTTTGTAGTAGGAAACAAGGTGGAGAGAGACAAAGCAATAACATGGTAAAATGGACAGCATCAAGTTGCAAAGTGGATCGATAGTTATTTTTTGGTTTTAGTGTAATGTTGGGACTTTATTTGTTGAATTTGTAGTTAATAAACTTGACCCATGAATTGAACTTTTTGTGAATTTGGAATTATGTGGAATTATGAATGAATCATTAATATGCTTGAACTTGTTTGTAATTTTTGGAATTCAATGATAATTTCTTCAAAATACCTTTCTCTTCCGTATTGATTTTTGAAATTCCAAGCTCTTTCCTCCAATATTTCCTTTAAGTGCCTTTGTATGAATTCAAATGGTCATGATAGGAATCCATAATATTTGCAAGGTAATCAAAAATGAATTGAATCTTTGAATGAAATCTTGATGTTAAATGAATGAACATGCCCCACAAATGTCTTGTAACTTCAATCCTGAGCAAACCAAATACACATCCCTTCCAATTTCACGAGCTATAAACACTTTGATTCATTTGAATCAAAAGAATCTCTTTGAATGAATCTTGAGAAATGATGAGCGTATTTGAACCAATTTGAACCTAATGACATTTCTCGAAGGAATCTCCAAATCATTTCCGACGAGACCTTAATTTCAGGTCTTCAATTAATGGTAACTTGCAATTCAATCCAATAGCACTTGATAGAACAATGACGCCTTAAGAACTTTGGTCCAAAATCCATTTTCGTGCAACAATTACCAAATGCTCAGACATAAGTAACTTGAAGAAGAAACAAATGTTCAAAGAATTCTCAAACTCGACATCTTGTACCATGAATGATGTTACCATAAGAGTCAATGTCTCAAGAAAATAATTATGGCACGACTTGAAGTTAGAAGTTAAGGACATTCTAAATCGACAAAATGACCTATAATGTTTCAAGAGATTCCCTGGACCTCTGAGCATAATTTTACTTCGATCTTTGAAATAATCTCATGGACAATTCTATTCATGATACTTCGCAAATAGAATCGCTTCAGAACATTGAAAACTGGAAGAAGTTCTGAACCTCGAAAATTGGATAAGAATTTATCGTTATTAGGTCAAATTTGCAAAATGACCACTAAAGTATTCGAATTTTCTGATGATCTTTCGTACGTAATCAACTCTTGACTTGGTCGAATTTTAGGTCAATGCAGTTCATTTTCAATCATCTACACCATTAACTGAGCAAAATTATGATGCGAGGCTTGAAACTTGGCATAAGCATCCTTGAGAATACATAAGGAACAATGAAGACCATTTGAAACCTTGAAGACTCAATTTTCTTTGAGAAATACCAAACCCTAGTTGTTGACTTACTGCTAGGAAGAGAATTTGTCTGATCAACTTATGAGCCCAATTGAGTATTCGAGAAACCCTAAGATAGTATCTTGAATTAAAAATGGGAGGGGAAATTTTGGGGTACAACAATTTCCAATTTTAATACAAATTGTTTTGATACGAGAGTAAGAAACAAACAAAAAGGGTAAAATCAATAATCACGAGAGTGTGTGTTTTTAATCGGATAATGGTCATCAAACATTGGTTTTAAATATAGAGAGAGAGGTTTACGATTAATTAGAATCTACTTGTTTTCAAAAAGTATTTTTAAATGTTGAATGAAACAATGGGAGTGATCATTTAAGTTTAATAATATAGTCCGAATCAACAATCACGAGAGTGTGAGATAATGATTTTTAAATTGATAATTTCTACTAAATAAGTGTTTTAAATACTCAAAGCTATGCCAATGAATCACTGAATTCCTGAAGTAAGACTATTACATATCGGTGTCCCATTTTTAAATATTTCAATTAGGTTTAACATTATTTTTTTTCGTCTACCCCAAAATCCTAGATTCATTAGCCTTATCTTTTCACAGTAGCTTTAGATAACAATATTTCGATTACCAGACCCTGTGGGTTCAATATCTTTTAAAACTACGCGATTAAACTGTGTGCTTGTAGTTAATACACCCGATAGACTCTTACAGCCACACGATCAGTAATAGTGAACCACTCACCATAGGAGAGATACATGTTATTCTCCATCTTTCTCTCTTTCTAAGCTATGACTCCTTGAAAATTGTTACAACATTTGAAATGACATTTACCATGCCATTAAAAATGTTTCTTCTGAGATTGCACATTCTAATAGGTAAAAGAATATAGTTGGCAGACCGTCCAAACAGATATTCCAATAATTGTTTAGTAGTGCAATTCCAAAAATACCCCTCATATTCTCAATGTAACTTGCACCTCAAGTTATGATGAAAATACTTCTAGATCTTCTAAACCATACCAAGTTTAGAAGTGTCAATATAAACATGCAACAAGATTACTAACACAAAGATGACATAAACAATGAATTTATTCTGCAAGCATAATAAAATCCTTGTACCTTTATTGCAGTAGCATGTCACACTATAATGTTATGACATCCAGTTTGAGATTGTACCCTTAGTAACCATCCCAATAAAGAAAACATCTTTCTTCAGCAATGTACCTAATCTTTAAGACATACTAGGACTCAATTAATTCTAATCTTAGATATCAGAATATCCTCCAATGATACAATCTTCTTCAGACTTGGAAAAAAGCTTTTTACCCCAAGACTCTCAATCATTTAATATTCCATCTCTGAAACACCTGATGATCACAAACCAAAACAAACTCCAAATAATGAACTCTATCTTAAACTGCTTTCTTCAGAGCTTCCTCCTTGAGTTCTTCCTAGCCCTTTAGAATCTACCATATACTGGAGTAACAAATGGTTGTGACGATATCCTAATCATTTGGTTGAACATCAATACTTTTCTCAATGAACATATCACTGATACTGATTCTGAAGTTACTCATCACTAAAAGCACTTCTCTCAATAATATAACTCAGAAAAATACCTTGCCCTTATTCAAGGAATAGATAGGACCTTTTAGTACTTCAAAGATAATAGATTCACTTTGACAAAAAAATCATATATACCTTTGTATCCATCAGGACCTTCACTTTGCATTGAACCAACCAGATCCATAAAATAGTCTCTCGAGCTTTTGTAAATGACTAATATTGCACCTTCTAGTGTAATATCTTGACTTCTTCATACTTTGAACACCAAGTAAGAGAACAAATGATTGGATACTTGTGAATTTCACAAATATAAATAGTTCATAAATCCATCGAGGGACTTCAAACATCTCATAAGAGACATACCATTCTTCCTTGATGACACAAGAAAATTAATCGTTAAGTAAAACCAATTACCAAAAACTTATAGAATCCATCCTGAATTTAGTTATCCAACATCCTCAAAACTTATCTTTTAGTATCATCCACAATGTAACACTGATCAAAATGAGACTTAAACAAACTATCGGGAACACTTTTGTTGAAGTTAAGTGTCTAGAGTAGTTAGTGTCAAAATACCAATCATCTTAGTTGGATACCTAAGAAAGGTATGAAAAATAAGCCAACTAACATCTTTCCTAAGTATTTAACACTACTTGGTTAAGTAACACTAAACCTGACCTTCGAGAAAATAACCAAAAACTGTTAAAATCAACTCAACACTTAAGAGGTATCTTCAGTGCAAGTAAATCTCTTTTAGCAAGAGTAAGCAGAATGTCCAACATAACGTTATCACATACTTGAATCAACTTGCCTTTTGATAACAACAACTTTTTGTCACCTTGAGTCTTCTCTTTATTGATTAGCTTAGAATAAAACATATCCTCCTTAAACTTCCAATCATCTTTCCTCTTGCAGAAACTCCTCCAACTGATCTAAATTATCCTAACAAACTCGATCAAGAAATCAAACTCTAGGATTAAATAGAGTTACTTCATCTTGAAAAAATATAGATAGTAGATACTTCTTCATTCTCGTAAGACATAAGATCAAAACTAAATCACTTCCTATTTCTTCCAAGTGGAAAACTCCCTTCGTTCTAAATAATAGAAACAAACTTCCAGCTCATTATGAGATAATTCTTTAGTTCATAAATCTTCATAAGAAGTCCATATTCCAGTCAAACCAAAAATAGACAACACTCACAGTTGCTAATGAGATAAGTAAGACATCCTGCTCCACAAAATATCCAATATTTTCACATTCCCAAGAATGCTTATACATTGATCAATACACCAATTCCAGCCTTTCTTTTAGCATCAAAGACTTGTTGAAGTCATGATAGATGTTATGACACATGATCACAACATACTGACTAATTTCTCCAACACCTGATAGGATGCCTTCTAAGGAAACATAATAAGACACCATTCATCAAAAATCTGAAACAAGCTACTTCAGAGTTGGAAATAAAAGCAATGTTCTTGTCCTTCTTCAATTGTTGTAACTTCCATGTCAAATCTCTTAACTAGAGACCTGAGTTTCTTCTTCAAAACCGCTAAGATATATTTGGTCACAAGTGATAATAAGTCAGAAAAAGAAACTTATCAATTTAATTGATTATGAAATTAAAAACTTCAAAGTTACATAGAGATAATTCATGCTCTTATTCTTCAATCTCTTGACAACCAAGATTCTCCCATCCTGATAATTCTTCAAACTCTATTGTCCATTGATAACCAGAAAATGATCATTCCAGTCTTCCATAAGGAACAATAGTACCAGAAAAATTACTCCCTGAAGCTCACCCATTGGACCAGGGTGCCTGCTCTGATACCAATTGAAATTCTCCAAGTACAGGAAACGCATGGAAATACTAATATCTCAACATCAGAATAATGTCAAGAAAAATGTTGCAACATCGGATCTGACATCCTAAACAAATTCTTTAAGTCATAAAAAAAACAAAAACTTAAAATATAGAATGATAAATAGAACAATGATATGTTAACCCAATTTGATGCTAACTCACCTACATTGTAGGCTACCAAGCCAGGAAGGAAATCCACTATGAGTAGTACTAGTTTAAAGCCAAACTCCCCCATTTACAACTTCTCGCCTAATCCCTACCCAGTGCAACTTCAACCTAGGTCCTCCATAGATATGAGAAATATCCATCTCACCTCCAATCACCATAGTGATAAAGATCACTCCAAGTCACACGGAATGTTTCGTTTATAACATAATTTAGAAGAGTACTCTTCCAATACAAAACTCAGTCAAGATTCTTGACCAAGAACAATACTTGAATTTTATTAAAAGCTCCATCCAAGAACAATAATCACTCTTTCTTCACAGCTTCGAGGAGAACATAATGTCAACAACAATGATCAAAAGATACAAGGGTGACTTACACCTACACAATACACAACAGACTCTCAAAACCTAAGATTATTTTCTTCCCCTAATTTTAGAATTTTTGAAAAATCAAAGATACATTAGGTTAGGTCTTATTTAAATACATATATTCAATCCATGGGATCTGATATTCTGAGTCTAGAAGTTTCTTGATCCACAAGTTGAGAGTTGTATCTGTTGTGTAGAAAAATCTCCTTAAATCTTGGAACAACCAATACAAAGTTTCCTAAATTGTCTCAAGGCCCAATTTAGCAACTGTTGTACCCCAAAATTTTCCCTCCCATATTTCTAAAGACATGTCAAGAATAATCTCCAAGTTACTCAAGATGGCTCAAGAGTTGGACAGTCAAATCATCTCCTAAGGCAGTCAATTCAAAATTAGGGTTTTGTGTTGCATTAAGGTCGTTACATCCAAACGACCTCAAGTGCTTCCCAATGTCCTAATATGTTCTCAAGTTCATCCATTTCAAATTTCAAGCCTTGCAGAGGAAGTTTGGTCAGTCAATTGCTCAAGAGGTCCAAAAATCGACGGTGCTAGGGCAAAAGTCAACTGTGTCCCAAATATAGTCAAACTTCAAGATTTTTTGTCAACATTCTCATTTTGAAGGATAATTCATCATTTGATCAAGGTTTGATCATGATTCATCAAGGATTGCTCAAGATTCGTCAAGATTCAAAAGTTGCTAAATTAGGGTTTTGTAGGAAAAGTCAACTCAACTTTGACCAAGCATAACTTTCTCATACTTTATGAAAAATGACCCATCTAAAGCTCATTTTGAAGAGGATGCAATTTCCTACAATCCATCTTCACACCCCAAGATCAAGAAATGCATTCACAAAAAGTTACAAATTTGGACATTATAGGTCATTTTTGAAAGTCAACAAAAACACCTTTTTTGCCAAAGCTTATAACTTGAGCATGGAATATCAAAATGAGATGATACCAAAAGGGATGGTTATAGGACATCTTAAGGTTTCTAAAAAGTCAAAGAACACTTCCAAAAGTTCAAAATTGAAGAAGTTATGCATTGTTGAAGTTGGGCATTTTTCCAAAAGTGCCAAAAGTCAACTATCCTCAAAACTCCAATTTTTGACAAAAGGGACAACTTTTTTCCACTTGATATGATCTTTTCACACCACACAGGTGTCCTATCTTCAATTTCATGACCAATTATTAATTTTTCTATTTTTATTTAATTTTTATTGATTTAATTCATTTTAAATCGATATTAATTCAAATAAAATCCAAAAATTGATGGAATAAGGTTTTTTGATCATTACAGGTCTTCATTATCATGATACACATAATCAAATTCGTGCCAAGGCAAATCATGCACAAAATCTTAGATTTGGAAAGAATTTGAAAGCCTTTAATGGAGGAATCAAATCATATCTCAATTCTTCAATGCACATGGATTAAAGCCCAAAGTTTAACCTAAATGCATTCCTTATTACTCACACAAGCTAGGCATATCAAAAACACGACCTGAAGCTGCCCAAAACGGCCAAACAAAAGTTGAAAAAAGCTTGGAAAAAGTGGAAACTGAAATCATACTTAGAGCACGATTCAATCCAAAATCTCCATATAACCTTCCTGCCTGACATCCAACGAAGCTATTGGGATCAAAATCAAGTCCTGAAACCACCTGAAAAGTGTTGTAAGTGTCCACGAACATGGCTCTGAACTTGAAATCGTGAATCCGTTTTCTTGCATCCTTTTGCCAAAAAAATTGTATAATCATGCTTGCCATTCAATTTCTAAGCATTATGTATTATTTGATTTCATTTTCATGGCCTCTAACGTGATACCTGAATCTAGGGTTTCCATTCCATGTTTTTAGGTGTTTTTGATACAGGCAAAATCAAGACAAACCATGGGTATGGTTGTGTTCAGGGAAGAGAGACGAACACAGGGATGTTCTCCATTGGCATTTATATGGCCTATAATCCATTTTAGGATGATCCCACGAATCTTGCTGCGGATAAAAATCCGCAGGTAAGAAAACCAGGGATTTATGAAGAAGACGACTACGTGTCCTCTTCCTATTGGCTGGTTCAAATCAGCGCGCCATATTTTTTTTATTTTCAGGCATAGTGTTATGTTTTCAATATAATATTCGTTATGTATTTCATTAACAAATAAGCATGATGGTTGGATTGGCAAGCGCGCTAGTGGGAAACCCATTGGGACCTGGGTTCGAATCCCAGGTACCCCAAAATTTTGTTGCATTTTATTTTCAGGCAATTCCATGCAGCATCAGGAGCGTAGCCTACCATAAGCCTCCATCCAGATGGTTGTCAAATGGCTTCAGATCAAATCCAAGGGCCAAGATTGAGCGCCTACCATGAACTCTAGTCAACCAGCGCATAGGGAGTTGGAAAAGTCAAAGCAGGCTTGGACGTTTTGGGCTTGGAATTGCCAGATTCACCTCCAGTTTGGGCCCATACCCCCCATTTGGTTTATTCCTATTTCTTTTCATATTTCTTTTTTCATTTAATTGTTTTATTAATTATTACTATTATTAACACTAACCAATTTATTTTTCTTAATAAAATCAGAAAACATAAAAAATATTATTTTTATTTATTAAATTTAATTTCATCACTTTATTTTTGTAAATAAATATTAATTAATTAACTTAGTCTTAAATAGGTTTAACATTTAATATTTTTGCAATAAATTAAAACTAATGTAGAATTAGGTTTTTAATTAACTTTTAATCATTTTTATTTTACTTCCTTAAATATTAAAAATCCAAAAATATCTTTTTTATTAATTAATTAATAATTAGTCTAGATTTAATTCCATAATTTCAAAAATGACAAAAAAATATGCTTTCTTTCCAAAGGGTCAAAACCCTAAAAAATGCGTCGTTTTAATTTCTCGCACGCGTATCATTTTTATCCAATATTGTAATTGCTTCCAGTATGTAATAGCTTTTAATTAGGACTTTAATTATTTATCGCATTATTTTATTTTCCGAAATTTAAATTAAAGGGTTTGTTTTTGGCGATGTAAATATCCGACGCCTTGTAATAGTTTAGATTTAATTTCCGCAAATTTATTTTCCGCAACTATAAACTGTTAGATGTTTGATAATAGGGAATGCATGACAAGATCAAATGTATGAACTTAAAATCAACATATCTCACCCATGACATGTACAAAGACAAATTAACTGAAAATAACACACTCGCACATGCGCACTCTTAGGGTACACCTCACTTGGTTGCCTTCGAACGTGGTCATTGAGTATAGGAAGTTTTAGAGGTCATCCTCTTGTCCAAAGATCATAGTTTCCTCGGAAAAATGATCTAAGACATTAGGGTTACCACTAAGGCGTCCTAACATTGCTTTAGTGACCACACGTCCCTTAATCGAATTGACCCGAAAACTCCAACGACGGTGCTACCTACTCCTCAATAATGGGATATCATTGTCTAAAGGACATTTGCACAGACTAATTCCTTTTTCGAGTAGGTAGATGGTTCTTAAGTACTTGCTCCTTTTTAAAACAAAACAAAACTTTTCGTACTTACACCTTTCAAACAAAAACTTCTTTCAAACCCACAAACACAAAGAAAAAGCAAAATTTTGAAAACACAATGAGCAAGTACCTAAGAGCCTGTGGATAACCACGGATAGAAAGGGTGCTAGCACCTTCCCTTTCTATAATCTACCTCCCGAACCCGAGAAATATCTCAAAAAGGATTTTTTCTATGCTTTTGTCCTTTCCTTGTTGGATAAAATAAAAGACGGTGGCGACTCTTGCTTACCGCGACATTTTGCAAAAACAAACGCAAACGCGAACCAGCTGTCCAAAACAGTCAGTTCTCTTTCCCACCGATCACAGAACTGGCGACTCTGCTGGGGATTTTAATAAGTGAGGTGTACCTTAGGATTAGATCATTGTGTTCTCAATTGTATGCTTTGTATGCTTTAATTTTGTGGGCTTGTATCGGAGTTCTATAGATCCTAACCCGGATCTGGGGGCACCCTTTAGGTAAGTAGCAATAAACTGTGAGGGAATTGTCCGATGTAGACCGACACGGTTGAAGCAGTAGCTACGTTGGTGTGGCACTTTAGTCTGTACCGATATCCCTTGTGTTGGAACGAGTAGAATATGGGTCTTCTAAGGGGTCATTAAGCACCAACTGACCTTAGAACCTTAAATTGACCAACTTGGCCATAGAACAGTAACAGTATGCTACACTCATTGAGACTAAACTCTCGCGATGATTCTGGCCGCAAGAAAAGGTTGCTAAACTGGAATTATGACCGATTGAGGGTAGTCAGTGATATTGAGATCCTCTAGAACCCGGTTACTATTTTTAGGACAGGTTTAAACCAACTGAACTGAAAGAGGGTAGTACCTAAGCTCCTTGCCAGCCTGAAATCTAAGGGCTCTTTTGTGTGACTTGTGTGCCTTTTCCATGTTTGCTTTTTGTGGATACTTGTGGTGTGCTTACTATCATGACATCATGACATCATAACATTGCATACATCTTGCATTGGACTAACCTATGTCAAAGACATGAGGGTTTCATATTTTCTCTGTTTTATAGGTCATTATGATGCCCATGCGTAAGAATACCATCCAGATCAACTTTGTCCAAGTCCCTACCTTGCTTAAAGAGTTGGTTGCCAAAATGCTTGACACTACTTCCTTCATCAGGAGGCATGGTTCTCTTCTCAGTTTGGTCACCTCCAAATTGGACGAGCAGATGATGAGTGTCTTAGTCCAGTTCTATGATCTGTTGTACCATTGTTTTACTTTCCAGGACTTTCAGCTGGTTCCCACCCTAGAAGAGTTCTCTGAGCTGCTCGGTATCTCTGTTCTGGAGCAGACCCCATTTACTGGTTGGGAGAAGACCCTTAGGCCCGAAGAGATTGCTGTAGCCCTTCATTTGACCAAAGAGGAGGTAATGGCTAATTGGGAGACTAGGAGTGGAGCAAAAGGCTTTCTGACTAAGTTCTTGGTTGGCAAGGCTAACTACTTCTGGGATAGCCTAGACTTTAAGGCGTTCGAGGATATTCTGGCTCTTCTGATATATGGCTTGGTATTGTTTCCGAATCCTGACACTTTTGTTGATGTGAATGCCATAAAGATCTTCATCTCTCAGAACCCTGTACCCACTATCTTGGGTGACATTCTTCACCAGATGTATGCTCGTACGGCCCGAAAGCGGGGAACCTTAATACGCTGTGCTCCATTATTGTCGAGGTGGTTTATTTCACACCTCCCCAAGTCAGTGCTGAAGAACAAAGAAGGAATGGGTTGGGCTTATAGGGTGATGTCTCTCTCTCATAATGATATCATTTGGACTCTCAAAGGTATGGACGAGGTTACTATCATTGATCGCTGTAGAGAGTATCCTAATGTTCCATTACTAGGAACCCATGGAGGAATTTCTTACAACCCATGCTTAGCTCTTCGTCAGTTTGGAAGAGCCAGAAGAGAAGGACCTCATGAGATGCTAATGCCTCATATCATCTTTGATTTTCAGGGGGGATAGCGACGAGCAACGTCGCAGATTCATAAGGGATTGGGACAGAGTTCACCAATCTGATCCACATGAGTTGGGCCCAAAGACTTCTCTGCCAATGGAGCCATATCTCAGATGGGTTCGCATCCGTGCCCAGAAGCTAGGTATGCCATATGAAGTCGTCAGGCTTGTCACTCTTGAAGTTGCTAATGAAGAAGGGGTTCTTCCAACCATTCTCCATCCTTATATGCCCACTGACATTGGGGCATTGAAGAGATCTTGGATGCAATTGCAGGAAGAACGAGATTCTTATCGGGAGAAGTTCAACGAGTAGGAGCAGAAGATCCAGAGGTTGACTAGGCAGTTAGAGAACGAGCGGATTCTCAACGACTATGTCCGCACTAATAAGAAGAGACCATGGGAGCATTCATGGACCTTTGATGATTTCTTTTCCAGTTTTTATTTTACTTTTCAGTATTTCCATTCTTGTAACGCCTTAAGGGCAATTTGTTGAACAATTTAAATTTTGAAGTTTAAATCTAATAAAGTGTGTTTCCTTTCTGGTTTACAAATTTGAATCCTGATTGTCTTTGAAATCATAAATCATACACATTTCATCTCATGCACTTCATAAACAGGTACCCTTTACAGGTCTCTTATCTTCTTCGCTGTTTATTTCAGCGATCATCATGTCTACTGAACCTTCAACTGAGCAAGCTATCAAGGCCCTCTAGGCCCAGAATGCCCAATTTCAAGAGTTGTTCATGAATCTAGCTAAGGGTCAGCAGGACCTGAAGACCTTGATTCTGAAAGAGAAGAAGAATAAGAGGACCATCCTGTTTAACACAGGACACAGTTTTGGGAACAGGCTACAGAATGAAGTTGATCTGACCACCTTATCTGGAGGGAAAGATAGTCCACAAGAAAGGAGGGCTCCTAGCCCTGTGGTCTCCGACAACGAGATGGACTACGATGAAGAACAGTATCCTCCTGCTGAGAATAAGTACAAACAACTGGAAGACCGTTTGAGCGCTATGGAAATTCAGAAGGTTCCCGGTCTGGAATTTGGAGATCTAGGTCTATCATCTGGGGTGGTGATTCCCCATAAATTCAAGGCACCAGCATTTGCCAAGTATGACGGAGTTTCCTGTCCGAAGCTGCACCTCCGGTCATATGTGAGGAAGATCCAGCCTTACACTACTGATAAGAACTTATGGATCCATTTCTTTCAAGACAGTCTCTCAGGGACTCAGCTTGAGTGGTTCTATCAGTTGGACAGAGCCAGTATCCGCAGTTGGGAAGATTTGGCTACTGCATTCTACAGGCAGTATCAGTACAACTCCGACCTCGCTCCTACGCGTACCCAACTCCAGGGTATGTCAATGGGAACGGGTGAAGGATTTAAAGATTATGCTCAGAAGTTGAGGGACCTCGCCGGAAGAGTACAACCACCCTTAGTTGATCGGGAACTTGTTGATATGTTTCTGGGAATCCTGTCTGGTCCATTTTTCAACCACTTGATTGGAAGCTCTTCATCTGGGTTTACAGATCTTATTTTGACTGGTGAGAGGATTGAAGCTGGTATTAAGGCTGGGAAGATACAGAAGGGTGCTTCATTAAGCACCGAGAAGAAGCCGTTTAAGAAAGAGTCCAGTGTTGTCTATAGTGCAAGAAGACAGAATAGACCTGAACACCGCCAAGCTGTCAATGCGGTTGTTATTTCAAAACCCATTGGTACTCCTCAGTACAACAATCAATAAAAGGACGAGAGACCTTAGAGGCAATTCACTCGTCTCAGCATGACCTTATCTCAGATTCTTCCACAGTTGCTGAAGACTAATCTGGTGACTCTAAGGGAAGCCCCAAAGAATTCAAATACAACGTCACTGAAGTATAACCCTAATACCCGTTGTGCTTATCACTCTGATAGCCCGGGGCATGATACAGATGATTGTTGGACTTTGAGAAGTAAGGTACAGGACTTGATCGATGCTAAGGAGATCGAGTTCGGAGAACCAGAGAAGCCTAAACAAGATGCAGGGGTGAATGCTATCAGGGATGACGATGATGAAGAGTTTGATATCGACAGTTGGATCTACCCGACTGCCAATGGTGGATTAAGCAACTGGACAACAAAGGATTCTATGCCCGTTTCTGTTATCACCCAGTAATGAAACTTTTTGTTTTGAATTTGTAATAGACAATGTTTTGAAACTTTATGGCCCGGTGTCTTATCTGGGGCATCGTTGGCTTCATTTGTGAGGGCTTTTGTGTGTCATTTTCATATATCATTAATAAAAGCATTGGACGTTTTTTGCATTTCAAATTTTGCGCTCCTTGTTTTTCTTTATTATATATTGCAAAACAGCTATTTTACACACACTCACATATACAGGTCCACATCCACTCTGGATCTCACTGGTAACGACTATGTTACTGCCAGTTATGACTTCGAAAATCCGATCAACTTAGCCGAAGACGAAGGTGAAGATGATTGCGAAGTGCCTGGTGAACTTGCAAGACTACTACTCCAGCAAGAGAGGGCTATTCATCCACATGAAGAGCCGGTAGAATCAGTGAATCTGGGTACTGAGACAGACAAGAAGGAAGTCAAGGTTGGTGCCAATCTGGAGCCTAGTGTGAAACAACGGTTGATTCAGATGCTGTATAACTACGTTGAGATCTTTGCCTGGTCTTATGAAGATATGCCTGGGTTGGATACTGATATTTTGGTTCATCGCCTGCCTACCAAGGAAGACTGACCCCCAGTAAAACAGAAGGTCCTTCGGATGCGCCCAGAGATGTCTGAGAAAATCAAGGCTGAAGTTATGAAACAGTTCGACGCCGATTTTCTAGCAGTTACTTCTTACCCTCAGTGGGTGGCCAATGTGGTTCCAGTACCGAAGAAGGATGGTAAAATCCGAATGTGTGTTGACTACAGGGATTTGAACAGGGCGAGCCCTAAGGATGATTTCCCTCTACCTCACATCGACGTTCTGGTTGACAACACGGCTCAGCATAAGGTATTCTCCTTTATGGATGGTTTCTCCGGTTATAATCAAATCAAAATGGCTCCCGAAGACATGGAGAAGACAACTTTTTTCACTCAGTGGGGTAGCTTTTGCTACAAGGTCATGCCTTTTGGACTGAAGAATGCTTGGGAAACATATCAGCGTGCCATGGTTGCTTTGTTTCATGACATGATCCATAATGAGATTGAATTATACGTCGACGACAAGATTGCAAGGTCCCAGACTTAGGAGGAACACCTCGATCATCTGCAGAAGCTGTTTGACAGGTTAAAGTTGTACAAGCTGAGGTTGAACCCGAACAAGTGCACCTTCGGGGTGAGATCTGGCAAACTACTAGGTTTCGTTGTAAGGGACAAAGGTATTCAATTGGACCCTGCCAAAGTTAAATCCATACAAGAGATGCCAGCTCCCAGAACAGAGAAAGAAGTCAGAGGCTTTCTGGGACGTCTGAACTACATTGCCCAATTCATCTCGCACCTAACTGCTATTTGTGAGCCAATCTTCAAGCTACTAAAGAAAGATCAAGTGGTACATTGGAATGATGAATGCCAGGCCGCTTTCGAAAGGATTAAAAAGTATCTCCAAGAGCCACCCATTCTAATGCCACCAGTTGAAGGGAGACCTCTGATCTTATACTTGACACTACTTGAAACTCAATAGGGTGTGTGTTGGGTCAGCATGACGAGTCTGGCCGAAAAGAGCATGCTATTTATTACCTTAGCAAAAAGTTTACCGACTGTGAGACCCGATACTCACTGCTCGAGAAAACTTGCTGCACTTTGGCATGGGCTGCTCGCCGGCTGATACAGTATATGTTGACTCACACTACTTTGTTGATTTCAAATATGGATCCAATCAAATATATCTTCGAAAAGCCTGCCTTGTCCGGAAGAATAGCAAGATGGAAGATGATATTGACTGTGTATGACATCCAATATATGACCCAAAAGGCAATCAACGGAAGTGTGTTAGCCGACCATTTGGCACATCAGGCAGTGGATGATTACCAGTCTATGAACTTTGAAATTCCGGACGAGAATATCATGTTGATAACTGATTGTGAGACACCTGGACCGGATGAAGGACCTGAGGAAGGATCCCGATGGTCTATGTACTTTGATGGAGCTTCGAACGCTTTGGGTAATGGCATTGGCGCCGTTATCATATCTCCTAAAGGCTCTCATACTCCGTTTACCGCCCGACTATGTTTCAACTGCACCAACAACATGGCGGAGTATGAAGCGTGCATCATGGGTCTTCAAGCTGCAATTGACCTAAGGATTAAGTTCTTGAGTGTCTTTGGAGATTCCGCTCTCGTGATCAGTCAGATCAAAGGCGAGTAGGATACGAAACACCCGAATCTTATTCCTTACAAGGAGTATGTATTGACGTTGCTTCCCCATTTCGAGGAGATAACCTTTGAACACTTCCCTAGAGAGGAGAATCAGTTGGCGGACGCGCTAGCTACGATGTCTTCTTTGTTCAAAGTAAATTGGGACAATGAGGCTCCCCGGATTATCATTGAAAGATTGGACGAACCTGCACATTGTTGTGATCTTGAGACTGAAGAAGTAACAGGAAAGCCCTGGTATCATGAAGTGAAGAGGTATCTTGAAGCTCAAGAATACCCCGAGGGTGCATCTGTTAATGACAAGAAGTTTCTGAGGAGGTTCGCGGCGAAGTTCTTCATCAGCAATGGCATTCTTTACAAGCGTAACCATGATTCGACCTTATTGCGTTGTGTGGATAAGATTGAAGCAGAAAGGATCATGGCAAAGCTGCATGAAGGTACTTTCGGAATTCATTCCAGTGGACATACCATGGCAAAGAAAATCCTACAGGCAGGATATTACTGGTCCACAATGGAAGCCGACTGTTATCAACATTCTCGGACATGTAACAAGTGCCAAGTCTATGCTGATAAGGTGCACATACCTCTAGTTCCTCTGAACATCTTGACGGAACCTTGGCCTTTTGCAATGTGGGGCATTGATATGATCGGCGAGATCAGACCTACGGCATCCAACGGGCATCGTTTCATCCTGGTAGCTATTGATTACTTTACGAAGTGGGTTGAAGCAGCTTCCTTTGCTACTGTAACCAAGAATGTCATGGCACGGTTCATTCGGCATAATCTGATATGTCGATATGGTGTACCAGAAAGGATCATTATGGATAACGGTACCAATCTTAATAACAAGATGATCACTGAGCTCTACGAGCAATTCAAGATACAACATCATAACTCTTCTTCCTACCGGCCGAAGATGAATGGGGTTGTCGAAGCAGCAAATAAGAACATTAAGAAGATTGTGCAGAAGATGACAGTTAAATACAAAGACTGGCACGAGATGTTACCGTTTTCTCTTCATGGGTATAGTACCTCAGCACGGACGTCAATAGGGGCAACACCCTATTCCTTGGTTTATGGCATGGAGGCAGTCTTACCTATTGAAGTTCAGATACCCTCTCTTCGGATCATGAAGGATGCATGTTTGAGTGAAGATGACTGGATTTAGACCCGACTTGATCAGCTAAACCTAATTGACGAAAAGAGGCTTACTGCTATTTGTCATGGTCAGACGTATCAAAAACGGATGATCAAGGCATTTAACAAGAAAGTTAGACGACAAGAGTATCAAGTTGGGGATCTGGTAATCAAGCGCATTATCTTACCTCAAGGTGATCCCAGGGGCAAATGGACCCCTACTTACGAAGGGCCATTTGTGGTTAAGAACATTTTCTCAGGAGGAGCTATGATTCTAACCACCATGGATGGTGACGACCTTCCTCACCCCGTCAATGCAGACATAGTAAAAAGATACTACACATAATCAAAGACCCGCTAGGTTGACTGGCCTAGGCAAAAATAAGGGCTTCCCGGCGAACCAAAAGGGTTCGAGCAAAAATAAGGGATGAAAATAAAAAAATTTGTACACCCGGCAAGTCGAAAACCTGAAAAGGCGGCTTAGGCAAAAATGGGTATCCCGATGGACTGAAAATCCGAAAGGGCAGTCCAGGCAAAAGTTAGGGATCAAAGTGTAACACTATGTCTCATTGGATCACCTCGCATCCAGACTTCGGTATCGACTATCAAGCTCGGACGACACTAATCAATCAAATTCATCTTTAACTAAGCAGCAAAGTGATGAGATGCTTGAAGATATAAAGGCAATAGCAGAGTTGTAACCCAGTGGGATTATTCACATAGCTGTTTTGTTTCCTTTTCACAAATTGTATAAATTCTATTTGTTCGGCGGTGTTCTCTTACTAGGACGTCAGCCTCTTGTACAAAAACGCCTATTTTTCAGGCCAAACTTCAAATGAATACAAATTCATTTTCAGAAATTTCAAGCTGTTTTTCCTTTATCTATTTTGTTTTGCAAAGAACGTCAAATGTTCATTTTTGATATATGCATTTGACATTAATTGTTGATCATAAATATTTACATGCGAAACGAAAGATGAGTTACTGGTAATAATAGAAACAGGGGCAAATAAGAATCGTCTGAACTGTACAAATTGCTCTGTCCACCAGATACCAAGGTACATTCAGCTGAAGAATATGGCTAAGATACCTTCACTCCCCGCATAATAAGGCAGTAATGGTAGCTATCCCAGCTGAGACTTGCAGCTATGAACAAGTTAGCAATACTTTCCCCAAGCAGAGTTCATCCACCATCAGCGCTAAAAAGGTTTGGTATCCCCAGAAGGTCTTAATATTCCTCAGCGGAATATAAAGATAATCCCCAGCAAGCATAAGATCATCCCCAGCGAAGTTCTTTCCTTTCCTCGAGCAGGAGTTCAATCCTCAACAGATTCGGTGTCACCAGCAACAGTAATCCATCCCCAGCGGAGTTCATCAGTGGAATCCCCAGCGGAATTTATCATTAAAATCCCCAGCTAAAACATTACATGTCCATACATCATGATACATGCATATACGCATCATACCATACAATATCATTTATGTTGAGAACATCATTGCTTGATCCATATCATGCATTGCATATGACTGACCTTTACCTTTCAGCAAGGATGCAGTTAAACTCTCAACCAAGTCAATGGAGACAAAATCAGTTAAATCGATTCCTAAAGATTTTTCTGAGGCGAAGCCAAGTCAATGGAGACAAAATCAGTTAAAAAGATTCCTAAAGATTTTTCTGAGGCGAAACCCGTCAATAAAGACAACCCGTCAATGGAGACAACCCGTCAATGGAGACAACCCGTCAATGGAGACAATCCGTCAATGGAGACAACCCGTCAATGGAGACAACCCGTCAATGGAGACAACCCGTCAATAGAGACAACCCGTCAATAGAGACAACCCATCAATGGAGACAACCCGTCAATGGAGATAACCCGTCAATGGAGACAACCCGTCAATAGAGACAACCCGTCAATAGAGATAACCCGTTAATAGAGATAACCCGTCAATGGAGACAACCCGTCAATGGAGACAACCCGTCAATAGAGACAACCTGTCAATGGAGACAACCCGTCAATGGAGACAACCTGTCAAAAGAGACAACCCATCAGCAAAGACAAAACCACCTACCAACAATCTCCAAATGGCATTTGTAAGCCCATTCCCGACATCACAATGCTGATGCTACTTCATGCGAGTGCAAATTTCTGGGCACTCTAGTGTTCAATCATCTTCCACCTTCGGATCACGAAAGGACCGAACGCCAATCTATATCCTCAGGTTTAAGAAGATTGAACAGGGGAAACTGTTGTACCCCAAAATTTTCCCTCCCATATTTCTCAAGACATGTCAAGAATAATCTCCAAGTTACTCAAGATGGCTCAAGAGTTGGACAGTCAAATCATCTCCTAAGGCAGTCAATTCAAAATTAGGGTTTTGTGTTGCATCAAGGTCCTTACATACAAACGACCTCAAGTGCTTCCCAATGTCCTAATATGTTCTCACGTTCATCCATGTCAAATTTCAAGCCTTGTAGAGAAAGTTTGGTCAGTCAATTGCTCAAGAGGTCCAAAAATCGACTGTGCTAGGGCAAAAGTCAACTGTGTCCCAAATACAGTCAAACTTCAAGATTTTTTGTCAACATTATCATTTTGAAGGATAATTCATCATTTTATCAAGGGTTGATCATGATTCATCAAGGATTGCTCAAGATTCATCAAGATTCAAAAGTTGCTAAATTAGGGTTTTGCAGGAAAAGTCAACTAAACTTTGACCAAGCATAACTTTCTCATACTTTATGAGAAATGACCCATATAAATCTCATTTTGAAGAGGATGCAATTTCCTACAATCCATCTTCACACCCCAAGATCAAGAAATGTATTCACAAAAAGTTACAAATTTGGACATTATAGGTCATTTTTGAAAGTCAACAAAAACACCTTTTTTGCCAAAGCTTATAACTTGAGCATGGAATATCAAAATGAGATGAGACTATCCTCAAAACAGTCCAAGAATACTTCCAAAAGTTCAAAATTGAAGAAGTTATGCATTGTTGAAGTTGGGCATTTTTCCAAAAGTGCCAAAAGTCAAATATCCTCAAAACTCCAATTTTTGACAAAAGGGCCCACTTTTTTCCACTTGATATGATCTTGTCACACCACACACGTGTCCTATCTTCAATTTCATGACCAATTATTAATTTTTCTATTTTTTATTTAATTTTTATTGATTTAATTCATTTTAAATCGATATTAATTCAAATAAAATCCAAAAATTGATGGAATAAGATTTTTTGATCATTACAGGTCTTCATTATCATGATACACATAATAAAATTCGTGCCAAGGCAAATCATGCACAAAATCTTGGATTTGGAAAGAATTTGAAAGCCTTTAATGGAGAAATCAAATCATATCTCAATTCTTCAATGCACATGGATTAAAGCCCAAAGTTTAACCTAAATGCATTCCTTATTACTCACACAAGCCAGGCATATCAAAAACACGACCTGAAGCTTCCCAAAACGGCCAAAAAAAATTTTGAAAAAAGCTTGGAAAAAGTGGAAACTGAAATCATACTTAGAGCACGATTCAATCCAAAATCTCCATATAGCCTTCCTGCCTGACATCCAACGAAGCTATTGGGATCAAAATCAAGTCTTGAAACCACCTAAAAAGCGCTGTAAGTGTCCACGAACATGGCTCTAAACTTAAAATCGTGAATCTGTTTTCTTGCATCCTTTTGCCAAAAAATTTGTATAATCATGCTTGCCATTCAATTTCTAAGCATTATGTATTATTTGATTTCGTTTTCATGGCCTCTAACGTGATACCCGAATCTAGGGTTTCCATTCCTTGTTTTTAGGCGTTTTTGATACAGGCAAAATCAAGACAAACCATGGGTATGGTTGTGTTCAGGGAAGAGAGACGAACACAGGGATGTTCTCCATTGGCATTTATATGGCCTATAATCCATTTTAGGATGATCCCACGAATCTTGCTGCGGATAAAAATCCGCAGGTAAGAAAACCAGGGATTTATGAAGAAGACGACTACGCGTCCTCTTCCTATTGGCTGGTTCAAATCAGCGCGCCATATTTTTTTTATTTTCAGGCATAGTGTTATGTTTTAAATATAATATTTGTTATGTATTTCATTAACAAATAAGCATGATGGTTGGATTGGCAAGCACGCTAGTGGGAAACCCCTTGGGACCTGGGTTCGAATCCCAGGTCCCCCAAAACTTTGTTGCATTTTATTTTCAGGCAATTCCATGTAGCATCAGGAGCGTAGCCTACCATAAGCCTCCATCCAGATGGTTGTCAAATGGCTTCAGATCAAATCCAAGGGCCAAGATTGAGTGCTGTGATCGGTGAATCTGGAACTGACTGTTTAACGCTGGTTCGCGAAATGTCGCGGAAGCAAGAGTCGCCATCGTCTTTTATTTTCTCCAAATGGAAAGGACAAAAGCACAGAAAAATTCCTTATAGAAATTGCTCTCGGTTCGGGAGGTAGATTATAGAAAGGGAAGGTGTTAGCACCCTTTCTATCCATGGTTATCCATGGGCTCTTAGATACTTGCTCAATGTGTTTTCAAAATTGTTTGTTTGCTTTTCAATGTGAGTTTAAAAGTTTCTTTGAAAATTTTCAGATCGACTCATACGTCAGAGTGTTTGAAAAGTTTGTTTTGAAAGCTTTTGAAAAGTGTCAGTGTGAAAAGTCTTTTTTGACTTGTTTGAAATTAGAGCAAGTATCCTTGAGAACCTACCTACCCTAAGGAATTCGTCTGTGTAAGATTCCTTTAAAGTAGTGCCATCCCACCATTGAGAGGTAGGTAGCACCACCGTTGGAGGTGTTCGGGTCAATTCGATTTTAGGGACATGGTGATCACCAGAGCAATGGGAAGACACCTTAGAAGCTACCCTCATGCCAGGTTCCCGGATCATGAGGACTTACTAAGACGTCCTCTACTCGACGATCACCTTTCGAAAGGCAACAGTGAGGCGTACCCTAGGGGTGGTGTGTGCGAATTGTGTGTCATGTTTCAGTTATTTGTCTTGTCATGTTTGTTGTGTTCTACGCTTGATTTTATTTAGGGCCATTCATTCTTACATGCATATTTAGCAGTTATAAAGTTTGCGGGAAAATAAATCTAAGACTATTACAAATGGCGCGGGTCCACATCGCCAAAATTAAACCGAACCCGATTTAGCGGAAAATAAATAAAGCGAATAAATAAAAGTGCGAAAAGTAAAGTTGTTACAAGGCTTTGGGACATGTACATAATTATTTAAACGATTATAAAATAAATGTGCGAAATAAAGAAATTAAAACAAAACTAGGGCGTTGGACCCTTTTGCCAACAATTAAAATTAATAAGGAAATTAAAATTGAATGTTTTTGTTATTTTGTGTTTTTTAGATTTAAAAGAAAAAAGAAGGAATTAATTATAATTGACTAACCCTAATTCTATTGTTTTTTAAGTTTATTATGAAAATATTGACTTTTAACCTAATTTAACTCTAAATTAATTTATGTACAATTTTTAATTTATGAAAATAAAATAATAAATAAATAATATTGTGAGAAAAAGGAAAAATTAAAAAGATATAAAAATTATCAATTAACCTAATTCTACATTTTTGGATTTTATTAAAAAGGAATTAAAGTTAAAAACCTAATTAAACTAAATAATTTACATATTAATTTGTAAGAAAATAACTATTATTAATTATATTTTCCTTGTCTTTTCTGAATTTTATATTTGCAAAAAAAAATAATTACTGAATTAAAATAACAAAATAAATAAAATATTAATTAAAAGGATATAAGGAAAATAATGAAATTAGCAAACCAGGGTGGGGTGTAGTCCCAAAATTGGAGGTTCAGGCCTGGAATTTCTGGCCCATTTGATTTTGAATTCGTTTGACTTTTCTAATCATGTGTGATGCATTTGACCAAGTGTAGCGTATTCCTCAAATCTAAGTCTTTGATCTGATTCCCTTGGACACATGGCCGTTGATCCTTGGCAGCGTATGGTGGAATATTTTACTGAGCCTACATGGGAATGAATATAGAAAAATAATATGGAAATTGCATGAGACCTGGGGTTCGAACCCAGGTCTTGGATATTGCCAAGAGGGGTGCCTGCCAGCTGAGCTGCGTGAATCAATTGATATATTATGGTAAACAAATAATAAAAAGTAAAACCAACGCGTGGTAAAAAACGCGCGTAATTCAAACTGGCGAATCACGCTTCGCCAACACATCATCTTCCCCATTATTTCTGAAACATGAACTCAAAGGCTACGGTTTTTCGTGCGTGGGTTTAGGCACCTTTGGAAAAAATAGCGAATAGCGCTATGTAGCTCATAAATTGTTCGCGAAGGTTGCTCCCTGTTCGTCTCAATGTACTGGACTCAATGGTCATGGTTTGAAGCTCCAATTTTTCTTCTTTGCAAAAACCCCAATTTTAAAATCTGTAAACCCTAGAATATGGACATGGCAAAACCTTGTATACAGCATGAAAATCCAATTAAATATAATGGTTAGTTCTAAAACTTTGTAAGGAACATGAATATACAATTAAAATGCAATGGTCATGCTTCAAAACCAAAATACGATTATGCAATTTTTTGGATGCAGTTCACGTTCAATGTACCGATTCCTTGCGTTTGAATTGATGTTAGGGATTGGCACACGTTCAAAATTACCCAAGGAAGCTATTGCAAAAGGAATGGAGGCTTGAATCTACCTATAACCTTGAAATCAGTTTTCAATTTTTTGGACAATTTTCAAGTTTGTGTTTTTACTTTTGAGCGCAGCTTGGAGTGTAAGGCCATTAGGGTTATGATTCTGAGTATGTATAGAGGCTTTTAGGTCAAAAATATCAATCAAATCTTCTTCATTCAATGGTTTTTGCAAATTGATTTTTCAAGATTTTTTCATATCTTTTTTCATGTTTTTTGGTTCAATCATGCTCAAATCTCATCAAAACTTGCCTAATTGGGATATGCACGTGATATTGAGAATAAACATGCATGAAAAGATTTTTTTAGGTCAAGTTTGATATTTTTCATGTATTTAATTAATTTAAATGAATTAATATTAATATAAATTCAAATAAATAATTAAAAAATGAGAAAATACTTCCCTTTGGGCCTAATGGTCGTGCATAGGCTTGGCATGAAGAAACTTGGAAGAAAAATGGGCCCATTAGCAAATTTAGGCCTTTTGAAGTAATGTTGACTTTCAAAAATTTCCAAAAATTTCCCAACTTCCACAAGGCATAACTTGCTCAATTTTTAAGCTTTTCACATGTTCTTGGACATTTTGGAAAGGTCTTTGAGTCCTTTAACCAATGCCTTTGGTCCCATGTCATTTTGATTTACCAATCTCAAGTTATGGCCTTTGACTTAAAGTCCCTTTTTGTTGACTTTTGAAAATGACCTATAATGTTGAAATTGATAACCTTTTGTGAGAGCATTTCTTGGACTTGAAGTATGAAGATGAGTTGTAGGAAATGTCTTTCTCTTCAAAATGAGCTTTGGATGGAAATTTTCTGATAATCCATGTGAAAGTTATGCCCTGGTCAATTTCAGTTGACTTTTTCAACTGTCCAAATATAGCAACTTTTGCATCTTTGATGATTTCTGAGCCAAATTTTGAGAATCATGATCAAGCATTGATCAAATGATGTTTGTGGCTCCAAAATGATATGTTGACCAAAAATTTGAACTTTTGACTGTCAAATGACCATTTTGCCCCTACAGTTGACTGTAGTGCAATCTAGGGTTTTGACTGTGCAATTTTGAGCTGAATGCCTTGAAACTTGATATGAGGATGCTTGACCATCTTTGTAGGCATATGAGACTTGATTGGGCCTTTGAAAACTTCCAATTCTTGTTCAGAACACAAACCCTAGTTTTGACTGTATAGGAGACAGTTGAACTGCATAACCCTTGGGGAATTTTGTGACCTTGACTTGACAAATCTTGATGAATATGGGAGGGCAAATTTTGGGGTACAACAAGCGCCTACCATGAACTCTAGTCAACCAGCGCATAGGGAGTTGGAAAAGTCAAAGCAGGCTTGGACGTTTTGGGCTTGGAATTGCCAGATTCACCTCCAGTTTGGGCCCATACCCCCCATTTGGTTTATTCCTATTTCTTTTCATATTTCTTTTTTCATTTAATTGTTTTATTAATTATTACTATTATTTACACTAACCAATTTATTTTTCTTAATAAAATCAGAAAACATAAAAAATATTATTTTTATTTATTAAATTTAATTTCATCACTTTATTTTTGTAAATAAATATTAATTAATTAACTTAGTCTTAAATAGGTTTAACATTTAATATTTTTGCAATAAATTAAAACTAATGTAGAATTAGGTTTTTAATTAACTTTTAATCATTTTTATTTCACTTCCTTAAATATTAAAAATCCAAAAATATCTTTTTTATTAATTAATTAATAATTAGTCTAGATTTAATTCCATAATTTCAAAAATGACAAAAAAACATGCTTTCTTTCCAAAGGGTCAAAACCCTAAAAAATGCGCCGTTTTAATTTCTCGCACGCGTATCATTTTTATCCAATATTATAATTGCTTCCAGTATGTAATAGCTTTTAATTAGGACTTTAATTATTTATCGCATTATTTTATTTTCCGCAATTTAAATTAAAGGGTTTGTTTTTGGCGATATAAATACCCGACGCCTTGTAATAGTTTAGATTTAATTTCCGCAAATTTAATTTCCTCAACTATAAACTGTTAGATGTTTGATAATAGGGAATGCATGACAAGATCAAATGTATGAACTTAAAATCCACATAGCTCACCCATGACATGTACAAAGACAAATTAACTGAAAATAACACACTCGCACATGCGCACTCTTAGGGTACACCTCACTTGGTTGCCTTCGAACGTGGTCATTGAGTATAGGAAGTTTTAGAGGTCGTCCTCTTGTCCAAAGGTCATAGTTGCCTCGAAACGGTTGCCTCGGAAAAATGATCTAAGACATTAGGGTTACCACTAAGGCGTCCTAACATTGCTTTAGTGACCACACGTCCCTTAATCGAATTGACCCGAAAACTCCAACGACGGTGCTACCTACTCCTCAATAATGGGATATCATTGTCTAAAGGACATTTGCACAGACTAATTCCTTTTTCGAGTAGGTAGATGGTTCTTAAGTACTTTCTCCTTTTTAAAACAAAACAAAACTTTTCGGACTTACACCTTTCAAACAAAAACTTCTTTCAAACCCACAAACACAAAGAAAAAGCAAAATTTTGAAAACACAATGACCAAGTACCTAAGAGCCCGTGGATAACCACGGATAGAAAGGGTGCTAGCACCTTGCCTTTCTATAATCTACCTCCCGAACCCGAGAAATATCTCAAAAAGGATTTTTTTTTCTATGCTTTTTCCTTTCCTTGTTGGATAAAATAAAAGACGGTGGCGACTCTTGCTTACCGCGACATTTTGCAAAAACAAACGCAAATGCAAACCAGCAGTCCAAAATAGTCAGTTCTCTTTCCCACCGATCACAATAACCAATTCACAAATGGAGATATTAAAACTTGTTGCACATAGAATCTTCTTGACCTTCGAAATTTACTGAAACATATCCAAAAGAAATATTTCAGAATCAAATTAAATTTGTCAATATTTAAAATAGCAACACATGTTGTACTGCAGAACCATATCAAGATATCATGACATATGCCTTCGACATCTAACTGAAAACACATAATAGTAAAATTTTTATAATAGTTGATAATGATGCTGCAACATCTTCCTCTATAACAATATAGTATCATGTTCAGAAACATGTGTAGCCAAAATTTAGCCAACCATAAAAACATGGAACTAACAAAGATATTATCAGAAAGTGTGACCTTGATCTTCTTCGGATCTTAGAAATCTGCTAACCATGCTTTTTGACCAATCATGTGATTCGAGAAGCCTGAGTCGAGAAACTAGATCTTGGAGTCTACATGATCATCTATAAGTGCCTCCATGAGCACCAAATCATCATAATCATTTGAATATTGACGTGCAAGGTTAACTCCTTCATCCTTGCCTTTTTTCGCTTCCTTGTCTTTCATGTACCAACCATTCTTAGCCAAGTGACCCCACTTTTCACAGTTATAGCACTACACACATTTGTTATCTCCTTTGTATTTCTTATAGGAGTTTCCTTCTCCTCTTTTTAGAGGATTCGGAAGCCTTATTATTAACCTTGTGCTTTTGAGGGTTTGACCAAGACTTCTTGCTCCGAGTCTTGTCTCATTTGCCTTTAAATTTGTTGGAACCACTCTGCTTCTTCGAAGCCTGAGGCTGCAGTCCTTGTATCAAATCTTTAAACATTTTCCTTTTAACAGTCCTAATCTCATGCGCCTCCTCTGAACCAACCAAATCTTTCAGTTTCATGGTTTCAAGATTGATAGATTTTTGAATAGCTATGATAATGTGATCAAAGTGGGAGATCAATGTACACATTACCTTCTCAACTATCATTTTATCAGTTCGGGTTTCACCATAACCCTTCATGAGATGGACGAGATTCTACACATTTGACACATAGCCTAAGTTATTTTCATCTTCTCCCATCTGCAAGAATTCATACTATCATCGCAATGTCTACAATTTGACGACTTTGACTGACTCACCTCCTTCATAGTACTTGACAAGAATATCACATTTCTCCTTCGTCGATTCATCAAGAGAGAACTTGTCTAAATTTTCTGAATATACTACCAATTGAATGAAATAAGAAACCTTGCAATATATATTCTTTGCCTCCTTGTATGCAGTTATCTACACGTCACTTGCATCCCGAGCAAGCTCAGGAACATTGATCGACTGTTGCACACAAATCAAGCAAGTAGTTTTAAAACCGCAGTTTAGCATGATGCTCGAGTCTACAATGATCGCAATGTCTAAAATTTGTTTTGTTTGAAAGAGAACGAAATTGAATTGATAAATTAAAAACTTCAAAGCGACGAAACAACGATTATAATATATCAACTCTGGATGTTTAGTTCCTCATCATAGTCATAAAAAACAAAACAAAAAATTATTTTTCTCGTGAAAGTCTCTGACCAAAAACATTGTAGCACGGTTGAAAGCCTTATAAACAAAACAAGTTTTTGCACTACTAACTCAAACTGGATCGGAAACATAACTCAGGCCCATAAAAATACCCAAAACAAATTATTTTCTAAAGTCTGGAACTTCAACGAATTATTTGTGACTTCTGCACTCCAAATCAGCTTTTGTCTTCAACGTGAAAGTTGTAACTATTTCTATTAGATTTTTAACGCATATCAAAATGCATCTTTAATTAATTTGGCAAGTTAAATGGATGTGTTATAACCAATTTTGAAATGAGAGTTTCCACCACTAGTTTTTATCCTATGGAAGGGAATATAACGGATAACCCTAATTTGGTCAAAGATTCTAAGTTGTTTGACTCGTTCTTAGATGAAAGAAAGGTGTTAGGCACCCCTCATCTACCTTGTTCACAAGGATACTAAGGTTTAGAATTATAACTTCGGAAATAGGGTTTTAATTTTTCTTAGGGATACTCGCCACGATTTAAGTCGTATGCCTACGTATCCTCTTATGAGGAATCAGAGTCGCAATTCATAGTTTGCAGTTGGTTGTAGTTTTTTATTGATTACGAAGATGTTTATAAATATATTAAAATATAAAAAATATTTATAATAAAATAAAATAAGAAATTAAATTAAAAACGTAAGGGGTGTAAATTGTGTTGGGCTAGTAGAACATGGGGGTATAGGTAGTCGCGCCTTGAATTCAGATATTGAATTCAGGCCCAAGCGCATAGGGGTTTGAATTTGAATTACGTAGCAAAAGCTCGGGGTGTAGCGAGTAAGGGCCTAAGTTCAAATGTTGGACTTGGCCCACCAGCGTTGGGGGTGCAATTTTGTAAGTGACGGAAAAATAAAAAAATTGGGAGGGCTTGATTAGCAATGGGCCAGGCCCAGTGTTTGAACACAGATCTGCTTAGCCTGTGTATGGGCGAGTGCATGATATCTCGGTGGGTGCACATTTTAGGGCGTTTGATGTGGATCACACGGTTACAATTGTTGGTGTATAGTAGTTACTGTGGACTTATGCATACTGGATCACTGAAGGCATTATATGTCGTTTTACAAATTATTTCATCATTTCCGTCTCTCTCTCTCTCTCTCTCTCTCTGATCCATCTCTCGCCTATCTCTTCTAAACACCACAATACCCACAAAGAACTCTAAATCACCGCCATTAAAACCCTAATCCACAACGAGGCTCATCCCTTTTCCCTAAATTAGAACCCTAACCAACCTATATTTACCCCAACAAACCCCAATCATGATAGTAATCAACAAACAAATGCAAAAATATAGGTTTTGTCAACTTCGATTGTGTCTGTTCTTTGAGCCTTCTTTTTGTAACTCTCTTTCTAATCTCCTTTTCTTTGGCGTTTGACAGGTACTCGGCGGAGGTGCTGAAGGAAATAGCGGTAGCACAATGGAGAAGGTGATAGGGTTTCATATGTTGAAACACTAAGCTTATAGAGAAGTGATGAAAAAGTTCACGGCGATGGGGCTTGAATTTCCTTCATCTCTCAGGCTCTCTATGTTCTTCAGATCTCTGTGAAATTCTTCCTCTGTAAAAATTTTCATCCTCTTTTCTTTTAGAAACTTAGGTTTTGTATAGTGTTTTAGATTTAGATGATTTAGGAAAGTTTTTTATGATTTATCGTTACTTACAGATTTGATTCGAGAATTAGGGTTTGTTTTTTATTTTTTTATAATTTGTATAATAATCTTGATTCACTTTTGATTTTGTATTAAGTTCTGTACCAAGATTGATTTGTAAACGTTGTCAATTTTGTTTGTAAAATTTGGACGATTCAATGCAAGAGATTCAATTTATTTATGATATGATTTGCTTGAGATTTGTACAGTAAATGTTTTAGCCCAAACATATATGTTTATGTGTTTTTATTTGAACAATAGGTGTTTTCATTTTGGGTTGGGCTTGTTAGTGAAGAACAAGGTGAACGGCGGACAATTAGGGTTGAAACCCTAATTTTAATTTTGACTTTTGGTCAATATGCATCCAAGAAAAAATATCTGATAAATATTTTTTTTATAAAATAAATTAATAGATAATAATCATTCTTATTAATAATAATAAAAATTAAAGGTGTTCAATTCAGTCAACAAAAGCCCAGCGTAATGGGCCTTCAAAAAAGGATATGGGTCAATCTGATCAAACAAAAAAAAGTACACCCCCTTTATTAAAAAAAGCATTTGGGCCGTATGAATAGCTTAATGGGCCTCTTTGATTAAAATAAACATCCTTCAACCTTTAATTAAAACAGGCCTTAATACCATAGTGGGCTGGTCCGATTAATTAATAAACCCTTCATGTAATCAGCATACCCCTCTTCTATTTATTCGTAAATGGGTTATTCTAATTTAGAAAGGCCCAAGAATTCTTAAATAGTGTAAACCCTCCTTCAAAATTGGCTGAAACCAAAATCTTTAACCAAGACAAAATGGGCCCTCAATTTTACATGGGCCTTTCTGATTTAGAAAGGCCAAAGAATTCTTAACAATGTAAAACCATTTAAAAATAAAATTGGGATGAAAACAAACTTTATCAGAAACGCAATGGGCTTAGAAAATTGGACGCTAAGCCCCCCCCCCCCCAAACCTAAGATACACCCTTTATTAGCAACTGAAACCTTATTAGGCTTAACAAATGGACTTTTTTTTTAGAAAGGCATATTAATTTTTAATAAGGTAAAAACCCCCTTTCATAAAAAGATTATGAATCAGTAGGCCAAGTTTGGGGTATGACAGCTGCCCCTATTTAATTATCTTTCGATTAAATAGTGTGAGAACACGCGGGTCTCGCACGCTCTGATCGGAAGTTTATTAAATAATGAAACACCCTAAAATTTTCCTAAAGTTATAAGGATACACTGTATAACGTTCCCATGGGTATGAAAAGTAGGCATAGATGATGATATATCATCTTACTAACATTTGAACCAAAGTTTTTATTTAACTTAGAAATGACGAAGCAGATAACTCATCAGTATCTAAAAGAGATTGTAGATTTTTGCATATTTATCATAACCTAGGAGGTAAAATAATACAACTTTTGAAAATCTGACTTACTAATGCTTGGAGACTAACATAGTAAGCTTATAACACATGTTTTATCTATTCATTGCAACCTAGGGGATGAATAAAACAAAGTTTGATAGCACGTTACCGCATGGAGACTGATGCCATGGATTATGCAAATTTCGTTATGTTTATTACAACCTAGGGACTAGACAGTACGGGGATGAACATGTGTATTTATCATAACCTAGGGGATAAAAGACAACATCAGTGGGCTTACGTTATTCATCATAACCTAGGGGATGAATAATATAACCCTGAAAATTCACATATCTATCACAACCTAGGGGATATATATTTGAAAAAGCTTGATAACACATCGTTGCATGGAGACTAACGCAATGAGTTATGTCATAGAATTCGTCATGTTTACTATAACCTAGAGAGTAAATAGTATGAGGATATACCTATGTATTTATCACAACCTAGGGGATAACAAATAACTAGGGTGGGATTAAGTTATTCATCACAACCTAGGGGATGGATAATATAACTCTGAAAATTCGCATATCCATCGCAACCTAGGGGATAAATATTTGAAGAGTTTGCGCGTTTATCACTACCTAGGGGATAAACGGAACAAACGTGGTTTCACATATTCACTGCAACCTAGGGAATGAATAATATGAATTTGGTAATTCACACACCTACCACAACCTAGGGGGTAGATGATTGAAAGAGTGGTTTTGATGATCAAATCTTAGATGACTAGATCAAAGATGAGATCGGATTTTCTACCGGTTATGTCTATTCTCAACCAAGGTAATAGCTTGTTTTAATAATCTGACAAAGGGCCCAAAGATATTATTTTTACTCAAAGTGTGCTTGGAAAATTCCATGTATGATGTATATGCATAATGTCCTAGATTGATATGGAAACCAAAGTGTATATGTATCGAGTATTTTGCGTATGCCCCAAATGCACCAAATGTGTATATGCCCTAAATGTAAACATGTTTTTGATATTCTCACCTTTTAAACCAATGGTTTTGCATTACCCACTCCCTGGTGTTGTGTTGTTGTGGTATCTTTGAATTGATTTGAACATGATCAAAAGTGTCTGCAGGATCTTGATATTTGTATTATAGGCGCAAGCGTAGGTGTGGACGTAGACGTGGATGTAGGCTTACACATAGACGTGGGTGTGGACGTAGGAATGGATTTTCTTTTGATATTTTTCTAACCAAAATGCTTTTTGATGTTTCATCAAATGCTTTTATTTGTCAAATCCCTAAAACGATTTCAACGTAGTATTCACAAAAATAATCGTAGTATTTTGAAACCATGTCCAAAAAATAAAAAACACAATTGAAAGATTTGAAAAAGTCAATGTTTTATTGATTAAATATGCCTCTGAATAGGCTAGAGTACAAGATACAATTCCTTGAAAGAGTTAATTACAGAAAATTTTGAAACTGAAAATGGCAATGAAAATGATAATTGCTAATGCAGTTTTCCCCAATGTCCTTTTGACAGCTCTAATCTCCTTTGCTTCTGAGTTAAATGTTTTGGATCCATATCTTCCTTTGTGGTTTGCAGTCACAATTCTTAGATGATAGTCTTTTTGTTCTTTATCTTTTAATAAGATCCCTAATTTTTTCCTGGATCGCCCTCTCGGGTTTTCAATCCACCGGGATAATTTTTTTGTATATGTCCCTGACTTTTTCTTTGATCGCCCTTTAGGGTTTTAATCCATCGAGACACTCCTTTTTGCCTAAGTTGCTTGTTTAGGGCTCGAACTTAACCAGACTTTTATACATAGTATTTTTTACTGCGTTTGAATTTTTCGGATGTGGTAGTTCTTCCCCATCCATTGTTGTAAGGATAAGACTACCACTAGAGAATGTTGTTTTTACCACATATGGACCTTCGTATTTTGGTGTCCATTTACCACGTGAATCGAGGTGAGGTAGCATAATCTTCTTGAGTACCAAATCCCCTTCTTTGAACACTTGAGGGTAGGCTTTCTTATCGAATGCTTTCTTCATCGGCTTTCGATATAATTGGTCATGGAACAAAGTTGTCAAGCATTTTTCTTCAATAAGGTTGAGTTGATCAAGTCGCATCTGCACCCACTTTGCTTCTTCAATCTTTGTTTCCATTAAAACTAGAAGTGATGGAATTTATATTTCAACTGGGAGTACTTCCTCCATTATATATACCAAATAGAAAGGAGTTGCACATGTTGATGTACGCACTGAAGTATAATAGCCATGTAAAGCAAAGGGAATCATTTCATGCTAATCTTTGTGTGTCTTCACCATTTTTTGAATGATTTTCTTGATGTTTTTATTGGAATCTTCAACGGCCCCGTTCATATTGGGTCTATATGGCGAGGAATTGTGATGCTCGATCTTGAAATTATCACATAACTCCTTCATAACTTTGTTGTTCAAATTAGACCCGTTGTTCGTAATGATTCTGCTTGTAACCCCATATGTGCATATGAGATTTTGTTTGATGAAAATAGTAACAACTTGACTTGTCATATTTGTGTAGGATGACACTTCTACCCATTTGGTGAAGTAATCAATATAAACCAGTATGAACCGGTGTCCGTTATATGCTTTTGGTTCAATCATGCTTATCATATCAATTCCCCAAATCGAAAATGGCTAAGGAGATCTCATGAAATTCAGAGGAGTTGGTGTCACATTCATTTTTTCGGCGTAGATTTGGCATTTCTGACATGTCTTTATATAATGGTAGCAATCGGCTTCCATCATTAAACTCGCTCGCATGGTTTTTCTAGCCATGACATGCCCATTGGTATGAGTTCCAAAAGTACCGTCATGGATTTCTCTCATAAGCGTATCTGCTTCCTGTTTCTCCACACACCTGAGTAGCACCACATCGTAGTTTCTTTTGTATAACACATCACCACTCAGAAATAATTTTAAGGCTAGCTTCCATAGAGTTCGTTTGTTAATGACAGAGGCATTTTTTGGATATTCTTGTTTTTCAAGGTACCTCTTGATGTCATAGAAACAAGGATTGTTATCTTGTCCCTCTTTAATAGTAAGGTAATGTGAAGGCTCTTCAAAATGTATGATTGTAATGCGTGGTTCGTAGTTTGTCAAGTTACTTTGAACATGGCAGATAAAGTTTCCAAGGCATCCACCATCTGATTTTCTTCTCGCGGGATATGAATGAAAGTGATCTCAGTGAATTCTGTAGCCATCTTTAAGACATGATCCCGATATGGAATCAATTTGGGATGTTTAGTGTGTCATTCATTGTTGACTTGGTATATGACTAGCACGGAGTCTCCAAATACTTCGAGATGTTTGATTCTTAGATCAATAGCAGCTTATAGTTCCATGATATACAAGCTTCATATTTAGCGATATTGTTAGTGCAGTCAAAACATAACCTTGCTGTTGTACCCCAAAATTTGCCCTCCCATATTCTTCAAGAATTGCAAAGTCAAGCTTCAAAATTCTCCAAGGGTTGCACAGTGTAAGGGTCTCCTAAACAGTCAAGATTAGGGTTTTGGTTCTGATCAAAGAAATGAAGTTTCCAAGGGTCCAATCAAGTCCCACATGCCTATAAATATGGTCAAGCATCCTCATATCAAGTTTCAAGACTTTCAGCACAAAATTGCACAGTCAAAACCCTAATTGCACTACAGTCAACTGTAGGGGCAAAATGGTCATTTGACAGTCAAAAGTTCAAATTTTTGGTCAACATCTCATTTTGAAGCCACAAACATCATTGGATCAATGCTTGATCATGATTCTCAAAGCTTGGCTCAAAAATCATCAAAATGCAAAAGTTTCCTTATTTGGACAGTTGAAAAAGTCAACTGTAAATTGACCAGGGCATAACTTTCTCATGGATTATCAGAAAAATTCCATCCAAAGCTCATTTTGAAGATAAAGACATTTCCTACAACTCCTATTCATACTTCAAGTCCAAGAAATGCTCTCACAAAAAGTTATCAATTTCAACATTATAGGTCATTTTCAAAAGTCAACAAAAAGGGACTTTAAGTAAAAGGCCATAACTTGAGATTGGTAAATAAAAATGACATGGGACCAAAGGCATTGGTTAGAGGACTCAAAGACCTTTCCAAAATGTCCAAGAACATGAGCAAAGCTTAAAAACTGAGCAAGTTATGCCTTGTGGAAGTTGGGAAATTTTTGGATATTTTGAAAAGTCAACATTGATTCAAATGACCTAAAATTGCTAATGGGCCTATTTTTCTTCCACAATTCATTATCCAAGGCATGTGCACGACCACTTGGCCCAAAGGGAAGTTTTTCTTCATTATTTATTTATTTATTTGGATTTTTATTATTAATAATTCATTTAAATCAATTAAATACATGAAAAATAATTAACCTAAGTTTTTCAATCTTTTTGTGCACTTAATATCTTCAAAAATTCGTGCATAATCAAATATGGAAAGATTTGAAGAGAATTGGTCATGATTGGTACAAAATAGCATGGAAAATATTGAAAAAAGATCTTTGAAAATCAAATCTCTCAAACCATGAATGCCAAGGATTTGGATTGTTTTCTTTGACCTAATTCACTCATACATAAGTACAGAAGCAAGACCTAATCCTGAGAACCAAGAAGCTGCGCAAAAACCCCATAATAAAACTCAAGCTTTTTTGCAAAAAAACTCAATTCTGAAAACACTTTTGCAGGGCGATTCAAGACCAAATAGTGATTCCATTAGCTTCCTTGAGGATTATAGAACGTGTTCCAATCAAAATCAATCCTCCCAACATCCAGAATTGGTATACAGAAGTCAAGCGTTCTTCATTTTTTTTCAAAATCGTGTTTCCATGTTTAGGCATTTATATAGCATTTTGTTTGTATATTTGTACTAATGACTTTATTCTGAAGCTAACCACATAACTTGATTGAAGTTTTGGGCATCGTACGCGAATCTACCATGTTTGTTTTTTAGGGTTCTTCAACCTTCAAATTGGGGGTTTTTGAATACAGCAAAATTAGACCACCATGATGCCATGAATGGATTCAGGGGGTTTGGACGAAAACAATGGCATCATCGCGCTCAATTTATGAAGCCCCAGGGGCTATTCGCTATTTTCTAATATAGCGTCTATAGCAACGTTTGAAAACCGTTGCTAAAGTGTTCTTGTTTCAAAAAAAAAAAAACAAACCAACGAGGAAGACGCTTAGGTGGCCATCCATGATTGGAGCGTTTTGAATTTTCGCGCGCAGGCAGCATTAACGCATTATCTTGTATTATAATATTTGTTTGTTGTTTGATATACAAAAAATGCATTTGGAACGGTTGGCAAGCGTAGTGGGTGGTAACGTTCATGACCTGGGTTCGAGCCCCAGGTCCTCATTATTTCCATGTTATTTTTCTTCAATAAATACTTCTATGCAGTTTCAACATCAAAGTCCACCATACACCTTCAAAATCAAGCTGTTCACGTGGCCAGTGGATTCAATCAAGGGTCATGATCTGGAGGGCACGGTGTACTATAGTCAACGCGCATGCATGCTAACCAAAAAGTCTACCAGGCCAAGAGTAATTGGGCCTGAATCACTACAAAAAACCTCCCAATTTGGGGGCAGACCCCCCTGAGGTTTGCAATATTTTTCTAATTTTCATTCTTTTTATTTTCAATTATTATCCTTTTATTAATTCTTGTAATTTAATTATGTTTCATAAAAACACAAAACACATAAAAAATCAGAAAAGAGAAAAAAATAATAAATATTTTTATTTTAATATTTCTTGTAAATAAATTCATAAATTAACTAGTTTTAAATTAGGTTTTAATTTTAACTCTTTTAATGAAAATCTAAAAAAATCTAGAATTAGGGTTTATGATAATTGTTATTCCTTTTTGTTTTTCTTTCATAATAATTAAAATATTAAATATTTATTTTTGTAGTTAAATGGCATGTAAATTAATTAGGGGTAATTTTAGGTTAAAATTTAATCTTTTCTTAATAAACTAAAAACAAATAGAATTAGGGTTAGCATTTAATTTCAATTAATTTTTCTCCATAAAAATCATAAAATACCAAAAAAAATACCAAAAAACCATTTCTTTTCTTTTTTAATTAATTAATTCCATCATTAATTTAATTTTGCAAAAAAGGTCCAACGCCCTCGTTTAATTCCTATTTAATTCGCATGTTTATTGTTTATTTATTTTAATATTTATGTATCTCTCCCAAAGCCTTGTAATTGATTTCTCGCACTTTATTTTCTTTACTTTCTTTATTTTTTTGTCAAATCGGGTTCAAGAAATTTTGGCGATGTGGACCCGCGCCTTTTGTAATAGCTTAGAATCTTTTCTTTTCTCGCATTTTTAAACTGTTAATCAAGGCATGAAAGAATGTATGGACAAAAATAAAAACAAACGCTAGATCACCAATGGCATGACAAAAGACAAAATATCTGAAAACGACACACAAATCGCACACACCACCCCTAGGGTACGCCTCACTGTTGCCTTGCCTCGAAAGGTGATCGTCGAGTAGAGGATGTCTTAGTAAGTCCTCATGATCCGGGAACCTGGCATGAGGGTAGCTTCTAAGGTGTCTTCCCATTGCTCTGGTGATCACCATGTCCCGAACCTCGAATTGACCCGAACACCTCCAACGGTGGTGCTACCTACCTCTCAATGGTGGGATGGCACTACTTTAAAGGACATTTACACAGACGAATTCCTTAGGGTAGGTAGACGACTCTAGATACTTGCTCTAATTTCAAAACAAATCAAAAATACTTTTCACACCGACACCTTTTCAAAAAGCTTTCGAAAGCAATTTTTCAAACACTCTTGAGGACCGATACAAGAGTCGAACTGGAATTTTCAAAGAAACTTTTTAAAACCCCCAGTTGAAAAGCAAACAAACCATTTTTGAAAACACAAATGAGCAAGTATCTAAGAGCCCATGGATAACCATGGATAGAAAGGGTGCTAACACCTTCCCTTTCTATAATCTACCTCCCGAACCGAGAGCAATCTCTTTAAGGAATTTTTCTGTGCTTTTGTCCTTTCCATTTGGAGAAAATAAAAGACGGTGGCGACTCTTGCTTACGCGACATTTCGCGAACCAGCGTTAAACAGTCAGTTCCAGATCCACCGATCACTAAACTGGCGACTCTGCTGGGGAAGTTTTGAATTGTATTGGGAGTAACTCCGCTGAAGGTTTGATATACCGTCGGGGAACAATCTTTAGACCAAGACTGCCGGGGACACTTATATATTGCTGCTGGGGAATGTTGAGATCTACTGGCGGATACCCAACTTCCTTAAGGTTTGATAATATAGCTTGGAGAGAGTGTACTGACTGCTTACTCTCTGGGGAATTAGGATACCTGGTTATGTTTTTTATCCGAACCTACCTTGGTACCTTGGAGGACAGAACAATTAGATTGCTCAGACAACTCTTTATTGCCCCTGTTTCTAATGTTACCTGTAATTAATCCTTTGTTTTGTATGCAAATATTCATGAGTTAGCAAATTATTGTCAATGCATATATCACAAATTGAACCTTGGACGTTCTTCGCGAAACAAAACAGAAAAAGAAAAACAATTGGCACTTTTAACTGAAAGATATATTTGTATTGATTTTGAATGGCCTGAAAATAGGCGTTTTGTGTACAAGAGGCTGACGTCCTAGTAAGAGAACGCCGCCGAACAAAATAGTTTATACAAATTTTGTACAAGAGAAAATAAAACAGCTGTGTGAAATGAATGATCCCACTGGGTTTTAACTCTGCTATTGCCTTTATAACCCCGAGCGTCTCATCACTTGATGACCTTGGTTGAAGGTGAAGCTGACTGATCGATGCCGTCTGAACTTGATGTAGATGCCGGATTCTGGATGCAAAGTGATCCAATGAGACATAGTATTACGCTTTATCCCTAATTTTTGCCTGGACCGCCCTTTCGGGTTTTCAGTCCACCGGGATACCCATTTTTGCCCAAGCCGCCTTTTCAGGTTTTCGACTTGCCGGGTGTACAGTTTTTTTTCATTTTCATCCCTTCATTTTGCCCGAACCCTTTTGGTTCGACGGGAAGCCCTAATTTTTGCCTAGGCATGTCAGCCTAGCGGGTCTTTTTCATGCGTAGTATCTTTTTACTATGTCTGCATTGGCGGGGTGAGGAAGGTCGTCACCATCCATATTGGTTAGAATCATTGCTCCTCCTGAGAACACATGTTTAACCACAAATGGCCCTTCGTACGTAGGGGTCCATTTGCCCCTTGGATCACTTTGAGGAAGGATGATTCGCTTGATTACCAGATCCCCAACTTGATATTCCTGTGGTCTGACCTTTTTGTTAAATGCCCTGATCATCCGTTTCTGATATGTCTGACCATGGCAGATAGCAGCAAGTCTCTTCTCATCAATAAGGTTGAGCTGATCAAGTCATGTCTGGATCCAATCATCCTCGTTCAGATTTGCATCCTTCATTATCCGGAGAGAGGGTATTTGCACTTCAATTGGTAAGACTGCCTCCATACCATAAACCAAAGAGAAAGGAGTTGCCCCGATTGACGTCCTGGCTGAGGTACGGTACCCATGTAGAGCGAACGGCAACATCTCGTGCCAATCTTTATAAGTCACTGTCATCTTCTGCACGATTTTCTTGATATTTTTATTTGCTGCTTCTACAGCCCCATTCATCTTCGGTCTGTAAGGAGAAGAATTACGGTGCTGTATTTTGAACTGCTCGCAGAGCTCAGTGATCATCTTGTTATTCAGATTGGTACCGTTATCTGTAATAATTCTCTCAGGGACGCCGTATCGGCAGATCAGATTATGCCGAATGAACCGTGCCACAACAATCTTGGTTACTGTAGCATAGGAAGCTGCTTCAACCCACTTTGTAAAGTAATCAATCGCTACAAGGATGAAGCGATGCCCGTTAGATGCCGTAGGTCTGATCTCACCGATCATATCAATGCCCCACATTGCAAAAGGCCAAGGTGCAGTCAGGACATTCAGAGGAACCGGAGGAACATGCACCTTGTCTGCATAAACCTGGCACTTGTGAAACGTCCGAGAATATTGGTAACAATCAGCTTCCATTGTGGACCAGTAATACCCTGCCCGAAGGATCTTCTTTGCCATTGTATGTCCACTGGAATGTGTACCAAAGGTCCCTTCATGTAGCTCTTCCATGATCCTTTCCGCTTCAGTCTTATCCACACAACGCAGTAAGGTTGAATCATGGTTTCGCTTGTATAAGATACCGTTGCTAAGGAAGAACTTTGCTGCGAACCTTCTCAGGAACTTCTTATCGTTGACAGATGCACCTTCTGGGTATTCCTGAGCTTCCAAGTACCTCTTCACCTCATGGTACCAAGGCTTCTCAGTCACTAATTCAGTCTCGAGATCACAACAGTATGCCGGTTCGTCCAGTTTCCAGATGATGATCCGGGGAGCCTCATTGTCCCATTTGACTTTGAACATGGAAGACATCGTAGCTAACGCGTCCGCCAGCTGATTCTCCTCTCTCGGGAAATGTTCAAAGGTTACCTCTGTGAAGTGGGGGATCATTGTCAACACACATTCTCTGTAAGGAATAAGATTCGGATGTTTCGTATCCCACTCCCCTTTGATCTGATTGATCACGAGAGCGGAATCTCCGAAGACACTCAGAAACTTGATCCTTAAGTCAATTGCAGCTTTGAGTCCCATGATGCACGCCTCATACTCCGCCATGTTGTTGGTGCAGTTGAAACATAGCCGGGCGGTGAGTGGAGTATGAGTGCCTTGAGGGGATATGATCACAGCGCCGATACCATTACCCAAAGCATTGGAGGCTCCGTCAAAGTGCATAGACCATCGGGATCCTTCCTCAGGTCCTTCATCCGGTCCAGGTATTTCACAATCAGTTACTATCATGATGCTTTCATCTGGAAACTCGAAGTTCATCGACTGATAGTCATCTACGGCCTGATGTGCCAAGTGGTCTGCCAATACACTTCCCTTGATGGCTTTCTGGGTTGTGTACTGAATGTCGTATTCCGTCAAGATCATTTGCCATCTTGCAATTCTCCCAGATAGAGCAGGCTTTTCGAATATGTACTTTATAGGATCCATCTTTGAGATCAACAAGGTAGTGTGAGTCAGCATATACTGTCTCAGCCGGCGAGCAGCCCATACCAAAGCGCAACAAGTTTTCTCAAGCAGTGAGTATCGGGTCTCACAGTCGGTAAACTTTTTGCTAAGGTAATAAATGGCATGCTCTTTTCGACCAGACTCGTCATGCTGCCCCAGCACACACCCCATTGAGTTATCAAGTACTATCAGGTAAAGTATCAGAGGTCTCCCTTCAACCGGTGGCATAAGGATGGGTGGTTCTTGGAGATACTCTTTGATTCTGTCAAAAGCAGCCTGACATTCATCGTTCCAACGTACTACCTGATCTTTCCTCAGCAGCTTGAAGATTGGCTCACAGGTAGCAGTTAGGTGTGAGATGAACCGAGCAATGTAATTCAGGCGTCCTAAAAAACCTCTGACCTCTTTCTCTGTTTTAGGAACTGGCATCTCTTGAATAGCTTTAACCTTGGCAGGGTCCACTTGAATACCCTTATCACTTACAACGAAGCCTAGCAACTTCCCAGATCTTACCCCGAAGGTGCACTTGTTCGGGTTCAACCTCAGCTTGTACAGTTTCAGACGGTCAAACAATTTCTGCAGATGATCAAGGTGTTCTTCCTCAGTTTGGGACCTTGCGATCATGTCGTCAACATACACTTCTATCTCATGATGGATCATATCATGAAATAAAGCAACCATGGCACGTTGGTAGGTTGCCCCAGCGTTCTTTAGTCCAAAAGGCATGACCTTGTAGGAGAAGGTGCCCCACTGAGTAACAAATGTAGTCTTTTCCATGTCTTCAGGTGCCATCTTGATCTGATTGTAACCTGAAAAGCCATCCATGAAAGAGAATACCTTGTGCTGAGCTGTATTGTCAACAAGGACATCAATGTGAGGTAAGGGGAAGTCATCTTTGGGGCTGGCCCTGTTCAGATCCCTGTAATCAACACACATTCTGACCTTACCGCCTTTCTTTGGTACCAGCACCACATTAGCAACCCACTGAGGGTAAGAAGTCACTGCAAGGAACCCAGCATCAAACTGTTTCATAACCTCGGCTTTAATCTTCTCCGACATCTCTGGACGCATACGACGGACCTTTTGCTTAACCGGAGGGCAGTCTTCCTTGGTAGGCAAATGATGGACTACAATGTCGGTATCCAACCCGGGCATGTCTTCGTAGGACTAGGCGAATATTTCCATGTAGTCATGTAACATCTGAATCAATCGTTGCTTCACGCCGAGCTCTAGGTTGGCACCAATCTTGACCTCTTTCCTGTCTGCCTCAGTACCCAGGTTTATTGTTTCCACTGGCTCTTCATGGGGTTGAATTGCCCTCTCTTCCTGAAGTAACAGTCTTGCAAGCTCGCCAGGCACTTCGCAATCATCTTCACCTTCGTCTTCGGCTAAGTTGATCGGATTTTCGAAGTCATAATTGGCAGTAGCAGAGTCGTTATCAGTGAAATCCAGGGTGGATTGAAACCTGTATGAGTGAGTGTGTGTGTAAATACAGCTATTTTGAAATATATGTAAAGGAAGGAAAGACAGAAAAGGAGCATAAGATTTGAAATGCGAGAAAACGTCCAAGATTTCATTTATGATATATGAAATGACAATTTATATGCCCTCACAAATAGAACCAACGGTGCCTCGGGTAAGACACCGGGCCATAGAGTTTATTATTGTTTATTACAAATACCAAAAACATAGGAATTCATTACTTAGTAATAAGAGAAATAGGCAGATTGTCTTTTGCACTCCAATTGTTAAGTCCACTGTCGGTTGCCGGGTAGATCCAGCTATCAAACTCAGCTTCATCCACTTCATCTTCGTCCCCAATAGAATTCACTCCATGAGCAGGCAGGGGAGCCGTCACTACATTAGGCTTCTCAGATGCCTCAAACTGTACCTCCTTGGCGTCAATAAGGTCCTGCAGCTTACTCCTTAAGGCCCAACAGTCGTCAGTGGAGTACCCCGGGCTATCAGAATGGTAAGCACAACAAGCATTTGGGTTGTACTTAGGAGATGTAGTATTTGGAAACTTCGGAGCCTCTCTGACGGTCACTAAGTTGGTTGAGAGCAATTGTGGCAGGATCTGTGATAAGGTCATGCTCAAACGGGTAAACTCTCTCCGGGGTCTTTCACCCCTTTGAGGATTGGTTGGCCGAGGAGCGGCAGCAGGCTTGGCAATCATTACCGCACTGACAGATTGGCGGCGCTCAGATCTCTCTGGTCTCCGGGATCTATATACAGCACTAGCCTCCTTTTTGAAGGGTTTCTTCTCAGCATTGGAGGAGGCAGCCTTTTGTATCTTCCCCGATTTTATACCGGCCTCGATCCTTTCACCAGTTAGGATCAGATCAGTAAACCCAGCAGAGGAATTACCAATGAGATGATTGAAAAATGGACCAGATAGGGTCCCCAAAAACATATCCACCAGCTCTCGGTCCGTCAATGGTGGCTGCACCCTGCCAGCCAGATCTCTCCATTTCTGTGTGTACTCCTTAAAACCTTCACCCGACCCTAGCGACATACCCTGGAGTTGGGTACGCGTAGGAGCGAGGTCGGAATTATATTGATACTGCTTGTAAAAAGCAGTGGCCAGATCCTCCCAGTTACGAATGTTGGTTCCATCCAACTGATAGAACCATTCGAGGTGAGTCCCTGAAAGACTCTCCTGGAAGAAGTGGATCCATAAGTTCCTGTCTGCTGTGTAAGGCTGGATCTTCCTTACATAAGAACGGAGGTGCATCTTGGGACAGGAAGCCCCGTCATACTTCACAAAGGCAGGTGCCTTGAATTTGTGTGGAATCACCACCCCAGTAGATAACCCCAAGTCTACCTCCCGAACCGAGAACTAATCCCAATAAGGAATTTTTCTGTGCTTTTGTCCTTTCCATGTTGGAGAAAATAAAAGACGGTGGCGACTCTTGCTTCTGCGACATTTCGCGAAACCAGCGTTAAACAGTCAGTTCCAGATCCACCGATCACAGAACTGGCGACTCTGCTGGGGAAATTATTTTAAAGTGAGGTATACCTTAGGACTAGGATCACTTGTGTTTTCAATTGTCTGAATTGTTTGCTTTAAATTGTGGGTACTGTCTTGGGAGTTCTATAGATCCTAACCCGGATCTGGGGGATACCTTCTTAGAAAGTAGCAACAAGGCTGTGAGGGAACTGTGCGGGGTATACCGACATGGTTGAAACAGTCTGCTACGTTGATGTGGCACTTTGGTGTGTACCGGTAACCCTTGAGTTCAGTCAAGGAGAGTACGGGGCCTCCGCGTGGTGTCGTGAAGCATCAACAGACCTTAGGAACCTTAATTGAACTATCTTGGCCTTTTTAGGGTAGTGAGATAACTGACTTTGGTGCAGTCCGAGGTTGGTTGATACTCGATACTACACTCAATTGAGGGTTGCTTTCCTGGAATATTTCGGTCGCCAGTTCAGTGGCTAAATCGAAACGATGAACAATGAAAGCAATCCCGTGATATTGGGACCCTTAGAACCCGGTTACTTCTAATAGGACAGGTTGAGCCCACCAACTTCAAGAGGGTAATACCCAGACCCCATGCTGGCCTAAACTCTAAGGGCTTTCTCTTGTGTGACTTGTGTGCCTTCGTACTTGACTACTTGCATGCTTTATCTGACACATGAACTACTTGCAGGTTTTGTTTATAGTCCTTAATTGGGACTCATAACAGGATGTACTAAATTTCTTGTAGGTTTTGTTTATAGTCCTTAATTGGGACTCATAACAGGGTATCCTAAGTTTCTTGCAGGTTTTGGTTTGCAGTCCTTAATTAGGGACTCATAACAGGGTTTACTTACATTACCCCATGCATAACATGACATCATACCATTGCATACATCCTGCATAAGGACTAATCCATTTCAAGGATCTCAAGGGCTTGTGATGCAGGTCATGGTGAATCAACTATCCCAGCAAGGGGCAGGTAAGAGGATTTATTTTCCTCTAGCCAGAGAAGTCAGGGGCTATGACCCACTTGATATGGTGAGCCTTTGACCCTTGAAGAAGGATTCTCAGCAACGCGGAGTTCCTTCAATCAAAACACCGGACCCAAGTTCTAACAAATTTTCTTGTTTATCCCACGAGGTCCTTGAAATCATTGCATGCATATCATACATATCATTGCATAACAGGTACCCATTCTCTGCAGGTTGCTTACCTTCTTCGCTGTTTATTTCAGCAGTCTCGTCATGAATCCTGAATCCTCAACCGAGCACACTATCAAGGCCCTCCAGGCTCAGAACGCCCAGTTCCAAGAGCTGATCATGAATTTGACCCAGGGGCAACAAGATCTGAAGACCCTGCTCTCGAAAAAGAAGAAGAAGAGGACTGTTTTGTTCAGCCCTAGACACAGATCTGGGAACACACTGCAGGATGAAGCTGAGAGGACAACCCCATCTGTGGGGAAAGGCAGTCATCAAGAGGAAAGGATTCCCAGTCCAGTGGTCTCTGACAATGAGACAGATTTCAATGACGAACAGTACCCTCCGGCTGAGGATAGGTACAAACAGTTGGAAGACCGGCTAAGTGCTATGGAGGTACAAAAAGTGCCTGGCCTGGACTTCGAGGATCTAGGTCTGTCTTCTGGGGTAGTGATCCCACACAAATTCAAGGCACCTGCCTTTGCAAAGTACGACGGGGCATCCTGTCTAAAGCTGCATCTCAGGTCATACATGAGGAGGATCCAGCCCTACACGGCCGACAGGAACTTATGGATCCACTTTTTCCAGGAGAGTCTTTCAGGGACTCAGCTTGACTGGTTCTATCAACTGAATGGAGCTAACATCCGCAGCTGGGAGGATTTGGCCACTGCATTCTACAAGCAGTACCAGTACAATGCCGACCTTGCTCCCACGCGCACTCAGCTTCAGGGAATGTCTATGGGTGCAGGTGAAGGTTTCAAAGAATATGCTCAAAAATGGAGGGACCTTGTTGGAAGGGTACAACCACCTCTGACTGACCGCGAGCTCGTCGACATGTTCTTGGGGACCCTGTCTGGTCCATTCTTCAACCACCTGATTGGGAATTCTGCTGCTGGGTTTACAGATCTGATCTTGACCGGGGAAAGAATAGAAGCTGGCATCAAGTCAGGGAAAATACAGAATGGTGACTCCCCGAACACTGAGAAGAAACCATCCAAAAGAGAATCTAGTGCTGTCAACGCAGTAGCTATTTCAAAGCCGGCCGGTGCTCCTCAGCGTCACCACCAACAAAGGGAAGAAAGACCTAAGAGGCAATTTACTCCCCTCGGCATGACCTTGTCACAGATATTGCCACAGCTGCTGGAAACCAAGTTGGTAACTCTCATGGATCCCCCGAAGAATCCTAACAGGACACCTTCAAGGTACAATCCCAATGCTCGCTGCGCCTATCATTCTGACAGCCCGGGGCATGCTACAGATGACTGTTGGACTTTGAGAAATAGGGTTCAAGATCTGATTGATGCAAAGGAAGTCCAGCTTGACTCTCCAGAGACTCCCAATGTGACAACTGCTCCCTTGCCAAGACATGGCTAGGATTGGATTTTTTGTTCATTCGAATGTTCAATTTGTAATTTTCTTTCAATTGTTCAAACATTTTGTTTCATGTCAAACTTGGATATCTCATTAATGCATTACACTTGTCTGTTTTGAAGTAATTATGTTTACCATGTTTAAAACTGTTTTCATATTTTGTGGTGTTCAACACCCGGTTAATAATTCTAAGCCTCTTGAGGGAGGATGACGAAAAACGATACCACGATCTTTACAGTATGCTTTTGAACAGACCCCGCTGATGAGGTACAGGCATTGTTTCAATCCCTAAACACTGGAGTTATAAGGATGATAATCCCTCGTCAACCCCTCTGAGCCAAAGAAGTAGGAGTTTTTTTCTTTTCGAAATTTAAAACCCTTAATCATAACCTGGGGCAGGGTAGTCTCTCAGTTGATCCAAGTGCATAACGAATGGCACCAAAGAGGTCCTTAAATAAACAAAAGACAGTGATGGTTCTGAACAATCATAAAGACAGGCAGTCATTACCAAAATCAAAAACCCATTAAGTCAAGACCTATGAAGGAGACTTACAAAACTGGGGCATCCCGCTGACTGTAATTCCAAAAAAGGAAACAGTTCAGGCAAAAAAGAAAGGGATAACAAAAATCAAGAAAGAGGTCTTACAAACCCTCAACAAAAAAAAGGAATGACTGCCTATTCAAAATAAGTTATCAACATCCGAATCATCACCGGAAAATCAGAGCAAAGACTCAAACAAGGTCTAACGTATGATCAACTGAGTTTAGGTTTGGAGAACATCACGAAGAGCGGGTGGGTACAAATAAAATTTGAGCCTTTACCCTTTGTTTCTTAAACCGTGAACCTGGCCACGTTATAACCCTTAAAAGTCCTAGCTGAAGCATGGGTTAGTTCGAAAGCATACTGTTACAAAGGTATCCTGACTCCTTAAGGCTTGCTGTAAAATACTGAGTTGACATCACAGTTTACAAAAAATTCACTTGTTTTTATGAAAAAATGCATTTTCAAAAAACTTCAAGACAGACATAAGCTTTGCATTCTTGATATAATACTGTTTGCGTATGATTATTTGTTCGAACAGCAGAGAAATTCGCACGAAGAATATCTAGTGAACAAAAGCACTTCCGATCAAGGGGCATGGCATGATCATTGTCCATCATCTGGGGTAGTTAAGTCAAGATTCGGAGAATCTCTCAAAAGGCCAACCAGCCTGGGGAAAATCTCCATCTGGATCACTTGGAGCGTTGGACGATCAAACAAAGATCTTCTGGTAGTATGGCAACACTACACTACTGACAGGGGCACCTCCCTACATCTTGAGAGCGTGGACATAGTCAAAAAAATACTACGCAAAATCAAAGACCCGCTAGGTTCACACACCTAGGCAAAAATAAGGGATGAAATGAAAAAATTTGTACACCCGGCAAGTCGAAAACCTGGAAAGACGGCTTGGGCAAAAATGGGTATCCCGGTGGACTGAAAACCCGAAAGGGCGGTCCAGGCAAAAGTTAGGGATCAAAGCGTACGACTATGTCCCGGCATCTCGTCACTTGCCTACCAGAAGAAGATTTGTCAATCGGCAATCATCAAACACCTTCACAGGTACCTTCTTCTCCAACAGAAACTGGGGCAATAATGAGTTGTCTAAATGATCCGGTTGCTCTATCCACCGAAGTGCCAAGGTAAGTTCAGCTGAAGAATGTGACCAAGATACCTTCACTCCCTGCAGAGCGAACGCGTCTCCCCAGGTTCTATTCAAAGGTTATTTCTCCACCAGAGCTTATAACTGGGTTATCCTCAGCTAAAAGCCACTGAAAGATCGTCCTCGGCGAAGTCTTCCTATCCTCAGCGAAGTTCATCAAACCTTCCAACATAACTCAACAATGGTATCCCCAGCGGAGTTATCATCAAACCTCAGCGAAGTACCTCTCTTTCCCCACAGAGTTCAATCCCCGCAGAGTAATCTATTCGCCAAGTTTATTCCCCAACGGAGTCATCTTCTTCTACCGGTATTCTTGCAATCATCATCCCCAACGGAAACGAAAAATCTATCCTCCAATATCAGCCCAGGAGTGACTTCCCGGCACCCGTCAAGGATCTATTTTCCTAGACGCAGATACATTCATAAACATCACATTGTTATACATCATGATACATGCACATACGCATCATATCATACAATCTCATGTGTTGAGAACATCATTGCTTGATTCATATCATGCATGGCATATGACTGACCTTTACCTTTCAGGAAGGATACAGTTAAATGATCAGCTATGTAGACAAATACAGTCAAAAGAGACCAATCTAGTTAAAAAAGACAAGTGCAGTTAAATCCCAAAGGTTTTTCTGATGCTCATCCAGTCAAAGAAGACAAGTCCAATTGAAAATAATTCATGAAGTCATTAAAGACAACTTGTCGTCATAGACACTCGTCGTTATAGACACTCGTCGTCATAGACACTCGTCGTCATAGACACTCGTCGTTATAGACACTCGTCGTTATAGACACTCGTCGTTATAGACACTCGTCGTTATAGACACTCGTCGTTATAGACACTCGTCGTTATAGACACTCATCGTTATAGACACTCGTCGTCATAGACACTCGTCGTCATAGACACTCGTCGTTATAGACACTCGTTGTTATAGACACTCGTCGTTATAGACACTCGTCGTTATAGACAATCGTCGTAATAGACACTCGTCGTCATAGACACTCGTCGTTATAGACACTCGTCGTTATAGACACTCGTCGTCATAGACACTCGTCGTCATAGACACTCTTCGTCATAGACACTCGTCGTCATAGACACTCGTCGTCATAGACACTCGTCGTCATAGACACTCGTCGTTATAGACACTCGTCGTTATAGACACTCGTCGTCATAGACACTCGTCGTCATAGACACTCGTCGTTATAGACACTCGTCGTTATAGACACTCGTCGTTATAGACACTCGTCGTCATAGACACTCGTCGTCATAGACACTCGTCGTCATAGACACTCATCGTTGTAGACACTCGTCGTTATAGACACTCGTCGTTGTAGACACTCGTCGTTGTAGACACTCGTCGTTATAGACACTCGTCGTTATAGACACTCGTCGTTAAAGACCACTCGTCCATGAGGATAACCTGTCAGTAGAGACAACTCACCAACCTTTCTGAATACCAGATCCGATTCCTGTATCTTGCCAGGGTGTGTCTGAAGAGTTTGAGGATCCGATACCTGAATCTTGCCAGGGTGTATCCGTTGAAGACTAGCATTACCAGACTCGATTCCTGTATCTCTCCAGAGCACGTCTGAAGAATCCGAAGATCCGATTCCTGTAACCAGTCAGGACATATCTACACAAAGCATCTGAAGACCAGCTCCTGCAATACGTCAGGTACTCATTTTTTCTTTTGTAGGTATGCAAGTTCTCGCTAAGGAATCTCTTACGCGATCAACATCCAGATGGCATCTATAAGCCCATCATCCTATTCATCAATCTCTAAATGGCATCTATCAGCCCATTCCCATCATCACTGTTACCATGTGAGCGCAAATTTCTGGGCACTCTAGTGTTCAATCATCTTCTACCCTCGGATTGCGAATGGCACGTCAGCCAATCTGCATCCTCAGGTCTAAGAAGATTGAACAGGGGCAACTGTTGTACCCCAAAATTTGTCCTCCCATATTCTTCAAGAATTGCAAAGTCAAGCTTCAAAATTCTCCAAGGGTTGCACAATGTAAGGGTCTCCTAAACAGTCAAGATTAGGGTTTTGGTTCTGATCAAAGAAATGAAGTTTCCAAGGGTCCAATCAAGTCCCACATGCCTATAAATATGGTCAAGCATCCTCATATCAAGTTTCAAGACTTTCAGCACAAAATTGCACAGTCAAAACCCTAATTGCACTACAGTCAACTGTAGGGGCAAAATGGTCATTTGACAGTCAAAAGTTCAAATTTTTGGTCAACATCTCATTTTGAAGCCACAAACATCATTTGATCAATGCTTGATCATGATTCTCAAAGCTTGGCTCAAAAATCATCAAAATGCAAAAGTTTCCTTATTTGGACAGCTGAAAAAGTCAACTGTAAATTGACCAGGGCATAACTTTCTCATGGATTATCAGAAAAATTCCATCCAAAGCTCATTATGAAGATAAAGACATTTCCTACAACTCCTCTTCATACTTCAAGTCCAAGAAATGCTCTCACAAAAAGTTATCAATTTCAACATTATAGGTCATTTTCAAAAGTCAACAAAAAGGGACTTTAAGTCAAAGGACATAACTTGAGATTGGTAAATCAAAATGACATGGGACCAAAGGCATTCGTTAGAGGACTCAAAGACCTTTCCAAAATGTCCAAGAACATGAGCAAAGCTTAAAAACTGAGCAAGTTATGCCTTGTGGAAGTTGGGAAATTTTTGGATATTTTGAAAAGTCAACATTGATTCAAATGACCTAAAATTGCTAATGGGCCTATTTTTCTTCCACAATTCATTATCCAAGGCATGTGCACGACCACTTGGCCCAAAGGGAAGTTTTTCTTCATTATTTATTTATTTATTTGGATTTTTATTATTAATAATTCATTTAAATCAATTAAATACATGAAAAATAATTAACCTAAGTTTTTCAATCTTTTTGTGCACTTAATATCTTCAAAAATTCGTGCATAATCAAATATGGAAAGATTTGAAGAGAATTGGTCATGATTGGTACAAAATAGCATGGAAAATATTGAAAAAAGATCTTTGAAAATCAAATCTCTCAAACCATGAATGCCAAGGATTTGGATTGTTTTCTTTGACCTAATTCACTCATACATAAGTACAGAAGCAAGACCTAATCCTGAGAACCAAGAAGCTGCGCAAAAACCCCATAATAAAACTCAAGCTTTTTTGCAAAAAAACTCAATTCTGAAAACACTTTTGCAGGGCGATTCAAGACCAAATAGTGATTCCATTAGCTTCCTTGAGGATTATAGAACGTGTTCCAATCAAAATCAATCCTCCCAACATCCAGAATTGGTATACAGAAGTCAAGCGTTCTTCATTTTTTTTCAAAATCGTGTTTCCATGTTTAGGCATTTATATAGCATTTTGTTTGTATATTTGTACTAATGACTTTATTCTGAAGCTAACCACATAACATGATTGAAGTTTTGGGCATCGTACGCGAATCTACCATGTTTGTTTTTTAGGGTTCTTCAACCTTCAAATTGGGGGTTTTTGAATACAGCAAAATTAGACCACCACGATGCCATGAATGGATTCAGGGGGTTTGGATGAAAACAATGGCATCATCGCGCTCAATTTATGAAGCCCCAGGAGCTATTCGCTATTTTCTAATATAGCGTCTATAGAAACGTTTGAAAACCGTTGCTAAAGTGTTCTTGTTTCAAAAAAAAAAACAAACCAACGAGGAAGACGCTTAGGTGGCCATCCATGATTGGAGCGTTTTGAATTTTCGCGCGCAGGCAGCATTAACGCATTATCTTGTATTATAATATTTGTTTGTTGTTTGATATACAGAAAATGCATTTGGAACGGTTGGCAAGCGTAGTGGGTGGTAACGTTCATGACCTGGGTTCGAGCCCCAGGTCCTCATTATTTCCATGTTATTTTTCTTCAATAAATACTTCTATGCAGTTTCAACATCAAAGTCCACCATACACCTTCAAAATCAAGCTGTTCACGTGGCCAGTGGATTCAATCAAGGGTCATGATCTGGAGGGCACGGTGTACTATAGTCAACGCGCATGCATGCTAACCAAAAAGTCTACAAGGCCAAGAGTAATTGGGCCTGAATCACTACAAAAAACCTCCCAATTTGGGGGCAGACCCCCCTGAGGTTTGCAATATTTTTCTAATTTTCATTCTTTTTATTTTCAATTATTATCCTTTTATTAATTCTTGTAATTTAATTATGTTTCATAAAAACACAAAACACATAAAAAATCAGAAAAGAGAAAAAAATAATAAATATTTTTATTTTAATATTTCTTGTAAATAAATTCATAAATTAACTAGTTTTAAATTAGGTTTTAATTTTAACTCTTTTAATGAAAATCTAAAAAAATCTAGAATTAGGGTTTATGATAATTGTTATTCCTTTTTGTTTTTCTTTCATAATAATTAAAATATTAAATATTTATTTTTGTAGTTAAATGGCATGTAAATTAATTAGGGGTAATTTTAGGTTAAAATTTAATATTTTCTTAATAAACTAAAAACAAATAGAATTAGGGTTAGCATTTAATTTCAATTAATTTTTCTCCATAAAAATCATAAAATACCAAAAAAAATACCAAAAAACCATTTCTTTTCTTTTTTAATTAATTAATTCCATCATTAATTTAATTTTGCAAAAAAGGTCCAACGCCCTCGTTTAATTCCTATTTAATTCGCATGTTTATTGTTTATTTCTTTTAATATTTATGTATCTCTCCCAAAGCCTTGTAATTGATTTCTCGCACTTTATTTTCTTTACTTTCTTTATTTTTTTGTCAAATCGGGTTCAAGAAATTTTGGCGATGTGGACCCGCGCCTTTTGTAATAGCTTAGAATCTTTTCTTTTCTCGCATTTTTAAACTGTTAATCAAGGCATGAAAGAATGTATGGACAAAAATAAAAACAAACGCTAGATCACCAATGGCATGACAAAAGACAAAATATCTGAAAACGACACACAAATCGCACACACTACCCCTAGGGTACGCCTCACTGTTGCCTTGCCTCGAAAGGTGATCGTCGAGTAGAGGATGTCTTAGTAAGTCCTCATGATCTGGGAACCTGGCATGAGGGTAGCTTCTAAGGTGTCTTCCCATTGCTCTGGTGATCACCATGTCCCGAACCTCGAATTGACCCGAACACCTCCAACGGTGGTGCTACCTACCTCTCAATGGTGGGATGGCACTACTTTAAAGGACATTTACACAGACGAATTCCTTAGGGTAGGTAGACGACTCTAGATACTTGCTCTAATTTCAAAACAAATCAAAAATACTTTTCACACCGACACCTTTTCAAAAAGCTTTCGAAAGCAATTTTTCAAACACTCTTGAGGACCGATACAAGAGTCGAACTGGAATTTTCAAAGAAACTTTTTAAAACCCCCAGTTGAAAAGCAAACAAACCATTTTTGAAAACACAAATGAGCAAGTATCTAAGAGCCCATGGATAACCATGGATAGAAAGGGTGCTAACACCTTCCCTTTCTATAATCTACCTCCCGAACCGAGAGCAATCTCTTTAAGGAATTTTTCTGTGCTTTTGTCCTTTCCATTTGGAGAAAATAAAAGACGGTGGCGACTCTTGCTTCTGCGACATTTCGTGAACCAGCGTTAAAAAGTCAGTTCCAGATCCACCGATCACACTTGCAGTATAAGCTTTATGATAATTCTTTGGAGAAGTCAAAATTGTCCCAATGTTTTGCCCTAGTGCATTTCAAGCCCCATCGAACATGAGTTTCCAACGTGCCCCTGGTTCAGGTCCTTCGTCGATCCCTGGTATTTCGTTGTTACCTATAACCATGACATCTTCGTCTGGAAATTCGAACTTCATTAGTTGATATTCTGGTAATGGTTGATGAGCTAGATGGTCATCTAGTACACCACCCTTGATGGCCTTTTGAGTAACGTACTGGATGTCATACTCTGATAGTAACATCTGCCATCAGGCAATCCTTCCTGTAAGATCTGTTTTTTCGAACACATACTTTAAAAGATCCATTCTTTCTATTAACCATGTCGTGTGAGTTAACATATATTGGCTCGATCTTTTAGTATCCCAAGCAAATGTATAACAAGTTTTCTCTAGCAGTGAGTACCTGGTTTGGCAGTCAGTAAATTTCTTGTTGAGGTAGTAGATTGCGTGCTCTTTTCTACCTATTCCGTCATGTTGTCCTAATACGCATCCTATTGATCCTTCAAACACTGTTAGATACATGATGAGAAGTCTTCCAAGAACTAGTGGCATCCAATTACTTTATTGTTCCAAAGGTTGTTTGATAATCATTATTCCATACCACAGTCTGCTCTTTTCGCAGTAATTTGAATGTGGGCTCACACGTAGCAGTTATATGCGTATGAACCTTGAATTGTAATTCAATCGTCCTAAGAAGCCATGAACATCTTTCTCTATCCTTGGAGCTAACATTTCTTGTATGAATTTTACCTTGACGGGTTCCACCTCAATACCATGCTGACTTACAATGAAACTCAGTAACTTGCCTGACCTGACACCAAATATAAACTTGTTCGGATACAACCTTAGTTTGAACCTTCGCAGACGCTCTAATAGCTTTTGTAAATGTATGATGTGATCCTCCTCCATATGGGATTTCGCAATCATATCATCTACACACACCTCAACCTCTTTGTGAATAGTTTCAAGGAATAATATGACCATAGCCCGTTTATAAGTTGCCGCTGCGTTCTTCGGGCAGAACGGCATTACTTTATAGCAGAAAGTTCCATAAGGCATCATGAAAGTAGTCTTTTCCATATCTGAGGATGCCATTTTGATTTGATTATATCCTGAAAAGCCGTCCAAAAATGAGAATATCGAAGCTTGAGTTGTATTGTCCACCAAAACATCTATGTGAGGTAATGCGAAGTCATCTTTGGGACTTGATTTGTTTAGATCCCGATAATACACACACATGCGTACTTTGGAATTCTTTTTGGGCACTGAGACGATGTTATCTATCCAAGTTGGATAATCTACAACCGCTAAGAACCCTGCGCCAATTTTTTTAAGGACCTCTTCTCGAATCTTGTTGGACATGTCTGGACAAGTTATTCTGAGGTTTTGCCTAAGTAGAGAGTAACCTTCCTTTAGAGGTAGTCTGTGCACCACGATATTTGTATCCAATCCAGGAATATCCCTGTAAGACCGGGAAAATATATCCATATACTCATGTAAAATCTTGATCAACCTTTCCTTGATACTTTTCTCCAAAGTTTCCCCTAGCTTGATCTCTTTCGGATCTTCTTTTGTGCTAAGGTTAATGGTCTCAATAGATTCCTGGTATGGTTGTATATTGTCAGATTTTTGCTCTATCTCCCTCACCAATTCTTTAGAAAGCTCAAGATCTTCATTATCTTCCTCTTCAGCTTGGTTCATGGGTACATCAAAACTATATCGGATAGCATCAATAGTATTATCGATGATTTTGGGCATGGATCTGCACATTTATCATATTTTGGGGCAGTTTTTAGTATGTAAATTTGGGAAATGCATATGAAGAAAAATATTGCAATTTTTTTAAATAAAAGAGATAAATGCGAGAGAAAGATAGGGATCTTAATTGAATGTGAAATATAACTCTTATTAATCATGAATACTATCTGAAACAAAACGGGGGATCCTTACAAGCAATCCATATGCCTCGGGCTTGACATAGATTCTTTCAAAAATAAGAAAAATTACTTTGGAAATAAAAATATCTCAAGAATCTCCACAGATGTCCAATTCTTGAGTTCTTCACCTGGGGCGCATTCATGGATGAAATCAAATTCTCTTTTGATGTTGTTCTTGTTAGATATAATTGCCACTTGTTCGCCATGCTCCACTCCTTTGTTGACGAAGGTCTTCTGGATTGGAGGAAATCGTGCTTTACCTTTCAGAGAAACCTTTGATAATTTATAACCCAAACCAAAGTTATTCTTCTTCTCAAGTATGTATGGGAGCTTTTCCCAACCCTTTGAGGCACCACTTTCCATCGCTATTTTCAAATATCTCCACGAAGTCACAGTAGGTTTCTTGATTTTTTTTCTACCGGTAGGGTTACCATTGAGGAAACCTATAAGACTTGAAATGGTGTGGCTACACAGTCTTCATTAGCACTGATATACCTGTAGGATTCTATATGACTTACAAAGATATCCTTTTCCCCATCGATTATGACCAATCTTCCTTCAATGAAGAACTTTAGTTTCTGATGTAAAGTCGAAGTGGCTGCCACTGTTGCATGAATCCAGGGATGCCAGAGTAAATATGTATATGTTGGCTCTATATCCATGAATTGAAAAGTGATATAGAACATATGTGGGTCGATCTTGACAGGAAGGTCCACTTCCCTAAATACTAAACTCTGAGAATCGTCAAAAGCTTTGACTATCATAGAACTTGGTTTTATCACAACACCATCTAGTGTTAACTTCGTCAAGCTGGATTTTGGTAGTATATTGATGGCAGAACCAATATTAGTGAGTACCCTGGACAAGCTTGTAGTACTTATCTAAATGCAGATGTGAAATGCCTTGTTATGAGCTCGGCCTTGAGGAGGTAACTAATTTTCATTAAAACCCAGATATGATCCAGACGTCAAATTTGCTACAACATTGTCAAATTGGTTTATAGTAATTTCCTCTGTGACATGATCAGAACTCAGAACCTTCATTAGGGAGTCTCGATGCGCTTCTGAATTGATGAGCAATGAGAGTATAGAAATTTTGGTTGGGGTTTGGTGAAGTTGATCCACCATCCTATAATCACTTCTTTATATCATATTCAAAAATTCTTCTGCCTATTGATTAGTAAAGTTCTTGCTCGGAGGCTCTTGTTCTTGACTTGCTTCCACCACTGCTTTTCCTTTGTCTTTTATTAACATATCATTTTTATTTTTCACCACAACATCATTCTTCTTTGGAGGTTCAGAGCCAAAGATTCGACCACTGCGGGTCATGCCCCCTGTTCCTGCTATATTTAAGATTTTAGGTCCCTGACTTGACGATGGCTCACATTCCTATTTTAATCCATTGACGTATACAGTCGAATCATAACTCCATGGAATTTCTTTATCACTTTCATAAGGGGTAGGAGATGGCCCCCTAATTACCATCGTAGTCTTTCGAACTACTGGTATCCTTGGAGTTTCTCTTGTCGTTATCACAGGTTTTCTTTTGATTCTCCCCACGGAATCACAAGAGTCTTCTTATTAAGGTCCAGCCCTTGGAAAGGAATTACCAATGGCTTATTTGTACTTCCCTCGATCGCGGATACATATTCTTCTTTAGGGTATGATATGATTTGGACAACCCACTGGTCCACCAACTTTTGTAATGTCATCTCAAAAGCTTCATTATGTTCTAAAAGGAACCCACAGTCCAACAAATATTCCTTCAACAGATTTATTGGGGCCTTTACTCCTCTAGCTGCCACAAAGTCAGTCACTACTTCAATTTCATTTACTACTGTTCCACCATGTGGAGGCATAGGGTTTGACTTGATATTTGGTTTATTGAAAGTGATATCCTGAGAATCCAACATATCTTGAACTTTATGTTTGAAGGCCAAACATTTTTCTATATTAGTGGGGGTGCCCCGATTGAAGGAGATAGAGGTTTGAACTCTACCAATGATGCCTTGACTAACTATTGTAATAATTGACTGGGTGACATAGGGATTGGATCAAATTTTCTCAGTGGCCTTTCAAACCTAATATGTTGCTGCTCTCTTGGAATTATTAATGGTTATTATACCCTTGGATGCGAGGCTACAATGTTAATTTCTCCTTCCTTCTTTTTTGAGAAGTTAGGAGCATGTCTTTTTGAATTGTAAGGGGTACTAGATGACGCCCCTTGTATCTTTCCAATCTTTATACCTTCTTCAATCCTTTCACTGATAGTTACTAAATCAGAAAATCCAAAAGAAACGCTTCCTACCATATTTTCATAGTACAACCCTTGTAAAGTTCCCATAAACATATCAACTAATTATTTCCCTTGACTTGCTCCAAATCCTCTTTGAACGTTGCTCGGTTCTCTTCAACTTGTTCCATCACTTTTAGTTGATGAGCTCTTGTCTGATATGGTTGTGGGAGAGGCGGTGCTTTTCTTCTACACATGGTTTAACTGGAGAAGGTTTTTTTGAAAAAAATGATGAGTTTTTGTTTATGAGTTTATGAGATGTGAATGTTTTGTGAATGAATGAATGTGTATGAATATGCTAAGAGTTTCATTTTTTAATGTCCTACTCACCTGGATATACATCTTTATTCTCCAGGTTTTTCTTTTTATTGGTGAGTATCTTAAATAATAAATACATAAACGAGATACGGAAACAAAACACATTTATTAAAAATAGTAATTATCTTAAAAAATAATACAACTCAAATATTGAAAAATATTCAAACTTTAAAACATTAAACTTGCTGAAAGCCGTAAACAAGGGGGAAAAGGTCTTCTAAGTGTGTCTACGGATGTCTGCTCTGAAACCATCGACCATTGTCCTTCAAAGCTTGAGTAAGTCTTCAACGTCTTTCGAGAGAGGAACCATCACATTTTCTGCATCTCTTAAGCTCCTAGGGATGTCTTCAATGAGATTGTTGGCTAATAATGTGTGTCTTACATGCTTGTCTTTGTAGTATTGGTATTCTCAGTAGAGATCAGGAATTATCTTGTGGTTATCTTCCCCTACTTTGGTGATCTTCACATACTTCTCTTCCCAATACAACTTTTCAGCCCTCATCTCCGTATAGAGTTTCTATTGTATTAGGAAATCCTTTTGGAGGCCTTCTAACTCAAGGCATACTTGCGCGTACTCTTCAGTCTTTTGAGTGAGAAACCTTTATGTCATCATCATTTTAAGGCGTTCCCCTATCTTCGATTCTTGGCTATCTTGGAGTCTGGTTGTAAGATACTTCATTTTTTTCTTCTTGATCTAAAGAAGCTTGCGCCAAACTTTGGATTTGAGCCCTTAGATATTCTTCCATCACCTTCTTGTCTTGCATTGCATTTTTATACCACCTATTTAACCTCCCAATTTTACTAGCAGCATCCTCCAATCATTGGTTGTGGGAATCCAAGTTGAAAGTGGCACTTAACAACCCTTCATTCGAACGCTTTCGCTTAAGACTCTCCTTCTCAAATGCCTCACGATATCTCTGAATATGTTGGTCTTTGGGTTCAAGTATGTGTTGCATTTTTCTTTTCTCTTTAGTTAATTTATGGAGTTTAATCTCTAATTCTTTCTTCTCCCTTGGAGCTTGTTTCAAGGGCTTCTTCGGATCATCTATTTCTTATAAGGACATATGCGGAGTATCTGGGACCTCTGGCTTGTAATCAGGATCTACGTCAAATGGTAACTTAACAACTCGTACCCTATCCAAAATCTATCGAGTGTAAGGTTATTTTTTCGAAACATTCTTCCTTTCAGCCTTCCTTTCATTAACCCTATTCCAAGCCCGGGTGATCTTATTGAGCAAATCTTGGTCGTTTTTACCCATGTCATGGATGATCAATTGTTGGAGTTATTCATATGATGGTTTATCTTCCAAAGGATACCCTAGTTGTCATAGGTTAAAGGTAGGGTTGTAATTAATGTAACCTCGTAATTCAATCAATGAAACATTAGGAAAGTCTCTGTAGTTATAGATGATGTCTCCAATGTCCAGCTTCCCCACATACCATAACACAAAATTAGCAGTAAGAGACCTTAATTTTTTAGGCCACTCATACCTTGTCAGATTCAGAATCATGTAATCTTCCTTGTAGAGATGAGTCATAAACCAAAAATACAAGAGTGGGATGCAACAATTTATAATACCTCTTCCCTTTTCGTATTGCGTATGAAGTGCATAATAAATGTCAGCAAGTAAAGCGAGAGTTAGGTCCATATTGAAAAATTTTGTTCCCCAAAATACATTAATGGTCGTAGGGTCAATATAGTCCAAAGTCCATGGAAATAAGATTACACCAAATACCAGAAGTCCTAAACAATCAATACAAGACTCTCATTCTTTGTTATTGGAAAAATCAAAAGCCTTAGTCTATAAGTAGCATCTCTTAATCCCTCGTATGTCACCTTCTTTCTTGTAATTAAGTGACAATTCAGGATAAGGGATCCCTAAACCCTCTTCCAAAATTTTGACGTCAATAGTCTTCCCGATATCCACATAAGCTTTTTCTTTAGAAAAATTCAAAAGCCTATCAAGTTCTTCCAGAGTCGGTGCTAGCTGAAAGTCTTGAAAGGTGAAGCATCTCAATGGAGGGTCGTAGAACGGAATTAGGGTAGAAATAACATCCAATTGTACCTCTACTTTTGTTAAGTCAAGGGTATCACCATAGCAACGAGTGAACATCTTCAAAGCTCTTTCAGACAGTTTCTCTTTTATAGCCTTGATTTTTGTCATATTTGGCTTGACGACATTGATACTGACAAGTTGTTTCCCTTTGGTATTTATTTTTAGGACACTTCACCAAAAACATTTAATTTTTATTTTTTATTTTTGACCCTGTAAATAAGACAAATAAAAAGAAATGGAGGGTAATGAATATATGAAATGAAAAAATGTATGAATGCATGAATTTGGGGATTAGTGATGAGATTTTATAAATGTTACCTTTAGAAGGTAGACTCCTAGTTTTGGCCTACGGATATTCTACCCTCCCCATAAGGTGGTTTCCTTAGGGGTATCATGAATAAAACTAGAGGGAAAGGCACAAGGGCCTCTCTTATGTGGGGCCTCTTTGCAGACCGAAACTTCCGTCTCTAGGTCATGAAAGGTCTCATCATGAGTTTTTAGTTTAAGGGTTATACAAAGAGTCATAGGTTTTATTCCAAAGTCCTACCCCTCAAGAGGATATCTCTTGAGACGTATTCCTTTCACGGAATTCCACCACATCTAGGTGAAGTCGTCACATAAACTCATAGGGTTGATGTATCCCCTTGGCTAATAGACGAACCTTATTTCTAAGGGTTTTGAAGAATATATGTTTTTGAAATAATAAAGTCCCACCACAGATGAATAAATATAATAAATAATATAATAAGTAAAAATAAATAAATAATTAAATAAGAGAGAATAAAAACCCAAAAACTAGAAAACCCTAAAAAACCTAAAACCAAGAGTCCCCAGGGTTTCTAAACCCTAGGGTTGAGTCCTCAACAGAGTCGCCAACTGTTGTAACCGGATTTGAAATGAGTGTCCCCACCATTAATTTTTATCCTAGGGAAGGTAATATAACGAATAACCCTAATTTGGTCAGAGATTCTAAGTTGTTTGACTCGTTCTTAAATGAAGGGAAGGTGTTATGCACCCATCATTTACCTTGTTCACAAGGATACTAGGGTTTAAAATTACGGCTTAGGAAATAAGGTTTTAATTTTTATTAGGGGAACTCATCACGATTTTAGTCGTATGCCTACGTATTATCTTATGAGGAATCAGAGTCCCAATTCGTAATTTGCAGTAGGTTGGTGTTTCTATGGATTACGAAGATGTTCGGACTTCCCTTGTACTTAGTCCGGGCATGTGAATAGCAGATTTATTTAGACATAGTGCGCAGTCGATTGAAATATTTTCGTAATCCTTTTCGAAAGTTGATTGTTGAGTTTAATTGATTTAATAAAAAGAGTTTAGGGTTTGTTAAGTATTTTTTTAATGTATTAATTATAAAAATATCTTATTAATGCATGATTAAAATAATTTTAATGCAAAAAAGAAATATTTGGATGAGTTGGAAAACAACTATTTGAGTTTATCATAATAATAAAAGTAATATTAAAGTTTATAAATATATTAAAATATAAAAAATAATTATAGTAAAATAAAAAAAATAAATTAAATTAAAAACGCAGGGGTGTAAATTGCGTTGGGCTAGCAAAACAGGGGGTATAGGTAGTAGGGCCCTGAATTCAGATATTGAATTCAAGCCTAAACGCAGGGGGTTTGAATTTGAATTACGTAGCAAAAGCTGGGGGTGTAGGGAGTAAGGGTCCAAGTCCAGATGTTGGACTTGGCCCACCAGCGCTGGGGGTACAATTTTGTAAGTGATAGCAAAATTAAAAAAATAGGGAGGGCTTGATTAGCAATGGGCCAGGCCCAGTGTTTGAAAACAAATCTTCTTAGCCAGTGTACAGGCGAGTGCACGGTATCCCGATGAGCGTGCATTTTAGGGTGTTTGATGTGGATCACACTGTTGCATTTAAGGGCGCATAGTAATGACTTTGGACTTACGCATACTGGATCATTGAAGGAATTATATGTTATTTTACAAATTATTTCATCATTTTCGTCTCTCTCTCTGTCTCTCTGATATATCTCTCGCCTCTCTCTTCTAAATACCACAATACCTATACAGAACCCTAAATCATCGTCGTTACAACCCTAATCCATGGCGGCCCTCATCCCTTTTCCCCAAATTAGAACCCTAACCAACCTCTATTTACCCCAATAAACCCCGACCGTGACAGTAATCAACAAACATACGCAAAAGGCTAGGTTTCGTTACCTTCGATTGGGATTTTTCTTCAAACCTCCTTTTTGTAACTCTCTTTTTGATCTCCTTTTCTTTGGCATTTGAAGGGTACTCGACGGAGGTGTTGAAGGAAATAGTGGCAGCGCAATGGAGAAAGCGTTAGGGTTAGATGTTAAACCCCAAGCTTACGGAGCCACGATGCAAAATTTTACGGCATTGGGGATCGAATCTCCTTCTTCTCTCAGGCTCTCTCTGTTCTCCTGATCTCTATGAAATTCTTCCTCTGTAAAAATTTTCCTTCTCCTTTCTTTTAGAAACTTAGGCTTTTTATAGTGTTTTAGGTTTAGATGATTTAGAAAAGTTTTTTATTATTTATCGTTACTTACAAATTTGATTAGAGAATTAGGGTTTGTTTTTTATTTGTTTGTAATTTGTATAATAATTTTGATTCAGTTTTGATTTTGTACCAAGATTTATTTGTAAACGTTATCAATTTTGTTTGTAAAATTCGAACAATTCAATGCAAGAGATTCGATTTGTTTATGATATGATTTTCTTGAGATATGTACAGTAAATGTTTTAGCCCAAACATATATGTTTCTGTGTTTTGATTTGAACAATAGGCATTTTTGTTTTGTGTTGGGCTTGTTAGTGAAGAACAGGGTTAACGGCGAAGAATTAGGGTTGAAAACCCTAATTTTAATTTTGACTTTTGGTCAATATGCATCCAAGAAAAACTACCTGATAAAGATATTTTTATAAAATAAATTAATTGATAATAATAATTCTTATTAATAATAATAATAATAATTAAAGGTGTTGACTCCAGTCAACAAAAAACCCAACATAATGGGCCTTCGAAAAAGGATATGGGCCAATCTTATCAAACAACAACAACAAAAAACGCACACCCCTCTTTATTAAAAAAAAGCATTTGGGCCGTCTGAATAGCTTAATGGGCCCCTCTGATTAAAACAGACACCCTTCAACCTTTATTTAAAACTGGCCTTAATACCATAGCGGGCCGGTCCGATTAATTAATAAACCCTTCATGTAATCAGCATACCCCCTTCTATTTATTCATAAATGGACCATTCTGATTTAGAAACGGCCAAGAATTCTTAAATAATGTAAACCCTCCTTCAAAATGGGCTAAAACTGAAAGCTTTAACCAAGACGAAATGGGCCCTCAATTTTACACAGGCCTTTCTAATTTAGAAAGACCCAAGAAAACAAACTTTACTCAGAAATGCAATGGGATTAGCAAATTGGATGAGATGAGATTAACAAACTTTAACTTGATCTTATAACCAGCATATAACGAAATGAGATGATTGTCCATATTATAAATTTTTTTTAGAATTTATGAATAAAGAAAAATAATAAAATATATTAAATAATAGTATTGTTAAGAAATGTGATTGAATGTAATTCAATACTACAAAATTGATTTGTATGGAGAGAATTTCCTCTATTTATTAAAATATGTTTAGATCATATATTGTTCGAGATAAGACTCTTAACACACTTTCATACGTCTAGGACTGAACATCTGAAATATGGAAATAAATAGTGGGTGACTCGATGGAAGAAACTAAATAGAAGATGGTCATTGGATTTTAAATGAAACTTTTGATATCATGTTAAGAAATGTGATTGAAATTAACCTAACCCTACAAAATTGACTTGTAGGATAAAGATTACTCCATTTATAAAGACATGTTCAGACTATATATTATTTGATGTGATCGAGATTGTTGAAGTTGGTATTTGTGTTGTTGGTGTTTGTTTGAAGTCTCATAAATCTTAGGTTCCTGAGTTGTTGATTGTATAAATATGTGAGAGCAACCTCACCCATTGAACTGACTTTTAGGGTTGAGATCAATGCATATTTAACCTGGTATCAGATCCGGGTTAAGGACTGCAATGTAGGAATTTGATCCTAGCCCATAATAGGCGTGAGAGTGGGTGTTAAAGTTGATATTTGTGTTATTGGTGTTTGTTTGAAACCCTACATTGCTTAAGTTGTTGGGAAATTCATTATATAAATATGTTAGGACAATCTCACCTCTTAAACTAACTTTTGGGGTTGAGATCTAAATATATTTAATACTTATATGAGTTATATGAAGAGACAAAAGATTATATAGCTAGTCATAACAATAATTTATCTTATACCTACTAATACTATCCAATATTGATAAAAGTACCGGATGTACACTGGCTTTGAAATTTATCCATTCTGTTAATTAAATTTATATTAATTTAGAATAAACTATAAAAAATATTAATTTAGAATACAAGTTTGATCATTTTGAATTTTAAATTGACAAGTTTGAAATTTAAATTTTAAAGAGAATAAATATTGTGTCGTAAGACACTTAAGAAATATTAGAGGAAGGTAATGAAGCTTCACATGATAAGCTTGTATGAACATGATAAGGCTAAGTGTAGAGTAGTATTGCCATAAGTAGTTAAAGTAACTAACTCAAATTTAGGTACAAACACCATGCATGTATATAAACAGATCATAATCTCTCTTGGATCAATAATGCAGCATGCAAGCTAAGATTTCTTAAAACCATTCTCTCTTCATTCTAACATGGTATCATCCGCCTCAAAGGGGCCTCACTCCGATGCATCATAATCGTCCTCATCATAAATATTCATTTCCATTGTTAACTTGTAAAAGCTTCAAAGAAGCTTACCACAATCCCATTGACTGTTATAGTGGTTTGAGTTGATGAATTTGGAGCTTCAGAGAAGCTCACTCCTACCTTATTTTCCTCCATCTACACCGGGAAAAGCTTCAGAGAAGCATTTATCATGGCTGATTCAGAGAAATGACCAAACATGTCGCATCAAGACTCGTATAGTGCATAAACTTCGTACATGTTTGCAGGTATTTCGAATACTTTTGCACCAAAGCTTTCAATCAAGCTTCAAGAAAATAATGTATTGCTATGGAATCAACAAGTGGAGGGTGTTATCCTTTCAAATAAGGTTCACAAAATTGTGGTGAATCCACAGATACCGCCAATTTTTGTTTTTGATGGTGATCAGATTGCCAATATTGTTCTGAAAAGTAAGAAGCTTGGGTGCTTCAAGATCAAGCGTTATTCACGTGGCTATTATCTATCATTTCAGAAGCAGTTCTTCCTCGTCTTCTTTCATGCAAACATTCACATGAAATTTGGGATAAGGTGCATAAACACTTTAACTCTCAAACGAAAGCTCGAGTTTACCAGCTTTGTGCAGAACTCAAGATGAGCAAGAAAGGCTCCAAATCTATCTTTGGGTACGTGCTTCACATTCATGCTATTGTTGATTCACTACTTGCAGTTGGTGATCCTATATCTAAATGAGATCCAGTTGATGCTATCTTGCATGGGTTACCAGAGGAATACAACCCTTTCTTAATGACGGTTTATAGCAAAGGTGAATCAGCTGACATCTATGATGTTGAGGATTTGCTCTACGTACAAGAAGCTCAATTGGACAAGTACAAACAGGAATTTTCTACACCAAGTGCAACGAATAATGTAGCTTAAACATATGCAACTGAAAGTGCCAAAAGTGACTTCTCTCACCACCATGGTCAGGATTACTATCGTGGTAGGGGCAGGCACCAGCGCAGGAGGGATCATGGCAGGAAAAATTATGCCTTAAGTAGCAGGCCAACATGTTAATTATGCAACAAATATTGATCATTCAGTGCTTGATTGATGTCATAGATTTGATGAGATATTTGAGCCAACTCCATCAAGGTCTCAGGCACAAGCTTCAACTGATGGTGACACTCAACGTACCAAGAATGCACCTCCTACAACCAATACTACTAATGCCTATTTTGCTCACCATAACACATTGGATGTACCACAAGGGCTTGAATCTCAAGCATGGTTTGCAGATTCAGGTGCATCTCACCAAATAACCTCAAATCTCATGAATATTTGTAATGATAAAGTGTCTACAAGTCCAAATAAAGTGTTAATTGGTAATGTTTTTGGTTTAAATGTAAAGGTCATAGGTCATTGCATTATTATATATGGTTATGAGTCCCATCTTGCATTACATCTCAATGATAGACTTCATGTCCCTTCAATTTCTAGAAACTTGATTTATGTTTCTAAATTTGTTAAAGATAACAATGCATATTTTGAATTCCACTTTAATGTGTGTTTTGTCAAATCCCAAGCATCTAGTGTGGTTCTTCTTAAAGGCTTCCTAGATGAGAATGGACTATACTGCTTCACCAGCATTCACTTGGAATCCTCAAGACCTATATTAAGTAATATGTTTCCCAAAACTATTCCCACTGTTAATACCACTTTAGCTTCCTCGAGTAATTTTGATTCTTGTAATGAAAATATACCTATAAAGCATAATAGTTGGGCCATGTGGCATGTCAAATTAGGTCATACTAACTCTAAGGCTCTCAAGAGAACTTCCCAATTGTGTAATTTTTCCTTGAGTAATAAAAGTTGTAATGATTTTTGTAATTCATGTAGTGTTGGAAAGTCCCATAAGTTACATACTCATGCATCTAAATCCAATTACACTAACTTATTTGACCTTGTTTTCACTGACCTATGGGGGCCATCTCCTTCACCTTCGAGTGGAGGATACTCCTATTATATTGCCTGTGTTGATGCGTGCTCTAGGTACACATGGATTTATTTCCTAAAGCAAAAGAGTGATGTTATGGCTGCTTTCAAACTGTTTCAATCATATGTCACAACTCAATTTCAAGTGAGTATCAAGGTAGTCCAATCAGATTTTGGAGGTGAATTTCTCCCTTTTATTAGGTTTCTTTAAGAGCAAGCCATTGTCCACAGGCTTACTTGCCCGCATACATTACATCAGAATGGCACAGTTGAACACAGACATCGATAATTTTTTTATCTAAGACTCACTCTTCTGGTTCATGCATCTTTACGAATCACCTAATGGGATCATAACTTCACTTCTGATGTCTAGGTCCTAAACTGGATACCCACGAGTGCTCATCCTCAATACATATCACCCTTCTCTATTATGCATAATAAACAACCAGATTATTAGTCATTAAGAATATTTGGATGTGCTTGTTTTCCTTATTTAAGACCCTACAATCATCACAAGGTGGAGTTTTGAAGTGCAAAGTATGTGTACTTGGGTGTGTCTTCAACTTACAAAGGACACAAATGTATAACTATGGAAGGTAAGGTCATAATATCTATATATATCACCTTAAATGAGCATGAATTTCCCTTTCAAACTGCATCAGTTACCTACTCCATCCACATGAACTTTTATATATTCACTTCCCACAAGCCTCCTTAGGAGCTCTTCACATGACAATTTTCCTAGAGATACTATTGTCTTATCTCCCACACACCCCTCACTTAGTGAGTCCTCAATTCCTCACAATAAGGACGCTACCTCTAAACCCTTTACCCCCTCATATTCTAATCTCATTCCTCACATAGTTTCCCATGAAGTCATAATTACTGACTCAGTCTCACCAAACTCTAGCCCTAACGTGTCACCTAAGGCAGCTTCTCATGAACACTCCCTTCATGAAATTGCATCTTCTCTTTCTCCATACTTCTCCTATACCTCTTACCCAAAATTCTCACCCTATGGTCACACGGGCTAAACTTGGCATCTTCAAACCCAAAGTGATGTTAACTCATGCAGAAACCACTTCATTTAAACAAGCACTTGTTCAACCTCATTGGTTTAAAGCCATGAAAATTGAGCATGATTCCTTGCTGAAGAATGACACATGGAATCTCACTATTTTACCTTCTCATAGACAAACTATTGGGTGAAAGTGGTTCTTTAAAGTCAAATATAATCATGATGGCATAATCAATAAATACAAAGTAAGGCTCATGGTCAAAGGCTTTCATCAACATCATGGCTTTGATTTCCACGAGACGTTCTCACCAATCATCGAACCTACTGTTGTACCTCAATTTTTGCACCTAATATTCCTCTATCATCTCATACCATCACAATGCAACCAGATCACAAACTAGGGTTTGGGGTTGTTTCTCCTACTGCATCTTGTCTTTAGGTTTGCCTATGAGAATCACCAAGCATCTTGAGGCATCTTGAATTGTGTATCTTTTTATATGTATGCTTTTAATTAACCTCAAAATGTGTATATTTTGTCTCTTGGAATATCATCTTGTAGGTTATGGCACAATTGCAGTCATCTCACCATCTCCTAGCACAGAGGATCAAAACTAGGGATTGGATTTTAATCAGGAGATCTTTGGATTTTTGGGAAATTCTTGATCCCATACTCCTGTACATGCTCATGAGTATCTATAATTGGAAGTTTGATCATCAACTTTGATTTGAAATTGTTCAATTGATGAAAAGGGGTAAAATGGTCATTTTATCAAAAGACAATCAAAATCAGTTGTTGACCAAGTGGACTTTTGGTCAAACATCAATTCTATATCCCTATTCTCATAATTCATGGTCAATAGTGTCCAAAATATCAAGAGGAAGTGTGAGTTGGAGATAACTTGTCAAGGAAGTTATTTGAAGTTTTGAAATTTTTCTAAGTATCCATAGGGCTGAATTTTGATTGGCTACAACTTTCTCTATTTTTTTGAAAATGTGCAAAATCAATATTCCTAGAAAGTGGATGAAAAATTCTCCAACTTTGTAGGAGTGGCCACAAGTCCAAAAAAGGAAAGGAAAGAAAGTTATGAAGCTTGGAAGTTTTTTGACACTTAGTGAAATTTTGGTTAAAAATCAAAAAATCTGACTTCCTCATGTCCATTTTTGAGTGACCATTTGGACTCAAATCAAAATGTTGGCAACATGAAAGTTGAAGATTTAAGTTTTATCTTCATTTTTCATTCAAGAATTATCTCAAATGGTTAAGTGTAGAGAAAGATACGTTGATTAGGATTTTGAGCTGAAAATTGATTTTTTGCCCAGCACAAGGCAAGTCACGCGCTAGGCAGGAATTTCATCAAACATGTTATAGGCGCACATTCATCATCACTTTTCTATGTGAAATATTCATTATTTTGAAAAATGTCCAACATCAAAGATCAAGCCCTAAATGTGAGGAACAACTTTGCTTCAGAAAGTTTCTCCAAATTATTCCTACATTTTAAGATATAATTGTGAGAAGTAGGAACCATGCATGCCAAATTTTTTGCCTAGCAAGCCATCATGCGCACGCAGCCAGCCTAGCCAGGCCTGGCATTTTATCAAACAATTTGTAAACACGTCTTCATGGCCAAATTTCTCATTGATTCAAGCCTCATTTTGAAAATTTTGAACATGAAAGTTGGAGTATGAAGTGTCTTCTCCATTTTTAATTCAAAGTTTATGACATTTCATGCAGCATAGAGAGAGATGTAAGGGAGCAAAGAGATGTTCATAAAATATCATATTTGCATGAAAATGCATGGGAATTTTTTGTGTCAACCCAAAGTCTAATTGTCAGCTCACACTCCAACACTTCTCACTTAATCCAAAAGCACATGATTTTCACCCTCAAGCAATACAAAATGCATCTCACTCTCATTTCCCTCATTTCTCATTTCCCTCACTCTCTTATTCCCACACTCTATAAAAAGCAAGGCATTCAATAAGCAAAGGGGTTGGTTGGAAGAAGAACAATCAGAATCTCCCATCTATCTCTCTCCCTCATGAAAACAACACCTATTTCTCTCTCTTGGAATTTAATCACCATTGTTGTCAAAGAAAGCTTCCATAATTTTCAAACTTCTTCGTATCTCTCTCTACTCATCATCACTGCATCTTCAAAGCAAGCATTTCTCAAAATCCAGCTCTTTATTTGAGCTCAAAGCACCATCAATTTCATTTCAAAGGTAGATGATCCATTTTTTCTCTCTTACTACATCCTTACGTGTTGTTTGAATCCATGAGTTTTTTTGAAAATCCAATTACATATTCATAATCCTTGCATTTTTCTGATCAATTTTCATTCTTGGATCGTGCATTTTGGTGGAGAATTGAGGGAGAAAACTTAATCACAAAACTGTTTGTTGTAATGTTCAAATCAAAAAAAGTGTTCATGTAGCATTCTTCACGCGCATTTTCCTCCATCATCCAGGCATCATTTCATGAAATTTTTTATCCTAGCATTTTCTACTAATTTCCTTCTTGAATTTTGGTGTTGGAATTTTTGAATTCCATCAAGAATTGCATGAGATATCATGACATGAAAGTGGTGTTGCAAAACTGAAAAAGCTTGAAAAAGTATGGGATTTGGTAGGGACGATGACGTGTTCCATTCTGATTGAACATGGCTTTGCTTTCTTTTTATAGCGTGTTTTCTCAATAGTAGGTGTAATAGCCTTTGAATGTTAATTTTCTTTGTTTCTTTTCTTATTTTCTTTTGATATTTTCTTCACTTCAAAAATTATGAAAAAAAAACTTTATATTACTTTTTCAGTATATTTTCATATTTTTATTTTTATTTCATTTTTTATCATTTTTATTGATTAAATAAAATCATGTACATAATTAGGGTTTTATTATTCTTTTAAATCTTGAATTTTATTTTCCTATTTTATATTAAATCAAAAAATCTCTAAAAAGTATTTTTGGACTCCTCTCTAAGTTTAATACTTGAAAATATTTTTTTTCCTATTTTATAAAAATTTTAGATTACAAATTAAAATCATTTGGACATATCATCTATTATTTGTATTATTTTTGTTGAATTGTGTAAATAATTTCCATTTCTTTTTTTCCTTTTGAGATAAAATTCAAGAAAATATGATTTCTGATCATTAGAGTTTTCTTGACATTTAGGTTATTTTGAATCAAATTTATTTGACCTTTGGATCTAATTGATTAGTTTGTGAACTTAATTTCCTTTTTTAGGGGTTTTGCTTGAACATTCACAATAATTGATTAAAAGTTCTAACTTCCCATGCCTATAAAATCAGAGATGAAGTTGTTTGGAGTGCTTGAGCATGTTGGGCTATAAAAAATATTTTTTATGGAATTTTACAATGTGATTTCATATTTTTCACAAATTATTTCCCAAAACCATCTAGTTTAAGGCTTAAACTTGCTAGTTTCCAAGATTGCATTTCTAAAGAAAATTTCCACCTCGATCCAGGGAATCTAAATTTTATATCTGGCTTTTGTAGGACTTTAGGAAGTTAGAATTTTAATTTAGTAATTTTTAAAGTCATTTTCATATTTTAAAACTATTCTTGACTTAGATGTGCATCTAGAGTTTTACCTTTGAATAATGTTTGTAAATTGAAAGCTTTTATACATGATTCTTGTTTAATTCTTGAAATAGCATGTGGTACTGACTTGAGACATATTTTGAGACAAATTCTTCAATATAATTGGGTCTTGGGTGTTGATAGGTTAATAAACCAAATCCATTAAAATGGATGAATGATGTTGATGATATTTGAAACTTTAATCCCTTTCCCTCTTCATCTTATCCCCCTTTCTTATTGTATTAAATGTTAAGGGATAATGATATCTATATAATTTATCCAAACATGAAGTACATAGATTGTTATTGAATGACCTCAAAATAGGTGAGACTTCTACATAAGTCCACTTACGATTGCTTAACATAGCGCTAAATTTTGTCCTGATTTGAGAAAGTGATCATTCGTGGCTCAAACCTATTTTTGCAAGCACAAATATGTTAATTTGATCCCTTTGATCCAATAACCTTGAGATTCATTGTTAGGAGGCTTTGGTTCCACAAATCCTGCAATGGATCTTCATCAATTTTGGTCAACGTGGATCACTTAAACATCGTTGATCATTAAATGTTGTCTTGAGGATTATTAAATGGATGATATACTTGACAAAAAGCAAATGCAACTTGTTATTGAGAGGCTTTGGTTCTACCAATCCTCTAATGAGTTCCAAATGCAAGTTTCAAGATGGTCATCCAACTAACTATTAACTTCTAACAATTGACTTTATTTTATGCCTTTATTTTTATGCTTTGACTTTATGTACCATTTAATTTAGCATTTACATTTCATGCTATTTTCATCTTTGGTCACTTGAGGATTTACTTTTATGTGATTTTCATTTTGCTCACTTGATCTTTTCTTTTCTTTTTGAAGATGCTTAATAATCAACTTAAACCATAAAAAACATTAATGATACTTGGACTATTTTGTTACTATCCTTGGCATTATGGAGTATTAGACTTATTGGACTTAGGATTAGAGACCTTGGCCTACATTGGAGACCTTGTGACCTTAATTGAAATTTTGTCTGGAGTTCTTGAGGTTTACCTCAAGACATTGGGTTGTTTACTTGTTCTGTGTGCAGGTTATTATGATTACATACTTTGATTGTAATCTAGAATTCACCTGTATATAGCTGGTTCTCTCAAGAGGTCTAGTATCTTTGCTTGCTTGGTTTCAATCCAAAGAATGGGAATTCTATCTTGACTCATAATGTCAAGTGTTGGCTTCTTATCGGTTTGATGGTTCTTCTCCTTAGCTTTTACTTTACGCTTTAGGATAGACCCTTCATCTCCTCCCATCTTCTTTAATTTCAAAAATCTTCTCCCTCCTTTTGAAAACTCTTCTTGTTTCTAAACTTGAACCACTTTCATAATAAACTTGGACTTAGGTCCATGCATTTTCAAAACATTTTCATAAACAAACTTTAATCAACTTAATAATACCTTTACATTTTTGTGAGAAGACTAAAAGTCAATCAATCTCATTCAAACCATTTTGCCACTTTGGCTCTTATCTCTAAAATTTTATCAAAAGATTAGACTCTTGTCAATCCTTGTAGTGATGCAAACAACTATACTTATATAATATGTAATGAAGAGAGATATTTTCCACTTGGGTGTTGAGTGAGGCATTGTTGATTTTAAAATCCAAGCCATATCCTCCACTTTGAGATGATACAGATTCTCTTTTCTCATGATTGTGGGTATTAAGTATGTTTTCCACACGGACAATGATGATGATGCCTTATCTCATAAAATTAACCAACACACTTGTATTTTAAATTTTTTAAAGAGGAACCACGTGTACCCTGATCCCCTATTGCACGAAAGATGGTACGTAGTCACTAAAGGTTCGCAACCGCGGCGGGTGCAAAAATCATAAAAAATATTTCTTTTCTCATCTCCACCATCCATTTTTATACAACATCTTATAGCCAAAATATACAGATTTTACAAAGACGTTCTTGCGGAGTACCGTATATGTTTAGGGTTCTAATACCTTCCCTTTTCATAACCAACCCCCTTACCTTGAATCTTTCCCCCTCTTTTTGGGTTATTCGCTCTTTTCCCATTCCTTTGGAAACAATAAAGTGTGGTGGCGATTTTTATTTTGATCTGTACAAGTCTAGTCAATCCAATGGCTTAGTCTTAAACATTTCTACCACTACAGAAAAAATAGAGACTTCACTGGGGAAAGATTTACCTCTTGCTGGTCCATCCCTAAGTTGGTTAAACCTATCTTTGTTTATATCTGTATATGTGATTTTGTTTGTTATATGTTATATGTTATATATATGATTGTTTGGATTTTCTTGGTTTTCAGGGTGCTTGGTGATTTCACATGAGTCTTATACCCGGACTTGGGCAAACTTAATATAGGACGGGTCGTATAGTCATGTTAACTTTGATGGAGTAATCCCAAAAAAGGAGGCATGAGATCCCCCACTCAGTGGAGGCCCTTTTGACTGTAGTTTCATTTACCGAGTAATCGGGAAGACATACTGTTTTCGACCTGGGAGCCTACTAAAACTGAGAACCGTAGAATACCTAACCCATCATGGCCTTTTAGGTGTAGTAAGGAAGCTATGACTGAGTAATCCGGAAATAGTTGTCACACGATACTACGCTCGGACGAGTTTTTCTTGACAATATTACTAATTACCGAGTTAATCAGGAAGTTGGTAATATCCGAAGGAAGGATGTAGACTCTGGGAACCTCTAGAACCTTTTTCGACAGGCGATAACTCTTAGACCACACCTTATGGTTAGTAACTTCAACCTCATGCTCGTGACGTTGAACCTACGAACCCTATGTTTGTGATCTTGTGTGTAATTGTTGCATCATGCATCTATGCACTCATAAGCATCTTTTCAAGAATTTTTATTTCAAGGGATTTTAAAAGTTGACCATTTGTGAATATCTCTGGTACTTTTTTACTATGGATTCTGGAAAAAGAAATACCGGAAAGTACAGTGTCAAAGATCCCAAGATAGATGAGTTATTGAGTCTGATTCCCGAGATTGAGTGTTCTACAGATTTTCAGAGGAAGTATGGGTCCATCATTTCTCTCATGAAACTTAGGATGAAGGAGGGTATTCTCTCTACCTTGGTCCAGTTCTATGATTCGATGTATCATTGCTTTACTTATCCTGACTATCAGTTGATACCTACACTAGAGGAGTATTCTTATCTGCTGGGTTTGCATATTACTGATTGTGTTCCTTTTACTGGTTTAGAGGGTGAGCCAAAACCACATGAGATTGCTGCTTTGATCCAATTGGGGAAGTCTAAGGTTGAAGCCCATATGACTACTAAAGGAGGGATTAGAGGATTACCAGCTCAGTTCATATTGGAGAAAGCTCGTTACTTTGCCAGGATGAAGAGTACAGTCTCTTTTAAGGCCATCTTTGCTTCACTTGCTTACAGGTTATTCTTATTTTCTAATATGGATAAGTTTGTTGACATTAATGCTATCAGGATCTTCATGATTGGAAACTCGGTTCCTACATTGTTGGGTGATTCTTATTACTCTGCTCATCTTTGAGATTCTTATCATGGGGGTACGATAATTTGTTACACGCCTCTGTTGTATCGGTGGTTTACTTCTCATTTACCTCAGTATGATGCTTTCTGGGATGTCAGTAAGGAACCCCGTTGGGCTCCTAAGATCATGGCACTTACTCACTCAAATGTTGTTTGGTATCATCAGGCTTACCATGATATAGAGATTGTCGATAGTTGTGGTAGTTTCCCCAGTGTACCTCTTCTTGGTACAAAGGGAGGAATTAACTATAACCATGTTCTTGCACGACGACAGTTTGGTTATCCGATGAGGGATAAAACAAATAGTATCCATTTGATTAGTTTCTTCCTGAAATAGGGTCAAGACCATAAGGAATCTAGGGAGAATATTGTGAAGGCCTGGCGTCACATTCACAGGAAGAGTAGGAAAGACATGGGACCTAGGGGGCTGTTTCTTTGGAGCCTTATATTCAGTGGGTCCAAGAGAGAGCTATTCAGTTGAAGATGTTGTATTCTCGGGAAGCACCTATGGCTAATTTGTTTGTGAATACCACTCTTACCTTATTGGATTATGTGGAAGAGCTACAACTTTCTTTAATCAGCATGTAACAGGAAAAGGAAGCTTGGAAGAATAAGTACCAAACTCTAGAGATTTCCTACTGAGCAAACTTGAAGGAGAAAGACGACTCGATTGAGATTCTTGAGAGCCGGGCTATAAAGACCATGGAGAGGAAAGGGGATTTATTTTCCCTTAAGCCTCAGTCAGATACTAGTTTCTCACTTCCCGATGCAGGTGATTGTAAGGAGGTTGCCACCAGATATGTGGAAGAAAACCAGAGGTTAAAGGCTCAGATTTCCAGACTTACTGGGAAGTGTTAGCGTATAGAGTGATCTTCATCAGCTTTTCTTCTTAGGGTTTTAGAATTTACTTTCATCTTGTACTTGGAATTGTTGAAACTTGTAATCCATTTTGAAAGTTATAATAAAAATTTTCAGTATTTCAAATGTGTTATTACTTGGATATTTGCAATGATTGTCTATAAAATCCTTAAGTCCCTTGAAATAATAATAATAATAAAATAAATCATGTGAATTGCACATCAAGCATTATATTGTACATACTTCTTGCATTTTTGTGCACATCCAGGTGTCTTACTAAGCTTCTTTACTTTGTTCAGCAAGTTCTCTCACCACTACAATACTCGGGCTAATTTCAGAAGTAAGATGGATAACCTAGAAGAAGAGAATCACGAGTTACGCGAGGAAGTTTCTGCTTTGAAGGCCGGTATGGCCAATCTTACTCTCTGATGGAATCTTTGGTGGCTGCTTAGAATCAGCCACCAATTTCTTAACCCCAACAAGCACTAGTTACTACTGAAGCTCCGACTGTTCCTGTGTATGCTACTATAGATGTTGTTCAGAATCGCATGCCTCAAGGTTATCCATGGGGAGTGCCAGAGAACTTTGTGCCTGAAGGTTTCAATCTTGGTCCTCAAGTTACTCCAGTTGTTCAGACTATTGTTCCTCCTGCACCTCCTGTGGTGCATGTTACTCATGTTGCACCACCCTTGGTGAATGTGGTCCTGTTTTCTAATGATGACGTGTATCATCATTTTTCTCCACCAAGTGAAGGATTGGGTCTCTATGATCGAATGGATGATTTCCAGGATCAGTTTGACAAGATGCAGAGGGAGATGAAGGCTCTCAGGGGAAAGTAATTGTTCGGTTAGAATGTGAATGATTTGTGCTTGGTCCCGAATGTCAAGATACCTACAAAGTTTAAGGTCCCAGAATTCGAGAAGTACAAGGGAAATACTTTTCCTCATGCTCATCTTGTGATGTATGTAAGAAGAATGTCTACCAACACTGGTGATCAACGTCTGCTGATTCAATTTTTTCAAGATAGTTTGACTGGTGTTGCGTTGAAATGGTGCATGAGTTTGGACAATGCTGATGTTCATACTTTCAACGACTTGGGAGAAGCATTTATCAGACAATACAAGTATAATGTGGACATGTATACTGACCGTGAATAACTCAGGTCCATGGTCCATAAAGACAGAGAATCACTCAAAGAATATGCACATATATGGCGTGAGGTAGCCGCCCAAGTGATTCCTCCAATGGAAGAAAAGGAGATGACAAAGATCTTCCTGAAGACTCTAGGTGCTTTCTACTATGATAGGATGGTAGCAAGTGTTCCAAATGACTTTACTGAAATGGTGGGCATGGGTATGCATTTGGAAGACGCTGTAAGAGAGGGTCATCTAACAAAAAGTGAAAGTTCCAGAAGTGCGAAGAAGCCACCCTATGGGTTTGCCAAAAAGAAGGAAAGAGATACAAACGTTGTTATGCAAGAGAGTAGGGTTAATCCCCCTAGAAGAAATTATCAGCGTCATCAACAGGTCGCTGCAGTAACTCTAGTTGTTGGTGTAGCTCCAACCACAGTTGCTTATCAGAGACCACCCTATCAGGGGAATCAAGGGTATAATCAGAGGAGAGAGAATTATGACCCTATCCGTATGAGTTATACAGAATTACTCCCGGAGTTAATTCAAAATAAGTTGGTTCAGACCATACCACCTCCTGATATACCATTACCACTACCTTGGTATTATAAGGCAGACCAAGCATGTGCTTTTAATTAGGGAGAACCAGGGCACAATGTTGAGAACTGTTATCCTTTGAGAACCGAAATACAAAAATTGGTGAGGACTGGTATCTTATCCTTTAAATATGTTGGGCCGAACGTGAAAGATAATCCTCTACCAAAGCATGGGGGAGCAAATGCTGTGAACATGGTGGCTAGTTGTCCAGGAGACTTCCAGATTTTCGATATTAATTTGGTTAGAGGAGATTTGGTAAAAATGCATGCTGACCTCTGTGAGTTTAGTTACTACATGCATGACCATGCTGGTTGTGGTATTTGTAGCATAGATATACAGGGTTGTGACAAGATAAAGACTGATTTTCAAGAGATGGTGGATGAGGGCCTTATCCATATAATCAAGCCTAGGGCAGAGTATGAGGAGGAAGTAAATATGGTTTCTGGATGTCCCGTAGAGTTCAGAATATTTGATATGGAATATATGAATGATGGCTTGGTGCAGTTGCATGACACCTTCTTCCATATGGAAGGTCAAGAAAGACACCATTATGGACCTTGCCGGATCTACTGAAGAGATTCACGCGGTTGTTCCATTGTGAGAAAAGGTATTCAGTTACTGTTGGACAATGGTACCATCAAGGTTTCAGGAAATAAGGATGATTATGTTAATATGATTGAAGTTTGTTCGAATGAGATTGCGTCAGATGATGAGTATGAATCTGCAGATGAGTTCTTCTCCTCAGATGAAGATATGTTTTCCAGAGATGACTCTATAGTGACTTAATGTGTTCAAGATGGAGTACATGTTATTGTGCCTTGTTTTAGTACACTCACCCCTTTTGAAGTCGAATATCATGGCAAGCTAGCTATTGTTCCATTGGTGATTAGTTTGTCGGGTCCTGTCCCTTACAAGTCAGACAAGGTTGTACCCTACAAGTATAATGCTACAATTTTAGAGGATGATGTGGAAGTTCCCATCCAGCCTATGTCTAATGTTATAAATATTGCTGAGACTAGTAAAGTGACACACAATGGTCGTGTATTTACACCAATTGTTCGTGGAAATGATAATGATGGAAAGAAAACTGTTGAAAGTGTTGAACCTAAGAAGGCTGCAGGTGAATCTAGTGGGGCTATGCTAGAAAAAGAGGTGGATTATATTTTGAAGATTATAAAGATGAGTGACTACAAGATCATAGATAAATTGTTGCAGACTCCGTCAAAAATATCTATTATGGCATTGCTTATGAACTCCCCTGCTCACAGAGAATCTTTGATGAGGGTATTGGACCAAGCTTTCATGGAAAGTGATATGCTAGTAGACCAATTCAGCAGTGTGGTAGGGAACATTACATCATGTAATAACCTGAGTTTCTGCGACGACGGATTGCCCAATGAAGGAAGGAATCACAATTTGGCCCTCCACATCTGTTTGAACTGCAAGAATGAATCATTATCCAATGTACTGATTAATAATGGATCCGCATTGAACTTTATACTGAGGAGCACGCTTATTAAGTTGAAATATCAAGGAACTCCCATACGCCCGAGTGACATTATTGTGAAAGTGTTTGATGGATCAAGGAAACCTGTTATTGGTAAAGTGGACTTGCCTATTCATATAGGCCCACATTTGTTTCAGATTACTTTCCAGGTCATGGATATTATACCCACTTACATTTGTTTGTTGGGACGACCATGGATACATGAGGCAGGGGCTGCCACTTCGACTTTACACCAGAAGTTGAAGTTTGTACGTGAAGGAAAAGTGGTAATTATAAATGGAGAACAGGCATTATTGATATCTCATTTATCCACTTTCAATATTGTGGAGGAGGACGAAGCTGCTGTTGGAACCCAGTTCCAAGATTTATCCATTGATAATATAAGAGGAAATGAGAATTCTATGGCTTCGTTTAAGGATGTGTAGCAGGTTATGCGTAATGGCCATAGTGAAGTATGGGACAGATTATTGACCCGCCTATAAACAAGAATAGAGCTGGCTTAGGATTCTCTGTGAAGAATGATAAAAGTAGGAACGTGAAGTTGAAGTCTGATGCAGGCAAGTATTAGGACATCTTTTGTAGTGGGGGTTATCTTCATCCAACTGTTTCTGGGATTAATGCCATTGTGGAAGATGAAGTAGATCCAGAAATGCCAAATTATGTGACGCACGGAGTTAGGGTTCGGAACTGGATCACCATTGATGTTAGCTCTTGCATATATGTCTCAAAGTAATTTGTTTTTTTAATCTTTTCGAAAAGCTTTCACTCTTCCCGAAGTGAAAGTACTGATGTTGTATGGGCTTATCTGTTTGCTTTGATTTTTAAAATCAATAATTAAAGTTGTGTTTTTTTCCCAAATTGTGTTTTTTATTTTCTGCTTTTTCTTGGAAAATGGTAATAAAAAACCTTTCAAATTAAATAATAGCTGAAATTGAATCTGCATAATCACTTGTTATATGTGTCAGTTTCTAAAAGTAATCATAAATCATGTGTAGATTAATTAAAAAACCCGTTGAATATAATGACCATGGGCCCTCTCCCAACTTTAAATGTCCTGTGTATGGGGCCGAAGAAGAAGAATATGATGAGATTCCGGAAGAGGTCTCACGGTTTCTTGAGCGTGAGGAGAATGCCATCCATCCATATAAAGAGCCATTGGGAATAATCAATTTGGGTTCAGAAGAAGATCTGAAGGAAGTCTAGACTGGAGCATTGGTGCATCCTGATGTGAAGAGCAAGTTAATTAGGATGTTGAAAGAATATGTGGATATGTTTGCTTGGTCTTACCAAGATATGCCTGGTCTAGACACAGATATTATAGAGAACCACTTACCGTTGAAGCCAGAGTGCCCGCCAATCAAACAGATGTTGCGAAGAACTAACCCAGATATGGAAGTAAAAATAAAAGAAGAAGTTCTAAAGCAGATTAATGTTGGTTTTCTTGTGACATCAGTGTACCCTCAGTGGATTGCCAATATTTTCCCAGTACCGAAGAAAGAAGAAAAAGTTCACATGTGCGTAGAATACAGAGATCTAAATAAAGCTAGTCTAAAAGAGGATTTTCCATTGCCACATATTATGTTAGTGGATAGCATAACAAAATTAAAAATTTTCTCGTTCATGGAAGGATTTTCCGCGTATAATCAAATAAGGATGGCTCTTGAGGACATGGAAAAAATAATGTTTATCACACCCTGGGGAACATTCTGTTACAGAGTGATCCCCTTCGGGTTGAAGAACGCTGGTGCAATGTACCAGAGGGCTATGACAACCCTATTCCATGATCTGATGCACAAGGAGATTGAGGTATATTTTGATGATATGATTGCTAAATCCAAGACTGAAGAAGGGTATATAGTAGATCTATTGAAATTGTTTCAGCATTTGAGGAAGTATTGTCTCCGCTTTAATCCAAATAAAAGTACCTTTGGTGTTCGATCAGGGAAATTATTGGGTTTCATTGTCAGCCAAAGAGGGATTGAAGTTGAACCTGATAAAGTCAAAGCAATTCAAAGAATGCCTACCAAGGACTGAGAAGCAAGTCGGAGGTTTCCTTGAGTGTTTGAATTACATCTCCAGAGTCATTTCCCACATGACTGCAACGTGTGAACCAATCTTTAAGTTGTTAAAGAAAGATCAAGTATGTGTATGGACAGATGATTTCCAAAGGGCATTTGAAAGTATTAGAGAATATCTACTTGAACCTCATATCTTGCTCCCTCCTATTGAAGGAAGACGATTGATTATGTATCTGACAATGTTAGACAATTCGATGGGGTGTATTCTGGGACAACAAGATGAAATAGAGAAGAAAGAGTATGTCATTTATCATCTCAGTAAAAAGTTTACTGATTGTGAGTTGCGGTATTCTATGCTGGAAAAGACATGTTATGCTCTGGACTGGGTGACAAAATGTTTGCAGCAGTATATGTTGAATCACACCACTTGGTTGATCTCCAAAATAGACCCAATCAAGTACATTTTGGAAAAGCCTTCTCTCACCGGGAGAATTTACCGTTGGCAAATGTTGTTATCTGAATATGACATTGAATACCGCACTCAAAAGGCAATTAAAAGCAGTGTGTTGGCAGATTATCTTGCTCACCAGCCAGTTGATGATTATCAGTCTATGATGTATGATTTCCCTGATGAGGATGTGATGTTTCTGAAAGTGAAATATTATGATGAACCATTACCTGAGGAAGGTCCTGATTCTGAGTCTCATTGGAGCATGATATTTGATGGAGATGTGAATGCATATGGTAAAGGAATTGGTGTTGTGATCGTAATTCCTCATGGATCGCATATACCTTTTACTGCAAGGTTGACATTCGATTACACCAATAATATGGCAGAGTATGAGGCTTGCATCATGGGTCTCGAAGAAGCTATTGATCTCAATTAAAATTCTATATGTGTATGGCGATTCTGCTTTGGTAATAAATTAGATTAAAGGAGAGTGGGATACTCGTTACCCTGGCATGATCCTTTACAAATATTATGCTAGAAGATTGTTACCCTTCTTTAATAAGGTTGAATTCCATCACATCCCCAAAGATGAAAATCAAATGGCAGATGCTTTGGCAACTCTGGCTTCTATGTATCAAGTGAATACTTGGAATGATATACCTTGAATTATAGTTCGGCTACTGGATAGGCCCGCTCATGTGTTTATAACAAAAGAGGTAGCAGATGGGAAACCTTTGTATTATGATATCAAGCATTTTCTCCAGACACAGGAATATCTGATTGGTGCATTGAATAAAGATAGTCAGACATTGAGAAGATTGGCTGGAAGCTTTTTCCTCAGTGAAAATGTGTTGTACAAGAGAAATTATGATATGGTCTTGCTCAGATGCGTGGATAGACACGAAGCAGACATGTTGATGCATGAGATTCATGAAGGTTCCTTTGGCACACATGTCAATGGACATTCGATGGCCAAGAAGATGCTAAGGGCAGGTTGTTATTAGCTGACAATGGAATCTGATTGTTACAAATTTGCAAAGAAGTCCCATAAATTCCAGATTTATACGGATAAAATTCATGTGCCCCCGACACTTCTCAATGTTATTTCTTCCCCTTGGCCTTTCTCTATGTGGGGCATTGACATGATCAGAATGATTGAACCTAAAGATTCGAATGGAAACCACTTTATCTTGGTAGCAATTGATTACTTCACCAAATGGGTAGAGGCTGCCTCATATGCTAATGTTACTAAGCAGGTGGTAGCATGCTTCATTAAGAACAATCTTATATGTCGGTATGGTGTGCCAAGCAGAATTATCACCGACAATGGCTCGAATTTGAATAACAAGATGATGACAGAAATTTGTGAAGAATTAAAGATCGTCCATCACAATTCATCTCCGTACAGGCTGAATATGAATGGGGTTGTTGAAGCTGCCAATAAGAATATCAAGAAGATCATCCAAAAGATGGTTGTTACTTATAAAGATTGGCATGAAATGCTCCCTTTTTCTTTACATGGATATAGGACATTTGTCCGCACTTCAACATGAGCAACCCCATTCTCCCTTGTGTATGGTATGGAAGCAGTGCTCCCAATCGGGGTTGAGATTCCCTCTTTACACGTGATAATGGAAACCAAGTTGTCAGAGGATGAATGGGTCCAGAACATGTTTGACAAATTGAATTTTACTGAAGAGAAAAGTATGACGGCTTTGTGTCATGGGCAGTTATATCAGAAGAGAATAAGGAAAGCATTTGATAAGAAGGTCAAACCTCGTGAATTTAAAGAAGGTGACCTCGTGCTCAGGAAGATCATTTCTTTTAACATTGATTCTAGGGGCAAGCGGACTCCCAATTTTGAAGGCCCATATGTTGTAAAGAAAGCCTTCTCTGGAGGTGCATTAATTCTTGAAACTATGGATGGCGAGGAGTTCCCACGTTCCATGAGTACTAATGCAGTCAAGAAATACTTTGCCTAAAGAAATAAAAGAAAAGTTCGCTAAGTTGAAAACCCGAAAGGGCGGCTTAGGAAAAAAGGAGCGTCTCGGTAGGCCGAAAACCCGAAAGGGCGGTCTAGGAAAAAATTAGAGACATAAACAGAATAAATTTTCGCGGTAAGTTGAAAACCCGCAAGGGAAACTTAGGAAAAATTTAGGGACTTTCTTGGCAAGTAACTACATCAAACAAGACTTGATCATTAAAGCAACAATATTCTTGGATCCTCATCATACTTCAACAGAAGCTGCTGCTCAGGATTTCAAAGTTGTTAGAGAGAATAGTGGTCATTGTATTTCAATGTATCTTTTCCATTATATATTACCATTTTCTGAACATTGTAATCATCTGTGGAGTCTTCTCATTTACAGACTACCATTCTATTAATAAAGTTTGAGCTTCTATCCAATTCTTTGTAGTTCTTATTTTATTCTGCCTATAAAGACTTCATTTATTATTGAATGTAATTTTCAAAGCAAAAATATTAAATAACAAAATTATTTTTTTTCTTTTCTAAAAGAATTTACAAATTACTTTTACTTTAGATTCCGTGATTCAAGAGGAAAACAAAAGTGGTGATCCCAGGAATGGAAAAACTCCAGTAATTTTGGGAAGTTTTGTTTTCCCCAGGAAGGTTCTCTCAGGTCGATTTGCTGGTATGCGCATGTTTTTGTGTGTTTCTCAGGTGGTTAGATATGATACCAATTGGCGTAAGGTGCGGTATCGGGTTTGTGATCCCATTGTCCCCAGTCAAGTCTTGGTTCGTTTTTGATTTCGAGTTTGCATGGTCTGAGGCCTCTACCTCATATTCCCCCAGTGACGTCTTCACTCATATGATGAAAGCTCCTTCTCCCTTTGAGTACTGATATGGAACTATTTGTAAAATGTTTCTCTTTTTATGGTGTTGGCATTATTGTTGGTATTTAGTTTACCCAATGAAGGCTTCACTTATTTGGTAAAAGTCTTGTCTCCCCGTACATGCTGAGATTGGACTCATTTGCGGAACATCTTCTTTCGATATTATTTGCATATTGTTTATTTTCTCGGCAGTCAGGCAAGAGAAATGTCTTATTAAAGAAGTGTTGAGATGGTTATCAACTTTTTGGGTTTTCACCTGCCAAGTGCTGGGTTTGATTTAAGACCCCATAAGTTTGATTTCTTGCTGTAATGATTGACTTCTTCCTTCACAAAGTTATCATCCCCGTGAGGTTTCATACTTTTTCCCCAGAGAGGTTGGTGCAATACTCAATCTCAACATTAAAGAATGTATCTTGGTTTCCCTTCGATGATGTGGTGTTGTCCTCCTCAATGAAGTCAGCACTAGGTCTCCAGTTGATATCTCAATGATGAGGCATTATCTCCCTTGGTGAAGTCTGTATGGTATTTCCCTAATGAAGTCAACAAAAGATCCTCAGTTGATGTTTTGACGATATGGTTTTCATCTGCCTTATTTTAAATCAGTATTGTAGTTCCCAGTAGAAGTACAGACCGTGAAACATTTGTTTTCCCCATTGAAGTTTGTGTGATATTCCCTGGTGAAGTCTGGAGGAGGATGTTATATCCTTGTATCTGTACTAATTTATTTCTATGATGTGATTATTTTTGGATTATGTTCCTTCCCAGTGAAGTTAAGCCGCGAAATAGGATTATGTTCCTCAGTTGGTGCTTACTTTTTATGAAATTTTCATCTTGGATGTGATTTAGCCGAGTATTGACGTTACCCGAGTTGGTTTTGTCTGGTTATTCCCAGTGTTATATGTCTATTTTGTCAGCATATACATGATAACACTCATACATTCATACATACATCATGCATAGTTGAATTTAGAAAATCATTGCTCATTTGCATTCATTAATTTTTTGTTAGCATATTACCCTGTTTTGCAGAGTTGTGTTGTCCTTTCTCCAATATAGTGCCAACCTTAAGCAGAAAGTGTATATTCTTTCAATTTCCCTGTTGAGCTATCCCTCGTGGAATATTTTTGCTTTAGCATTCCTGTACAACTCTTTGTCTAGATGATTTGGATTTCTCTCTTGAGTTTATTTCTCAAAGGATGTATTACGGTTGACTGTTCCGTTCCAGTTTATTTCTGGTTTGAATCTTTGATACCACAGCAATATTATCACCTTGGGTTTATGCAAGCTTCGAGCTTTAGTTTGAGAATGTACATTTATTTTGGCACGAGAAGACTTTTACCTCCTCGGTAGGAATATGTTGGCTTTTTCTCAGGAAGTCATGATTCGTTCCCCGGGAAATCATGACTCATTCACCAGGAAGTCATGATTCATTCCCTAGGAAGTCATATTTCTTTCCCCAGGAAGCCATATTTCTTTCCCCAGAAAGTCATTTTTATAATCCTTCCCATAACAGCAAGTAGAAGGTCTCTTTATTTGAGCAATTTGTACTTCCTCGTAGAAGTCGACGTTACTTTTTTTCTATTTTTTCTATGAATGGATAGTTTGCAGTTCATTGTCAAAACACTCCAATGAATGGCAAGTATTTTCAACATGACAGAGACAGTTCATTGAGAAATCTTTACAAGTGGTAGTCTCTTTATTTGAGACAATTTAAATATTACCCTTTCCAGGCGGAATTCCTTGGTTAAAGAAGAAGTTGAGACCCGTTCTAGGTGAATCACCATGATTTTGGGAAACTTGTTATTGTCAATAAATTTTTTTATACCTTCAGTGAATGTTGGTAGTTCACCTTCAGTGAATGTTGGTGATTATTTTTCACTCTCTAACTTCAGTGAATGTTGGTAGCTCACCGTCAGTGAACGTCGATGTTGTATTCTCTTTCTACCTTCAGTGAACATTGGTAGTTCACTTTCAGTGAAAGTTGGTGATTATTGTTTCATCTTTCTACCTTCAGTGAACATTGGTAGTTCACCGTCAGTGAACGTTAGTGTTATTCTTTTTTCTACCTTCAGTGAATGTTGGTAGTTCACCATCAGTGAATGTTAGTGTCATCTCCTCTTTCTACCTTCAGTGAATGTTGGCAGTTCAACTTCAGTGAACGTTGGTGATTATTGTTTTCTCTTTCTACCTTCAGTGAACGTTGGTAGTTCACCATCAATGAACTTTGGTGTCATTCTTTTTTCTACCTTCAGTGAATGTTGGTAGTTTACCATCAATGAATGTCAGTGTTATATTCTTCTCTCTCTACCTTCACTGGACGTTGGTAGTTCACCTTCACTGAACGCTGGTAGTTCACCTTCAGTGAACGTTGGTGATTATTGTTTTCTCCTTCTACCATCAGTGATTATTGGTAGTTCACTGTAACACCCTCTAAAAAAACCCCGAATAAATTTTCGCGAATAATTAAAATTATAATTTCAGAGTACATGTATCAACGAGGATGTCACAATTCTCTTTCAATAAAAACAAGTTTCCTGTCCTGCATAACATAGAAGTAACTCATACATGTTTACACAGCGGAATAATTTGATTAATAAAACCAATGTTATAATATTTTCAAAATCATCAGGGATTAACACCTGGAAAAAGTCAACATCATATTATAACAAACATAAGGAAATAAACGAGTCTGACTAAAGCAGCTCGACAAACAAACGTTCCCGGAGTTACAACTATCAGAGCATGACCCGGACAATACTAAAACGGAAAATAAACTAGAACGACAAGCCTTCGCCAAGCACCTGAACGAAGCTCCTCAATCTGAAATATTCAACAGTAAGGGTGAGCATCTCAACTATACATTTGATTATACGTTCAAAACAATCAATCCAGGAAACCATAAACATCACCCAACAATTAGCATGTTTTATAAATTACAAAAACCTTTACAATTCACATATTCATAATATCTTACTTTTCATGCTTATAATTAACATCAAACATCGTTAACAATTTAGTATCAATACATGCATACAATCAATCAAATACAACATTGGAAAAATCATCCATTCATGTCATATTCAATGTAATGCAACACACCCATGCATGTGGTACCATTTTACCGCCCCATTAAATCTCGGGTCACGGATAACTCACCGTTCCATTATATCGCGGACACGGCTACCACCTCAACATTCCATTAAATCGCGGACACGTATATTGGCCACCATGTTAATTCCACACAATGGGAATTAACAAATGCAACATGATATGTAAAGTATGTAACACTCAGCATACTATTAACATCAATCAACATATCATGCAACATCAACAACATCAATCATAACAGGATATGGATAGCATGTAATCACTCAGCATACTATCAAACATCGATCATATCAAGTTATAACATAATTCATGCTTGATACATCATCTAAGGCATGGCAATAACATCCCTATAGTGTTGGTATCATAACATACAATCGTTATTCGATACAAATATCAATCAACACTAGGCAATCAACAGACAACATATGCAAAACATATCAAACACTGCACATCAAAACAGGATCACTCCGTACATAACAGCATGCACAGAAAACAAAATTCAGAAAACAACACAGGGGCATCAACACGGGTGCCCGTGTAAATCAACACTGCCCGTGTTGAAATGTGCCCAGAAAACACATTTTTTATCAATACAGGGGATCAACACGGGTGCCCGTGTAAATCAACACGGCCCGTGTTGAAATGTGTCTGGAAAACACATTTTCTGGCAATACAGTGAATCAACACGGGTGCCCGTGTTAAACAACACGGCCCGTGTTGATGAGCGCGGGTCAGATTTTTCCTGAACCTGCAGCAGCTCAGCACAGCAGCCAAACGCGAAAAATGCCAGCCAAAACGCGCATTTCGGTACCTAACGACATCGATTTTGTATAACTCAAAACAACACATCAATTCCCTAATTACTAACAATTATCATAGTAACCTTAAAAGTGATTATTCGTCCTTTTGGGAAATCTGATAACATTGAGGTTATCCCTATAACTTCTAAGGTAAACTCACGATCATATAACATATTCCAAAATCCAACATTTGGAAGCTAAACTCCCTAATCGATTCATAAAAATTGGGAACCTAAACCTTTTCTAACAAAGTTCGACCCTAAGGTCATTGATCCCTAAGAACATCTAACAATTGGGGTTCTCCCTACGATTATCCCAAATCAACCGTACTTAAACCCATAAGCAAATATAAATTGAGTGGTAGCCCCCCTTACCTTATCAATTTGCAGCTTTGAACTTTTTGAGCGATGTTCTTCGTTCTTCGTACCTTCAGAGCTCTGCTTCCCAATTTCCCAATTCTGTGTTAACGTGAATAATGAGAAAATAACTTGAGTCCCAAATGTATCCTCATTCCTTTTGCACCCCCACTCTTTTACTAGCAACATCCAAGCCCAATAACTTAAAAACTCAGTATTTTCTTATTTCTTTTATTTCCTCCAACTATTCCAAAGTAAATAATTTCTTTTTATTTTATTAATTCTAATAAAATAATTTCCCAATTAAATAAATCAAAAATTGAAACTGGGGTGTTACAACTCTCCCCCACTAAAAGAGTTTTCGTCCTCGAAAACATACCTTAGACGAACAGTTCCGGATAAGCCTCTTTCATCTGGCTCTCCAGCTCCCAAGTGATATTTCCATATGCTGGACCTCCCCAAGCAACCTTCACTAATGCTATCTCTTTACCTCTTAACTGTTTCACTCCCCGATCATCTATCCTCATAGGCGATGTTTCTACTGTCAGGTTATCTCTCACCTGTACATCATCTATTTGGATTACATGAGATGGGTCTGGAATGTATCTCCTCAACTGAGAAACATGAAAAACATCGTGCAAATTCGCAAGTCTCGGAGGTAAAGCAATACGATAAGCAACTTCCCCAACTCTTTCCGTAATTTGAAATGGACCAATAAAACGCGGAGTCAACTTCTTAGATTTCAACGCTCGACCAATACCCGTCATCAGAGTAACTCTCATAAACACATGATCTCCAGCACTGAATTCTAAATTCTTTCTCCTCTTATCATGATAACTTTTCTGACGACTCTGAGAAGCTCTCATCTTCTCTTGAATCAATTTGATCTTTTCAGTAGTCTGCTGAACAATCTCTGGCCCAATTACTGAATTCTCTCCAGATTCATACCAACACAAAGGCGTTCTACACCGTCTACCATACAATGCCTCAAACGGAGCCATACCAATACTCGAATGGTAACTATTGTTATAAGTAAATTCAATCAATGGCAAATAGCTATCCCAAGCTCCACCCTTCTCTAAAACACAAGCACGCAATAAATCTTCTAACGATTGAATCGTCCTCTCCGTCTGTCCATCAGTCTGAGGATGGTAAGCTGAACTCAACCTCAATTTAGTACCCAAAGCCTTCTACAATCCTTCCCAAAATTTCGAAGTGAATCTCGGATCTCTATCTGACACAATACTAGAAGGAACTCCATGCAAACTCACTATTTTCTCAATATATAATTGTGCCAATCTCTCCATTGAGTAATCCATTCGCACCGGTACAAAATGAGCATACTTAGTCAGTCTATCCACAACAACCCATATCGCTTCACAATTCTTAGGAGTCCTCGGCAACCCGGATACAAAATCCATAGAAATACTATCCCACTTCCATTCTGGAATAAACATCGGCTGCATAAATCCAGACGGCTTCTGATGCTCAATCTTCGATTTCTGACAGATTAAACATGCATACACAAATTCAGCTATTTCCTTTTTCATTCTCGGCCACCAAAACAATTTCTTCAAATCATGATACATTATCGTGGCACCCGGATGAATACTCATCCCACTGCGATGTCCTTCCTCTAGTATACTCTTCTTGATTTCTGCAACATCAGGAACACAAACTTTATCGTCAAATCTCATAACATCATTTTCATCAATTCTAAACTCACCACCTTGACCTTGGTTGATCAATGTCAATTTATCAACTAAATTAACATCAGATCTCTGCCCGATCCTGATCTCTTCTAGAATACCACTAGTAAGTTTCAACATACCCAAACGAACACACTTCGGAGTACTTTCACAAATTAAACTCAAATCTCGGAATTGTTCAATTAAATCCAACTCGTGAACCATCATCATAGACATATGCAAGGATTTCCTGCTCAAAGCATCTGCAACCACATTTGCCTTACTAGGATGGTAATTCAAACCAAAATCATAATCTTTGAGAAATTCCAACCACCTTCTCTGCCTCATATTGAGCTCTTTCTGATCGAAAAGATACCTTAAACTCTTATGATCACTATACACTTCAAATCTCGAACCATACAGATAATGTCTCCACAATTTCAAGACAAACACAACTGCTGCCAACTCTAAATCATGAGTAGGATAGTTCCTTTCATGAACCTTCAACTGTCTCGAAGCATACGCAACTACCTGTTGATTCTGCATTAGGACACCACCTAATCCCATCAGAGATGCATCACAATAAACCACAAAAGATTCCACCGGATTCGGAAAAATCAGGATAGGAGCACTAGTCAATCTCCGCTTCAATTCTTGGAAACCTTTCTCACAATCAGAATCCCAAATAAACGCTTGTCCTTTTCGAGTCAACTTCGTCAACGGCAATGCTAACTTTGAGAATCCTTCGATAAACTTTCTGTAATAACCTGCAAGACCAAGAAAACTTCTGATTTCAGAAACAGTCTTCGGCGCTTCCCACTGAGATACTGCTTCTACTTTTGTAGGATCCACTGCAATACCATTCTTAGAAATCACATGTCCAAGAAAACTAACTTCATTCAGCCAGAACTCGCATTTGGACAACTTTGCATACAACTTCTTATCTTTCAACAACTCTAATACAATTCTGAGATGTTCCGCATGGTCTTCGTCATTCTTGGAATAAATCAGAATGTCATCAATAAAAACCACGACAAACTTATCTAGATACGGATGAAAAATCCTGTTCATATATTCCATGAAAACACCAGGTGCATTAGTAACTCCGAACGGCATAACAGAATATTCATAATGCCCATACCTCGTTCGAAAAGCAGTCTTTTGAATATCTTCCGCTTTCACACGAATCTGATGATATCCAAATCTCAAGTCAATCTTACTGAATACACTGGCTCCCATTAGCTGATCCATTAAATCATCAATCCTCGGTAATGGATACCGATTCTTAATGGTTACTTTGTTCAATTGCCTGTAATCAACACACAGTCTCATAGAACCTTCTTTCTTCTTAACCAACAATACCGGAGCACCCCAAGGCGAAACACTTGGACGAATAAACTTCTTCTCCAGTAAATCTTCCAATTGACTCTTCAATTCAGCCAACTCAGACGCAGACATACGATATGGCGCCATCGACACCGGTCTCGTACCAGGAATCAAATCTATAGAAAATTCCACCTCTCTCTCAGGAGGTAACTCACCAACATCATCAGGAAAGACTTCTGGAAAATCACACACCACTGGCAATTCACCACCCCTGACCTTTCCTGTTGCATCTAACGAAGCAAGTAACATAAACACATTAGCACCGTCTTCCATTGCTTCTTGTACCTGCCTAGCAGTCATAGTCAAATTCTCGACACCAACTGCTTCTGGAAAAATCACCGTCTTAGCAAAGCAGTTCAGATGAACCTGGTTGAATTCCAACCAGTTCATCCCAAGGATAATATCAATTTGTTCAAGCGGTAGGCACACTAAATCCATACCGAAACCTCTACCAAAAATCTCAATAGGACAATTCCTACATACAAGTGAAGTTGTCACTGAACCCGATGCAGGAGTATCAACAACCATGCTACCTCGCATACCAGATATGTCCAGTTTCAACCTCTCAGCACAATCCAAAGAAATGAAAGAATGAGTTGCACCAGTATCAATAATTGCAACTAAAGGTGTGCCATGAATAAAACACGTACCTTTAATCAATCGATCCTCTGGAGTAGTCTCAGATCCAGACAAAGCGAACACTTTTCCACCTGACTGATCCTTCTTAGGCTTAGGACACTGCGGACGAATGTGACCTTCTTCGCCACAATTGTAACAAGTGACAGACTTCCCTTTGCAATCAATAGACAAATGACCAGCCTTTCCACATTTATAGCACTTCTTCTCATCACTCTTGCAATCTCGGATGTGATGACCAGACTCACCATACCTGTAGCATCTGATAGGAGCCTTAGAATCTCCCCCACTAGGCCTTTTCCAACCGCCTGATCTCTGGTTATCTCTACCATATGGCTTGCCACGGTCCATGTGTTGCTTTCCTCTTTTATCAACAGCCCCACGAGAGTGAGACGACCTATTCTTGGTAATATCTTCTTCCAAGATCCTGCTACAATCCACCAGGTCAGAAAATCTACGAATACGCTGGTACCTGATTCCCTTCTTAATCTCATCTCGGAGACCATTCTCAAATTTGATACATTTAGAGAATTCTCCAGCCTCATCATTGTTGTAGTGTGCATAATACTTTGCCAGCTCAGTGAACTTAGTAGCATACTCACTAACAGTCAGATTGCCCTGCTTAAGCTCCAAAAACTCAATTTCCTTTCTTCCCCGAACATCTTCAGGAAAGTACCTCCTCAGAAAAGCCCTTCTGAAGTTAGCCCAAGTCAGTGCCTCTCCATCCTGAACCATTTCAGTCCTTGTTGCAACCCACCAGTCGTCGGCCTCTTCTGCCAACATATGCGTACCATATCTGATTTTCAGATCTTCAGCACAATCAATCACACGGAAAATCCTTTCGATTTCCTTCAGCCACTTCTGAGCACCTTCAGGGTCATGTGTACCTTTGAACAACGGAGGATTGTTCCTTTGGAAGTTTCCCAATTGCCTATCAGCACCAATCACGCCTCCAGTTGGGTTTCCAGCAAGTACACCAGCTAACATTCCCAAAGCCTCAGCTAGTGCAGCATCATTTTGTCCGTTACCTCTTCCAGCCATATTCCTGAGAATTAAAACATACTCCACATCAGAATACAGTATCGACAGTGTTACCTTGCACTAGTCGCATACAAAAGGAATGACTGACTCAAGACTCTGGTCGCAACGACCGACTATGCTCTGATACCACTATTGTAACACCCTCTAAAAAAACCCCGAATAAATTTTCGCGAATAATTAAAATTATAATTTCAGAGTACATGTATCAACGAGGATGTCACAATTCTCTTTCAATAAAAACAAGTTTCCTGTCCTGCATAACATAGAAGTAACTCATACATGTTTACACAGCGGAATAATTTGATTAATAAAACCAATGTTATAATATTTTCAAAATCATCAGGGATTAACACCTGGAAAAAGTCAACATCATATTATAACAAACATAAGGAAATAAACGAGTCTGACTAAAGCAGCTCGACAAACAAACGTTCCCGGAGTTACAACTATCAGAGCATGACCCGGACAATACTAAAACGGAAAATAAACTAGAACGACAAGCCTTCGCCAAGCACCTGAACGAAGCTCCTCAATCTGAAATATTCAACAGTAAGGGTGAGCATCTCAACTATACATTTGATTATACGTTCAAAACAATCAATCCAGGAAACCATAAACATCACCCAACAATTAGCATGTTTTATAAATTACAAAAACCTTTACAATTCACATATTCATAATATCTTACTTTTCATGCTTATAATTAACATCAAACATCGTTAACAATTTAGTATCAATACATGCATACAATCAATCAAATACAACATTGGAAAAATCATCCATTCATGTCATATTCAATGTAATGCAACACACCCATGCATGTGGTACCATTTTACCGCCCCATTAAATCTCGGGTCACGGATAACTCACCGTTCCATTATATCGCGGACACGGCTACCACCTCAACATTCCATTAAATCGCGGACACGTATATTGGCCACCATGTTAATTCCACACAATGGGAATTAACAAATGCAACATGATATGTAAAGTATGTAACACTCAGCATACTATTAACATCAATCAACATATCATGCAACATCAACAACATCAATCATAACAGGATATGGATAGCATGTAATCACTCAGCATACTATCAAACATCGATCATATCAAGTTATAACATAATTCATGCTTGATACATCATCTAAGGCATGGCAATAACATCCCTATAGTGTTTGTATCATAACATACAATTGTTATTCGATACAAATATCAATCAACACTAGGCAATCAACAGACAACATATGCAAAACATATCAAACACTGCACATCAAAACAGGATCACTCCGTACATAACAGCATGCACAGAAAACAAAATTCAGAAAACAACACAGGGGCATCAACACGGGTGCCCGTGTAAATCAACACTGCCCGTGTTGAAATGTGCCCAGAAAACACATTTTTTATCAATACAGGGGATCAACACGGGTGCCCGTGTAAATCAACACGGCCCGTGTTGAAATGTGTCTGGAAAACACATTTTCTGGCAATACAGTGAATCAACACGGGTGCCCGTGTTAAACAACACGGCCCGTGTTGATGAGCGCGGGTCAGATTTTTCCTGAACCTGCAGCAGCTCAGCACAGCAGCCAAACGCGAAAAATGCCAGCCAAAACGCGCATTTCGGTACCTAACGACATTGATTTTGTATAACTCAAAACAACACATCAATTCCCTAATTACTAACAATTATCATAGTAACCTTAAAAGTGATTATTCGTCCTTTTGGGAAATCTGATAACATTGAGGTTATCCCTATAACTTCTAAGGTAAACTCACGATCATATAACATATTCCAAAATCCAACATTTGGAACCTAAACTCCCTAATCGATTCATAAAAATTGGGAACCTAAACCTTTTCTAACAAAGTTCGACCCTAAGGTCATTGATCCCTAAGAACATCTAACAATTGGGGTTCTCCCTACGATTATCCCAAATCAACCGTACTTAAACCCATAAGCAAATATAAATTGAGTGGTAGCCCCCCTTACCTTATCAATTTGCAGCTTTGAACTTTTTGAGCGATGTTCTTCGTTCTTCGTACCTTCAGAGCTCTGCTTCCCAATTTCCCAATTCTGTGTTAACGTGAATAATGAGAAAATAACTTGAGTCCCAAATGTATCCTCATTCCTTTTGCACCCCCACTCTTTTACTAGCAACATCCAAGCCCAATAACTTAAAAACTCAGTATTTTCTTATTTTTTTTATTTCCTCCAACTATTCCAAAGTAAATAATTTCTTTTTATTTTATTAATTATAATAAAATAATTTCCCAATTAAATAAATCAAAAATTGAAACTGGGGTGTTACATTCACCATCAGTGAACGTCGGTGTTATTCTGTTTTCTACCTTTAGTGAACGTTGGTAGTTCACCATCAGTGAACGTTGGTGTCATGTTCTCTTTCTACCTTCAGTGAACGTTGGTAGTCTACCTTCAGTGAACGTTGGTGATTATTGTTTTCTCTTTCTACCTTCAGTGAATGTTGGTAGTTCACCTTCAATGAACGTTGGTAGTTCACCTTCAATGAACGTTGGTGATTATTCTTTTTTCTTCTACCTTCAGTGAATGTTGGTAGCTCACCGTCAGTGAACGTCGATATTGTTATTCTTTTCTCTTCCTACCTTCAGTGAATGTTGGTAGTTTCGCCTTCAGTGAAAGTTGATGTATCCTTTGATCTTTTACCTTCATCTATGAGTCGATATCTTTTTGATATTCTACCTTCAACTATTGAGTTAGTAGTTCACAGTTATATGTCAATAACTTTTATACTGTACTATTTCCTCTTTAGTTGAGTTGATGCTACCTTATCTCTTCTTTGGGTTTTATACCAATAGATTCAGGTCTTTTGTTAAATAGTGATTTATTTTCGTGGTCGGGTTTCTATTTTGATCCTTGTTTCTTTTTCTAAATCCCCAGTGGTGTCTTGCATCCTTTTGAATTTGTTCATTTGCATTCATAATCATAAGAATTGCATGGCATCTTAGGACAAAAAATAGGGCTTGTTTTATATTTAAGTATCTTCAATTGCGTCGACACAAAGTTATTTTGAACCTTCGTATCTCCATATAGAAGACACTTAAATAAGGGCAGTTGTTGTACCCCAATTTTCCCCCCTAATATTCCTCTATCATCTCATCCATCACAATGTAACCAGATCACAAACTAGGGTTTGGGGTTGTTTCTCCTACTGCATTCTGTCTTTAGGTTTGCCTATTAAAATCACCAAGCATCTTGAAGCATCTTGAACTATGTATCTTTGTATATGTATGCTTTTAACTAACCTTAAAATGTGTATATTTTGTCTCTTGGAATATCATCTTGTAGGTCATGGCACAATTGCAGTCATCTCACCATCTCCTAGCACATAGGATCAAAACTAGGGTTTGGATTTTAATCAGGAGATCTTTGGATTTTTGGACAATTCTTGATCCCATACTCCTCTACATGGTCATGAGCATCTATAATTGGAATTTTGATCATCAACTTTGGTTTGAAATTGTTCAATTGATGAAAAGGGGTAAAATGGTCATTTTGTCAAAAGACAGTCAAAATCAGTTGTTGACCAAGTGGAATTTTTGTCAACCATAAATTCAATATCCCTATTCTCATATTTCATGGTCAATAGCAGCCAAAATATCAAGAGGAAGCGTGAATTGGAGATAACTTGTCAAGGAAGTTATTTGAAGTTTTGAAATTTTCTCTAAGTATCCATAGGACTGAATTTTGTTTGGCTACAACATTCTCTATTTTTATTGAAAATGTGAAAAATTTATATGCCTAGAAAGAGGATTAAAAGATCTCCAACTTTGTAGGATTGGCCACAAGTCCAAAAAAGGAAAGGAAAAAAAGTTATGAAGCTTGGAAGTTTTTTGACACTTAGTGAAATTTTGGTTAAAAATGCAAAAATCTGACTTTTTCATGTCCATTTTTTAGTGACCATTTGGACTCAAATCAAAACGTTCGCAACATGAACGTTTAAGATTGAAGTTTTCTCTTCATTTTTCATTAAAGAATCATATCAAATGGTTAAGTGTAGAGAAATATATGGTGATTAGGATTTTGAACTGACTGAATTTTTGTTCAGCACAAGGTAAGTAACGCGTGCTAGGTAGTAATTTCATTAAACATGTTGTGGCGCACATTCATCATCACTTTTCTAAGTGAAATATTCATTATTTTAAAAAATGTCCAACATCAAAGATCAAGCCCTAAATACGAGGAACAACTTTGCTTCAGAAAGTTTCTCCAAATTCTTCCTACATTTTGAGATGTAATTGTGAGAAGTAGGACCCATGCATGCCAAATTTTTGCCCAGCAAGCCATCACGCACGCGCAGTTAGCCCAGCCAGGCCTAACATTTTATCAAACAATTTGTAAGCATGTGTTCATGGCCAAATATCTCATTGATTCATACTTCATTTTGAAAAATTTTGAACATGAAAGTTGGAGTATGAAGTGTCCTCTCCATTTTTGATTCAAAGTTTATGACGTTTCATGCACCATAGAGAGAGATATAAGGGAGCAAAGAGATGTTCATGAAATATCGTATTTGCATGAAAATGCATGGGAATTTTTTGTGCCAACCCAAAGTCTAATTGCTAGCTCACACTCCAACACTTCTCACTTAATCCAAAAGCACGTGATTTGCACCCTCAAGCAATACAAAATGCATCTCACTCTCATTTCCCTCATTTCTCATTTCCCTCACTCTCTTATTCCCACACTCTATAAAAATCAAGGCATTCAATAATCAAAGGGGTTGGTTGGAAGAATAAAAATCAGAAGCTCTCATCTATCTCTCTCCCTCACGAAAACAAGACCTCTTTCTCTCTCTTGGAATTTCATCACCATTGTTGTTAAAGAAAGCTTCTATAATTTTTCAAACTTCTTTGTATCTCTCTTACTCATCATCACTGCATCTTCAAAGCAAGCATTTCTCAAAAGCTAGCTCTTTATTTGAGCTCCAAGCACCATCAATCTCATTTTAAAGGTAGATGATTCATTTTCTCTCTCTTACTACAACCTTGCGTGTTGTTTGAATTCATGAGTTTTTTTTTTGGAAAATGCAATTACATAGTCATAATCCTTGCACTTTTCTGATCAATTTTCATTCTTGGATCGTGGACTTTGGTGGAGAATTGAGGGAGAAAACTTAATCACAAAATTGTTTGTTGTAATGTTCAAATCAAAAAAAGTGTTCATGTAACATTCTTCACATGCGTTTTTCTCCATCATCCATGTATAATTTCATGAAATTTTTTATCCTAGCATGTCCTACTAATTTCTCTTGAATTTTGGTGTTGGAATTTTTAAATTCCATCAAGAATTGCATGAGATATCGTGACATGAAAAAGGTGTTGCAAAACTGAAAAGGCTGTAAAATAGTATGGGATTTGGTACGGACGATGATGTGTCCCATTCTGATTGGACATGGCTTTGCCTTCTTTTTACAACGCATTTTCTCAATAGTAGGTGTAATAGCCTTTGAATATAAATTTTCTTGGTTTCTTTTCTTATTTTCTTTTGATATTTTCTTCACTTCAAAAATTATGAAAAAAAATATTTTAGACTATTTTTTCAGTATATTTTCATATTTTAATTTTAATTTTATTTTTTTATCATTTTTCTTGATTAAATAAAATCATGTACATATTAGGGTTTTATTATTCTTTTAAATCTTTAATTTTATTTTCCTATTTCTATTAAATAAAAAAATCTCTAAAAAATATTTTTGGACTCCTCTCTGAGTTTATTACTTGAAAATATTTTTTTGTCCTATTTTATAAAATTTTTAGATTACAATTTAAAATCATTTAGACATATCATCTTTTATTTGTATTATTTGTGTTGAATTGCGTAAATAATTTCCATTTCTTTTTTCCCTTTGAGATGAAATTCAAGAAAAATATGTGTGATACGGTGGGAGAACTGACTTGAAGGTTTTGCGTTTTATCGCAAATGTCGCGGTTAGAAAGAGTTGCCACCGACTTTTCTTTTATCCAAAAGGAAAGGTGAAAAAGCACATGAAAGACCTTTGAGATTGTTTCTTGAGTTCGGGAGATAGATTATGAAGAGGGAAGGTGCTAGCACCCTTTTCATGCATGGTTTTCCATGGGCTCTTAGTTACTTGCTTAGATCACTTGCTTTGTTTTGTTTGAAATGGTGTTTGGTGTGGTTTTGAAAGTATTTTGAAAAGAGGCCATTCGTTTAGGAAATCTTTGTAATGATTCTCGTTCGTGAGAATGTATACAAAGATGTTTGTCTTTTTGAAAATGTTTTCAATGTTTTGTAAGATGTTTTGAAATGTGTGTGTGTTTGTTTTTGAAAATAGCAAGGATTGTTGTTTAAAATGGAGCAAGTAACTTAGAAGCTATCTACCTACTCAAATGTCTTTATTGTGCATTTTTATTCCTTTGACATTGTTGACTTACCATTGATTTGGTAAGCAACCCTATCTTTGGATGTAAACGGGACGGGCATGGGTCATCGTATAACCATGATAGCAATGTTGCCAAGTATCTTAGCATTTTTGAGGGACCAAGATCATTTTGTTTAGGCAACTTTTTGAATAGCGTCATCGAGGGATTATGATCTTATATTTGTTTTGTTTTTCCAAGATACTTCGCGTGCGTAACATGGTCATTTTATTTTAGGAAACCAAGTGGGAGAAACCCTAAGGGTGCTTGTGTGCAAAATGTATCATTTTCATACTTTTGATTTTGTCTTGTATTTAGGGTTTTCTATTTTGCTTTGTTTTATTCTTGTCATGCAAACCCTAATTACTAATCATGGCATTTAAAGCAATAAATTGCATAATGTAAATAAACTAAGCTATTACAACAATTTTATGGGAGGGGGGAATACAAATTTGAATGGGGATTTGCACAAATATAAAGCTAAATATATTATTACAACCAAATCGAATTTGCGCGAATTAAATAAATATAATACAAATATTTAAAATTTAATGCAATGTTCATGTTAAAAAAAATATTTTATGTCTTGTTTTTGTGTAAGAAAAATATGTAATTTAAACCTAAAAAAGGGAAAAAATAATATTTAATTTTGAAAGGGGATTAAACCCTAGTTTTTATTCAAAAGAAAATAATGTTCTATGTTATTATTTTGTGTATTTTTTGTATAAAAAATAAGAAATAATATTATATGTGAATATTAAAAATTAAATATGTGCAAATATTGGTATTTGTAAGTATAAAAAATGTAAAATGAGAAATATTAAGTATATTTAATTATTTATAAGTTTACTAAGAAAATCAATTATATTTATCAAAATAAACTATTTTTTTCATGTGAGAAATAATAAAAAAATAAAATAAAAGTGTGAAAACAAATAAATCATTTTTTAGGATTTTTTATCATTAAGAATAATAAATAAAAGTATTAAATATAAAAATAAAAAGAAAAAAAATATGAAATATGAAATTGTTAGCAATGGGGGTGCAAAAGCAGATCAGGGGGTGTTTAGTAAAAACAAAAAAGGCCCAAGCAACAAAAAGCCCAGAACTTCATCCCTGTCCTTCGTTCATCTTCTTCGTGCCATTCCCAGTTCAACCTGTATCTTCCTTACGCTTGCATAAAAATGAAAACTCATAACATGAAAAATGTGGCATTTGAGCTCACGATTCCAACCATATAAATTATGTAACCTAACTATCAAAGATCAAAGAGAATTTTGGAATCCCTAAATCGTGACCTAATTTTTTCAGATATTTCAAGCTTCAAATTCTCTTAGCACAAGTAATATAAATGCAAAGTAAGGATATGTACAGCTTCGTTATGATGAGAACTACATTTTTCCTTCACAAATCGTGGCTTGAGGTTGCATGTATGAAGAGATAGAGTTTAAGAAAATACCTCCTTCAACTGGAATCGTGTATGGCAATGTAAGGACTTTAATGGAGGTCTGATGATTGCTTCAGCTTCCTTGAGCTTCCCTGAATCTATTCCAACCCTTATCTTGCTCTAAGGATGGCTGGAACTCCCTGACCAAGTCCAACTGCAAGCTTCCAAGTTGAAAATGGAATATGATGAAACATAGGTTACAGAACCAGGGTGATGGATTGGATTGACTAGGTATCAAGTGTATAAGATGTTTGAATCATTTAAACACAAAACTCACGAGCCAAATGAGAGTTGGCTGAGCTTTTGCAGAAACTGTATGCTTAGGCAGATTTTTGGTGTTTTTCAGTTTGAGAGAGTTCTAGGTTCAATCCAAGCGTGTAATCTCTTATACAATGTTTTCATATTAGTATAGAAGTGATACAAGGTCAGCTCCCGACTAGCTGTGCAAGCCTTAGCCCTTTTGCAACTTTTCTTGTACTTGAAGCAAAGTTGACAAGACCAAACCCACATGCTTGTACCAGCTTGCTTTAGGATTGATATAAGTTTGTACCAATTGCTTGAGACCTGTATAGTTTGCTTGTATCAAGGGGACATGTCCAATGCTCCAAGTTGACAAAGTTGCAAAAGTGCATCTTTATGAAAATGGCAATGAAGCCTTTTTGCCCAAAATGGAAATACAACTTGTGTAAAGTTTCAAAAGCAAGGATAAAGGCTTTGTCAACTGAGTATGCATTTAATTAAGGAGTGTATAGCAAGCTTAGGACCTGTAAAGAAAGAAATAACCAACATAGGTTTGGTTTGCAACTTGATTCTATGTGAAAATGGCTTGAACAAAAAGTGAGAAAATGCCAACTTCCTCTCTTCGATTCTCCCTACTCAAAAATGATCTTAGAGAGTTCTTGGACATTTTCGAAAGCTTGCAATGTGCTATATAATCCATATTTGAAATGCATTTTGAGATACCTCTTGTAACTAGGTGAAAAATTTCCATGAAGTTGGGTCCAAAACCTGTCTATATTAGGGCAAAATTTCACTAAGTTAAGAAGTTCATGACCATGTATTCACAAATTTATAACTTGAGATCCAAGAATCTTTAGGGAAAAGTTTGTGAAACAAAGTTGTAGAATTCATGGAGGACAACAACTTTCATGTTTGGAACTTTTCTTGAATCAAAATGCATCATGGTGAAAAAGTGGTGAAAAGTTGAGAAAAAATAAGAAAATTTTTATACTTAGAAAAATTCTAAGTTATGGAAATTTTCAAATTCAAACCCTAATTTTCAAATTTGGTTTTCTTGGTGAACAAGTTTCATATTTTGACATATCTTGATGAATTATGACTCTTGGTACTTGATTTTGACCAAAAAGTCAAAGTTTGACTTTTTAGTATACAGTTGACTTTTGATCAATTGACTGCAAATTTCATCTGTCAATCCAATGAAATTGAGATCTTTTGAACCATGCAATTAGGTAAATATGATGGCATTAAACCCTTGAAATCATGCTTGAACTCAATTGGTCATTGGCTAGGTTAAAAATCAGAAATTGCCCTTCCTCATATAAAACCCTAATTTTGACCATTTTGCCCTTTTGATGATTTGATCAAATTTCTTGAGGTGTTGTGATCCAAACTTGATCAAATGGTACATATGAGTCTAAAATGTTGATGGATAAAAAATTATGAAGTTTGACTGTAAATTGGCCATAGTTGACTTTATCCTCAATACAGCTGAATTTTAGGTTAACTGTCCAATTGACTGATCAAAAATGTGGTTCAAGGTTTGAAACTTAACATGAGCAATCTTAGGGGTCCAAAATGATGTATGAAAGTAACATGAAGCATTGGTGGTCCAAAAATCCTTGTGCAAACTCAAACCCTAATTTTGGGTTATCAGTGCAAGATGAGGTGACCTGAGCTAACCAAACCCTAATCTTGTCTTGAGTCCAAGAAGTTTTGTGAGAAAAGTCTTGATAAATGAGAGGGAAAATTTTGGGGTACAACAATATGCTTTCTGATCACTAGAGTTTTCTTGACATTTAGGTTATTTTGCATCAAATTTATTTGACCTTTGAATCTAATTGATTAATTTGTGAACTTAATTTCCTTTTTTAGGGTTTTTGCTTGAACATTCACAATAATATATTAAAAGTTCTAACTTACCATGCCTATAAAATCATAGATGAAGTTGTTTGGAGTACTTGAACATGTTGAGGCCATACAAATCATTTTTCTGGAATTTTACAATGTGATTTCATATTTTTCACAAATTATTTCCCAAAACCATATAGTTTAAGGCTTAAACTTGCTAGTTTCCAAGTTTGCATTTCTAAAGCAAATTTCCACCTCAATCCATGGAATATAAACTTTATTTCTGACTTTTGTAGGACTTTAGGAATTTAAGATTTTAATTTCATAATTTTTCAAGTGATTTTCATATTTTAAAACTATTCTTGACTTAGGTGTGCATCTAGGGTTTTCCTTTTGAATAATGTTTGTAAATTGAAAGCTCTTGTACATGATTCTTGTTTAATTCTTAAAATAGAATGTGGCACTGACTTGAGACATATTTTGAGACAAATTCTTTAACATCATTGGGTCTTGGGTGTTGATAGGTTGATAAACCAAATCTATTAAAATGGACGAATGATGTTGATGATATTTGAAACTCTAATCTCTTTCCCTCTTCATCTTATCCCCCTTTCATATTGTATTACATGTTAAGGGATTATGATCTCTATATCATTTATCAAAACATGAAGTACATATATTTCTATTGACCGACCTAAAAATAGGTGCGACTTCTACATAAGTCCACTTACGATTGCTTAACATAGCGGTAAATTTTGTCCCGATTTGAGAAAATGATCATTCGTGGCTCAAACCTATATTTGCAAGCCCAAGTGTGTTAATTTGACCCCTTTGATCCAATAACCTTGAGATTCATTGTTATGAGGCTTTTGTTCTACCAATCCTCCAATGGATCTTCATCAATTTTGGTCAACGCAGATCACTTAAACATCGTTGATCATTAAATGTTGCCTTGAGGATTATTAAATGGATAATATACTTGACAAAAAGCAAATGCAACTTGTTGTTGAGAGGTTTTGGTTCTACCAATCAACTAATGAGTTCCAAATGCAAGTTTCAAGATGGTCATCCAACTAACCATTAACTTCTAACAATTGACTTTATTTTATGCTTTTATTTTTATGCTTTTACTTTATGTACCATTTACTTTAGCATTTACAGTTCATGCTATTTTCATCTTTGCTAACTTGAGCATTTACTTTTATGCCATTTCCATTTTGCTCACTTTAGCTTTTCTTTTATTTCTGAAGATACTTAATAATCAACTTAAACCATAAAAAAACATTAATGATACTTGGATTATTTGGTTACTATCCTTGGTATTATGGAGTATTGGACTTCTTGGACTTAAGATTAGAGACCTTGGCCTAAGTTGGAGACCTTGTGACCTTAATTGATATTTTGTCTGGAGTTCTTGAGGTTTACCTCAAGACATTGGTTGGTTTGCTTGTTTTGTGTGCAGGTTATTGTGATTACATACTTTGTTTGTAATCTGGAATTCACCCATATACAGCCGTTACTCTGCCCAATTTTTATGAAGACTTAATACACTTGAAGTTTGGTTCTCTCAAGAGGTCTAGTATCTTTTCTTTCTTGGTTTCAATTTAAATAATGGGAATTCTATCTTGAATCCTAATTTCAAGTATTAGCTTCTTGTTGATTAGATGGTTCTTCTCCTTAGCTTTTACCTTACGCTTTAGGATAGTTCCTTCATCTCCTCTCATCTTCTTTAATTTCAAAAATCTTCTCCCTCCTTTTGAAAACTCTTCTTGTTTCTAAACTTGAATCACTTTCATAATAAACTTGGACTTAGGTCCATGCATTTTCAAAACATTTTCATAAACAAACTTTAATCAACTTAATAATACCTTGACATTTTTGTGAGAAGACTAAAAGTCAATCAATCTCATTCAAACCATTTTGCCACTTTGGCTCTTATCTTTAAAATTTTCTCAAAAGATTAGACTCTTGTCAATCCTTGTAGTTATGCAAACAATTATACTTCTATAATATGTAGTGAAGAGAGATATTTTCCACTTGGGTGTTGAGTGAGACATTGTTAATTTTAAAATCCAAGCCATATCTTCTACTTTGAGATGATGCTGATTCTCCTTTCTCATGATTGTGGGTAGTAAGTATGTTTTCCACACGGACAATGACGACGATGCCTTATCTCATAAAAAAACAAACACACTTGTGTTTTAAAATTTTTAAAGAGGAACTACGTGTACCCGGATTCCCTATTTCATGAAAGGTGGTACGTAGGCACTAAAAATACACAATCGCGGCGGGTGCAAAAATCATAAAAAAATATTTATTTTCTCATCTTCACCATCCATTTTTATACAACATTTTATAGGAAAAATATACATAGTTTACAAAGAGGTTCCTGCGGAGTACCGTAGATGATTAGGGTGCTAATACCTTCCCTTTGCATAACCAACCCCCTTACCTTGAATCTTTCCCCCTCTTTTTGGGTTATTCGCTCTTTTCACATTCCTTTGGAAACAATAAAGCATTGTGGTAATTTTTATTTTGATCTATACAAGTCTAGTCAATCAAATGGATTAGTCTTAATCATTTATACCGCTATACCTATCACCAATCGGGTCATTTTAACTCTAGCCATCACACTCAGATGGGAAATTCAATAGATAGGCATTAATAATGCCTTTCTCAATGGGAATTTGCAAGAAGAGGTATTCATGGATCAACCTCCAGGGTTTCAGACCTCTGATTCTACAGTAGTGAGAAAACTCAAGAAGGAAATATATGGCCTCAAGCATGCCCCACGTGTATGGTATGAAAAATTGCACCATGCTCTACTTCAATTTAGCTTTGTGTCTGATAGATGTGATCCTTTTCTCTTTGTCTATAACCATCATGAGGTCACATTATATGCCCTAGTTTATGTGGATGACATTCTTCTCACTGGATCCTCTCCTAAACTCATTCACGCACTCATTGATAAACTGCATGATAAAGTTTTCCCTTAAGAAGTTGGGGACTCCACGATATTTTCTGGGCATTGAAGTTCATCACCAGGCACATGGTTCTCTCTTACTCACTCAAACCAAATACATCAATGATTTTCTTGCCAAAGTAAACATGGTTGAGGAAAAAGGTGTGGCTAATTCCATGTTCAGCCAATGCAAACTCAGCAAGCATGGCACGAATACGCTATCAGAACCCCTTCTCTATTGTTCCACTGTGGAGGCCTTACAATATGTCACTCTCACTCAACCAGACATTGCTTTTAAAGTCAACAAAGAATGCCAATTCATGGCATCTCCATTGGAATCACATTGGCCTGCTGTCAAATAAATTTTGCGTTACTTGAGTGGCACGGTTTCGTATGGTCTTCGTCTTCATCCAGCCATGGATCTCAATCTCTTATCTTTGCGTGCCTACAATGACTCAGATTGTCTAGTGATCCTGATGACAGGAAATCCACATCAGAATCATGTGTATTCTTGGGACCAAACCTCGTCGCATGGAGTTCCAAAAAGCATGTATTAGTGGCACGATCAAGCACTGAAGCTGAATACTGTGATTTGGCTCACACCACCACTGAACTACTCTAGATTCAATCCCTCCTATATGAGCACACAATCAAAAATGCCATTTCCACCCTTCTCTGCGATAAGAATAATGCAATTATATTTGCTCACAATCCAGTGCTCCACGCTCGAACCAAACACATTGAGTTGGACATATATTTTATGCGTGAGAAGGTGATTGCTAATCAACTCCAAATTCTACATGTGCCAGCACACACGCTGCTAGCTAATGCTCTAAATGAGCCACTTCCTACTACCATATTTTTCTCTTTTCGTGACAAACTCAAAGTGTTTTTTTCCGATCCCCATGAATTTGAGGGGTCGTATTATAAGAAGGTCATGAAGCTTCACATGAGAAGCTTACATGACCATGATATAGCTAAGTGTAGAGTAATATTGCCATAAATAGTTAGAATAACTAACTCTCAAAGTTAGTTACAAACACCATGCATATGTATAAAGAGATCATAATCTCTATTGGATCAATAATGAAGAATGCAAGTTAAGTTTGTTTAGAACCATTCTCTCTTCATTCTAAGAAGAACAAATTTTTAACATGTAAATGATTCCACTTTTAAGCCGATAGTATTTTTTACTAAATATCTCAACTTTTTCATATATCACTTTTTATTTATATTTTTTTTCTAAAGTGAGTATTATTGTGAATGATATTGTATCACTAAAAGAATTGAATTAGGTAGTTCATACAAACTGTTTATAATAGGGTGGATATGAATTTTTTTTTTTTGGACAAGTTTATGAAAGAAAAATGATTTTTTTTAATTTTTGAAATCAATGTATCTATTTAGAGAAGAGTGTGGGAATTGCTTGTTTATCACATATCTTATCCTTTAAACTGACCAAATCTAAATACTCATAATCTTCTTAAGTAAGTTTCTAAACTAGTTACTTTGTATATAAATTAGTTAATTTTATCATCTCAGTCTTGATTTTTTGAGTGTGTTCTCTTTGTGATTTAAAGAACTCTTTTTTGATTAATGTAAAAAATTTAATTGAGTCTAATTCAATTCTATAAAAGATTATATATGATAGTAGAAACGTGATAATTAAGAAATGTGATTTGACATAATTCAATCTTATAAAATTAATTTATTAAATAAAAATTACTCTCACTTATATAAATATATTCATGCTATATATTATACAAAGTGATACTCTTAATAACATTAACTATTGACATCTTCAAATAATCTTTAGTCTTTCTCAACCTAAAACATTGAAACTTGATTTTGTTCAAGAGATTCTTTCGAAACTTTGAAACTTGTTTCTCAACCTATGATATTGAAACTCTAACAAAGCTATAGTCACATTATCTATGCATAAAGATGAACTAAAAATAAAATGCTCTAAGAAAAATTACGGTTGACACAAGTCCACGCCTATACATGATTAAACAATAAGCTATATGGACTATCATTGTCTAATCAAAAAAGTTGCACGAAATAAGAGACAAATACCAAAACTAGGTTCTTTGCACCAATTTAAGAAACCTAATGTTAGTTAAGAATAGAGTGTGCAATGCACCCATAAACACTACATAAACAGCGACCCAACACCCGTTTTGTCTTCCAACAATGTTAGATTTGCTATGTTTCCTCAAGAGATTATTGTGTCTTTTTCTAATAAGGTGGTGTATATTGCCATTAACATCAAGGCATTATGGTTCTAGTTTTGTTTTCATGTTTGGGATAATCACTTTCTTAGGAGACATTAGGATTGGAAATTGAATTTTATGCTTTTTATTAGTTCATTGCATCTTCTTGTTTGTTGGACAAGTTTTCTCATAGCACTAAACGATAAAAGATATCACACGCGTCACAAGTAGAAACTAAGAAAACATAATTTATTTAGTATGTTGTTTGTTTTATCTTGGATGTCATTTTAGATTATATCACAAAATAAATGAAATAGTTTAAGTAATTTTTGATATTATGTGTTGTGTATGTATGCTTTAGAATTTATTTTATTATATATTATGGATTTTTTAAAATATTTTGGTTCTATATCATTTGTTTTAAAAGATAAGCTTTCAGTTCATCTTTTGGTTAATTTTAAGAAACCAACAGAAAAAACTTTTCGATAAAAAGGTTAGGAATTGAGCGTTTTTTATACAAATTTATTAGGTTCAGAAACACATTACAAACACCTTCCTTAATAAATTTAGTTAGAGGATGGATCTAAAATTTCTCTTTTGTTTCTCTTAAGATCTTCTAGTGCGTTAAATAAAAAGAGTAAGGGGTAGAATTTATAATTAATCAAGATCATGAAAAATCAATTTTTTATAACATCTTTGTAACTCTTGTTACAACTATTACATAGTGGATTAGAGAGTTGTTCGCGCCTCTAGCCATAAATTAATTTGGGTTAAATTGGATAAACAAATATCAGTTTGTTTGTTCATTTTCGTCAATTGTCTTTTTCTTTGGTTATTGTGTAATTGCATCGATTTCATTTTTTGAGGAATGATATCGATTAATGAAAATTTAAACTAAGTCAAAGTATGTATCGTATTTAGAGAAATGAAATCGATCAATGAAATTTTAAACTAAATCAAAGTATGTACCATATTTCGAGGAATATCATTGATAATTGTACTTTAAATTAAGTCAAAATATGTACCATACAAGGAGGAATGACATCGATTAATGGAATTTTAAACTAAGTTAAAGCATGTATCGTACCTCGAAGAATGACATCAATCAATGGAACTTTAAACTAAGTCAAGGTATATAGCGTACTTAAAGGAGGGAAATCAATCAATGAAACTTTAAATTAAGTCAAAGTATGTATCGTACTTCGAGAAATAACATTGACCAATGAAACTTTAAACTAAGTCAAAGTATGTATCGTACCACGAGAAATGAAATCGATTAATGGAACTTTAAACTAAGTCAAAGTATGTACCGTACCTCGAGGAATAACATCGATTAATGGAACTTTACACTAAATCAAAGTATGTATTGTATCTCGAGGAATGACATCGATCAATAGAACTTTACACTAAGTCTAAGTATGTATCATGCCTCGAGGAATGACATCGATCAATAGAACTTTAAACTAAGTCAAATTATGTATCGTGCCTCAAAGAATAACATTGATCAATGGAACTTATAGAGATACATACTTCAAGTGAGCAAGTATCAATTGAAACCTTGATTTTTTTCTGGAGACAACAAATTTAGGGTGTGAAAAGTGAATATGCGGTCAATTTTAATCCAAAAAAGTGTGAGCATGCGTTGAAAGTCGAGTCATTGATCTCGACAGGCCTAACACAAGTAAATAATTCCAAGATGATGGATAATCCAATGAATGCTCTTATTTTATATCTCAAAGATAAAGTCTTAGGGGAAGTTACAAGGGAGAACACTGTGACATAATGCAGGTGAAGGTCAAGTTTTTGTATGGTATAGTCAAAGTTTATTGTGGAATAATTGACATATTTTGATGAAATCCTTGATGAATTGAAAAATATTAAGGTGAAACTTGATTATGAGGAAATTTCTCTACTCTAGTTAGGTTCATTACCTAAACCCTTTGAACATTTTAAGGATGATATTTTTTGTGGTAAGGAAGGAACTATCTCCATGGATGAGGTTCAATCAGCTATTAAAATGCAAGAGTTAACAAAGATGAAAGATTTGAATATTAACGATAGTAGTGAAGACTTAAATGTCTCAAAGGGAAGAAATAAGAGTAGAGTTGAAGTCTAAGTGTAAGTGTTTTAATTGTCACAATATCGGTCACTTCAAGAAGGATTATCCATACACAAGTGATGTAACACCCTTATAATTCCTAATGAATATTATAATTAAGTAGTTAGAGTAATTCACCAAAATGGCATCACGTGATTCATAAAACACCTTACATGTATGTCTTACTCCGTAACATGGGTTCTCAAATAATTTCAAAACATTTACTATGCAGTGGAAAGTCATAGTTCAACTTCTTCATTAACATTACATCAAATACTTCATTATTCATGGTTCAAAATTTAAAACAACTTAAATACCATAAAAGATAGTGTAAAATCTTATAAAAACAAAAAGCATGACAACTTATAATCAATCGTTCCCGACCCCAATGTTACATATCAGAGCAAGACCTCCTAATAAATCAACAAAAAAGAAACAACACACTCCAAGCTATCTTCCAAGCTTCTACGAACTACTCCTGATCACCTGCGTATTATCCACGTGGAAGCAACATTCAAACAGAAAGGGTGAGTAAATCATAATCATAATAAAAGACATAAGGAATAAATATATTAGTTATGGCACAACAACAAGAAACCACACTTCATTACATCCTCATGTTACACTCACACCATCATATACTCATATTGAACACATCACTATGCCGTCATGTCAACACACATCATCAAACATCAGAATTAGCATCACATTATCATTATTATATAATAAATCATTATGCAATGTTACATATAATGCAAATGCACTTCATTAGACTCATGCACGTGGTACTAAAACTTTACTGATGACTCAGTCATCGTTATCTCCATAGATCCTCACCAATAGGATCAATTCTCACTTGGAACCAGAGCACTGAATGTGAGAGAAACACAAGAAAGGGAAGTTTGAATTGGGTTTCCCCAAATAAAATATTTTTGTTGGGGCCAAACCAAGTATGCTTAGAACATAAAACAGTAAATGAACACAATGATTTTTATCCTAACAAGGACTTAATCCACTATAACCAAACTGATTACAGAACAACCCACAATAAGTCTGGTCAACCTTATTGGCACCCCTAATAAGTCTGTCGATCCTTACTGTAAATCCACTCAAGCCGCGGGAGGAGTCTTCTTGAGCAAAGACCTTATCTCAGTCTCTTAAGGTTTCATTCAACAACAGTTGAGTACTTTCAGTGTATTACAGATTTGCTTCTTATAAGCGAATCACAAAGACTTTTCAGTATAATGAAGAACACCTAAGTGTTCTACTACAAGATATGAGTAGAATCTCCTTGCTTATTTATAAAAATATACACAGATGATTTCTCTATAGAGTTTTCTCAACTCTTTCGTGTAGTTTTGTTGAGCTTGATTTGAACTGATAGATTTGTCGTTGTAATGTAGTTTGTTACTTTTCTTCAGCTTCCAAGTTTTCCTTTTATAGCTTGTAAAAGAGATACGTTGAAAGGGTAGAACAGGAAAAATGAAATCTAGTTGTTTGTTCTCAATGTTTATAATGAGAGTAGTCAATGTCAAGTACAAAAGAACTGTTATTGTACCACTCTAAAAGAGTAGAGGCCACAGTCACTTTATGTACCTTTTGTACACTATCACATGTTAACCATTTTGGACTTTTCTTCTTGATCTACAGAGGCTTCAGATATTTGAATGTTGAGTGTTGAATATTTTTGTAGAATAATCTCTCTTAAGCCTTAGAACCTAAGTCTTATAGTCTTCAAAACTTGTAACATATAACCTTGTCTTCAGAGTGTTCAACACTTGGTTGTAAGAACTTCCTATTATTAAGATCATTAGAACTTGTTCAACACGAAGTTGTCTTCATAATCTTCAGAACTTTTAACACAAAAGTAAAGCTTTAGAAGGCCTCCAAAGCTAAACCACAAAGCAACAACCAGAACTTCTTGTACTAACTTTCCTAAGACATGTTACAAAAGATCATTCTGAACCTTGACTTTAATGAAACATGTAACCACATGTTTTTCTTCAATAGTGTATGTTCAGAACTTAATGACGTCACACGCCTTGTACCAGAGTCAGAATATTATAGAAGTAACTACACACTAGATGAAATCATTAGTGTATACAATTGTTCTCTAAGATAACATGTGAAATTATCATCAAAATCTCAAGGCCAGATCTAGGAAACACTGCTTATTCTAACAATCTCCCCCTTTTTGATGATGACAAAACCATGTATTTTGATAGAACAATTTATATAAGGTAATCACCGTAACCAAAAAGTTTAGAGTTAAGCTCACAACTCCCCCTAAATTTGTTAAACTCAAAATTTTATTTAAGCTTGTTTAGATTCTCCCATTAAGCCTAAGACTCACAAAACAAATTTTGAGTATTCAGAATATAAGAATAGAGAAGTAGCACTTCCCTATAGCAACTCATCAGAGTGTGACTATAACGCCTGGTCTTCATCTCAGAACCTAGTTTCTATCAGCACTTGATGACTTAGAGATAGATATTCATTAGAATATTTCAGGCGGATATTTTTTCTTTGACAAAAGATGACTTAGAGATAGGCTGATGACAACAATGTTTTGACAAATAAGACATATCCTAAAGAAGACATTAGAGTACTAGGACACTAGCTTAGTTCAAACACTTTGCAACTCTCATCAAACAAAGCATTTTCTCTTGTGAGTTGAGCCTTTCGAACAATCTTGATTACTTCATCTAATTCAAGAAGTTTAGATAGGACAAGCCCATAAGGAATGAAGTATTTTTTAGAGTCTCTGGAATACGCGATTGATTCCTTTAGATGATTGAACATGATAGCTAACAGATTGACTGGTATATTGTTGAGAAGGCGGTAAGAGTAGGCACTTATCCCTTGGAAACACATCATCCAGATCTTCTCCTCTAGGATGAAGGTTTGTTAGCAAGAACCGAAACCAGATTCTAGTAAGAGGTTTTAGGTTGTCTGGATTATTGGGTTCATACCCATGGGAAGTATCATGAATGGTTGGGAAAATATCGACATCCATGAAATTAAAACTTCCATGATCAAAGGAGTTAGATTTAGGAGGACACCTAATTGCTTCAGCGATGGAGGAGCGAGTGATAACAAAAGGAATACCATAGATACTTGATTTAATGTAGCTTCCATCACTACTAACAGATGCATAGATCCAGAAGTTCTTCACAATATTAGGGTAGATGGGACCTCTTAGCATAGCAGCATAATGTAATACGATGGGAGAACTGACTTGGTTTTGCTTTTATTGCAAATGTGCGGATAGTAAAACTTGCCACTGACTTTTCTTTTATCCAATAAGGAAAGGTTGAAAAGAACAGGAAAGACCTTGAAGATTTTGAGCTCGGGGGGTATGTTATGAAAAGGGAAGGTGTTAGCACTCTTTTCATCCGTAGTTATCGACAAGCTCTTAATCGATTATCTCACTTTTTGAAAATTGCTTTGTGTTGTGTGTTTAAAAAAATATTTTGAAAAGTTGCAAATTGTAAAGATAACTTTGTAATGACTTTCGTATCGGTCCTCGAGAATGCGTACGAAGTGTTTGTTTGAAAATATTTATTGGAAATGTATGAATATGAGAAATGTTTTATTTTGAAGAGCTTTGTGAGAAAGCAATTAAGATCTACCCTACTCAAGGTCATTCTTGTAATTTTCCTCCTCCTTTAGATAGCGCTATCTGTACCATTAGTTAGTAGGAATCCTTATTGTTGGATGTGAAGGGACGGGCGAGGGTCATCGTAGTCATTGAAGGCAACTCGTAAGGACGCTTAAGCAATTTTTCGTAAGGGACTAGATCATTTACTAGAAAGAAACATTGAAGGGTCATTAAGGGACTATGATTTTTTACATCGGAGGGACTTTGCTAAAGCGTCCCCACGTTCGAGGGACATGACTGTTTTTCGAAGGAAACAAGGGAGGTTACCCTAGAGGTATGAGTGTGCGAGTGATTTGTTTTCAGTTATTTTATCTTTGAGATTAGGGTTTTTTTATCGTTCGTTTTAGTCTTTCCATGTGGAAAATAAAGATTCCTACGCTATTACATGGCCTTGGGACATATACAAAAATCTAAAAGCAGAAAGTAAAAGAAACCTAAGCTATTACAAACCGGGAAACAATTACATAATCGAGAAAAATGCGAGAAATAAAATTATGTTCGTGAAAGCACATTCAATCTAAAAAATGGAATCGAAGGAAAAAGAAATGTTTTTGTTATTTTTTTTATAAAAAAAATGATTTGTGATTAATTAATTAAAAAAGACTTAAAACCTAACTTATTTTTAAAAAAAAAGGTCAATTAATTTAATAAAATAACTTAAGAGTCTAATTAATTTTAATTAAGAAAATTAATTAATTAAATTAGTTAATTAAAAAAGGGTGATTAAAACTAAACTTAATTAATTAACCTAAACTAATATTTTAGTATTAAAATTAAATAATAAAAATAAATAAATAAGAGAAAAAAAGAGAAATATAAAAAAGAGATTTGGGCTTGCTTGTAGAGAAAAGGAGGGGGTGCAAACTGCAAAAGAGGTCCAGGCCTACTGACTTAGTGCTGGATCCAGTGCGTTCAACCCTAGGAGGTTCACCATCTACTTGCAGATTTGGAGGTGTTGGATCAGATCTTATGAAGATCTTATGGTGATATGTGGTTGGGCACATCGTAGGCTTGTGAGATACGCTGCATGTGATCACTGAAATAAGAAAATAATGAAAAAATTTGCCAAACCAGGGATCGAACCCGTGCTCTGGGATAGTAATGTCGTAACGCATATTTTAACCACTGGGGGTGGTGATACATCCGATGATATAAATGAAACAAATTAAATATAACATAAAATTAATGCATGGACCAGAGAGGCGCCGGAGCCCTAGCTCCGGTCGTCTTCTCCGGTGATTCTTTTTCTCAAACCTACAAAATAGACACAATTATGAATCCAAGGGTACCCTACCCCCCTAACTTAAGCCTTGCGAGTCCAATGGGACCATTGTTTTGGCTGATTCGCACTAATTTGTGAGGTATCATAAAAATATCATGGATCAGACCAAACATGGAAGTTATTGATTTCGGTAGCATGGAGGCCAGACGATGATCTTAGCCTGTATAAACACATCCCAGGAACATATTAATAGTGTTAGCATGTCTTAAAATAATATGAAAATCGACATATGAATTTGAAAAAATAATGAGATCGGAGATGTATGCGCGCGGGTTTTGTGAGCTTTGGATCGTTAGGTTTGATCCATTCTTATTTTGTAGTTCTCCTGGAATCGATTGGCAATGTTGGGAAGCTTGGAAGGTGGCTGCAAGCTAGGGTTTCAAGATTGCCCTAGTTTGATAATTTTTGAGATTTTGTAATCTTGTTTCTTGCACAAGGGTTTCGTGGCTTGCTTGTCTGAATGCATGAGATTATATAGCTTGAGATTAGGTCAAATAAACATGGGCTTAGAATTGTGTAAGAAGCTTTGTCTTTTATCTTATTTAGTTTGAATTTAAAATAACTAAAATAAAAATAAATAGAGTAAAAAGGTAAATAGGTGCATGAAGTAGATATGGGGTTCATTATAAGTTTCACAACATGTTTGGACCTTAAAACATCAGCCTACTAGCCCAAAAATTCAAGTTTGGTAACTTTTGGTTTCATTATTTTGCTCAAAATTCCCTAACTTGCACCAATCATAACTCTCTCAAGTTTTGTGATTTGAAGGTGATCTTTGATTTTTTGGAAAGCCCTAGATGTCCTTTACAATCCCTATTTTGATAATTTTTGCATTTGAAGACTTTATCTTTATGTAAGTTGCCTTGACAAAAAGTGTCTTTTTGTTGACTTTTGAAATGAACTATAATGTATTGACCCATATCTCTCAAATGAAACATTTTTTGGACTTGAGCTTAGAGACACGGAGTTGTAGAGAATGAAATTTCCTTTAAAATAAGCGTTGGTTAAGGAAAATCTGATGAAGCATATGAAAGTTATGCTTGGTCAAAGTTCAATTGACTTCTCCTTAAGAAAACCCTAATTTGGAAATTTTGACTTTTGATAAATTGAGTGCTTTCTTGATGAGTCATGATCAAATGATGAATATGACTTCAAAATCTTGATGTTGACCTAAAATCTTTAAATTTGACTGTATGTTGACCATAATTGACTTTTTGTCTAAGGCATAAAAATTGGTATGAGTATTCTTTGATACATATAAGAGACCATGAAATCCACTTGAGGCATTAGAAACCAATCTTCCTTGAGACAAGTGAAACCTTAGTTGTAAGTCCGTTGCCGAGGAGGAGAATTTGTCTGATCACTTCTTGAGCATTTGAGAACCCTAGGAGATTGTCTTGAATAAAAACGGGAGGAAAATTTTGGGATACAACACATAACTTATCCAACCCTGACTTTCCATACACATGTTGACATGGCCATCATTAGACATGCTATTAGGCTGTTTCTCAAGAATTACCTCTAGAAGGTTTTCATATCCATGAAACGTCTGAATCGCCATATGATACAAGAATTCCTAGAGAGGACTGAAGGGGGTGAAGAGAGAACAATAATTGAAACTTGAGGAGAGACTACATATGATGGGAGACATAAAAAGACACGAGAATGTTTAACAGTTGAGATAATTGAGTTACTACAGAGTAATCAATCTTTGAGACACCCAAGACAATCAATGTTTGATGAGAAAGAATCAAACGACTTCACATACTTCCAAAATGAAAGGTTATTAACGAATAGTGCATGCCATTAATTAGGGTAGGTCATGCACGGGAAATATTTTTAATTTGACCGCTCAATCTCTTCTTGTTATTTTAGTCAAGAGACAACAAGAAATATTTATCATATATTCCAAAAAAAGTTAATTGCTCCAAGATAGCTTATGAGATACATCCTTTTTAATTTAAACATTTCCTGTCAAGATAGCTTCTAACTGGTAGAAATATCTATAAGTACTTTGATGGAAGGCGTATAAATACTGACCTGATATATCTTGATTAACGTGAGGTCACTTTCGTCATCCACCTTGTTTCAGAGTCTGATTAATAGAGGCTCTTGATTGAACATATTCTGAACATCTTTCTTCTTGTTCTTCAAAAACAGCTCCATTACTTTCAGATTATAATCTCCACACCCATGAGTTTATCGGCTTGCTTTGACTTTTTAGAGTCAAGCTTATCATCAAATGTAACATGTATTGATTCCTAGAAAAGATGTTTCAGTGTTATATACTTTGTAGCCTTTTGAGCTTTCAAAACATCATAACATGATACCACTTTGAGCATTAGAATCAATAAAGTTCATATTTTCTTTTAGAGATCAGGATAAAACAAGAGCATTCACTTGATGAGGATAGGAAATATTAGTTTCTTGTTTTTCCACAACACTTAGCAAGTCATTTTAGGAATAGGTCATATGAAGACATTGTTCTGAAAATAACATTCTATGCTTATATCCTTTTCCCGGAAGTGCTTTTCTATATTGGAATGACAAGGTTTGAGTTTTTATCTCAAATAACACTTGAGTACAGAAGGTGGTGAATACAAAATGTGACACATCCTTGTGTTAGAGACACTTCACTTAAGTCCACTTGTTGTAGTTATTTAAAATAATTAATTGTTGTACCCAAAAATTTTCCCTCTCACTTATCAAGAATTTACTCACAAGATCTTCTTGGGCTCCAGACTACACTAGGATTTGATCAGCTCAAGACACCTCCTCCAGCACTGATGACCAAAATTAGGGTTTGAGTTTGCATAAGTATTTTTGAACTTCCAATGTCCCATGTGACTTTCATGGATCATCATGGACCCCCAAGGTTTATCATGCCAAGTTTCAAGCCTTGAATCACATTTTTGCTCAGTCAATTGAGCAGTTGACCTAAAAATCAATTGTATTGGGGAAAAAGTCAACTATGGCCAATTTACAGTCCAACTTCATAATTTTTTATCCACATAAACATTTTAGACTCATATGTATCATTTGATCAAGTTTGGATCACAATTCCTCAAGAAATTTGATCAAATCCCCAAAAGGGCAAAATGGTCAAAATTAGGGTTTTGACTGGAAAAGGGTAATTTCTGATTTTTGACCTAGCAAATGGTCAATTGGTTTAAGGAATGATCCTAAGAGTCCAATTGCATCATTTTTACCTAATGAAATGATTAAAAACATTGCAAGTCCATTGGATTGACAAATGAATTTTTTGCAGTCAACTGATCAAAAGTCAATTGTATACTGAAAAGTCAAACTTTGACTTTTTGGTCAAATTCAAGTACCAAGGATCAAAATTCATCAAAACATGTCAAAATTTGAAACTTATTCATCAAGAAATCAAAAAGTCAAGATTTCATTTTGAAAAGTCAAAATTTCTAAAACTTAGAAATTTTTCTAAGTGTTGGAAATTTCATATTTTTTCATAACTTTGAGTCAAATTTTCACCATGATGCAAGATGATTCAAGAGAAACTTATAACATGAAAGTTGTTGATCTACATGAAATCTACAACTTTGATTTGCATAACTCGTTCAAAAAATTCTTGGATCTCAAGTTATAATTTTATGAACATGTGGTCATGAAACTAAACACTTAGTGAAATTTTGCCCTAATTTGGTCAGGATTTTGACCTAACTTCATGGAACTTTTTCATATAGTTCCAATGGGAATATTAAAAAGCAATTCAAATATGTGTTCTAGAGAACATTGCAAGATTTACAAAATGTCCAAGAACTCCTTGAGATCATTCTTGAGTAGGGAGAATCGAAGAGATGAAGTTAGGGTTTTTTCACTTGAATTACAAGCCATTTTTGATGAACACATGAACCAAATCCATGATAGGCTGCATGATCTTTGCTTTGCAGACCTCAAACATGTTTTTCACTCCATAATTAAATGGTTACACAGCTATTATAGCTTTGATCAAAGCATTTGAGCTATTATCCAAGTTGCATTTCTATTAATGACACAAAGTAACATTGCCATTCTTGTAAAGAAAGCTTTTTGCATAAAGTTCACATTGAGCCTCTAACTTTTTTCCTCTGATTACACTCTATCCATAAAGTCAGAAGCAAGCTTGTTTAAAGCATAACCACTCTATCTTAGCAAGTACACAAGGCAAGGAAACTTGTTTTGTCAAAAAATCACATGTTTAACTTAAACATGTAAATTTGAATTTTGATCAACTAGAGCACTCCAAACTTGTTACTTATAAATAAACTCACTAGTTGTGAGCTAGGACACGAGATTGAGCACCCTGAAATACACCAAAACTCTCTCAAATCAGAAATTGCCCAAAAACTTCATTGTTGCACAGTTTCTGACCTTGAACCTCAAACTCACATTTCCCTCGTGCGTTTCTTGGACTTTTAGTTTCTAAAGCTTACTTACATCAAGTGTAACATATCCCTGTACCTGTTTCATTTCTGTAACATCACCTACCCTATCTTCCATAACTAAAAACAGAGCACTACAGTTGGACTTCTCCAAGTCATTTCAGCCACTCTTAACTCAAGGAAACCATTGCATTAGCTTCCTAGGACCTCTAGGAAGCTAATCTGATCATCACCATCATTTGAAACAAGCTCAAACTCCAAACACGATTTCCAGTTTTGAGGTAAGTTTTCTCAACTTGGAACTCTTCACACAGGTATCATCAATAGTTTATTTGTGAATAAAACATGTAAATATCATTACCCTGAAGCTAACCATGTCCTTAGTTTCCATTAATTTTGCTTGAGCTTAGAGAATTTTGAAACTGAAACTTCTGAAATTTTTAGGGTTCAAATTAGGGCCATTAAATTTCTTGCTTATCTTTAATCTATAGTTTTAATACTTTACATTTCTGGAATCGTGAGAAAATTTTCTACAAGTTTCATGTTTACCATTTTCATTTTTGATGAGAAATAAGCAAGTTGCAGTTGGTCTGGCTGGAGGTTGAAGATGAAGTCTTCAGGGCGCGTTTTGCCATACATATTTATTGTTTTACTTATGTTAACGGATGTATAGCCACCCCAGTGGTAGAAGCGTGCGCCTATAACCTATGGGACATGGGTTCGAGCCCCAGTGGTACCCTTTTCATTTTTCATATTTTTCACTTTCCTGATTTTTGCGTTTTTGGCAAGCGCTGGGCCCCTTTGGGCCTGGCTTGTTTTTGTTTGTGCTAGCTGACCTCCCTGCTGACTATTGGCACCCCTGGCCCAAGTTTGCTTATTTTTTTATTTTTATTTCATTTTTATTTTCTTAAATATATTTTCTAAATATTAAAAATCATAGAAATATAAAAAATGATTGATTTATATTTTGACTTATTTTATTTTTCTCTCAAAAAATATTTTTATTTATTATACTTTATTTATTTTATTAAATAATCTTGTAAACTTAATTAATATTATGTTTTATTTATTTATTTTTCACACCATTTAAAATACATTATTTTTTATATAAAAAAAGGCTAAAAATATTTTATAATGCTATAAATATTTTTAAGATAAAAATAACAACAAAAAAAATACTTTTCTTAAACTTATTTTCTTTTGATTAATTAATAGAACTGAGGTTTTATTTAAAATCTTTTCCTAATAAAATTCAAATTTAATTAATTAGTTTCTTTATTTAATTAGGTTAAAGACAAAATCCCTTTTTCATGAAAATCAAACAAAGATACATTTTCTTTTCATTTTTCATTTTTTGTACATTTATTCATTTTGTACTATGCATTTATTTATTTCCTTGTACATTAATATCAATTCAATATGGTTGTAATATACTAATTAGATTTAAATTCTTGCAATCCACATTCATGAATTTGTATGGAAAGACTAAAATCAATACTTAGAAAACCCCCACTAAATTCAATACTTAGAAAACCCCCACAAATGTTTGTATGGAAAGACTAATTAGGTTTAAATTCTTGCAATCCACAAATGTTGTAATAGCGTAGTAACTTTAAATTTCGCAATTTACCGCTTTTATATAACATGCTAGTAATTAGGGTTTGTATGGAAAGACTAAAATCAATACTTAGAAAACCCTAATTCAAGACAAAAAAACAAGCATGAAAATGATACACTTGCACACAAGCACCCCTAGGGTGATCCTACTTGGTTGCCTTATACAAAATGGCCATATTACGCATGTAAGGTATCTTAGAAAAAACAAAACAAATACAAGATCATAGTCCCTCGATGACACTATCTAAGTTTCCTTTCAAATGATCTTAGTCCCTAAAAAGAATGTTAAGATACGTCACAACATTGATAATCATGGTTATACGATGACCCACGCTCGTCCCGTTTACATCCAAAGATAGGGTTGCTTACCAAATCAATGGTAAGACAACAATGTCAAAGGAAAAGAAAATGAACAAGAAATACATTTGAGTAGGTAGATTGCTCCTAATTACTTGCTCCATTTCAAAACAAACATCCTTGCTATTTTCAAAAACAAATACCTACACTTTCAAAACATCTTACAAAACTTGAAAACATTTTCAAAAGATCAACACCTTTGTATACATTCTTACGAACGAGAATCATTACAAAGATTGCCTAAACAATGTCCTCTTTACAAAATACTTTCAAAAACCACACAAAGCATAATTTCAAACAAAAGCAAGTGATCTAGCAAGTAACTAAGAGCCCATGTAAAAACATGGATGAAAAGGGTGATAATACCTTCCCTTTTAATAATCTACCCCCCGAACTCAAGAAATAATCTCAAAGGTCTTTCTTGTGCTTTTTCACCTTTCCTTTTGGATAAAAGAAAAGTCGATGGCGACTCTTGCTAACCGTAACATTTGTGATTAAACGCAAAATCTTCAAGTCAGTTCTCCTACTGTATCACAGAACTGGCGACTCTGCTGGGGAATATTCTAAAAGTGGGGTTACCTTAGGGCTAAATCACATTTATTTACTTTCATTGTCTGACTTGTATGCTTTACATTATGGTTCTTTGTTTGGGTTTGAATCCTCTACCCGAATTTGGGATACATTATAGGTAAGTAGCAATACATTGTGGAAATTGTGTGGGGTATATCGACATGGTCTAAGCAATAGCTACGTTAGTGCGACATATTTGTGGGTACCGGTAGCCTTTGAGTTAATCAAAGAGAATATGAGGCTGCTGAGTGATGTCATAAAGCACTAATGTACTTATAGAACCTTTACTTGACCAACTTGGCCCTTAGGATGTAGTGAGATGACCGGCTTTGGTGCAGTCCGAAGTTGGTAGATACTCGATGCTACACTCATTGAGGTTTGGTTTCTTAGGATATTTCGGTCGCCATTAAAGAGGCTTGTGCTGAAACAATGACCAAGGAAACAATCCAGTGATATTGAGCTCCTTAGAACCCGATTACTATTACTAGGACAGATTGAGCCAACTAAACTTCAAGAGGGTATTTACCTATAAGACTCCATGCAAGCCTAAACCTAGGAACTTGTTTATTTTGATTGTATATACATACTTGTACATAACATCATGAACATCATAACATCATACACATTCACTAACCATTTCAAGGATTTTGGGATTCATCTTTGTTCTTGTTTTGTAGGATATGGATTCTCTTCGCAGGAAAACTATTCAAGTCAACCTTGTAAGGATCCCTCCACAACTTAAAGATCTAGCTTCAAGGATTTCATAAAACTCTCCATTCACCAAGAGACATGGTCGCCTACTCAACTTGGTCACCTCCAACACAGATGAGGACATGATGAAGGTGCTCTTTCAGTTTTTTGATCCTTTACACCATTGCTTCACATTTCCCGACTATCAACTTGTGCCTACTTTGGAAGAATTCTCCTGACTCTTGAGAATTCCCATTCTCAATCAACTACCTTTCAACGGTATGGAAAAATATCCAAAGCCAGAAGAGATTGCTCAAGCACTACACTTGCACTCATCTGATGTCACAACTCATTGGGAAACAAGGAGTGGTGTCAAGGGTTTCCTAGCAAAGTTCTTGTTTGAGAAAGCCCAAAACTGTTGGAATTCCTTGGATTTGCAAGCCTTTGAGGAAATTGTGGCTCTCCTCATATATGGGATGGTTTTGTTTCCAAATCCTGACCAACTCATAGATGTGAACTCCGTCAAAATCTTTATATCCCGCAATCCGATGCCTACATTGCTAGGGGATATCCTACACTCTTTTCACACTCGCACAATGAGGAAAAGAGGTGTCCTTATTGTAGCGGTAGAAATGTTCAAGACTAAGTCATTAGATTGAATAGACTTTATACAAATCAAAATGAAAATCGCCACTGTGCTTTATTGTTTCCAAATGAATGGGAAAAGAGAGAATAACTCAAAAAGAGGGGGACAAGATTCAAGGTAAGGGGGTTGGTTATGCAAAGGGAAGGTATTAGAACCCTAAACATCTACGGTACTCCACAGGAGCCTCTTTGTAAAATCTGTATATTTTGGCTATAAAAACTGTTGTATAAAAATGGATGGTGGAGGGGAGAAAAGAAACATATTTTTTATGACTTTTGCACCCGTCGCGGTTGCGAACCTTTAGTGCCTACGTACTAACTTTCGTGCAATAGGGGATCAGGGTACACATAGTTCCTCTTTTAAAAATTTGAAACACAAATGCATTGGTTAATTTTATAAGATAAAACATCATCGTCATTGTCCGTATAGAAAACACACCTACTACCCACAATCATGAGAAAGGAGAATTTGCATCATCTCAAAGTGGAGGATATGACTTGGATTTCAATATCAACAATGCCTCACTCAACACACAAGTGGAAAATATCTCTTTTCACTACACATTGTAGAAGTATAGTTGTTCACATCACTACAAGGATTGACAAGAGTTTAATCTTTTTAAGAAAAGTTTTTTTTTTATAGTAAAAACCCAAAGTGGCAAAATGGTTTGAAATGAGATTGATGGACTTTTAGTCTTCTCACAAAAAATGTCAAGGTATTATTAAGTTGATTGAAATTTATTCATGAAAATGTTTTGAAAATGCATGGACCTAAGTCCAAGTTTATTATGAAAATGGTTAAAGTTTCAAAACAAGAAGAGTTTTCAAAAGGAGGGAGAAGATTTTTGAAATTAAAGAAGACGGGAGGAGATGAAGAGACTATCCTAAAGCATAACATAAAATCTAGGGATAAGAACCATCTAACCAACAAGAAGCCAATAATTGACATTATGAGTCAATATAGAATTCCCATTCTTCGGACTGAAACCAAGCAAGCAAAGGTACTAGACCTCTTGAGAGAACCAAACTTCAAGTGTATTAAGTCTTCACAAAAATTGGGCAGAGTAACGGCTGTATACAGGTGAATTCTAGATTACAAACAAAGTATGTAATAACAATAACTTGCACACAAAACAAGAAAACAACCCAATGTCTTGAGGTAAACCTCAAGAACTCCAGACAAAATATGAATTAAGGTCACAAGATCTTCAACATAGGCCAAGGTCTCTAATCCTAAGTCCAAGAAGTCCAATACTCCATAATGCCAAGGATAGTAACCAAATAGTCCAAGTATCATTAAAGTTTTTTATGGTTCATGTTGACTATTAGGTGTCTTCAAAAGGAAAATAAAAGCTCAAGTGAGCAAAATAAAAATGACATAAAAGTAAATGCTCAAGTGAGCGAAGATGAAAATAGAATGAAATGTAAAAAGCTAAAAGTAAATGTTACACAAAGTAAAGAGTATAAAATAAAAGCATAAAATAAAGTCAATTGTTATAAATTAGTGGTTAGTTGGGTGACCATCTTGTAACTTGAATTTGGAACTCATTAGAGGATTGGTAGAACCAAATCTTCCACACAACAAGTTGCATTTGCTTTTTGTCTTGTATATCATCCATTTTGGAATCCTCAAAAGTAACATTTAATGATCAACGATGTTTAAGTGATCCACATTGACAATAATTAATGAAGATCCATTAGAGGATTGGTAGAACCAAAGCCTCCACACAGTGAATCTCAAGGTTATTGGATCAAAGAGATCAAATTAACATACTAGGGCTTGCAAACATAGGTTTAGGCCACGAATGATCATTTATTCGAATCGGGACAAAATTTAGTGCTATGTTAAGCAATCGTAAGTGGACTTATGTAGAAGTCACACCTATTTTGAGGTTGGTCAATAGGAATCTATGTACTTCATGTTTGGATAAATGATATAGAGATCACCATTCCTTAACATGTAGCACAATTAAAAAAGAAATGGATAAGATGAAGAGGGAGGGGAATGATAAGCTAATTTGGATCACTATTTTAAATTTCTTTCATCTTTAAATTCAATCACTCCTCTAGATGGATTAAAGCACTAAACATATCATTAATCCAAAGCACCAAAAAATGAATTAAATAATTCACTATTTGGTAGATTTGATTTAATCAACATTTATCCAACTTCATCTACATCACAAAGTCCATTGAGTTTAAAGAGAAATTGGACATTAAAAATTGCAATCCAAACCAACAATCAAAAGGAGTGAGTAGAAAAACATTTATGGATCAAAACAGCCCTAAAACAAGGCAAAAAATGCATTCTGTTTATGTGTAAATCGATTGCACTATTGTGTAAATCGATTTACACAGTACAATTTTCATAAATCTGCGTGAAATTGCTTCTGTGCAATCGATTGCACTGTTACTGCAATCGATTGCACGCTGTTACAGACAGCAAAATAACATTTTAAAAGGCCAAATTCTTGTTCAAACTTTCCATCAAATACCTTATGATCATGGATCCAATTGAGCACGAAAATTCCATCAAATTATGAGAAAATAACACCATTGGAATCACAAAATAATGCTCAATGAATCAAACCCAAAGATCGACAAGAGATCACATTGTGAAAGATTAATTATCCAACTTACCAGAGGTAGATCTAAAGAATTATCAAAACAACTTCAAGAATTTGCTTCAATTCAACCACAAGAATCAATTTCCCAAGCTTAGATGTAGATAATTGATAAAGAAAAAGTGTTTGGATGAAGGTTTAGCTCAAAGATTAGTAATCTTCAATGCAAAGCTTACTAACTTTTTGAAAATGGAGCTTTGAGTGAATTTGGTAGATGGAGAGAATTGAGAGATTTTTTAGCAAGGTTGATTTGGCTATCAAAAGCTTGAAATTTGAATGAAATGAGGGCTCTATTTATAGAGTTTTAGGATTGGGATTAGTGGTAATTTGGTAATTTATTCTTGGAGCCAAAATTTGAATTAATGATAATTCTTTCAAATATTAGAGCCAAAATTTGAATTAATGATAATTCTTCTTAAAAATGAAAGATTGACACTAAAATTTGAATTAATGGTATATCTTTCAAAAATGAAGAAAAATTGGAGCCAAAATTTGACAAGTTTAAAATTGCTGATTTTTTTCAAATTTTCACGCTGTGCAATCGATTGCACTATAGTGCAAATCGATTTGCATAGTGTGTTTTTTTCAAAAATGGCGCAAAATGCACTATGTTCAATCGATTGCACTCTAAGAGCAATCGATTGCATCAGTGAAAAAAATAAATTTTGTTAACTTTCCTTTGCAAATAGAGATTTTAGGAAAATAATACCAGAAATCCTTATTTGTCAGATGCTTTGACTTGGTACCTACAAAACAAAAATATACAAAGACAAAGACAAACATATTTTATATTTTGATTAGAAGTTAGTCAACAACACATATACAAAATACACTACTAGGGTGCTTGGAGATTCCTCAAGAGCAAACTTAAAGATAGGAGATAGAAAAAGAGGAATAACCAATCCTAATGTGATCTTGTTATGATCGAGTTGATATGATATGATAGAGGAATCTTAGGGGCAAAATTTAGGGTACAACAATTGCCCTTATTTAAGTGTCTTCTATCCGGAGATACAAAGATTAAAAATCTTCGTGTCGACGCGATTGAAGTTACTTAAATATAAAACAAGCCCTATTTTTGTCGCTAAGATGCCATGCAATGCTTATGATTATGAATGCAGATGGATAAATCTAAAGAGACGCAAGACACCACTGTTGATGTAACAAAGGAAATAAGGAAACAAAAGAGAAACCCGACCGGGAAAATAAATCACTGGTGGACCAGAAGGCCCGACTAATAGAGGATGGTAAAAGGTCAAAGGATACACCAACTTTTACTTAAGGTGAAACTACCAACGTTCACTGAAGGTAGTAAGAGAATAACATCGACGTTCACTGTAACTCCCCGTTTTATTTAATATTATATTATATTAATATTTTCGAGTTATCGTGTGACATTTATTTTTGCGACGAGAATATTTAAATTAACAGGTATATCTGTTAATATATTCGGCGACGTTTTATTCAGACCGGTAATTATTTTATTCGGTTCGATATTTATTTTTGAGGGACCGGTAATTATTTTATTGGGTCCGATATTTGTTTTGAGGGACCAGTAATTATTTTATTCGGTCCGGTATTTGTTTGTAGGGACAATGATTATTTTATTTGGTCCGGTATTTATTTTGAGGGATCGATAATTATTTTGTTCGGTCCAGTTTTTTTTATTCCGTTCCGTTCGGTAAAATATTATTCGGACCGATATTTAATCATTTGGAGTTATTTCAATTATTTGGGTTAATAATACTATTTGATATTATTTAGTGTTAATTAGTAGCATATTTTAAGACGGGTTTTTTCGTATTTTGTCTAGCTTTTGTCTTGTATCAAAACAAACCAAACACTTATTTTATGACATAACATACAAAACACACTTTGTGAGAGTTAGAGAGAACAAGAAGATCTTGGAGAGAAGAGCAAGAAGAACACCATAGCTTGGGTTTTGGGTTGGTTGAAATCATCAAGAATCATTTCAAGTATCTAAGGTAAGGGGTTTGATTTTCCAATGCTTATAGTTAGGATTTGATTTGGTATATTTTGATTTGGGATAAAATTGATGTTAGGGTTCTTGAGATTTGTTGAGATAAATTAAGAGAGCTAATTTAGGTATTAGTGTTATGAGATTATTCTTATGTAAATAGAAAATAAATTAGAAAAACTAAATTATATTAATTAAGTTTATTTTATAAACTAGCAGTATATTACTTGAATTTAGTTAACTAAGAAATAGTAGTATGTTACTTGAATTAAGAAAAACTAAGTAGTAGCAGTATATTAATGAAGTTTAGAAACTAAAGTTTTAGCAGTATGCAAAATTGAAATTAAGTTTAGAAAATTAATTAATTTATATTTTGTTTTTCTTTTCTTAATTTAATATATTAAATATTTAAATTAATTAAATACAAATATGACATAGGTTAGCCGATTTAATTTGGAACCCGATTATATCCGATTTCCCGATTTCAGCGACGGAGCTAGTTGCTCTGAATTGAACGAAAATTAACGTGCTAGCTAATTTTGATGTGTAGAACATTGAGGTAAAGTTAGTTTTTTCGATATTTTGAGTTTTTATGAAGCGACCCGAAATAGGCCAATTTACGGTTAATTTGAAATGAGTTGCGTTTTAGTCGGTTTAAGTCGCGTATGGACAATCCGATTGCGACGTTAATGATTATGATTGGTGCCGATTATTATGAATGACTTTCGCGACGATTATTGATGTTTGACTATTTTTCCGTGTTTGAATTTTAGTGAATTATTTGATAATGATGTGGTGTGATTAAATATGATGTTTGCGACGGTTTATTTATAATGAATACTTGATGATATGCGATGCGGTGATATGTTTATCTTGATGTGGATAAATATGGAGACGTGGGTTTTATACTAATTTTGATGTGCGATGATGATGTTTTGTTGTGTCGGGTTTGTGATGTCGTGTTGTCGAGTCACATATATTGCATTGGCGACGAGGGCTTTTATGCCAAGCGACGAGGGCTTTTATGCCAAAGCGATGATGGGCTTTTATGCCGAATGTCCCTAATTATTGACAAAGCGACGGGTACCACATGCATAACATAGCCGTGTATCATGGAGTTGGTTATGGTTATTTTTGAGTCTTTTGGCGTTGAGTTTTATTTCATGGCTTATGATAAATTGCGATGATATGTGATACTTTGTTTTGTGATGATTTTTATGTTGAACATAAAGTGAATATGAAGCGATAATTTCATGATGAGTAAGCAATGAATATAACATGACGGTAAAGCAACGATATGAGTTTATGGCGATGAAGTTTATGTCTTGTTTTGGTATGATTATGATGATTACGTGATGAAATTAAAATGTTGATTTTATACACTAAATGATGATTTAAAGTGTGTGAGATTTTGATATGTGCTGACATACCCTTATTAGTCCTATATCATTTATGATTCTAAAACTATTTATATAATTTATCATGCCTTTAATTATATATTTTGGAGTATCTCATCCTTTACTTGTTTCGCCGTTGCCTTTATATTGGTAACGTGTAGGTGATCCGCGAGGATGATGAGGATTAGCTTGAGTCTCTTTATTTTGTGAACACATATGTTGTGCTGTGATTAGTTATATGTTTATATGATGATTTATGTTATGAATCGGTATATTCGACTTTTGAATTTGTGATGTGCATTATAATGCAAAGTGATGAAAAACACGAATATGTGATACCTCAATTTATGTTTGGATGAAATTTTGAAACTCTGATTTTATTATTAATTACGAGGGGTAGAATTGGGGTGTTACATTAGTGGTATCAGAGAAGGTCGGTCTGTTTTGCCAAGTTGCTGAGTTTGTTGTCGTCTATCAATCAAGTATTGTTTTTTGTTGATTCTAATCCTTGTTTTATTTTGAGCAGAAGTTGTTATGGCTGGAAGGAACACTGGTAGGAATGATGAGGCTCTTGCTGCTGCTATGCAGGCAATGGCTCAGGCTTTCCAAAACCCTCCGAATACTGACGAGAACGCTGGGTCTCGTAGTTTGGCAACCTTCCATAGAGAGAATCCTCCTACTTTCCAAGGAAAGTATGATCCCGAAGGTGCTTTGGCGTGGCTGAAGGAGATTGAAAGAATCTTCCGTGTGATGGATTGCACTCCTGTGCAAAGGATCCGTTATGGTACTCATAAACTAAGTGCTGAAGCGGATGACTGGTGGGTTGAAACTCGTCAGAGGCTTGAGGTTGTTGGTGAGGAAGTGACATGGGAAGTTTTCCGAAGGGAATTCATGAGGAAGTATTACCCGGAAGATGTTCGGGGAAAGAAGGAGATAGAGTTCCTTGAATTAAAGCAAGGAAGCATGTCTATCACTGATTATGCTGCAAGGTTCACTATGTTTGCCATGTTCTATCCGCATTATGATGGGCCGAATGGCGAGTTCTCTAAATACATCAAGTTTGAAAATGGTTTGCGTCCTGAGATTAAGAAAGCAGTTGGTTATCAGAAAATCCGTGTCTTTTCGGATTTGATTGATAGTTGTAGGATCTTTGAGGAGGAAAGTAATGCTCATTATAAGATTATTTATGATAAGAGAAACAAAGGTCAGCAAAGCCGTGGAAAACCGTATGATGCTCCAGCTGGTAAAGGGAAACAGAAAGCGTTTTAAGGGCGAAGAACTAGTGGGGGAGATGCTCCTGCTAGTATTATTTGTTACAAGTGTGGGAAACCTGGCCACAAAAGTAATGTTTGTCGAAGCGATGTTAGAGCTAAGGAGAATGAGGTGAGATGTTTCCGATGTGGATAAGTGGGCCATATGACTCGCGATTGTAGACATAAGGATATGGTCTGTTTTAATTATGGTGAGGGAGGTCACATTAGTGCTCAATGTAAGAAGCCTAAGAGGACTCCAGGAGCAGGAAAGGTGTTTTCTTTGTCGGGTGCTCCGACGGCAAACGAGGATGGTCTTGTTCGAGGTACTAGTTTCATTAATAGCTTTCCTCTTATTACTATTATTGATACTGGTGCTACTCACTGTTTTATTGCTGTTGATTGTGTAAAGAGATTGGGTCTCACTTTGTCGTCTCTGGATACAGATATGGTAGTAGAAGTTCTGACTAAGGGAACGGTTACTACTTATTTTGTGTGTGCAAGTTTCCCTTTATCAATCTTTGATAGAGACTTTGTGGTGGATCTTGTTTGTTTACCGCTTGTCGGGTTGGACATGGTTTTAGGTATGGACTGGTTAAAAGCTAATTATGTCCATATCAATTGCTATGACAACACTGTGAGGTTTTCTTCCTTAGTAGAAGAAGAACAATCTAAGTTGGTGTCGAGGAAGCAGTTGGATGAGTTCATGAAGGACGAGGCATTGGTTTTCTTGTTGATGGCGACCCTTTCTGTGGAGAGTCAAGTTGTGATAGCAAACTTTCCGGTGGTGTGCGATTTTCTCGAAGTATTCCCTAATGAGATTCCTAGTGCACCTCCAGAAAGAGAAGTTGAATTTTCTGTGGATCTTGTCCCTGGTACCAGACCTGTCTCCATGGCACCATACAGGATGTCCGCATCTGAGTTAGCAGAATTGTAGAGCCAATTAGAAGATTTGCTCGAGAAGAAGTTTGTTAGACCTAGTGTGTTGCCGTGGGGAGCTCCTGTGTTATTGGTGAAGAAGAAAGACGGTAGTATGAGACTTTGTATTGATTATCGTCAGTTGAATAAAGTGACTATCAAGAATAGGTATCCACTTCCTAGAATTGATGATTTGATGGACCAATTGGTTGGCGCTCGCATGTTTAGTAAGATTGATTTGAGATCGGGTTACCATCAAATAAGGGTGAAAGAAGAAGATGTTCAGAAAACTGCTTTCAGGACGAGGTATGGACATTACGAATATTTTGTGATGCCTTTCGGTGTCACTAATGCACCGGGAGTATTCATGGAGTACATGAATCGTATATTCCATCCTTTCTTGGACCGTTTCATGGTTGTTTTCATTGATGATATTCTGGTTTATTCTAAATCAGAAGAAGAGCATGCAAAACATTTGCGCATCGTGTTGGAAGTTCTGAAAGAGAAGAAGCTTTATGTTAAGTTGTCAAAGTGCGAGTTCTAGTTAAGTGAAGTGAGATTTTTGGGGCATGTCATTTCTGGTGATGGCATTGCAGTTGATCCTTCTAAAGTTGATGCTGTGTTGATACGGGAAACTCCTAAGTTTGTTACTGAGATTAGAAGATTCTTAGGATTGGCTGGTTACTATATAAGGTTCATTGAAGGTTTTTCTAAGTTGGCGCTCCCTTTGACAAAGTTGACTTGTAAAGGAGCTGCATTTGTGTGGGATGTCAAGTGTGAAGAATGTTTTGTTGAATTGAATAAAAGGTTTACAATGGCTCCGATCTTGATTCTACCTAATCCTGAAGAACCGTTTGTTGTTTATTGTGATGCTTCTAAGATGGGTTTACATGGTGTACTTATGCAAAATTGCAAAGTGGTTGCTTATGCTTCCAGGCAATTGAAGATTCATGAGAAGAACTATCTTACGCACGATTTAGAGCTTGCAACAGTTGTTTTTGTGCTTAAGATTTGGAGGCATTATCTTTATGGTTCTAGATTTGAAATATTTAGTGACCATAAAAGTTTGAGGTACTTGTTCGATCAGAAAGAGCTTAATATGAGACAAAGACGGTGGCTTGAATTGTTGAAAGATTATGATTTTGGATTGAATTACCATCCTGGTAAAGCTATTGTGGTGGCCGATGCTTTAAGTCGAAAGACTTTTCATATGTCACTTTTGATGGTGAAAGAGTTGGAATTGATTGAGCAATTTAGAGATATGAGTCTTTTAGTAGAAGTGACGCCGAAGAGTGTTACCTTGGGAATGTTAAAGATCAATAATGATTTCCTTGATAGTGTTAGAGAAGCTCAGAAGCTTTATGTGAAACTTGTTGATTTGTTGGTTGGTATTGGACAAACTGAAAATGAAGATTTCAAGTTGGATGATCAGGGTGTATTGAGGTTCCGAGATAGGATTTATATTCCCGATGATGTGGATTTGAAGAGAATGATCTTGAAAGAAAGTCATAGAAGCAATTTGAGTATTCATCCCGGAGCGACCAAAATGTATCAAGATTTAAAGAAACTATTTTGGTGGTCGGACATGAAGAGAGAGGTGGCTCAGTTTGTTTATGCTTGTTTGACTTGTCAGAAGTCTAAAGTGGAGCATCAGAAACCTGCAGGGTTGATGCAACCGTTAGAGATTCCAGAATGGAAATGGGATAGCATTTTTATGGATTTCGTAACGGGGTTACCGAATACACCAAGAGGACACGATGCGATTTGGGTGATTGTTGATAGGCTTACGAAGTCGACTCACTTTATTCCCATTATCATCACTTATCCCGTATCGAAATTGGCGGAAATTTATACGCACGTGATTGTGAGATTACGTGGTATTCCTTTGTGTATTGTTTCGGATACAGATCCGAGGTTTACTTCTGAATTTTGGAAGAACTTGCAAGAGGCTTTGGGTTCAAAGTTGAGGTTGAGTTCGGCCTATCATCCTCAAACTGATGGTCAGATGGAAAGGACGATTCAATCGTTGGAAGACTTGTTACGTGCTTGTATTCTTGAACATGGTGGTTCATGGGATACATATCTTTCTTTGATTGAGTTTACTTATAACAATAGTTTTCATGCTAGTATTGGAATGACACCGTTTGAGGCTTTGTATGGTCAGAGGTGTAGAACTCTTTTGTGTTGGCATGAGTCAGGTGAAAGTGTGGTGCTTGGACCAGAATTGGTTAGAGAGACTACTGAGACGGTGAAGATGATTAGAGAAAAGATGAGAAATTCTCAAAGTCGACAAAAGATTTATCATGATAAAAGGAGAAAAGACTTGGAATTTCAAGATGGTGATCATGTATTTTTGCGAGTTACTCCTACAACCGGCGTTGGGCGAGCATTGAAGTCGAAGAAGCTAACTCCTCGCTTTATTGGTCCTTAACAAATTACTAGTAAAGTGGGAAAAGTGTCTTATAGAGTGGCGTTACCGCCAAATCTTTCGGACTTGCATGATGTGTTCCATGTGTCACAACTTCGGAAGTATGTTCCGGATCCTTCACATGTGATTGAGATGGATGATATTCAAGTGCGAGACAATCTTACGGTGGAGAAGATGCCATTAAGGATCGAAGATCGTGAGATAAAGTCTCTTCGTGGAAAAGAGATATCCTTGGTTAAAGTTGTTTGGTTAGGAGCAGCTGGTGAAAGTGCGACGTGGGAGTTAGAAAGCAAGATGCGAGATTCTTATCCCGAGCTTTTCGAGTCAGGTAATTTCGAGGACGAAACTTTTATAAGTGGGGGAGAGTTGTAACACCCCGTTTTATTTAATATTATATTATATTACTATTTTCGAGTTACCGTGTGACGTTTTATTTTTGCGACGAGAATATTTAAATTAACCGGTATATCTATTAATATATATATTCAGCGACGTTTTATTCAGACCGGTAATTATTTTATTCAGTCCGGTATTTATTTTTGAGGGACCGGTAATTATTTTAGTCTGTCCGGTATTTCTTTTGAGGGACCGGTAATTATTTTATTCGATCCGGTATTTGTTGCGAGGGACTGATAATTATTTTATTCGGTCCGGTATTTATTTTGAGGGACCGATAATTATTTTGTTCGGTCCGTTTTTTTTTATTCTGTTCGGTTCGGTAAAATATTATTCGGACCGATATTTAATTATTTAGAGTTATTTTAATTATTTGGGTTAATAATATTATTTGATATTATTTAGTGTTAATTAGTAGCATATTTTAAGAAGGGCTTTTTGGTATTTTGTCTAGCTTTTGTCTTGTATCAAAACAAACCAAACACTTGTTTTATGACATAACATGCAAAACACACTTTGTGAGAGTTAGAGAGAACAAGAAGGTCTTGGAGAGAAGAGCAAGAAGAACACCATAGCTTGGGTTTTGGGTTGGTTGAAATCATCAAGAATCATTTCAAGTATCTAAGGTAAGGGGTTTGATTTTCCAATGCTTATAGTTAGGGTTTGATTTGGTATATTTTGATTTGGGATAAAATTGATGTTAGGGTTTTTGAGATTTGTTGAGATAAATTAGGAGAATTAATTTAGGTGTTAGTGTTGTAGGATTGTTGTTATGTAAATAGAAATTAAATTAGAAAAACTAAATTATATTAATTAAGTTTAGTTTATAAACTAGCAGTATATTACTTGAATTTAGTTAACTAAGAAATAGAAGTATGGTACTTGAATTAAGTAACTAAGAAATAGCAGTATGTTACTTGAATTAAGAAAAACTAAGTAGTAGCAGTATATTAATGAAGTTTAGAAACTAAAGTTTTAGCAGTATGTAAATTTGAAATTAAGTTTAGAAAATTAATTAATTAATGTTTTATTTTTCTTTTCTTAATTTAATGTATTAAATATTTATATTAATTAAATACAAATATGACATAAGTTAGTCAATTTAATTTGGAATCCGATTATGTCCGATTTCCCGTTTTCGGCAATTTCGGCGACGGAGCTAGTTGCCCTGAGTTGAACGAAAATTGACGTGCTAGCTAATTTCGACGTGTAGAAAGTCGTGGTGAGGTTAGTTTTTTTTCCAAGATTTCGAATTTTTATGAAGCGACCCGAAATAGGCCAATTTACAGTTAATTTGAAATGGGTTGCGTTTTAGTCGGTTTAAGTCGCGTATGGACAATCCGATTGCGACGTTAATGATTATGATTGGTGCCGATTATTATGAATGACTTTCACGACGATTATTGATGTTTGACTATTTTTCCGTGTTTGAATTTTAGTGAATTATTTGATAATGATGTGGTGTGATTAAATATGATGTTTGCGACGGTTTATTTATAATGAATATTTGATGATATGCGATGCGATGGTATGTTTATCTTGATGTGGATAAATATGGCGACGTGGGTTTTATACCAATTTTGATGTGCGATGATGATGTTTTATTGTGTCGTGTTTGTGATGTCGTATTTTCGAGTCACATACATTGCATTGGCGACGAGGACTTTTATGCCAAGCGACGAGGGCTTTTATGCCAAAGCGACGATGGGCTTTTATGCCGAATGTCCTTAATTATGGACAGAGCGATGGGTACCACATGCATAACATAGTCGTGTCTCATGGAGTCGGTTATGGTTATTTTTGAGTCTTTTTGCATTGAGTTTTATTTCATGGCTTATGATGAATTGCGATGATATGTGATACTTTATTTTGTGATGATTTTTATGTTGAACATAAAGTGAATATGAAGCGATAATTTCATGATGAGTAAGTGATGAATATAACATGACGGTAAAGCGACGATATGAGTTTATGGCGATGAAGTTTATGTCTTGTTTTGGTATGATTATGATGATTACGTGACGAAATTAAAGTGTTGATTTTATACAGTAAATGATGATTCAAAGTGTGTGAGATTTGGATATGTGCGGACATACCCTTATTAATCCTATACCATTTATGATTCCAAAAATATTTATATATTTTATCATGCCTTTATTTTGAGTCGCTCTGCTCTGATAGTAGTAACACTCGAGATTTGGGCGACGGTATTATTTTGATAGGATAGTTTATGTATACTATCTTATGACTTTATGTATTGATGATAACATGATGATACATACATTTTGGGAACACATCCGCTGTGCTGTGATTAGTCATATGTTTATATGATGATTTATGTTATGAATCAGTATATCCGACTTTTGATTTTGTGATGTGCATTATAATGCAAAATAATGAAAAACACGAATATGTGATACCTCAATTTACGTTTAGATGAAATTTTGAAACTCTGATTTTATTATTAATTACGAGGGGTAGAATTGGGGTGTTACATTCACTGCCGATGAACTACCAACTTTCACTGAAGGTAGAAAAAAGATAACAAACATCAACGTTCACTACCGATGTCCTACCAACTTTCACTGAAGGTAGAGAGAAAATATATCATAGCACCTCCATTCACTGACGATGAACTACCAACGTTCACGGAAGTTAGAAAAAAGATAACAAACACTGACGTTCACTGCCGATGTCCTACCAACTTTCATTGAAGGTAGAGAGAAAATATATCATACACCGCCGTTCACTGACGATGAACTACCAACGTTCACTGAAGGTAGCAAAAAGATAACAATCACCAACTTTCAATGAAGGTGACCTACCAATCTTGACGAAATCTGGATATGCCATTGGAAACCAATCTGGTGTCTCAAGCTTACCGTGTTGATCAAGGTAACTTTCGTAACTTGCCTTTGGCTGCATGCTTTTAGGATAACCTTTTTGATCAAATGGCTTCTAGAGATTTGTTGAATCTTGACGTAACTGCCCTAGATTGGCTTAATGTTGCATCCTCTTTGCTCCATAACTCTTATCGATAACATGCCTTTTGCTGATACTCAAATGTAAACTTTCATGATATCAAGCAGTTGTTTTACAAGCATAAAATGTTTATTCTAAGAATGAAAATTCTAATGAAACAATTATGTAAGTCTTGAAGATTTTATTTGAAAAGATGCCGCAAAACCTTGTGAACGAATCACTAGCCAGGATGCGACATGGATTTTTTTGTACGAAAGATAACAAAATAAATATGATACCAATCACAATAATTTAGCAAAATTAATGGGAGTCAGGAAACACTATCTCATTGGAGTATGCTTTCGAAATAAACCTTGTTTCAATTAGGACTTTTGAGGGTTGTAATGTGGCATGGTTCACGGTTTTATAAAAAAAGATTTAAGGCTCAAAAATATTTGGTGCCCGCCTCCTTCATGATGTTCTTCGGTCCTAAGTTCATTTAACTTGACTTGAACATTCATCTCTCAAAAGAAATTTCAAGATGGTTGAGGAATCAAACAAGGTTTTCTTTGGACATGCAAGTCACTCATTCCTACTTCTTTTGGGTTTCTTGTCATGCGACTCTGTTCTTTGCTGAGGATTTCACATTGTAATCCTTTATCGCATTTTAGGCTTTCCATTTCTTCCTTTCCTTCTGGACAAATTCCTTTTGACTTTGACTCAGAAGTGCAGCGGGATGCCCTGACTTTTGCCTAAGCGACTTGTTTTTTCAAGTTCCGACTTAGCGGGGCTTTTTTTCTCTTTATTTTTCATCATTATTTTTTTTATTCATGTCATCTTTTTTCTTTTAAACATGTCGCGTGACTTCGAGTCATTTGTGACTTGTCGAAAGAATTGTGACTGCCCTATTTCTTGGTAGATGAAAGATAACCATTGTTGTATCGTCATCTACTGATCTCATGGTGTGTGAGAGATAGCCATTAAGATATCGTCCATTGACACACCCTCCTAATAAGTGAAGATTAACCATTGTGGTTTTGACTTTCCTCAACCTTTTGAGGGATAACCATTGTTGCATCCTTAGATGCACATTCTAGATGAGATATGAATACTCAATCAGATTAACTGAACACTACCCTACCCTGGGTTTAAAAAATGAGGATTTTTTCTGAATAGACAAAGAAATTCCTACTTCAAGGCTCAAAGGGGTTAACGAGGGTTTCACTCCCTTATATCTCCGGTGTTTGAGGATTTGAAATAATGTTTGTACATCGTCAACAAGGTTTTATCCAAAAGCATACAACCAGAAAATTTGTGTTTTAATATCATCATCCTCTCTCCAATCTCTTACTAGGCGAGAGAATGGGTAACAAGTTGGTATCATAAAGCAATTTAAAATTGAAAACAAAACACGATTGAAACGAATGAATATCTTCAAGACAAACATACTCATTGTATTAAGATTAAACATTCAAATGCAAACAAGTTCTTACATGCAAACAATGCAATGATAAACAAGAAAAATTACAAATGAGAAAGTAGTAAAAATGCTAATAAACCGAGAAGGCTAATCATCCTTAAACTCCAGGGCATTCTTTAATCACATTTATTCTTCAGCAAAGATTTGACTTGAACCTCAAGAAAAATATCCTTAAATGACAAGATACCACTTTGGACCAACCTCTGAACTTCAACCTTCAAAGCAAAGCAATCTTCCAAATCGTGGCCAGGAGCATCCTGATGAAAGGCACAAGAAGCGACAACCTTATATCCTCTTGGCAGTTTTTTCAGAAACAACTGGTCGAGCTCGGGTTTGAACCAGATTCTTCTTCAACAAAGAAGGATACAACTCTGTGTATGTCATTGGAATTGGATCAAAGCTCATTTTCCTCTGATGACCTTGCCCTTAATTTCCTTGTTGAGGTGCCCTCTGATATGCAACAGAATTCAGAGTCACATTGACGACTAGAGTCATAGAAGCAACTTGTTGATTCCTATTATGAGATCCCCCTTGCCTACCATGAAGTATAGTGTAAGAGTCTTGCTCTTTCTTTTTGGAACAATTATCACCATACTTCTTAGTACCATTTGACGAGTCCCCATCTTCAGATAAATGACCTTCATGGACAGCTTCCTCTAAACGGACTCCCATGCTCACCATTTCGCTGAAATCAGTGGGAGCACTTGCAACCATCTTCTCATAGTAGAAGGAACTGAGAGTTTTCAGGAAGATCTTTGTCATCTCCTTTTCTTCCATGGGAGGAATCACTTGGGCGGCTACCTCGCGCCATCTCTGGGCATACTCTTTGAATGATTCCCTATCCTTCTGAACCATGGCCATAAGTTGTTCACGGTCAGGCGCCATATCCACGTTGTATTTGTATTGTTTGATGAATTCTTCTCCCAAGTCATTGAAATTATGGATGTTGTCACTGTCCAAACTCATATACCACTTCAGCGCAACACCGGTCAAACTATCCTGAAAAAAGTGAATCAGCAAACGCTGATCATCAGTATGGGTAGACATTCTTCTCATGTACATCACCAGATGAGCACGAGGGCAAGTGTTGTCCTTATACTTTTCAAATTCCGGAACCTTAAACTTAGCAGGTATCTTAACATTCGGGACCATGTATAACTCATTCACATTCGGCCCAAATAGCTCTTTTCCCCTGAGGGCCTTCATCTCCCTCTGCATCTTGTCAAATTGCTCTTGAAAATCATCCATTCTGTCATAGAGACCCAAGTATTCACTCGATGGATGGAAAGGAAGACACACATCATCATTAACAAACAGAACCATATTCATCGAAGGAGGTGCAGCAGGAACAACATGCACCACATGAGGTGCTGGAGTAACAATAGTCTGAACCACTGGAGTATCTTGAGGACCAAGATTGAAACCTTCAGGTGTGAAATTCTCTAGAATTCCCCATGGATAACCTTGAGGCATGCGATTCTGAACAATAACAGGAGTGACAGATACGGGAACATTCGGAAATTCAGTAGTTTCCCTTGTTGGTTGAGGTTGAACACTCGGTTGATGATTATGAGCAGCCACCAGAGCTTCCATCAGAGCAGTCAAATTGGTCATGCCGGCCTTCAAAGCAGAAACTTCTTCGCACAGCTCGCGATTCTCTTGTTCTAAGTTGTCCATCTTTTTTCTGAAATTAGCCCGAGTATTGTAGTGGTGAGTCAGCTTGCTGAACGAAGTAAAGAAGCTTGGTAAGACACCTGGATATGCATAACAAATGCAAGAAATATGTGCAATATGATGCATGATATGTAATGCACATGATTATTTTATTTTGTTATTTAATATTTCAAGGGATTTAAAGTTTATAGACATATTGCGATCATCAAAGTAATAGCGCTTTTGAAATACTGAATTTTTATTTATAATTATAATAACTCCAAAATGGATTACAAGTTTCAATGATCCCAAGTACAAGATGAAAATAAAATCTAAAATCCTGATAAAAAGAACTGATGGAGATCAATCTGTACGCTGGCGCTTCCCCGTGAGCATGGAAATCTGAGCCTTCAACTTCTGGTTTTCTTCCACATGTCTGATGGAAACCTCCTTCCAACCATCTGAATTAGGAAGTAAGTGATCAACACCTGATTGAGGCTTAGGAGAAAATAAATCCCCTTGCCTCTCCATAGACTCTACAGCCCGACTCTCAAGGATCTCAATCAAGTCATCTTTCTCCGTCAAGTCTGCTCCGTAAGAACTCTCTAAAGTTTAGAACTTGTTCTTCCAAGCATCCCTTCCTGTTGCATCCTAACCAAAGCAAGTTGCAGCTCTTCTAGATAATATAATAAGTGAGAAGTGGTCTTCACAAATAGATCATGCATGAGTGTCTCCCGGGTATACGGCATCTTCAACTGAATGGCTCTCAATCGGACCCACTGAAGATATGGCTCTAAAGACACAACACCCCTAGGTCCCAAATCCTTCCTACCCTTCTTATGAATGTGACGCCAGGCCTTCGCAATCTTCTCCCTAGCTTCCCTATGATCTTCTCCTTCCTTCAGAAAGAAACTACTCAAATGAATGTCGTTCGGTTTTTCCCTCATCGGATAACCAAGTTGTCATCGTGCAAGAACAGTGTTATAGTTAATTCCTCCCTTTGTACCAAGAAGAGGTACATTGGGGAAACTACCACAACTGTCAATAATCTCTATATCCTGATAGGCTCGATGATACCAATCAATATCTGAGTGAGTAAGTGCCATGATCTTAGGAGTCCACTGAAGTTCCTTCTTGACATCCCAAAAAGCATCAGACTGAGGCATATGAGAGATAAACCACCGGTATAACAGAGGCGTGCAACAGATAATCATTCCCCCATGATAAGAATTCCGAAGATGAATAGAGTAATAAGTATCACCCAACAGTGTAGGAACTGGGTTTCCAATCATGAATGAAATTCTGGCTGCAGATACTCAATGTCACGTTCAATGTTGTGACATCGTATCTGACTTTCTATAAGACAGTAAATACAAAAACAGTAAAGAACACAGTCAATTATTTACCCAGTTCAGTGTGCAACAACACCTACTCTGGGGGCTACCAAGCCAGGGAGGAAATCCACTATAAGAGATGTTAATTCAGGAATAAACCAACCAGTTTATCTCCTTTACTTAAGACCTACCCAATGCAACTTCAATCTAAGTACAACTTAAACCTGAGTTCCTACTCACTCCCCCTCAATCACAGCAGTGATACATAGAACAATTTGACTAATGAATTGATGAAGACACTCTTCAAAAACATACACTTGATTAAGCTTCACAGTTTTTTAATCAAGCAACACAAACACTCTTGCTTCACAGCTTTGAGTGATACACACACCTAACTTGACTCTGCTTCACAGCTTTAGTCAAGAGACATACAAACACTCTTGCTTCAAAGCTTTGAGTGCTACACAACCCTTACAATTAAAAACCTATTCCAAGTCACTTATCACAATGATAATTGCTTGGATTACAATAGTTACAACTATACAGCTTCTAAATGATCTTCTGTCAAAAAAGGGATTGCTTTCAAAACAGCAGCTCTGTTGAATATATAGCAGCTGCATCTTTAGTTAGGGTTTCCCCAAAAAGCTAGGGTTAATTCCGTTTTACCTTAAGACTAGGTCACAGGACTTTATCAACCAGGTTAGGGTTGAGCTAGGTTAACCCAAAGAAAACGCAGGATTTTGTTCTGGAAAGACTGAGTCATTTTCCTGAAAAAACTCAGAATTAACCAAACTGCAAACCTGTTAGTTCAGAACAGGATGTCTTAACATTTGTTATGACATCTGAACTCCTGTTTACTAATTTTGGTAAATGTGATCATTTTGCAAAATGCTCAGATACACACTCATAAACATCAGTACCTGTATGACAATATTTTTCTGCAAAGGTACCTAATAAATCTGTACCTAATAAACTAGAATGTTATGACATCAGTCATGACATTCATACACCTGGTTTTGCCAAAAATGCATGCCAATACCTAAACAACTACAAACTCCCCCTTTGGCAGATTTTTGGCTAAAGCCCCTAAGCAATCAGAGATAGATAGAAAAATGGAATGTCAAATAAAGTATCACAATATAGCTCCCCCTCTTTAGCTACAAATGGGCCAAAGATACATGTTCATAAAAATTATACAGTCATCCAGAAAAAGTAATAAGAGCAGCAACTAAAAACTGAACACACTTCCAAACTCCACCAGGGACCAGCAGCAACTCCACCAAACAGCAACTCCACCAACCTTTAAGCACTGTCATCAGACTCAGAGGAGCTAGTTTCTTCAGTATTGAGATGACCTTCAGCTTCTACACCCTCTTCCCTTCTGTTTCCTTCAGCTTCCTCCTTTTCTAACCTGGCAATTAGGTTTTCTAGGGTCTTTTTCCTAGCTTCCAGTTCTTTGCAAGTCTCTTTTAATACAGCTATGACATCAGATGTCTTGGACTGGGTCTTCACAGACGATGTCTCAGCTGATGTTATGACAATATCAGGAGCATGAGATCCCTGAAACAGTTTGTAGTGCAACCCAAGGGAAGGAGCTCTTTTGCAAGCAGTATCTCTTGCCACCAGGATATCAGGGTATTGTGCAAGGATAATTCCACAAAGGAGGGAGGGAAAGGCAATTGGTCCTTTGACAGCATAACTACCAACATGTTTTAAAGTTTGTTCAAAAATATACCTGCCATAGTCAAAAGCAGTCTTGGTTCCCACAGCATAAATAAATCTCCCCAATCCTATGGAGATAGTTGATTTATGGTTTGTAGGCACCCAGTTGGCTGCACCAATCTTGTGCAGGATGGCAAATTTCATGCTAAGTTTGCTGGCATTCAGCTTGCCTTTCAAGGGCCAGCACTTCACTTGCCTTGCCGTGATGGTTTGACAAACTTCATTGTCAGTGACTTCCAGATCAGGACAATCCTCATTTAATCTTCCAAGAAATCTGTTAATTTCTGATGGACAGAAATTAACCCTTCTTCCTCTAACAAAAACACTTTCAAAGTCAGCTGACCTTCCATCAGCACAATCATTAGACAAGTTAACTATGAACTCCTTGACCAGATTTTCATAACACTTGTTAAATTTTATCACTGTCTTCATCAGTCCAGCATTCTTGATCAGGTCCATGATGTCTTTGCACTCCATGGCATCATTGTTGAGTTCTCTTTCTAAAGCTATTCTCTTCAAGCAAACATACTTCCATCTGTTTGCATTGTCAGGGTGGTGGAAAGAGATGTTGTCTGTTGGGACTTCAGGAACTCTAGCAATTTTGCTGGAGGGCAGTTTCCTTCTGATAGGAATTTCTTCAGCATCAGTCTCAAACTCTGATTCCTCATCAGAATCAGAATATTCAGGATCGTTTCTCTTCTTTGTAATTGGTTGTCTACCAGTATACACCTGGGCTTTCACCTTCCCTTTGGACTGACCAATTTTCACAGATTCTACCCCAGCCTTGCCTTCAGCCTTGGATTTCTTAACAACAGGTTTATCTTTGGACACACATTTTGCATCATTCTGATTACCCTTTCTTTTCATCAATCTCCTAGCTATGCTAGGGTTTACATTGGCAATCAGATCATTATCTGAGTAATCCTCATCCACATCAATGATAGGTGGATCAGCAGTCTTTTCTGAAGGGTTCTGAATGTTGTCATTTTGTGTCACAACATTCTCAGAGACATCTACATTCTCAGAGACGTCCATATTTGGGCTTCCTGATTGATTTAAAGGGACAGAAATCCCCGGTACAGGCTGGTTTCCGCTAAGTACACTAGTAACAAGCCTAGCAATAGCTTGATGAACTTGAACTGATCCTTCTATATTTGGTATAGAAGAGGAAGGATGAGAAGGATTACCAGAGGCTGCAGCTTGAGCTCTTCCTGCATGTCTAGTTCTCAGCTTTTTGACTTTGGCGGGGTCTGTTGCCATCTCTCTGAGAGGAGTGACCTCAAGAACTTCAGATTCTATGCATGTGGTGATTGCTCTAGAGTCTTGGTCAGATGATGAAGATGATGAGGATGATGAAGTCGCCTTGGTTGAAGATGATGTTTGAGACATTTTGATTGACTTAGAGCACCAGTAGCAATTTGAGAGAAAATTTTGATTGAGAGAAGGGAACAGGTTGCAAAGTCGAGAGAGGTAGGAGGCAAAAGAGAGTCTTTTCAACTTCTTAAAGATTTTGAAAGAATTGGGAAAACATATGATTAACCCACTAAAAATAGACTTAACAAAATTAACTCCTTCAACCCTTGTTTTAAGCAAAATTAATTGCTATAATTTCTCATGTTGGCAAATACCCAACCTGCCCCTCAAGTTTTCAAGTTTATTTCCAACAAGAGCCTTGGTAGAAGAATCAGCCAGCTGAAGCTTAATGATACCATGTTCCAGTTTAATTGACGTCTTCTCTACAAAGTCAATGTGCTTGGTCCTGCTATGCTGAATAGGGTTCATGGAAATATTGATTGTATTCAGATTGTCACAATATAATGTCACAACATCTTGTGAGACATTATACTCAGTGAGCATCTGTTTTGTCCAGATATTTTGAGAACAGTTACTCCTAGCTGCAACCATTTCAGCACAGAGTTGGGAAGGCATTCTTTTGACATGAATCATAGTTCTGGTTGATTCTTGAATGATCTTATTTTTCTTTTTGTTAACTCCATTTTGATGGTGAGTTATAGGAGAAGAGACTTCACGACTCATTTCTTAAGGGAAACAGAATTTATTAGACTTGTTGTTTCCAACATCCTTGTCATGATTACTTCTGGTTCTGACAACACATCCTTCTTCAAGTTTATTTACCACATCATAGACATGTTTCTTTTTACCAAGCCTTTCAATTTTAAGTTCACCACAAACCCTTCTTTTATCAATCTGTAGTTTTGGAGTCCTTCTGACTGCTTCCATAGAGATAGCTCTTTTCATTCTTCTTAGATGAAGATGACCAAGCTTATGGTGCCACATTTTCATCTCTTTTTCTTCTTTGGTAATTGGACACATAGTGGAGTTATTAGTGTTCTCAGGATGCCACAAGTAACAGTTATCTTTGGATCTGATTCCTTTCATTACAACTTCTAGTTTTTCATTAATTACTAGACATTCAGATTTTGAGAAGTTGACCTTGAATCCTAGATCACACAATTGACTGATACTAATGAGATTAGCAGTCATCCCTTTTACCAGCAGTACTTCACTCAGACTTGGAACTTCAGGGCAGTCCAAATTACCAACTCCTTTGATTACACCTTTAGCACCATCTCCAAAGGTCACATAACTAGTGTTGTGAGGTTTAACATGATTGAGAATGTTCTTTATTCCAGTCATGTGTTTAGAACACCCACTGTCAAAGTACCAGCCTTCCTTTGCAGACACTCTCAGGGAAGTGTGGGCTATCAGGGCAGTAGCCTTTTTCTTCCATTGAGGAGTATGTGGTACCCTTTTTGACTTAGGTTTAACACCTGAGTTTTGATTAGGGTATCCATGCAATTTGAAGCAGAAGGGCTTTATGTGTCCATACCTCCCACAATGATGACATCTCCATCTTTGGTATTTTTTCTTCATATATTTCTGTTTCTGATGTTGAGAGTTGTGTTGAGACATTTGCTTTGACAATTGTTTAACAGGCCTGATCTTCTTGTCTGCACCAGATTTCTTAGCTTCCACAAATCCTAGTCCAGATATTTGTTTCCCACATTTTGTACAACTTGAAGAATCTCTTCCAATTTATCTGTTCCATTGGTCAGCATCTTGACAGATTTGGTCATTTGGTTCAGTTGTGAGTTCAGCAATTGAACTTCCCCTTCTAGATGACTTATAGTTTCAAGATCTGCCCTTTTTTCAGCCTCCAGCTTTATAATGAGTTATGATTGTTTCTCATTCTGCACACAGACTTCAGCACTTCTGATAAACAATTTCTTGTAGGTATCAGCCAGTTCTTCAAATGTCACTTCTTCATCACTGGTGTCACTTTCAGATGTACAAACACCAGTTCAAGCAGTAACTAGTTTGGCAGATTCTTCTTCAGAATTACTTTCTGAATCACAGTCAGACCAAGTAACAGTCATTCCTTTCTTTTGTTTCTTAAGAAAGGTTGGACATTCAGCTCGAATATGCCCATATCCTTCACAGCCATGGCATTGAATTCCTCTGCCTTGGTTTCCCTTCTCTTCTGACCTTGGTCTTCTGCTAGAACTGTCAATGTCAGAGGGAATGTTATGAACATTAGACCTTAACTTTGGATCTATTCTTTTGATGAGTTTGTTGAACTGTCTTCCAAGCATGGCTATAGCTTCTGAAATATTTTCTTCTTCATCCTCCTTGTTTTCAACATCAGTGTTGGATACAAGTGCTATGCTCTTGTTCTTCTTGTCACCATTATCAGTGATCCCCATCTCAAAAGTCTGAAGAGACCCAATAAGTTCATCCACTTTCAACTTGCTGATGTCCTGGGCTTCCTCTATGGAAGTTACCTTCATTGCAAATCTTTTAGGCAAGGATCTGAGAATCTTTCTCACCAGTTTTTCTTCTGACATCTTTTCTCCCAGTGCTCCTGAGGTGTTGGCAATCTCCAAGATGTTCATGTGAAACTCATGAATGGTTTCATCTTCCATCATTTTTAGATTCTCAAACTTGGTAGTCAACATCTGAAGCCTTGACATTTTTACTTTGGAAGTGCCCTCATGAGTAGTTTTGAGAGTGTCCCAAACTTCCTTGGCCAGTTCATATTGATGTACTAGTCTGAAAATGTTTCTATCAATTCCATTGAACAAGGCATTTAAAGCTTTGGAATTTCCCAGGGCTAACTCATCTTCTTCTTTACTCCAATCTTCCTCAGGCTTCAGACTGATTGTCCCATCTTTCTCAGTTATGGTGGGATGGTTCCATCCTTTGTCAGCAGCTCTCCAAGCCTTTTTGTCCAGAGATTTTAAGAAGGCAATCATACGAGGTTTCCAGTAGTCATAATTAGTTCCATCCAGAATGGGTGGTCTATTTCCAAAACTCCTTCTTTGTCCATAGTGCCAGAAAGTGATATCCCTAGATCTCACCCAGTAATACAGGCAGGGTGCCTGCTCTGATACTAATTGAAATTCTGGCTGCAGATACTCAATGTCACGTTCAATGTTGTGACACCGTATCTGACTTTCTATAAGACAGTAAATACAAAAACAGTAAAGAACACAGTCAATTGTTTACCCAGTTCAGTGTGCAATAACACCTACTCTGGGGGCTACCAAGCCAGGGAGGAAATCCACTATAAGAGATGTTAATTCAGGAATAAACCAACCAGTTTATCTCCTTCACTTAAGACCTACCCAATGCAACTTCAATCTAAGTACAACTTAAACCTGAGTTCCTACTCACTCCCCCTCAATCACAGCAGTGATACATAGAACAATTTGACTAATGAATTGATGAAGACACTCTTCAAAAACATACACTTGATTAAGCTTCACAGCTTTTTAATCAAGCAACACAAACACTCTTGCTTCACAGCTTTGAGTGATACACACACCTAACTTGACTCTGCTTCACAGCTTTAGTCAAGAGACATACAAACACTCTTGCTTCAAAGCTTTGAGTGCTACACAACCCTTACAATTAAAAACCTATTCCAAGTCACTTATCACAATGATAATTGCTTGGATTACAATAGTTAAAACTATACAGCTTCTAAATGATCTTCTGTCAAAAAAGGGATTGCTTTCAAAACAGCAGCTCTGTTGAATATATAGCAGCTGCATCTTCAGTTAGGGTTTCCCCAAAAAGCTAGGGTTAATTCCGTTTTACCTTAAGACTAGGTCACAGGACTTTATCAACCAGGTTAAGGTTGAGCTAGGTTAACCCAAAGAAAACGCAGGATTCTGTTCTGGAAAGACTGAGTCATTTTCCTGAAAAAACTCAGAATTAACCAAACTGCAAACCTGTTAGTTCAAAACAGGATGTCTTAACATTTGTTATGACATCTGAATTCCTGTTTACTGATTTTTGTAAATGTGATCATTTTGCAAAATGCTCAGATACACACTCATAAACATCAGTACCTGTATGACAATATTTTTCTGCAAAGGTACCTAATAAATCTGTACCTAATAAACTAGAATGTTATGACATCATTCATGACATTCATACACCTGGTTTTGCCAAAAATGCATGCCAATACCTAAACAACTACAATGAAGATCCTGATAGCATTAATGTCAACAAACCTGTCCACATTAGGAAATAAGAACAACCCGTAAGCAAGTAGAGAAAAGATGGCCTCAAAAGCGACTGTACTCTTCATTCTGGAAAGGTAACGAGCTTTCTCCAATAAGAACTGAGCTGGTAATCCTCTAATCCCTCCTTTAGTAGTCATATGGGCTTCCACCTCAGACTTCCCCAGATGAATCAAAGCAGCAATCTCATGTAGTTTTGGCTCACCCTCCAAACTAGTAAAAGGAACACGGTCGGTAACAGGAAAATCCAATAGATAAGAATACTCCTCCAGTGTAGGCATCAACTGATAGTCGGGAAAATTAAAGCAATGATACATCGGATCATAAAATTGGACCATTATCGAGAAAAAACCCTCCTTCATCTTCAACTTCATGAGAGGAATAATGGATCCATACTTCTTCCGAAAGTCTACAGAACACTCGATCTTGGGGATTAGACTGATCAACTCATTTATCTTGGGATCCTTAAAACTGTACTTTCTTTCTCTTTCCAGAATCCATGGTTAAAATTACCTGAGATATTCACAAATAGTCAACCTTTAAATCCCTTGAAATATTGTTTTCTTCAAAAGATGCTTATGAGTGCATGGATGCATGATGCAACAATCACACACAAGATCACACATATAGGGTTCATAGGTTCAACGTCACGAGCATGAGGTCAAAGGTACTACCCATAAGGTGTTGGTCTAAAGTTATCATCTGCTGAACAAGGTTCTAGAGGTTCCCAGAGTCTACATCCTTCCTTCGGATATTACCAACTTCCCGATTAACTCGGTAATTAGTAATATTCTAAAGAAAGACTCGTCCGAGCGTAGTATCGCGTGACAACTATTTCCGAATTACTCCGTCATAGCTTATGCACTACACCTAAAATGCCAAGATGGGTTTGGTATTCTACGGTCCTCAGTTTTAGCAGGCTCCCAGGTCAAAAGTAGTACATCTTCTCGATTACTCGGTAAAAGACACTACAGTCAAAGGGGCCTCCACTGAGTGGGGGATCTCATGCCTCCTTTTTTGGGATTACTCCCTCAAAGTTAACATGACTATACTTCCCGTCCTATCTTAAAGTTTTCCCAAGTCCGAGTATAGGACATATGAGTAATCACCAAGCACCCTTAAAACCATGAAAATCCAGACAAACATATATATAACATATAACACATAAAAAACAATAGCACATATACAAATATAAACAAAGATAGGTTTAACCCACTTAGGGATGGACTAGAAATAGGTCAATCTTTCCCCAGTGAAGTCGCCATTTTTCTGTAGCGGTAGAAATGTTCAAGACTAACCCATTGAATTGACTAGACTTTATAAAAATCAAAATAAAAATCGCCACCGCGCTTTATTGTTTCCAAAGGAATGAGAAAAGAGCGAATAACCCAAAAAGAGGGGGGAAAGATTCAAGGTAAGGGGGTTGTTTATGCAAAGGGAAGGTATTAGCACCTGTTGTACCCCAAAATTTGCCCTCCCATATTCTTCAAAGTTTGTCAAGAATCATCTTCAAATGGTTCAAGATTGCTCAAGGGATTGCACAGTCCAAATGCCTCCTAAGGCAGTCAAAATTAGGGTTTTGGTTCCTTCAATGAATTTGAGGCTTTCAGTGGTCCAATCAAGTCCCATAGGTATATATACATTGTCAAGCATCTACATGCCAAGTCTCAAGACTCACAGCATCAAATTGCACAGTCAAAACTCCTATTTGGTTCACAATCAACTGTAGGGGCAAAATGGTCATTTGGCAGTCAAAAGTCAGAATTTTTGGTCAACATCTTATTTTTAGCTCCCAATCATCATTTGATCAAGTCTTGATCATGATTCCTCAAGAATGGCTCAAAAATTATCAAGATGCAAAAGTTTCTATTTTTGGACAGCTGAAAAGTCAACTATAACTTGACCAGGGCATAACTTCTTCATGGTTCATCAGAAAAATCCCACCCAATGCTCATTTTGAAGGGGATTACATTTCCTACAACTCATCTTCACATTCCAAGTCCAAGAAATGCTTTCACAAAAAGTTATCAATTTCTACATTATATGTCAATTTCAAAAGTCAACAAAAAGGCATTTTAAGTCAAAGACCATAACTTGAGATTGGTAAATCCAAATGACATGGGACCAAAGGCATTGGTTAGAGGACTTCAATACTTTTCCAAAATGTCCAAGAAAATGTTCATGTGATCAAAATTGAGCAAGATATGCATTGGAGAAGTTGGGAAATTTTTGGGAATTTGCAAAAGTCAACTATACTTAAAACTTCAATTTTTGACAAAAGGGCCCACTTTCTTCCACTTGATTCAGCCTTGTCAGGCCACACACGTGTTCCATGATTAATTTCAGGATCAAACATTTATTTTTCCATTTTATTTAATTTTTATTGATTTAATTCATTTTAAATCCATAATAATTCAAATAAAATCTAAAAATTAACGGAATAGCATCTTTGTGATTTGAATAGCTTTTATATGTCATATGCCAGCTAACCAATTCATGCTAAGCCTTTTTTGTGCATAAAATCCTAGATTTGAACCAAGTATGGAAAGGTCTTTAATGGTGGTCAACCAAATCTCCAAACTTCAATACACCAAGATTAAGGCCCAGCTTTTGACCTAATTTGGTTCTCATATACATAAGCAAGCAGTACCAACAGAATTCAGGACCTAGACATTGCTAAAACGGCCAGAGCAAAAGTGCAAAATTGTTCGAAAAGTGGGAGATCAAGAACAAGGTAGGAGGCGTTTTCAGGCAAAAATAAGAACGTGGTCCTCTTCCTTGCTATCCACTGAAGCTAAAGCGGTCACAAACACATCCTAAGACCACCTATACAGCACTGTAAGTCATCACAAAGTCACCTCTGAACACGAAACCTAAGCTCTCTATTTTTGCACTATTTCTCAAAAACATTGGCATATTTGTGTTCCTTATTTGATTTCTAACATAACTGTAATATCCAATTTCGTTTTTAGGCCCTGAATCGTGATGCCCGATTCTAGGGTTCATCTTTTTGCGTTTTAGGTATTTTGGTTCCAGGTGAAATTAGGACAAAGCATGAGTATGGATGGATTCAGGGGACATGGACGAGACCAACCATGGTCTTGGAATGAGTTTTTGAAGCCTAGAGACGATTCTAGGAAGAACCCACGGATCTTCCTGCAGATAAAAATCCGCAGGTAAAAAACCAGGGATCAGCGAATAAGACGCTGACGCGTCCCCCTCTCATTCGTTCGTTTAAAAAACGCGCGTTTATATTTTTTTCCAGGCATTGTTTTGATTTAACAATATAATAATTACTTGGGTTCTTAATAACAAATGATGCATGCAGCTCAGTGGCTAAGGCGAACAGGCATTGAACGTTGGGACCTGGGTTCGAATCCCAGGTCCCCCAAAATATTTGTTTGTTTCTTTTCTTCATATATTCCTATGCAGGCTTCATGAAAGGCTTCATCATACACCTCACAAATCCACGCGCCATGTGTCCACAATCACAAATCCAGTGGCCAAGAGATGATGGACACCATGTTCCTGGTCAACCAACATGCAGACAATTACCAAAGTCAACGTGGCTTGGTGGCTTCTTGGGCCTCAGATTGCTAATTCACCTCCTAAGCTAGCCCAAACCCCCCATGAGTTTGCCTCTTTATTTTTCTTTTATATTTTTATTTTACTTATTTAAATTTAACCCTTAATTAATTATTAACTAGATAATTATTTTTCCATAATAAATCCAGAAAACAGAAAAAATAATAATATGTTTATTGATTAAATTTAATTAGTTATTATTTTGTAAATAAATGCAAATTAATTAATTTAGTCTTTTTGTTAATTAGGTTTAATTTTAATCTTTTTTACAACAAATAAAACAAATTTAGAATTATGGTTTTTCATTTGACTTTTAATTTCTTTTATTTTTATTTTCATTAAAACATAAAAAACACAAAAATACTTTTTCTTTTAATTAATTAATTAATTAGTTATTAGGTTTAATATTTCATTAATTGCAAAAAAAGGACAATATTCAATTCTTTTCTCAAAAAAGGGTAAAAACCCTAAGGACGTCCCGATCCAATTCTTTCGCGCGCATATTTATTATTAATTTATTAACTGTTGATTATTATTCATGTATCTGTTTCGAGTATGTAATAGTTAATTAGGTCTTTTACCGCTTTCTTTACTTTTCTCGCATTTACTTTCCAAACGGGTTATGTTTTTGGCGATGTATATACCCGCGCCTTGTAATAGCGTAGATTCAATTTTCCGCAATTTATTTCCCGCACAAATATTAATTGTTAATTATGCCTGCAAGACTTGTATGACAAATAAAATCAATCTGTAGCTCACAAATACATGTACAAGATAATCTTAACTGAAATTGGACACACGTGCACATGCCACTCTTAGGGTACACCTCACTTGGTTGCCTCGAGGTGGTCATCAAGTATAGGGTGTTTTAGAAGTCGCCCTCCTGTCTAAAGATCCAGTTGCCTCGAAACGGTTGCCTCGGATAAAAAGGATCCAGGACATTAGGGTTACCACTAAGGCGTCCTACTATTGCTTTGGTGACCACACATGTCCCGAATATCGAATTGACCCGAATAACTCCAACGACGGTGCTACCTACTTCTCAATAGTGGGATAACACTGTCTAAAGGACTCTTACACAGCTTAATTCCTTAGAGTAGGTAGATTTCTCCTGGGTACTTGCTCTTTCAAAAAAACAAAAACATCTTTTCGCACCTGCACTTTTAAAAAGTTTTCAAACAAATACTTCATACACTCTTGAGGACAGATACAAGAGTTACCTAGAAGTTTTTTTTCAAACTAAACTTTTTCAAAACCCACAAACAAAAGAAAAGAAAACAATTTTTTGAAAACATAGTGAGCAAGTACCTAAGAGCCCATGGATAACCACGGATAGAAAGGGTGCTAACACCTTCCCTTTCTATAATCTACCTCCCGAACCGAGAAACATTCTCGAAAAGGAATTTTGCTGTGCTTTTGTCCTTTCCATGTTGGAGAACATAAAAGACGGTGGCGACTCTTGCTTACCGCGACATTTCACGAACCAGCTTTCAAACAGTCAGTTCTATTTCCACCGATCACAACACCCTAAACATCTACGGTACTCCATAGGAGCCTCTTTGTAAAATCTGTATAATTTGGCTATAAAAACTATTGTATAAAAATGGATGGTGGAGGTGAGAAAATAAACATATTTTTTATGACTTTTGCACCCGCCGTGGTTGCGAACCTTTAGTGCTTACGTACCATCTTTCGTGCAATAGGGGATCAGGGTACACGTAGTTCCTCTTTTAAAAATTTGAAACACAAATGCGTTGGTTAATTATATTAGATAAAACATCATCTTCATTGTCCGTATGGAAAACACACCTACTACCCACAATCATGAGAAAGGAGAATTTACACCATCTCAAAGTGGAGTATATGGCTTGGATTTTAAAATCAACAATTCCACACTCAATACCCAAGTGGAAAATATCTCTCTTCACTACATATTATAGAAGTATAGTTGTTTGTATCACTACAAGGATTGACAAGAGTTTAATATTTTTAAGAAATGTTTTTTCTTATAGTAAAAAGCCAAAGTGGCAAAATGGTTTCAAATGAGATTGATGGACTTTTAGTCTTCTCACAAAAAATGTCAAGGTATTATTAAGTTTATTGAAATTTATTCATGAAAATGTTTTGAAAATGCATGAACCTAAGTCCAAGTTTATTATGAAAATGGTTAAAGTTTCAAAACAAGAAGAGTTTTCAAAAGGAGGGAGAAGATTTTTGAAATTAAAGAAGATGGGAGGAGATGAAGAGACTATTCTAAAGCATAAGGTAAACGCTAGGGATAAGAACCATCTAACCAATAAGAATTCAATACTTGACATTATGAGTCAATATAGAATTCCCATTCTTCGGATTGAAACCAAGCAGGCAAAGATACTAGACCTCTTGAGAGAACCAAACATCAAGTGTATTAAGTCTTCACAAAAATTGGGCAGAGTAACGGCTGTATACAGGTGAATTCTAGATTACAAACAAAGTATGGAATAATAATAACCTGCACACAAAACAAGCAAACAACCCAATGTCTTGAGGTAAACCTGAAGAACTCCAGACAAAATATGTATTAAGGTCACAAGGTCTTCAACATAGGCCAAGGTCTCTAATCCTAAGTCCAAGAAGTCCAATACTCCATAATGCCAAGGATAGTAACCAAATAGTCCAAGTATCATTAATGTTTTTTATGGTTCATGTTGACTATCAAGTGTCTTCAAAAGGAAAATAAAAGCTCAAGTGAGAAAAATAAAAATGACATAAAAGTAAATGCTCAAGTGAGCAAAGATGAAAATAGAATGAAATGTAAAAAGCTAAAAGTAAATGGTACACAAAGTAAAGAGCATAAAATAAAAACATAAAATAAAGTCAATTGTTAGAAATTAGTGGTTAGTTGGGTGACCATATTGTAACTTGCATTTGGAACTCATTAGAGGATTGGTAGAACCAAAGCCTCCACACAACAAATTGCATGTGCTTTTTGTCTAGTATATCATCCATTTTGGAATCCTCAAAAGTAACATTTAATGATCAATAATGTTTAAGTGATCCGCATTGACCAAAATTGATGAAGATCCATTAGAGGATTGGTAGAACCAAAGCCTCCACACAATGAATCTCAAGGTTATTGGATCAAAGAGATCAAATTAACATACTAGGGCTTGCAAACATAGGTTTAGGCCACGAATGATCATTTATTCGAATCGGGACAAAATTTAGCGCTATGTTAAGCAATCGTAAGTGGACTTATGTAGAAGTCGCACCTATTTTGAGGTCGGTCAATAGCAATCTATGTACTTCATGTTTGGATAAATGATATAGAGATCAACATCCCTTAACATGTAGCACAATTAAAAAAGAAATGGATAAGATGAAGAGGGAGGGGAATGATAAGCTAATCTGGATCACTACTTTAAATTTCTTTCATCTTTAAATTCAATCACTCCTCTAGATGGATTAAAGCACTAAACATATCATTAATCCAAAGCACCAAAAAATGAATTAAATAATTCACTATTTGGTAGATTTGAATTAATGAACATTTATCCAACTTCATCTATATCACAAAGTCCATTGAGTTTAAAGAGAAATTGGACATTTAAAATTGCAATCCAAACCAACAATCCAAAGGAGTGAGTAGAAAAACATTTATGGATCAAAACAGCCCCAAAACAAGGCAAAAAATGCATTTTGTTTCTGTGTAAATTGATTGCACTACTATGTAAATCGATTTACACAGTACAATTTTCAAAAATCTGCACGAAATTGATTTTGTGCAATCGATTGCACTATTACTGCAATCGATTGCAAGCTGTTACAGACCGCAAAACAACATTTTAAAAGGCCAAATTCTTGTTCAAACTTTCCATCAAATACCTTATGATCATGGATCCAATTGAGCACGAAAATTCCATCAAATTATGTGAAAATAACACCATTGGAATCACAAAATAATGCTCAATGAATCAAACCCAAAGATCAACAAGAGATCACATTGTGAAAGATGAATTATCCAACTTACCAAAGGTAGATCTAAAGAATTATCAAAACAACTTCAAGAATTTGCTTCAATTCAACTACAAAAATCAATTGCCCAAGCTTATATGTAGAGAATTGATAAAGAAAAAGTGTTTGGATGATGGTTTAGCTCAAAGATTAGTAAGCTTCAATGAAAAGCTTACTAAGTTTTTGAAAATGGAGCTTTGAGTGAATTTGGTAGATGGAGAGAATTGAGAGATTTTTTAGCAAGGTGGATTTGGCTATCAATAGCTTGAAATTTGAATGAAATGAGGGCTCTATTTATAGAGTTTTAGGATTGGGAATTTTGGTAATTTGGTAATTATTTCTTGGAGCCAAAATTTGAATTAATGATAATTATTTCAAATATTAGAGCCAAAATTTAAATTAATGATAATTCTTCTTAAAAATGAAAGATTGGCACTAAAATTTGAATTAATGGTATATCTTTCAAAAATGAAGAAAAATTGGAGACAAAATTTGACAAGTTTAAAATTGTTGATTTTTTTTCAAATTTTCACGATGTGCAATCGATTGCACTATAGTGCAAATCGATTTGCACAGTGTATTTTTTTCAAAAATGGCGCAAAATTCACTATGTGCAATCGATTGCTCTCTAAGAGCAATCGATTGCATCAGTGAAAAAAATAAATTTTTGTTAATTTTCCTTTGCAAATAGAGATTTTAGGAAAATAATACCAGAAATCCTTATTTGTCAGATGCTTCGACTTGGTACCTACAAAACAAAAATATACAAAGACAAAGACAAATATTTTTTATATTTTGATTAGAAGTTAGTCAACAACACATATATAAAATACACAACTAAGGTGCTTGGAGATTCCTCAAGAGCAAACTTAAAGATAGGAGATAGAAAAAGAGGAAGAAACAACCCTAATGTGATCTTGTTATGATCGAGTTGATATGATATGATAGAGGAATCTTAGGGGGAAAAATTAGGGTACATCACTTATGTGTTTCACTCCTCTCTTGGCAAGATGGTTTATTTCGCATCTTCCCCAATTTGTATTAAAGAATGAGCAAGGTTCAAGGTGGTCACAAAGGTTGATGACGCTCAAATATTCAGACATTCATTGGTGCTCCCGATCCATAGAGAATGTTACTATTGTCGACTGTTGTGGAGAATTTCATAATGTCCCTTTACTTGGCATTAGGGGAGGTATCACCTAAAACCCCTGCTTAGCCTTAAGACAGTTTGGTTATGCCCGAAGAGATGGCCCGCATGAGATGCTAATTCAAGGTTTGGTATTTGACTACGACAACAACGATCAAGGCCTTCGCCAGAGATTTACCCGAGCTTGGAGGATGTTAAACACGGTAGATAGCAAGACATTAGGGCACAAGAATTCCATCCATCTTGAGCCTTACCTCAAATGGGTACGAACTCGTGCTCAGAATCTTATGATGCCTTACCCCTCCATTCTCCCGGTAATCATTGAGCCTGTCATGGAAGGATTTGTTCCATACACTATCCTACATCCTGACATGCCCACCTCTCTTGAAGACCTACAAAGGGATTGGGTACAACTCAAGGGGGAGCGAGATACTTTTGAAGCCCAATTCTACGCAAGCGAGAAGAAGGTTTTGGAACTCACTAGGCTACTTCATGAGGAACAGACTCTGAATGCCTACATTGCACCAAAGAGGATGCGAACTACCTTTTTATCTTAGAGTTTCTTGTATTTGTTTAGCCCAAGAAGAGATTGATGTACTCGAACTTTAATTTATTAATATAACGTGTGTTTCCTTTTTTTCTAAAACAAATTTGAATCCTTGAAATCATTGCATACACATTTATCATTCATCATAACATAAACAAGTTTCTTGCAACAAGTCTCCTCATCTCTCTACTGTTTATTTCAGTATGATGGATCTCGAGCAAACGGTGAAGGACCTCCAAGCTCAGAATGCACAGTTTCAATAGTTGTTCTTAACTTTGGCTAAAGGACAAGAAGAGTTGAAGACCTTGCTGGTGGAAGAGAAGAAAAAGAAGACGAGGAAGATAACCAGAATTCTGAACATGGGAAGAAGATTCCAAGGGCCGACAAAAAGGGCCTTAGACTTTGCAACGACATCCAGTGAGAAAGACAACCAAGATGGGAAGGGTAAGGAAACACTTGTTCAGTCTGATTCAGAAGAGGAAGAGGAAGAAGAAGACTATTCTGAAGAACAATACCCTCCAGTCGACGACAAGTATAAGCATCTAGAAGAACGATTAAGTGCAATGGAAATCCAAGAAGTTCCTGGATTAGACTTTGAGGAGTTGGGACTAGCATCAGGAATTATCATTCCTCCAAAATTCAAAGCACATGTGTTCGCCAAATATGACGGAGTCTCATGCCCCAAAATGCATCTCCGGTCCTATGTAAGGAAGATCCAGCCCCATACTGCTGACAAAGATTTATGGGTACATTTCTTCCAAGACAGTCTGTCTGGAACTCAACTTGATTGGTTTTATCAGTTAGAAAGAGCCAATGTTCATAACTGGGAAGATCTTGCTGTAAACATTTACAAACAATAGAAATACAATGATGATCTTGCGCCTACCCGTACTCAACTCCAGAGTATGGCCATGGTTTCAAATGAGGGCTTCAAGGACTATGCGCAAAAATGGAGAGATTTGGCCGGAAGAGTTCAACCTCCTCTATCTGAAAGAGAATTAGTAGACATGTTTTTGGGCACCTTGTTTGGTCCCTTCTTCAATAACTTAATTGGGAGTTTATCGGCGGGTTTTACTAAACTGATATTGTCCAGAGAGAGGGTAGAAGCCGGGATAAAGAGTGGAAAGATTTAGAAAGATGCATCCTCTGCTGCTGTAAGGAAGCCATTCATCGGAAAGAAAGCAGTGGTTGCTGTGTATCATCAGAGAAATCAAGATAGGGTTGAACGTCGTCCAATGGTGGGGCTGTTATGATTCCTAAACCCATACCTGATCAGTAAAGAAACAACCAACCAAGGATGGAAACACCAGTCAGACAATTCACCAGAATTAACATGACCTTATCTCAAGTATTTCCACACATGCTAAGACCCTACCTAGTAACTTTGAAAGAAGCTCCAAAGAACCCTAACACAACATCTCCTCACTATCATCCTAATGCCCGATGCGCATACCATTCTGAGAGTCTCGGCCATGACACTAACAATTATTGGGCTCTGAAGAACAAAATACAAGACCTCCTTGAAGCCAAAGAGATTGAATTCGATGCGCCAGAAAAGCCCAATGTCATTTATGCCCCTATGCCCAAGCACGGCCATAATGCCAAATCCATTGAAGAAGATACGTTTGTTACTTCAGTTGATGAACATATGACCCCATTCCTGACCATCAAAAAGAACTTATTGAATGCCAGTGTTTTCCCGGGCTGTGATGAAAGCTATCATTTCTGTTTGTCCTCACCAACCAGGTGTCCTTTGTTGAAAGCAGGCGTTTAGTGCCTAATAGATAACAAGGAAATTTTGTTTGAAAAGACTTATGTTCCAACTGTTCCTCTTAATGATGTGTCTATCATTACCATTTCCGCCAATTCTTCCCGGGTCTCCACCAAAAGACCCGTTAGAATTACATCAGTTCCAAAAGTAGCTCCTTTGATAATTACAATGCCTGGACCAGTCCCGTATTTGTCGACAAAACCGTACCATGGAATTATGGAGGGGATGTCTACTACCATGGTATCAAGCAAGATTGGCCTGCTACCGAAGATTCAAGTTTTGAGAAGATTGACTCCAATGTCAGTAATATTGCTGAGACTAGCAAGATTACCCGAAGCGGAAGGATATTCTCTCTAGAAATTGCTCCCCCAAAAGCAGTTTCTGGACCCGTAATCATTCCTGTTGTTGTTGCTCCTCCAAAGTTTATTTCCAGTCCTACAATCATCTCCACTAATACTCCAACTGACAAAGCTGATACGACTCCTGTTATCACTCCTACTGACACTCCTGCTGCCAAGTTAACCGAGACTCGAGGAAAAGGTGTTCTGGTTGAGTCTGTCAAGACGAAGACACAATCATTGGCTATCCCTGAGACCTCCAGGAAAGAGATGGAGGAAATCCTAAAGATCATAAAAAGAAGCGACTACGATGTAGTTGAGCAACTGGGGCAAACTCCATCCAAAATTTCCATACTGGCTTTACTACTATGTTCTGAGGCACACGCAAAAGCCTTGGTAAAATTCCTGAAGACTGCTCATGTACCCCAAGAAATATCCGCTGACTAATTCCAAGACTGCGTAGCCAACTTAACTGCAGATAATGGTTTAGGTTTTTTGGATGCTGATTTAACGCCAAGAGGAAGGAAGCATAAGGCATTGCATGTCTCAGTTGAATGTAGGGGTGCAACCTTGGCTCATGTTTTGGTGGACACTGGCTCATATCTGAATGTATTGCCTAAAAAGGCTCTTGATAGGCTTGACTGCGAGGGATTGAAATTGAAGCCGAGTAACATAGTAGTGAGGGCCTTTGACGGCTCAAAAAGGATGGTGCATGGGGAAATGGATATCCCCATAAAAGTTGGAACCCAAACATTTGAATCAACTTTTTATTTAATGGATATCTTCCCTTCGTATTCCTGCTTGCTAGGACGACCATGGATTCACAATGCTGGCGTTGTTACTTCTACGTTACACCAAATGCTGAAGTACCCAATTCAAGGGAAGATTATCACCGTTCATAGAGAAGAAGAGTATATGATCAGCCATCTCAATTCCTTCAGATATGTGGAGTTAGATGGTGAATTTATTGAAACTCCATTCCAACACTTTGAGGAAGTCCCACAAGATGTGGCAGTAACCAGGGTTGTTCCCAAGATCACAAGGTCTCCACTCAAGATGTCATTTTTGAAGGATGCAAAGGCAGTGATAGAAGAAGGTTGGTGCACTATCTGGGGACAACTCCCAGATATCCCATACAAATCTGAAAAGTTTGGCCTAGGTTTCACTTAAAGTGCTCAGAAGGCTGTATGTCGCGCTCGTGCTGGAGGACCACCACTGATGATCAGCAACCGTGAAGTCAACGCGGTAGAGGATGATGAAGATGGCTGCAACCTGGAGGATTGGATCTTCCCAACTGTCAGTGGAGGGCTCAGCAACTAGGAGGCTAGAGATTTTGTCCCGATCCCTTTTATCCCACAGTAATTCGTCTTTACATTTTGTTGGATCTGTAATATTAAAACAATTCAGACTCTCAAAACCTTGTGTCTTACCTGAGGCACAATGGTCCATTTGTAAGGGTTATCATCTCATTTCCATATGACATCAATGAATCATGGACGTTTTTGCATACAAAATTGGTGCTCATTGTTTTTCCTTTTAACATTTCTCATTTCTTTCAAAGATAGTTATACCCTTACACACACTCACACTCACAATGCAGGTCTACATCCATTCGGGATCCCATGGGTAACGATTCTGCTATGTCTTTCTATGACTCTGAAAATATAATCTACCAAGCCGAAGACGAAGGTGAGGAAGATTGTGAAGTACCAGGGAAACTCTCCAGGTTACTGCAACAAGAAGAGAGAACCATTCATCCCCACGAGGAACTGATGGACACCATAAATCTAGGTACCGAAGAATACAAAAGGGAAGTCAAGGTGGGTGCCAATCTGGAACCCAGTGTCAAGGAACGTCTGATTCAGTTGCTACACAAGTATGTTGAGGTCTTTTCTTGGTCGTAGGAAGACATGCCAGGACTTGATGCAGATATTGTGGTACATCGTCTAGCTACAAAAGAGGATTGCCCACCAGTAAAACAAAAGGTCCGTCGAATGCGACCAGATATGTCAGAGAATATTAAAGTAGAAGTCATGAAACAATTCAATGTTGGATTCTTGGCCGTCACCTCCTATCCGCAATGGGTTGCCAATGTTGTTCCTGGGCCCAAAAAGGAAGGCAAGGTACGAATGTGCGTGATATACAGAGATTTGAATAGGGCAAGCCCTAAGGATGATTTCCCACTCCCCCATATTGATATTTTAGTTGACAATACGGCACAACACAAGGTGTTTTCCTTCATGGGCAGTTTCTTAGGTTACAACCAAATCAAAATGGGCCTGAGGACATGGAGAAGACAACCTTTGTCACACAATGAGGCACATTCTGCTACAAGGTTATGCCATTCGGACTGAAGAATGTTGGGGCAACCTATCAGCGTGCCATGGTAGCTCTATTTCACGACATGATACATCATGAAATAGAGGTCTATGTGGATGACAAGATAACTAGATCTCAAACAGAAGAAGAGCATCTTGATCATTTACAGGAACTATTTGAGAGATTAAAGAAGTAAAAACTGAGGTTGAACCCAAATAAATGCACATTTGGAGTAAGTTCTGGTAAACTCTTAGGCTTTGTCGTCAGCAATAAAGGTATTGAGGTAGATCCTGCCAAGGTGAAAGAGATACAAGAGATGCCTGCTCCTTTTATTGAGAAGGAAGTCAGAGGATTCTTGGGACGTTTGAACTACATTGCTAGATTCATTTCTGCCCTAACAGCTACTTGTGAACCAATCTTCAAACTACTGAAGAAAGATCAGGTAGTCAAGTGGAATGATAAGTGCCAAACTGCTTTTGACAAGATCAAAGAGTACCTGCAAGAGCCTCCTTTGTTGATGCCACCAGTTGAGGGAAGACCATTGATCATGTATTTGACCGTTTTGGAAAATTCAACGGGGTGTGTGCTGGGGCAGCATGACGAGTCTGGCCGAAAAGAGCACGCTATTTATTACTTGAGCAAAAAGTTTACTGACTGTGAAACAAGATATTCACTGCTTGAGAAAACTTGTTGCGCTCTAGCATGGGCTGCTCGCTGGCTAAGACAGTATATGCTGACCCATACTACCTTGTTGATATCTAAAATGGATCCAATAAAATACATCTTCGAGAAACCTGCACTCTGTGGGAGAATAGCGAGATGACAGATGATCCTAACATAATATGACATACAGTATACTACCCAGAAGGAAATAAAGGGTAGTGTACTAGCTGATCACCTTGCTCACCAAGCTATGGAAAACTACCAGTCCATGAAGTTCGAATTCCTTGATGAAGACATCATGATGGTAAACAACTATGAAGAATTGAGGCCATATGACGGACCTGAACAAGGATCCTGATGGACCCTGGTTTTTGATGGGGCATCTAACGCACTCGGAAATGGTATTGGTGTAGCACTCATATCTCCTGAAGGGTGTCATACTCCATTTACTGCAAGACTCTACTTCAAGTGTACAAATAACATGGCGGAATATGAAGCATGCATCTTTGGTCTCAAAGCTGCCATAGACTTAGGGATTAAATCTTTGAATGTATTCAGAGATTCAGCTTTGGTTATCAACCAGATCAAAGGGGAATGGGACACCAAACACCCTAACCTTATCCCTTACAAAGAACATGTTTTGACATTGTTCCCACATTTTGAAAAGATTACCTTCGAGCACTTCCCGCGAGAAGAAAATCAGCTAGCAGACGCACTAGCCACAATGTCATCTATGTTCAAACTTAAATGGGATAACTAGGCTCCCCAGATCACCATTGAACAAAGGGATGAACCAGCAGTCACGAGATTAATACTGAAGAAGTAGTGGACCAGCCTTGGTTTCACGAAGTCAAGAGGTATCTCGAAGCCCAAGAATATTCGGAAGGAGGTTCAATCAACGATAAGAAGTTCTTAAGGAGATTCTCTTCTAAATTCTTCCTTAGTAATGACATTCTTTACAAACGCAACCATGACTCGGTGTTACTTTGGTGCATAGACAAGGTTGAAGCTGAAAGGATCATGGCTGAGTTGCATGAAGGCACTTTTGGAACCCATTCTAGTGGGCATACGATGGAAAATAAAATCCTACGGGCAGGCTATTATTGGCCTACCATGGAAGCAGATTGCTATCAACACTCTCGAATATGCCACAAGTGTCAGATTTATACGGACAAAGTGTGTGTACCTCCGGTTCCTCTGAATGTCTTGACGTCTCCTTGGCCCTTTGCTATGTGAGGGATTGATATGATTGGGGAAATCAAGCCAAAAACATCCAATGGACACCACTTCATTTTGGTGGCCATTGACTATTTTACTAAGTGGGTGGAGGCAGCTTCTTTCACTTCAGTTACCAAGAATGTTGTCGCCCGGTTCATCAAGCAGAATCTCATTTGTCGTTATGGTATCCCAGAGAGGATCATTACAAATAATGGTATGAATTTGAACAATACTATGATCACCGTCCTGTGCGAGCAATTCAAGATCCAGCATCATAATTCTTCCCCTTACCGGCCGAAGATGAATGGTGCTGTTGAAGCTGCAAAAAAGAACATTATAAAGATCATACATAAAATGATAGTCACTTACAAAGACTAGCATGAGATTCTACCATTCTCCCTCCACGGGTATCATACCACAACTCGTACATCAACCGGGGAAACACCCTATTCTTTTGTTTACAACATGGAAGCTGTCTTGCCTATTGAGGTTCAGATCCCTTCTCTGAGAATTATGAAGGACACGGGGTTGAATAAAGAAGATTGGATCAAGACTCGGCTTAATCAACTAAACTTGATTGATGAGAAAAGACTTACTGTTGTCTGTCATGGTAAAATGTATCAAAAACGGATGATTAAGGCTTTCAACAAAAAGGTCAGACGCCAAGTGTATCAAGTTGGGGATCTGGTGATCAAACGTATCATATTGCCATAAGGTGATCCCAGGGGCAAATGGACTCCTACATACGAAGGACCATTTGTAATCAAAAACATTTTCTCTGGTGGAGTAATAATCTTGACCACCATGGATGGTGACGACCTGCCGCACCCTGCGAACGCAGACATAGTCAAAAGATACCACGCATAAGAGACCCGCTAGGTTGACACACCTAGGAAAAACAAGGGCATCCCGGCGAACCAAAAAGTTTCGGGAAAAAATTAGGGATAAAACAAAAAAAAGTGTACACCCGACAAGTTGTAAACTTGAAAGGGCGACTTGGGGAAAAAAGGGTTTCCCGGTGGACTGAAAACCCGAAAGGGCGGTCCAAGCAAAAGTTAGGGAATGTAAAGCGTATGACTATGTCCCGTTGGATCACTTTACGGACAACCTTTGGCTTCAACTGACAAACTCAGAGGTTGTGATCAATTCAATCATCTTCGGACGAGGCAACAAATAGACAAGATGCTCAGAGATACGAAGGCTACATCTTAATGGGAACCCCATGGGATTATGGCACATAGATATCTTTTCTTTGTATCAAAATTTTCATTTTTTATGACGGCGTTCTCTTACTAGAATGTTTGTCTCATTGTACAAAAATACTTACTCAATGTAAATACAAAGATATCCCTTTGAAAGTGAAAAAACTATCTATTTTTCTTTACGCTTGTGTTTTGTTTACAAAAGCGTCCAATGATTCATTGTTGAACATATGCATTTGAACATAATTATTGTTTACAAATAAACAAAATAAAAGACAATCACTCATGGCTTTAAGAGATAGAGAAATCTCTCTAAGTTATTTTCCATAATCCCCTGCAATGTACAGTTCAAATCCCCAGCGGAACAAAGCTTCCAATTATCAATCCTCAGGAGAAATCATCCAAATTTCTCAGGATTCCCCAACAGGATTTTCCAAGCAGTACATGTCATTTCCCTTACAACAGAGTTTATTTATCCAAGCAGAAATTCATCAACGCTTAGACTTCATAACATGAAGACCTGCACTCCATGTCCTCAGCAGTAGTCGGGGATTTATTTTCCCTAATCCAACAGTAGCGTAGCAGATTAGCTCACATACACATACATCATATCCATATGTCATAAACATTGATAACACAAATACATTATACCATGAATTTCATACAACATGACATTGCATATTAGCTAACATTTTACCCTTTTCAGGATAAGGCTAATAGCTACCATTAACAATGTTCAAAGATTTCTCATATACAGTTCAGATACACCCCATACACGGATGCCATCCTGATACTCATTCAGATTCAGCTTTCAGATACAGTTCAGATACGCTCCAGACACGGATTCCATTCTGATACTCATTCAGAGTCAACTTTCAGATACAATTCAGATACGCTTCAGATACAGATGCCATCCTGATACTCATTCAGATTCAGCTTTCAGATACGCTCCAAACACGGATGCCATTCTGATACTCATTCAGAGTCAACTTTCAGATACAGTTCAGATACACTCTAGATACGGATGCCATCCTGATACTCATTCAGATTCTCCTTCAGATACAATGCAGATACGCTTCAGACATGGATTCCATTCTGATATTCATTCAGACGCAATTCTCAAGATACAATACAGATACACTCCAGACACAGACGCCATTCTAATACTCATTATTTCAACTTACAAATTACAATTAAACAATCACTCTTGGATGGAATCTGCAATCCCATCTCCGACAAATTTCTATTACCTCTCCAAATGGCATCTTTAAGCCCATTCCCTCTACCATCTCATCACCGAGTGCAAATTTCTGGGCACTCTAGGGTCCAATCATCTTCCACCTTCGAGTCACGAATGAAAAGGAATGCCAATCTAAATCTTCAGGCTTAAGAAGATTGAACAGGGGAAGCTGTTTTACCCCATAATTTTCCCTCTCACTTATCAAGAATTTACTCACAAGATCTCCTTGGGCTCTAGATTGCACTAGGATTTGATCTGCTCAAGACACCTCCTCAAGCACTGATGACCAAAATTAGGGTTTGAGTTTGCATTAGGATTTTGAACTTCCAATGTTCCATGTGACTTTCATGGATCATCATGGACCCCCAAGGTTAATCATGCCAAGTTTCAAGCCTTGAATCACATTTTTGCTCAGTCAATTGAGTAGTTGCCTAAAAATCAGTTGTATTGGGGAAAAAGTCAACTATGGCCAATTTACAGTCAAAATTCATAATTTTTGATCCACATCAACATTTTAGACTCATATGTATCATTTGATCAAGTTTGAATCACAATTCCTCTAGGAATTTAATCAAATCCCCAAAAGGGCAAAATGGTCAAAATTAGGGTTTTAATTGGAAAAGGGTAATTTCTGATTTTTGACTTAGCAAATGGTCAATTGGTTTAAGGCATGATCCCAAGAGTCCGATTGCATCATTTTTACCCAATGACATGATTCAAAACATTGCAAGTCCATTAGATTGACAGATAAATTTTCCAGTCAATTGATCAAAAGTCAACTGTATACTGAAAAGTCAAACTTTGACTTTTTGGTCAAATTCAAGTACCAAGGACCACAATTCATCAAAACATGTCAAAATATGAAACTTATTCATCAAGAAATCAAAAACTCAAGATTTCATTTTGAAAAGTCAAAATTTCTAAAACTTAGAAATTTTTCTAAGTGTTGGAAATTTCATATTTTTTCATAACTTTGAGTCAAATTTTCACCATGATGCAAGATGATTCAAGAGAAACTTATAACATGAAAGTTGTTGATCTACATGAAATCTACAACTTTGATTTGCATAACTCGTTCCAAAAATTCTTGGATCTCAAGTTATAATTTTATGAACATGTGGTCATGAAACTAAACACTTAGTGAAATTTTGCCCTAATTTGGTCAGGATTTTGACCTAACTTCATGGAACTTTTTCATATAGTTCCAATGGGAATATTAAAAAGCAATTCAAATATGTGTTCTAGAGAACATTGCAAGATTTACAAAATGTCCAAGAACTCCTTGAGATCATTCTTGAGTAGGGAGAATCGAAGAGATGAAGTTAGGGTTTTTTTCACTTGAAATTTTGCTTGAGCTTAGAGAATTTTGAAACTAAAACTTCTGAAATTTTTAGGGTTCAGATTAGGGCCATTAAAATTCTTGCTTATCTTTGATCTATAGTTTTAATTCTTTACATTTCTGGAATCGTGAGAAAATTTGCTACAAGTTTCATGTTTACAGTTTTCATTATTGATGAGAAATGAGCAAGTTGCAGTTGGTCTGGCTGGAGGTTGAAGATGAAGTCTTCAGGGCGCGTTTTGCCTTACATATTTATTGTTTTACTTATGTTAACAGATGTATAGCCACCCCAGTGGTAGAAACGTGCGCATGTAACCTATGAGACCTGGGTTCGAGCCCCAGTGGTACCCTTTTCATTTTTCATATTTTTCACTTTCCTGATTTTTGCGTTTTTGGCAAGCGTTGGGTCCCTTTGGGCCTGGCTTGTTTTTGTCTGACCTTCCTGCTGACTATTGGCACCCCTGGCCCAAGTTTGCTTATTTTTTATTTATTTCATTTTTATTTTCTTAAATATATTTTCTAAATATTAAAAATCATAAAAATATAAAAAATGATAGATTTATATTTTGACTTATTTTATTTTATTTTTCTCATAAAAAGTATTTTTATTTATTATACTTTATTTATTTTATTAAATAATCTTGTAAACGTAATTAATATTATGTTTTATTTATTTATTTTTCACACCATTTAAAATACATTATTTTTTATATAAAAAAGATGAAAAATATTTTATAATGCTATAAATATTCTTAAGATAAAAATACCAAAAAAAATACTTTTTTTAAACTTATTTTATTTTGATTAATTAATAGAACTAGGTTTTATTTAAAATCTTTTCCTAATAAAATTCAAATTTAATTAATTATTTTCTTTATTTAATTAGGTTAAAGACAAAATCCCTTTTTCATGAAAATCAAACAAAGATACATTTTCTTTACATTTTGCATTTTTTGTACATTTATTCATTTTGTACTTTGCATTTATTTATTTCCTTGTACATTAATATCAATTCAATATGGTTGTAATAGACTAATTAGGTTTAAATTCTTGCAATCCCCATTCATGAATTTGTATAACCCCTCCCCACAAATGTTGTAATAGCGTAGTAACTTTAAATTTCACAATTTATCGCTTTTATATAACATGCTAGAAATTAGGGTTTGTATGGAAAAAATAAAATCAATACTTAGAAAACCATAATTCAAGACAAAAAAACAAGCATGGAAATGATACACTTGCACACAAGCACCCCTAGGGTGATCCCACTTGGTGGCCTTATACAAAATGGCCATATTACGCATGTAAGATATCTTAGCAAAAACAAAACAAATACAAGATCATAGTCCCTCGATGACGCTATCTAAGTTGCCTTTCAAATGATCTTAGTCCCTAAAAAGAATGTTAAGATACCTCGCAACATTGCTAATCATGGTTATACTAGGACCCACGCCCGTCCCGTTTACTTCCAAAGATAGGGTTGCTTACCGAATCAATGGTAAGACAACAATGTCAAAGGAAAAGAAAATGAACAAGAAAGACATTTGCGTAGGTAGATTGCTCCTAATTAATTGCTCCATTTTAAAACAAACATCTTTGCTATTTTCAAAAACAAACACCTACACTTTCAAAACATCTTACAAAACTTGAAAACATTTTCAAAAGATCAACACCTTTGTATACATTCTTACGAATGAGAATCATTACAAAGATTTCCTAAACAATGGCCTCTTTACAAAATACTTTCAAAAAACACACAAAGCACAATTTCAAACAAAATTAAGTGATCTAGCAAGTAACTAAGAGCCCATGGAAAACCATGGATGAAAAGGGTGCTAATATCTTCCCTTTTCATAATCTACCCCCCGAACTCAAGAAATAATCTCAAAGGTCTTTCCTGATCTTTTTCACCTTTCTTTTTGGATAAAAGAAAAGTCGGTGGAGACTCTTACTAACCGCAACATTTGCGATTAAACGCAAAACCTTCAAGTCAATTCTCCCACCGTATCACACTAATCCTTACTTCTTTTCATTGATTGATATATTTTTCACTTAATCCAAATAAATCAACGTGCAGAAGTTTCAATGGTTTGGGGAAAGAAACAACATTATTTTCTTTGAAATAAGTTTTTGAAAACTTTGTCTTTCTGACATGCTTCACAGAAAGCATCTGAAGTAAACTCCAGTTAAGGAAGGCCTTTGATAAATTCAGACTTATTTAGTTGAGAAGACTTTCTCATGTTAACATAACTTAAACATCGGAGCCATGACCATTGCTTCTCATTAACATTCATTAGACAAACTATTTTTAGTTTTATAAAGTCAGAGAGCCTTATCTCATAAGGATTGTTTCTCTTCCTTTCATTGAAAAGGATATAGTCGTCCCGATAGCTATTATTTTCTGGAGCCTATGATTCCTTTTGATCACCTCTGAAACCCATGATAATTTTTAGGCTTAAGTTCCAAACTTTGGAACATGTTCCTTTTTCCCATCATGTGTTACAAGTAGCCAGAGTCTAGGTACCAAGACAGGTGTTTCAATTGCACTATCCTTTGGTACCCATGATCTATTGGGTCCTTTCTTGTTAGATCGACCAGAGTTGTGAGAAACTTTGGTTTTAGCAGAAGAATAATCATATTTGCAAGAGTTAAAACTAATTGGTTTAGCCAATTGATTTTCATCATATTCAAAATCAGATTTCTCTTCATCTTTTCCATCTTCTTTAGGCACAAAACCAACAGGTACAAATGAGAGTATAAGGTAGTTGGTATGTTTTCCTTATTAGATTTATATTTTTAATGAGAATCATAACCGATACCATTAATTCCATTTCTGCTTGTACCATAGATCTCAATGACACCATCAGTACTTTCAGTGGCTTCTGGAAGAGTTCCCGTGCCTTTAAGGGCAGAGTTTTCATCTTCCAATAAATTTTTTTCATCTTTTAAAATAAAAATTTCTTCGTTCAACTTACTGATTTTAACAGATACAGACTCATGGGTCTTTTTGAGATCCTTGAACTGAATCCTTAGTAACTCATGTTTTTCCATAATTTCAACTGAGAATGATAATTCAGAATGAGTAAAGTCAGAGAATACCTCTTCATAGAATACTTCTGTTTCTGAATCAGCTTCTTCTTCTGAGGGGAATACTTCACTGGATGTTCCAACATGAGCCTTCAGCACCATAGCATGTTCTCCATATGAGTCACAGTCAGACGAGTTTGAATCTTTCCATGTTGCCATTAGCCCTTTCTTCTTGCCTTTGAGAGCTTTCTTCCTTGGTACGTCCTTTTGAAGCTGAGGATAATCATTCTTGTAGTGTCTTGGCTCATTGCATTCATAACCAACGACTTCGTTGCCATTGGACTTCCTTTTACCAAACGTTGATTCGAAGCAACCTCTAGTCCTTCTTGAACTTATAAACCTGTTTCCTTGATTTCTCTTCTAGATACAGTTAAACCTTCTAGTTAATAAAGATAACTCGTCTTCTTCATCATCAAAATCTCCTTCTGAATCCTCAATATCTTATGCTTGAAGAGCTTTGAACTTCTCATATTTTCTGACAAATTTGAGAGCAATAGACTTTATTTTCTTTTGCGGATCGTCTTGTTCTAGCTCAATCTCATGACTACTTAGAGAACTTATCAGTTCCTCTAGAGAAGTTTTGTTCAGATCTTTTGCAAGCTTGAGTGTGGTTACCATAGGCCTCAATTTGGATGGGAAGCTTATGATAATCTTCTTCACGTGATCTGCCGTTGAATAGCCTTTGTTCATAACTTTTAGTCCTTCAACTAAGGTTTGAAATCTGGAAAACATGACTTTAATACATCATTCTCCATTTTGAAAGCTTCATATTTCTGAATCAAGGCCAACGCCTTGGTTTCATTGACTTGATCATTTCCTTCATGAGTCATTTTGAGAGAATCAAATATAGACTTGGCAGAGTTTATATTTATGATCTTCATATACTCAGTATAAGAAATCACATCCAGCAATATGGTTCTTGCTTTATAATGATTCTTACAATCTTTCTTTTGTTGACCAACCACGGCTCTCCTAACTATCTATTTTCCAGTATTATTTATGAGAGGTACATAGCCATCGAATACTATATCCCAAAGATCAATATCATGACCTAGAAAGAAACTTTCTAGTCTATATTTCCAATATTCAAACTTTTCTCAATCAAAGATGGGAGGTTTAACGTTATAACTTTTATCGTTTGAATCTGATGCAACAACATCTAGAGTGGGTTCAACTATTGTTGGTATGGGTTCAACCATTGTGTTTCTTTAACGAAAAACTTGTCTGGATCTTTATCTTACACAGTTAAGTTTTTTATAACTATCAATACCAGAACCAGTGTTCTGATGCCAATTGAAGGTGCGAGAAACACAAGAAAGGGGGGGGGGGGGGGTTGAATTGAGTTTCACCAAATAAAATCTTTTTGTTGGTGACAAACCAAGTACGCTTAGAACATAAAATAGTGAATGAACACGATGATTTTTATCCTGGTTCGCTGTTAACTAAGCTACTCCAGTCCACCCTCGCAAGGATGATATCGCCTTCAACAAGGACTTAATCCACTATAACCAAACCGATTACAGAACAAACCACAACAAGTCTTATTTATTAAAACCCCCAATAATTCAGTCGATCCATATTGTAAATCCACTCAAGCCACAATAGGAGTCTTCTTGAGCTAAGACCTTCACCCAGTCTCTCAAGGTATCATTCAACAACAGTTGAGCACTTTCAGTGTATTATATATTTGCTTCTTATAAGCAAATTACACAGAATTTTTAGTCCAATGAAGAACACCTAAGTGTTCTACTGCAACATACGAGCATCAACTTCTTGCTTATTTATAAAACTATACACAGATGATTTCTCTATAGAGTTTTCACAGCATTTTGGTGTAGTTTTGTTGAGCTTGATTTGAAACGACAGATTTGTCGTTGTAATGTAGTTTGTTACTTTTCATCAGCTTCCAAGTCTTTCTTTTATAGCTTGTAAAAGAGATCCGTTGAAATGGTAGAAAGGTAAATAAAAAATCTAGCTGTTGGTTATCAACAATTATAATGAGAGTAGTCATTGTCAAGTACAAAAGAACTGTCCTTGTGCCACTCTAGAAGAGTAGAAGTCACAGTCACTTTATGTACCTTTTGTATACTATCACACATTAATCATTTTGAACTTTTCTTCTTGATCTAAGAGGCTACAAATATTTGAATGTGGAGCGTTGAAGCTTGTTATATAAGAATATCTCTTAAGCCTTAGAACCTATGTCTTGGAGTCTTCAGAACTTGTCACATAGATCCTTGTCTTTAGAGTCTTTAACACTTGGTTGTAAGAACTTCCTTTTCTTCATATCATCTGAACTCGTTAAACAGAACCTTGTCTTCATAATCTTCAAAACTTGTAACATACAATTAAGCTTTAGATGGCCTCCAAAGCTAAACCATAAAGCCACGATAAGAACTTCTTGTACTAAGGTTCCTAAGACATGTTGTAGAAGATCAGTTCAGAACCTTGACTTTAATGAAACATGTATCCTTATGTTTTCTTCCAGAGTGTATGTTCAAAACCTAATGACATCACACGCCTTGTACCAGAGTCAAAACATTATAGCAGCAGTTACACACTAGATGAAACCATTAGTGCATATAATTGTTCTCTAAGATAACATGTGAATTTATCAATAAAATCTCAAGGCCAGATGTAGGAAACACTTCTTGTTCTTACCAGCATTTAAAAAAATTACACTCAATCCATACTATGGGGTTGAGGTTATCACTAGAGGATATCGTCCTATATACATCACTAGATCAATATCTTGCAAAATGTCACTGGTCTGAAGTCCTACAATATGCCATAAATGCATGGCGCGCAACAACATTTAAACAAGACCCTGACTAGTCAACACACATCATCATCCATGAATTCATGACAAAATAATCATATCATCATAATAAACAAATAATGTTCATAACTTTATCATATCATCATAATGAACAAAACATCATTATAACAGCATCATAACATCATCATATCATCATAATAAAAAAAAAGCATCTTGTAATCCAACATAGAAGACCTAACTTCATCCTAGTTTAGGCATTGGGAATATACTTATTATCTCTAATTTTATTCCATCTAACTATAGTTAATTGCATTAGCTATCCAATGCTTCGAACGACACCTCAACCCGAGTTCTAAAACTCAAGTTATGGCACTTTTAAGAAAGTCGAACACAGACACTCCATTCTGGACACCTTCGCCCAACGACATCGCCTCTATCGCCAGACAATGCTTTCATCGCTCCTTGTATCTCCTGGTGATGCTTGGAGGGACGCACTCCAGTAACTTTCCTATTCTCTACCCTTCATAGCTTCACGTTTCTCCTGGCAACTCTCAAGCGACAGGAGCATCGCCCGACGAAGCTTCTCCTTCGCCCAGTGATTCTTCATGAACAGGGTTTTCCTATTGCGATTTCCTGCATAAAATTAGTCCAAATTATTGCGATTTTACACCCAAAACAGTCCTAATCCTCATAGTTTACAACACATAATCACCATAGAATGTTATAGTCATTATATACACAAACTCATGGCAATTCAATAATGTATTTTCACCAATTTCAACGCAATTCATCAATTGCAACACAATCATCAAATCAGAAAAACCTACCAAAAGCCTACAATTGTCTAGATCTTTGATCGATCATAATAACAATGATAAACACCCATTACCTTAAGATTATTCCTATCGAATCCTCTTCGTGCTATACCGAGATTCCTATGCTCCTCTTGTCTCCCCGTGGCCTAACTTTTCTTCACGACATTATTCCAAATTTCACGAATGCACATAAGGACCGAATGAAACTCTTTTTCCTTGTTTAACCCTTGGTCCCCTAATATGGTATTCCATTATTGCCCTCACTTAACTCTTCCCAAATGACCAACTTGTCCTTATATTTTCTATATCATATTTTATTTCTAATTATCTTATAAAAAAATTCTTACTAATTATTCTAATTATCTTAAATTATCAAAAAATCTCTTAATTCCCAATAGTCTCCATGATACACATGAACATCATAACCATCATAATCATCAAAACATCAAAGATCATTACAATGACTCACATAAAACACCAAAACATCGAGTATATCAAACACTTCACAATGACTCATATCCTTACGCTAAATTAATTAAATAAAAAATTAATCTATAACTCGGGGTGTTACAAGTGACAATTAGACTTATGTTTAGATAGTAGTTGCCTCAAATGAGGGTAATAAAAATCAAGGAGCACTAGCAGTGACTTGTTGGAAAATTATGCAGATTTGGATCATAAACTTTGGATGCTCTTATCTCACATGTTTGTGGAAGGAGTAACTTAGGATCATAGAGCTGAAATAAGGTAGAGTTGTTTTCATGTGAAATTATAAGGCTTTTAAGGTCTAAGGTATGTGTTACGTTAACCTAAAGTTGTTTGTTACATGTGAGCTTCTACTATACGATGTGATCTATGTTTATGTACATAGGCGAGATTTATTATCTTTGATCATGTTTGATTGATTATAGGTATGTACTCGCTTAAAGTATAATCGGTTGAGAGACATTCTCCTCACACATGGATTGTGGGAGACTTTGTGTGTTTAATTTGTGGAATTAGTGAATGATCCATCCCAATTCTTAGGTTGGGATATTTGTAGAGGATCTATAGGCCATATTCCAGGAAAAACAATTTCCCTAGCTTCTTTATTAGGATCATGGGAGTAAGGGAATATCGATTCTTCCCTAAATTACGGGGGAGATGATTTTTCCCCTTTGACTGATACCTCCATACATTTTCTCCTTGAACACTTCATGGGCCACATCTACTAAGCAAAATGGGCCATGGATGCTCATCGAGAGAGGTGACTAAAACCCAATAAAGTGGCCCACCTTGCTTCATACGCTCAACCAATATCGCTGCACTTATTTCACTCTTGCCATGTGTTTTCTTTTATGGCCCAATAAAATTATCCTATTTCACAATCTCTCAAGCACGAGGGTTGTAAAGGGTGTGAAATTCTAGAACACACACAAACAGAAGTCAAGAGTGATATCTTAACAACACACAATGTCACAACAGATGTTATGACATCTTCTAAATAACAACAAAAAATATTAATAGAACAAAATTATAACTTGCAGAAAAAAAAAAGAACACAACAATATGTTAACCTAGTTCGGTGCTAACTCACCTACTCTAGAGGCTACCAAGCCAGGAAGGAAATCCACTATTAGCAGTATTAATTCAAAGCTAAACTAGTCCCAAGTTTACAACTTATCGCTTAATCTCTACCAAGGGCAACTTCTACCTAGGTCCTCCCTAGATATGAGAAATTGACATCCCACTTCCAATCACTGCAATGATAAATAAATAATCCCAGTCACAGGGAATATCTCAAAACAAGTCACAGTCACAACAACCTGAAAATAAACAGGAAGATCACACTTCCAAATTACAAATACTAAGAGTTGCTTAAAAGCTTCCTCCAAGAACAATACTTAACTCTAGCTTCACATATTCGAGGAGAACAATAGCTTGAAAAACAAGTAACAATCTGTCAACTCAAATGTCTCAGAGATACATGAGGACGTACAAAACACATGGAGAACCTAAGGAACTATAAAACCGTAAAACCTTATTTTTCACAAGGTTTTACAATAAAAATTATGCTTAAAAATTAGGTCTCGGATGACTCCTTATATAAGCTTTTGCAGTTGGGCTTAGACTGGCTTGGATTCTTCAATCAACTCTAATCTTCAGCAGAAAAATCTCAGCAAAATATTCTCCATAAAAATGGAAGTAATCTTCATAATTAGTTTTCTAAAAAGTCCCAATCGATCCTTTTTAGTAACCAATCAAATTTGCATATGTTTCTAATAAAATCCTTTATTGGCATGCGCCTATAATGAGTACAGAATATTCCAGATACTCATATCTTCAAATTAAATCTTCAAGGATATCGAAAAGTAGCGCCTGCGGCTTCAACCTCAGGATGTCATAACATCTTCTTTGACATCTGGCAAAAAAACACATAACAGCAAAACCTGTTATGGCAGTTGATAAAGATGATGCACCATCTTACTCAACATCAACATATAACCATAGTTACATCCATGCTTAGCCAAAATTTAGCCAACCATAGAACCATGGAACTAACAATCTCCCCGTTTTGATTTTTTTGTCTAAAACAACCAAAGACCAAATTCATTTGGAGAGAGGAATAAAACCACAACACAAGCTACATGTTGATCATGTAAACTTTGTAAAAACACAGATCATAAGCTTTTACACACAAACCGAAAAAAACCTCTCCATATCACACATAATAGTTTCTCTCCCTCAAGGACACAACCCACACCAGAGAACCTACAGAGAAACAACAGAAGCAGCAAAAACAAATTCAGCACACACAGGCATGAAAACCCATGCTCTCCCTTAATGATTGCCTAAGAAACCAAACACACATCTACTCTCCCATAAGCAGTAGCACATAACTCTATCACAATGCTAAATTAACATGTCAAGACATGTGATATAACATTGGGACACAACACTTTACTCCCCCTTTTTAGCCAAAATATTGACAAATAGAAAAACAGAGTAAATGTACACATGGGAACACAAAAAACATCAGCGCATATTGCACTCAAGCAATACAATATAGTTGGAACCATACAAATCTCCCATAGGTGTTATATCCCGAAATTTACCCTCTCCATTTCAATCTTACTTGGATTATATTTAAATCATCATATATACATATCATTGGTTCTATGGTAAAGGGATCAAGGTAATTTTGTTAAAGCTCCGTCAAGTTACAGAAGATGTTTATTTCGTCAGTCAGTGCACTGAGAGTGTTCCCTAGGATATTTAATTAGTGGACAGTTAAGTCCTCATCATGATAAGTTCTCATGTGTTCTAGCATGCTGGGATTTGTTGAGAAAATCATGTGTTTCAGTCAATTCGGAACAATTTGAGCAGAAAAGCAGTATTTCGCAATATGATTTCAAAAATTCATAACTTTCGTTCAAAAAAATATTTTGGGGTGATTCTTCAGGCGTAAGAATTGTGTTGACATTTTCTACATTCCATATGTCCGGGTCGAGAGATAATTCTTTGAGGAGAATCTCCCAATATGCAAATATGTTAAAGTTTGGATTTGTTGGTTCACTGTTTCGTGGATGATCAAAAATTCGTAATTCTCGTCTGGTTCAACATTTTGGAATGGTTTTTTGGGCATAAGAACTGTATTGTTGTTTCCTATGATTCATATGTTTGTATCAAGAGCCAATTCGGTACAAAAGATCTCCAAAAGTGAGAAAACCTTGAAGTTTGTATTGTGAAGTGAACTGATGGTCGACTGTTTCTCGGATATTCAAAAATTCATAACTTTTGTTTGGAAAATGTTTTGGAATGATTCTTTAGACATTAAATCCGTCTTGATGTCCCCTTCATTTTGTATGTTTGGGTCGAGAGCTAATTCTTTAGGGAAGATCGCCGTAAGTGCAATTTACCTGAAACCTCCACAGTGAAACATATGTTTGTGTGATTGTTCTACGGATATTGCAAAAATTATAACTTCTTCAATTTTTCTAGGTTCAAAATGATTCTTTTGGCACGGTGTCACAAATTTTGTTAGCTACAACTTTGCTTCAGGTCCCGAGTTCGGATTGTGGTCCGAAAACTTCAGTTTATAACTTGCTTCCAGAGTTGAACATCGAAATAAGCTAAAATTTCAATGCAGCCAAAAAATTCCACCATTTCTCGTTGTTGTTAAATTCATAACTTTCTCGATTTTTATCGTATCGCGTCGATTCTTTTGGAACGATGTCACAAATTTCGTCATTGACAATTTTGTTACAGGTTTCGCGTCAAGACTATGCACCAAAAGTTATGAGCTCGTGGTTTGTTCTCATGTTGTACATGAAATAAGTTGAAAATTATGCACTATTCACAAAAAAATAAGGGAATTTTCCTTTTTTTACCATTTTCCAAACATGGCCTTAGCTCACTTCTATAAATTGTTCCATTTCATAATCACTTTTTTCCATTTCTACAAAAATCACATTCAAAATTCTCAAACTCTCTCTTCTCTCTTAAAGAACACAAGAAGCAAAAGTCACAAAAAGTCAACTCTCTTCCTTCTCTCTTCCCCCTCCATCGCGAGCACCACCTCCCAGCCCCTTATCATGGCCTTGCCTGCCGGACCTCCTCCCGGTCGCCCTCGCCTCCATCGCGACACCACTCGGCGCGAGTCCCTTCATCCGGCGTCATTCCCTCTGTGATCTCCCTTTGTCAGTGATCCCTTCTCGAAGCGCTACTCCCTCTTTTCTTCTCTGATTCAATTCTGATCAACCTCTTCCCCCGATCTTCATTCAGTAATTCTTTATCCTCTTGATTTGATCTTGTGTTGATTTTAATTTTGAGAATTAATTTGAGATTGTGTTGTTCAACATAAATTGGATATTGATTTTATGAGTTAATTGATTATGTGATGTAAGGTTAATGTGATTTTTGAGATATAATTGATTCTTGAAGTTTGATGATCAATAAAATGTAGAATCAGTTGATTGAATTGATGTTGATTGTTGAGAATTCCGTGTCGAAATTAATTGTCCAATTGTGTGGTGATTTACGCATCATAGATTGTTTTCAATTTGATACTTGCTGAAATTTGTTTAAATTCATGAATCGGAATCAAATTTCAAAGTGTTTACTTGTTTTCAACGCGTAATCAATTTTGGTTTCGGTACTTGCAAGTGTTGATACCGGTACCGTTTTGTTGGATACAATTAATTTGTGAATTCCATTAGTTTGTTCATGTGTCGATGTTTGGGTTTTGTGCCTTAAAACATCGATTTCAAACCAATTTTTAGCAAGCATCGATACACATGCCGCGGCTGCCCAGAGTTCATAAACATGTTGAAATTTGAGTCTTAATTGTTGTTCTAGGCATAATTGGTTTTCGCCTGGTATTTATTTGATACTAGTATCAAGTTTGATCATTTTAAATCAACTTTTTATGGATTTCATTAAGTGATACATGGCTTTCTGGAATTGGTTTTTGCATACATATTAAGATTTAATTCTTGAGTAATGCATTATTGAGCTTAAGTAAATAATTGTTGGTTACCGGCATCAATTTTGTATGATTTTAAGCCAAGATTTTATGCATTTCATTTTTTAATTCAATGTTTTCTGAAAAATAATTTTTGCATCTACATTGTGATTTAATTCATAATCAATGCATATTTGAGCTTGTTAGCATAAATATCGGTATCAAGTTTGCTTGTTTTTAAGCCGGCTTTTTGAGCATTTCGTAAGATGTAAAGTTGCTGCCCGGAAGTGGTAAACGGTGCTTACTTGGTGATTTAATTCCAACTTAATACATATTTGAGTTTTTTTGGTATATTTGGTGGTTACCGGTATCGAATTGAATTGATTTTATTCCGACATTTTGTGCACTTTCATGTGTTAATGTCTTGTTTCTCAGAAATGGTTTTTAATGTTCCAATGCATGTTTGTATCTTATTTCTTCATGATTCAATCTTGATTTAGCTTGTGATGTGAATACTTGATTCTGTTTATGCCTCCTTGTTATTTCTAACTCTTTTGTTAACTTTTGCAATGTATTTCAAGAGAGTTTTCAATTGATTAATTAATTCTTGATTATTTGATTGAAAAGCATTTTATTCCACCATCTTTACGGATTCGAGTTTGCTTTGACGAGCTCAGTTTTAATTCTCATACTATGAGATATATACATTGCTTATGTTTTTGTCTAGATGTGTATTTTCGTGCAGGTTTATTGTTTATCGTGCAGATGTGTCTGATACACATTCCACGTGTGGTTTATTTTCACATTTTCGTTGCTTTGGTGCCTATTTCGAGCATGTGATTCTGATTATTTTGTTTGTTGATGCTAGCTTGCATGAAGACCATGAAGTTTCTTTGTTTGATACACTTGCTACGAATTGATATCTGTTTAGTACTTTCTCTTGTCTATTTTCATTCCATATTGTTTCCCTCTTTCATTACCATGAGAAGTAGGAATATAGATGCATGATTGTGAGTCTCTACTTTAGGTGGGAAATTCTATTTAAAGTCCTCAAGTGAGGAGATGTTTGTGTTTTCTTGTGTGCAAAAGACCTCGACGAAGGCAAATCTAACTGCCCTTTATTTGGTTCAAAGACCTGAAAGAAGGTATTGATAAAGTCCTCACAAAAGGAAATAAGGCGAAATGTGGGTCCGTAATCGACACCTTCCATTTCAGGTCCCCAGGTCATTCATAGCTCAAGTCGTACGTCGATGCCATGAATCGTGATACTCTTTTTATCGTGTTGGTCGAGTGGAAAAGGGTTCGTAATCAACCCCCACATTTTGTGTTTAGCTCATGTTGGTCAATGTTCATGCTTCATGTTTGTCCATATTGTCTTCTATCTCCTACCTTATTGACATGATATCATGGTTAGGTGCTTAGTCTCTTTTGACATACATTGTTTCTCTTCTCTTGCCTAGATGACATAATATCTTGGTTAAGAGTCGATCCCCCTCTTCTTTATTTCCTTCCTTGGTGACATGATACCATGGTTAAGAGTATATCCCTCTCCCTCATTTCTTTCCTAGATAACTTGATATCTTGGTAAAGACTCGATATTCCTTTACTTCTTACGTTAGTGACATGATACCCTAGTTAAGAACTTCCCTCATCCTACCTTGATGTCTTGATATCATGGTTAGGTGTCCTCTTCCCTTATCCTACCTTGATGACATGATATCATGGTTAGGTGTTATCCCCCTCCATTTCCTACCTTGATGACACGGTATCATGGTTAGGTGTGTGCTACTTGAGTAAGTGGATATTTCTCAAGTGCTTGTTTTCTTGCTTTCATGTCTTGGTTAAGTTCTTGATTTCTTACATGTTTCTTTCTTTTGTGTGTGTGTTCACATGCTCTCCATAAGATCTTTAGTTCATTCTTGGATAAGTTTGAACTAATTAGACCTTAGGATTGATATCCATGTATGCCAACATTAGGTAGAATTCCCTTGATCCCAACTTTAAGTCCACAAGCATGACAACAAGTAGGGTTGAGATTCCCATTTTGTTAGATTTTTCTTTTGGCATCCCTTTTAAGACTAAAACTCCTTTTCATTGGCAATTTCATAAAACACCTCTAACTTTACAAAAACCCTGTTTTAAGGTAAAAAACACCAACTAATGCAAACTCTTTTTGTCTTCGGACCTTTTCTTTTAAAACCTTTTCGATAAGGGTATGATGTTTCAAGTTCGAGCAACTTGGAAATGCTAAGTGTGCGAGTGGTCGAGCATGAGTCGGTTATGAGCTGCAACACCAAGCGCAAGTTGCAATCCTAACTGCAACGATGCGAACATAGAATTATCCATAAAAAACATACAACTAACCAAAACTTTTGAGTTGAACTACAAGTTCCTTGATCCCCAATGCACGGACGATGGTACATAGGCATAAAGGTTCACAACCGAGGCAAATATGAATAATAAAAAATTTTCTTTTTGTACATAATACTTTGCATTCATGCACTACCTTCACAGCCTAGCTTTAGATTTAAATTCACCCTTTAGATTACAGAACAAGAGTAGGTCCCATGGAGTACCACGAACATGAGGGGTGCTAATACCTTCCCCTTGCGTAATCGACTCCCTTACCCGATATTTCAGTCACAAGACTGTGATTTCACTCTCTTCGAGTTTCCTTGATGTTTTCCTTTCCCCCCGCGGGATAAATAAATTTTAAATGGAGACTTCATTGTTTGTTTTGAGATATTTATTTTCTCAAGTTGCTTCAACAGGAAATACCCCATATGGAAGCACACAAGAACCATGCACACTTTGGGAATGCTACACCCTCATGAGCACCATATGTAAACATACAGATGGAAACACAACCCTAGATCAGCTTCAGGTGGTCTTCCACCTCTTGCCTCTATCGAAGAGCCTCCTGCCTCTATTAAACATTCTTATGCATTCCTTGGTATTGCAGCCAACCCCACTGTGTTTCATAATACCTTGCTTCCATCTAATAATCCAGAAATAGGCATATCACACCCCAAAACATAAAGGAAATATGCATTAGACGTTGCATTTCCTCTTTTCTGTAATTTCTATAACTCTTCAATAGTAAAGTTCCAATCCCATTGTCTTTGATAACAGAAACTTGTTCCTTGTTATCCATAAGATTTAGAGTATCATCCTTTCCTTCAACAAAATTCCTGATCAATTGCTTGCAACTACCAAGATCCTTATACCAATCACATTGAATAAGATACCTGAAGGAATTCAGATCTTCATTGTGAAATGACATGACATCTCTCTTGACATCATACCTTTTCAACATCAAATCAGGGAAACTTCTTTTTGTTTCCCTCAACGTAACACTTCTATTTGTATTTGACATCGTCTGTTTAAATTCAGTGATTCTATCTTCATCAAGGCTAATTTCGAACAAATCCCTGGTTTGTTCTATTTGTCCCTCAGTAGACAGAATTGTGCAGGATTGAGAGTTCACTGGCCCAGTGTTAGTGAACTCATAAGTCTCCTTTCCTAGTGCTTCATCATTTTTCACATAGTAAGTTCCAACATCGTCTCAGATATCCTCCTTTTCTTCAACAACTGAATCTTCAATTCTCACATTTATAGATTCCATAGCCATGCCAGTTCTGAAGTTATAAATCTTATATGCTCTTCTGCTTGAAGAGTAACCCATAAATATCCCTTCATCCCCTATGGAACTCATTTTGTCCTCTTGATCTTTAGTACCCAAGATCTGACATTTACTTCCAAAAATGTGAAAGTATTTGACTTTAGGTTTCCTTTCTTTCCATAGCTCATAAGGAGTAGAGACAATACCTCCTTTCAAAATGACCATGTTATGAATATAACAAGCAATATTCATAGCTTCAGCCCGAAACTCAAATGATAGTTGCTTAGAACTAAGCATCACTCTAGTTGATTCTTATATTCCTTTAGTCTTTTGCTCAACAATTCCATCTCCTCGAGTTTTCCAAGAATTAGAGAATTCATGAATTATGCCTTAAGAATCACAAAATTCAGAAATATTTTCATTCATAAACTCATTGTCATTGTCATTTTGGATTTTGACAATCACACTCATCTTCTCTTCTTGAATGCTTTGACACAGATCTTTGAAGACATCAAAGGTATCTGATTTTTTTCTTAGAAAACTTCATCCAAGTATATCCAGAATAATCATATATAACCACAAAGACATACCTTTCCCCCCTAGGCTGTTTATCTGTAATGGTCCCATTAAATCCATATGAAGAAGTTCCAAAACATTTGTAGTAGTATGTTGATTGAACATTGGGTGTGACATCATAGTGTGTTTCATACTTTCACACTTGTCACAGGCTTCTCCTTCTTCAATCTTGACATTTGGTATATCTCTAATGGCTCATTTAGATATGACTTCCTTCATTCTTTTGAAACGAAGATGTCCAACTTTTTGGTTTTATAGCTTCACTTCATCCTCCTTGGTTGTTGGGAAAGTTGAAGAATTAGCAATTATTTGAGATTCCCATAAATAGCAGTTGTCTCTAACCTGACCCCTTTCATTTGAACAATTTCTTTCTCATTTTTGACTAGACATTCTGACTTTGAGAAGTTGACTAACAAACCTTCATCACACAGTTGAATCATGCTAAGAAGACTAGCAGTTAATCCTTAGACAAATAACACATCTTCCAACCTGGGACAACCATCACCAAATCTAACATATCTTGTAGGATGAGGCTTAACATCCCCCGACATCTTTTGAACCCCTATCATATGTCTAGAGCATCCACTATCAAAGTATCAGTCTTCACTTGTTGAGTCTCTCAAGGAAGTATGAGCTATAAGGTTAATATCCTTATTTTTAATACTTCTCTTCTTGTTCACTTTCTTAACCTTGGAGTGAACTGAAGATTTTTTATCTCCATATAATTTGAAGCTAAAAGACTTTATATGACCAGACTCATCACAACAGTGACATCTCCAAGCAGATTGAGGTTGATTTTATAATAATTGTTTCTACCACGATGTTGTAACATGTTCCTGGACATGTTGATCTCTTTCTTCTTCTCAGCATGAAATACCTTCTCCTATGATATTCTCTTTAGTTTATTATCAGATTGATCGTATCTTTGGTATCTTTATTTTCTTTCACCATATTAATTGAATCAGTCAAGTTATTAATCTTGGAATTTAAACGGGTTACCTTAGTTTGAAAATGGGAGACAATACTAAGAAGTTGCTTCCTTTCATTCTCCAAAGCAATGATGATTTCCCTCTGTTCTTCCTCTTTGTTGAGACTTTCTTCATACCTGTCATAGGTATCCTTGTAGGACACATCTATATCTTCATAAAGATCAATCTCACCACAGTCTTCAAATTCATCTGCACATTTTCTAGATAGAGCCAACACAAGTTTGGCAGACTCTGAATCATCTTCATCTTACAACTTATCATTATCAGACCAAGATGAAGTGAATCCTTTCTTGTGCCTTTTGAGAAAGGTGGGACATTATGGTTTTATATGACCATAATCTTGACACCCATAACACTGAATACCTTTGCATTGAATGACCTTTTCCTTAGACATAGTATTCTTCTAAATATTTTTTGTATTACTAATGTCAGATGAGATGTTCTTGACATTTGGCCTTGCTCTTTTGTCCAACCTTTGTAATACCCTATTGAATTACTTTACAAGAATAACAATTGTATTAGACAAATCCTTATTAGTGTCCAATTCAGTTTGACCTTTATCACCTTCAGAGTTGGATACAAAAGCTATGCTTTTGTTCTTTTTCTCATCTTTGTCACTGTGATACGGTGGGAGAACTGACTTGGGTGTTTTGCATTTTATCGCAAATGTTGCGGTTAGCAAGAGTTGCCACTGACTTTTCTTTTATCCAAAAGGAAAGGCTGAAAAGAACAGGAAAGACCTTTGAGATTATTTCTTGAGTTCGGGGGGTAGATTATGAAAAGGGAAGGTATTAGCACCCTCTTCATCCATAGTTATCTATGGGATCTTAGTTTCTTGCTAGATCACTTGCTTTTGTTTGAAAGTATGCTTTGTGATGGTTTTGAAAGTATTTTGAAAAGGTGCCTTCATTTAGGCAAACCTTGTAATAGTTCTCGTTCGTAAGAACGTATACAAAGTGTTGGACTTTTGAAAATGTTTCATGTTTGGAAAATGTTTTGAAAGTGTTTGTGTTTGTTTTGAAAATAAGCAAGGATGTTTGTTTTGGAAGTGAGCAAGCAACTAGGAACAATCTACCTACTCAAAAGTCTTCGTTCATTTCTTTCTTCCTTTGATATTGCTATCTTACCATTGATTTGGTAAGAATCCTTATCTTTGGATGTAAAGGGATGGGCGTGGGTCATTGTATGGTCATAATAGCAATCTGGTGAGATATCTTAGCATTTATCTTTGAGGGACTAAGATCATTTTGAAAGGCAACATTTGTAGCGTCATCGAGGGACTTTGATCTTGTATTTTTGATTCGTTTTTGCTAAGACATCCCACATGCATAACATGACCATTTTTATAAGGCAACAAGTGGAATTACCCTAAGGGTGCAAGTGCGCAAATGTGTTTGATTTACATGCATTGTTTATCTTGAATTAGGGTTTGCTAATTATTGATTTTAGTCTTACCTTACAAACCCTAATTACTAACATTTATATAAAGCGATAAATTGCGGAAATTAAAATTACTACGCTATTACATCATTAGGGGAGGGGAGGGGGGGGGGGGTACAAATTTATAAATGGGAATTGTGAGAAAATTAAACCTAATTATCTATTACAACCATATTGAATAATGTACAAGAATTGAAAATATAATGTACAAATGTAAATGGAAAAAGAAATGATTTTTGTTAAGGGTTTAGTTTTGACCTAATTAAAGAAAATTACTAATTAAAATTAAATAAAATAAACCTAACCTAATTAAGAAAAGAAATTAAGTAAAAAAGTATTTTTTTAGGGTTTTTTATAAAAGGTTTTAAGTTTAATGAAAATAAAATGGAAATTAATTAATTAAAAGAAACCTAAGTTCTAAATTAATTTTAGATAAAATAGAAAAATAATAACTAAACCTAAATCTACATATTAATTATTTAAGAAAAAAAGTTAATTTGTTAACAAAAATGTTTTTTTTGTCTTTTGTCTTATAAAGAAAATAAAATATAAATGTATAAATAATAAATAAAAATATTTTTGGATTTTTTTATTAATAAAAATAATAATAATAAATATGATAATAGTAATACAAAATAATAAAAGAATACTGAAATAAAAGAAAATAAGAAAAAGAAAATAAATAAAAATGAAATAATAAAAAGTTGGGTCAGGTGTGTGAAAGCAGGCAGGGGGTTAGAAATCAACAAAAGTAACAAAGCTAGAAGATGGAGGCCCAAGCGCTGTTCTTTGGAGCAAAAAAGAGAGAAAATGTGAAAAATAATGAAATGTGGCAGCGCTGGGGCTTTAACCCATGCCCTGAGCATGAAATGCACGCTGCCTTACCACTGGGATGACTATACATCTGTTAACTTAAACAAAACAACAAATACATAACACAAGTCAAGTCCTGAAAATGACTTCATCTTCAACCTCCAGCCATGGTTCCTGTAACTTGCTCATTTCTCAACAAAAATGAAAGATGCAAACATGAAAGTTGCTCCATTTTTTTATATGAATCCAACCATATAAATATCATAAGCTATAAATCAAAGATGAATGAGAATTTCTAAAAGTACCAAATTCTGACCTAATTATTTTCAGAGATTCAAACCTTAAATTCTCTAAGCTCAATCAATATAAATGAAATCTATGGACATGTACAGTTTCAGGGCAATGATGTCTACATTTTATCTTCATAAATGCAAGCCTAACAATGCCTAAATGAAAAGATAGAAGTTTAGAAATGATACCTCAAAACTGGAAATCGTGAAATGCAAATGAGCTTGATTCAAGGTGCTGCAATGATCAGGTTATCTTCCTCAAGTTCCTAGGAAGCTAATACAATGATTAACTTAAGCAATGGATGACTAGAATGGCTTGGAGAAGTCAACTTGCATTGCTCTGTTTTTGAGTTTGGAATATGATGAAGATGGAGTTACAGTTATGAAACAGGGTCAGGGATGGACTATATTTGATGTATAGGAGCTTTGTGAATGATTAGGAATGAAAACGCACAAGGGAAATGTGAGTTTAGGTTTCAAAGTCAGAATATGCAAAACAATGGAGTTTTGATGCAAGTTCTGATTTAAGGGAGTTTTGGAGAGTTTCAGGGTGCTTAAGCTCGTGTATTTACTTGAAAATAGGGCCTATATTTATAAGCAACAAGATTGGATGCTTGGGGAATTCAGAAATCAAGAATCACATGTTTGTGGCTTTTTGCTTGATTTTGAAGAAAGCTTGAGAAATGTGGTTCCAATTCACAAGTACCTGGATCATAGGGTGGCTTAGAAGTTTTAAACATGTTACTTTTGAGCATACATATTGTGTGTGTTCAAAACAACAAGTTAGAGGCTCAAGAAGAGTGGACTTTGTGCATAAAGCCACTTTTCCAAATAACAATGTTGTCTTTCTTCCTAAAATGGTATTAAGCATGGGCAATGCATTGAATGCTTGGATTAAAGCTTCTAACAGCTGTGTAAATAATTAATTTTGGAGTGAAAAGCAAGTAAGAAGCCTGCAAAGTGAGGTTTGTACAACATGCTTGAAGATTGGATCAAGTGTTCATCATAAAATTGACTTGTAATACAAGAATGAAACCCTAACTTCATGGCTTCGATTCTCTTTGCTCAAGTATGATCTCAATGAGTTCTTTGAAATTTTGGAAATCTTGTAACATCCTTTACAACCTCTATGTTTGACATTTTTGAAGATTCATTTTGAAACTATGTGAAAAATCGTCATGAAGTTAGGTCAAAATCCTGCCTAAACTAGGCCAAAATTTCACTAAGTTTTTCAATTTTCATGAACATGTCTTCACAAAATCATAACTTGAAATCTAAGAATTTCTAGAAAAATTTATTCTATACAATGTTTTAGATGTCATTGAGATCTACAACTTTCATTTTGGAACTTTCCTTTGAATCATCTTGCATCATGGTGGAAATTTGACTCAAAGTTATGAAAAAATATGAATTTTCCAACACTTAGAAAAAATTATAAGTTTAGAAATTTTGACTTTTCAAAATGAAATCTTGACTTTTTGATTTCTTGATGAAAGTTTTTCATATTTTGACATGTCTTGGTGAATTTTAATCTTTGAAACTTGATTTTGATTAAAAAGTCAAAGTTTGACTTTTCAGTGCACAATTGACTTTTCATCAGTTGACTGAAAATCAACTATCAATCCATTGATATTGAGGAATGTTTTGAGCCATGCCATTAAGTAAAAATGATTCATTTGAATCCTTGAGATCATGTCTCAAACCAACAAGTCAATTGCTAGGTCAAAAATCAAAGATTGCACTTTCTCAGTCAAAACGCTAATTTTGACCATTTTGCCCTTTTGATGTTCTGATCAAATTTCTTGAGGAATTGTGATCCAAACTTGATCAATTGAAATATATGAGTTTATAATGTTGATATGGACCAAAAATTATGAATTTTGGCTGTAAATTGACCACAATTGACTTTTCCCCCAATATAGTTGATTTTAGGTCATCTGATCAATTGACTGAGCAAAAATGTGATCCAAGACTTGAAACTTGACATGAGAAATATTGAGGGTCCAAAATGATCCATTAAAGTCATATCGGGAATTAAAAGTCAATTTTTCCTTGTGAAACTCAAACCCTAATTTTCAGTTATCAGTGCTAGAGAAGGTGTCTTGAGCTGATCAAACCTAGTGTAGTCTTGAATCAATGGAGATTACTTGAGAAATAAGAGGGAAAATTTTGGGGTACAACAACTTCCCCTGTTCAGTCTTCTTAAACCTGAGAGTTAGATTGGCGAATCCCCCATTCGTGACTTAAAGGTGGAAGATGATTGAACAGTAGAGTGCCCAAAAATTTGCACTCGAAGATGGATTGAGAATGGGCTTATAGATTCCATTTGGTGGAATGATGGTAAATGCTGGAAGAAGTATCAGTACAAATATTTGGTTGATTTATACTAAAACTTGATGTTTTACCTATGGGAAAAGAGGTTAGTTAAATGCAGATGTATGCATGATGTTCACAAGATGTGGTATTATGCTGAATGTATTTTGTATGTATATGCTGTGATGTATGAATGTGGGATGCATATTTGTCTGGGAAAATAAATCGCTGACTACTGCTGAGGAGTTATGGGAAGCTGAATCCCGGATTGCTGTTGGGGATGAAGAATATACATATCTTCAAACTCTGTTAAAAGGATGCTTCCGCTGGGGAATGTCTTTTGAATGTCAGCTGTTATCTGGTCGGATCCAAGCCTCACAACTATTTGACGAGGATGAGGAAGTCAACTGCTATATGGTCGGATCCAGGCTTCATGGTAACTTACTGGGGAAGAATAAATTAAATGTTATCTGGTCGGATTCCAGGCTTCGTAGAAAATTTCTTGAAATTGAACTGTTATCTGGTCGGATCCAGGCTTCGCAGAAAATGTCTTGAACTTGAACTGTTATCTGGTCGGATCCAGGCTTCACATATTTCTTGAAGTGGTAACTACTATCTGGTCGGGTCCAGGCTTCATAGTTATTTTTTTTTTTGAAAAGTTACGCTATTATCTGGTCGAGTCCAGGCTTCATAGTGTCTTCCTGGGGATTGTAGTTAATTGTTATCTGGTCGGGCTCCAGGCTTCACAATAACTTGCTTGAATAGACGAATGTTGAAAACTGATATTTGGTCAGATCCATGCTTTACAGGTTTGAGGTAGATGAAGTTAATTGCTATCTGGTCGGGTCCAGGCTTTGTAACAAACTTGTCTGAAGAGATAGGGTTGAACTGATATCTGGTCGGGTCCAGGATTTACAGTAACTTATTTGGAACTTAGTTGTTATCTGGTCGGGTTCCAGGTTTCACAATAAACTTCTAAGTGGAATTGCTATCTGGTCGGATCCAGGATTCACAATAACTTACTTGAAAAGATGAAGTTGAGAACTGATATCTTGTCGGATCCAAGCTTCATAGTAATTTGCTGGGGTAGAGGCAAACTCTACTAGGGAAAAGAAGTTAAACCCTAGTATGGTTGAGTCCAGGTTCTTCAATATCTTGAAGAGTTAAACTATTATCTAGTCGGGTCTAGGTTTCATAGTATTTGAGAAGTTTAACTATTATCTGGTCATGTCCAGGCTTCATAGTATTTGAAAGATTTTCACTATTATCTGGTCGGGTCTAGGCTCTATAGTGACTTGAGAAGTTGACTATTATCTGGTCGGGTCCAGGCTTCATTGCAGCTTGAAAATTATACTATATCTAGTCGGGTCCAGGCTTCATAGTATCTTGTGGATATAGTAAAGGCTTTGTTGAAGACTTTACTGGGGATTAGGGGTTGTGGCCCTTTGATTTGTAATAGTATGAAAGGCAAACTCAAGCTGGAGAGTGTAGACTCAGTCGGGAAAGACAGACTCAACTGGGTAGGATAGACTATGCTGGGGGAATTTGTTGTTTGTTGATTGTTGTATGTTGGGTAAATAAACCCTATTGATGAATACTTGATGAATTACTGAAAAGGTGAGCTCTTTTAGAAAGAGATCCACAAGGCTTCTTCTTGTAGGATCAACTTAGCTAGGGAGAAAAGCTGCCAAGAGATTGAGACTCTGGGTGGAGATCAATCTATGCAAAGAAAATTCATGGGTAACTTTGTTGAGGATTGGTTTATTGTAGCCTTCCTTGTGAGGATAATGCTAATGAAATAACTCCGTGGGGCTATTCCATAAACATTAAAGAGATGCTTTCTTCTTAGCAGGGCACATGTGCCAAATGGTTTTAGTTATGTTCATATGCATATGTTCGTTCAATTTTAGTCATTGGACAACTTTGCATTCAGAACAAAAAATAGAAACTTTGCACTTCAAAATATATCTGTATTGATATTTTTCCCATGAATATGCATTTTTGTACAAAGAGACTCGAGATCCTAGTAAGAGGAAATCGTCGAAAGGGAAATAAGAATTGAAAACAAAAACAAATAGCCATGTGGAAATGATCTCATTGCACTCCAACTCTACTATTGCCCCAACGTCTTCGAATGCCCCTTGTTGACAAAAGTTGATTGGATTGATCTTGGATCGTTTGAACTCGGACCTTGGTGATAAAGTTGATTGTGATGATTCCACAGGACATAGTCATATGCTTTCAATCCTTAACTTTTGCCTGGACCGCGCTTTCGGGTTCTCATCCCACCAGGATAGCCATTTTTGCCCAAGTCGCCCTTTCGGGTTTTCAACTTGCCGGGTGTAAAATTATTTGCATATATCCCTAATTTTTGCCCAAACCTTTTGGTTTACCGAGATGCCCTTATTTGTCCTAGGTGTGTCAACCTAGCGGGTCCTTTATGCGTAGTATTTTTTAAATATGTCGTTCACAGGATGCGGGAAGTCTTCACCATCCATGGTAGTCAGCATCATGGCTCCAACAGAGAACACTCTCTTGATAAAAAATGGCCCTTCGTAGGTGGGAGTCCATTTTCCCTTGGGGTCGCCTTGCGGCAGAATAATGCGCTTTATCACCAGGTCACCAGCCTGATAAACTCGAGGCTTGATCTTTTTGTTGAAAGCCTTGATCATGCGTTTTTGGTACGTATGACCGTGACAAACAATAGTCAATCGTTTTTCGTCAATCATGTTCAACTGACCCAATCTTGACTGAATCCACGTGTCTCTGCTTAGGTCTGCCTCATTCATAATCCTTATTGATGGAATCTAAACTTCCAATGACAATACAACTTCCATGCTATAGACTAGGGAAAAGGGAGTTTCCCCAGTTGATGTCTGAGCTGTAGTGTGGTAGTCGTGAAGACCAAATGGTAACATCTCATGCCAATTGTTGTACCCCAAAATTTGCCCTCTCACTTATCAAGAATTTACTCACAAGATCTCCTTTGACTCAAGATTGCACTAGGGTTGATCAGCTCAAGACATCTCCTTAAGCACTGATGACCAAAATTAGGGTTTGAGTTTGCACAAGGATTTTTGAACTTCAAATGCCCCATATGACTTTCATGGATCATTATGTACCCCCAAGATTAATCATGCCAAGTTTCAAGCCTTGAATCACATTTTTGCTAAGTCAATTGAGCAATTGACCTAAAAAATCACCTATATTGGGGAAAAGTCAACCATGGCCAATTTACAGTAAAACTTCATAATTTTTTATCCATACCAACATTTTAAACTTATATGTATCATTTTATCAAGTTTGGACCACAACTCCTCAAGAAATTTGATCAAATCTCCAAAAGGGCAAAATGGTCAAAATTAGGGTTTTGACTGGGAAAGGGCAATTTCTGATTTTTGACTTAGAAAATGGTCAATTGATTTAAGGCATAATCTCAAGAGTCCAATTGCATCATTTTGACCTAATGTCATGGTTCAAAACATTGCAAGTCCATTGGGTTGACATATAAATTTTCCAGTCAACTGATCCAAAGTCAACTGTATACTGAAAAGTCAAACTTTGACTTTTTTGTCAATTTCAAGTGCCAAAGATCATAGTTCATCAAAACATGTCAAAATATGAAACTTATTCATCAAGAAATAAAAAATCCAAGATTTCATTTTGAAAAGTCAAAATTTCTAAACATAGAAATTTTTCTAAGTGTTGGAAATTTCATGTTTTTTCATAACTTTGAACAAAATTTTCACCATGATGCAAGATGATTCAAGAGAAACTTCCAGCATGAAAGTTTTAGATATCCATTAAATCTACAACTTTTATTTTCACAACTCCTTCCAAAAATTCTTGGATCTCAAGTTATAATTTTATGAACATGTGGTCATGAAACTAAACACTTTGTGAAATTTTGCCCTAATTTGGTCAGGATTTTGACCCAACTTCATGGCACTTTTTCATATAGTTCCAAGAGGGAATCTTAAAAATCAATTCAAATATGGGTTGTAGAGAACATTTCAAGCTTTCCAAAATATCCAAGAACTCCTTGAGATCATTCTTGAGTAGGGAGAATCGAAGAGATGACGTTAGGGTTTTGTCACTTGAATTACAAGTCAGTTTTGATGAACACTTGAACCAAATCCATGCTAGGCGGCATAATCTTTGCTTTGCAGGCCTCAAACTTGTTTTTCACTCCATAATTTAATGTTTACACAACATATGGAGCCATTGTCCAAGCATTTGGACCATTATCCAAGTTGCATTTCCATTTTTGGAAGAAAGGCACCATTGCTATTCTTGAAAAGTGGATTTAATCACAAAGTCCACTCTCCTTGAGCATTGAACTTGTTCTTTCTGTACACACAAACCCTATAAACCAAAAGCAAGCATGTCCAAAGTACTAACCACTCTATGCAGCCTTGTACTTTGCCTTGAAACAAGATGTTTCAACTTTGCTTCAAAAACAAGAAAGATGCTACAACATTTGATTTTCAAATTCTGACTTGTTATAAGACATAAGACCTCTTGCCTATAAATACATACACTATTTTCAAGATTACACACGAAGAGACAAGCCCTGAAAACTTCTAAAACTCAGAACTGCATCACAAACCACCATTGTTGCATATTTTGACCAAGAACTTCAAACTTCCATTTCACTCGTGCGTTTCTTGGCCTTTTGCCTCTAAAAGCTTCCAAACATCATACATAAGCCATCCCTATCCATGTTACACGACTGTAACACCATCTTCATCTATTTCCAAGTTCAAAAATAGAGCATCACAGTTGGACTTCTCCAGACCATTCTAGCCACCCTCAGCTCAAGCCAGCCATTGCATTAGCTTCCTAGAGGTCTAAGGAAGCTAACCTAATCATCAGTACTGTCTGAAACAAGCTCAAATCAATTTCACGATTTCCAGTTTTGAGGTATTTTTCTTGAACTTCTATCTTCATATTTAGGCATTGTTAGGCTTGCATTTGTGAAGATAAAATGTAGACATCATTGCCCTGAAACTATACATGTCCATAGATTTCATTTATTTTGATTGAGCTAGGAGAATTTTGAGTTTGAACTTTCTGAAATAGTTAGGTCAGAATTTGGTAATTTTAGAAATTATCATTCATCTTTGATTTATAGCTTATGATATTTATATGGTTGAATTCGTGTGACAAAATGGAGCAATTTTCATGTTTACATTTTTGCAAATGGTTGAGAAATGAGCAAGTTACATATCCTTTGGCTGGAGGTTGAAGATGATGTGTAATCAGGGCGCGTTTTGTGTTATGTATTTATCCTTTCACACAAGTTAACATATGTATCACCACCCCAGTGGTTAAAGCGCGCGCCTGTCACCCTTAGGTCCTGGGTTCAAGCCCCAGCCTGACCTTTTGCATTTTTTTCACTTATTTTTTGATATTTTTGTGCCTTTTTTTTGCAGCGCCTAGGCCCTTATGCCGGGCCTTCCATTTTTGCTGACTCCTAACCCCAGTTTCACTTTTGCACCCCCTAGCCAATTATTTTCTTTATTTTATTTTATTTGTTATTTTATTTTCATTTCATATTTTCTTTTATTATTTTCACTTTTATTATTATTATTTTTATTAATAAAAATCAAAAAATATTTTTATTTATTATTTACACTTTATATTTTATTTTATTAATCTTATAAAAAAAACAAAAGGACTAAAAATACTTTCTTAAATAAATAAATTTCCTTTTTGTTAATAAATATTTAGACATAGGTTTAATTATCTATTTTCTTAGTTAAGATTAATTTAGAACTTAGGATTATTTTGATTAATTAATTTTCATATTACTTTTATTTAACTTAAAATCTTTTCATAAAAACCCTAATTTTTTTTAACTTAATCTCCCTCCTAATTAATTTAGGTTTTAGATTTTGTTTATGTTTTCATTAATCATCATAATTAATTAGGTCAAAACCCTTTAAAAAAAGCAAAAAAAAATCATATTTCTTTACATTCACATTCTTGCATTTTTTATCTTTATTTTTGTACATTTGTTCAATTTCAATATGGTTGTAATAGACTAATTAGGTTTAAATTCTTGCAATCCCCATTTACAAATTGTACACCCCCCCCCCCCCCCCCCCCACAAATGTTGTAATAGCGTAGTAACTTTAAATTTCGCAATTTATCGCGTTTATATAACATGCTAGTAATTAAGGTTTGTATGGAAAGACTAAAAACAATACTTAGAAAACCCTAATTCAAGCACAAAACAAGCATGAAAATGATACACTTACACACAAGCACCCCTAGGGTTATTCCACTTGGTTGCCTTATACAAAATGGCCATGTTACGCATGTAAGGTATCTTAGCAAAAAAAATACAAGATCAGAGTCCCTCGATGACGCTATCTATGTTGCCTTACAAATGATCTTAGTCCCTCCAAAAGAATGCTAAGATACCTTGCAACATTTCTAATCATGGTTATACGATGACCCACGCTCGTCCAGTTTACATTCAAAGATAGGGTTTCTTACCAAATCAATGGTAAGACAACAATGTCAAAGGAATATAAAATGAACAAGAAAGACATTTGAGTAGGTAAATTGCTCCTAATTACTTGCTCCATTTCAAAACAAACATCCTTGCTATTTTCAAAACAATCACTTACACTTTCAAACATCTTACAAACTTGAGAACATTTTCAAAAGATCAACACCTTTGTATACATTCTTACGAACGAGAATCATTACAAAGATTGCCTAAACAATGGCCTCTTTAAAAAATACTTTCGAAAACCACACAAAGCACAATTTCAAACAAAAGCAAGTGATCTAGCAAGTTACTAAGAGGCAATGGATAACCATGGATGAAAAGGGTGCTAATACCTTCCCTTCTCATAATCTACCCCCTGAACTCAAGAAATAATCTCAAAGGTCTTTCTTGTGCTTTTTCACCTTTCCTTTTGGATGAAAGAAAAGTCGGTGGCGACTCTTGCTAACCGCAACATTTGCGATCAAGCGCAAAACACCCTAGTCAGTTCTCCCACCGTATCACAGAACTGGTGACTCTGCTGGGGAAAATTATAAAAGTGGGGTTACCTTAGGGCTAGATCACATTTATTTGCTTTCATTGTCTGACTTGTACGCTTTATATTATGGTTCTTTGTTTGGGTTTGAATCCTCTATCCGGATTTGGAATACATTATAGGTAAGTAGCAATACGTTGTGGAAACTGTGCGGGTTATGCCGACATGGTCTAAGCAATAGCTACGTTAGTGCGACATATTTGTGGGTACCAATAGCCTTTGAGTTAATCAAAGAGAATACGGGGCCATTGAGTGATGTCATAAAGCACTAATGAACTTTTAGAACCTTTACTTGACCAACATGGCCTTTAGGATGTAGTGAGATGACCAGCTTTGGTGAAGTCTGAAGTTGGTAGATACTCGATACTACACTCATTAAGGTTTGGTTTCTTGGGATATTTCGGTCGCCATTAAAGAGGCTTGTGCTGAAACAATGACCAAGGAAAAAATCCAGTAATATTGATCTCCTTAGAACCCGATTACTATTACTAGGAAAGGTTGAGCAAACTAAACTTCAAGAGGGTACTTACCTATGAGACTCCATGCAAGCCTAAACCTAGGAACTTGTTTTTTTTTATATACATACTTGTACATAACATCATGAACATCATAAAATCATACACATTCACTAACCATTTCAAGGATTTTGGGATTCATCTTTGTTCTTGTTTTGTAGGATATGGATTCTCTTCCCAGGAAAACTATTCAAGTCAACCTTGTAAGGATCCCTCCACAACTTAAGGAGCTAGCTTAAAGGATTCCTGAAAACTCTCCATTCACCGAGAGACATGGTCGCCTACTCATCTTGGTCACCTCCAACACAAATTAGGACATGATGAAGGTGCTCTTTCAGTTCTTTGATCCTTTACACCATTGCTTCACATTTCCCGACTATCAACTTGTGCCTACTTTGGAAGAATTCTCCCGACTCTTGAGGATTCCCATTATCAATCAACTACCTTTCAACGGTACAGAAAGAGACCCAAATCTAGAAGAGATTGTTCAAGCTCTACACTTGCACTCATCTGATGTCACAAATTATTGGGAAACAAGGAGTGATGTCAAAGGTTTCCTAGGAAAGTTCTTGTTTGAGCAAGCCCAAAACTGAACTCTTGTTGTCATATCTTCCCCATTGTCATATCTTGCAACTGAACTCTTGTTGGAGCCAAGTCAGCATTATACTGGTACTGGTGGTAGAAGGCGGTAGCTAAGTCTTCCCAGGTATTGATACGGGAACCATCCAACTGGTAGAACCACTCTAGTTGGGTTCCGGTCAAGCTTTCTTGGAAAAAGTGAACCCAAAGTTTCTTATCAGCGTTGTGCGGTTGTATCTTACGCACATAAGATTTCAGGTGAAGTTTTGGATAGGAAACCCCATCGTACTTTACAAAGATTGGTATCTTGAATTTGTGGGGAATAACAACCCCAAAGATTAAACCTAAATCATCAAAATCTAAATCGGGGACAGCTTGGATCTCGACGGCCTTGAATCTGTCTTCTAATTGCTTGTACTCGACATCGGTGGGTGGATACTGCTCGTCAAAATAATCATTATCATCAGACGCTTGATCATTAATACAATCAGCTTGGGTACTCTTACCCTCTCCAATCTGATTCTCGTCTTCGTCAGATGAGTCTTCCACTACCGGGATCTGACAGACCGAGTCTTTGAACCTTCTACCCATGTTGACCAGGGCTTTCTTCTTGGGTTGCTTTTTAACTGCCAATAATGCCATCATATCTTGTTGCCCCTTGGCTAGGGCCAGTAGAGTCTCTTGGAATTGAGAGTTTTGTGCCTGAAGGTCCTTCTAAGTTTTCTCTAGATCTATCTTGCTGAAATAAACAACAGAAAGATAAGGAAACTTGTTGTGTGAAAACTTGTTATGTTATGATGCATGGAAGATGTGTATGCAAATTAATTCAAGGATTTATGAAATTTAAATTTGTATAGACAAAGCATGAACAAACCTCAAATTTCATTAATTAGTTCAAAATGACTACAACATGCCTCTTGGGCTTACAAAATAAGTCTCTAAGATAAAAAGATCGAATGCATCTTCTTCGGCGCAATGTAGGCGTTCACGCTTTGCTTTTAATGTAGATGTTTTGTAAGCTCCAAGACCCTTTCTCACTAGCATAGAATTGAGCTTCGAAGGTATCTCGTTCTTCCTTTAGTTAAATCCAACCCTTTTGCAAGTCTTCAAGAGAAGTAGGCATGTCCGGATGAAGGTCAGTGTATGGGACATCTCCTTCAACCACAGTGTGATACGGTGGGAGAACTGACTTGAGGGTTTTGCGTTTTATCGCAAATTTTGCGGTTAGCAAGATTCGCCACTGACTTTTCTTTTATCCAAAAGGAAAGGTGAAAAAGCACATGAAAGACCTTTGAGATGTTTTCTTGAGTTCGGGGGGTAGATTATGAAAAGGGAAGGTATTAGCACCCTTTTCATCCATGGTTTTCCATGGGCTCTTAGTTACTTGCTTAGATCACTTGCTTTTATTGTTTGAAATTGTGCTTTGTGTGGTTTTGAAAGTATTTTGTAAAAGAGGCCATTCGTTTAGGAAATCTTTGTAATGATTCTCGTTCGTAAGAATGTATACAAAGATGTTTGTCTTTTTGAAAATGTTTTCAATGTTTTTAAGATGTTTTTGAAATGTGTGTGTTTGTTTTAAAAGTAGCAAGGATAGTTGTTTTGAAATAGAGCAAGTAACTAGAAGCAATCTACCTACTCAAATGTCTTTCTTATGTATTTTCTATTCCTTTGACATTGTTGTCTTACCATTGATTTGGTAAGCAACCCTATCTTTGGATGTAAACGGGACGGGTGTGGGTCATCGTATAACCATGATTAGCAATGTTTGCAAAGTATCTTAGCATTTGGAGGGACCAAGATCATTTTTTAAGGCAACTTTTTGAATAGCGTCATCGAGGGACTATGATCTTTATATTTGTTTGTTTTTCCAAGATACTTTGCATGCGTAACATGGCCATTTTTTTTTAGGCAACCAAGTGGAGAAACCCTAAGGATGCTTGTGTACAAGTGTATCGTTTTCATGCTTTGATTTTGTCTTGTATTTAGGGTTTTCTATTTTGCTTTGTTTTGATCTTGTCATACAAACCCTAATTACAAATCATGGCATATAAAGCGATAAATTGCATAATGTAAATATTTCTAAGCTATTACAACAATTTATGGGAGGGGGGAATACAAATTTGAATGGGGATTTGCAAAAATATAAACCTAAATAAATTATTACAACCAAATCGAATTTGTACGAATTAGAATAAATACAATACAATATTTAAAGATGCAATACAATGTATATGTAAGAAAAAAATTTTATTTTGTTTTTATGTAAAAGAAAAAATTAATCTAAACCTAAAATTATAAGGAAAAGAAATTAATTTAAAAGGGAGGCTTAACCCTAATTATTATTTTAAAAGAAAATAAAGCTCTTATATATTTTTTATATAAATATTTAGTATTAGAATAATAAATAATATTGTATAAAAGTATAAATTTTTTATATATGCAAAAATAAACATTTATAAGTATGAAATGAAAAATAAGTTAAACTAAATATGTTTTAACTATATTTTACAAATTTTTTAAGAAAATATATGATATATATTAAAATAAAATATATTTTTATGTGAAAAATAAAATAAAATGCAATATTATGAAAATTTACATTTTTTAGGATTTTTATGTATCAAAGAAAATATTTAATATGTTAAAAATGAAAATAAAACAAATGAAATAAAAATATAAAAAGTTGGCAGGGGGTGATGTAGCAGATTAGAGATATCATGCAAGTAAAAAAGTCCATGGCCCAACTATGGAGGCCCAAACCTGCACAAAGCCAAAAATTGGAAAAATGGGAAAAGTGTGAAAAATAAAAGTAGCGCCCAGGTTCGAACCCAGGACATGGGTCTCACCAGCGCGCTACTTTGCCACTGGGGTCGCTATACATCCATTGTCTTAAGGAAAGCAAAAATAATATAACATAAAACAAACCCTTGCCCTGTACTTCATCTTCTTCCTCAAGCTTGGCCAGACATCCTGTAACTCTCTCATACTTCCATGAAAATGAAAACTCATAACATGAAAGGTGTAGTATTTGAACTCACGATTCCAACCATATAAGTTATGTAAGCTAACTATCAAAGATCAAAGAGAATTTTAACAGCCATAAATTCAAACCTAATATTTTCAGAAATTTCAAGTTCCAAATTCTCTCAACTCAAGTAAAATAAATGCAAGATAAAGATATGTACAGTTTCGTTGTGATGAGGACTACATTTTTTATTCACAAATCGTGGCCTATGGTTGTCTGCACAAGGAGATAGAGTTTGAGATTTTACCTCCTTCAGTTGGAATCGTGGATGGAACTGGAGTGAGTTTGATGGAGGCCTGATGCTTGCTTGAGCTTCCTTGAACTTCCCTGAATGTATTCCAACCCTTGCATTGCTCTGAAAGTACCTGAAACTCCTTGGCCAAGTCAAACTGAAAGCTTTGAAAGAAACAATGGCAGATGATGGAAAAGTGGTTACAGAGCAGGGATGAAGGTCTGGATTGGTTTGATATTAAGTAGGTAAGATGTTTTAATGATCAAGACTTGAAACGCACGAGCCAAATGGAAGATGGGTATGCTTATGCCAAAACTGCAAGTTTGGACAGATTTATGGTGTTTTTGTGCTTGGGAGTGTTTCAGGCCTTATCTAATCGTGTCTTGTATTGTGTTATGTTTGTATATTAGTGTGGAATTAGTTTCATGTCAACCCTCTAACAGTTGTGCCAGTTCTAGCCTTTTTTGCCACTTTTCTTGCATTTGAAGTAAAGTGAAGGGACAATGCTTATCATGCTTGTACTTGCTCTCTTAGGGTTGGTATCAGCTTGTACAATTTTCTTTAGACCTGTGAGACTTGTATGTACAATGGAGACAGGTCCAATGCTCAAGAATTGGAAAGTGGCAAAAGTTGTGCTTTTCCAAAATGGCAATGGTCACTTTATGCCATTTATGGAATTGCAACTTGGGTAATGGCTCTAGGGCATGGATCAAAGATTTGTCAAATGAGTAAGCATTAAATTAAGGAGTGAGGAACAAGTTTGGGACCTGTAAAGCATGGATTAGGCAGCATAGGTACTGGTTGCAACTTTGTTCTTCATGAAATGGCTTGGACAAAAAGTGAGAAATTGCCAACTTCATCTCTTCGATTCTCCATACTTAAAAATGATTTTGAGGAGTTCTTGGACATTTTGGAAAGCTTGTAATGTGCTATATAACTCATATTTGAAATGAATTTTGAGATACCTCTTGGAACTAGGTGAAATATTGCCATGAAGTTGAGTCCAAAACCTGCCTAAATTAGGGCAAAATTTCACTAAGTTATTTAGTTCATGACCATGTATTCATAAATTTATATCTTGAGATCCAAACATCTTTAGGGAAAATTGTGTAAAGAAAAGTTGTAGATTTCATGGAGGTCTACAACTTTCATGTTGAGAATTTTCCTTGAATCATTATGCATCATGGTTAAAAAGTGGCCTAAAGTTGAGAAAAAATAAGAAATTTTCTATACTTAGAAAATTTTCTAAGTTAAGAAAAATTTCAAATTCAAACCCTAATCTTCAAACTTGGATTTCTTGATGAACAAGTTTCACATTTTGACATGTTTTGATGAATTATGACCCTGGGTACTTGATTTTGACCAAAAAGTCAAAGTTTGACTTTTCAGTGTACAGTTGACTTTTGATCAGTTGACTGTAAATTTCATCTGTCAATCTAATGAAATTGCAATGTTTTGAACCATGCCATTAGGTAAAGATGATTCCATTGAATCCTTGAAATCATGATTTGACTCAATTGGTCATTTTCTAGGTTAAAAATTAGAAATTGCGCTTCCTCAGTCAAAACCCTAATTTTGACCATTTTTCCCTTTTGGTGATTTGACCAAATTTCTTGAGGAATTGTGATCCAAACTTGACCAAATGATACATATAAGTTTAAAATGTTGATTTTGATAAAGAATTATAAAGTTTGACTGTAAATTGGCCATGGTTTACTTTTTCCCTAATATAGTTGATTTTTAGGTCAACTATCCAATTGACTGATCAAAAATGTGGTTCAAGGCTTGAAACTTGTCATGAGTGATCTTAGGGATCCATAATGATGTTTGAAAGTCACATGAAGCATTGATATTCCAAAAATCCTTGTGCAAACTCAAACCCTAATTTTGGGTTATCAGTGCAAGATGAGATTTCTTGAGCTGACCAAACCCTAATTCAGTCTTGAGTCAAAGAGATCTTGTGAGAAAAGTTTTGATAAATGAGAGGGAAAATTTTGGGAAACTTTCTTATTTTTTCCCAACTTTCCACCACTTTTTCACCATGATACAGTTTGATTCAAAGAAAACTTCCAACATGAAAGTTGTAGTCCTCCATGAAATATACAACTTTGCTTCACAAACTTTTCCCAAAAGATGCTCGGATCTCAAGTTATGAATTTGTGAATATAGGTCCATGAACTAAATAACTTAGTGAAATTTTGCTCTAATTTAGGCAGGTTTTGGACCCAACTTCATGGACATTTTTCACCTAGTTCCAAGAGGTATCTCAAAATGAATTTTAAAGATGGATTATAGAGAACATTGCAAGCTTTCCAAAATGTCCAAGAACTCTCCAAGATCATTTTTGGTTAGGGAGAATCGAAGAAGAGAAGTTGGCATTTTATCACTTTTGTTCATGCCATTTTCACAAAGCATCAAGTTGCAAATCAGATCTTTGATGTTTGAATCTTGCTTTACAGGTCCTAAACTCATTCTACACTCCATAATTAAATGCAAACTCAGAAGATAAAGGCTTTATCTTTGCTTTTGAGGCTTTGTACAAGTTACATTTCCATTTTTGCCCAAAAGTGCACAATGCCATTTTTATAAAGAGAAGCTTTTGTAACTTTATCAATCTTGAGCCTTGGATCTGTCTCTTTGATGCAAGCAACTTCCACAGGTCTCAAGCAAATTGTACAAGTGCATTTCAGCTATCAAGCAAGCAAGGACAGGCCTGTTTAGTATGGTCACTTCACTTTTCTTCAAATACAAGAAAAGTTGCCAAAAGGTGAAAAGCTTACACAGCTAGTGAAGAGTGGACTTGGATCCTTTCTATACATATTTACAAACTTGTTACAAACTAGAACACGATTGCTTTACATCTGAAACTCTCTTAAACACAAAAACTCCAATTTTTTGTCCAAACATACAGATTTATGCAAAACCATAGTCAATACATTTTTGGCTCGTGCGTTTTGTGGCTTGACACTTGAAACACCTCATACACATCATACCAAAGCTATCCAAGCCCTTACCCTGCTTCTGTAAGCCCTGTTTCAGCCATTGCCATTTTCACCCTGGAAGCTTGCAACTTGACTTCTGCAAAGAGTTCTAGCTATCCACAAAGCAAGCCAGGCATTAGAATAGCTTGAAGGAAGTTCAAGGATGCTCACACACTCCTCAGGCCTCCATAAAAGTCCCTACATTGCTCTATCCAAATCCAACTGAATGAGGTATTTTTCAAAACTCTATCTCTCTGAATAGGCATCCTCAAGCCATGATTTGTGAAGAAAAAATGTAGTCCATAACATGGTGAAGTTGTACATATGCATACTTTTCATTTATATTGACTATGCTGTGAGAATTTGAAGCTTGAAGTTCATAAATTTTTTAGGTCACGGATTAGGGCTGCCAAAATTCTCTCTGATCTTTATGAGTTAGGTTACATATTTTATATTGTTGGAATCGTGAGCTCAAATGCCACATGTTTCATGTTATGAGATTTTGTTTTTGTGCAAGCATTTGAGAGTTACAGATTGAACTGGAAAATGCACGTGCGAGCTGGCTGGAGAACAGGGACTAAGTGCCTGGGCTTTTTGGCGCTTTTGGGCTTTTTGTTTTTGCTTTTTGCACCTCCTGAATTGCTTTTGCACCCCCTTGACCAACTTTGTTATATTTTTGTATTTATTTTATATTTTCATATTTTTATACTTTTATTAATTTTTCTGAATCATAAAAATCATTAAAAAAAATTCTTTATTTTTTTCATTTTTATTTTATTTTTTTCCATTATTTTTTGCATGAAAAAATAGTTTATTAGGATAATAGACTTTATTTTCTTAAATAAATTTGTAAATACAATTAATAATACTTAATATTTTTATTATATAATTTATACACATAAAATATTACTTTCTACACATACTTAATTTTTAATATTTATATATTATATTATTTATTATTTTCTTGTACAAAAAAATGGACAAAATAATAACATAAAGAATTATTTTCTTTTAATTAGAAAATTAGGGTTTCACCCCTTTCCAAAAATAATAATATTATTTTTCCTTATTTTTTAGGGTTTAATTTAAATCATTTTCTCATACAAAAAACAAATACAAAACATTTTTTTGCATAAATACATTTGCATTGCATTTTAAATACTTGTTTATTTATTTAATGCGCACAATATTCGATTGGGTTGTAATAATATTTTTTAGGTTTATATTTGTGCAAAATCCCCATTCAAAACTTGTATCCCCCCTCCCTTAATAATTGTTGTAATAGCTTAGTTTATTTTACGCAATTTATTGCTTTCATATACCATGTTTAGTAAAACTAGGGTTTGCATGACAAGAACAAAAACAAGACAAATAGAAAACCCTAAATGCAAGACAAATGCATGAAAATGACACACATTGCACACAAGCACCCTTAGGGTTTCTCCCACTTGGTTTCCTAAATAAAAATGGCCATGTTACGCACGTGAAGTATCTTGGCAAAACAAAACAAACATAAGATCATAGTCCCTCGATGAGGCTATCAAAAGGTTGCTTAAACAAAGATGATCTTGGTCCCTAAAAATTGCTAAGATACTTGGCAATATTGCTATCATGGTCATACGATGACCCACACCCGTCTCGTTTACATCCAAAGATAGGATTGCTTACCAAATCAATGGTAAGTCAACAATGTCAAAGAATAAAAATGCACAAGAAAGACATTTGAGTAGGTAGATATCTTCTAGTTACTTGTCCCATTTCAAAATAATCCTTGCTATTTTCAAAAACAAACACACACACATTTCAAAACATTTTACAAAACATTGAAACATTTTTCAAAAGACAAAAATCTTTGTATACATTCTTACGAACGAGAATCATTACAAAGATTGCCTAAACAATGACCTCTTTTACAAATACTTTCAAAACCACACCAAGCACCATTTCAAACAAAATAAAGCAAAGCAAGTGATCTAAACAAGTAACTAAGAGCCCATGGAAAACCATGGATGAAAAGGGTGCTAGCACCTTCCATTTTCATAATCTACCCCCCGAACTCAAAAACATCTCTCAAAGGTCTTTCTTGTGCTTTTTTACCTTTCCTTTTGGATAAAAAAAAGTTGGTGGCGACTCTTGCTAACTGCGACATTTGTGAACACAAACGCAAAACCTCAAGTCAGTTCTCCCACCGCATCATAGAACTGGCGACTCTGCTGGGGATAATTCTAAAAGTGGGGTTACCTTAGGGTTTTGATCACCTTTATTTACTTGCAATTGTTTGACTTGTTTTCTTTACATTTTGGTTATATTGTTTGGGTTTGAATCCTCCACTCGGATTTGGGAAACATTATAGGTAAATAGCTATACGTTGTGGAAACTGTGTGGGGTATACCGACATGGTCTAAGCAATAGCTATGTTAGTGCGATATATTTGTGGGTACCGGTAGCCTTTAAGTCAATCAAAGAGAATACGGGGCCGCTGAGTGATGTCATGAAGCACTAATGAACTTCTAGAACCTTTACTTGACCAACTTGGCCTTTTAGGATGTAGTGAGATGACCGGCTTTGGTGCTGTCCGAAGTTGGTAGATACTCGATACTACACTCATTGAGGGTTGGTTTCTTGGAATATTTCGGTCGCCAATAAAGAGGCTTAAAATGAAACAATGAACAAGGAAAAAATCCAGTGATATTGAGCTCCTTAGAACCCGGTTACTATTTCTAAGACAGGTTGAGCCAACTAAACTTCAAGAGGGTACTTACCTATGAAACCCCATGCAAGCCTAAACTAGGAACTTGTGTGATTTGTTTGTACATATAATTGTGCATAACATCATGGATATCATGAACATCATATGCATTCACTAACCATTTCAAGGATTTTAGAAATTCATCTTTGGTCTTGTTTTGTAGGTTATGGATTCACTTCGCAGGAAAACTACCCAAATCAACCTTGTAAGAATTCCTCCACAACTCAAGGAGCTAGCTTCAAGGATTCCAGAGAATTCTCCATTCATCGAGAGACATGTTCGTCTACTAAACTTGGTCACTTCCAACACAGAGGAGGATATGATGAATGTTCTCTTACAGTTCTTTGACCCTTTGCATCATTGCTTCATATTTCCCGACTATCAACTTGTGCCTATTTTGGAAGAATTCTCTCAACTTCTGGGGATTCCTATTCTCAATCAACTACCTTTCAACGGTACGGAAAGAGATCCAAAGCCAGAAGAGATTTCTCAAGCCCTGCACTTGCACTCATCTGATGTCACAACATATTGGGAAACTAGAAGTGGTGTCAAAGGCTTCTTGTCAAAGTTTCTGTTTGAGAAGGCCCAAAGCTGTTGGAATTCCCTAGATTTGTATGCTTTTGAGGAGATTGTAGCTCTTCTCATCTATGGGATGGTCTTGTTCTCTAATCCTGACCAACTCATAGATGTAAGCGCTGTCAAAATCTTCATGACTCGCAACCCGGTGCCTACATTGCTTGGGGATATCCTCCACTCTTTTCACACTCGTACAATGAGGAAAAGAGGTGTTCTTATGTGTTGTACTCCTCTCCTAGCAAGATGGTTTATTTCTCATCTTCCCCAATCAGTCTTGAAGAATGAGTAAGGTTTGAGGTGGTCACAAAGGTTAATGACACTAACCATTCAGATATTCATTGGTGTTCTCGATCCAAAGAGAATGTTATTATTGTTGACCATTGTGGGGAATTCCCTAATGTCCCTCTACTTGGCATTATGGGAGGAATCACCTACAACCCTTGTTTATCTCTAAGACAGTTTGGTTATGCCTGAAGGGATGGCCCACATGATATGCTGATTCAAGGATTGGTTTTCGACTATGACAACAACGACCAAGGACTCCATCATAGATTCAACTAAGCTTGGAGGATTCTAAACAAGGTGGATAACAAGACTCTGGGACACAAGAATTCCATCCCTCTTGAGCCTTACCTCAAGTGGGTACGAACCCGAGCCCAAAGTCTTATGATGCCTTATCCCTCCATTCTCCCAGTGATTATAGAGCCTGTTAAGGAAGGAGAGGTTCCATACACCATCCTACATCCTGACATGCCAACATCACTCAAAGACCTACAAAGGAGTTGGATACAGCTCAAGGGAGAGCGTGATACTTTCGAAGCCCAATTCTACGCAAGCGAGAAGAAGGTTTTGGAACTCACTCGGCTACTTCATGAAGAGCAGACTCTCAACACCTACATTGCACCAAAGAGGATGCACAACGTCTTTTTACCTAAGAGTTTTGTATTATTTTGCCCAAGGGGCATTGATGTACTTACAATTCTATCTTATTAATATGACGTGTGTTTCTTTTTTGTTTAAAAAAAATTTAAATTTCTAAATCCTTGAAAGCATTGCATGAATACATATCATTCATCATAAGCATAAACAGGTCTTTGCAACAAGTTTCCTCATCCTTCTACTGTTTATTTCAGCAAGATGGATCTTAAACAAACGGTCAAAGATTTGCAAGCTCAGAACTCACAATTTCAACAGTTACTCATGAACTTAGCCAAGGGGCAGGAGGAGATGAAGACTTTGCTAGAAAAAGAGAAAGAGAAAAAGAAGAAGAAGACAACTGGTGTGGTTATCATGGGAAAAAGATTTCAGGGACAAGCCAGATGGACCTTAGATTTCCAACAACATCTGAAGAGGGGGAAAGAAAAGGAAAAGAAATGGCAGTACCATCAGATTCTGAAGCAGAAGAAGAGGAAGAAAAGGACTACTCTGAACAACAATACCCTCCAACTGATGACAAATACAAACACTTGGAAGAGCATCTAACCGCTATGGAAATCCAGAGAGTACCGGGGCTAGATTTTGAGGAGTTAGGGCTGGTGTCAGGAATTGTAATCCCTCCAAAGTTTAAAGTGCCACTATTTGCCAAGTATGATGGGGGTGTCTTGCCCTAAAATTCACCTCAGATCCTATGTCAGGAAGATTCAACCACACTCTGCTGACAAAGACCTGTGGGTCCACTTTTTCCAAGACAGTTTATCAGGAACACAACTTGATTGGTTCTACCAGTTGGAAAGGGTTGAGGTCCATAATTGGGAAGACTTGGCAACAGCCTTCTATAAACAGTATCAATATAACGCCGACTTGGCACCTACCCGTACTCAGCTACAGAGTATAGCTATGGTTTCCAATGAGGGCTTTAAAGATTACGCGTAAAAGTGGAGAGACCTAGCCGGAAGGGTGCAACCTCCTCTATCTGATAGGGAGTTGGTGGACATGTTCTTGGGAACTCTATCAGGTCCTTTCTTTAATCATCTGATTGGGAGCTCCTCTGCAGGATTTACTGAATTGATCTTAACCGGTGAAAGGGTGGAGGATGGTATAAGAAGTGGGAAGATTCAAAAGGACGCGTCTGCCTCAACACTTGTAAAAAATCCCTTCACGGGAAGAAATGAAGTATTTTCCGTCTATTCACAGAGGAATCGGGGAAGAAATGAGTGCCGACCAACAATGGGGGCCGTTATGATTCAAAATCCTGCATCAGACCAGCCAAGAGACAACCAGCCAAGAAATAACCAGCAAAGGGTAGAAAGGCCAGTTCGGCAATTTACCAAGATTAACATGACTCCATCTCAAGTTCTACCACATCTTCTGAAGTTGAATCTGGCAATGCTAAAAGAGGCCCCAAAGACTCCTAATACTACTTCTCCACATTATCATCCCAACCCCAGATGCGCGTACGATTCTGAAAGTCCAGGGTACGACACCAACAACTGTTGGGCTCTGAAGAATAAGATTCAAGATCTGATAGACGCAAAGGAAGTTGAGTGTGAAGCTCCTAAGAAACCAAATGTTATTTCCACTCCGATGCCGAGGAATGGTCACAATACCAACGCTATTGAGGAAGATCTGTTTGTTGCTACCGTGGATGAACTGTTAACTCTGCTCCCAATTATCAAGTTGAATTTGTTGAAAGCTGGTATTTTCCCAGTTGGTGACAAAGACTGTCATGCTTGCCTATCCTCCCCATTTGACTGCCCTCTGTTGAAAAAAGGTATCCAACGACTGATGGATAATCAAGAAATGTTGTTTGAGAATGCTCTTGTTTCACCCGTTCCAGTGAAAGAAGTTTCAATAATAACCATCTACGCCAATCCTTCCAGGTCCCCTAAAAGACCCGTTAGGATTACACCTGCTCCAAAGACTACTCCGCTTAAGATTACAATGCCTGGGATGACCCCATACAAATAAGATAAAACAGTACCATGGAATTATGGTGGAGAAATATACTACCATGGTATTAAACATATTGAACTGACTGCTGAAGAAGAAAGCTCCGAAGAGGACAATTCCGACATTAGCAATATTGTTGGAACTAGCAAGATCACCCGCAGTGGTAGGATCTTCTCTCCAGAGATTGCTCCTCCAGCAGCAGTCTTTGGACCCGTGGCAATTCCGAAGATTACCTCCGCACCAGTGATTGTACCTGCAAGCGTACCCACCGACAAAGACAATATAATTCTTATCCCTACTTACACTGCTGAGAAAAAAGTAAAGAATGTTCGAGAGGAGCATGTCCATACGAAGGCTCAATCACTAGTTATTCCTGAAACATCCAAGAAGGAGATGGAAGAAATCCTGAGGATCATTAAGAAGAGTGATTATGATGTGGTTGAACAGTTGGGGCAGACCCCTTCCAAGATCTCTATGTTAGCCCTGCTGCTGTGGTCTGAAGCACATGCCAAAGCTTTGGTAAAATTTCTGAAGACAGCTTACGTGCCGCAAGAAATGTCTGCTGACCAGTTCCAAGACTATGTGGCCAGTTTGATAGATGATAATGGCCTGGGCTTCTCTGATGCTAACTTGACACCCGGAGGGAGAAAACACAATGAGGCATTACATGTCTCAGTGGAATGCATAGGAACAACCCTAGCTCATGTTTTGGTTGATATTGGATCGTCTTTAAACGTCTTTGTTGTACCCCAAAATTTTCCCTCCCATATTCTTCAAGGATTATCAAGAATCATCTTCAAATGGTTCAAGATTACTCAAAGGTTGCACAGTCCAAATGCCTCATAAGCCAGTAAAAATTAGGGTTTTGGTTCCTTCAATGAATTTTGGGTTTTCAATGGCTCAATCAAGTTCCATATGCCTATAAACATTGCCAAGCATCTACATGTTAAGTCTCAAGACTCACAGAGGCAAGTTGCACAGTCAAAAGCCCTATTTGGTTCACAATCAACTGCAGGGGCAAAATGGTCATTTTACAGTCAAAAGTCAAAAAATTTGGTCAACATCTTATTTTGAAGCCACAATCATCATTTGATCAAGTCTTGATCATGATTCCACAAGAATGGCTCAAAAATCATCAAGGATGCAAAAGTTGCTATTTTTGGACAGCTGAAAAGTCAACTGTAACTTGACCAAGGCATAACTTTTTCATGGTTCATCATAAAAATCCCATCCAATGCTCATTTTGAAGGGGATGACATTTCCTACAAGTCATCTTCACATTCCAAGTCCTAAAAATGCTCTCACAAAAAGTTATCAATTTCTACATTATAGGTCAATTTCAAAAGTCAACAAAAAGGAATTTTAAGTCAAAGACCATAACTTGAGATTGATAAATCCAAATGACATGGGACCAAAGGCATTGGTTATAGGACTTCAAGACCTTTCCAAAATGTCCAAGAACATGTTCATAGCTACAAAATTGAGCAAGATATGCATTGGAGAAGTTGGGAAATTTTTGGGAATTTGCAAAAGTCAAATTTGCCAAAAACACCTCATTTTTGCTAATGGGCCTCAAATTCCTTCTTGAAACATTGTCCAAGGCCTATGCACGACCCATTGAGATTAAATTGATTTATTTTCTTATTTTTTATTAATTAATTGATTTTTTAATCAATATTAATTCATTTAATTCATTTAATTGTAGGAAAATTCAAAGATATGATTTCTCAATCTTTTTGTGAAGCAAAAGAGGTCAACACATGCTGAAGATTTCGTGTATCAATCAAGGGAACCAAAATCTCCAAAATTAGCAAGTTTTGTCAATAAAAAATAAGCAAAAAGATGTGATTGGAAATCAAATATTGAAAACATAATGCCATGGATCTTTTGCTGAAAGATTTAACCTAATTCAGTCCTCTATATGTACTAAACCTAAACCTAATGAGGCACACGTGAGATTGCTGCAAGAAACACCATAACCAATTCCAAAAAATATCAAAAAAACTCAAAACTGAATTCAACCTTCCAGGCCAATTCAAAGCCTTTTCTTGATTCCAATACATTGCTAGGCCTCCCAGGAACGATTTGCAATCAAAACCAAGCTTCATAGCTCAAGAAATCGTGGTAAACAGTTTTACGGTTTGAAGCTTTTTTTCCATAATTGTATATATCGATTCTTGCATATTTAACATATTATTGTGGTTGTTTTGTGCTAATAGGACTCATACAAAGATGTTGGTGTGATTTAATTGCATTAAAATACCCTGAAACAGAAACTGCCATTGAAGGATTCTAGGGTTTCCAAGCTCTCGAATTAGGGCTTTACAGCATAAGCAAAATTAGGACTAATGACGCCTATGGTTTAATTCGTCAAGGCCAGACGAATCAAACCCAACCCTCGCGCCCTATTTATATAGCTCGTACATCTAATCGCTATTTTTGGTCAAGCTACTTTGTGGGTGTTAAAAACCCCCGCTATTTGATTTATTTTACAGGTATTCAGGGAGGAAGACGAAGGACGTGGAAGCGTGCCATTGGGTGATTCAAATAATAGCGCGCGTTTTGTTGTTTACAGCATAAGCGTTAGTTATCCAATATTATATTTGTTTCTCCTTATAATATCAAAGCAAGCAGTTGGTTGGGTTGGTTGAAAGCGCGTGTAATAAGCATTGGGACTGGGTTCGATTCCCAGGTCCCCCAAATCTTTGTTTCATATTTTTTCTAACCTAATCATGTGCAGGCATCCTCAAAGCATCCATCATGCGCTTCAAGCAATCAGCGTGCCATGTGTCCTCATGCACCAATCCAAGGGCTATGAAGTGCTGACTATGGTATCACCCAGTCAAAGCCAGCGCAGCCAATTACAAAAGTCAACCAGGCTTGAGTGTTCATGGGATTGAATCAATAAACACACCTCCATCTGGGCCAGCATACCCCCCCTGGTTCATTGTTTTTCTTTCATTATTTTCTATTTTTATTATTCTTAATTACTATTACTATTATTAATTCACAAATTAATATTTTTCATAATAAAATCAGAAACTTAAAACATTATTTATTTTTATTATTTATTATTTTCACTAATTAATAATTATTTTTGTAAATAAATTATAATTAATTAATTTAGTTGTTTAATTAGGTTTAATTTTAATCTTTTCACAAAAAATAAAATAAATCTAGAACTAGGGTTTTTCTTGACTTTTAATTTCTTTTCTTTATATTTTCATTAAAGACTTAAAAACACAAAAACATTTTTTTCTTTTAAATAATTAATTAGTAAATTAGGTTTAATATTTAATTTAATTGCAAAAAAGGACAAATTCAATTCTTTTCTCAAAAAGGGTCAAAACCCTAAAGACGTTCCCGATTCAATTCCTTTCACACACTATTGTTTATTTGATCAAATTTATGTATCTGCTCCGGAAATGTAATAGTTAATTAGGCTTTTATCGCTTTCTTTTACTTTCTCGCACTTATTTTCCAAACGGGTTTTTGTTTTTGGCGATGTATATACCCGCGCCTTGTAATAGCGTAGATTTACCTTTCCGCAATTTATTTTCCGCACTCTTAACTGTTAATATGCATGAAAGACTTGTATGACAAATAAAATCAATCCGTAGCTCACAAATGCATGTTCAAAGACAAACATAAACTGAAACAACACACATGCACATGCCGCTCCTAGGGTACGCCTCACTGGTTGCCTCGACGTGGTCGTCAAGTATAGAGTGTCTTAGAGGTCGCCCTCCGATCTAAAGATCCAGTTGCCTCAAAACGGTTGCCTCGGATAAAAGGATCTAGGACATTAGGGTTACCGCTAAGGTGTCCTACTATTGCTTCGGTGACCACACATGTCCCTAATAATCGAATTGACCCGAATACCTCTGACGACGGTGCTACCTACTTCTCAATAGTGGGATAGTACTGTCTAAAAGACTCTTACACAGCCTAATTCCTTAGAGTAGGTAGATTTCTCCTGGGTACTTGCTCTCTCAAACAAACAAAACATCTTTTCGCACCTACATTTTCAAAAAGTTTTCAAACAAATATTTCATACACTCTTGAGGACAGATACAAGAGTTACCTAGAAATTTTTCAAACGAAACTTTTTCAAAACCCACACACACTTGAAAAGCAAACAATCTTTTGAAAACATAAGAGCAAGTACCTAAGAGCCCGTGGATAACCACGGATAGAAAGGGTGCTAACACCTTCCCTCTCTATAAATCTACATCCCGAACCCGAGAAACATCTCGAAAAGGAATTTTGCTGTGCTTTTGTCCTTTCCTTGTTGGAGAACATAAAAGACGGTGGCGACTCTTGCTTAGAGCGACATTTCGCGAACCAGCTTAAAAAACAGTCAGTTCTATTTCCACCGATCACAGAACTGGCGACTCTGCTGGGGACAATTTTATAAGTGAGGTGTACCTTAGGATTAGACCACTCTTATGTTTTCAATTGTATGCCTTGTTTGCTTTTAATTTTGTGGGCTTGTATCGGAGTTTCATAGATCCTAACCTGGATCTGGGGTACCCTTTTTTAGGTAAGTAGCAATAAACTGTGAGGGACCTGTCCGGCGTAGACCGACACGGGTGAAGCAGTAGCTACGTTGGTGTGACACCTTGGTCTGTACCGATATCCCTTGTGTTACAACGAGGAGAATATGGGTCTTCTGAGGAGTCATTAAGCACCAACCGACCTTAGAACCCTAAATTGACCCAACTTGGCCATAGAACAGTAGCAGTATGCTACACTCATCAAGGCTAAACTTTCGCGATGGTTCTGGCCGCAAGAAAAGATTGCGATACTGGAGTTATGACCGATCGAGGGTAGTCGATGATATTGAGATCCTCTAGAACCCGGTTACTATTTTCTAGGACAGGTCATAACCAACGAAACTGAAAGAGGGTAGTATCTAGACTTCATGCTGGCCTAAACTCTAAGGGCTCTCTGTGTGACTTGTGTGCCTTCAAACCTGACTACTTGCATGTTCTTGTTATCTGACACATGAGTTCCTTGCAGGTGTTGTTTACGGTCCTTAATCTGGGCTCATAACAGGGTTTACGTACATCACTCCATGCATATCATAACATCATACCATCATACCATTGCATACATCCTGCATAAGGACTAACCCATTTCAAGGATCTCAAGGGTTTGTGGTGCAGGTCATGATGAATCAAAATGTCTAGCAAGGGGAAAAGGGGATTTATTTTCCTCTAGCCAAGGTTGATAACTTGAGTCAGGGGCTATGAGCCACTGGATATGGTGAGCCTTTGACCCTTGAAGAAGGACTCTCAACAACATGAAGTTCCTTCAATCAAGCTACCAGATCCAAAATTCTAACAAGTTTCTCTGTTTACCCCGCGAGATCTTTGAAAACATTGTATGCATACATACACATCATTGCATAACAGGTATCCTTTTTTACAGGTCGCTTACCTTCTTCGCTTTTTATTTCAGCAATCATCATGAATCCTGAATCATCCAATGAACAAGCTATCAAGGCCCTCCAGGCCCAGAATGCCCAGTTCCAGGAGTTGGTTATGAGCCTAGCCCAGGGTCAACAGGAGTTGAAGACTCTGCTTTTGAAAAAGAAGAAGAAGAGGACTGTTTTGTTCAACCCTAGACACAGATCTGGGAATGGATCACAAAATGAGGCTGAGCTGACTACCCCATATATGGGCAAAGACAGTCCCCAAGAGAGAGGGGTTCCTAGTCCCGTGGTCTCCGACAACGAGACGGATTTCAATGATGAACAGTACCCTCTTGCTGAGGACAAATACAAACAGCTGGAAGACCGTTTGAGCGCCATGGAAATACAGAAGGTTCCCGGCCTCGACTTCGAAGATATAGGTCTGTCTTCTGGGGTGGTGATCCCTCACAAGTTCAAGGCACCGACTTTTGCGAAGTATGACGGGGCTTCCTGTCCTAAGTTGCACCTCCGATCATATGTAAGGAAGATCCAGCCTTACACCGCTGACAAGAATCTATGGATCCATTTCTTCCAGGATAGTCTTTCAGGGACTCAACTCGAGTGGTTCTATCAGCTGGATGGAGCCAGTATCCGTAACTGGGAGGACTTGGCTACTGCATTCTACAAGCAGTATCAGTATAATTCCGACCTTGCTCCTACGCGTACCCAACTCCAGGGTATGTCACTAGGGACGGGCGAAGGTTTTAAGGAGTATGCTCAAAAGTGGAGAGACCTTGCTGGAAGGGTGCAACCACCTCTGACCGACCGTGAGCTCGTTGATATGTTCTTGGGGACCCTATCTGGTCCTTTCTTCAACCATCTGATTGGGAATTCTTCTGCTGGGTTTACAGATTTGATCTTGACCGGGGAGAGGATTGAAGCTGGTATCAAGGATGGAAAGATTCAAGAAGTTGCACCTTCTGATGCTCATAAAAAGCCTTACCATGGAAAAAAAGAGTCCAACACTGTGCATGGTAAATAGAGCCATCATGATCAACATGTAGGGGCAACCCAGATCTCTAATCCTATGCCTGCTCAGCAAAGACAGGGGCAACAATGTAAGGAGGTCGCACCCAAAAGACAGTTCACTAAGATCAACATGACACTGGCTCAAGCGCTACAACAAATGTTGAAGGCAGGGCTGATTACCTTAAGGGCTCCTCTCTGGAATCCCAACACTTCCGCGCCCAACTATCATCCCAACGAAAGGTGCGTATACCATTCTGATAGCCCGGGGCATACTATGGACAACTGTTGGGCTCTGAAGAACAAGGTCCAAGACATGATTGATGCTAAGGAAGTCCAGTTTGAAGCACCAGATACTCCAAACATAATCACTGCTCCTTTGCCAAATCACTGAAGGCTTTTGTTTTATTTGAATTTCCGAGTTGTATTTTTCTTTGCTTATACAAACAATTAATGTCATAGCAAACTTGTTTATTCCATTAATGCATCGCATATGCCTGTTTAAATTAATCTATTCATATTCATTATATTCAAACTGCTTTCATTTTTTGATGTCAACGCTCGATTAATAATTCTAAGCCTCTTGAGGGAGGATGACAAAAACGATACCACGATCTACAATATGTTTTTGAACAGACCCCGCTGAGGAGGTACAGGCATTGTTTCAATTCCTAAACACTTGAGTTATAAGGAAGATAATCCCTCGTCAACCCCTTTGAGCCAAAGAAGTAGGAGTTTTTTCTTTTCGAAAATTAAAACCCTTAATCATAACCTGGGGCAGAGTAGTTCTCTCAGTTGATCCAAGTGCATAGCGAATAGCATCAACGAAGTCCTTTCGAGACAAAAAGACAGTGATGGTTCATATAATCATAAAGACAGGCAGTCGTCATCTCTCAGAAATAAAAGCCCATTAAGTCAAAACCTATGAGGGAGACTTACAAAACTGGGGCATCCCGCTGACTGTAATCACAAAAGAAACAGTTCAGGCAAAAAACAGGGATAACAAAATCAAAAAAGAAAGAGGTCCTACAAACCCTCAACCAAAAAAGGAATGACTGCCTATTCAAAATAAACTGTCAATATCCGAACCATCATTGGAATATCAGGACAAAGACTCAAACAAGGCCAAACGCACGATCAACTGAGTTTAGGTTTGAAGAACATCACAAAGAGCGGGTGGGTACAAATACGTTGAGCCTTTATGCTTTGTTTCTTAAACCGTGAACCAGGCCACGTTATAACCCTTAAAAGTCCTAGCTGAAGAATGGGTTAGTTCGAAAGCATCTTGTTATGAAAGGTATCCTGACTCCTTAAGGCTTGCGGTAAAATAACAAGTTGACATCACAGTTTACAAAAAATTCACTTGTTTTTATGAAAAAAATGCGTTTTCAAAAACTTCAAGACAGACATAAGCTTTGCATTTTTAATATAACATTGCTTGCATATGACTATTTGTTTGAACAGAATAGAAGTTCGCATGACGAATGTCTAATGAACAAAAGCACCTACAATCAAGGGGCATGGCATGATTATTGTCCATCATCTGGGGCAGTTAAGTCAAGATTCGGAGAATCTCTCAAAAGTGCCAAATAGCCTGGGGCAGATCTCTATCTGAATCACTTGGGGAATTGGACATAAATTCCAGCAACGAATCTTACATGATCAGACATCTTCTGGTAGCATGGCAACACAACAACAGGGGCACCTCCCTACACTCTGAGAGCGTGGACATAGTCGGAAAAAATACTACGCATAATCAAAGACCCGCTAGGTTGACACACCTAGGCAAAAATAAGGGCTTCCCAGCGAACCAAAAGGGTTCAGGCAAAAATCAGGGATGAAAATGAAAAATCTGTACACCCGGCAAGTCGAGAACCTGAAAAGGCGGCTTGGGCAAAAAAGGGTATCCCGGTGGACTGAAAACCCGAAAGGGCGGTCCAGGCAAAAATTATGGATCAAAGCGTACGACTATGTCCCGTCATTTCATCACTTGTCTACCAGAAGAAGATTAGTCAATCGGTTGTTATCAAGCACCTCATAGGCCTTCTTCTCCCGTAGAAACTGGGGCAATAAGAATTGTCTAAGCGATCTGGTTGCTCTGTCCACCGAGGTGCCAAGGTAAGTTCAACTGAAGAACATTACCAAGTTACCTCCATTCCCCCCAGAGTAAGACAAGGTCCAGCAATACTCTCCCCCGAGCAGAGTTGATCTCCCATCAGCCCTAAAAAGGCACAGTATCTCCAGCAAGTCAGCGATACTCTCCCCAAGCAGAGTTAGTCTACTGTCAGCCTTAAGGAAGTTGGATATCCCCAGAAGATCTCAATATTCTCCAACGGAGTATACAGATGTTCCTAAGCAAGCATCCCCGACAGTCTTAATATAAGATTGCTCCCCGACGGAATACCAGACACCCCAGTGGAATCAATCTCCCTGGTACAGTCCAAAGGTTTCCCCAGGAGAGTTGAACCACCTCCCCAGTAGATTCTGGAAGCTTATCCCCAGTAGATTCTGGAAGTTGGTCCCCTGCAGAGTGCAAATATCTCTCCCCGACCATGTTCAAAGGTTATTCTCCACCAGAGCCTATAACTGGGTTATCCTCAGCCAATTACCACAGAAATATCGTCCTCGGCGAAGTTCTTCCTATCCCCTCAACAAAACTTATCATTGGAATCCCCAGCGGAGTTCTCATTAAAATCTCAGTGAAGCATCTCTTCCCCACAGAGTAATTCCCCACAGAGTAATCTCTCCAACAAAGTTTATTCACCAACGGAGTAAGCTTCTCCTACCAGTTTATTCTTGCAATTATCATCCCCAGCGGAAACGAAGAACTCTACTCTTCAACATCAACCCAAGATTCAACAAATTCCCGGCATTCGTCAAGGATTTACTTCCCCATACGAAAATACATTCATAAACATTTCACATCTCCTGCTTACATACATGATAAAGTGCATACGACACTATCTCATTTATTTTTGAACATCATGACATCATGCATCATGACATTGCATACAACTGATGTTTTGCTTTTTCAGGAAAAAGGTCAATCCAAAGATGATTACTATCAACTGTCGCAATTCCAGATTCGATACCTGTATCTAGCCAAGGTATATCTGTAGACGACTAATTCCAGATTCGATACCTGTATCTAGCCAGGGCATATCTGTGAGTGATTTGATTATGGATTCGACACCTTATCTAGCCAGGGCATATCTGCATGAAGAGTTTAGAGATTCGATACCTGTATCCAGCCAGGGCATATCTGTAGACGACCAGTTCCGGATTTGATACCTGTATCTAGCCAGGGCATATCTGTGAGCGATTGATTGTGGATTTGATACCTGTATCTAGCTAGGGAATAACTACATTAAAGAGATTGAAGATATAGCTTAGAGATGCTCCATATATGGATGTTATTCTTCTGCTTATTCTAGAGTTTCTTTTCAGAGATAGCAAGAAATGCTCCCGACGCGGATGATATTCTATTGCTTATTCAGATTTCCTTTCAGAGATAGCTTAGATATGTTCCGGATGCAGATGTTATTCTATTGTTTATTCAGACTTCCTTCTAGAGATAGCTTAGAGATGCTCCGGACACGGATGCTATTCTATTGCTTATTCAGATGTCCTTCTAGAGATGGTTCAGATGCGATCCAGACATGGCTACATTCTGATACTTATTCCATATTCCCTTCTAGAGATGGTTCAGACGCGACCCAGATATGGCTACATTCTGATACTTATTCAGATTCCCTCTCGGAGATAGCTTAGAGATGCTCCAGATATGGATGCTATTATTTTGCTTATTCAATGTTTCTTCTCAGAGATAGCTTAGAAATGCTCCAGATATGGATGTTGTTCTTTTGCTTATTCAGAGTTTCCTTTCAGATATAGCTTAGAGATGCTCCAAACACGGATGCTATTCTATCGCTTATTCAGAGTTTCCTTTCGGAGATAGCTTGGAAACGCTCCAGATATGGATGCTATTCTTTTGCTTATTCAGATTTCCTTTCAGATATAGCTTAGAGATGCTCCTGACCCGGACGCTATTTTGTTGCTTATTCAGATTCCAACTTCTAAAGACAACTTAGAGATGCTCCAGACCCGAATGATATTCTATGGCTTAGTCCAGATTCATTCAAAAAATAGTCCGGATACGATCCAGGTTCGGATGACATTTTGTTACTCATTCAGATGCAATATGAATATACCCCAGACACAGCGGTCATTCTACTATTTATTCAGACGTCAGCAATTAGATATAGACTAGATATGCTCCAGACACGGAAGCTATTCTATTTCTTATTCAGATTCAATTATCCATTACGTTCCCAAATGACATCTATAAGCCCATTCCCGACAAGGTTCTGTCACATCTTCAGATGGCATCTATAAGCCCATCCTCCTATCCACCATCTATCCTAATGGCATTTGTAAGCCCATTCCTGACATCACATTGCTGATATTCCACTATGTGAGTGCAAATTTCTGGGCACTCTAGTGTTCAATCATCTTCCACCTTCGGATCACGAAAGGCACGCAAGCCAATCTACATCCTCAGGTTTAAGAAGATTGAACAGGGGCAACTGTTGTACCCCAAAATTTGCCCTCCCATATTCTTCAAGGATCATCAAGAATCATCTTCAAATGGTTCAAGATTACTCAAGGGTTGCACAGTCCAAATGCCTCATAAGCCAGTCAAAATTAGGGTTTTGGTTCCTTCAATGAATTTGGGGTTTTCAATGGCTCAATCAAGTCCAATATGCCTATAAACATTGCCAAGCATCTACATGTTAAGTCTTAAGACTCACAGAGGCAAGTTGCACAGTCAAAAGCCCTATTTGGTTCACAATCAACTACAGGGGTAAAATGGTCATTTTACAGTCAAAAGTCAAAATATTTGGTCAACATCTTATTTTGAAGCCACAATCATCATTTGATCAAGTCTTGATCATGATTCCACAAGAATGGCTCAAAAATCATCAAGGATGCAAAAGTTGCTATTTTTGGACAGTTGAAAAGTCAACTGTAACTTGACCAAGGCATAACTTTTTCATGGTTCATCAGAAAAATCCCATACAATGCTCATTTTGAAGGGGATGACATTTCCTACAACTCATCTTCACATTCCAAGTCCAAGAAATGCTCTCACAAAAAGTTATCAATTTCTACATTATAGGTCAATTTCAAAAGTCAACAAAAAGGCATTTTAAGTCAAAGACCATAACTTGAGATTGATAAATCCAAATGACATGGGACCAAAGGCATTGGTTAGAGGACTTCAAGACCTTTCCAAAATGTCCAAGAACATGTTCATAGCTTCAAAATTGAGCAAGATATGCATTGGAGAAGTTGGGAAATTTTTGGGAATTTGCAAAAGTCAACTTTGCCCAAAACACCTCATTTTTGTTAATGGGCCTCAAATTCCTTCTTGAAACATTGTCCAAGGCCTATGCACGACCCATTGAGATTAAATTGATTTATTTTCTTATTTTTTATAAATTAATTGAATTTTTAATCAAAATTAATTCATTTAATTCATTTAATTGTAGGAAAATTCAAAGATATGATTTCTCAATCTTTTTGTGAAGCAAAAGAGGTCAACACATGCTGAAGATTTCGTGTATCAATCAAGGGGACCAAAATCTCCAAAATTAGCAAGTTTTGTCAATCAAAAATATGCAAAAAGATGTGATTGGAAATTAAATATTGAAAACATAATGCATGGATCTTTTGCCCAAAGATTTAACCTAATTCAGTCCTCTATATGTACTAAACCTAAACCTAATGAGGCACACGTGAGATTGCTGCAAGAAACACCATAACCAATTCCAAAAAATATCAAAAAAACTCAAAACTGAATTCAACCTTCCAGGCCAATTCAAAGCCTTTTCTTGATTCCAATACATTGCTAGGCCTCCCAGGAACGATTTGCAATCAAAACCAAGCTTCATAGCTCAAGAAATCGTGGCAAACAGTTTTATGGTTTGAAGCTTTTTTCCCATAATTGTATATATCGATTCTTGCAAATTTAACATATTATTGTGGTTGTTTTGTGCTAATAGGACTCATACAAAGCCATTGGTGTGATTTAATTGCATTAAAATACCCTGAAACAGAAATTGCCATTGAAGGATTCTAGGATTTCCAAGCTCTCGAATTAGGGCTTTACAGCATAAGCAAAATTAGGACTAATAACGCCTATGGTTGAATTCGTCAAGGCCAGACGAATCAAACCCAACCCTCTTGCCCTATTTATATAGCTCGTACATCTAATCGCTATTTTTGGTCAAGCTACTTTGTGGGGGTTAAAAACCCCCGCTATTTGATTTATTTTACAGGTATTCAGGGAGGAAGACGAAGTACGTGGAAGCGTGCCATTGGGTGATTCAAATAATAGCGCGCGTTTTGTTGTTTACAACATAAGTGTTAGTTATCCAATATTATATTTGTTTCTCCTTATAATATCAAAGCAAGCAGTTGGTTGGGTTGGTTGAAAGCGCGTGTAATAAGCACTGGGACCTGGGTTCGATTCCCAGGTCCCCAAATCTTTGTTTCATATTTTTTCTAACCTAATCCTGCGCAGGCATCCTCAAAGCATCCATCATGCGCTTCAAGCAATCAGCGTGCCATGTGTCCTCATGCACCAATCCAAGGGCTATGAAGTGCTGACTATGGTATCACCCAGTCAAAGCCAGCGCAACCAATTACAAAAGTCAACCAGGCTTGAGTGTTCATGGGCTTGAATCTCCAAACACACCTCCATCTGGGCCAGCATACCCCCCCTGGTTCATTGTTTTTCTTTCATTATTTTCTATTTTTATTATTCTTAATTACTATTACTATTATTAATTCACAAATTAATATTTTTCATAGTAAAATCAGAAACTTAAAACATTGTTTATTTTTATTATTTATTATTTTCACTAATTAATAATTATTTTTGTAAATAAATTATAATTAATTAATTTAGTTGTTTAATTAGGTTTAATTTTAATCTTTTCACAAAAAATAAAATAAATCTAGAACTAGGGTTTTTCTTGACTTTTAATTTCTTTTCTTTTTATTTTCATTAAAGACTTAAAAACACAAAAACATTTTTTTCTTTTAAATAATTAATTAGTAAATTAGGTTTAATATTTAATTTAATTGCAAAAAAAGGACAAATTCGATTCTTTTCTCAAAAAGGGTCAAAACCCTAAAGACGTTCCCGATTCAATTCCTTTCACACACTATTGTTTATTTGATCATATTTATGTATCTGCTCCGGAAATGTAATAGTTAATTAGGCTTTTATCGCTTTCTTTTACTTCCTCGCACTTATTTTCCAAACGGGTTTTTGTTTTTGGCGATGTATATACCCGCGCCTTGTAATAGCGTAGATTTACCTTTCCGCAATTTATTTTCCGCACTCTTAACTGTTAATATGCATGAAAGACTTGTATGACAAATAAAATCAATCCGTAGCTCACAAATGCATGTTCAAAGACAAACATAAACTGAAACAACACACACGCACATGCCACTCCTAGGGTACGCCTCACTGGTTGCCTCGACATGGTCGTCAAGTATAGGGTGTCTTAGAGGTCGCCCTCCGGTCTAAAGATCCAATTGCCTCGAAACGGTTGCCTCGGATAAAAGGATCAAGGACATTAGGGTTACAGCTAAGGCGTCCTACTATTGCTTCGGTGACCACACATGTCCCTAATAATCGAATTGACCCGAATACCTCCGATGACGGTGCTACCTACTTCTCAATAGTGGGATAGTACTGTCTAAAGGACTCTTACACAGCCTAATTCCTTAGAATAGGTAGATTTCTCCTGGGTACTTGCTCTCTCAAAAAAATAAAACATCTTTTCGCACCTACACTTTCAAAAAGTTTTCAAACAAATATTTCATACACTCTTGAGGATAGATACAAGAGTTACCTAGAAATTTTTCAAACAAAACTTTTTCAAAACCCACACACACTTGAAAAGAAAACAATCTTTTGAAAACATAAGAGCAAGTACCTAAGAGCCCGTGGATAACTACGGATACAAAGGGTGCTAACACCTTCCCTTTCTATAAATCTACCTCCCGAACCCGAGAAACATCTCGAAAAGGAATTTTGCTGTGCTTTTGTCCTTTCCTTGTTCGAGAACATAAAAGACGGTGGCGACTCTTGCTTACCGCGACATTTCGCGAACCAGCTTAAAAAACTGTCAGTTCTATTTCCACCGATCACAGTCTTGCCGAAGAAAGCCCTTGATAGCTTGGAGTGTTAGGGGCTGACTTTAAAACCCAGCAACATAGTGGTGAGAGCTTTTGATGGTTCGAAGAGGATGGTCCACGGGGAGGTGGACATCCCAATCAAGGTGGGACCTCAGGTGTTCAACTCAACCTTCTATGTGATGGACATCCGTCCTTCTTATTCCTGTCTGTTGGGACGCCCCTGGATCCACAATGTCAGTGCTGTCACCTCCACCTTGCATCAGATGCTGAAGTACCACGTCCAAGGGAAGATCATAGCTGTCCATGGGGAGGAGGAGTATATGATTAGTCATCTGAATTCCTTCCATTATGTGGAGTTAGATGGCGAGTTCATAGAGACCCCTTTCCAACATTTTGAAGAAGTCTCTCCGGAAATAGCGGCAACCAAGGCGGTATCCTCGATTCCTCAGACCACAAGACCTCTATCTAGGATGTCATCTCTAAAGGATGCTAGGGAAGTAGTGGAAGAAGGGGGTGCACCATCTGGGGGCATCTTACAAACATTCCGTACAAATCAGACAAGTTCGGCTTGGGGTTTACTTCGACTGCTCAGAAGGCTGTGCGCCGCGCCCGTGCCGGAGGACCACCAGTGAAGATCAACCACCAAGGGGTTAATGCACTAGAGGACAGTGAAGAAGATGGAAGCCTGGAAGATTGGATATTTCCTACTGTCAGCGGAGGACTATGCAACTGGGAAGCCAAAGACTTCATCCCGATAACTTTCATATCGCAATAATTTATCTTTTACATTTTTGTTGGACTTGTAATAATTCACAAACAATTTGTACATTTTCAACCTTGTGTCTTACCCGAGGCACAACGGTCCATTTGTAAGGGTTTTTATTTCATCTACATATGTCATTCAATGAATCATGGATGCTTTTTCATATATAAACCTTTTATGCTCATTGTCTTTCTTTTACATTTTATTGTTTTAAGATGGTTATACCCTTACACACACCCACACTCAGAAATGCAGGTACCCTTCCATTCCGGATCCCATGGGTAATGATACTGCTATAGCCTTTAGTGACTCTGAAGATCTGATCTACCAAGCCGAATACGAAGGTAAGGAAGATTGTGAGGTGCCAGAGGAATTGGCCAGATTACTACAACAAGAGGAAAGAGCAATTCAACCTCATGAGGAGTTGTTGGATATAATCAACTTGGGCACTGAGGAAGATAAAAAGGAAATCATAGTGGGTGCCAATTTAGAGCTGAGTGTCAAGGAGCGCTTAATTCAGCTACTGCATGATTATGTTAAGATCTTTGCCTGGTCATACGAAGACATGTCGGGACTCGATACAGACATCGTGGTACACCGTCTACCCACAAGAGAAGACTGTCCACCAGTGAAACAAAAAGTCCGCCGCATGAGACCTGACATGTCAGAGAAGATCAAAGCAAAAGTTATGAAACAGTTCAATGCTGGATTTCTGGCTGTTACTTCCTATCCTCAATGGGTTGCTAACATTGTTCCTGTGCCTAAAAAGGACGGAAAAGTGAGAATGTGTGTGGATTATAGAGATTTAAACAGGGCCAGACCTAAAGATGATTTTCCACTTCCGCACATAGACATCCTGGTCGACAACACAACCCAGCACAAAGTAGTTTCTTTCATGGACGGATTCTCAGGCTATAACTAGATCAAAATGGCACCTGAAGACATGGAGAAAACTACTTTTGTCACACAGTGGGGTACGTTCTTCTACAAAGTGATGCCATTCGGACTGAAGAATGCTAGGGCAACCTATCAACGCGCCATGGTAGCTTTGTTTCATGATATGATATATCATGAGATAGAGGTCTATGTAGATGACATGATAGCCCGATCACAAACTGAAGAAGAACAACTTGATCACTTGCAAAAGTTGTTTGTCAGATTAAAGGAGTACAAGCAAAGATTGAACCCAAACAAGTGCACATTCGGAGTCCGGTTCGGTAAACTCTTAGGTTTCATTGTCAGCAACAAAGGCATCGAGGTGGATCCTGCCAAAGTCAAAGCGATACAAGAAATGCCTGCTCCTCGCACTGAGAAGGAAGTCATAGGTTTTTTGGGACGCCTAAACTACATTTCCAGATTCATTTCTCACCTAACGTCTACTTGTGAACCAATCTTCAAGCTGTTGAAGAAAGATCAAGTAGTCAGATGGAATGATGAATGTCAGATTGCTTTCGATAAAATCAAGGAGTATTTGCTAGAACCTCCTGTCTCGATGCCACCCGTCGAGGGAAGACCGCTAATCATGTATCTGACCGTCTTAGAGAATTCAATGGGGTGCGTACTGGGGCAACATGACGAGTCTGGCCGAAAAGAGCATGCCATTTATTATCTATGCAAAAAGTTTACTGATTGTGAAACCAGATATTCACTGCTCGAGAAAACTTGCTGCGCTTTGGTATGGGCTGCTCGCCGGCTAAGACAGTATATGTTGACTCATACCACTTTGCTGATATCTAAGATGGATCCGATAAAGTACATCTTTGAGAAGCCTGCTCTGTCTGGGAGGATATCCAGATGGCAGATGATCCTAATGAAATACGACATACAGTACACTACCCAAAAATCTATATGGGGCAGTGTGCTAGCTGATCATCTGGCCCATCAAGTTGTAGAACATTACCAGTCCATGAAGTTTGACTTCCCTGACGAAGACATCATGACATTGGACAACTGCGAAGAGATCAGACCATATGACCGACCTGAACAAGGATCCCGATGGACCCTGTACTTTGATGGGGCATCCAATTCACTTGGTAACGGTATCCGTGCTGTGCTCATATCTCCAGAAGGATGCCATACTCCTTTTACCGCCAGACTTTGCTTCAACTGTACGAACAACATGGCAGAGTACGAAGCATGCATCTTTGGTCTCAAGGCTGCCATATACTTAGGAATCAAATCCTTAGATGTGTTTGGGGACTCAGCTTTGGTCATCAGTCAGATCAAAGGAGAGTGGGACACTAAGCATCCAAACCTCATCCCTTACAAAGAACATGTTCTGACATTGCTACCACATTTCGAGCAGATTACCTTCGAGCATTTCCCGCGAGAAGAAAATCAACTAGCAGATGCTCTAGCTACAATGTCATATATGTTTAAACTTAATTGGGATAATGAGGCTCCCCAAATCACCATTGAACGGATGGACGAACCAGCACACTGTCACGAGATTAATACCAAAGAAGTAGAGGACCAGACGTGGTTTCATGAAGTCAAAAGGTATCTCGAGGCTCAAGAATATCCAGAAGGAGCTTCAGTCAATGACAAAAAGTGCTTAAGGAGATTCTCAGCTAAGTTCTTCCTAAGTAATGGCATCCTGTACAAGCACAATCATGATTCTATTCTGCTTTGTTGTGTGGACAAGATTGAAGCCGAAAAGATCATGGCTGAATTGCATGAGGGTACCTTTGGCACTCACTCAAGTGGGCATACGATGGCAAAGAAGATCCTACGGGCAGGCTATTACTGGTCTACCATGGAAGCTGACTGCTATCAACACTCCCAAACTTGTCATAAGTGTCAAATCTATGCAGACAAGGTGCACGTGCCTCCGTTCCTCTAAATGTCTTAATAGCTCCTTGGCCCTTCACTATGTGGGGAATCGACATGATTGGAGAGATCAAGCCTAAAGCTTCCAATGGACACCACTTCATTCTGGTGGCCATTGACTATTTCACCAAGTGGGTCGAAGCAGCTTCCTTCGCATCCGTTACTAAGAATGTTGTTGCCCGCTTCATCAAGCAGAATCTTATTTGCCGGTACGGTATCCCCGAAAGGATCATTACTGATAACGGTACAAACCTTAACAATACTATGATCACCTCTTTGTGTGAGCAGTTCAAAATTCAACATCACAATTCATCCCCCTATCGGCCTAAGATGAATGGTGCAGTTGAAGCTGCTAACAAAAATATCAAAAAGATCATACAAAAGATGACAGTCACCTACAAGGACTGGCATGAGATGCTACTGTTTGCTCTCCATGGGTACCGTACCACGGCTCGCACATCAACTGGGGCAACACCCTATTCTTTGGTTTATGGCATGGAGGCTGTTTTACCTATTGAGGTTCAGATCCCCTCTTTAAGAATCATGAAAGATGCAGGTTTGAGTGAAGACGATTAGATCCAGACCCGACTTGATCAACTAAACTTAATTGACGAGAAGAGACTTACTGTTGTTTTCCATGGTCAGACGTATCAAAAATGGATGATCAAGGCTTTCAACAAGAAAGTCAGACGCCAGATATATCAAGTTGGAGATCTAGTGATCAAGCGCATCATCTTTCCACAAAGTGATCCCAGGGGCAAATGGACTCCTGCCTATGAAGGACCATTTATAATCAAGAACATCTTTTCTGGTGGGGCAATGATCTTAACCACCATGGATGACGACGACCTGCCACACCCTGCGAACGCAGACATAGTCAAAAGATACTACGCATAAGAGACCCGCTAGGTTGACACACCTAGGCAAAACAAGGGCATCCCGGCGAACCAAAAGGTTCGGGCAAAAATTAGGGATAAAATAAAAAAAATCTGTACACCTGGCAAGTTGAAAACCTGAAAGGGAGACTTGGGCAAAAAAGGGTTTCTCGGTGGACTGAAAACCTGAAAGGGAGGTCCACGCAAAATTTAGGGAATTAAAGCGTATGACTATGTCTCGTCGGATCACTTTAAGGACAATCTCTTCACTGACAAACTCTGAGCTTATGATCAATTTAATCGTCTTCGGACGAAGCAGCGAATGGACAAGATATTCTGAGATACGAAGGCTATAGCAGAATGGGAACCCCATGGGATTATTACACATAGCTATCTTTCTTTGTATAAATTTTTCTTACTTTTATGACACCATTCTCTTACTAGATGTATGTCCCCTTTGTACAAAATACTTATTCAAAGTAAATACAAAGATATCTCTTTCAAAGTACAGAAAACTATTTTCCTTTTTCTTCACACTTGTGTTTTTATTTGCAAAAACGTCCAATGATTTATTAATGAACATATGCATTTGAACATAATTACTGTTTACAAATAAACAAAGTGGAAAAGAACAATTACTGACATATTGAAAGGATAGGAAAACGTCTTTAGGCTATTCCAGGGGAAATCCCTACAGTACATCATTAAGATCCCCCACGGAGCCAAAATTTCCAACTATTAATCCCCAGAGGAGCTAAAACTTCAAACTATCAATCCCCAGCGGAAATCATTCAATTGCTCCAAATTCCCTAGCAAGTTGTCTTGAAGCCTGAAAATCAACTAGATAACAGTTAACTTTTGTCTCTCCCCAACCTAGGATAATTCCCCAGTAGAGTGGCAAACGACCGAAATTCCTGAACTTTTTCCAAACAGGAATAAGTTTTTTTCTTCTTCCCCATAGAGTTTTCATTGCTCCCCAACAAAATGAAGATTCTCTTTACTAATTCCCCGCAGAAGTCATCATAGTTTTCTTTATTCCCCAGCAGAACAAGGATTCCCATTGTGTAAATCCCTAGTAGAAGTCATCAAAATTATCTGGATTCCCCAAGAAGATTACTCAAGCAGTATATGGCATTGCCCATAACAGAATTTTTTTCAATACTCCAACTTCAAGACATGAAGAATCCCTATATCCCCAGTGAAGTCGCCAAGGATTTCTTATCCTCAGTAGTAAAGGATTTATTGCCCCCGGCAACAGTCAAGGATTTATTTTCCTCAGCAATACAGCAAATCAGCTTACATGCGCATACATTACATCCATATATCATAAACATTGACAAAGTACATATATTGCATTATACATTTCATGCATCATAACTTTGTGTTTCAGCTAACATTTTACCCTTTTCAGTATAAGATTAACAGCTACCATTGACAATGTTCAAAGATTTCAGATACAATACAGATACACTCCAGACACGGAAGTCATTATGTTACTCATTCAGATCTCAACTCAAGATACAGTACAGATACGCTCTAGACAAGGATGCCATTCTATTACTCATTCAGATTCAACTTCAGATACAGTATGGATACGCTCCAGATACGGAAGTCATTCTGTCACTTATTCAGATGCAGTTCAGATACACTCCAGACATGGAAGTCATTCTGTCACTTATTCAGATTTCAAGTTCAGACACGCTCCAGACACGGATGCCATTCTGGCCTTTATTCAGATTTCAAGTTCAAATACGCTCCAGACATGGATTCCATTCTGGCCCTTATTCAGATTTCAAGTTCAGATACGCTCTAGACACGGATGCTATTCTGTTTCTCATTCAGATTTCAAGTCTCCAGATACAGCTCAGATACGTTCCAGACACGGACACCATTCTGATACTTATTCTTCTGACTTACAACTTACAACTCAGCAAACACTCTTGGATGGCATCTACAAGCCCATCTCCAACAAGATTCTATCACCTCTCCAAATGGTATCTTTAATCCCATTCCCTCAACTACACTTTGTCAAGTGCAAATTTATGGGCACTCTAGTATCCAATCATCTTTTACCTTCGAGTCACGAACGGTAAAACTCGCCAATCTAACTCTTCAGGTTCAAGAAGATTGAACATGGGCAGTTGTTGTACCCCAAAATTTGCCCTCTCATTTATCAATATTTTTCTCACAAGACTTCTGGGACTCAAGACAGGATTAAGGTTTGGTCAGCTCAAGACATCACCTTGCACTGATAACCCAAAATTAGGGTTTGAGTTTGCACAAGGATTTTTGGACCATCAATGCTTCATGTGACTTTCATACATCATCTTGGACCTCTAAGATTTCTCATGTTAAGTTTCAAGCCTTGAATCACATTTTTGATCAGTCAATTGGATAGTTGACCTAAAAATCAGTTGTATTGGGGAAAAAGTCAACCATAGCCAATTTACAGTCAAACATCATAATTTTTTATACAAATCAACATTTTAGACTCATATGTACCATTTGATCAAGTTTGGATCACAACTCCTCAAGAAATTTGATCAAATCATTAAAAGGGCAAAATGGTCAAAATTAGGGTTTTGACTGAGAAAGGGCGATTTCTGATTTTTAACCTAGCCAATGACCAATTGAGTTCAAGCATGATTTCAAGGGTTCAATGGCATAATATTGACCTAATTACATGGTTCAAAAGATCTCAAGTTCATTGGATTGACAGATGAATTTTGCAGTCAACTGATCAAAAGTTAACTGTACACTGAAAAGTCAAACTTTGACTTTTTGGTCAAAATCAAGTGCCAAGGGTCATAATTCATCAAGATATGTCAAAATATGATAATTGTTCACCAAGAAAACCTAAATTGCAAAATAGGGTTTTGAATTTGAAAATTTTCATAACTTAGAATTTTTCTAAGTATGGAAATTTTCTTATTTTTTCCCAACTTTCCACCATTTTTTCACCATTATGCAATTTGATTCAAAGAAAACTTCCAACATGAAAGATGTAGTCCTCCATGAAATCTACAACTTTGCTTCACAAACTTTTCCAAAAAGATGCTTGAATCTCAAGTTATGAATTTGTGAATATAGGTCCATGAACAAAATAACTTAGTGAAATTTTGCCCTAATTTAGGCTGGTTTTGGACCCAACTTCATGGACATTTTTCACCTAGTTCCAAGAGGTATCTAAAAATAAATTTCAAATATGGATTATAGAGCACATTTCAAGCTTTCCAAAATGTCCAAGAACTCTCTAATATCATTTTTGGTTATGGAGAATCAAAGAAGAGAATTTAGCATTTTATCACTTTTGTTCATGCCATTTTCACAAAGCATCAAGTTGCAAATCAGATCTTTGATATTTGAATATTGCTTTACAGGTCCTAAACTCATTCTACACTCCATAATTAAATGCAAACTCAGAAGATAAAGGATTTATCTTTGCTTTTGAGGCTTTTTACAAGTTACATTTCCATTTTTGGCCAAAAGTGCACAATGCCATTTTCATAAAGAGAAGCTTTTGTAACTTTATCAATCTTGAGCCTTGGACCTGTCTCTTTGATGCAAGCAACTTCCACAGGTCTCAAGCAAATTGTACAAGTGTATTTCAGCTATCAAGCAAGCAAGGACATGCCTGTTTAGTATGGTCACTTCACTTTTCTTCAAATACAAGAAAAGTTTCCAAAAGGTGAAAAGCTTGCACAGCTAGTGAAGAGTGGACTTGGATTCTTTCTATACATATTTACAAACTTGTTACAAACTAGAACACGATTGCTTTACATCTGAAACTCTCCAAAACAAAAAAACTCTAATTTTCTGTCCAAACATACAGATTTCTGCAAAACCATAGTCAATACATTTTTGGCTCGTGCGTTTTGTGGCTTGACACTTGAAACACCTCATACACATCATACCAAAGTTATCCAAGCCATTACCCTGCTTCTGTAAGCCTTGTTTCAGCCATTGCCATTTTCACCCTGGAAGCTTGCAACTTGACTTGTGCAAAGAGTTCTAGCTATCGACAAAGCAAGTTAGGCATTGGAATAGCTTGAAGGAAGTTCAAGGAAGCTCACACAATCCTCAGGCCTCCATAAAAGTCCCTACATTGCTCTATCCAAATCCAACTGAAGGAGGTATTTTTCAAAACTCTATCTCTCTGAATATGCATCCTCAAGCCACGATTTGTGAAGAAAAAATGTAGTCTATAACATGGTGAAGCTGTACATATGCATACTTTTCATTTATATTGACTATACTGTGAGAATTTGAAGCTTGAAGTTCATAAATTTTTTAGGTCACGGATTAGGGCTGCCAAAATTCTCTCTGATCTTTATGAGTTAGGTTACATATTTTATATTGTTGGAATCGTGAGCTCAAATGCCACATGTTTCATGTTATGAGATTTTGTTTTTGTGCAAGCATTTCAGAGTTACAGATTGAACTGGAAAACGTGCGCGCGAGCTGGCTGGAGGACAGGGACGAAGTGCCTGGGCTTTTTGGCGCTTTTGGGCTTTTTGTTTTTGCTTTTTCACCTCCTTAATTGCTTTTGCACCCCCTTGACTAACTTTGTTATATTTTTGTATTTATTTTATATTTTCATATTTTTATACTTTTATTTATTTTTCTGAATCATAAAAATCATAAAAAAAAATTTCTTTATTTTTTGCATTTTTATTTTATTTTTTTCCATTATTTTTTGCATGAAAAAATTGTTTATTAGGATAATAGACTTTATTTTCTTAAATAAATTTGTAAATACAATTAATAATACTTAATATTTGTATTAAATTTTCTTATACACATAAAATATTATTTTCTACACATACTTAATTTTTAATATTTATATATTATATTATTTATTATTTTCTTGTACAAAAAAATGGACAAAATAATAACATAAAGAATTATTTTCTTTTAATTAGAAAATTAGGGTTTCACCCCTTTCCAAAAATAATAATATTATTTTTCCTTATTTTTTAGGGTTTAATTTAAATCATTTTCTCATTTAAAAAACAAATACAAAACATTTTTTTGCATAAATACATTTGCATTGCATTTTAAATACTTGTTTATTTATTGAATGCGCACAATATTCGATTGGGTTGTAATAATATTTTTTAGGTTTATATTTGTGCAAAATCCCCATTCAAAACTTGTATCCCCCCTCCCATAATAATTGTTGTAATAGCTTAGTTTATTTTACGCAATTTATTACTTTCATATACCATGTTTAGTAAAACTAGGATTTGCATGACAAGAACAAAAACAAGATAAATAGAAAACCCTAAATGCAAGACAAATGCATGAAAATGACACACATTTCACACACGCACCCTTAGGGTTTCTCCCACTTGGTTGCCTAAATAAAAATGGCCATGTTACGCACGTGAAGTATCTTGGCAAAACAAAACAAACATAAGACCATAGTCCCTCGATGACGCTATCAAAAGGTTGCTTAAACAAATATGATCTTGGTCCCTAAAAATTGCTAAGATACTTGGCAACATTGCTATCATGGTCATACGATGACCCACACCCGTCCCGTTTACATCCAAAGATAGGTTTTCTTACCAAATCAATGGTAAGTCAACAATGTCAAAGGAATAAAAATGCACAAGAAAGACATTTGAGTAGGTAGATAGCTTCTAGTTACTTGTCCCATTTCAAAATAATCTTGCTATTTTCAAAAACAAACACACACACATTTCAAAACATTTTCAAAACATTGAAACATTTTTCAAAAGACAAACATCTTTGTATACATTCTAACGAACGAGAATCATTACAATGATTGCCTAAACAATGACCTCTTTTACAAATACTTTCAAAACCACACCAAGCACCATTTCAAACAAAACAAAGCAAAGCAAGTGATCTAAACAAGTAACTAAGAGCCCATGGAAAACCATGGATGAAAAGGGTGCTAGCACCTTCCCTTTTCATAATCTACCCCCCGAACTCAAAAACATCTCTCAAAGGTCTTTCCTGTGTTTTTTTACCTTTCCTTTTGGATAAAAAAAAGTTGGTAGCGACTTTTGCTAACCGCGAAATTTGTGAACACAAATGCAAAACCTCAAGTCAGTTCTCCCACCGTATCACACTTACTGTATCTGAACTTGAAATTTGAATGAGTATCAGAATGGCATCCGTGTCTGGAGTGTATCTGAACTGTATCTGATTGCACATTGTTAATGGTAGCTATTAATCTTATCCTGAAAAGGGTGAAATGTTAGTTGGAACACAAAATTATGTTGCATGAAATGTATGATGCAATATATGTGTTTTATCAATGTTTATGATATGTGGATGTAATGTATGCGCATGTAAGCTGATTTGTTGTATTGTTGTATGATTGAGGAAAATAAATCCTTGACCGCGTCTGAGGATATATGGATTCTTCATATCTTGAAATTGAAGTATTGACAAAATCCTATTATGAGAGTAATGCCATATACTGCTTGAGGAATCTGCTTGGGGAATCCAGAGAATTTTGATGACTTCTACTGGGGATTAATAATTTGAAGCTTTAGTTCCGCTAGGGATCTAAATAACGTACTATGGGGATTGCTTATGGAATAGCCCTGAGACGTTTTCCTAGTCTTTCAACCTGTCTAATTGTCCTTTTTTATTTTGTTTATTTGTAAACAGTAACTATGTTCAAATGCATATGTTCATTAATGAATCATTGGACGTTTTTTCAAATAAAACACAAGTGTAAAGAAAAAGGACAAATAGTTTTCTGTACTTTAAAGAGATATCTTTGTATTTACTTTGAATAAGTATTTTGTATAAAGGAAACAAACATCCTAGTAAAAGGATGGTGCCATAAAAGTAAGAAAAATTTATACAAAGAAAGATAGCTATGTGTGGTAATCCCATGGGGTTCCCATTCTGCTATAGCCTCCGTATCTCCGAATATCTTGTCTATTTGTTGCTTTATCCGAAGATGATTGAATTGATCAGAAACTCCGAGTTTGTCAGTGAAGAGATTGTCCTCAAAGTGATCCGGCGGGACATAGTCATACGCTTTAATTCCCTAACTTTTGCCTGGACCGCCCTTTTGGGTTTTCATTCCACCGGCAAACCCTTTTTTGCCCAAGTCTCCCTTTCGGGTTTTCAACTCGCCGGGTGTATAAATTTTTTTATTTTATTCCTAATTTTAGCCTGAGCCTTTTGGTTCGCCGGGATGCCCTTTTTTTTGCCTAGGTGTGTCAACCTAGCAGGTCTCTTATGCGTAGTATCTTTTGACTATGTCCGCGTTCGTAGGGTGTGGCAGGTCATCACCGTCCATGGTGGTTAAGATCATTGCCCCACTGGAGAAGATGTTCTTGATTACAAATGGTCCTTCATAGGTAGGAGTCCATTTCCCCCTGGGATCACTTTGTGGTAAGATAATGCGTTTGATCACTAGATCTCCAACTTGATAAACTTGGCGTCTGACTTTCTTGTTGAAAGCCTTGATCATCCGTTTTTGATACATCTGACCATGGCAAACAACAGTAAGTCTTTTTCATCAATTAAGTTCAGTTGATCAAGTCGAGTCTGGATCCAATCATCCTCATTCAAACCTGCATCCTTCATAGTTCTCAAAGAGGGGATCTGAACCACAATAGGCAAGACAGCCTCCATGCCATAAACCAAAGAATAAGGTGTTGCCCCAGTTGACGTGGGAGCCGTGGTACGATACCCGTGGAGAGAAAATGGCAGCATCTCATGCCAGTCCTTATAGGTGACTGTCATCTTTTGTATGATCTTTTTAATGTTTTTATTAGCAGCTTCGACGGCACCTTTCATCTTTGGCCGATAGGGGGGGTGAATTGTTATGTTAAATATGGAACTGCTCGCACAAGGCTGTGATCATAGTATTGTTAAGGTTTGTACCATTATCAATGATGATCCTTTCTGGGATACCGTACCGGAAAATGAGATTCTGCTTGATGAAGCGGGCAACAACATTCTTAGTAACGGATTCGAAGGAAGCTTCTTCGACCCACTTTGTAAAATAGTCAATGGCCACTAGAATGAAGCGGTGTCCATTGGAGGTTGTAGGCTTGATCTCCCCAATCATATCGATTCCCCACATAGCAAAGGGCCAAGGAGCCGTCAAGACATTTAGAGGAACCGGAGGTACTTGCACCTTGTCCGCATAAATTTGACACTTATGATAGGTTCGAGAGTGTTGATAGCAGTCTGCTTCCATGGTAGACCAATAATAGCCTGCCCGTAGGATTTTCTTCGCCATCGTATGCCCACTGGAGTGGGTGCCAAAGGTACCTTCATGTAGTTCAACCATGATCTTTTCAGCCTCAATCTTATCCATACAACAAAGCATAATAGAGTCATGATTGCGTTTGTACAGGATTCCATTACTCAGGAAGAACTTAGCGGAGAATCTCCTTAAGAACTTTTTATCATTGATTGAAGCTCCTTCCGGATACTCTTGAGCCTCGAGATACCTCTTGACTTCATGAAACCAAGGCTGGTCCACTACTTCTTCAGTATTAATCTCGTGACAGTGTGCTGGTTCGTCCATTCGTTCAATGGTGATCTGGGGAGCCTCGTTATCCCAATTAAGTTTAAACATAGATGACATTGTGGCTAGAGCATCTGCTAGCTGATTTTCTTCTCGCGGGAAATGCTCGAAGGTAATCTGTTCAAAATTTGGTAGCAATGTCAAAACATGTTCTTTGTAAGGGATAAGGTTTGGGTGCTTAGTGTCCCATTCTCCTTTGATCTAACTGATGACCAAAGCTTAATCTCTGAATACATCTAAGGATTTGATTCCCAAATCTATAGCAGCCTTGAGACCAAAGATGCATGCTTCGTATTCGGCCATGTTGTTCGTACAATTGAAGCAAATTCTGGAAGTAAAGGGAGTATGACACCCTTCCAGAGATATGAGTACAACGCTGATACCATTACCAAGTGCATTGGATGCCCCATCAAAGAACAGGGTCCATCGGGATCCTTGTTCAGATCCGTCATATGGTTTGATCTCTTCACAGTCGTCTAATGTCATGATGTATTCATCTGGGAATTCAAACTTCATGGACTGATAATATTCTACAGCTTGATGAGCAAGATGATCAGCTAGCACACTGCCCATTATAGCTTTCTGGGTAGTGTATTGTATGTCATATTCTGTTAGGATCATCTGCCATCTAGCTATCCTCCCAGACAGAGCAGGCTTTTTGAAGATGTACTTTATCGGATCCATCTTAGATATCAACAAAGTGGTATGAGTCAACATATACTGTCTTAGCTGGCGAGCAGCCCATGCCAGAGTGCAACAAGTTTTCTCGAGCAGTGAATATCTGGTTTCACAGTCGGTAAACTTTTTGCTCAGGTAGTAAATAGCGTGCTCTTTTCGGCCAGACTCGTCATGTTGCCCCAATACACACCCCATTGAGTTCTCTAAAACGGTCAGATACATGATCAGTGGTCTTCCCTCGACTGGTGGTATCAAAACAGAAGGCTCTTGTAAGTACTCTTTGATCTTGTCAAAAGCAATCTGGCACTCATCGTTCCACTTGACTACTTGATCTTTCTTCAATAGTTTGAAGATTGGCTCACAAGTAGCTGTCAGGTGAGAAATGAATCTGGAAATATAGTTCAAGCGTCCCAAGAATCCTCTGACTTCCTTCTCAGTACGAGGAGCAGGCATTTCTTGTATCGCTTTAACCTTGGCAGGATCAACCTTGATGCCTTTGTTGTTGACAACGAAACTTAAGAGTTTACCAGACCGGACTCCCAATGTACACTTGTTTGGATTCAATCTTAACTTGTACTCCTTCAATCTCACAAACAACTTTTGCAAGTGATCAAGGTGCTCCTCTTCAGTTTGTGATCGGGCTATCATGTCATCTACATAGACCTCTATCTCATGATGTATCATATCATGAAACAAAGCTACCATGGCGCGTTGATAGGTTTCCCTAGCATTCTTCAGTCCGAATGGCATCACATTTATAGTAGAACGTCCTCCACTATGTGACAAATGTAGTTTTCTCCATGTCCTCAGGTGCCATTTTGATTTGGTTATAACCTGAGAATCCGTCCATGAAGGAAAACACTTTGTGCTGGGATGTATTGTCGACCAGGATATCGATGTGGGGAAGTGGAAAATCATCTTTAGGGCTGGCCCTGTTTAAATCTTTATAATCCATGCACATTCGTACTTTTCCATCCTTTTTAGGCACGGGAACAATGTTGGAAACCCATTGAGGATAGGAAGTGACAGCCAAGAATCCAACATTGAATTGTTTCATGACTTCCGCTTTGATCTTCTCTGACATGTCAGGTCTCATGTGGCGGACCTTTTGTTTCACCGGTGGACAGTCTTCTCTTGTAGGCAGATGATGTACCACGATGTCTGTATCAAGTCCTGGCATGTCTTCGTATGACCAGGCAAAGATCTCAACATAATCATGCAATAGTTGAATTAGACGCTCCTTTACACTCGGCTCTAGATTGGCACCCACCTTGATTTCCTTTTTATCTTCCTCGGTACCCAAGTTGATTGTATCCAATGGTTCCCTGTGAGGCAGAATAGCTCTTTCCTCTTGGTATAGTAGTCTGGCCAATTCCCCTGGTACTTCACAATCTTCCTCACCTTCGTATTCGGCTTGGTAGATTAGATCTTCAGAGTCACTAAAGGCCATAGCAGTATCTTTACTCATGGGATCCGGAATGGAAGGGCACCTGCATTTGTGAGTGTGGGTTTGTGTAAGGGTATAACCATCTTTAAACAATAAAAATATAAAAGAAAGACAATGAGCACAAAAGGTTTGTATGTGAAAAAACGTCCATGATTCATTGAATGTCATATGAAGATGAAATAAAAACCCTTACAAATGGACCATTGTGCCTCGGGTAAGACACAAGGTTTTTAAGGTGTGAATTGTTTGTGAATATTACAAGTCTAAAAAAAGTGTAAAAGATAAATTACTGAGAGATGAAATTTATTGGGACAAAGTCTTTGGCTTCCCAATTGCGAAGTCCTACGTTGACAGTAGGAAATATCCAATCTTCCAAGCTGCCATCTTCTTCACCATCTTCCACTATGTTGACCTCTCGGTTGCTAATCTTCAGAGGTGGCCCTCCAGCACGGGCATGGCGCACAACCCTCTGAGCATTTGAAGTAAACCCTAAGCCAAACTTGTCGGATTTATATGGAATGTCTAGAAGCTGCCCCCAGATGGTGCATCCACCCTCTTCTACTACTGCCTTGGCTTCCTTTAGATATGACATCCGAAGTAGAGGTCTTGTGATCTTAGGGATCTGGGACACCGTCTTAGTCACTGCTACCTCTTGAGAGACTTCTTCGAAATGTTGAAAAGGAGTTTCAATGAACTCGCCATCCAATTCCACATACCAGAAAGAATTTAGATGGATAATCATGTACTCTTCCTCTCTGTGGACGGTGATAATCTTTCCATGGACCGGGTATTTCAGCATCTGGTGTAGTGTAGAGGTGACAGCACCGGCATTATGAATCCTGGGCCGTCCTAACAGACATGAGTAAGAGGGGCGGATGTCCATTACATAGAAGGTTGAGCTGAAAGTTTGAGTTCCCACTTTTATGGGGATGTCCACCTCCCCGTGGATCATCCTCTTTGAGCCATCAAATGCTCTCACAATTATGTTACTGGGTTTTAAAGTCAGCCATTCGCAATCCAATATGTCAAGAGCTTTCTTCGGTAAAACATTCAAGGATGAGCATGTGTCTACCAAGTCATGGGCCAGAGTCGTTCCTCTACACTCCACAGAGACATGTAATTCCTCGTTGTGCTTTCTCCCTCTTGGTGTCAAATAAGCATCAGAGAAGCCTAGGCCGTTATCAGCTGTCAAACTGGCCACATAATCTTGGAATTGGTCAACAGACGTCTCTTATGGCACATGGGCTGTCTTCAGAAATTTCACCAGAGCTTTTGCATGTGCCTCAGAACACAGCAGCAATTCTAGCATGGATATCTTGGAGGGAGTTTTCCCCAACTGTTCAACCACGTCATGGTCACTCTTCTTTATTATACTCAGAATCTCCTCCATTTCCTTCTTGAATGTTTCAGGGATAGCTAGTGGTTGAGCCTTCGTCTGGACAGGCTCTTCTTGAATGCTTTTTCCTCGATTATCAGCATTAGAAGTATTGGTATGGGTAACGGCAGGGATCGTGTCTTCTTTGTTGGTAGGAGCACTTGCGGGTATGATTATTGGTACAAAGGTAATCTTCGGAACAGCCACGAGTCCAAAAACTGCCTTTGGAGGGGTAATCTCTAGAGAGAAGATTCTACAGCTACGGGTAATATTACTAGTTCCTGCAATATTACTAATGTCGGAATCTTCGGAGCTCGTTTCTTCAGAGATCAGCCCATCTTGTTTAATACCATGGTAGTAGATTTCTCCACCGTAATTCCATGGTACTGTTTTGTCTGATTCGTACGGGACTGGCCCGGGCATTGTAATTATGAGAGGAGTAGTCTTTGGAACTGATGTAATCCTAACGAGTCTTTTGGGGACCCTGGAAGGATTGGCGGAGATGGTTATGATTGAAACGTGTTCAACAGGAATAGGTGAAACAGGAGTATTTTCAAACAGAATCTCTTGGTTGTCTATCAAGCGTTGAATGCATGTCTTCAACAGAGGGCAAGGAGTTGGTGAGGATAAGCAAAGATGGCAGTCTTCATTACAACCTGGGAATATACCATCTTTCAACAAGTTCATCTTAATGATCGGGAGCGGAGTCAAGAGTTCATCCAATGTAGAAACAAACAAATCTTCTTCGACAGCATTGGTGTTGTGGCCATGCCTAGGCATAGGAGCGGAAATGACATTTGGTTTCTCGGGCGCCTTAAACTCAATCTCTTTTGCATCTATAAGGTCTTGAATTTTGTTTTTCAAAGCCCAACAGTTGTTGGTGTCGTGACCTGGACTTTCGGAATGGTATGCGCATCTGGCATTCGAGTGATAATGAGGGGACGCCGTGTTGGGATTCTTTGGAGATTCCTTCAAAGTTACCAAATTAGATTTCAGAATATGTGGTAAAACCTGGGCTAGAGTCATATTAATCCTGGTGAATTATCGGACCGGCCTTTCCACCCTTGGTTGATTACTCCTTGGTTGATCAGATGTAAGCTTTGGGATCATAACAGCCCCTACCATTGGTCGGCGTTAAGCTCTCCCTTGTTTCCTTTGTGGATAAACAGCAGATACCTCCTTTTTCCCGGCGAAAGGCTTTCTTACATCTGTAGAGACAGACGAATCCTTTTGAATCTTTCCACTTTTTATGCCAGCTTCCACCCTCTCTCCGGTTAATATTAACTCAGTAAACCCAGCAGATGAGCTCCCAATCAAATGGTTAAAGAAAGGGCCCGATAGAGTGCCTAAGAACATATCTATCAACTCCCTTTCAGACAGAAGGGGTTGCACTCTCCCAGCTAGATCTCTCACTTTTTGTGCATAATATTTGTAACCCTCATTTGAAGCCATAGCCATACTCTGAAGTTGAGTACGGGTAGGCGCCAAATCTGCATTATACTGGTATTGTTTATAGAAAGCCGCGGCAAGGTCTTCCCAGTTGTGGATGTCGGCCCTTTCTAATTGGTAAAACCAATCGAGTTGTGTTCCGGATAAACTATCTTGGAAAAAATGCACCCACAGGTCTTTATCGGTAGAGTGCGGTTGAATCTTTCTCACGTATGACCGGAGGTGCATTTTAGGACATGACACCCCATCATATTTTGCAAACAACGGCACTTTGAACTTTGGTGGGATCACAATTCCCGATACTAGGCCCAATTCTTCAAAGTCTAGACCTGGTACCCTTTGTATTTCGATAACGCTTAAATGCTCTTCAAGATGTCTGTACTTATCATCAGTCGGAGGGTACTGTTCCTCAGAGTAGTCTTCCTCTTATTCCTCCTCTTAATATTCCGACGGAACCGCTATTTCTTTTCCTTTCCATTCTCCTTCCCCAGAAGTGGTTGCAAAATTCAATGTTATTCTAGTCTGTCCCTGAAACCTTCTCCCCATGTTCAAGACCCCAGTGGCCTTCTTTTTTTTCTTCTTTCTTTCTTTAGCTAACAGAGTCTTCAACTCATCTTGCCCCTTTGCTAAGGTTATGAGTAACTGTTGAAACTGCGTGTTTTGAGCTTGAAGATCTTTGACCGTCTGTTCGAGATCCATCTTACTGAAATAAACATGTAGAGAGATGAGGAAAATCGTTGCAAAAGACCTGTTTCTGTTATGATGAATGATATGTGCATATGTAATGTTTTCAAGGATTTTAAAAGATTCAAGTTCATTTTTAACAAAAAGAAACACACGTTATATTAATAAGATATAGTTTGAGTACATCAATGCCCCTTGGGCAAAATAATACAACACTCTAAGATAAAAAAGTATTGCGCATCCTTTTTGGTTCTATGTAGGAATTTAGAGTCTGCTCCTCATGAAGTAGCCTAGTGAGTTCCAAAACCTTCTTCTCGCTTGCGTAGGATTAGGCTTCGAAATTATCTCGCTCTCCTTTAAGTTGTATCCAATCCCTTTGTAGGTCTTCAAGAGATGTGGGCATGTCAGGATGTAGGATAGTGTATGGAACTTCTCCTTCCTTAACAGGCTCAATAATCACTGGGAGAATGGAAGGATAAGGCATCATAAGACTTTGAGCGCGGGTTCATACCCACTTGAGGTAAGGCTCAAGAGGGATGTAATTATTGTGTCCCAAAGTCTTGCTATCCACCTTGTTTAGCATCCTCCAAGCTCGGATGAATCTCTGGCGAAGTCCTTGATCGTCATTGTCATAGTCGAATACCAAACCTTGAATCAGCATATCATGTGGGCCATCCCTTAGGGCATAACCAAACTGTCTTAGAGCTAAGAATGGGTTGTAGGTGATGTCTCCCCTAATTCCAAGTAGAGGGACATTAGGGAATTCCCCACAATGGTCAACAATGATAACATTCTCTTTGGATCGAGAGCACCAATGAATATCTGAATGTTTGAGCGTCATTAACCTTTGTGACCATGTTAATCCTTGCTCATTCTTTAAGACTGACTGGGGAAGATGGGAAATAAACCATCTTTCCAGAAGGGGAGTGAAACATATAAGGACACCTCTTTTCCTCATTGTACGAGTGTGAAAAGAGTGTAGGATATCTCTAAGCAATGTAGGCACCAGATTGTGTGACATGAAGATTTTGACGGCACTCACATCTATGAGTTGGTCAGGATTGGGGAACAAGACCATCCCATAGATAATAAGAGCCACAATTTCCTCAAATTCTTGCAATTCTAGGGAATTCCAACAGCTTTGGGCCTTCTCAAATAGAAATTTTACTAAGAAGCCTTTGACACCACTTCTAGTTTCCCAATGAGTTGTAACATCAGATGAGTGCAAGTGCTGAGCTTGAGCAATATCTTATGGCTTTGGATCTCTTTCCGTACCGTTGAAAGGTAGTTGATTGAGAATAGGAATCCTCAAGAGTTGAGAGAATTCTTCCAAAGTAGGCACAAGCTGATAGTCAGGAAATGTGAAGCAATGATGCAAAGGATCAAAGAACTGGAAGAGCACTTTCATCATATCCTCCTCTGTGTTGGAGGTGACCAAGTTGAGTAGACGACCATGTCTCTCGGTGAATGGAGAGTTATCAGGGATCCTTTAAGCTAGTTCCTTGAGTTGTGGAGGAATTCTTACAAGGTTGATTTAGATAGTTTTCCTGCGGAGTGAATCCATATCCTACAAAACAGGAACAAAGATGAATCTCAAAAATCCTTGAAATGGTTAGTGAATGCATATGATATTCATGATGTCCATGATGTTATGTACAAGTATGCATATACAAGCTAATCAAACAAGTTCTTAGTTTATGCTTGCATGGGGTTTTATAGGTAAGTACCCTCTTGAAGTTTAGTTGGCTCAACCTGTCCTAATAATAGTAACCGGGTTCTAAGGAGCTCAATATCACTGGATTGTTTCCTTGGTCATTATTTCAGCTCAAGCCTCTTTAATGGAGACCGAAATGTCCCATGAAACCAACCCTCAATGAGTGTAGTATCGAGTATCTACCAACTTCGGACTGCACCAAAGTCGGTTATCTCACTACATCCTAAAGCCAAGTTGGTCAAGTAAAGGGTTCTAGAAGTTCATTAGTGCTTCATGACGTCACTCAACGGCCCCGTATTCTCTTTGATTAACTCAAAGGCTATTGGTGCCCACAAATATGTCACACTAACATAGCTATTTCTTAGACCATGTCGATATACCCCACACAATTGCGTATTGCTATTTACCTATAATGTTTCCCAAATCCGGGTGGAGGATTCAAACCCAACCAAAGAACCATAATGTAAAGCAAACAAGTCAAACAATGTAAGCAACTAAATGTGATCTAGCCCTAAGGTAACCCCACTTTTATAATAGTCCCCAGCAGAGTCGCCAATTCTGTAATACGGTGGGAGAACTGACTTGAGGGTTTTGCGTTTTATCGCAAATGTTGCAGTTAGCAAGAGTCGCCACCGAATTTTCTTTTATCCAAAAGGAAAGGTGAAAAAGCACAGGAAAGACCTTTGAGATGTTTTCTTGAGTTCGGGGGGTAGATTATGAAAAGGGAAGGTATTAGCACCCTTTTCATCCATGGTTTTCCATGGGCTCTTAGTTACTTGCTTAGATCACTTGCTTTTATTGTTTGAAATTGTGCTTTGTGTGGTTTTGAAAGTATTTTGTAAAAGAGGCCATTCGTTTAGGAAAACTTTGTAATGATTCTCGTTCGTAAGAATGTATACAAAGATGTTTGTCTTTTTGAAAATGTTTTCAATGTTTTTAAGATGTTTTTGAAATGTATGTGTTTGTTTTGAAAGTAGCAAGGATAGTTGTTTTGAAATAGAGCAAGTAACTAGAAGCAATCTACCTACTCAAATGTCTTTCTTATGTATTTTCTATTCCTTTGATATTGTTGTCTTACCATTGATTTGGTAAGAAACCCTATCTTTGGATGTAAACGGGACGGGCGTGGGTCATCGTATAACCATGATTAGCAATGTTTGCAAGGTATCTTAGCATTTGGAGGGACCAAGATCATTTTGTAAGGAAAATTTTTGAATAGTGTCATCGAGGGACTATGATCTTTATATTTGTTTGTTTTGCCAAGATAATTCACATGCGTAACATGGCCAGTTTTGTTTTACGCAACCAAGTGGAGAAACCCTAAGGATGCTTGTGTGCAAGTGTATCATTTTCATGCTTTGATTTTGTCTTGTATTTAGGGTTTTCTATTTTGCTTTGTTTTGATCTTGTCATACAAACCCTAATTACTAATCATGGCATATAAAGCGATAAATTGCGTAATGTAAATATTTCTAAGCTATTACAACAATTTATGGGAAGGGGGAATACAAATTTGAATGGGGATTTGCAAAAATATAAACCTAAATAAATTATTACAACCAAATCGAATTTGTACGAATTAGAATATATACAATACAATATTTAAAGATGCAATACAATGTATATGTAAGAAAATAATTTTATTTTGTTTTTATGTAAAAGAAAAAGTTAATCTAAACCTAAAATTATAAGGAAAAGAAATTAATTTAAAAGGGAAGCTTAACCCTAATTATTATTTTAAAAGAAAATAAAGTTCTTTTATATATATATATATATATATATATATATATATATATATATATATATATATATATATATATATATATATATATATATATATATATATATATATATATATATATATATATATATATATATATATATATATATATATATATATATATATATATATATATATATATATATATATATATATATATATATATATATATATATATATATATATATATATATATATATATATATATATATATATATATATATATATATATATATATATATATATATATATATATATATATATATTTTAAATATTTTGTATTAGAATAATAAATAATATTGTATAAAAGTATAAAATTTTTATATATGCAAAAATAAACATTTATAAGTATGAAATGAAAAATAAATTAAACTAAATATGTTTTAACTATATTTTACAAATTTATTAAGAAAATATATGATATCTATTAAAATAAAATATATTTTTATGTGAAAAATAAAATAAAATGCAATATTATGAAATTTATATTTTTTAGGATTTTTATGTATCAAAGAAAATATTTAATATGTTAAAAATGAAAATAAAACAAATGAAATAAAAATATAAAAAGTTGGCAGGGGGTGTTGTAGCATATTAGAGATATCATGCAAGCAAAAAAGTCCATGGCCCAACTATGGAGGCCCAAACCTGCACAAAGCCAAAAACTGGAAAAATGGGAAAACTGTGAAAAATAAAAGTAGCGCCCAGGTTCGAACCCAGGACATGGGTCTCACCAGCGCGCTACTTTGCCACTGGGGTGGCTATACATCCATTGTCTTAAGGAAATAAAAAATAATATAACATAAAACAATCCCTTGCCTTGTACTTCATCTTCTTCCTCAAGCTTGGCCAAACATCCTGTAACTCTCTCATACTTTCATGAAAATAAAAACTCATAACATGAAAGTTGTAGTATTTGAACTCACGATTCCAACCATATAAGTTATGTAAGCTAACTATCAAAGAACAAAGAGAATTTTAATAGCCCTAAATTCAAACCTAATATTTTCAGAAATTTCAAGTTCCAAATTCTCTCAACTCAAGTAAAATAAATGCGAGATAAAGATATGTACAGTTTCGTTGTGATGAGGACTACATTTTTTATTCACAAATCGTGGCCTATGGTTGTCTGTACAAGGATATAGAGTTTGAGATTTTACCTCCTTCAGTTGGAATCATGGATGGAACTGGAGTGAGTTCGATGGAGGCCTGATGCTTGCTCGAGCTTCCTTGAACTTCCCTGAATGTATTCCAACCCTTGCCTTGCTCTGAAAGTACCTGAAACTCCTTGGCCAAGTCAAACTGCAAGCTTTGAAAGCAACAATGGAAGATGATGGAAAAGTGGTTACAGAGCAGGGGTGAAGGTCTGGATTGGTTTGATATCAAGTAGGTAAGATGTTTTAATGATCAAGACTTGAAACGCACGAGCCAAATGGAAGAGGGTATGCTTATGCCAAAACTGCAAGTTTGGACATATTTCTGGTGTTTTTGTGCTTGGGAGTGTTTCAGGCCTTAACTAATCGTGTCTTGTATTGTGTTATGTTTGTATATTAGTATGGAATTGGTTTCATGTCAACCTTGTAACAGCTGTGCCAGTTCTAGCCTTTTTGCCACTTTTCTTGCATTTGAAGTAAAGTGAAGGGACAATACTTGCCATGCTTGTACTTGCTCTCTTAGGGTTGGTATCAACTTGTACAATTTTATTTAGACCTGTGAGACTTGTATGTACAATGGAGACAGGTCCAATGCTCAAGGATTGGAAAGTGGCAAAAGCTTTGCTTTTCCAAAATGGCAATGATCACTTTATGACATTTATGGAATTGCAACTTGGGTAATGGCTCTAGGGTATGGATCAAAGCTTTGTGAACTGAGTATGCGTTAAATTAAGGAGTCAGTAACAATTTTGGGACCTGTAAAGCATGGATTAGGCAGCATAGGTACTGGTTGCAACTTTGTTCTTCATGAAATGGCTTGGACAAAAAGTGAGAAATTGCCAACTTCATCTCTTTGATTCTCCCTACTCATAAATGATATTGAGGAGTTCTTTGACATTTTGGAAAGCTTGCAATGTTCTCTATAAATCATCTTTGAAATGCATTTTGAGATAACTCTTGTAACTAGGTGAAAAATTGCCATGAATTTGGGTCCAAAACCTGCCTAAATTAGGGCAAAATTTCACTAAGTTATTTAGTTCATGACCATGTATTCATGAATTTATATCTTGAGATCCAAGAATATTTAGGGAAAATTTTGTGAATAAAAGTTGTATATTTCATGGAGGTCTACAACTTTAATGTTGGGAATTTTCCTTGAATCATTATGCATCATGGTGAAAAAGTGGCCTAAAGTTGAGAAAAAATAAGAAATTTTCTATACTTAGAAAATTTTCTAAGTTAAGAAAAATTTCAAATTCAAACCCTAATCTTCAAACTTTGATTTCTTGATGAACAAGTTTCACATTTTGACATTTTTTGATGAATTATGACCCTTGGTACTTGATTTTGACCAAAAAGTCAAAGTTTGACTTTTCAGTGTACAATTGACTTTTGATCAGTTGGCTGTAAATTTCATCTGTCAATCCAATGAAATTGCAATATTTTGAACCATGCCATTAGGTAAATATGATGCCATTGAATCCTTGAAATCATGCTTTAACTCAATTGGTCATTTTCTAGGTTAAAAATCAGAAATTGCCCTTCCTCAGTCAAAACCCTAATTTTGACCATTTTGCCCTTTTGGTGATTTGACCAAATTTCTTGAGGAATTGTGATCCAAACTTGACCAAATGATACATATAAGTTTAAAATGTTGATGTTGATAAAAAAATATGAAGTTTGACTTTTAATTGGCCATGGTTGACTTTTTCCCCAATACAGCTGATTTTTAGGTCAACTGTCCAATTGACTGATAAAAAATGTGGTTAAAGGCCTGAAACTTGTCATGAGTGATCTTAAGGATCCATAATGATGTTTGAAAGTAATATGAAGCATTGATAGTCCAAAAATCCTTGTGCAAACTCAAATCTTAATTTTGGGTTATCAGTGCAAGATGAGATGTTTTGAGTTGACCAAACCCTAATTCAGTCTTGAGTCAAAGAGATCTTATGAGAAAAGTTTTGATAAATGAGAGGGCAAATATTTGGGTACAGCACACATGTTCCATGATAACTGGTAAGATGGAGGGATAAGTCATCACAAGTTTCTGAGCACGAGCTCGTACCCACCAAAGGTAAGGCTCAAGGGGAAAGGAATTCTTGTGTCCCAGCATCTTACTATCCACTTTTCTCACCATCCTCTAAGCTCGTATAAACCTATGACGGTAGCTTTGATCTTTGCTCTCGTAGTCGAATATCACTCCTTCGATGAGCATCTCAAGAGGATCATCCCTTCGGGCATAACCAAAATGTTGCAAGGCTAAGAAAGGGTTGTAAGTGATACCTCCTCTAATGCCAAGAAAAGGGACATTAGGGAATTCCCCACAACGGTCAATGATAGTAACATTCTCCAAGGATCGAGAACACCAATGGATATCTGAATGTCTGAGCATCATCAACCTATGGGACCACCTCAAGCCTTGCTCGTTCTTCAATACAAACCCGGGAAGATGCGAAATGAACCATCTAGCCAAGAGAGAAGTGCATCACATGAGGGACCCTCTCTTCCTCATAGTTAGATTTTGGAGAGAATTTAGGATGTCTCCCAACAAAGTAGGCACCGGATTACGAGACATGAAGATTTTGACAGCATTTATATCTATGAGTTGGTCAGGGTTTGGAAACAAAACTAACCCGTAGATGAGAAGGGCCAAGATTTCTTCAAAATCTTGTAAGCTCAACGAGTTCCAACAATCTTGAGCTTTCTAAAACAAGAACTTGGCTAATAACCCTTTGACACCACTCCTTGTTTCCCAATTAGTCGTGATATCAGATTGTTGCAAGTGTAGTTCTCGAGCAATCTCTTCAGGTTTTTGATCTCTTTCCATACTGTTGAAGGGTAGTTGATTTAGAATGGGAAACCTCAAGAGTTGGGAGAATTCTTTCGTAGTAGGTACAACCTGATAATCTGGAAAAGTGAAACAATGGTGTAGAGGATCAAAGAACTGGAAAAGCACCTTTATCATATTCTCATCAATGCTTGAGGTAACCAAGTTTAGGAGGTGACCATGTCTTTCAATGAATGAAGAGTTCTCAGGGACCCTTGATGTTAACTCTTTGAGTTGAGAAGGAATCCTAACGAGGTTGACTAGAATGGTTTTCCTGCGGATAAAAGCCATGTCCTACAAAATAGAACAAAGATAAATCCTAATAATCCTTGAAATGGTTAGTGAGAATGAGTATGATGTTATGATGTTTATGATGTTATGTACAAATAAGCATATACAAACAAGGCAAACAAGTCCTTAGGTTTAGGCTTGCATGGAGTCTTATAGGTAAGTACCCTCTTGAAGTTTAGTTGGCTCAAACCTGTCCTAGAAATAGTAATCGGGTTCTAAGGGATCTCAATATCACTGATCTTTCTTGTTGGGCATGGTTTCAGCGCAAGCCTCTTTCACGGCGACCGATATATCCGAAGAAGTCAGATCTCAATGAGTGTAGAATCGAGTATCAACCAACTTCGGACTGCACCAAATCCGGCTATCTCACTACTTCCTAATGGCCAAGTTGGTCAAGTAAACATTCTAAAATCAGTTAGTGCTTCAGGACACCACACATCGGCCCCGTATTCTCCTTGACTATTCAAGGGCTACCGGTACCAACAAATGTGTCACACTAACGTAGCTATTGCTTAGACCATGTCGGTATACCGTGCATAGTTTCCACAACGTATTGCTACATACCTATAAGGTATCCCAAATCCGGGTAGAGGATTAGAACAAGCCCAAACAAGGAACCAAAATGTATAGAAAGCAAGTTAAACAATGAAAGAAAATAAAGGTGATCTAGCCCTAAGGTAACCCTACTTTTAAGTTGTCCCCAGCAGAGTCGTCAATTCTGTAATACGGTGGGAGAACTGACTTGGGAGTTTTGCGTTTTATCGCAATTGTTACGGTTAGCAAGAGTCGCCACCGACTTTTCTTTTATCCAAAATGAAAGATGGAAAAGAACAGGAAAGACCTTTGAGATTATTTCTTGAGTTTGGAGGGTAGATTATTAAAAGGGAAGATATTAGCACCCTTTTCATCCATAGTTATCTATGGGCTCTTAGGTTCTTTCTAGATCACTTGCTTTGTTTGAAAATGTGTTTTGTTTGAAAATGTGCTTTGTAGTGGTTTTTGAAAGTATTTTTGAAAAGGCGCCTTCATTTAGGTGAACTTTGTAATGATTCTCGTTTTGGCGAGAATGTATACAAAGTGTTGGACTTTTGAAAATATTTCATGGAAAGTGTTGGTGTATTTGAAAATATATTTGTATTTGAAAATGTTTGGTGTGTGTTTTGTTTTGAAAGTGAGTAAGCAACTAAGAACGTTTCTACCTACTTAAAAACTCTTTTGTTCATTTCTCTCTTCCTTTTATATTGCTATCTTACCATTTATTGGAAATAAGCCTTATCTTTGGATGTAAAGGGATGGGCGTGGGTCATCGTATAGTCATGATAGCAATGTTGTGAGATATCTTAGTATTTCTCTTTAAGGGACTAAGATCATTTGAAAGGAAACATTTGTAGCGTCATCAAGGGACTATGATCTTGTATTTTTAATTTTTTTTTGCTAAGACATCCCACATGCATAACATGACTATTTTTTAGGCAACAAGTGAAGTTAACCTTAGGGGTGCATGTGTGAATATTGTGTTTGATTTGCATGCATTTTTTATCTTGAATTAGGATTCTCTAAGCTTTGGTTTTTATATTCCCATACAAACCCTAATTACTAGCATTTATATGAAAGCGATAAATTGCGGAAAGTTAAGTCCTACGCTATTACATCATTTGGGGATGGGGGTACAAATTTACAAATGGGGAGATGAAAGCAAATAAACCTAATTTACTATTACAAGGCTTTGACAATTACATAATTATAGTGCGAAATAATAAAATGCACAAAGAAATATAAAGAGAAGAGAAATTGTTTTTTGTATTTTTTTATGAAAAAGGTTCTAATTGATTTGAAAAGAAATTAATTAAAATCCTAATGTCTAAATTAATTTAATTAAAATAAACAAATTAAAATAAAACCTAAGTCTAAGTATTAAATTAATTTTAAGAAAAGAAATTGATTTTAATAAGAAAATGTTTTTGTCTTTTTTAGTTTAGAAAAAAGGAATAAAACAAAAGTGTATGCATACATATTTAAATAAAATATTTTATTGAATTATTTTATAAGAAAATAATAATAATAATAATAACAATATAAAGAAAAAGTAAAATTAAAATTTAAAAAAAAAGGATTAACAAAAATGTTTTATGAGCTGACACATGAGCTTATGTATTGGCTCATTTATTGGCTCATGCATGTTTCGTATTGGCTCATGTGTCGGCTCATGTATTGGCTCATGTATGTTTCTTGCTCCTGCAAGTCAAAACAACTCAGTATAAGTCGACGCATACTGGTTTCGTGTTGACTCATAACCATTTTGTGTTGATGCATACGTGTTTCGTGTTTACTCATAACCTGTTTTCAACATAATATGCATCGACTCATAGCATTTCGTGTCGACTCATAACTGCAGTTTTTTGCTTTTATCACTGTTTTGCTACATGTATAAGTTAGTTCTCAACACATGGTTAGTGAAAATGAAAAGCAAGCATATGGTTAGCTTCAAGGCAATGATATCTACATTTTATCTTCACAAATGAACAATTAGTGATGCTTGTATGAAGAATTCAAAGTCAAGAAAACTTACCTTGAAACTGAAATTTGTGCTTTGAGTTTGAGCTGTTGTATGGGCTATTGTTGAGCTTAAGAAGTGATGATAGTGATGTTACAGAAGTTGTTCTTGTGTCTGAACAATTTCTATATGATGTATGTGGAGTGTTTAGATGGTTTGTTTGGACAAAACATGCAAGGAGTGAGAGGTTCAAGGATTTAGACTTCAAAGCTCAACAATGGGGGTTTTGTGGATAATTCTGTTTTTTTAGAGTGCGGGGATTTTTGAGGGCTTCTATACAAGAAAACTTCTTACTTTTCTCTCTATTTTTCTTACTTTTTTCTCTTGCAATTGGCCTCTCTATTTATAGAGATGATTTGAGACTTGAAACAAACTCAAATTTTGAATCACATGTTATGGCTAGGTTAGATTGTACGTGAAGCAAGCTTGAAGATCTTAGTTCCAATGCTTTATACTTTGTTGCATAAAGTTGTTGGACACTTTAAGGATGCCCTTCTAATTTTATATTTTAAGTGTGTGTAGAAGGAATAAGTTAGAGGCTCAAGGAGAGATGACTTTGTGATTAAAGCTACTTTGCAAAAATGGCAATGTCAACTTTGTGCCAAAAATGGAAAGATCACTTGGACAATGCTTAAACCAAATGGACCATAGATCAAAATTTTATGTAAATATTAAATTATGGTAATATTTGCAAGTCATAAAGCCTGCAAAGTAAGATTATGCAACACATCATGCCAATTGGATTATGTGTTCTTCAACAAAAATGGTTTGCAATTCAAGAATGAATGCCCAACTTCAGGCCCTTGAATCTTCTAGATCAAATATGATAAATTCATGCTCTTGGATGTTTAGGAAATCTTGAAACACCCTCTACAACTTTCATGTTGACCACTTTCGTTAAATCAAACTGGAACTTGATGAAAATTGGCCAAGAAATTGGGATAAAAACCTGACCAAAACTGCTGAAAATTTCTCTAAGTGTTTAGCCAAAAATGCCATGACTTCAGAAATTTATAACTTAAAATACAAGCATTTCTATAAAAAGTCCTGCTCTATATTGTGTTAGATCTCATTGATATCTACAATTTTCATGTTGGAAGTTTTCCTTGAATCATCTTGCATCATGATGAAAATCTGGCCACAAGTTTTGAACTTATCATACTTTCTTAACACTTAGAAAAATTTCTAAGTGTTTAGAACTTTGACTTTTTCAAAGTAATTTTGACTTTTGATTTTCTTGATGAACCAAATTCATATTCTAACATGTCTTGATGAAATGTGGTTCTTAAAACTTGATTTTGATAAAAAAGTCAGAGTTTGACTTATCAACATACATTTTGACCATTTTGCCCTTGTGCCAATTCCAAACCCAAATTGATGTATCTGTGCTACAAACATGAGCCATGGAAGATCTTGTGAGAAAATTCTTGAGAAATGAGAGGGAAAATTATGGGGTACAACAGTCACCAATGGGCAACTCAATTGTTTAAAGTTACCTAATGAGTTCATCAACTCTTATGTTGTTTATGTCATGAGCTTCTTCAATAGTCGTGATCTTCATGTCAAATTTCCTAGGCAAGGACCTAAGAATCTTTCTGACCAGCTTTGCTTCTGACATCTTCTCTCCTAATGCACTTGCAATTTCAAGAATATTCATATGATATTCCTGAATTGTCTCATTAATTTTCATCTCTAAGTTCTCAAATTTGGAAGTGAGAAGCTGAAGTCTTGAGATCTTCACTTTAGAGGCACCTTCATAAGTTGTCTTGAGAATTCCCTAAGCCTCCTTGGCCACGATACACATATTAATCAACCTGAAAACATTTTTGTCTACTCCGTTGAATATAGCATTTAAAGCCTTGGAATTTCCAATGGCTTCTTTATCATCATCTTTATTCCACTCTTCTTAAGGTTTGATTGTGTTAGTTTTAACTTCTTTTCCATCTTTGTTAATGATCTTCACAACATGATGCTTCCATACTTTCAAAATAGCCTTCCAAGCTTTGTTGTCCATAATTTTCAGAAAAGTTATCATACGAACTTTTCGCCAGTCATAATTAGTACCATCCAACATGGGTGGTCTGTTGTTATAACCTCCTTCTTTCTCCATAGTTCCGGAAAATATATCCATGAATCTCACCCAATAACCAGAATAGGGTTCCTGCTCTTGATGCCAATTGAAATTTTGCACGCACATAAATAGAAGTCAAGACTGATGTCTTAATAACACACAATGTCACAACAGATGATATGACATCTGCTGACAGAACAACAAACAATAACACACCAGAATTATAACTTGCAGAAAAATAAAGAACACAACGATATGTTAACCCAGTTCGGTGGTAACTCACCTACTCTGGGGGAAACCAAGTCAGGAAGGAAATCTACTATTAGCAGTATTAATTTAAAGCTAAACTAGTCCCAAGTTTACAACTTCTCGTTTTATCCCTACCCATTGCAACTTCTACCTTGGTCTTCCTTAGATATGAGAAATCTACATCCCACTTCCAATCACCGCAATAATAAACAAACAATTCCAGCCACATGGAATGTCTCAAAACAAGTCACCGTCACAACAACCTAAAAATAAACAGGAAGATAACACTCCCAAATTAGAAATACTATGAGTTGTCTAAAAGCTTCCACTAAGAATGATACTCAACTCTTTATTCACAACTTCTTGGAGAATAATAGCTTGATAAACAAGAAACAATCAATCAACTCAAATGTATCAGAGATACATGAGGACGTACGAAACACATGGAGAACCTAAGGAACTATCAAACCCTAAACTCTTATTTTTCATAAGGTTTTACAATAAAAACTATGCTTAAAAACTAGGTCTTGGACGAAAATTTATATAAGCTTTTGTAGTTGGGCTTGGACTAGCTTGCATTCTTCAATCAACTCCAATCTTTAGCTGAAAAATATCTGCAAAATTTTCTCCACAAAAATAGAAACAATCTTCATAAATAGTTTCCTAAAAAGTCTCAATTAATCCTTTTTGTAACCAATCAATTTTTCACTTGTTTCTAATAAAATCCTTGGTTCTCCAGCGCCTATAATGAGTACATAATATTCAGATACTCATATTTCAAATTAAATCTCCAAGGATTTCCAAAAGCAGTGTCTGTTGCATCAGACTCAAGATGTCATAACATCTTCTATGACATCTGGAAGAAAAACACATAACAACAAAACCTGTTATGACAATTGATAAAGATGTTGCACCATCTTACTCAACATCAACATAGAACCATACTTAGAACCATACTTAGCCAAAATTTAGCCAACCATTGAACCATAGAACTAACAGGGTGAATTGATTTTATTTGAACTAATGTGATCATAAATACTTTGCAATGGCAATTTTATGGGGCGAGTCTCTCTAGAAAAGCTTGCGGCGAATCTCTCAAGCATATCTTGGGGTGAGTCGCTCAAGATTTTATTGGGGATATTCCCTTAAGCGTAGCTTGGGGCGAGTCCCTGTAGCGAAACTTGGGGCCAGTCTCTTAAGCATCGCTTGGGGAGAGTCCCTCAAGCATCTCTTGGAGAAGCACACACATCATTAAATGTCTTTCCTGATGGGTTTTTTGGGAAGAAAATGTTGTCGAGGAACCTTGATTCCTTTGCACATGTTATTAATGGAGATGTGTAGAGGTTCCACTTGTAATTTTTGATGCGTACCTAAGAGGATATAATCATTGCTTACACGACCTAGGTCTTTAATATTATAATAAAAAAACTTTAGTCAATTCCCTATTCACACTATCTTCAAAGTTTCCATTTATCAGGGCAAATTGCACTCTACCCTTTTCAAACTCAACTTCATCTTCCTTACTTACTCACAGGTATAACATCTTCTTCCCTCTCTTCATCCACCTTAATTTTTCAAAAAATGGTAATCTTTAGGGAGTTATATTAGAGGGATAACATGATTGGATCCTCCAATGGTAGAGAACTCATGAAACTGTATGAATATTGTATGAAAAATGCTAGGTGGGCTGAAAGAATGATCAATTACAAGATTCTAAAAATAGGGATGTTTGAGAGTTATGAGAGCACCTTTGATTCTAGTAGTGATAATGTCCCTCTTTTTATGTTCTCTCCCACGAAATTCAAAGTTGTCAATTGAGGCTAGTTCATCAAAACGTTCTTGAGTGGACGACTTCAAAACCTATTACAAAACTGAGAAGAGAGTGAACATTGGAGCCTTGCTTTAAAGAGGAACGAGCTAATATGATTGCTCTAGATGATTCTCTTTATGAATTTTTCTATATGAAACTTATGGTTGTCCATGAACTTAGAATGTTGATTCCATTTACTCACTTTAAGTTTGAGGCTCATGCGGCCATTAACGCTACCCCTTCTCAAATAATAGTTAATGGTTGGGCTTTTATAAGGGCCTTTGAAATTATTTGTCAATGCCTAGATACCAACCCTACCATAGGTATATTTTTCTCGTTCTATGGTACCAAGATGATATTCAAAGATGGTTGGGTGACTGTGAGAGCCTTTTCAAGAAAAATCTTATTCACTATCCACTTAAACCATTACAAAAACTTTAAAGACATGTTTGTGAGGGTGATGGAGCAAGATGGTGCTTCCATGGTTACCACCAGGAATGACGATGTTAATTTCTTCCCCTTGTATTGAAAGGAGGACATTATGGTTATAAACGACTTCAATTATGAATACCTAACCATCACAGATAGCGAGGTGGTTGACATTTTGGATGAGTTCTCAATTATGAGATTTATAGAGATGATGGAGCTCAACCGATATAAAGGTAACAAAATTGATGGGTATTTATGTAAGTTTAATTTTTGTAGGCATTCTTAATTAATATTTTCTCATCACCCGATGCTTACTATTTTATCTTTTTACTGAAAGGCAAGCTCATTTGGCTAAGAAGTAAGCCGCTAAGGAGAGAAATAGACTGATAGCTCAAAAGTCCACCCAAGAAGGCTCATGGCCAAGGTCATAAATAAAGGTGCTGAGGGGAATTTCATTCTTAACCCTCGACCCATTAAGATTATGAGGCCTCGCGAGTTTGGAGGGAGTTCGTCCCCAGCTCAAGACTAGAAGGGAAATGTCGTAAATCCTAAGGAGATTATATTTCTAGAGGATGAAGCTAAATGTGATGATCAAAACATATCGCCCAAATGAGAAGAAGTCCTAAAAAAATCAAATTGGGGGTGTTACAATGCCATCACTTTAGAATAAGCATTTTGATGCCAAAAGCTATTTTAGTGTGCGCCTTCCCTTTGCCAAAGAATTTCTCAACGACTATAAGGTGGTGAGTAGAATGAGGATTAGATATATGTCTAACATAGTGGATAGTCAACAAAAAAAATGCATATGACAAGATGGAGAAGAAGAAATAAGAGAGAAAAGAAATATTAATGACAAAAAGTAAAGATATAGAGTTAGAGAGATTATACCAAAATAAATATGAAAATCTAACAAAATCTTTCAAAATGTGCCATTGTCTTCATCCCTCGCATGGCTTCATCATTGTCACTTGTGTGATATCATTACATAAGGATCTCAAGTTCTTGTGGTTTTTTGTCTTTTTTTTATCTTTGAGTCATAAGGATAGTTGTATTTTAAAAAGAGACGGGGATACAAAAAGGAAAACAAGAATAATGGGGAAGAGATAGCAAGAGGAAGTAAAAGAGAGTCTCATGAAATTCAGAAAGAGATTGAGGAATAGAAACCATAAAAAATGAAAAATAAGTAAGGTTTGTGCGTATTGAAAAGAAGAAAGAGAAAAGGAAACAAAAAAATAATAAAAGTATTAAACACAACCTAAGAAGTTGTTCAAATTTAAATATAACCCTCCAATAAATTTTAAAAAGTTAGAAAGGTATACTATTGCTAATGACAAATAAGAAAAGGAGAAAAATTGCTTGCTTTTGTTAATTTTTTCAATATTTGTTAATTACTTTTTTGGAAGGATTAATGCTAATGTAGATTTGCATCTTTTGGTACATCTATGAGATAAAACTAACTTAGTGTGCATAATATCAATAATGATGAGAGGGTTACCATATTTTTCCACACTCTCAAGAAATTCAAGTAGCGTTAATTTTCAATAGTTGGGGTTTTACATATACTTTAGTAGATGTTTGATTGCATTGACAATTTTGTGTGGTTCATAATGCTTTAAAACTTGTATAAATATCAACTATATGTTGTTAACAAAAACACTTACAATGTCTTAATTTTGGTATCTCGCTTTTGTGTAATTCAATGGTGTGAAATCTCCTATTTATTTTAGACTCACAAAGGACACCCTCTTGGTGTTATGAAATCTAAATTAGATAATCTATTGCACCATACTAACAATAAAAATATGGTTAAGATCGAGTATCATTCTCCATCCATTGATAATGAAGGGAAGCTTTAGTTTAGTAACTTTGATCTTAAGACAAATGAAGATTTAAAATTTATATAGAGCATATATCACCGATACAAAACAAAGGGTTTGATCAGGTGCATGTGACAGTTTCAAGATCTATCGACAATATTAGCAAGATGTTGGAACATCCTGAATTATCTATTATTGTTTAAGTTTTGTTCATGTTAAGTTATGTTAAACAATGTTTGTGTTAAGTTATGTTCATCATGAAGTAATGTAATGTTAATTTTAATCCAATGAAATGTTAAGATAAAATGTCAATAATATACAATAATTTGTTACAAAACCAAACTAGCCTCATCAACAACAACAAAATAAACAAACTAAAAAAATCCACTAAGGTCCTTCATATGCAATGTTGTGATATAAGACAACCCGGTATAAATCTCACCATATGGGTTTACCAAACCCATGAAGACATCAGAAATAATTTTTATCCCCTACACTCATTGCTGGTTAGTCATACCTGGTGGAGGGGGAAGAGGCGATGTTACGTTATCTGAAGGTCCACCATCATGGGAAGTTCCAGCATCATCTACTGGATAAACAAGTGGGATGATGCGAGGGTATGATACTTTAAAGCACCACTCTATGTAACCATTCAGACACTTCCCAAGAAAAAACACCTCTACTGCATTATCTCTAATAGCACGGGCACAACTCACAATGTCAGACCTAAACCATCTATCAATGATCTTGAATGGAGAAATAGGGACTGGTATAAGGATACCAAGAACATAGCCAAATTGGAGGAGATACCTCTTAGGATAATATTGAGCAACATAATAATAGAATAAGATTTGATTCTGTAATTATACCTCTGAGTTTTGATCATAACAACGAGTATGTTTGTATGACCAATTTTGGTACTCTAATCTTTGTTATTTTTAGTATTAAACAAACAGGTTTAGATTCTGATGAAAGGCGTTGCCAAGTCATCAGAATAGACCAAGTTCCACTTATGGGCTACACAAGTTCTGATGAATAGTAGAAAACCACTTCAGAAGGCTCTGAAGTTTGGACACTGATATGTGGTCAAAAAAACCAAGTTTTGAAGATCTGAAGACAGAAGTTCTGACGAACAGTCCATATGTTAAAGACTTATGTTTCTGAAAACAAAGGATTATGAAAACTAAGTACTGAAGACTCTGAAGTCGAAGTTTTGAAGACTCTGAAGACTTGAAGTTCTAATGACCCAAGTTTTATTTTCTTTCTTCTAACTCATGCTCAATCAGAAGCTTCTGAAGTTAAGAAGATAAGAATATAAGGTTACATGGTTAAATAGTATATGGAATAAACAAATGTTTCTCTCCACTACCGTTATACCCCAATTTTCCCCCTAAGATCTCTTATCATATCATATCATATCATAACAATACATCAAGATCACACTTAAGGGTTGATTCTCTCTTCTACTTTCTCCTATATTTATGTTTTCTCTTGAGAGATCACCAAGCACCTTGAATTGTGTATCTTGTACATGTGTATCTTATGTTGATTAACTCTTAACTAACATAAAAATATGTATATATGTTCTTTGGATGTTTATATTGTAGGTGATGACACAATTGCATCCATATCACCATACAACCTAGGGTTTTGAGAGATAGCCCTTAGTCAAATAGTTGTTCAATGGGTTCCAATAGTTTGAGCTTCAAGATTGTTGGTGATATCAAAAGTCTTTAGTTTAAATAACTCTCTCAATTTCATTTAGGTTAAGCTTACTTCGAAGAGAATGACATTCATCAAGAATATTCATAGGTTCATGTGTTTATTTGCATGTCTTATTCAACAAGTTTCATTGAGAACTAAGATCCATATTTTAGTGTGCTTGAAGATAACATCATTACAAGGTCTAATGTGATCCATAATGCTTTATTTTACCAAGAAAACTCAAAAGATACAAGTTTAATTGAACAAGTTTGGCCTAATTGAACAAATACTTGATTCAATGATCACAAGAGCATAACTCTATTAATATTAAACATTTTGATTTGGTTCTTTTTGCTATGGATTCTTATCATCCTCTAAAACAACTCCTCCTCACATGATAAGATCCAATTGTGCAAGGAAAATCATCAAAAGTTGAAAGGGGTTACAAGTCATTATGGCACTCTCTGGGTAAGGGTTGGTTGAATTCCAAAGACCATATCTTGCACATTTTTTGAGATATTAGGTTGATTCCAAATCCATGATTCTATTTGAAGAGTCTATAATAACTTTCCTTTAAGGATCTAAGGCCAATTTAGCATGAAAGATCACTAATGGTTGAAGAAGATTACAAGTCCTTTGAAAAGGCTATCAAATTCTCTTGTGTTATTTCAAAGGATCATAACTTGGTTATCTTTTATCTCTTTGAACTCATTCTTTTTTCACAAAAAACTTGAGGATGTCTACTACAACTTTGTTTCAAGGTGTAAGGCTTGAAGAGATATGGAAAGTCTTTAAAGAATTGAAAAGATTATAGGTCATTTCTGAATTTCCCCAAATTTGTTCATCATCTTCCAAAGACCGTAACTCTTTCAATTTTTATGATTTTGAATGATCTCAATTCCATAATTCAATTTGAAGAGTCTACTTCATTTCATCTTCAAGGATCAAGATCAAATTTTTAATGGAAGGTCATGTAACTTTGAAGAACATTATAGGTTATTTTGAAGATCCATACTTAGAATTTTTCTAAGTGTCAAAGATCCGTGTGTTTTTCTTGATTTCAATTGATCATAACTTTTAGCCCAGATCACCAAAAATAGATTCGTTCTTGGTATATTGTGAATATGGTGATATGATCATTCAAAAGCTTATATAATCATACCATAAAGCTTCCTGAATTGTGTGCACCATGAATTCAAAGATGGTACCTTGGAACCGAAGTTTCTCACCAAAGTCAGATTACAATTTCCTTAATATGTTCTCTAATCACCAAATTTGTGCGCGTTTCAATCTAAACATGATTAACAAACTTTCTCAGACTTGTTTAAGCATCAAAACGCAAGAGTTGGATGAGTTTTAGGTTGATTAGAGTCACACTTTTCTCATTTTCGGGCTCCACTCAATTTCCCTCCAAACCTCACTATTTCTTCCAATTCTCATCATCATTCACTCTCCTATAAATAGAAGACCATGTCCCATTCATTTTCCTAAGCTTGAACAGTAAAAACAACCCTGCCAAAGTTCATTCGAAGCTTGAAATTTTGAAAATCCATTTCACAGTTTCAATCCTTCTCACCTCAAATTATCTTATGATTCATCATTTTCCATAATTTTACAAACTTTCCATCACTTAAACCAAGCAAATCGAGCCATATTTAGAGTTACAGAAGTTCATTTCCATAGCCACTTCCTTGAGCTTCGTTCAGGTAGAATTCTTAACCAAATTGATTCAAAAAAGTTACTTATTTGTAATCCTTCTTCTTTTGAATCTCATACTTCTTTTGGTTTCGATTTTCATCAAGAATTAGGCATTTAATTATAAAATTCGTTTTCACATTTTGCTCTCGTTTTTTCCAATTCGAGTATGCTATGTTTTATATGAATATTTTGCGAGGGTATGGTTAGGATCGTCTGGAAGAGATGAATCCAATGATTTTATTATGAGCTTCAAATTTTACCATTTGAAGAAACTCATAAAATCTCATGTTGCAGGCGTCTAGAGGTTGAAGACGACCAACGTGGCGTCCTTCAACCAATGAGAGCGCAATAATTGTTTTATTTTGGTTGGCCCAGTTTTAATTGATCTTGTGTGTTTCTCAGTAGTGTCCATATCATGCACAACGTGCCAGGTCCTTTGGATCTTCTTACTAACGAATTTTGACATTGATCGAATGGTTCACATATTTTGTTTTTATTTTATAATTTCTAATTTTATTTGAAATCCAGTGTGAAATTCAAAAAGGACCATATCATGCACAGCGTATCAGATCTCTTGGATCTTCTTACTAACATGTTTTGGCAATGATCCAGTGGTCTACATTATTTTAGCTTTATTTTTATTTTTTCATATTTATATTTAATTGTTTTAAACTTCAAAAATTCATAAAAAATTCATTTCTGACTTGAAAATTATGAAAAAATTCACAATAATATTTTCAAATATTATCTTTAAGATTTTTATTTTTTCATAATTTTATTTTATGATTTGGTATTTTTTAATGTTTTTTCTCTTTATTTAACTTGTTTTAATTGTTTAAAAATACTTTTAGACATTTTAAAATTCTGAAAATTTATGGAAGGATCCAATGATATTTTAACAAATATCGGTGACCTTGTTTGTTTTTTATTTATGATTTTTTACTATTTTTTTGCGATTTTTGGTTTATTTTACTTATTTCTCTAATTCTTAAAAATAGTTTATGTCTTTAAAAAATTCTAAAATTTTTTTGTCAACACTTGTTGACTCATGTTTGACCTCTGATATTTTTTTGTAATTTTTATTTGGTGTTTTAATACATTTTGTGTATTTTATCAATTATTTCTTTTTTTATAAATCATTTAAATGATATATATATATATATATATATATATATATATATATATATATATATATATATATATATATATATATATATATATATATATATATATATATATATATATATATATATATATATATATATATATATATATATATATATATATATATATATATATATATATATATATATATATATATATATATATATATATATATATATATATATATATATATTATTTTTGCGATTGGTTCTGACTTGGAGATACTTCAATGTTATTTTGGGACAACTTCCTTAATCTCATTGGATCTTGAGTGTTAATAGATTGAAAAACCAAATCCACCAAAATTGATGAATGATGATGATGATATTTAAAACCCTAATTTCATTAGAGGCATTGATTACACTATGACTTCCCTTCTTCCCTTTCATTTGATCACATTCTTCTTTTCCTATTGATTGGTTCTTAGTGGCCCAAACCTTGTGTTTGTAAGCCCAGTGATGGTTAAGTGTTGAGCTATGGCAAATAACCTTGAAAGCTCATTGTTAGGAGGATTTGATTCTATCAATCCTCTAATTAGTCTTCATTAACGTTGATATATGCTCAAGACTCAAACTATTATGGATCATATCACTTGGAATCCTCCCTTTTCCATCTTTTATTTGATTGATTCTTAGTGGTTCAAACCTTGTGTTTGTAATCCTAAAGACAATTAAATGTTGAGCTATGACCAATAACCTTAAAAGCTCATTGTTATGAGGCAATGATTCTATCAATCCTCTAATGAGTCTTCGACAACTTTGACCTAGGCTCAATGTTCAAATCATCATGGATCACTCTTCTAAAAAACATTCAACCCTCAACTATTAATCACTAACTTCTAACCATTGACTATTAACCATTGACTTTACCTTATGATTTTACTTTATGAATTTATCTTTATGTCTTTACTTTATGCCATTTACTTTTAAGCATTTACATCTCATGCTATTTTCCTTTTGCTCACTTGAGCATTTACTTGCTGTCATTTTTCTCTTTTCTAACTTGAGCTTTATTTTGTTTTGTAAATACACTAAATATTTGAGCTTTATTTTAATTGTTTACTCCAAGGCATTGTTTTGAATTTTTTCTATGTGCAGGTTATTCTGATTTTCATGCTTTGTCTGTGATTGGGAATTACTCTATATATAGTTGTTACTCTCGCCAATTTTTTCAGTGAAGACTTTACTTGGTTATTAATTTATCTGAAGCTTGGCATTCATCCGAGGTTTAGTATTTTTACTTGCTTGGATTTAATCCAAAGGATGGGAATTCTACATTGACTTTTTATGTCAAGTGTTAGCTTCTTGTTGGTTAGACCGTTTTTTTCCTTATTTACTTTTTGTACTTAGGATAGTCTCTTCATCTCCTCCAATCTTCTTTAATTTCAAACATCTCCTCCCTCTTTTTTCAAAACTCTTCTTGTTTTTCAATCTTGAACCGCTTTCATAATAAACCTCGACTTAGGTCCGTGAATCTTTAAACTATTTTTCTTAATTAAACCATTAATCAATTTAATCATACTTTGAAATCTTTTTCAAGACTAAAAGTCATTAACCTCAATCAAACCATTTTTGTCATTTGTATTTTCATTTTAAACCTTTTCTCAAAAGATTAGACTCTTGTTGACCTTGTAGTGATGGAAGCTACTCTACTTTTACAATATGTAGTGAAGTGAGCCATTTTCCACTTGGGTGTTGAGTGATACCTTGTTAATTTTAAATCCAAGATATGTCCTTGACTTTGAGATGAAGCAAATGCTCATTTCTCATAATTGTAGGTAGTAAGTATGTTTTCTACTTGGATATGACGAGATGTCTCTAATCTTAAAATTAACCAACACACATTACTGATGTAAGATGTGATGTTTCTGACATTTGGCCTTCATGTTCTGTCCAACCTTTGTAATACCCTATTGAATTACTTTCCAAGAAGAACAATGGTAATAGACAGATCCTCATTAGTGTCTAGTTAAGTTTGACCTTTATCACCTTCAGAATTGGATACAAAATCTATGCTTTTGGCCTTTTTCTCATCTTTGTCACCAATGGAAAATTCAAATGTTTGAAGTGACCCAATGAGTTCATCAACTCTTATGTTGTTGAAGTCTTGAGCATCTTTAATAGTTGTTATCTTCAAGTAAAATTTCCTAGGCAGGGACCTAAGAATCTTTTTGACCAGCTTTGCTTCTGACATCTTCTCTCCTAATGCTTGGATGCACTGGCAATTTCAAGAATCTTCATCTGATATTCCTGAATTGTCTCCTTATTTTTCTTGAGCTTCGTTCAGGTAGAATTGTTAACCAAAATGATTCAAAAAAGATACTAATTTATAGTCCTTCTTCTTCGGATTCTGATACTTCTTTTGGTTTCCATTTTCATCAAGAATTGAGCATTTAATTTCAAAACTTGTTTTCAAATTTTTTCTCTGGTTTTTTCCAATTCGAGTATGATGTGTTTTATACAAATATTGCACATGGGTAGGGTTAGGATCGTCTGGAAGAGACGAATCCAATATACCATTATGAGCTTCTAACTTTACCTTCAACTAATTAGAGCGCAACAATTGTTTTATTTTGGTTGGCCCAGTTTTAATTAAACTTGTGTGTTTCTCAGTAGTGTCCATATCATGCACAGCGCGTTAGGTCCTTTGGATCTGCTTACTAACGCGTTTTCATATTGATCCAATGGTCCACATATTTTGTTTTTATTTTATAATTTTTTTTTTATTTGAGATCCGGTGTGAAATTCAAAAAGGACCATATCATGCAAAGCGTGTCAGATCCCTTGGATCTGCTTACTGACAAGTTTTGACAATGATCTAGTGGTCTACATTATTTAAGCTTTATTTTTATTTTCTGATATTTATATCTAATTGTTTTAAACTTCAAAAATTCATTAAAAAAAATTCATTTCTGACTTGAAAATTATGAAAAAATTTAAAAAAATATTTTCAAATATGATCTTTCTGGTTCTTATTTTTTCATAAATTTATTTTATGATTTGGTTTTTTTAATGATTTTTCTCTTTATTGACTTGCGTTAATTGTTTAAAAATACTTTTAGACATTTTAAAATTCTGAAGATTTTATGGAAGGATCCAATGATATTTTGACAAATATTGGAGACCTTGTTTTTTTTATTTATTTATGTTTTTACTGTTTTTTCTGATTTTTTGTTTACTCTACCTATTTCTCTAATTCTTAAAAATAGTTTCAGACATTAAAAAATTCTAAAAACATTTGTCAACACTTGTTGACTTATGTTTGACTTCTGATATTTTTTTGGGATTTTTATTTGGTGTTTTAATACATTTCGTGTATTTTACCAATTATTTCCTTTTTTATAAATCATTTAAATATATATATATATATATATATATATATATATATATATATATATATATATATATATATATATATATATATATATATATATATATATATATATATATATATATATATATATATATATATATATATATATATATATATATATATATATATATATATATATATATATATATATAATTTTTTTGATTGGTTCTGATTTGGAGATACTTGAATATTATTTTGGGACAAGTTCCTTAACCTCATTGGATGTTGGACGTTGATAGGTTGAAAAACCAAATCCACCAAAATGGATGAATGATGTTGATGATATTTGAAACCCTAATTTCATATGAGGCATTTATTACATTGTGACTTCCCTTCTCCCCTTTCATCTGAAACCCTTTTTCTCACTTGAGCATTTACTATCTGGCATTTTTCTCTTTTCTCACTTGAGCTTTATTTTCTTTTATAAATACAATTAATAATCAATCATATTGAACTTGAAAGTTTGAAAGCTGTTTGGACTATTTGGTTACTTTCCTTGATACTTTGGATTTGAGGATTTCTGAGATTTAGTATTAGAAGCCCTGAGACCTTGAATCTATGTGATCTTTAGGTTGATATTATTGTGAAAATCTTCTGAAGTCCTTGGGGTTTACTCCAAGGTATTGGTTTGAATTTTTTTTATGCAGGTTATTCTGATTTTCATGCTTTGTCTGCAATTGGTAATTACTCTATCTACAGATGTTACTCTGGCCAATTTTTGTCAGTGAAGACTTTGCTTGGTTCTTAATTCATCTGAAGTTTGGTATTCATCAGAGGTTTAGTATTTTTGCTTGCTAGGTTTTAATTCAAAGGTTGTGAATTCTACATTGACTTCTTATGTCAAGTGTTGGCTTCTTGTTGGTTAAATCATTATTTTCCTTAGTTTTTACTTTGTTTACTTAGGATAGTCCCTTCATCTCCTCCTATCTTCTTTATTTTCAAAAATCTTCTCCCTCTTTTTTTCAAAACTCTTCTTATTTTTCAAACTTGAACCGCTTTCATAATAAACCTGGACTTAGGTCCATGCATTTTCAAACTATTTTTCTTAATCAAGCCCTTAACCAATTTAATCATACTTTGAAATCTTTTTCAAGACTAAAAGTCATTAACCTCACTCAGACCATTTTTGCCACTTTGGCTTTTCATTTTAAACCGTTTTCTCAAAAGATTAGACTCTTGTTGATCTTGTAGTGATGTGAGATTTTATACTTCTACAATATATAGTGAAGTGAGCCATTTTCCACTTGGGTGTTGAGTGATACCTTGTTGATTTTAAATCCAAGCTATGTCATCCACTATGAGATGATGCAAATGCTCTTTACTCATAATTGTGGGTAGTAAGTATGTTTTCCACTCGGATATGACGAGATACCTCTTCTCTTAATATTAACCAACACAGATAACTTTCAAAATGTTTAAGGTGAATTACAAGCACCCTAATCCTCCATTGCACGAAGGGGGTATATAGGCATAAAAGGTTCGCAACCGCGGTGGGTGAAAAAATTGTAAAAAAATACTTCTTTTCTCATATCTACCATCTATTTTTGTATACACCTTTTATAGAAAAAATACACAGATTTTCAAAGAGCTTCCTGTAGATTACTGTAGATGTTTAGGGTGCTAATACCTTCCCTTAGAATAACAAACCCTCGTACCTAGATTCTTTCCCTCTTATTTTTTGGGTTTATTCGCTCTTTTCCCATTTCCTTTGGAAACAATCAAGCACGGTGGCTATTTTTATTTGATATGTACAGTCAATCCAATGGCTTAGCCTCAAAATTTCTACCGCTACAACTACCATGCAAGGACGAACGTGTTGCATGATCTTGTCCCCCACATTGAATGAAGCTGCCATATTTATGGAATTTCCAGAAATACCCTCCAACGGATATATTATTTTATTGGCTATATATATTCTAGAAGACTAAAGGAAAGGTTATTAATTCACACGTTCTCGCACAAGACTGTTCATAAGCATTCTGTGATACGGTGGGAGAACTGACTATGGTTTTGCGTTTGTTTTCGCAAATGTTTCGGTTGAGCAAGAGTCGCCACCGACTTTTTATTTTATCCTAAAGGAAAGGTTAAAAAAGCACAGCAAAAACCTTTTGAGATTTTTCGTGGGTTCGGGGAGTAGATTATAGAAAGGGAAGGTATTAGCACCCTTTCTATCCATGGTTATCCATGGGCTCTTAGGTATTTTTCTTTGATCAACTTGCCTTGGTTTTCAATTGTTTGAAATGGTGCTCGGTGTGTGGTTTTGAAAATGTTTTGAAAAGATGCCTTGTATAGGCTACCCTTGTAACAATTCTTTACTCGAATGTTTTACAAAAGGTGTTTGGTCTTTTGAAAAGATGTTTCAAGGTTTTTTAAAAGTTTGTTTTGAAAGTGTTTGTGAAGTGTGGTTTGAAAATAGGCAAGTGTTTTCTTTTACAAATTGACAAGTACCTAAGAGTTATCTACCCTAAAGTTCTCAAAGATTTTTGTTATGTTTTAAACCTTTTGACAATTTTGTTCCACCATTGCATTTGGTGGACAATCTTGTATTAGGAGGTGAAAGGGACGGGCGCGGGTCATCGTTTTAGACCATAATTGCAATAGTGCTAAGTGTCTTTGGGCAATTTCTCTTTGAAAGGGACTTGATCATTTTAGGTAACTTTTCGAAAGCGTCATCGAGGGACTTATGATCATTTGATTGTTTGTTTTTACCCAAAGAAACCTAACATGCAATATGGCCCAATTATTTGAAGGCAACAAAGTGGAATACCCTAGGGGTGCAAGTGAGATATGTGTTGTCCATATTTCATGCTCATTTATCTTGAAATTAGGTCAAGCTATTTTGTTCTTTTTATTTGCATACAACCCTAATTCTAGCATGGTATATTTAGGAAGCGTTTAAAGTGCGAAAAGTAAAATTCCTACACTATTACAACACAATGGGAAGGGGGTACAAATGTTCAAATGGGGAGATATTTAGACAAAGAAATTAAACCTAGCTATTACATCATTTTTGGAATATTTACAAATAATTGATTGCATAAATTAAATGGAAAATAATAAAGATGCAAAAATGCAAAAAGGTTTTTATGTATATGAAAAGAAAAGGTATTATTTATGTATTCAAATAAACAAAATAAAAAGGTATTATTTTTGGAGTATTTTCATATTTAGGGCAAAACCCTAGTTTATTAAATAAAATGTAGTATTTATTCAATATATATATATATAATATTTATTATTTATATACAAAAATAAAATGAAAATGAAGTATATTTATAAAAATACATTTTTTAGTGTTAAATATAAAAATATGTATATTTTTGGTATTTTTATTTTAAGTGTACTAATGTATATGTATTTATTTCTATTATTTACAAATATATATATTAAATATGCACAAAATAAAAAAACATTTAATTTTTATAAAAAAAGTATATTTCATATAAAGTATTTTAAAAAGATAAAAATAAAATAAAAATGGAAAAATACAAAGTGTTTATATTATTTTTCCTATTTATTCTAAATAATGTAATATGTATTTATTTACATACAAATATCAATGTAATCAAATAAATGCCTAAAAATATAAAAATGGTGCAAAAAATATTTTTTAGGTTTTTAATATTATTAACAAAAATAAATAAGTTAGAATGAAAAAGGAAAAGTCAAAAAATCAATGAAATAAAGCAAATGGGCTCAGGGGGTGCAGAAGAAATAATATGGTGTGAAAAGAAATTGCACAGAAGGCCCAGCCCATGAACCTTCTTCTTCAACCTTCAGACAAAAAACAAGTCAAAACGCGCGCCTGTATTTCACATTCAAACACCTGGATTCTTTGATTTTTTGCACAAACTTCCAACATAAGAAATGTTAAGCATTGAATCAAGATTCCAAATATATAAAAAACTCATCCTAACTCTCAGAAATGAGAGAGAATTTTGACATTCCCAAATCCTGACCTAAGTTTTCTGCCATGTTCAGACTCAAAATTCTTGCAGCACATATAACATAAATGAAATCTAACTACATGGGTATGTTCAGGGCTATGAATGTGACATATTATCTTCACAAACCTAAAGCTAACAATGCCTAATAAGAGAGATACGAATCCATGAACTTACCTGTTCAGTTAAAGTTCTATCTGGCAATGGAGAAACTTTCAGTGTAAAGTGATGATTGGTATAGCTTCCTTGATGTCCAGGGATGCTATTCCAAGCTTTACTTTGTCTTGAAACCTTTTGAATCGTGCTAGAGCTCTTCACCTGCAAATCAGAAAAGTGAAAATGGTGGAACTGGTTAGAGGAATTACAGGTCGTGTTTTAGGTTTTGGTTAGCTTGCATTGATGTCTAGGGAATGTGTTTGATGAGCTTTGGTCAAGAAAACATGCAAGGAATGAGAAATGGTGTTCAAACTGCAGGCCTTGCCCTGTTTTTGCAGTTTGAGAGTGATTCTGGCAATGGGGAGGTGTTGATGGTCTTAGGGTCGTGCTTCAGCTTGGTTAGGATGATTAGAAAGTGTACAAAACAAATGCTTAAGTGTTCTAATGCTGAGAGGAAAGTTGTTGTATGTTATGATACTTTTCTTCACACTTAAGCAAGCAAAGCCAACTTGACGTTTTAGGCAAGTAGGGGACCCTTAAACATGTTGCTAACCTTGTCTTGATCAGAGTGTTTTGCTCATAATCTTGTGCCAATTAGATTTCATCTGTACTTGTTGGATTTTCAATTGGACATAAAGCTTGCTTTTGCAAAAATGGCCATTTTGCTTTTTCCATAAATGGATTAAACTTGTATGTAATGCTTGAACTCAAAGAACAACACTTTAACACAATGAATATGCATTAAATTATTGAGTGTTGGATGGTTTAAGGACCTGTAATGTAGCACAAACTAATGCTGACTTGAAAAATGGCCTAAGTTATGAACATGTACATGATCAATTCAAAAGTGAGTTTTTGCCATATTGTGAAATTTGATTCTCCCAAGTTATGAGGTTGTTTGATGAGTTCTTGGACATTTTGGAAAGCTTGTAATGTGTACTACAATCCATCTTTGAAATTCAAATTGAAATTCCAAGTGGAAGTGTATGGAAAATGGCCTTGAAGTTGGGTAGAAAACCTTGCCAAAATAGGTTAAAATTTCACTAAGTTAAGAATGGTTTAGTGCCCTTATTCCAAAAATTGTAACTTGAGATACAAGCCTCATTTGGGAAAACTTTGTGAATCAAAGTTGTAGATTATGCAACAAGCTACAACTTTCATGTTTTGACTTTTGTTTGAATCCAAATGAATCTTGGTGAGAAAATGGGGCAAAGTTGGGAAAAATTAGGGTTTTTCATAACTTAAAAAAATTCTAAGTTATGAAAAATTCCCATTTCAAACCCTAATTTGCAATTTTTGGTTCCTTGGTGAACAAGTTTCATGATTTGGCATGTTTTGATGAAAAATGAATCTTGACTCTTGATTTTGACCAAAAAGTCAAAGTTTGACTTTTCAGTATACAGTCAAAATTGATCAACTGACTGGGAAATTCAACTGTCAATCTTGTGTACTTGGGATCTTTTGAACTTGTTGAGCATGTCAAGATAATTCCATGGGGTCCTTGAGTCCATATGTGAGCTTGGTTTGCCATTGGTTGGGTCAAACAGTCAAAAATTGCCTTTGTGCAGTCAAAACCCTAAAAATGACCATTTTGCCCTTTTGGTGATCTGATCAAATTTCTTGTGGAATTATGATCCAAACTTGATCAAATGGTTCATATGAGTTCATAATGTTGATGTGGGTCAATTTTCATGAGGTTTGACTGTCAATTGGCCACAGTTGACCTTTTCCCCAATACAGCTGATTTCTAGGTCAACTGTCCAATTGACTGGGCAAAACTTGAAATCAAGACTTGAAACTTGATTTGGATAAACTTGGGAGTCCAATATGAAGCATGAAAGTTATCTTAGGCATTTTAGGTCAAAATCTCTTTGTGCAAACACAAACCCTAATTTGGGTCAACAGTGCAAGGAGAAGTCTTGAGCAGATGAAACCCTAACTGGATCTTGATCTTCAAGGGCTTTGTGATGAGAAATCAATGAGAAATGGGAGGGCAAATTTTGGGGTACAACAGTTGCCCCTGTTCAATCTCCTTGAATCCGAAGAGTTAGATTGGCAAGTTTGCCTTTCGTGACTCGAGGGTAAAAGGAGATTGGACACTAGAGTGCCCTTAAATTTGCACTCGTCAAAGCAATGGATGCGGGAATGGGCTTAGAGATGCCATTTGGAGATGGGCTTAGAGATGCCATCTAGAGGGATGACAAAATCTTGTCGGGGATGGGCTTAAAGATGCCATCTGGAATGAGTATCAGGAAGGTGTCCAAGCTTTGGACCATCTCTGAACTGGGGGCCTGAATAAGCAATAGATTGACATCCGTTGTTGGGAGGAATCCGTAAGCTGTTTTCAAAAGTTGCATCCGAACAAGCTGATAGATTAACATCCGTTGTTGGGAAGAATCCATAAGCTGTTTTCAGAAGTCTTGAGAAGTAACTGAACAAGCGATAGGTTAACATCCTTTACTTGGAGAACTCGTAAACTGTTTTCAGAAGTCTTGAAGTTGAATAAGCAATAGAGCAGCATCCGTTGTTGGGAAGCGTCCGTAAACTGTTTTCAAAAGTTGCATCTGAACAAGTAATAGATTATCATCCGTTGTTGGGAAGAATCCGTAAACTGTTTTCAGAAGTCTTGAGAAGAAACTGAACAAGCGATAGGTTAACATCCGTTACTTGGAGAACCCGTGAACTGTTTTCAGAAATCTTGGAGTTGAATAAGCAATAGAGCAGCATCCGTTGTTGGGAAGCGTCCGTAAACTGTTTTCAAAAGTTGCGTCTGAACAAGTAATAGATTATCATCCGTTGTTGGGAAGAATCCGTAAACTGTTTTCAGAAGTCTTGAGAAGAAACTGAACAAGAGATAGGTTAACATCCGTTACTTGGAGAACCCGTAAACTGCTTTCAGAAATCTTGAATTTGGAGGAAGAACCGGTGTAGGGTTCCCTGACGATGAGCTCGTGTAAAACTGCATCTGGATAAATCTGGAATAAGCATTAGAATGTTGCCGTGTCTGGGTCACACCCGAACTATTCCTGGAAGATAATGATTTTTGTCTGCCGACTGGTCTCATCTGAAAAGATAAAGAGTTAGTTATATGCAATGTCATGATGCATGATACAATGTATGTTATATGATATGAATGTAAATGGATGCGCATGTAAGATGGAGAGCTGTCTTGCAAAGGATAGATGAATCCAAGATGGCTAAAGATAAGAGTATCTTGACTGTTGCCGGGAAGAATAATTCCTGGTCACTGCTGGAGGATAAGGAGCTTGGTTTGTATACCAATCTTTTGGGGAATTCCTGATGACTTCTACTGGGGAGTTCCAATCTAGTAGACTCATGCTGGGGAGGTAAGACTGAGAATCTTCAGTTTGGTGGGAAGTATCTCTGGCGACTTCACTGGGGAACCCAAGATTTTCCTTCCTAAAACTCTGTGGGGAGAAGGCTCACTAGTCTGGCTCCACTGGGGATTGATAATTTTGAAGCTTTAGCTCAGCTGGGGATACTGAAAATTTGAACTCCGAGGGGAATTGAGCTCTGGAGGATTCTCTGCCTAGGGGATTGTAAAGATAAGTTACTGCTGGGGAATTTTGATGAACTCCGCTGGGGATAGGAAGAATTTTGGCGAGTGCGATCTTCTGTGGTTGTTAGCTGAGGATAACCCAGTTATAAGCCCTTGTGAGGAATAACTTTGAATAAAACTCGGGAGAGACGTCCGTACTCTGCAGGGGATAAGCCTCAAGAATCTGCTAGAGATAAGCCTCAATGTTTGCTAGGGATGTAGATTCCAAATCTCCTGGGGGTTTCCTTTGAAAGGGTATCAAGATACCCAACTGCACCTTTGACCTATCAGTAATCCTCTTTCTTGATTCATAAGGAAATGATTATGTTCAAATGCATATGCCTATTTAACAAAACATTGGACGTTTCTCAAAGTAAACAATTAGTGCAAAAGAACGGAAAAGACACAAATTTCTGGGAAAAGTATTTGTATTGACTTTTTATGAGTATATTTGTACAAAGGAGACCATCATCCTAGTAAGAGGATTCTGTCGTAAACATTGAAAGATTTATACAAAATAAAGGATGGTTATGTGAAATAATTCCATGGGATTCCATTCTGCTATAGCTTTCCCAACTCTGGATATCTGTCCATTCAATGCTCCGTTTGCCGATGACTGGATTGATCAGAAGCCTGGAACTGGTTGATGAAGAGATTGTCTTTTGAAGTGATCCGACGAGACATAGTCATACGCTTTAATTCCCTAACTTTTTCCTGAATCACCCTTTCGGGTTTTCGATCCACCGGGAAACCCCTTTTTTCCCAAGCTGCCCTTTCGGGTTTTCAACTTGCCGGGTGTACATATTTTTTTTGTTTTTATCCCTAATTTTTGCCTGAACCGCCCTTTCGGGTTTTCGGTTCACCGGGATGCCCATTTTTGCCCAAGCCGCCCTTTCGGGTTTTCGACTTGTCGGGTTATTTTATGCGTAGTATCTTTTGACTATGTCTGCGTTCGCAGGGTGCGGCAAATCGTCGCTGTCCATGGTGGTTAGAATCATTGCACCACCAGAAAATATGCTCTTGATCACAAATGGTCCTTCATATGTAGGAGTCCATTTGCCCCTGGGATCACTTTGCGGCAAGATAATCCGCTTGATTACGAGATCTCCGACTCGATACACTTGACATCTGACTTTCTTATTGAAGGCCTTGATCATCCGCTTTTGATACGTCTGACCATGGCATATAGCAGCAAGTCGCTTTTCGTCGATCAGATTGAGTTGATCAAGTCGGGTCTGCATCCAATCATCCTCATTCAAACCTGCATCCTTCATAATCCTTAGAGAAGGAATCTGAACTTCCATAGGCAAAACAGCTTCCATGCCATAAACCAAAGAAAATGGGGTTGCCCCAGTTCAAGTACGTGTCGTCGTACGGTATCCATGCAGAGCAAACGGTAACATCTCATGCCAGTCTTTGTAAGTGACTGTCATTTTCTGAATGATCTTCTTAATGTTTTTGTTCGCAGCTTCAACAACACTGTTCATCTTCGGCCGGTAGGGAGATGAATTGTGATGATAAATCTTGAACTGTTCGCACAAGGCGGTGATCATTGTGTTATTCAGATTTGTACCGTTGTCTGTGATGATCCTGTCTGGAACACCATACCGACATATGAGATTTTTCTTGATAAAGCGGGCAACCACATTTTTAGTAACAGAGGCGAAGGAAGCTGCTTCGACCCATTTGGTGAAATAGTCAATGGCAACCAGGATAAAGCGATGTCCGTTGGAAGCCGTGGGCTTGATCTCTCCAATCATATCAATGCCCCACATTGCAAAGGGCCACGGAGCAGTCAGAACGTTGAGAGGAACCGGAGGGATATGAACTTTATCAGCGTAAACTTAACATTTGTGGCAATTACGGGAATGTTGATGGCAGTCAGCTTCCATGGTAGACCAGTAATAGCCTGCCCTTAGGATCTTCTTAGCCATTGTATGCCCGCTCAAGTGAGTGCCAAATGTGTCGCTGTGTATATCGGTCATAATCAACTCTGCTTCAGCTTTGTCTACGCATCGGAGTAATACACAATCATGGCTTCAGTTGTAAAGGATGTCGTTGCTCAGGAAGAACTTGGGAGCAAATTTCCTTAAGAACTTCTTGTCATTTACGGAAGCTCCTTCGGGATAATCTCTGGTCTCGAGATACCTCTTGATTTCATGGAACCAAGGTTGTTCCACTACTTCTTCGGTATTAATCTCGTGACAATGCGCAGGTTCATCCATTCGCTTGATGGTGATTTGGGGAGCCTCGTTATCCCAGTTGAGTTTAAACATGGAGGACATTGTGGCTAGAGCATCTGCTAGCTGATTCTCTTCTCGCGGGAAATGCTCGAAGGTAATTTGCTCGAAATGAGGCAACAACGTCATGACATGTTCTTTGTATGGGATAAGATTAGGATGCTTGGTATCCCACTCTCCTTTGATCTGACTGATAACCAAAGCCGAGTCCCCAAATACGATCAAAGATTTTATCCCCAAGTCTATAGCAGCCTTGAGACCAAAGATGCAAACTTCATACTCAACCATGTTGTTTGTGCAGCTGAAGCAAAGTCGGGCCGTGAAAGGTGTGTGACAACCTTCCGGAGAAATGAGTACTGTGCCGATACCATTTCCAAGTGCATTTGAAGCACCATCAAAGTACAGGGTCCATCGGGATCCCTTTTCGGGTCCGTCATACGGTCCGTTACCTTCAATGTTGTCCAAATTCATGATGTCCTCGTTTGGGAAATCAAATCTCATGGGTTGATAATCTTCGATAGCTGGATGAGCCAGATGGTAAGCTAGTACACTCCCTTTTATAGCTTTTTGGGTGGTGTACTGGATGTCATACTCAGTTAAGATCATTTGCCATCTAGCTATCCTTCCAGATAAAGCGGGCTTTTCGAAAATATACTTGATAGGGTCCATTTTGGAAATCAACAAGGTAGTATGAGTCAACATATACTGTCTTAGTCGGCGAGCAGCCCATACCAAAGCGCAGCAAGTCTTCTCGAGCAGTGAGTAGCGAGTCTCACAGTCGGTAAACTTTTTGCTAAGGTAATAAATAGCATGCTCTTTTCGACCAGACTCATCATGCTGGCCCAAAACACACCCCATTGAGTTATCCAAGACGGTCAAATACATGATCAATGGTCTTCCTTCGACGGGTGGAATCAGAATAGGAGGTTCTAGCAAATACTCCTTGATTCTATCAAAAGCAGCTTGACAATCGTCGTTCCACTCGACTACCTGATCTTTTTTCAAGAGTTTGAAAATTGGCTCACAGGTAGAAGTCAGATGCGAGATGAATCTGGCAATATAGTTTAAACGCCCCAAGAAACCTCTAACCTCCTTTTCAGTACGGGGAGCAGGCATCTCTTGTATTGCTTTTACTTTTGCCGGATCGACTTCAATGCCTTTGTTGCTTACAATGAATCCCAGGAGTTTACCAGACCTAACTCCAAAAGTGCATTTATTTGGATTCAGCCTGAGCTTGTATTCTTTCAACCTGGCAAACAGCTTTTCTAGATGTTCAAGGTGCTCTTCCTCTGTTTGTGACCGAGCTATCATATCGTCTACGTAAACTTCAATCTCATGATGTATCATATCATGAAATAAAGCTACCATGGCGCGTTGATAAGTTGCCCCTGCGTTCTTCAGCCCGAACGGCATCACCTTGTAACAGAAAGTGCCCCATTGTGTGACAAAAGTAGTTTTCTCCATGTCCTCGGGGGCCATTTTGATTTGATTGTAGCCCGAGAATCCATCCATGAAGGAAAACACTTTGTGCTGAGCTGTGTTGTCGATTAAAATGTCAATATGTGGGAGTGGAAAGTCATCTCTGGGGCTGGCCCTATTCAAATCCCGGTAGTCCACACACATCCTGACTTTGCCATCTTTCTTAGGTACTGGCACGATGTTAGCGGCCCATTGAGGATAGGACGTAACAGCCAGAAAGCCAGCGTCAAATTGCTTCATTACTTCTGCTTTGATTTTTTCAGACATGTCAGGCCTCATTCGGCAAACTTTTTGCTTGATCGGTGGACAATCCTCTCTTGTGGGGAGACGGTGAACCACGATGTCTGTGTCTAAACCCGACATGTCTTCATAAGACCAAGCGAAGAGTTCAACATACTCATTCAACAACTGTATCAGGCGTTCCTTGACACTCAGTTCCAGATTGGCACCCATTTGCACCTCTTTCCGGTCTTCCTCGGTTCCCAAGTTGACAATTTCTAATGACTCTTCATGAGGTAAGATGGCCCTTTCCTCTTGCTGTAGAAGTCTGGCTAGTTCCCCGGGTACTTCACAACCTTCGTCATCTTCATACTCGGCTAGATTGACCAGATCTTCAGAGTTATTGAAAGAGATAGCAGAATCGTCACCCATGGAATCCGGAGTGGATGGGTACCTGCATTGGTGAGTGTGGGTGTGTGTAAGGGATAGCCATCCTTAAACAAAAAATGCAAAAGGAAAGAAAATGAACACAAGCAGTTTATCAAATGAAAAACGTCCAATGAATCATTAAACATGGCATATGGATATGAAAAATAATCAAAACCCTTACAAATGGACCTACATGCCCCGGGCAAGGCATGAGGTGAAGAGATATTGTACGGATTGTTTGAAAATATTACAGACCAAATAGGAAATGTTTAACAGATAAATTACTGATGAATAAAAGTGATGGGGACAAAGTCTTTTGCCTCCCAGTTGCTCAACCCCCCTTTGACAGTTGGATAGATCCACTCTTCGATGTTGCTCTCCTCGTCTTCATCCTCCAAAGCGTTGATTCCGTAGGGAGAAATTTTGACTGGCGCTCTTTCAATCTTCGAACGGCGCATAGATTTCTGGCCAGCGGCTGTGAACCCTAGTCCAAATTTGTCGGTCTTATGCGGAATGTCAGGTAACTGCCCCCATGCTGAATTTTTCCCTTCCTTTATTGCGGCCCTTGCGTCCTCCAGAGATGCCATCCTAGCCATCTTCCTCGGTGTCTCAGCTGCCAACTTTGCTACGACTATTTCAGGAAGGACCTCTTCGAAATGTTGAAAAGACGTCTCAATGAACTCTCGTTCAACCTCCACATACCGGAAAGAATTTAAGTGGCTAATCATGTACTCTTCTTCGCCATGGACAGTAATGATCTTTCCCTTGACAGGATACTTCAACATCTGATGCAAGGAGGAGGTGACTGCCCCAGCATGGTGTATCCAAGGTCTACCCAACAAGCAAGAGTATGATGGACGGATGTCCATCACATAGAAAGTGGATTTAAACACCTCAGTGCCTATCTTGATGGGAATTTCAACCTCTCCATGGACCATTCTCTTCGAACCATCGAAAGCTCTGACAACAATATCACTCGGCTTCAATTCCAATCCTTCACAATCTAGTCGGTCCAAGGCCTTCTTAGGCAGTACATTCAGCGACGAACCAGTGTCGACCAAGACGTGTGCGAGAGTGGTTCCTCGGCACTCGACTGAAATGTGCAAAGCATCATTATGGTTTCTACCTTTAGGAGTTAGGTCGGCATCAGAAAAACCTAATCCATTGTCCGCAGTAAGGCTAGCCACGCAATTTTGAAATTGATTCGCAGAGGTCTCCTGGGGCACATGGGCTGCCTTCAGGAATTTTATCAGGGCTTTAGCGTGCGCTTCCGAGCAAAGTAGTAGTGCCAGCATGGAAATCTTTGAGGGGGTTTGCCCCAGCTGTTCTACCACATCGTAATCACTTCTTTTGATTATCCTCAAAATCTCATCCATTTCCTTCTTGGAGGTTTCCGGGATAACCAAGGGTTGAGCCCTCGTCCTGACGAGCTCATCTTGGATTCCCTTACCTTTGTCAGCAGCGGTAGGAGAGACAGTACTAGGAACAACAACGTCTTCAATCAAAGGAGTTCTAGCAGAAAGTTTTATTGGTGCAGGGATGACCTTATCAGCTGACGAGGGTCCAAAGATTGCTCTTGGAGGGGCAATCTCTGGAGAAAATATTCTCCCGCTCCTGGTGATTTTGCTCGTGCCCGCAATGTTACCAATGCTGGCTTCGTCATCATCCGAACTTTCTTCAGTTATTTCGATTTGCTTGATACCATGGTAGTATACGTCGCCGCCATAGTTCCAAGGTATCGATTTCTCAGAAACATAGGGAACAGGCCCTGGCATTGTTATCTTCAAAGGAACAGATTTCGTAGCTGGTGTAATCTTAACAGGCTTTTTGACGGCCTTGGAACGATTGGCGTGAATGGTTATGATTGAGACATCTTCAGTATGAACTGGAACAGCGGAAACTTTTTCAAACAAAATTTGTCGACTATCCATAAGGCCTTGGATGCCTTTCTTCAGTAACGGACAATCAAACGGCAGAGAGTAACAACAATAGCAGTCTTCCTTCCATCCCGGGAAGATCCCGACCCTCAACAGGTTCAACTAAATGGTTAGCAGTGGAGTAGTCAGATCACTGACATCAGCAACATACAAATCTTCTTCAATGGCATTGACATTTCGGCCATGCTTCGGCATGGGTGCAGATATCACATTGGGCTTCTCCGGAGCGTCAAACTCCACCTCCTTCGCCTCTATCAGGTCTTGGATTTTATGCTTGAGTGCCCAACAATCATTGGTGTCGTGCCCAACACTGTCTGAATGGTAGGCGCATTTAGCATTAGCATGATAATGCGGAGAGGACGTATTCACATTCTTTGGTTCCTCCTTGATGGTGGAGAGATTCAACTTCAACAGATGGGGGAGCACTTGCGTTGGGGTCATATTAATACGCGTGAACTGCCGTTGTGGCCGTTCCACCCGTTGTTGATTTGGTCTGGACTGGTTATAACGAGGCTGCTCACTTGGAGCATTTTGAATCATTACGCCCCCCACAGTTGGCCGGCGCTCAGTCTTCCCTGCTCTTCTCTGAGAATATACCACAGCCGTCTCCTTCTTAAAAGGCTTCTTCTCAACATTTGCAGCAACACCCTTCTGAATCTTTCCTGACTTGATGCCAGCTTCTATTCTTTCGCCTGTTAAGATCAAATCGGTAAACCCCGCGGAAGAGTTACCAATTAGATGATTGAAAAATGGCCCAGATAGGGTCCCTAGAAACATATCAACGAGTTCACGGTCGGTTAAAGGAGGCTGCACCCTGCCAGCCAAATCTCTCCATTTTTGTGCATATTCTTTGAATCCCTCGCCCGTTCCTAATGACATACCCTGAAGTTGGGTACGAGTAGGATCAAGGTCAGAATTATACTGGTATTGTTTGTAGAAAGCGGTGGCCAAATCTTCCCAATTTCGGACGCTGGTTCCCTCTAGCTGATAAAACCATTCCAACTGAGCTCTAGAAAGGCTGTCTTGAAAGAAATGAATCCAAAGGTTTTTATCTTCCGTATAGGGTTGAATCTTTCTCACGTAGGACCTGAGATGTATTTTGGGGCAGGACAGCCCATCATACCTCACAAACACTGGCACTTTGAATTTTGGGGGAATCACAATCCCGGCGACCAAACCCAAGTCTTCAAAATCCAAACCCGGTACTCTTTGTAATTCCATGGCGGCCAATCTGTCTTCTAGCCCCTTTTATTTGTCATCAGCTGGAGGATATTGCTGGTCAGAATAATCTTCATCCTCTTCGACCTCTTCTTCTTCCGCATCGGACTCGGAAGGTACCGCAGCTCCACCTCCTTTGCTGGTTCCTTCATCAGAGATAGGAGGAAATTCAAGCACTCTCCGAGCTTCTCCATCAAATCTTCTCCCCAAAGTAGCCACCCCGAGTCTCTTTTTCTTCTTCTTCACTGGGTCTTTGTTCCCCAATTGAGTTTTGATATCCTCTTGACCCTTAGCCAAGGTCATCAGGAGTTGCTGGAACTGTGCATTCTGAGCTTGTAGGTCTTTGACTGTTTGCTCGAGATCCATCCTACTGAAATAAACAGCAGACAGATAAGGAAACCTGGAGTGAGACCTGCTTATGCACATGATGAATGGTATGCTTATGTATGCAATGCATTCAAGGATTTAGGACATTCAAAATTGTTTCAGACAAAGAAGAACGCACGTCATATTAATAAGAAGAAATTTGTTAGTACATAAATGCCCCATGGGCCAAATATTACAAAATAACTTCTCAAGGCAAAAAGACATTGCGCATCCTCTTCGGTGCGATGTAGGTGTTGAGGGCCTCTTGCTCATGGAGTCGGCGGGTAAGCTCTAGAACCTTCTTCTCACTGGCGTAGAAGCTAGCTTCAAAAGTATTTCGTTCCTCCTTGAGCTGAATCCAACTTTTCTGCATTTCCTCCCACGATGTAGGCATATCAGGATGTAGGATGGTGTAGGGAACCTCTCCTTTATTGACGGGCTCTTTAATCACAGGGAGTACATGAGGATAAGGCATCATTAGACTTTGGGCTCGGGCTCGTACCCACTTGAGATAAGGCTCAAGAGGGATGGAGTTCTTGTGTCCCAGAGTCTTGCTATCAACCTTGTTGGGTCTTCCCCAAGCTCTGATGAATCTTTGGCGAAGTCCTTGCGCATTGTTGTCGAAGTCAAAAACTAGGTCAGGAATCAACATATCATGAGGACCATCCCTCCGTGCATATCCAAATTTCCTCAAAGCTAGGCAAGGGTTGTAGGTGATACCTCCTCTGATTCCAAGTAAAGGAACATTAGGAAATTCTCCGCAACGATCGACGATGATGACATTTTCTCTGGACCGAGAACACCAATGTACATCAGAGTGAGTAAGAGTCATCAACCGTTGGGACCACCTTGAGCCTTGGTCATTCTTCAAGACAGATTGTGGAAGGTGCGAAATAAACCACCTTGCAAGGAGAGGAGTACATCACATGAGAACACCCCTCTTTCTCATTGTTCGTTTGTAAAATGAGTGAAGGATGTCCCCAAGCAATGTTGGTATTGGATTTCTAGACAAGAAGATTTTGACGGCGTTGACATCTACCAATTGGTCAGGATTTTGGAACAAGACCAACCCATAGATAAGGAGTGCCACAATCTCTTCAAAGGCTTGTAGGTCCAATGAGTTCCAACATTCTTGTGCCTTCTCAAACAAGAATTTTGCTAAGAATCCTTTGACACCGCTTCTGGTTTCCAAATGCCCCTTGATGTCGGATGGTTGTAGATGTAATGCTCGAGCAACATCTTCCGGCTTTGGTTCCTTTTCCGTACCGTTGAAGGGTAGTTGATTAAGGATAGGTATTCTTAGGAGTTGAGAGAACTCCTCCAAAGTGGGTACCAACTGGTAATCAGGGAAAGTGAAACAGTGGTGAAGAGGGTCAAAGAACTGGAATAGCAATTTCATCATGTCTTCTTCAATGTTGGTGTTGACTAAACTGAGCAGTCTACCATGTCTTTCACTGAAGGATGAGTTTTCCGGAATTCTTGAGGTGAGCTCCTTGAGTTGAGGAGAGATTCTCACAAGGTTGACTTGAATGGTGTTTCTGCGAGGAATTTCCATGACCTACAAAACAGGAACAAAGATGAAGATCCAAACCCTTGAAATGGTTAGTGAATGCATATGATGTTTTATGATGTTTATGATGTATGCACAAAACATATGTACAAGCAAATCACACCAAACCCTAATTTCAGGCTTGCATGGGGTTTCATAGGTAAGTACCCTCTTGAGTGTAGTTGGCTTAAAAACCTGTCCTATAAATAGTAACCGGGTTCTAAGGAGCTCAATATCATTGGATTGTTTTCATTGTTCATTGTTTTGGTTTAGCCACTTAACTAGCGACCAAAATATTCCAAGAAAACAACCCTCAATGAGTGTAGTATCGAGTATCTACCAACTTCGGACTGCACCAAAGCCGGTCATCTCACTACCCCTAATAAAAGGCCAAGATGGTCAAGTAAGGTTCTAGGTCATTAGTGCTTAGTGACATCACTCAGCGGCCCCGTACTCTCCTTGATTGAACTCAAGGGTTACCGGTACTCACTCACAAATATGTCGCACTAATATAGCTATTGCTTCGACCGTGTCGGTATACCCCGCACAGTTTCCACAACGTATTGCTATCTATGAATGTTTCCCAAAATCCGGGTGTAGGATTACAAACCCAAACAATAGAGCCAAGATATAAAGTAAGCAATTCAAACAATTAGTCATGCAAGAGGGTGATCTAAGCCCTAAGGTTACTCCACTTTTAATTTTGGGTTCCCCAGCAGAGTCGCCAGTTCTGTGATACGGTGGGAGAACTGACTATGGTTTTGCGTTTGTTTTCGCAAATGTTTCGGTTGAGCAAGAGTCGCCACCGACTTTTTATTTTATCCTAAAGGAAAGGTTAAAAAAGCCTAGCAAAAACCTTTTGAGATATTTCGTGGGTTCGGGGAGTAGATTATAGAAAGGGAAGGTATTAGCACCCTTTCTATCCATGGTTATCCATGGGCTCTTAGGTATTTTGCTTAGACAACTTGCCTTGGTTTTCAATTGTTTGAAATGGTGCTCGGTGTGTGGTTTTGAAAATGTTTTGAAAATATGCCTTGTATAGGCTACCCTTGTAACAATTCTTTACTCGAATGTTTTACAAAAGGTGTTTGGTCTTTTGAAAAGATGTTTCAAGGTTTTTTGAAAGTTTGTTTTGAAAGTGTTTGTGAAGTGTGGTTTGAAAATAGGCAAGTGTTTTCTTTTACAAATTGACAAGTACCTAAGAGTTATCTACCCTAAAGTTCTCAAAGATTTTTGTTATGTTTTAAACCTTTTGACAATTTTGTTCCACCATTGCATTTGGTGGACAATCTTGTATTAGAAGGTGAAAGGGACGGGCGCGGGTCATCGTTTTAGACCATAATTGCAATAGTGCTAAGTGTCTTTGGGCAATTTCTCTTTGAAAGGGACTTGATCATTTTAGGCAACTTTTCGAAAGCGTCATCGAGGGACTTATGATCATTTGATTGTTTGTTTTTACCCAAAGAAACCTAACATGCAATATGGCCCAATTATTTGAAGGCAACAAAGTGGAATACCTTAGGGGTGCAAGTGTGATATGTGTTGTCCATATTTCATGCTCATTTATCTTGAAATTAGGTCAAGCTATTTTGTTCTTTTTATTTGCATACAACCCTAATTCTAGCATGGTATATTTAGGAAGCGTTTAAAGTGCGAAAAGTAAAATTCCTACACTATTACAACACAATATGGGAAGGGGGGTACAAATGTTCAAATGGGGGGATATTTAGACAAAGAAATTAAACCTAGCTATTACATCATTTTTGGAATATTTACAAATAATTGATTGCATAAATTAAATGGAAAATAATAAAGATGCAAAAATGCAAAAAGGTTTTTATGTATATGAAAAGAAAAGGTATTATTTATGTATTCAAATAAACAAAATAAAAAGGTATTATTTTTGGAGTATTTTCATATTTAGGGCAAAACCCTAGTTTATTAAATAAAATGTAGTATTTATTCAATATATATATAATATTTATTATTTATATACAAAAATAAAATGAAAATGAAGTATATTTATAAAAATACATTTTTTAGTGTTAAATATAAAAATATGTATATTTTTGGTATTTTTATTTTAAGTGTACTAATGTATATGTATTTATTTCTATTATTTACAAATATATATTAAATATGCACAAAATAAAAAAACATTTAATTTTTATAAAAAAAGTATATTTCATATAAAGTATTTTAAAAAGATAAAAATAAAATAAAAATGGAAAAATACAAAGTGTTTATATTATTTTTCCTATTTATTCTAAATAATGTAATATGTATTTATTTACATACAAATATCAATGTAATCAAATAAATGCCTAAAAATATAAAAATGGTGCAAAAAATATTTTTTAGGTTTTTAATATTATTAACAAAAATAAATAAGTTAGAATGAAAAAGGAAAAGTCAAAAAATCAATGAAATAAAGCAAATGGGCTCAGGGGGTGCAGAAGAAATAATGTGGTGTGAAAAGAAATTGCACAGAAGGCCCAGCCCATGAACCTTCTTCTTCAACCTTCAGACAAAAAACAAGTCAAAACGCGCGCCTGTATTTCACATTCAAACACCTGGATTCTTTGATTTTTTGCACAAACTTCCAACATAACAAATGTTAAGCATTGAATCACGATTCCAAATATATAAAAAACTCATCCTAACTCTCAGAAATGAGAGAGAATTTTGACATTCCCAAATCCTGACCTAAGTTTTCTGCCATGTTCAGACTCAAAATTCTTGCAGCACACATAACATAAATGAAATCTAACTACATGGGTATGTTCAGGGCTATGAATGTGACATATTATCTTCACAAACCTAAAGCTAACAATGCCTAATAAGAGAGATACGAATCCATGAACTTACCTGTTCAGTTGAAGTTCTATCTGGCAATGGAGAAACTTTCAGTGTAAAGTGATGATTGGTATAGCTTCCTTGATGTCCAGGGATGCTATTCCAAGCTTTACTTTGTCTTGAAACCTTTTGAATCGTGCTAGAGCTCTTCACCTGCAAATCAGAAAAGTGAAAATGGTGGAACTGGTTAGAGGAATTACAGGTCGTGTTTTAGGTTTTGGTTAGCTTGCATTGATGCTAGGGAATGTGTTTGATGAGCTTTGGTCAAGAAAACATGCAAGGAATGAGAGATGGTGTTCAAACTGCAGGCCTTGCCCTGTTTTTGCAGTTTGAGAGTGATTCTGGCAATGGGGAGGTGTTGATGGTCTTAGGGTCGTGCTTCAGCTTGGTTAGGATGATTAGAAAGTGTACAAAACAAATGCTTAAGTGTTCTAATGCTGAGAGGAAAGTTGTTGTATGTTATGATACTTTTCTTCACACTTAAGCAAGCAAAGCCAACTTGACGTTTTAGGCAAGTAGGGGACCCTTAAACATGCTGCTAACCTTGTCTTGATCAGACTGTTTTGCTCATAATCTTGTGCCAATTAGATTTCATCTGTACTTGTTGGATTTTCAATTGGACATAAAGCTTGCTTTTGCAAAAATGGCCATTTTGCTTTTTCCATAAATGGATTAAACTTGTATGTAATGCTTGAACTCAAAGAACAACACTTTAACACAATGAATATGCATTAAATTATTGAGTGTTGGATGGTTTAAGGACCTGTAATGTAGCACAAACTAATGCTGACTTGAAAAATGGCCTAAGTTATGAACATGTACATGATCAATTCAAAAGTGAGTTTTTGCCATATTGTGAAATTCGATTCTCCCAAGTTATGAGGTTGTTTGATGAGTTCTTGGACATTTTGGAAAGCTTGTAATGTGTACTACAATCCATATTTGAAATGCAAATTGAAATTCCAAGTGGAAGTGTATGGAAAATGGCCTTGAAGTTGGGTAGAAAACCTTGCCAAAATAGGTTAAAATTTCACTAAGTTAAGAATGGTTTAGTGCCCTTATTCCAAAAATTGTAACTTGAGATACAAGCCTCATTTGGGAAAACTTTGTGAATCAAAGTTGTAGATTATGCAACAAGCTAAAACTTTCATGTTTTGACTTTTGTTTGAATCCAAATGAATCTTGGTGAGAAAGTGGGGCAAAGTTGGGAAAAAATTAGGGTTTTTCATAACTTAGAAAAATTCTAAGTTATGAAAAATTCCCATTTCAAACCCTAATTTGCAATTTTTGGTTTCTTGGTGAACAAGTTTCATGATTTGGCATGTTTTGATGAAAAATGAATCTTGACTCTTGATTTTGACCAAAAAGTCAAAGTTTGACTTTTCAGTATATAGTCAAAATTGATCAATTGACTGGGAAATTCAACTGTCAATCTTGTGTACTTGGGATCTTTTGAACTTGTTGAGCATGTCAAGATAATTCCATGGGGTCCTTGAGTCCATATGTGAGCTTGGTTTGCCATTGGTTGGGTCAAACAGTCAAAAATTGCCTTTGTGCAGTCAAAACCCTAAAAATGACCATTTTGCCCTTTTGGTGATCTGATCAAATTTCTTGTGGAATTGTGATCCAAACTTGATCAAATGGTTCATATGAGTTCATAATGTTGATGTGGGTCAATTTTCATGAGGTTTGACTGTCAATTGGCCACAGTTGACCTTTTCCCCAATACAGCTGATTTCTAGGTCAACTGTCCAATTGACTGGGCAAAACTTGAAATCAAGACTTGAAACTTGATGTGGATAAACTTGGGAGTCCAATATGAAGCATGAAAGTTATCTTAGGCATTTTAGGTCAAAATATCTTTGTGCAAACACAAACCCTAATTTGGGTCAACAGTGCAAGGAGAAGTCTTGAGCAGATGAAACCCTAACTGGATCTTGATCTTCAAGGGCTTTGTGATGAGAAATCAATGAGAAATGGGAGGGCAAATTTTGGGGTACAACACATTCCTTTATTTTCTTAAGTCTATTTGTTCTTGAAATACAATTTACTATCAGCTTGTATAGAAGTAAATCTATTGTAAACAAATCTTTTTCAAATTGTTATTTGATTGTTCCTTAAAGGACCAGTTGGTCAGAATCCTTGAGAAGTCTAAGATTAGTGTGTCTTAGAGGTTTTACGTGAGTCACTTGTAGTTAACTTGTGCATTGTAATAATCTGTGAGATTATTGGATTAAGACCTTGTTTGATAAGGTGAAATCACCTTGGCGGTGAACTAGATTAGCTTGATAATTTTCAAGTGAACTAGTATAAACATAAATTGTTCTTTCCTTCTTGCATCTTTAGCTTTATTATCAAGAGTGAAGAAAGATTGTTTTTAGTTAAAGGGAATTCTTTTAAAGAAAAGTTTTTTATTTAAAACCAAATTCAAACCCCTCATTTCTTGTGTTTTTCACACCTTCACATAACTCTCCTATCGTAGATAACATGAAATAGGATGTGTCATTGAACTCCCAGTGCACTCTATCGTCTACGTAGGGTGTCTATATGATACCTTCTATGGTCAGCGTGTTGCGACCGATTTTTAAATCAACAGTCGCCATTATTAGTTTTTATCCTAAGGAAGGGAATCTAATAGGAAACCCTAACTTGGAGACAGAGATTCTAGGTTTTAGACTCTTATTAGATGAAAGGAAGGTGTTAGGCACCTTTAAACTACTTGTTCACAAGGATACTAGGTTTTAGGTTTAGCTTCGGGTAAAATAGGGTTTTAAATTTTAATAGGGGAACTCGCCACGATTTTTGATCGTATGCCTACGTATCCTCTTATGAGGAATCAAAGTCCCAATTCGTAGTTCGTATGGGTTGGGGTTTTTTAGGGGTTGCAAGTGTATTCTGAATCACCTCGCATTTTGGTCGGGAGTAATTATTACGGAGATTTTGGCTAAATGCGCGATTAGTCAAAATCTGTTTGAAACCCTTTTGCAAAAAAATTTGATTAGCTTAGTTGATTGCGAAAAATAGTTTGATGATTTGTTGCATGTTTTTTAATCGTATTAACTGCAAATAATCTTGATTAATGCATGATTAAAAAATATTTCAATGCAAAATATAAGAAAATAATATATGCTTTTTGAATAAAAATAATTTATTACATGATATAATAAATAATAATATATAAAAATTAATAATAATAATAATAATAATAGCTATAATTATTATAAAAAGATAATATAATAATAATAAGAAAATATAATTAAAATATAATAATTATAAAAAATGTAAAATATAAATAATTATCAGGGGGTGTATTATTAGTTATAGAGTAAAAAGAGAGGGGTGCTGAAAGTAGCTTGGGTTAGGCCCATTGTGCAGGATGGATAGGGGGTGTGAACTGTTTTGTGGTTTAGCAATCAAGACAGGAGGGGGTGCATAAAATACTGGGCTTAGGCCCAACACGTTATGGAGAAGGGTCTTGGTAGATCGTGTTTTATGAGGGAGTATGTGAATACCATGAGACTTGGCCTAACGACCGTCTGATGCGATCTAACAGATGAAACTTGAGTGACCATGATAATTAGGATAGGCTAGCGCGTACAGGATTGAAACGGATGACATTTTGTTTTAACATTTTCATTTTTTATTGTTTATGTTTTTACATCAATTCTCTTTCTCTCTCGCGCCTCTCACCTTCCATTCTCCTCTTTCACAACCCTACAACCCCATCTACAGTGGCACCGCTACGAACAAACCCCTACCCTTCGTGAAGAAAACCCCAAACCACCCCTATACAAGAACAAATAAATCAATGAAAAAAATGAGCTAAGCCTGTTTTACCCCCTTTCGCGATTGTTCCGATTCTGACCTTCTTTGTCTGATTTTGGGCTAATCTCCTCTTTCTCTCTTTTGCAGGTAGCCGTATGAGGATTGATGGTGTACGCCGGCTGATGGCGTGGTGGAGACGATAATGATTAGGGTTTCCGATATCGAAACCCCAATCGCCGCTTGCTCTTCTTCAACAACAATTGGGTGTTTGTTCTTCGTCAACAACGTCTCCGTATTTTTCCTCTGTCTTCCCCTTCTATTATACTGTCTTCAAATCCCCCTTCCTCGCTATTAATTTTAGTTAGTTATTTATAGGGTTTTTTAGATTTTAGGGTTCTGCCAATTTGTTGTTAGAAGTTAGCATAGATTTATGGAGATTTAGATAGAAATTAGGGATTTAGTTGTTGATTGATTTTAGAAAATATTTGATTCCATTTTAATTTTGATTTTATTCATTGAGATGTAATGGATTGATTTGTATATTTCGGATTGTGTTTGTTGTTTTGGAGATCTAATTTTGTAATCATAAGATTTGATTTAATGTTAATTTTGGATCTTACTGTAATATGAATTCTGGGGATTTGGTTGCAATATAGATTTGATTTGTTTCCGTTTGATTTCTACAGTATCGGTTCGTTGAGAAAAAAACATGCGCGATTCTTGGATAATTTGCACCGTTGTTGTTAGTTAACTTTGGTCCTGTGCGTTAATTATTGATACAACTCAGCTTATGTTGTTTTCTTTTACTTACAACAAGGAAACAATTTAATTTTAAACCTGGCCCAATTGACCTTTTTTCTAAAACAACAAAAGAAAAATATAAATTAAAAAAGCAACAAAAAAAGTTAAATAACTAAATTATCAGCATTAATTTTACATTTTCTCTTTTCCTTAAAAACAAATATATTACATATTTATTTATTTAAAATAATAATAGTAAACAATTCTTTTTTAATAATAATACTTCTTTTTTCAAACACATTAAATGGGCCAACTTAATGGGCTTAGTTATTGATAAGAACACCCCCCCTTTTTATCAATTTAACCTAAACAAGCTTATGCAAATTAAACTTAATAATAATTATTCTTTTGAAATAACTTCCATTTTCGAATCGCATGGGCCATTGGCCAACATGCTTCGCGAATGGGTTTATGAGTCTTTCTGATTTATAAAGCCCCATTAAAATACACCCCTAGTCTTGGATAAAGATGGGTCATCAGATATTGATGTACCATCTTTAATTAAATATTTCTTCTATTTTAATCTTAAAAAATAAATCATCGAGGTAGGGCAAATTTGGGGTACGACGGTTATCCCTATTCAATTATCTTACAATCGAATAGTGTGAGAATACACGAGTCTTGTGCATTTTGATTGGGAGTTTATTGAATACTTGGAATACCCCAGAATTTGTGCAACGAATCATAAGGTTACGCTGATATAGCATACCGTTGCGAATCTTGAGAAAGTAGGCAAAGTTGATGATATATCGCTTACCAGGGTTTCATGCCGAGGCAGGTGGTCTTGAGTTTTTAAGAAAGTCGTCTTGTATGGTTTGCTTTTTCTTATTCATCCATTTGGGGGGATGAATGACAAACAACAATTGATGATGCATGGCTGCTTGGAGACTAAGGCCATGGGTTATGTTCGCGAATCGCAGCATGACGTCTTAGGCGATAAGCTAGGTTTTGGTCTTTTGAGCATCGCTGCATGTCGACTTAGGCGATGATCTGTGTTGCGGAATAAAGAAGAACATTGATGCACGACGTCTTAGGCAATGGTCTATATTACCAAACAAGGAACCGCACTTCTGCACGACGTCTTAGGCAATGGGTTAAGTTGCATTGTTGTCCGTGGTCTTAGGCAATGAACTAGGTTTTGTTTCTAAACATTGATGCATCTCGTCTTAGGCGATGTCTGGGTTGCGGAATAAAGAAGCACATTGCTGCACGACTTCTTAGGCAATGGTCTATATTACCGAACAAGGAACCTCACTACTGCACGATGTCTTAGGCAGTGGGTTAAGTTGCATTGCTGCTCGCGGTCTTAGGCAATGAACTAGGTTTTTTTTCCGAACATCACTGCATGTCGTCTTAGGCGATGTCTGGGTTGCGGAATAAAGAAACACATTGCTGCAAAAAGTCTTAGGAAATGGTCTATATTACCGAACAAGGAACCGCACTACTACACGACGTCTTAGGCAGTGGGTTAGATTGGTAAAAGAAGTGTGTTTTGATGACTGACCCTTAGATGATTTAATCGAGGGTGATATTGTTTGTTTGCTGTATGATACATGTATATGATGTCTGATATTAAGATGGAACTTTGTGTATGAATGATGTATGACGTGTGAAACCCTGAGCGTATGCGTATTTAATGTTTGGTGTATGTGTGCTTTAGATATGAAAAATGTATGTGTGAAATGTATGTAAAATGTGTGTATGCCTTGAAATGTTATGAGGAATAGTTCTGGAATTCTCTCCTTTAAAACATTGGTTTTGAATTACCAACCCCTATCGTTGTATGTTGTATTGTCGTGGCATCGTTGAATTTGATTTGAACACGGAGAAAAAGTGTTAGCAAGATTTTGAACATTGATTTTTTGTATTCTAAGCGCGGGCTTAGACGTAGAGGCATGTATTGGCATATGTATAGACTTTTATGCTGTAAGTGCAGGCATAGGCGTAGACGCATATGCGGACGTAGACTTTGTGTTACAGGCGTAGACGTAGGAGTAGATATGTGTACAGACTCCTGTGTTATGGTCGTAGACGTAGGCGTAGAAGTGTGCATGGACGTGGTTGTGGATTTTCTTTTGATATTTTTCTAACCAAAATGTTTTTTCAATGTTTTGTCAAATGCTTTTATTTGTTAATTCCCCCGAAATGATTTCAAGACAATATTCACAAGCAATAATCATAGTGTTTTGTAAACAAGTCTAAAAAAATGCAATTTGAAAGATGCATAGACAACAAATGTTTTATTGATATGCCTCTGAATAGGCGAGAGTACCAGATGTAATTCCTAGAAAGAGGTAATTACAGAAATTTTTGAAACCGTAAATGGCAATGAAAAATGATAATTGTTGTTGTTGTTCCCTAATATCCTTTTAATAGCCCTTATCTCCTTTGCTTCTGAGTTGTACGATTCAAATCCATCTCTCTCTTTGTGGTTCATATTCGTAGTTCTTAGATCATAGTCTTTTTGTTCTTTATTTCTTTGTACGAAATCCTTAATTTTTGCCTGGATTGCCCTTTCGGGTTTTCAATCCACCGGGATAATTTATTTTTTATATGCCCCTAATTTTTTCCTGGATCTCCCTTTAGGGTTTTCGATCCACCGGGACGCTCCTTTTTTCCTAAGTCTCCCATTTACGGTTCTAGCTTAGCGAGCTTTTTATACATATGTTTTTTGACTGCGTCTAAGTTTGATGGATGCGGTAGTTCTTCCCCATCCATTATTGTGAGGATGAGACTACCACCGGAGAATTTTGTTCTCACTAAGTATGGACCTTCATAGTTGGGTGTCCATTTACCACGTGAGTCGAGGCATGGTAGCATAATCTTCTTGAGTACTAGACCATGTTGTGGTTCATCTTGTGCAGTACACCGCTACTCTAACAGAATTCTGAGGCTAATTTCCGTAGAGTTCATTTGTCGATGCTAGAGGAATTATCTGGATATTCTTGTTTTTCCAGGTAATTCCTGATGTCATAAAACCCAAGGCTTGGCATCCGTCCCTTCATCAATAGCAAAGAAATGTGCGGCTCTTTGAAGTGTCTGATCATGATGCGTGGTTTGTGGTTTGACCAAGTTACTTTGAACATAGCTGAGAGAGTTTCCAGGGCGATTGCCATTTAATTTTCTTATCGTGGGATGTGATTGAAAGTGATCTCTGTGAATTCCACAGCTAATTTTAAAACATGACCCCGATATGGAATCAGTTTTGGGTGTTTAGCATCCCATTCGTTGTTGACTTGGTATATGACTAATACGGAGTCCCCAAATACTTTGAGGTGCTTTATTCTCAGATCGATGGCAGCTTCCAGCCCTAGTATGTAGGTGTGATGCGGTGGGAGAACTGACTTGAGGTTTCACGTTTGTGTTTGCAAATGTTGCGGTTAGCAAGAGTCACCACCGACTTTTCTTTTATCCCAAAGGAAAGGTAAAAAAGCACAGGAAAGACCTTTGAGATGTTTTCTTGAGTTCGGGGGGTAGATTATGAAAAGGGAAGGTGCTAGCACCCTTTTCATCCATGGTTTTACATGGGCTCTTAGTTACTTGTTTAGATCACTTGCTTTGCTTTTGAAATTGTTTGAAATGGTGCTTTGTGGTTTTGAAAGAATTTTGAAAAGAGGCCTTTGTTTAGGCAATCTTTGTAATGATTCTCGTTCGTAAGAATGTATACAAAGATGTTTGTCTTTTGAAAAATGTTTCAATGTTTTGAAAGGTGTTTGGAAAAGTTTTGAAATGTGTGTGTGTTTGTTTTTGAAAATAGCAAGGATTGTTTTGAAGTTGATCAAGTAACAAGAAGATATCTACCTACTCAAAAGTCTTTCTTGTACATTTTTATTCCTTTGATATTGTTGATTTACCATTGCTTTGGTAAACAACCCTATCTTTGGATGTTAAACGGGACGGGCGTGGGTCATCGTATGACCATGATAGCAATATTGCCAAGTATCTTAGCATGTTTGAGGGACCAAGATCATTTGTTTTAGGCAACCTTTTGATAGCATCATCGAGGGACTATGATCTTATTAGTTTGTTTTGTTTTGCCAAGATACTTTGCATGCATACCATGGCCATTTATTTTAAGCAACAAAGTGGGTGAAACCCTAGGGGTGCTTGTGTGCAATATGTTGTCATTTTCATGCATTTTTGTCTTGAATTAGGTCATGCTATTTGTTTGATTTTTGTCTTATCATACAAACCCTAATTTTACTAAACATGTATATAATGCGATAAATTGCGTAAAAGAAATCTAAGCTATTACAACAATATTATGGGAGGGGGGATACAAGTTTTTGAATGGGGATATTTGCACAAAAATAAACCCTAAAATACTATTACAACCCAATTGAATTATTGTGCATTAAATAAATAAACAAGTATTTAAATATGCAATAAAATGTATTTATGCAAAAAAAAAATTTGTAATTGATTTTTTGTATGAGAGAATTAATTATTTAAACCCTAGAAAATAAGAGAAAAATAATATTATTTTTGAAAGGGGTAAAACCCTAGTTTTTGATTAAAGAAAATATATGTTCTATATTTATTTTATTCATTTTTTTGTTTAAGAAAAATAATAATAATATTATGTACCAATATTAAAAATTAAATATGTATGAAAAATAAATATTTAATGTGTAAAAAATAATGAAATAAAATATTTAAGTGTTTTTTATTATTTACAAGTTTATTTAAGAAAATAGAAACCACTTGTCAAAATAAACTATTTTTATGCAAAATAAATAAATAAAATAAATAAAATAAAATGTGAAAATAAATAAATTATTTTTGAGGATTTTTTATCATTGGAAAAAATAAATGCAAGCAATAAAATAAAAATATGCAAGAAAAAAAATGAAAATATAAGAAATAAGTCAGGGGGTGCAAAAGTAAAACAGGGGGTGTGAATAGCAAAACCAAAAAAGGCCAGAAGAAAAAAAGCCCAAGACAACGTCTTCGTCCCTGTCCTTGGTTCCTTTCCAGCGCGCGTTTTTTCAAACCTGTAACTCTCTATTCTTTGCACAAAAACAAAAACTTGCAACATGAAACATGTAGCATTTTTTATCACGATTCCAATGATATAAGATTTGAAACCTAACTCTAAAAGACCAGGGAGAATTTCCTGACCTAATTTTTTCATGAACTTCAAGCTTCAAATTCTCACTACTCAGTTAATATAAATGACAACTATGCATATGTACAGCTTCAGCAAGTTAAGGACTACATCTTTGCTTCACAAATCAAAGCTTAAGGATTCCTAAATAGAGAGATAGAACTTTGAAAAATACCTTGTTCAGCTGAGTTTGGATATGGCAATGTGGGGACTTTGAGTGAGGCCTGAAGATCGTGTGAGCTTCCTTAAAGTTCCCTCAAGATATTCCAATGCTTAGCTTGCCTTGAGGATGCTTGAAACTCCTTGTAGAAGTCAACCTGCAACCTTCAAAAATGAAAATGGTGATGTCTGAAAAAGGGCTCACAGTTGCAGTGTAAAGGCTTGGATAGTTTGGATGTGATGTAGGGGAGATGTTTGAAGTTTTACAAAGCAAAGACTACGCCAAAAATAAGTTTTAGCAGCACATAAAAGAAAGCGCTTTTGGAAAAAAGCGTTGTTGTAGGTTTTAAAAAAAACTTCGCTTAAAAAAGCGCTTTCAAAGGGTGCCTTAAGAAAGCGCTTCAAAAGGTCACCCTTAGAAAGCGCTTTTTGGGAAGCGCTGCTAAAGCTGGCCTTTCAGAGGGTACCTTAAGAAAGCGCTTTTCAAAAGCGCTGCTAAAGGTCAGCCTTAGAAAGCGCTTTTCTAAAGCGCTGCTAAAGCTGGCCTTTAGAAAGCGCTTTTAAAAGCGCTGCTATAGGATAAGCTACGAAAGCGCTTTTTGATGTAAAAGCGCTGTTATAGATGACCTTTAGAAAGCGCTTTTAAAAGCGCTTTCGTAGGTAGTTTTATAATAAATATCAAAACACAATTCGTATCACTTTTCTATTCTCAGTCATATTTTCTTCACGAAAAAACCCTAAACCAGAGCTTCTACGGCGGTCAACGGCGCTCCACTTCTCCGCCCAACTGCAATTCGTATCAGGTTTCATTTTTTTCCTCATCTCGTATGTGTTTGTCTGGTTTTCGTGTGCTTCTGTTTGGTTAATGATTTTGAGCAAGCATGGTTTCTACTGTCATAGAAGTTATTAAGAAGTTATGCATAGAAGTAACATGCTAAGAGAGAAATAATGGAGAGTAACATGCTAAGAGAGAAATAATGGAGAGTGTCACACGTATGAGTTCGATGGTGAAGAAACTGGATCTGGATCTAGATCTAAGGTTTTCAAGTACCATGTCCAAGTGAGTTAGATATGTGCAAACAAAGATCTGTTATAGATTGGGCATTTAGTTTAAGTAAATTATTTAGAGTTTGAATGTCATAAATATGAGTTTTGGTTTTTGATATTATTTATTCTTACTGGCTATTTCATAATTTTATTTATCTTATGGATCAAAATTGTCTAAGAAAGGAACGGAAACAAACGGAAAAGAAGTCGTCGTGTATAACTACTTTAGATGATTTCCTGAATGGGAAGCCAGTAATGGCTCAGCGGTCGTATCCCTCTCCAGCAACTCAATTTGACATGGGAAGCGGTTTTGTGAACGCTACTGCTTGATTAAACCCGAGATTGCTTTTCGATTAAGCCACTTAATGAACTTCTAAATCTTTTCATTATATTTATAATGTCTATAAGCTTATTTGAACTGTGTATATGGCATGCATTTCTTTGTAGGTTATGATGATTACACTTCATTTTTGCACTTAAAAGTTGAACCTGTCAATTCTGTTAAGTTTTATATTGGATTTTTTTTACTGATTTTGCACCATCTTACTCCATTGTCTTTGATTTATACAACCACATGATCATATTCTCTTTGATTTAATACTTCTTGGCGAGAAAGTATGATGTTTCTGGAGAAGATGAAGTGGTTTATGAAAGGCGTGCTGCTACCAGACCGACTTCTGCAAGAGGTTTTAATGTTTACTATGATGCTGATGTTGAAGGTGAAGAAATATTTAGGAATTTCTTCTTTGGAGGAATGGCCCATGCTGCTAATTTCTGTGGGTTTAGTTTTTTAGGGTCGGGGATGGCTCATAGACAGCCTGCTGCTGATAATGGCTCTGACAGATTCAATGTCCGAGCTTTGTTTCAGGTGCTTCTTGTGCTTCTCATTTTATTTATTAACTTTTTTCCTTCGCCAGATCCTATCTACACTCTTTCGCAAAACTATCCCTGAAGGAGTGAAAAACACAAGAAGGGGGGGTTGAATTGTAAAACTGAAATCTAAAGCAATTGACAAGATATTTTTATCCTGGTTCGTTTGATCTCAAACTACTCCAGTCCACCCGTCAAGGTGATTTCGCCTCTCTCCAACGAGGTCTTAATTCACTATATTCAACTGAATATTACAGACTGCTTTAACAACTGCTAAAGCCTTCTTGATTCAAACCACAACCCGGTTTGTCAAGGCAACACTTTCTTACAAAGGTATAAAACAATGTGTGTGAATGTTTTCTACAAAACTTTATCACAACTGTGATGTATACACAAAATGAAGCTTAGAAACTAGATTGCTAAACAATAATGGAATATCAGAGTATGTGGTTTAGCAAAACTTGTAGAATGAAGATTATGGTTCAGCTTTGTGCGTGTAGAGATTTTGAGAGCATTAGCCATTATAATCTTCAAAGCCTTGTTTATATAGCACTTGAAAAGATGAACGTTGAATGCAATATTCTTGATTCAATGCTAATAACAAGCTTTCCTTTTTGAGCAGATCTTGTCTGGAATGAGGCCGTTGGAATTGATTAGCTTTCAATGCACAGTATCGTTGCTTACTTAATGCAAGTTCTGGCTTGGCTCATTCTGATTCTGCTTCGCTGCTGATGAACTATTGTGTTTCTGTATCAGAGTGTTTGAGCGCAGTCTTGTTCATCAGGCTTCAGCATGTACGTGAGTTGATCATCTGATCTTGACGTTCTGATGTGGCAACTTCTGATGCTGGTGTATGAAATCAAATTCTGATGCTGAAATGAACGTGATCTTGCTTATGTCAATCAGAGTATCTGCAAGTCAGAACATAATAATTTAGGCAGCAGATAGTTCAAACATGAAACATATAAATACTATATCTTTTCACTTTGTTATCATCAAAACTTAAATATAGGGTAGTAGATTCAAACATTGTTCTAACAATCTCCCCCTTTTTGATGATGACAAAAACTAGATATTTTAAATTAAAATAACGTGAAAAGGTATCTGGATAAGTATCAGAATAAGAAGTACGGAGAAGTCAGAGTTAAGAGATACTCCCCCTGAGTTTATTACTTCCCTTTGATATACGTGTTCTTCAGGATCAGATCTTTTTCTTTCTTTGAACATCAGATCATCAGAGTCTTTGACTTATCAGAGAGCAGAGCTTCAGAGCTTTTCCTGTCAGAGCTTTGCTTTGGATCAGAGTATTAGGTCGATCAGAACTTCATATTGATCAGAGCAACATTGATCAGAGCTTCTACATTTTGATCAGAGCTTCTAGTCTTCAGAGTGTCCAGGGGCTTCCTTGTGCCTGTAGACTTTAAACAAAACAGAAAAACATTTCAAGTAATAGAGTTAGAATGTTTGAGAATTTCTGTCTAGTTAGCCGTTATTGATTTAAATATCATTCTTGTTCTCCCCCTTTTTGTCAGCAATCAAAAAGTGTTGGTGATGTGCTAAAACAATTAAGATCAGAAAAACTAATTATATTAGGATAGTTCAGAATCAGAGCAAGAAAATATTACAAAAACTTAATCAAAACAGTACATCAGAAAATGAAGAAAATATGAAAAAGGTCATGCATGAAAAAGATTTAAGGTTGAGGAGGCAAGCGTGTGAACAGGCGCTCCAGCATCGCTTGAATCTTTTCAGAAGTTTCATTTTGCTTATGAACCATGCTGACAACAGTGTCAATCTTGCTGTCCTGCACATCCATTCTTGCTTTCATCTTCTGATCGTTGTCATCCATCCGCTGTTGTAGACGCAAGTCATTCAGCCTTAGTTCTTCCAGAGTCTGCCTGTCCAAGGCAGCTTGAGAAGCATCAGAAGGAGGAGGCTTCTCAGAACTTTCAGCAGCATCTTCTGCTTGACTTTCAGCCTGAATGGTCTTGTCTTCTTCTGAAGGTTGCACCTTTGCAGCTTGCTGTTTCTCAGACCAAGATTCACTATCCAGAGGGAGCACAACTTCCTGAGGCAGCTGACTTTCAACTTCCTTCAGCAGCTTGCTGAAGTTCTGTTGTGCCTGCTCATAGTTGATATCCTGCAACTTGAGGGCTTCAGCACGTACCCATAGTCTGAACTGTGACCAGAGCTGATCAGAAGCAGCTGGGTCAATCATCCCAGGACAGACTTGCTTCAAAGAAGCAATCCATTGCAGCACACCTGTTTCAAAATTCAAAATACTAGAGCCAACATCTGGTTGCTTTGGTTTTGGGATGGCAATTTTGTGTTTTAGATCAGCAAGACGTTCAAGACTTGTCAGGTCAATGAAGGTCCTGCTGGGGTTTTCAGCGGTTTTCTGAGAGGCTGTTTGTTTTGGAGGAGGGGTATCAGAGTCAGATATCTCGATTGGAGTGGGTGGTGTTTTGGGAGTTTTTGGAGGTGTTGATTCTTTTGAAGATGGTAACTGGGGCATGACAATAGTGGTTCCACATGGCAACTGGATTGCCAGCGGTGAAGGTTGAGGTGAGTGAGGGTCAGATTTATGAGGAGAAGGGGTTTCAGAATGGTGAAACTCTGTTTGTGGTGAAGGTGGATTTATTTCTGGTTGGGGAGAGGGAGGTGGAATCTCTGATTGCTCAGGGATCAGAGGTTCTTCTGAGAGTGGTTGTTGTTGTGGTTCTGGTTCTGGTTGTTGTTGTTGTTCTGGTTGTGGAGGAGGAACATTTTGTGGTTCAGAGTTTGGTTGAGCAGAGGCATGTTCACGCTCAATATCAGCTAGCACTTGGTCAAGTGCTGTTGTTGTTGAAATTGTTGGTTGTTTGGGGATTTTGGTTCTGGGTCTTCTGAGTAGTAAGGCCTCAGAAGGGTCTTCTGGTAAGGTTTCATCAATGGTAGGGATTGGGATTGATATTCTATGGGAGGTTTGAGGAGCAGCAGATGCTGGAATAGTAAAAGATTTTGAAATAGGGGCAGCAGATGAAATACCTCTTTTCTTTGGAGTCTGATGAGATGATCCTTCTGATGGCGCTTTCCTCTTCTTTGTCTTCTTCAGAGTCACTACTGCTTGGGATTGACTCAGATCTTTGATGTTCAGCTTTGAACCTGTATCTTCTGCCTTGTACGCATCTGGGTACCTGAGAAACATCTCTGGTTTGGATTCCATTTCAGAAAATACCGGAAAATCACTCAGAGGCACTCTTCTGCTGGATATATCAGCAGTTGAAGTAGCTCTGGGTTCCTTCTGAATATTCTCTATCAGCTTCATCTTTTTCAGATTCTTAGCGTTCAGCGGTTTCCCAATTGTTGGTTCAATAGTGCTCAGCTCCTGAGCTTCTATCAGATGTTCAATCAGCCTATTCTCTGTCAGAATATCTGATATAAGCCTTCCAAACGGTATCCAGTCCCTCTTGGTTCTTTCTTCTTCCCTTGTTTCTTTCACACTGGTTTTGAGATGGTTGAACAAGAAGTGAGCCAGATTGATCTTAATCTTCTGATCAATAAAGTAGATCAGAAACTGCTGATCCACATTTATATAATCAGGAGAACTTGTTGGTTTCCTGTGGTTGAAGCACCCCAGAACAATCTTAGCCCATACTCTGCAGTGATCCTTCAGATCCTTAATCTTGCTGCTGGGCATACCAAGAGTGAAAATCCTGTTAGCTACCACAACTGTATCAGCGCATCTTTCAGCCATGTCCACACAACGGACGCCACCACCACTTTGACCGATTAGCCTAGCAATGAGATCTTCAGAAATCACAATCTTCTTCCCCATGACAGAGGAGATGACTAGATGTTTTGAAACCTTAGCGTGAATCCAAAATTCCTTGACCAGCGCTGGGAATGTTGGTCCAACCAACCTATCGAAATACCTCTCCCACTTTTGAGCCCTAATTTCTTCAGTTAGGTCAAAACCATTTTCCTTCAAGCTTTCAAAGTCAATGATTAACTCAGAAAGCACTTCAAGGTTCTTCACCGGAGTGAGGAGAGTTCTGAGTGGCACCTGATATTGCTCAGAAGTTGCTTTCTTCTGATTGCCTGCAGAAATGCTGGAGGATGCCATTGTTCACACTAAAAAAGCTTTGAGAATGAATTGAGAAAAAAAGGTTTGCAAGAGATGAACTCAGAAAAATGCAGAAAAAGCTTGAGTGTTAATGAGAAAGCGTAAAGAATAAGAATGAGAGATTAATGTGCTTAAATAGAGTTTTCAAGATTATTTTGAAAAGATAAACGTTTTTAAGAGAGAGAAAAATAATGATTGCCATTTAAAAAGCGTGATTACTTTTCATTAAATGCTTGCTGATTTTGGGGGATTTGAGAAAGATACTTAAAAACGGTTACCAGACATGTGTCTCAATGCACCCAATCAGCGCTTTGCCTTCTCAGAAGCGTGCACGCGTTCTGCTTCAGAGATATGCTGATGATTGGATGACACTTGTTTGATGTAGTGATCAGCACGTCTGCCTTTGAGATTAGACTCTCAGATCTTTAGACTTGCATCTGATACAATCTGCATGTTCTATCTTTCTGAAAGAAGATTGATCAGAAGTTCACAGTAATATAATTACATTCTGAAGATAAATATATGGAATTAAAACATTTTCATTCTGGGCATACTTTCATGCTGAGATGTTTCAAAATGAAATTAAACCTATCTTCTGAAAGGGGTTTAGTAAAGATATCAGCCCATTGATGGTCTGTATCTATAAATTTTAAGTTCAAAATACCTTTCTGAATATAGTCCCTAATGAAATGATGTTTTATTTCTATATGCTTAGCTCTAGAATGTAAAATAGGATTCTTACTTAAGCAAATTGCAGAAGTATTATCACAAAGTATAGGAATGTTACTCTCAAAAATCTGGAAGTCTTCAAGCTGACTTTTCATCCAGAGCATTTGTGTGCTACATCATGCTGCTGCTATGTTCTCAGCTTCTGCTGTTGACAGAGCAATTGTTGATTGCCTTTTGCTGGACCAAGAGATCAGATTTTCTCCCAGAAACTGGCAGCTTCCAGAAGTACTTTTACGTTCCACTCTGTCTCCAGCAAAATCAGCATCACAGTAGCCTACTAAGCTGTAATCACTAGATTTTCTATAAAACAAACCCAGATTAGTAGTACCTTTCAGATACTTGAAAATTCGCTTAACAGCTGTTAAGTGAGATTCTCTAGGATCTGATTGGAATCTAGCACAGATACAAACACTGAATAATATGTCAGGTCTTGAAGCAGTCAGATAGAGGAGAGAACCAATCATACCTCTGTAGACTTTCTGTTCTACACTTTTGCTTACCTCTTCTCTTTCCAGAATGCACGTGGGATGCATTGGAATCTTTGATGGCTTACATTCTGAGAGGTCAAATTTCTTCAGAAGATCTCTGATGTATTTGCTCTGATGAATGTAAGTTCCTTCTGGAGTTTGATTGATCTGAATTCCTAGAAAGAATTTCAGTTCCCCCATGAGGCTCATCTCAAATTCTGCCTGCATACACTTAGCAAATTTTCTTCCAAGAGAAGGATTAGTAGAACCAAAAATGATATCATCAACATAAATTTGACAGACTAAGATGTCACTCTTAACTGTTATACAGAATAGAGTAGTGTCCACTTTCCCTCTGGTGAATTCATTTTCAAGCAGAAAGTTACTTAGCCTTTCATACCAAGCTCTGGGAGCTTGTTTCAGACCATACAGTGACTTCTTTAGTTTGAAAACATGTTCTGGATGTTTTGTATTTTCAAAACCTGGGGGTTGGTGAACATAAACTTCTTCTTCTATATAACCATTTAAGAATGCACTTTTGACATCCATCTGATACAGAGTGATGCCTCTATTAACAGCAAATGAAATTAAAAGTCTGATAGATTCTAACCTGGCGACTGGGGCAAAGGTTTCTGTATAGTCTATCCCCTCTTGCTGACTATAACCTTGTGCAACCAATCGTGCCTTGTTTCTGATGACTTCACCTTGTTCATTTAGCTTGTTTCTGAACACACATCTTGTTCCAATGACGTTGAATCCTTTTGGTCTGGGAACGAGATCCCATACGTCGTTTCTGGTGAATTGATTCAGCTCTTCTTGCATTGCCAGAATCCAGTCATTATCCAGAAGTGCTTCATCAATAGAAGAAGGTTCAATCAGAGATACAAGTCCCATAAGAGTTTCTTCAGAGTTTCTGAAGCTTGCTCTTGTTCTGATTGGATCTTCCTTTCTTCCTAGGATAGTCTCTTCTGGGTGATCCAAGCTGCTTCTGGGTAATCTCCTCTGAGGTTGATCAGCAGTTGTTGTAGGATTTCTAGCAGTGCTCCTTTCAGACGTTGAAGGAATGTCTGTGTTGAGAGCTTCTGATGACTTGTCTTCAGAACCTGCAAATTCAATTTCTATACCTGCAAAAGTTTCATTCTGCTTTGACTTTTCAGAGTCAAGCTTATCATCAAAACGAACACTGATTGATTCTTCCACAATCTGTGTTTCTGTATTGTATACTCTGTACCCTCTTGAGCGTTCAGAGTATCCTAACATAATACACTTCTGTGCCTTAGAGTCAAACTTGTTCAAATAATTCTTTGTATTTAACATAAAGCAAGTACATCCAAATGGATGAAAATATGAAATGTTGGGCTTTCTGTTCTTCCACAATTCATATGGAGTCTTTTCCAGAATAGGTCTTATTGAGATTCTATTCTGAATGTAACACGCTGTGTTTATTGCCTCTGCCCAGAAAGTCTTAGCAACGTTTGTCTCATTTATCATGGTTCTGGCCATTTCTTGCAATGTTCTGTTCTTTCGTTCTACAACTCCATTTTGTTAGGGAGTTCTAGGACAAGAGAAATCATGCAGAATGCCTTTGTCATTAAAGAATGACTCAAAATCTTTATTTTCAAATTCTCCACCATGATCACTTCTGACTTTAACGATTCTAAGATCTTTTTCATTCTGAACTTGGTTACAGAAGGTAACAAACACAGAATGTGACTCGTCCTTGTGTCTTAAGAACTTTACCCATGTCCATCTGCTATAGTCATCTACGATTACTAACCCATACTTCTTACCACTGACTGAAGCAGTTTTAACTGGTCCAAATAAGTCAATGTGCAGAAGTTCTAATGGCTTAGAGGTGGAAACAACATTTTTGGATTTAAAAGAAGGTTTTGCAAATTTGCCTTTCTGACATGCTTCACACAGAGCATCTGAATTGAACTTCAAATTTGGAAGTCCTCTGACCAGATTGAGTTTGTTAATCTGAGATATTCTTCTCATACTAACATGCCCCAATCTTCTGTGCCAGATCCACTGCTCATTGTTAACAGACAGAAGACATTTTACATTCTGACTCTTTAGTTCAGAAAGTTTGATTTTGTAAATGTTGTTTTTCCTCTTTCCATTAAACAGGATAGTCCCATCTTTCTGACTAACAGCTTTACATGATTTTTGATTAAAGATTATATCATAACCGTTATCACTTAATTGACTTATGGATAACAGATTATGCATCAATCCATCTACTAGCAGAACATTATTAATAGAGGGAAGATTTCCATTACCTACAGTTCCAGAGCCAATTATCTTTCCCCTCTGATTTCCTCCAAAGCCAACGTGGCCTCCAGGCTTAAGTTCCAGGCTTTGGAACATATGCCTTCTTCCCGTCATATGTCGTGAGCAGCCAGAGTCCAGGTACCATGACTGGTGTTTCTGACTTGCTGCTAAAGATATCTGCAACATGTATTATTTTATCCTTAGGTACCCAGATTTTCTTGGGTCCTGATTTGTTAGTTTTACCAAAACTCTGGTTGAATTTTGGTTTCACAGATTGCTTACTGCTAGTGTATTTGATATCATGTGTGTGACCATACACAAAGTGTGAATTTAGAGGAGTGTGTTTAATGGTTAAGTCCATGACATTCTTTGGTGTAGGAACCTTACCTTGGTATCCTATTCCTTTCCTGCCGTTTCTGCTAACTCCATAGATCATTGAAGCCATTCTGCTTCTATCTATGCTTTTAGCAAGGAACTTCTGGAAACTGTGATCATACTCCTTGATGATCTCATCAGCGTTGCTGGGAGTTTCAGAAATTGGTTCCTTCTGAGAGTTTTGTAAAGTGTTTTCTAATTTTGAAATTTTATCTCTCAGCTCAGAATTTTCCAATTTGAGACTCTCAGACTTATTAGAGTCAGATTCAAGATTCCTTTTCAGGTCTCTGAATTTAGCTCTAATCTGCTGATAACGTTCCAGAATTTCATTAAGGCTTTCAGCAAGTTCAGCCTTTGTAAAGTTAACAGCGAAGTTAGGAAATACCTCTTCTGTGTCTGATTCTGAGTCTGATTCAGAAGCTTCACTATCTTCTGAAATGTTTGCCATGAGAGCTATGTTTGCCCTTTCATCATCTGATTCTGAGTCAGCTTCAGACGAGTCAGAGTCATCCCATGTAGCCATGAGACTTTTCTTCTTCTCTCTTCCAAACTTCTTTTTGGGCTTTTCCCTCTGAAGCTTTGGGCAGTCACTCTTGTAGTGTCCTTGCTCATTGCACTCGTAGCAGATGATGTCTTTGGTGCTTGTCTTCTTGCTACTGGAGGAGCCTTCAGATCTTCTGTATCCAGAGGAAGAATCTGTCCTTCTGTATCTGGAGGAAGACTCGTTCTGATCAGATCTTCTGGGATTCCTGAACTTCCTTTGTCTTTGCTTCCACAGTTGATTTACTCTTCTGGAGAGAAGGGAAAGTTCGTCTTCTTCTGATGAGGATCCATCAGATGTTTCTTCAACTGCCTGCAAAACTTTAGACTCAGATTTTCTGTTAGATTTTAATGCTAAAGGCTTACCTTGCTTCTGAGGCTCATCAGCTTCTAGCTCTATCTCATGACTTCCGAGGGAGCTTATAAGTTCCTCCAGAGTGATTTTGTTGAGATCTTTAGCTAGCTTCAGAGCAGTAACCATAGGCCTCCACTGCTTGGGTAAACTTCTGATTATTTTCTATCCTTTGTCCAGAACTTTGAGACCAGCTACCAGAATCTGGAATCTAGAGAACATAGTTTCAATGGATTCAGATTCTTCCATTTTGAACGCCTCATACTTCTGAATGAGCGCCAGAGCTTTTGTTTCTTTGACTTGAACGTTGCCCTCATGCGTCATTCTGAGAGAATCAAAGATGTTCTTTGCTGTGTCTCTGTTGGAGATCTTTTCATACTCAGTATAAGAGATGGCACTGAGGAGGATGGTTCTAGCCTTATGGTGATTCTTGAAGTCACGCTTTTGTTGATCAGTCATTGATTTTCTATCAATCTTCTGACCACTTGCATTCACAGGGTGCGTGTATCCATCTGTCACCATATCCCACAGATCAGCATCATGTGCTAGAAAGAAGCTTTCAATTCTGTCTTTCCAGTAATCAAAGTTTTCTCCATCAAAGACTGGAGGTTTGCCACTGAATCTGTCTCTGTCCTCGTTATTGTCATTGCTGAAGTGAGAATTGTTTCCTGCCATTGTGTTTTTCTGACGCTGGATCTTGTACTGACACGATTAAGTGTTTTAGCTCAGAACCAGGCGCTCTGATGCCAATTGAAGGAGTGAAAAACACAAGAAGGGGGGGTTGAATTGTAAAACTGAAATCTAAAGCAATTGACAAGATATTTTTATCCTGGTTCGTTTGATCTCAAACTACTCCAGTCCACCCGTCAAGGTGATTTCGCCTCTCTCCAACGAGGTCTTAATTCACTATATTCAACTGAATATTACAGACTGCTTTAACAACTGCTAAAGCCTTCTTGATTCAAACCACAACCCGGTTTGTCAAGGCAACACTTTCTTACAAAGGTATAAAACAATGTGTGTGAATGTTTTCTACAAAACTTTATCACAACTGTGATGTATACACAAAATGAAGCTTAGAAACTAGATTGCTAAACAATAATGGAATATCAGAGTATGTGGTTTAGCAAAACTGGTAGAATGAAGATTATGGTTCAGCTTTGTGCGTGTAGAGATTTTGAGAGCATTAGCCATTATAATCTTTAAAGCCTTGTTTATATAGCACTTGAAAAGATGAACGTTGAATGCAATATTCTTGATTCAATGCTAATAACAAGCTTTCCTTTTTGAGCAGATCTTGTCTGGAATGAGGCCGTTGGAATTGATTAGCTTTCAATGCACAGTACCGTTGCTTACTTAATGCAAGTTCTGGCTTGGCTCATTCTGATTCTGCTTCGCTGCTGATGAACTATTGTGTTTCTGTATCAGAGTGTTTGAGCGCAGTCTTGTTCATCAGGCTTCAGCATGTACGTGAGTTGATCATCTGATCTTGATGTTCTGATGTGGCAACTTCTGATGCTGGTGTATGAAATCAAATTCTGATGCTGAAATGAACGTGATCTTGCTTATGTCAATCAGAGTATCTGCAAGTCAGAACATAATAATTTAGGCAGCAGATAGTTCAAACATGAAACATATAAATACTATATCTTTTCACTTTGTTATCATCAAAACTTAAATACAGGGTAGTAGATTCAAACATTGTTCTAACAATCCCTTTGAACACTGGCTAACTACCCCTAAGGGGGTTAACTACTATGTTAAGTCCACAAAGTTTGAACAAGATTATCCCTTGGATAGCCGCGAGCGTCTTATAATTGAGGAAAGAGTTGATAAAGAATACTTTGGTATTCTTCACCAGAATTGTCAGTTTGAGATGCAGCGACGCCAGTGGAGATATATCAGAGAAACTCCTCACTGTGATATGTTTAGGAAGTTTGATTCAGTTTGTTGATAAGTTTGAAACAAGGTTTAATGCAGAGGTAAACTACATGTGATGATATTATAGAATGTACAACTTACTTTTTCACTCAGTAATTAGTGAAACAATTACTAATAAATCACTTTGTTATGCAATTTTCATTTTAAAAGTCATTATTTATGTAAGATATATGATTACATTGCCTCTCTTAAGTTACTAAATGTGTATTTTGACTGGCATGTATGTCTTTACATCAAGCATTTTCAGATACCTTAAACCGTGCTTAATGGCCAGGCTGAATTCCGCGTGTCTTCATTGTTTTATAACTAATAATGTCTCACCACATGATTCAACGTGTCTTTTGTTTTCAAATACCTTAAACCACTAATATGCTCATGTCTTTTCATTTTGAGTTGTTGTAGCAGCTACTTGCCAGGATAACTTACATTTTCTCATTTTTATTTGTGTTTTTTTTTCTTCTGTTTGTTGCATTTCTCTGCTTTCATGTATTTGTTTGAGTTTTGTATTCATGAGGGATGGTTCAACTCATTATTTTGTGAAGGTATTGGATGAAAAGATGAGTTTAAGTTGCTACCATAATGTTTTGCTACCATTTCTCAGTTTTCCTACTTATGGTTTGTAAGTTCCTAAGAGAGAAATCGTTGGCGTACCACCCAAGAAAAGGGTTCCTACTAGATTTTTCCCTCGATACCGGTAGTGTCTTGAAACAATAGTGGGAACAACAGATTTGATGGATGGTGGTATTCATCAAATGGGTATGGATCAAGGTATCTTTGGTTTTCCTTGCACCGAAATAATTGGACATGAGGAGGTGGAAGAGATTTTCGGTCATAAAGAATTAGGCGTCAGTATTATGCACGCATACATTCGGTAACCCCATCTTTATATTATGTAATTAGCTGGAATTTTTTTAAACATTTCAATGAATATAGTCTAATATTAATTATGTTTTTATTTAAGGTTGTTATATGACAAATTGATGCGCGGGAATCAATTGTCAAACAGATTCCATTTCGTGTCTTCCTCCCGTGTCAGCGGAGCGACAATTGGTAGGGAACCGGATTCAGTAAGAGAGCACTTAGTTGAAAGATTCATGGAAACTGGCAGTACAGAAAGCTTATATCTTTGGGCGTATAATACAATTCCTACAGGGTTAGATTTTCATTCTAAGTTCATTTTAATATTTGTAATTTTTGCGTAGAAAATTTTCTTCTAAACTGTTGTTTTAATTTATAGATGTCACTGGTTGTTGGTTGCTATCGATCCTATAAAAGAAGTGGTCTATTATCTGAATTCGGTTGACGGTCATTGGACAAATTATCCGGATATGAAGTTAATGATTGATACGTAAGTGAGATTATTCTAAATATTTGTGTGTATTTATATATTTAATTATTTATGTGACATTGTTCTAAATATATATTTTTATTTTGTTAGAGCGATACAAGTATTCCGGTGTCAAAGAGAAGCTCGGGTACGACAGTCTAAATCAAACAACATTAATTCGATCAAAGTGCAGGTCTATTAATTTCCACTATTTTGCTTATAATATGTATGCTATTTGATAAAACAATACAACTATATATTCTTATTTGTTTTTCTATGTAGTGTCCTCAACAGCAAAACGGTATAGATTATGGATACTTCGTTATGCGGTTTATCAAAGAAATCCTTCAACTGAATCAAATAGAGATTCCAATCACGGTATGGATTTATAACTTAGGATTTGTTTTATTATTTCTCGGATATTTTATATAATTTTTTACTTTTAACTAAATCATGCATATTATGTTTTGTTATGTAGTACTTCGATGAATACAAATGTGCATATTACACGAAACTTCAGTTGAAAGAAATCATAGACGAATTATGTCAATATTTTATTGAGCAGAGAATCATATAAGGTATGAATACATTATTATGTGAAAAGTGTTATGAATACGTTACATGTGTACATGGAATACTATATTGACCGTGTTATTATGTTCAAACCTCGCAGGACCAGGACCTTAATACATAATTGACCGTGTTTCTTTCATACATTAGGACTGGTTTAGTTGTTGTTAGGGTTGATTTTGTAAGACTGATTTTGAGTTACAATGCTGATAACAATGGTTTTTATATATTTTGAGGTACAAAAATGGTGTATATATATTTTGGATTACAATGGTATACAATGAATTACCGCGGTTTATGAATTACAGGTTACGGCAACTGGTTTATATAAATAATATGCTGCAAACAATGAAGGTATATGAATTATATAAATTATACCTCTAAAAAAAACCCTATGAAAGCGCTTTTTCAAGAAAAACGCTGCCTTAGGTAACCTATGAAAGAGCTTTTTCACAAAAAGCGTTGTCTAAGGTAAACATATAACTGCGCTTTTCTAGGAAAAAGAGCTGCTAAAAGACCACCTATGAAAGCGCTTTTCTAAAAAAAAGCGTTGCTAAAAGCCTACCTAAGACAACGCTTTTCCAGAAAAAAGCGCTGCTAAAAGAAAACTTATAAGAGCGCTTTTCCAGAAAAAAAGCACTGCCTTAGGTAGACCTATGAAAGCGCTTCTTCATAAAAAAGCGCTGCCAAAAGCCTACTTAAGAGAGCGCTTTTTAGAAAAAGTGTTGTATTAGGTAGACCTACGAAAGCGCTTTTCATTAAATAAAAATTGCTGCTAAAACCTATAGCAGCGCCACCTACGAAAGCGCTTTTAAAGGCAAAAAAAAACCACTTTAATTTCGTAAGTCTTTTTCGGCGTAGTGAAAATGCACGAGCAAATTTTAAGTTGGCAAGTGTTTTGCTGGAGCTGCCCTGTTTTGGGCAGAAATGTGGTTTTTCTGTTTGGGGGAGTTTTGAATGTTGTGTATTCGTGTTTTCTGCTTGTAACAAGTTTGTGAATTTGTTTAGAATGAAGCCAAGCTCTCCCTTTATCAGATGTACAAGCTCTCTTGACTTTTGCAACTTTTCTTGCTTTAGAAGAAAAGTGAAATGACTATGCTAGCAGGCATGTACTTGGCTATCTTGTGAGCTGCAAGGGTTGGTATACTTTACTTGTGATCCATGGAAAATGCCTGTACTCAAGGAACAAGTCCAAGGCTCAAGGCTGATAAAGTTGGAAAAGCTTGCTTTATCAAAATGGCACTGTGCCCTTTATGCCCTAATAGGATTTATTCTTTGTATAATGCTCCAACAACCAAAATAAAGCCATTATCCCATGAGTTTGCATTTAATTATGGAGTGTAGAAGGGATTTAGGACCTGTAATGCAAGGTACAAGCATGCTAGGATCTGATTTGCAACTTGAAGCATTGTAAACATGGCTTGAACAAAATTGACAAATTGCCATTTTCTCTTCTTCGATTCTCCATAACCACAAATGATCTTGGAGAGTTCTATGACATTTTGGAAAGCTTGTAACATGCTCTACAATCCATATTTGAAATGAATTTTGATATACCTCTTGTAACTAAGTGAAAAATGCCCATGAAGTTAGGTCAAAAACCTGCCTAATTTAGGGCAAATTTTTACTAAGTTAAAAAGTTTATGGACCCCTATTCAAAAATTCATATCTTGAGATCCAAGCATCTTTTGGGAAAACTTTGTGAATCAAAGTTGTAGATTTCATGCAGGAATACAACTTTTATGTTGGAAGTTTTCTTTGACTCCAATTGTATCATGGTGAAAAAGTTGTGGAAAGTTGGGAAAAAATAAGAAATTTTCCATAAGAAAAAATCTAAGTTATGAAAAATTTCAAATTAAAACCCTAATTTGCAATTTTAGGTTTCTTGATCAACAAGTTTCACATTTTGACATATCTTGATGAATTATGACCCTTGGCACTTGATTTTGACCAAAAAGTCAAAGTTTGACTTTTCAGTGTACAATTGACTTTTGATTAGTTGACTACAAAATTCATCTGTCAATCCTATGCATTTGAGATCTTTTGAACTATGTGATTAGGTCAATATGATGCCATTAGATCATTTAAATAATGATTGAACCCAACTGGTCATTGGCTAGGTTAAAAATCAGAAATTTCCCTTTCTCAGTCAAAACCCTAATTTTGACCATTTTGCCCTTTTGATGATTTGGTCAAATTTCTTGAGGAGTTGTGATCCAAACTTGATCAAATGGTACATATGAGTCTAAAATATTTTTGTGGATAAAAAATTATGAAGTTTTATTGTAAATTGGCCATGGTTGACTTTTTCCCTAATACAGCTAATTTTTAGGTCAATTGTCCAATTGACTGATCAAAAATGTGATTCAAGGCTTGAAACATAACATGAGCAATCTTAGGGGTCCAAGATGGTGTATGAAAGTCACATGAAGCATTGATGGTCCAAAAATCCTTGTGCAAACTCAAACCCTAATTTTGGGGTATTAGTGTAAAATGAGATGTCCTGAGCTGACCAAACCCTAATCTTGTCTTGAGTCCAAAAAGTCTTGTGAGAAAAATCTTGATAAATGAGAGGGAAAATTTTGGGGTACAACAGCTGCCCCTGTTCAATATTCTTGAACCTGAAGAGTTAGATTGGCGAGTTTGCCGTTCGTGACTCGAAGGTAAAAGATGATTGGACACTAGAGTGCCCGTAAATTTGTACTCGTCAAAGTGTAGTTGAGGAAATGGGATTAAAGATGCCATTTGGAGATGTGATAGAATCTTGTTGGATATGGGCTTAAAGATGACTTTTGGAGAGGTGACAGAATCTTGTCGAAGATGGGCTTGTAGATGCCATCCAAGAATGTTTGCTAAATTGTAAGTTGTAAGTCAGAAGAATAAGCATCAGAACGGTATTCACATCTGGAACGTATCTGAATTGTATCTGGAGACTTTTAATGAGAAACAGAATAGCATTTATGTATGGAGCGTCTCTGAATTGTATCTGGTAGTCGGAATCTGAATGAGTAATAGAATAACATCCGTGTTTGGAGCGTCTCTGAGCTGGGGAGAATCAGACTGAGTGACAGAATGGCAACCGTGTCTGGAGCGTATCTGGACTGTATCTGAAGTCTGAATTTGGATGAGTGATAGAATGACTTCCGTGTGTGGAGTGTATCTAAACCGTATCTAGGATCTGAGTCTGAATGAGCAACAGAATGACTTCCGTGTCTGGAGTGTATCCGTACTGTATCTGAATCAGAAACTGAATAAGGGCCAGAATGGCATCCGTGTCTGGAGCGTATCTGAACTGTATCTGAATAAGTGACATAATGACTTCCGTGTCTGGATTGTATCTGAAGTGTATCTGATAGTTGAAATCTGAATAAGTATCAGAATGGAATCCATATCTGGAGCGTATCTGAACTGTATCTGAAATCTGAATTTGAATGAGCAACAGAATGACTTCCGTGTCTAGAGTGTATCTGTACTGTATCATGATTGTCTACTGTTAATGTTAGCTTGTTAATCTTATCCTGAAAAGGGTAAAATGTTAGCTGAAACACAAAGTTATGTTGCATGAAATGTATGATGCAATATATATGCTTTATCAATGTTTATGATATGTGGATGTAATGTTTGTGCATGTAAGCTGATTTGCTGTATTGCTGAGGAAAATAAATCCTTGACAGCCGGGGATAATAAAACCCTTGACTGCTGCCGGGGAAAATAAATCCTTTACTGCTGAGGATAGGAAATCATGGGCGTTTGCTGGGGATTAAAAACCTTGACAACTTCTGTGGGGATGTGAGGATCCTTCATGTCTTGAAGTTGGAGAATTGACAAGAATTCTGTTGCGAGCAATTCCAAATATTGCCTGAGAAATCTGCTTGGGAAATCCAGAGAACTTTGATGACTTCTACTGGGGATTACACAATGGGAATCCTTATTCTGTTGGGGAATAGGGAAGACTCTGATGACTTCTACGGGGAAGCAAGAATGTGAATCTTTGTTCTGTTGACGAGTAATGAAAACTTTGGCGACTTCACTGGGGAATTAAGAATGAGAATCTTCATTCTGTTGAGGAATAAAAACTCTGTGGGAAGAAGGCTTACTGCTGGGGAGTAAGTTCAGGAGTTTTCGGTCGTTTGCCACTCTACTTGGGAGTTATCCTAGGTTGGGGAGAGACAAAAGTTGACTGTTATCTGGTTGATTTTCAGACATCAAGATAACTTGCTGGGGAAGTTGGAGAAACTGGATGGTTTCCGCCGGGGATTGATAGTTTGATGTTTTGACTCGACTGGGGAAGAAGGTTTCAGCTTCGCTGGGGATCTGTAACTCAAAGTTTTAGCTCGGTTGGGGATTAGGAGTTTGAAGTTTTAACTCTGATGGGAATTAAGGGTTTGAAATTTTAGCTCCGCTGGGGATCTAGAGTTCAAAGTTTGGGTTCTGCAGGGGATTTTAATGACGTACTATAGGGATCTCTCCTGGAATATCCTAAAGACGTTTTCCTATCCTTTCAGTCTGTTAGTAATTGCTCTTTTCCACTTTGTTTATTTGTAAACAGTAATTATGTTCAAATGCATATGTTCATTAATGAATCATTGGACGTTTTTGCAAATAAAAACACAAGTGTAAAGGAAAAGGAAAATAGTTTTTTGTACTTTGAAAGAGGTATCTTTGTATTTACTTTGAATAAGTGTTTTGTACAAAGGAGACAGACATCCTAGTAAGAGGATGGTGTCATAAAAGTAAGAAACATTTATACAAAGAAAGATGGCTATGTGTAAAAATCCCATGGGGTTCCCATTCCGATATAGCCTTCGTATCTCCGAATACCTTGTCCATCTGTTGCTTCATCCGGAGATGATTGAATTGATCAGAAGCTCAGAGTTTATTAGTGAAGAGATTGTATTTAAAGTGATCCGACGAGACATAGTCATACGCTTTAATTCCCTAACTTTTTCCTGGACCGCCCTTTCGGGTTTTCAGTCCACTGGGAAAACCTTTTTTGCCCAAGTCTCCCTTTCGGATTTTCAACTTGCCGGGTGTACAGATTTTTTTATTTATCCCTAATTTTTTCCTGAACCGCCCTTTCGGGTTTTCGATTCACCGGGATGCCCTTTTTTTGCCTAGGTGTGTCAACCTAGCGGGTCTCTTATGCGTAGTATCTTTTGATTATGTCTGTGTTCGCAGGGCGTGGAAAGTCATCGCAGTCCATGGTGGTTAAGATCATTGCCCCACCAGAAAAGATGTTTTTGATCACAAATGGTCCTTCATAGGTAGGAGTCCATTTACCCCTGGGATCACTTTGTGGCAAGATAATACGCTTGATCACTAGATCTCCAACTTGATAGACTTGGCGTCTGACTTTCTTGTTGAAAGCCTTGATCATCCGCTTTTGATACGTCTGACCATGGCAAACAGCAGTAAGTCTCTTTTCGTCAATTAGGTTCAACTGATCAAGCCGGGTCTGGATCCAATCGTCTTCACTCAAACCAGCATCCTTCATGATTCTCAAGGAGGGAATCTGAACCTCGATGGGCAAGACAACTTCCATGCCATATACCAAAGAATAGGGTGTTGCCCCAGTTGATGTGCGTGCTGTGGTACGGTACCCGTGGAGAGCAAACGGTAACATTTCATGCCAGTCCTTGTAGGTGACTGTCATCTTTTGTATGATCTTCTTGATATTTTTGTTAGTAGCTTCGACTGCACCATTCATCTTTGGCCGATAGGGAGATGAATTATGATGTTGAATTTTGAACTGCTCGCACAAAGCGGTGATCATAGTATTGTTAAGGTTTGTACCGTTATCAGTGATGATCCTTTCGGGGATACCATACCGACAAATAAGGTTCTGCTTGATGAAGCAGGCAACAACATTCTTAGTAACGGATGCGAAGGACGCTGCTTCGACCCACTTGGTGAAGTAATCAATGGCCACCAGAATAAAGCAGTGTCCATTGGATGTTGTAGGCTTGATCTCTCCAATCATGTCGATTCCCCATATAGCGAATGGCCAAGGAGCTATTAAGACATTTAGAGGAACAGGGGGCACATGCACCTTGTCGGCATAGATTTGACATTTATGGCAGGTCCGGGAGTGTTGATAGCAGTCAACTTCCATGGTAGACCAGTAATAGCCTGCCCGTAGGATCTTCTTAACCATCGTATGCCCGCTAGAGTGAGTGCCAAAGGTACCTTCATGCAATTCAGCCATGATCTTTTCAGCTTCAATCTTGTCCATACAACGGAGTATAAGAGAATCATGATTACGCTTGTACAGGACGCCATTACTTAGGAAGAACTTAGCTGAGAATATCCTTAAGAACTTTTTGTCATTGACGGAAGCTCCTTCAAGATATTCTTGAGCCTCGAGATACCTTTTGACTTCATGAAACCATGGTTGGTCCACTACTTCTTCGGTATTAATCTCGTGAGAGTGTGCCGGTTCGTCCATCCGTTCAATGGAGATTTGGGGAGCCTCATTGTCCCAATCAAGTTTAAACATAGATGACATTGTAGCTAGAGCATCTGCTAGCTGATTTTCTTCTCGCGGGAAGTGCTCGAAGGTAATCTGCTCGAAACGTTGTAACAATGTCAAAACAAGTTCTTTGTAAGGGATGAGGTTTGGATGCTTAGTGTCCCACTCTCCTTTGATCTGATTGATGACCAAAGCTGAGTCCCCAAACAGATCTAAAGATTTGATTCCCAAGTCTATGGCAGCCTTGAGTCCAAAGATGCATGCTTCATACTCTGCCATGTTGTTCGTACAGTTGAAGCAAATTCTGGCGGTGAAAGGAGTATGGCATCCTTCTGGGGAGATGAGTACAGCGCCGATACCGTTGCCAAGTGCATTGGATGCCCCATCAAAATACAGGGTCCATCGGGATCCTTGTTCAGGTCCGTCATATGGTCTGAAATCCTCAACATTGTCCAATGTCATGATGTCTTCGTCGGGGAAGTAAAAATTCATGGATTGGTAATCTTCAACAGCTTGATGAGCCAGATGGTCAGCTAGCACACTCCCCTTTATAGATTTTTGGGTCGTGTACTGTATGTCGTATTCCGTTAGGATCATCTTCCATCTAGCTATTCTTCCAGATAAAGCAGGCTTCTCGAAGATGTACTTTATCGGATCCATCTTAGATATCAGCAAAGTGGTATAAGTCAACATATACTGCCTTAGCCGGGGAGCAGCCCATACCAAAGCGCAACAAGTTTTCTCGAGCAGTGAATATCTAGTTTCACAGTCAGTAAACTTTTTTCTAAGGTAATAAATGGAACGCTTTTTTCGGCCAGACTCGCCATGCTGCCCCAGTATGCACCCTATTGAATTCTCTAGGACGGTCAGATACATGATTAGCGGTCTTCCCTCGATGGGTGGCATCAGGACAGGAGGATCTAGCAAATACTCCTTGATTTTATCGAAAGCAATTTGACAGTCATCGTTCCATTGAACTACCTGATCTTTCTTCAACAACTTGAAGATTGATTCACAAGTAGATGTTAGGTGACATATGAACCTAGCAATGTAGTTTAGGCATCCCAAAAAACCTCTGACCTCCTTCTCAGTGCGAGGAGCAGGCATTTATTGTATAGCTTTGACTTTGGCAGGATCAACCTCGATGCCTTTGTTGCTGACAGTGAAACCTAAGAGTTTACCGGACCGGACTCTGAATGTACACTTGTTTGGGTTCAGTCCGAGCTTGTACTCTTTCAACCTGACAAACAGCTTTTGCAAGTGATCAAGGTGTTCTTCTTCAGTTTGTGATCGGGCTATCATGTCATCTACGTAGACCTCTATCTCATGATGTATCATATCATGAAACAAAGCTACCATGGCGCATTGATAGGTTGCCCCGGCATTCTTCAGTCCGAATGGCATCACTTTGTAGCAGAACGTACCCCACTGTGTGACAAATGTAGTTTTCTCCATGTCCTCAGGTGCCATTTTGATCTAGTTATAGTCTGAGAATCCATCCATGAAAGAAAATATTGTATGCTGAGCTGTGTTATCAACCAGGATGTCAATGTGCGGAAGTGGAAAGTCATCTTTAGGGCTGGCTCTGTTTAAATCTCTATAATCCATGCACATTCTGACTTTGTCGTCCTTCTTAGGCACGGGCATAATGTTAGCAACCCATTATGGATAGGAAGTAACAACTAGAAATCCAGCATTGAACTTCTTCATAACTTATGCTTTGATCTTTTCTAACATGTCAGGTCTCCTGCGGCAGAGCTTTTGCTTCACTGGTGGACAGTCTTCTCTTGTGGGTAGACGGTGTACCACAATGTCTGTATCAAGTCCTGACATGTCTTCGCATGACCAGGCAAAGATCTCAACATAATCATTCAATAGATGAATTAGGCGCTCCTTGACGCTCAGCTCTAGACTGGAACCTATTTTGATTTCCTTTTTGTCATCCTCAGTTCCCAAGTTGATTGTATCCAACTGCTCTTCATGAGGCTGAATTGCTCTTTCCTCTTGTTGTAGTAATCTTGCCAATTCCGCTGGCACCTCACAATCTTCCTCACCTTCATATTCGGCTTGGTAAACTGGATATTTAGAGTCACTGAAGGCTATAGCAGTATCGTTACCCATGGGATCCGGAATGGAAGGGTACCTGCATTTATGAGTGTGTGTGTGTAAGGGTATAGTCATTTTAAAACAATAAAATGTAAAATAAAGACAATGAGCAAAAAGTGTATATGTGAAAAAGCGTCCATGATTCATTGAATGACATATGTAGATGAAATAAAAACCCTTACAAATGGACCTATGTGCCTCGGGTAAGACACAAGGCTAAAAAAGTATGAATTGTTTTGTGAATTATTACAGTCCAACAGAAATGGAAAAGATAAATTAGTGAGTTATGAAAGTAATCGGAACAAAGTCTTTTGCTTCTCAGTTGCACAGTCCTCCGCTGACAGTAGGAAATATCCAATCTTCCAGGATGCCCTCTTCTTCACTATCCTCTAGTGCATTAACCCCTTGGTGGCTGATCTTCACAGGTGGCCCTCCAGCACGGGCGCGGCACACGGCCTTCTAAGCAGTCGAAGTGAACCCCAAGCCGAATTTGTCTGATTTGAAAGGAAAGTCTGGAAGCTGCCCCCAGATGGTGGATCCGCCTTCTTCCACTATTTCCCTAGCATCCTTGAGAGATGACATTCGAGGTGGTGGTCTTGTGATCATAGGAGTTGAGGATACCGCCTTGGTCGCCGCTATTTCTTCAGAGACTTCTTCAAAATGTTGAAAAGGGGTCTCTATGAATTCGCCATCTAACTACACATAACGGAAGGAATTAAGATGACTAATCATATATTCCTCTTCCCCATGGACAGTTACAATTTTCCCTTGGACGGGGTACTTGAGCATCTGGCGCAAGGTGGAGGTGACGGCACCGGCATTGTGAATCCAGGGACGTCCCAACAGGAAAGAGTAGGAAGGACGGATGTCCATCACGTAGAATGTCGAGTTGAAAATCTGAGTTACCACCTTGATTGGGATGTCCACCTCCCCATGGACCATCCTCTTAGATCCATCAAAAGCTATGACCACTATATTGTTGGGTTTTAAAGTCAGCCCTTCACAATCCAACCTATCAAGGGATTTCTTCGGTAAGACATTTAAAGATGACCCAGTACCAACCAAAACATGAGCTAGGGTTGCTCCTCTGCACTCCACTGAGACATGTAGTGCATCATTATGTTTTCTTCCTTTGGAGGTCATGTCTGCATCGGAAAAACCCAGGCCATTGTTAGCTGTTAAATTGGCCACACACTCTTGGAATTGATCATCCGGAGTCTCGCGGCACGTGCGCTGTCTTCAGAAACTTGAGAAAAGCTTTAGCATGTGCCTCAGAGAAAAGCAGCAATGCTAACATAGAGATTTTGGAGGGGGTCTTCCCCAATTGTTCCACCACATCATAATCACTCTTCTTAATGATCCTCAGGATTTCTTCCATCTCCTTCTTGGATGTTTCACGAATAGCTAGTGATTGAGCCTTCGTCAGGACAGGCTCCTCTTCAACATTCTCTCCTTTATTCTCAGCAGCAGAAGCAGGGATAGGAATTGTATTGTCTTTGTCAGCGGGTATACTTGTAGGTAAAATCATAAGGGTAATCTTCAGAATGGCCACGGGTCCAAAGACTGCCGTTGGAGGAGCAATCTCTGGAGAAAAGATTCTTCCACTACGGGTAACCTTGCTTGTTCCGGCAATGTTAGTGATGTCGGGATTATCCTCCTCAGAGCTTTCTTCTTCTACAATCTGTTCAATCTGCTTGACACCATGGTAGTAGATTTCTCCACCATAGTTCCATGTACCATTTTATCGATTTGTATGGGGCTGGCTCGGGCATTGTTATCTTCAATGGAGTAGTCATAGGAGCTGATGTAATCCTAACGGGCTTTTTAGGAACCCTGGAAGGATTGGCGTATATGGTTATTATCGGAGCTTCTGGAACTGGAATGGGTGAGACAAGAGCTTTCTCAAACAAAATTTCCTTGTTATCAATCAATTGTTAGATTCCTTTCTTCAACAGAGGACAGTCAAATGGGGAGGACAGGAAAGCATGGAAATCTTCGTCACAACCTGGGAACACCCCAGCCTTTAACAAATTCAACTTGATGGTTAGGAGCGGAGTTAGCAGTTCATCCACAATAGAAACAAACAGATCTTCTTCCACAACATTGGCATTGTGTCCATGCCTAGGCATCGGAGTAGAGATAACATTCGGTTTCTCAGGAGCTTCAAATTAAACTTCCTTTGCGTCAATTAGATCTTGAATCTTGTTCTTCAGAGTCCAACAGTTGTTGGTGTCGTGCCCTGGACTTTCAGAATGGTACGCGCATTTGGCGTTGGGATGGTAATATGGAGAAGTAGTATTAGGATTATTTGGAGACTCTTTCAAAGTGGCTAGGTTCAACTTCAGGAGATGTGGTAGAACTTGAGCTGGAGTCATATTAATCTTGGTAAATTTCTGAACTGCCCTTTCTACCCTTTGCTGATTATTTCTCGGCTGATCATTTCTTGGCTGGTTGTTTCTTGACTGGTCTGATGCAGACTTTTGAATCATAACGGCCTCCACTGTTGGTCTTCTTTCGATTCTTCCCTAATTCCCCTGTGCATAGACAGTTGACACTTCCTTTCTTCTCGTGAAGGGCTTTTTTGCAGCAGTTGAGGCAGACGCGTCCTTCTGAATTTTCCCGCTTCTAACACCGACTTCCACCCTTTCTCCAGTTAAAATCAATTCAGTGAAACCTGCAGAGGAGCTTCCAATCAGGTGATTAAAGAAAGGACCTGAAAGAGTCCCCAAGAGCATGTCCACTAGCTCTCTTTCAGATAAAGGTGGTTGCACCCTTCCGGCCAGATCCCACCACTTTTGGGCGTAGTCTTTGAAGCCCTCATTGGTAGCCATAGTCATACTCTGTAGATGAGTACGGGTTGGAGCCAAGTAGGTGTTGTATTGATATTGTTTATAGAAGGCAGCTGCCAAGTCTTCCCAACTATGGACATCTGCTCTCTCCAACTGGTAGAACCAATTAAGTTGCGTTCCTGATAAACTGTCCTGGAAAAAATGGACCCACAGGTCTTTGTCAGAAGAATGTGGTTGAATCTTCCTAACATGGGATCTGAGGTGCATTTTAGGGCAAGACACCCTATCATACTTAGCAAACAGTGGCACTTTAAACTTAGGAGGGATTACAATCCCAGAAACCAAACCTAACTCCTCAAAATCCAACCCCAGAACCCTCTGTACTTCCATAGCAGCTAGACGTTCTTCCAAGTTTTTGTATTTGTCATCGGCCGGAGGGTATTACTGTTCAGAGTAGTCCTCTTCATCCTCTTCTTCAGCTTCAGAATATGATGGCAGTGCCGCTCCTTTTCCATTTCCTTCCCCTTCTTCAGATGTTGATGGGAATTCTAAAGTCCGTCTGGCTTGTCCCTGAAATCTTCTTCCCATGAGAACCACACCAGTTGGCTTCTTCTTCTTTTTCTCTTTCTCCTTCTCTAGTAGAGTCTTGAGCTCCTTCTGCCCCTTGGATAAGGTCAAGAGTAGCTGTTGAAATTGTGAATTCTGAGCTTGCAAATCTTTGATCGTTTGTTCAATATCCATCTTGCTGAAATAAACAACAGAGAGATGAGGAAACTTGGTGTGAAGACCTGTTTATGCATATGATGAATGATATGTATTCATCTAATGCTTTCAAGGATTCAGAAATTCAAATTTGTTTTAAACAAAAAAGAAACACACATCATATTAATAAAATAGAATTTGTTAGTACATTAATGCCCCTAGGGCAAAATAATACAAAATTCTAAGGTAAAAAGATGTTGTGCATCCTTTTTGGTGCAATGTAGGTGTTGAGAGTCTACTCTTCGTGAAGTAGCCGAGTGAGTTCCAAAACCTTCTTCTCGCTTGTGTAGAATTGGGCTTTGAAAGTATCACGCTCTCCCTTGAGCTGTATCCAACTCCTTTGCAGATCTTCGAGTGATGTTGGCATGTCAGGATGTAGGATGGTGTATGGAACCTCTCCCTCCTTAACAGGCTCTATAATCACAGGGAGAATGGAGGGGGTAAGGCATCATAAGACTTTGGGCACGGGTTCGTACCCACTTGAGGTAAGGTTCAAGAGGGATGGAATTCTTGTGTCCCAAGGTCTTACTGTCCACCTTGTTGGGCATTCTCCAAGCTCGGATGAATCTCTAACGGAGCCCTTGGTCGTCGTTGTCGAAGTCGAAAACCAAACCTTGAATCAACATATCATGTGGGCCATCCCTTCGGGCATAAGCAAACTGTCTCAGAGCCAAGCAAGGGTTGTAGGTGATGCCTCCCTTAATGCCAAGTAGAGGGACATTAGGGAATTCCCCACAACGGTCAATGATGATAACATTCTCTTTTGATCGAGAACACCAATTAATATCTGAATGGTTAAGTGTCATTAACCGTTGTGACCACCTCAAGCCTTGCTCATTCTTTAAGACTGATTGGGGAAGATGAGAAATAAACCATATTGCCAGGAGAGGAGTGCAACACATGAGAACACCTCTTTTCCTCATTGTACGAGTGTGAAAAGAGTGAAGGATATCCCCAAGAAATATAGGCACCGGGTTACGAGTCATGAAGATTTTGACAGCGCTCACATCTATGAGTTGATCAGGGTTAGGGAACAAGACCATCCCATAGATGAGAAGAGCTACAATATCCTCAAAATCTTGCAAGTCTAGAGAATTCCAACAACTTTGGGCCTTCTGAAATAGAAACTTTGACAAGAAGCCTTTGACACCACTTCTAGTTTCCCAATGTGTTGTGACATCAGATGAGTGCAAGTGCAGGGCTTGAGCAATCTCTTCTGGCTTTGGATCTCTTTCCGTACCATTGAAGGGTAGTTGATTGAGAATAGGAATCCTCAGGAGTTGAGAAAATTCCTCCATAGTGGGCACAAGTTGGTAGTCAGGAAATGTGAAGCAATGATGCAAAGGGTCAAAGAACTGGAAGAGAACTTTCATCATATCCTCCTCTGTGTTGGTGGTGACCAAGTTGAGTAGACGGCCATGTCTCTCGGTGAACGGAGAATTATCAAGAATCCTTGAAGCTATCTCCTTGAGTTGTGGAGGAATTCTTACAAGGTTGATTTGGACAATTTTCCTGCGAAGTGAATCCATAACCTACAAAACAAGAACAAAGATGAATCTCCAAAATCCTTGAAATGGTTAGTTGATGCATATGATGTTCATGATGTCCATGATGTTATGCACAAGTATATATGTACAAGAAAATAACACAAGTTCCTAGTTTAGGCTTGCATGGGGTTTATAGGTAGTACCCTCTTGAATTTTAGTTGGATCAACCTATCCTAGAAATAGTAACCGGGTTCTAAGGAGCTCAATATCACTGGATTGTTTCCTTGTTCATTGTTTCAATTCAGCCTCTTTACTGGCGACCGAAATATTCCAAGGAACCAACCCTCAATGAGTGCAATATCGAGTATCTACCAACTTCGGACTACACCAAAGCCGGTCAACTCACTACATCCTAAAAGGCCAAGTTGGTCAAGTAAAGGTTCTAGAAGTCCATTAGTGCTTCATGACATCACTCAGAGGCCCCGTATTCTCTTTGATTGACTCAAAGGCTACTGGTACCCACAAATATGTCGCACCAATATAGCTATTGCTTAGACCATGTCAGTATACCCCGCACAGTTTCCATAACGTATTGCTATTTACCTATGAATGTTTTCCCAAATCCGGGTAGAGGATTCAAACCCAAACAATAGAACCAAAATGTAAAGCATACAAGTCAAACAAGATAAGCATGTAAAGGTGATCTAAAACCCTAAGGTAACCCCACTTTAGGACAATATCCCCAGCAGAGTCGCCAGTTCTATGATGCGGTGGGAGAACTGACTTGAGGTTTTACGTTTGTGTTCGCAAATGTTGCGGTTAGCAAGAGTCTCCACCGACTTTTCTTTTATCCAAAAGGAAATGTAAAAAAGCATAGGAAATACCTTTGAGATGTTTTCTTGAGTTTGGGGGGTAGATTATGAAAAGGGAAGGTGCTAGCACCCTTTTCATCCATGGTTTTCCATGGGCTCTTAGTTACTTGTTTAGATCACTTGCTTTGCTTTTGAAATTGTTTGAAATGGTGTTTTGTGTGGTTTTGAAAGTATTTTGAAAAGAGGCCTTTGTTTAGGCAATCTTTGTAATGATTCTCGTTTGTAAGAATGTATACAAAGATGTTTGTCTTTAAAAAAATGTTTCAATGTTTTGAAAGGTGTTTGGAAATGTTTTGAAATGTGTGTGTGTTTGTTTTTGAAAATAGCAAGGATTGTTTTGAAGTTGATCAAGTAACTAGAAGCTATCTACCTACTCAAAAGTCTTTCTTGTACATTTTTATTGCTTTGATATTGTTGATTTACCATTGCTTTGGTAAACAACCCTATATTTGGAGGTTAACCGGGACGGGCGTGGGTCATTGTATAACTATGATAACAATATTGCCAAGTATCTTAGCATGTTTGAGGCACCAAGATCATTTGTTTTAGGCAACCTTTTGATAGCATCATCAAGGGACTATGATCTTATTAGTTTGTTTTGTTTTGCCAAGATACTTTGCATTCATACCATGGCCATTTATTTTAAGCAACAAAGTGGGTGAAACCCTAGGGGTGCTTGTGTGCAATATGTTGTCATTTTCATGCATTTTTGTCTTGAATTAGGTCATGCTATTTGTTTGATTTTTGTCTTATCATACAAACCCTAATTTTACTAAACATGTATATAATGCGATAAATTGCGTAAAAGAAATCTAAGCTATTACAACAATATTATGGGAGGGGGGATACAAGTTTTTGAATGGGGATATTTGCACAAAAATAAACCCTAAAATACTATTACAACCCAATTGAATTATTGTGCATTAAATAAATAAACAAGTATTTAAATATGCAATAAAATGTATTTATGCAAAAAAAAGTTTTGTAATTGATTTTTTGTATGAGAGAATTAATTATTTAAACCCTAGAAAATAAGAGAAAAATAATATTATTTTTGAAAGGGGTAAAACCCTAGTTTTTGATTAAAGAAAATATATGTTCTATATTTATTTTATTCATTTTTTTGTTTAAGAAAAATAATAATAATATTATGTACCAATATTAAAAATTAAATATGTATGAAAAATAAATATTTAATGTGTAAAAAATAATGAAATAAAATATTTAAGTGTTTTTTTATTATTTACAAGTTTATTTAAGAAAATAGAAACCACTTGTCAAAATAAACTATTTTTATGCAAAATAAATAAATAAAATAAATAAAATAAAATGTGAAAATAAATAAATTATTTTTGAGGATTTTTTATCATTGGAAAAAATAAATGCAAGCAATAAAATAAAAATATGCAAGAAAAAAAATGAAAATATAAGAAATAAGTCAGGGGGTGCAAAAGTAAAACAGGGGGTGTGAATAGCAAAACCAAAAAAGGCCAGAAGAAAAAAAGCCCAAGACAACGTCTTCGTCCCTGTCCTTGGTTCCTTTCCAGCGCGCGTTTTTTCAAACCTGCAACTCTCTATTCTTTGCACAAAAACAAAAACTTGCAACATGAAACATGTAGCATTTTTTATCATGATTCCAATGATATAAGATTTGAAACCTAACTCTAAAAGACCAGGGAGAATTTCAGTGGCCCTAATTCCTGACCTAATTTTTTCATGAACTCCAAGCTTCAAATTCTCACTACTCAGTTAATATAAATGACAACTATGTGAAGTGGTGAAAAACACAAGAAGGGGGGGTTGAATTGTAAAACTGAAATCTAATGCAATGAACAAGATATTTTTATCCTGGTTCGTTTGATCTCAAACTACTCCAGTCCACCCGTCAAGGTGATTTCGCCTCTCTCCAACGAGGTCTTAATCCACTATATTCAACTGAATATTACAGACTGCTTTAACAACTGCTAAAGCCTTCTTGATCCAAACCACAACCCGGTTTGTCAAGGTAACACTTTCTTACAAAGAGATAAAACTAAGTGTGTGGATGTTTTCTACAAAACTGTATCACAACTGTGATGTATACACAAATTGAAGCTTAGAAACTAGATTGCTAAACAATGATAGAATATCAGAATGTGTGGTTTAGCAAAACTGAGAGAAAGAAGATTATGATTAGCTTTTGTGCGTGTAGAGATTTGGAGAGCATTAGCCATTTCAATCTTCAAAGTCTTGTTTATATAGCACTGAGATGATGAACGTTGGATGCAATATTCTTGATTCAATGCTAATAACAAACTTTCCTTATTGAGCAGATCTTGTCTGGAATGAGGCCGTTGGAATTAATTTGCTTTCAATGCACAGTACCGTTGCTTACTTAATGCAAGTTCTGGCTTGGCTCATTCTGACTCTGCTTCGCTGCTGATGAACTGTTGTGTTTCTTTATCAGAGTGTTGAGCGCAGTCTTGTTCATCAGGCTTCAGCATGTACGTGAGTTGATCATCTGATTCTGACATTCTGATATGGAAACTTCTGATGCTGGTGTCTGAAATCAAGTTCTGATGCTGAATAGATGTGATCTTGCTTATATCAATCAGAGTATCTGCAAGTCAGAACATAATAATTTTAGGCAGCAGATAGTTCATACATGAAACTTATAAATACTATATCTTTTCACATTGTTATCATCAAAACTTAAATATAGGGTAGTAGATTCAAACTTTGTTCTAACACTATGCATATGTACAACTTCAGCAAGTTAAGGACTACATCTTTGCTTCACAAATCAAAGCTTAAGGATTCCTAAATAGAGAGATAGAACTTTGAAAAATACCTTGTTCAGCTGAGTTTGGATATGGCAATGTGGGGACTTTGAGTGAGGCCTAAAGATCGTGTGAGCTTCCTTGAAGTTCCCTCAAGCTATTCCAATGCTTAGCTTGCCTTGAGGATGCTTGAAACTCCTTGTAGAAGTCAACCTGCAACCTTCAAAAATGAAAATGGTGATGTCTAAAACAAGGCTCACAGTTGCAGTGTAAAGGCTTGCATAGTTTGGATGTGATGTAGGGAAGATGTTTGAAGTGTTACAAAGAAAAACGCACGAGCAAATTTTAAGTTGGCAAGTGTTTTGCAGAAGCTGCCCTGTTTTGGGCAGAAATGTGGTTTTTCTGTTTGGGGGAGTTTTTAATGTTGTGTATTCGTTTTTTCTGCTTGTAACAAGTTTGTGAAGTTGTTTAGAATGAAGCCAAGCTCTCCCTTTATCATATGTACAAGCTCTCTTGACTTTTGCAACTTTTCTTGCTTTTGAAGAAAAGTGAAATGACTATGCTAGCATGCCTGTACTTGGTTATCTTGTGAGCTGCAAGGGTTGGTATACTTTGCTTGTGATCCATGGAAAATTCCTGTACTCAAGGAACAAGTCCAAGGCTCAAGGCTGATAAAGTTGGAAAAGCTTGCTTTATCAAAATGGCATTGTGCCGTTTATGCCATAATTGGATTTATTCTTTGTACAATGCTCCAACAACCAAAATAAAGCCATTATCCCATGAGTTTGCATTTAATTATGGAGTGTAGAATGGATTTAGGACCTGTAATGCAAGGTACAAGCAGGCTAGGATCTGATTTGCAACTTGAAGCATTGTAAACATGGCTTGAACAAAAGTGACAAATTGCCATTTTCTCTTCTTCGATTCTCCCTAACCACAAATGATCTTGGAGTGTTCTTGGACATTTTGGAAAGCTTGTAAAATTCTCTACAATCCATCTTTGAAATGAATTTTGAGATACATCTTGGAACTAGGTGAAAAATTCCCATGAAGTTAGGTCAAAAACCTGCCTAAATTAGGGCAAATTTTCACTAAGTTAAAAAGTTTATGGACCCATATTCACAAATACATATCTTGAGATCCAAGCATCTTTTTGGAAAACTTTGTGAATCAAAGTTGTATATTTCATTGAGTACTACAACTTTTATGTTGGAAGTTTTCTTTGAATCCAATTTCATCATGGTGAAAAAGTTGTGGAAAGTTGGGAAAAAATAAGAAATTTTCCATACTTAGAAAAATTCTAAGTTATGAAAAATTTCAAATTAAAACCCTAATTTGCAATTTTAGGTTTCTTGATCAAAAAGTTTCACATTTTGACATATATTGATGAACTATGACCCTTGGCACTTGATTTTGACCAAAAAGTCAAAGTTTGACTTTTCAGTGTACAGTTGACTTTTGATCAGTTGACTGCAAAATTCATCTGTCAATCCTATGCATTTGAGATCTTTTGAACTATGTGATTAGGTCAAGATGATGCAATTATTACCTTGAAATCATGTTTGAACCCAATTGGTCATTGGCTAGGTTAAAAATCAGAAACTGCCCTTTCTTAGTCAAAACCCTAATTTTGGCCATTTTGCCCTTTTGATGATTTGATCAAATTTCTTGAGGAGTTGTGATCCAAACTTGATCAAATGGTACATATGAGTCTAAAATATTGTTGTGGATCAAAAATTATGAAGTTTGACATTAAATTGGCCATGGTTGACTTTTTCCCCAATACAGCTGATTTTTAGGTCAACTGTCCAATTGACTGATCAAAAATGTGATTCAAGGCTTGAAACTTAACATGAGAAATATTAGGGGTACAAGATGGTGTATGAAATTCACATGAAGCATTGATGGTCCAAAAATCCTTGTGCAAACTCAAACCCTAATTTTGGGGTATCAGTGTGAGATGAGATGTCCTGAGCTGACCAAACCCTAATCTTGTCTTGAGTCCAAAAAGTCTTGTGAGAAAAATCTAGATAAATGAGAGGGAATTTTGGGGTACAACAGCACGCTTTGTACTTGGAAATATTGTTGGTACAGTCAAAACACAACCTTGCAGTATAAGGCTTATGATAATTCTTTGGAGAAGTCGAAACTGCCCCTATACCGTGCCCTAGTGCATTTGGAGCCCCGTCGAACATGAGTGTCCAACGTGCCCCTGGCTTGATTTCTTTTGTTAAGTCCTGGTATTTCATAGTCACCTATAGCCATGACATCTTCGTCTGGAAAGTCAAACTTCATAGGTTGATATTCTGGTAGCGGTTGGTGAGTTATATAATAACTTGATTGCCCTTTCTTTGTACCTAGATTAATGGTCTCAATAGCCTCTTGGTACGGTTGTACGTTGTCATCCTTTCGCTCTATTTCCCTTGCCATTTCCTTAGGGAGTTCAAGATCTTAATCACCTTCCTCTTCAGCTTGGTTGATGGGGGCATCAATATTATATTGGGTCGTAGCAATAACATTATCGGTAGTTTTGGGCATGAATTTGCACGCTCATCATGTTTCGGTGCAGATTTTAGTATATGAATTTTTGAAGATGCATATGCAGAGAAAGTGTTGCCATTTTTAAATTTAAGGAATAAATGCAAGAGAAAGACATGGATCTTAATTGAAAACAAAATATAACTTTTATTAATTAAAAATATTGTCTGAAACAAAACGGGGGAACCCTTACAAGCAACCCCTATGCCTTAGGCTTGACATAGGTTCTTTCAAAAACAAGAAAAATTACTTAGGAAAGAAAAATATCTCGGTAATATCCACGGCAGTCCATCTTTTGATTTCTTCTCCTGGGGTATATTCTCGGATGAAGTCAGTTGCCTTCTTGGTGTTGACTCTATTGGATATCATCACCACATGTCCGCCATGCTCTATAGAGGTCTCTTGGATCGGAGGAAAACGTGCTTCACCCTTCAGAGTATCTTTCTATTTTTCTACAGGGTATGGTCTGAATTAGACTATCCCCTGGTCCACTAGCTTTTATAGCATTCTCTCGAAGGTTTCATTATATTCCAACAAGAATCCACATTCGAACAGATACTCCTTCAACAAGTTGATTGAGGTTTTTGCTTGTCTAGTTACCCCAGAGCTAGTGACTACTTCAATTGCATTTATTGTCGGCCCATCGTGCGAAGGAATAGGGTTTGATTTGATGTTAGGCTTCTCAAAAGTGATGTCTTGAGATTCTAACAAATCATGGGCCTTATGCTTGAATGGCCAACACTACTCTATGGTATGTACAGGATAATTATCATGATACTTACATCTGGCGTTGGCATTGTACTTTCGCAGGAGAGGCCCGACTGGGGGAGCCAGGGGCTTGAGTTCCACCAAGGATACCTTAACCAACTGTTGTAATAACTGGCTAGGTGGCATGGGGAGGGGATCAAAATTTCTTTGTCACCTTCTGCCTTACTATTGTCCTTGTGGGGTCATTAATGGTTGTTGTGCCCTTGGTTGTGACGCTACAACATTAATTTCTCCCTCTTTTCCTTTGGGGAAGTTTGAAGCAGTCCTTCTTGAATTGTGGGGTCCTGCTTTTGGTTTTTTTCTTAGTTGGTGACCGCTTGATGCACCAATCGTTTGAGCTACTTATTCGAAAGCTACCCTTGGAATCTGATCTTGTTTGTCAATGAAGTTCTTTAGGGCTAGGAGAACTTGACTCAGATCTCCTTTAGTCGAACTCACATCACCTTTGACTTGATATGATATGCAGGTGTTTATGAATGCATGCATGCATATGATTATGTATGAATATGAGCAGGGTTAAATGTCTTATTCACTTGGGTATATATTTATCTTTCGCTTATTTTTTATTCGGTGACCAGATTAAAAACAGGTACGCAAACGAGATATGGAAACAAAATTCCTTTATTGAAGGTAACATAATTCAGATATTGAAAAATATTACATTCTTAAACCAAAACTTGTTTTCATGAAATCGAACCAAGGGAAATAAGTCTTCTAGGTGCGCTTGCGGACGTATACTCTTGAAATCATCCCCCATTGCTGGACAAAGCTTGAGAAAGTCTTCAGCACATTATTTCCCTTTTGTGTCTTTGATTTCAAACATGTTTGGCGCATTGACGCGGACATGTTGTTTCCTTATGTATCTATTTTTAAAGACAGTCACCGAGATCTTGATTTTATTATTATTTTTTATACCCTGTGAGTAAGACAAAAAAGAAACGGGTGACGAATATATGAAATGTATGACAACTATATGAAATGTAAGAATGCATAGATGTAGGGTTGAGTGACGGGATTTTTGTTATAAGTACCCTTATAAGGTAAGGATGTATGGTTCAGTGACGGGGTTTTTGTGATAGGTACCCTTAGAAAGTAGGCCTCTTAATTTTGACCTACGATTAATATACCCTCCCAAAATGTGTCTTCCTTAAGGGTATCATGAATAACACCAGAGGGAAAAAAGCACAAGGGCTTCTCTTAGGTGGACCCTCTTTACGGACTGAAACTTTCGTCTCAAAGTTGTTAAAGGTCTCTTCATGAGATTATAGGTTAAGGTCGTTACGAAGAGTCATGGGTGTCCTTCAAAACTCTTACTCGTCAAGAGGATATCTCTCGATAAGTATTCATTTTTCGGAAGTTCATCGACTCTAGGCGAAGTCGTCACATAAACTGACAGGGATGACGTATCCCCTAAGCTAATAGACAAACCTTCTTTCTAAGGGTTATTGAAAATAATTTTTTTGAAATAAAAACCCGCCACATAGAAAATATATAATAATAAAGAAAAATAGACAAGAAATAAATAAATGCAATAAATAAATTAATTCAAATAAATAAATAAAAATAAAAACCCAAAAGAGACCTAAAATATAGGGTTAAGGAGAGTCCCCAGCAGAGTCGCCAGCTGTTGCGACCGGTTTTTAAATCAAGAGTCGCCACTATTAGTTTTTATTCTAAGGAAGGGAACCTAATAGGAAACTCTAATTCGCAGACAGATATTCTAGGTTTCGGACTCTTATTAGATGAAAGGAAGGTGTTAGGCACCTTTCATCTACCTTGTTCACAAAGATACTAGGTTTTAGGTTTAACTTCGTGTAAAATAGGGTTTTAAATTTTAATAGGGGAACTCACCACGAATTTTGATCGTATGCCTACGAATCCTCTTATGAGGAATCAGAGTCTCAATTCATAGTTCGTATGGGTTGGTGTTTTTTAGGGGTTGCAAATGAATTCTGAATCACCTCGCATTTTGGCCGGGAGTAATGATTGCGGACATTTTGGCTAAATGCACGACTAGTAAAAATCTGTTTGAAACCCTTTTGCAAAAATGGTTGATTAGCTTAGTTGATTGCAAAAAATAGTTTGATGATTTGTTGCGTGTTTTTTAATCGTATTAACTTCAAAAAATCTTTATTAATGCATGATTAAAAAAATATTTTAATGCAAAATATAAGAAAATAATATATGCTTTTTGAATAAAAATAATTTAATTACATGATATAATAATTAATAATATATAAAAATTAATAATAATAAAAATTATAATTATTATAGAAATATAATATAATAATAATAAGAAAATATAATTAAGATATAATAATTATAAAAAATGTAAAATATAAATAATTACGAGGGGGTGTATTATTAGTTATAGAGTAATAAGAGAGGGGTGCTGAAAGTAGCTTGGGTTAGGCCCATTGTGTAGGCTGGACATGTGGTGTGAATTGTTTTGTGGTTTAGCAATCAAGCCAGAAGGGGGTGCAGAAAATATTGGGATTAGACCCAACACGTTATGGAGAAGGGTCTTGGTGGATCGTATGTTGTAAGGGAGTATGGGAGTAACATGAGACTTGGCCTATCGGCCGTCTGATGCGATCTAGCGGGTGACACTTGAGTGACCATGATAATTAGGGTAGGCTAGCGCGTACGAGATTGAAACGGATTACATTTTGTTTTAACATTTTCATTTTTTATTGTTTATATTTTTACATCAATTCTCTTTCTCTCTCACGCCTCTCACCTTCCCTTCTCCTCTTTCACAACCCTACAACCCCATCTACAGCGGCGCCACTACGAACAAACCCCTACCCACCGTGAATCAAACCCCAAACCACCCCAATAAAAGAACAAATAAATCAACGGGAAAAAAGAGCTAAGCCTTTTTACCACCTTTCGCGATTGTTCCGATTCTGACCTTCTTTGTCCGATTTTGGGCTAATCTCCTCTTTCTCTCTTTTGCAGGTAGTGGTATGAAGATTAATGGTGTACGGCGTCTGGAGGCGCGGCAGAGACGGTAACAATTAGGGTTTCAGATATCAAAATCCCAATTGTCGCTTGCTCTTCTTCAACAACAATTGGGTGTTTGTTCTTCGTCAACAACGTCACCGTATTTTCCTATGTCTTCCCCTTCTACTGTACTGTCTTCAAATCCCCCCTCCCTCACTACTAATTTTAATTAGCTATTTATAGGGTTTTTTAGATTTTAGGGTTCTGTCAATTTGTTGTTAGAAGTTAGCATAGATTTAGGGAGATTTAGATAGAAATTAGGGATTTAGTTGTTGATTGATTTTAGAAAATATTTGATTCCGTTTTAATTTTGATTTTATTCATTGAGATGTAATGGAGATTGATTTGTATATTTCGAATTGTGTTTGTAATTTTAGAGATTTAATTTTGTAATGATAAGATTTGATTGAATGTTAATTTTGGATCTTACTGTAATATGAATTATGGGGATTTGGTTGCAATATAGATTTGATTTGTTTCTGTTTGATTTCTACAGTATCAGTTCGTTATGAAAAAAACACACGCGATTCTTGGATAATTTGCACAATTGTTGTTAGTTAATTTGGGCCTATGCGTTAATCATTGATACAACCCAGCTTATGTTTTTTTCTTTTACTTACAGCAAGGAAACAATTTAATTTTAAACCAGGCCCAATTGGCCTTTTTTCCAAAACAACAAAAGAAAAATATAAATTAAAAAAGCAACAAAACAAGTTAAATAACCAAATTATCAGCATTGATTTTATGTTTTCTCTTTTCCTTAAAAACAAATATATTACTTATTTATTTATTTAAAATAATAATAATAAACAGATTTTTTTAATAATAATACTTCTTTTTTAAAACACATCAAATGGGCCAACTTAATGGGCTTAGTTATTGATAAGAACACCCCCCTTTTTATCAATTTAACCTAAACAAGCTTATGCAAATTAAACTTAATAATTATTATTCTTTTGAAATAACTTCCATTTTCGAATCGCATGGGCCATTGGCCAACATGCTTCGCAAATGGGTTTATGAGTCTTTCTGATTTAGAAAGCCCCATTAAAATACACCCCTTAGTCTTGGATAAAGATGGACCATCAGATATTGTTGTACCATCTTTAATTAAATATTTCTTCTATTTTAATCTTAAAAAATAAATCATCGAGGTAGGGCAAATTTAAGGTACGACAGCTGCCCCTATTCAATTATCTTCCTATTGAATAACGTGAGAATACACGAGTCTTGTGCATTTTGATTGGGAGTTTATTGAATACTTGGAATACCCCAAAAAGTTTCCGACGAATCATAAGGTCATGCTGATATAACATACCCTTACGAATCTTGATAAAGTAGGCAAAGCTGATGATATATCGCTTACCAAGGTTTGATGCCGAGGCAGATGGTCTTGAGTTTTTAAGAAAGCCGTCTTGTATGGTTTTCTTTTGCTTATTCATCCATTTGGGAGGATGAATGACAAACAATAATTGATGATGCATGGCTGATTGGAGATTGAGGCCATGGGTTTTTTTTCGTGAATCGCAGCATGACGTCTTATGCGATAAGCTAGGTTTTGGTTTTTCGAGCATTGCTGCATGTCGAATTAGGCGATGATCTATGTTGCGGAACAAAGAAGCATGAAAACGTTCAAAAACCAAAAATCATCAAAATGTTCAAAACTATCCAATTTGATCATCAAGAATCAAGATAATCAAGAAAAGTCAACAAAAGTCAAAGTTGAAAGAATTTCAAACACTTAGAAAATTTCAAGTGTTTTATGTCTATAAATATCTCAACTTTATGGCCAATTTTCATCAAGGTACAAGTTGATTCAAGGAAAACTTTCAACATGAAAGTGGTAGATCATGATTCATACTACTACTTTGTAAATGAGGGTTGATATCCAAAAATTGCATAGATTTGGTGATATGAATTAATGAAGTTAGCATCTCAAAATTGTCAAAATCTCAAACACTTAGAGAAAATTTTCCAGCATTCTGTTATTGTTAAGTAGCTGACTTTATAGAATGTTTTCTCTAAGATCCCAATTGATTCAAGGAAAGTGTTCAACATTAAATATCTAAATAATATTTCAAGCTTTCCAAAATATCCAGTAGCATGAATTCATCATACTTGAGCAAAGAGTTTCAAATTTATGAAATAACCATGGTGAAGATGTTTTACAAGGTACATTTTGTGACAAGTTCTTGACAAATCTCCAAGCCATGCCTTGTGATCTTGCTTTTAAAGTCATTTAAATTCTAAATCTATCTATAATCAAAAATTTACACAAACATTTGGTGCATTACACAAGAGCTTGAAGCATTACCCAATTCACATACCATTTTTGGAACATTTTGCAAAAGCTACATTTCCATTTTTTATAAAAAAGATTTTTGCCAAGAACTCTCTTCTATCAAGCTTGTAACTCGTTATAAAGATCATAAGTAATCTCATGGATTACAAGAAACCTTTGTAAAGGCTAGTAAATCATGACAAACTCCTTGATTCACTCCATATTTTCATCATGATCAAACATGCATATTTGTGCAAATTGAAACCAATGGATCAAACTACCATTCCATGTGAACTAAGATGGACTTCGACAAGTTAGAGGAACCATTTGAAACCTATATAAATATAGAACCAAGTCTCAAAGTAATATGTACCAAAATTTGCACAAAAACTCCATTGTTGCAAGTTTTCATACCATAAACACTAAACTCCCAATTCTTGCAAGTTCTTTGAAAATAAACAATCCAAACACCTTACATACACCATATAGAAGCTACTATAACCTTAAGTTTGCTTCTATAATCACCCAATCCATACCTCTATGTCTCACTTTTTTTATTTTTCACATCAAGTTGGTTAGAGAGTTTAAGCTTGTTTCAAAGCAACGTAAGCATATCAATAGCTTCATTGAAGTTCAAGGAATCTAAGATGATCATACCTTTGCTACTGTAATCACATTTAAAGGGAACCAGACTCATTCTGTTTGGTAAATTTTCTTAACTTTAAACTCATAGTTTAACCTACCATTTGCACTCATTCCTGATACATTTATGTTCATATGATTGGTGTGATTTTAAGTCCTGTGAAAATAGGCATTGGTTGAGTTTGTATGTCATTTAGTTCAACTTTTAAATTGTTAGTGTCGTAACCAGCAAAAAAATAATGAGTCTCCACCATTAAATTTTGTCCTAAGGAATGGGGATAACGAATAACCCTAATCGTTTAGAGATTTTAAGTTCGTGAGTTTGATTAGACGAGGGGAAGGTGTTACGAACCCTTCATCTCCCTTGTTCTCAAGAGGCTCCATTTTTAGGACTAAGGGTAGTTTGGGGTTTCTATTTAGTGTGTTATTGCCAATTAAACAAAAAGATGATTTATATTTATAGCTTATGGACTCGTCTTGGTTTTAACCGCGTGCCTACGTTTTTTTTCTTGTGAAGAATTAGGGTTCAAATTCGTAGTTCATATGTGTTTGGATAGTTTTTTTATGGATTGTGGAAATGCTTTCGAATTATCCTTGAACCTTATCTGAGTTTGAAAATAGCGTAGTCGTAGATGAAGTTCGCAGTTAATTTTGAAAATATATCCACAATCCTTTTTTGAAAATAATATTGAAATTGAAATTATATTAGTGAAAAAATATTAAGTTTGATTGGTTAGATTTCTTGAATGCATGATGAAGTTTGAAAAATAATAAACTTGAATGATGAAAAATTGTATTTGATGAATTGATAAAAATGGTTAGTATTTTTAAAAATATTTAGAAAATAATTATTATACTTATTATTAGAAATATATTAAGTATTTGTAATAATAGGCAAATATTTATTTATCAACATGATTATTTAGGATAAATAAAAATATAATTTTGATGCAAATGATAAAAAATGATATAAGGAGAAAATTGATAATTATATATAATATATAAATAAAATAAATAAAATAAAATAAAATAAATGAACCAAATAAATTAATTAAATAAAAACACAGGGGGTGTTTTTTATTAATCATAGTAATTCTGGCGGGGTTGAAATAGAAAGGGCATATGCCCAAATAATGTTTGAGCCCAATAGCACCGGGGGGTGCTGATTTCAATTTAGATAGTAAAAAGAGGGTATTAATAGATACGGGAATGGCCCAGATGATTGGTTTGAGTTCGTCTAGACACTATGTGGGTGAGGTGCAAGGGTTATGATGGGGATCGACAATCTAGGACGTTCAATTCCAATCAAAAGTCCTCAGGAGTTAATCTTAGGTCGTTGATTGGAAGGATGAAGAACGGAAGGTGTGAATGTAGCGTTTACTAGGGTACAAGATAGATGTGAGCACATATATACTAGTCAATAGTCTCCAGATCCTAAGGCTCTCAAGGAGCCACATGGAAGGCATCGATTATGAGGGGAGGGATTATGTAAACAAAATTCTGAGCAATTATCCTGTTTTTTCTTTTTACCCTTTCTCTCCATTTGAAGAACCACACAAACCCTTTGTAAGAGTTTAGAGAGAGACGCTTTGTCCTCTCACTATATTTCTGTTCGCCAGAAATCACCACCATCGGCCGAAAATCGCGATTGCCAATGGTTGGCCTCCTAACTCCCTTCTAACCACCTTCAAACTCAGATCTCATGTTGACATTCAACCGGGATCTTCAAACCTTCAACATAAACAAAACCCAGAACACATGAACATCATAACCTTATGCGTTAAACCTGAAGAACCCTAACCCTAAACCTACACAGATCCCAATCTATAAACGTTAAACTTGAAGAACCCTAGCCTTCAATATATGAACCCTAACCCTAATACGAAGAACCCTAACCCTAATATGAACCCTAAACCCTAAAAATTACATAAACCTTCAAATTAAACCCTAAATTTTGCAATAATCCAACAATCATACAACCATCATCAAAGCCCTAAGCTAAGTGTTCTTCATGTCTACCTCTTCGCGGTGATTCTCGTAGTATAATCCTCTTTGATTTCTCTTCCTCGCCTCTAATCTCTTCTTTCTGTTTTCCCCAGGTAGTCAATAGGTTGAAGAACTTGTAGCAGGGAGCTCTAATTTCTTCTTTTTCTTTATCCAATCTTCAAGCTTCGATCCCTCTCTCAGTTTAGGTCTTAGGTTTATATAGTTTTTTAGGTTAGATCAATTAGGAAATAGTTTAATAGTGATTTATTGTTATAGGTTTGAATTCTCTGTAATTGATTAAGTAAGTTTAGATTGATTGAGAATCAAAGATTTGATTTAGATTCAATTAGCCATTGGAAATTAGGGTTTGAATTATTTTATGCATTTGGACTGATTTACATATTACATATGTTTCCATTAATAAAAAAATATGAAGATTTTATTTGATTCAGAAAATTATTAGAGTTTGGGCTTTGAATCTTGTTCATGGGCGCAACAATGAGAATTAGGGTTTTTTTACCCTTTGCTAACTTTAGTCAACTTAACAAAATAATAAATAAATCATACAAATAAAATTAAAACAAATATTTTTAATGTTAATTCTTTAATTAATAATAATAATAATAATAAGGATTTAAGCAAAAGCGAAATATAGACAAATATTTGGGAAGAGAAAGGTTGACTTCATTCAATCCAGCAATAAAAATAATTTTATTTTAAACACTAAACCCCATGTGGGCCTCTTAGGAACTTAATGGGACATTTACCTAGTATAATGAGCCCCCGTAAAATATGAAATAAGACCTTTAATAAGTGAATTAGATTAATATTTCTTAATAAGTCAATAAAAATGTTTTGTGAACATTGTACAATAAATTAATATTTAGAAATAGCTAAAATAAAAGTTGGACGACTAATATTTAAATATAACTAAATATGAAAATGTATACATGTAGATAAAATCTGGATGTTACTATGCGTTTAAACAAATGAGAACAACTAAAAACAGTGTGACAGTAACCTAATAATCCTAGTAAAACAAATTTTGACTGTAACACCAAAGCAGGAAAATTTGGAGTATGACAGTTGCCCCTATTTAATCGCTCTTCGATTGAGTGTGCAAGAATACGAAGGCCTCACTGTTGTACCCCAAATTTTGACCTAAGATACCATCTCCCATCTGCATCATTACATTACAAGTGTTTTGATCCATTGATTTTAAAAAATTCATAACTTTTTCAGGCCGAGAGCTATTTATTTTGAACACTAAATTATTTAATCTATTCATGCTAAAACAATGTTTATTAATTATTTATTATCTTAAATTCAAATAATTGGAATTTGTTTTCAATTATTATATAATTTAAAGATGTATAGATAATAAAATAAATATTAGAAAAGAGGCGTATTAATCGTGCAGACAATATTTATTTATTATTCACTATCTTAAATTTAAATAACTGGAATTTATTCTCAGTTATTACATAATTTAAAGGTTTATGAATAATATAATAAATATTCGAAAATTTCATTAATTGGTCAATAATGATTATTTAATTATTTATCCTTCTAAGTTAAAATAATTGAAATTCTATTTTAATTATTATAATTTAGAAAATTATGAACAATGAATTAAATAATTGAAACTATTAATTGATCAATGATATTATTTATTTATTTGTTTATTATTCTGGATTTAAGTAATTGAGATTTATTTTCAATTATTATACGATTTAAAGAATTGTAAACGATAAAATAAATAATTAGAGAAGGAAGAAATTAATTGGCAAATATTGAAATTTTATTCATTTTCTTCTAATTGTACAATTATTGTGTAAATATTGTATTTATTACAACAAAATTACAATAATAATTTTACAAAGTTAAAATGAAATAAAATTAATCTAATGTTTCCTAATTCTAAATCTTATATCCAATGCCTTTTGTCTGCTCACTTGATTTTACCTGCAAAACGATTAAAAGAATATTAGAATTGAACAAATAATTAAAAGCAAAAAAATTATTTTATGTTCATCATTAAAAGCAACGGCTGGAATCAGTTTACCCTTTTTTTTGCAAATCACGGGATTTCTCCCGGTTCACAAAAAAGGGAGGAATTTTTTATTTCATAGATGAATGCACAATTGTGAAACATGCACAAAATTCATTTTCATTTTTAAACTGCATAGTTAAAAAATCCATTGCATTTTTCAAAGTCCCAGGCATATTTCAAATATACACAGCATATGCAAGCACCAACAAGCCAACGTAAACCTACATGCAGCCACATAGTAGAAGCCAAAACAATAGGCTCTACTGTTGCATTGGAAGTCAAAGAAAGATGCAGTTTAAACAATTTTGCAAGCAATATAACATTCCTTTTTCATCATATTCCAGCACTTTTGCAATTTCAGAAAATAAAGCAGTACATCATTTAAATGTCAAAATGGTACTTATGAGAGAGAAGAGAGATAGAAGTGTGGTTTTGCAGGTTTGGTTTAGGCAGGAAGAGATACAAGACAAACTGCAGTAACACAGTCAGTAGGAAGTAAAAACATGAAATAGGAATAGAGACAAACCATATGGAGCAGTAAGGGTGCAGAAGTAAAGAAATATTAAAAATATACCAAAGCTCTCAACGGAAACCTGAAGGCCAAAGTGCTTATAACATAACAAAAAATCACTACACATTCGATGAATCTATCTATCACCAAGCTATCAAGAAGAAAAAACCATTTTTTTCCTCAAGCCCTCCCAAACCTGTACTGCATAAACCTGCAATCTGCATAAATCTGCAATCTGCATAGAACCATGGTAGAACAAAAACCACAACATGGCCTAAAACTTCAATAGCTTGTTTAAACCATAGAAAACCTCACCAAAACTGATTGAGCCCTCAAGCCAATATCACCATAAACCTGTCAAAAACCAATATGTCCTGAACCTTGGCCTAAACCTGCCTACCACATCATCAAAACCATATATCAAAAACCATTCATACCATATAGCCTACTGCATAAACCAAAACCATGTCAAAGCTTGTCATGGCCTAAAACCAGTAAAACCAGTAAATCCAAGGCCAAACCTGCCTACTGTCATAAACCATAAGCCTGCATATTACCAAAACCTTATGGCCTAACAACGAAAACCCATTCCCCTGTTTCCATCAACCATCACAAAACCTATTCCAAAACCAGTTTCCATAAACAAACACAAAACCAGTAAGGCCTCAAAAAAACACTATCATAGGCCAACAGTAGCATACTACAGAATAAGAAGAAAAGAGGCTAATCAAAACAAATGTCCCAACAGTAGCATGTTCAAGGCAACACAGTAAAACATATAAAGGCTACCAAGAGAAAAAGCATCATTCGAAGGCAACTCACTCAAGCGTCAAAGCCCTCAGACAGTGTCATCACCGGGCAAAGGCAATCAAAAGCAAAGGCATACAGAAGTCAAGGAGAAGAAGAAGAAAAGTGTAACAAGAATTCTCAAACCAGTAATCAGAAGCAAAACATCGCGCCGTTCTCTCCGCCCTCGGCCTCCTAGCTCTTCCAACTGTTCCTCCTCCATCTCTGCCTCTAGGTAACGATCTCCTTTTTCCCTTTTACTTTCATAACACCTCACACAGACAATAAAACGAAATCAGAATCAAAGTGGATCGAAATTTACAACATGCATTTACAATGAACCCTAAAACGAGTGATAAAATGAACTTGTACCGTAGAATCCGTAGCCCCCTTAACGTTTGGCTGGAGGGAAGAGGACAGTGGAAGCTGGTGGCCATCAGACAGGAAGAGATTTCAGTAGCGATTGAAGAGGATAACGCGTGAGGACGAAGAGGACGATCGGAGAAGAAGACGAACGAGAGAGTGAGCGCCGTTTCGGCCAAGACCTTAACCCTAATTGGATTTCCCTAACTTTGTTTAACCCCTAAAAGAAACAAATTAAGTTATGTTTGGGCCTTACCCCATTTTGCTGCCTAAGCCCAACGTTTTGATTCATCCACCCCCCCCTATCCTGCTTCTGATACTTAAGCTTGGGCTTCCTAAAACCCCTTTTGGCCCATTTTGTTATCTCCTTTAGTTTGTTTTAATAAATCAGTTTAATTCACTTTTGTTTCTAATTAGTAATAATAAACAACCTTTTTATATAGTTAATTAAATATATTTATTCTTAATAGTATTAATTACTAATGAACAATTTTGTTATACTAATTAGGGCTTTTTATAAAATTAGTTAAAATACTCAATTTAGTTTAGGCCATTAAGTCATCTTTTAATAATACTTTATATAAAAAAAAAGGAAACATATTAAATTTAGAAACATATGGAAATGAAAAATATTTTATTTAATTAACTCACTCGTTTTAGTTAATATTAATACAAGATATATAAAAAAAATAGAACTTAAAAAACTAAAAAATATTTTATTCTCCTTTAATTAATCCTCATGCTTTTATCCATATTAAAAAATGCGTAAAAATTGAAAACTATTAAAAATACTTTCTTTTCATTAATATTAAACAAAATCATAAAAATGCATTATTCACATCATTTAGTCTATCATTTAACTATTATTATTTAATCATTATCCGCATAATTTTTCTGTTTATTTATTTCATATTTATTTGTTTATTCCGTTTACGTTTAAATCCAAAGGAAAAACGATAAATTTGTTGACTTCATGTCCTCAAGTCTAATTGCGCGAACTGTCGCATTTCATTAAAACTTAGGATGATTTTTCCTCAAGTATTCAATCTTTTCAAAATTTATACCCTTTAAGCAAAAACTTCGACATTAGGTCGCCGCATCTCCAAAAACCCGTCCGTACCACTTTTCGGCCAAAACGATTCATTTTTTCAATCAAGCGAGCAATTTTAATAAACAGATATTTCAAAAGGTTCCTATAGAGTACTATAGATACATTGGGTGCTAATACCTTCCCATTGTATAACCAACCCCCGAACCATAAGATCTCTTTTCAAAAACGCATTGTATTTTCATTACTTTTAAAAAGTATTATTTACATTGCATATTTAGGGTTTTATTTCGCTCTTTTCCCTTTTCCTTTGGAAACAATAAAGCGCGGTGGCGACTCTTGCTTTTGTGAGACGAATTAATCAATAATTCGATCTCCGATTTACCCCGCTACATTTTTTATCGCTACAGAATTGGCGACTCTGCTGGGGAAAGATTGACCTCTTGCTGGTCCATCCCTAAGTGGGTTAAGCCTAATTTGTCTTATCTGTTTTACTATTATTTGATTTGCTTGATTATATGTTTAAATTGGGGTGTTTGAGTTTTTTTGCAAAGGACGAATCCTATACCCGGATTAAGTAACACTTAAGGAATAGGACGGGCGGTATAGTCATGTTAACTTTGAGGGAGTAATCCCGAAGAAGGAGGCATGAGATCCCCCACTCAATGGAAGGCCCTCTTGAACTTAATATTTGTTTACTGAGTAATCGGGAAGACATTATTATTTTCGACCTAGGAGCCCGAGAAGTTGAGGACCGTAGAACCCTAACCCCTCTTGGCCTTTTTTAGGTGTAGCGCGGAGACTATAACGGAGTAATTCGGAAGTAGTTGTTACGCGATGCTACGCTCGGACGAGTTTCTCTTGAGAATATTGCTAATTATTGAGTAATCAAGACGTTGGTAATATCCGAAGGAGGAATGTAGACTCTGGGAACTCTTAGAACCTTGTCTTACAGGCGTGATTGAACCGTTAGTACATACCTTTGGGTGGGCTTTACCCTCGACTCCATGCTGAACGTTGAAACCTTGAACCCCATGTTTGCAAGCTTGTGTGTGATTGTTGCATTATCATTCATTCATGCACTCATTGGCATCTTTGTAAAAAAAAAACTTGTTTTTCAAGGAACTTCGGAATGATTTTTGCAGACATCTCAGGTTATTATGGAACTTGGAAGGAGAAATACTCAAAGCTTTAGATTCAAGGAGCCCGAGATTGAAGAACTGAAGAGTTTGATTCCGAAGATCGAGAGTCCGACGGATTTTCAGAAGAAATATGGGTCCATCGTACCGCTCATGAAGCGCAAGATGAAGAAAGGCATCCTCAACACGTTGGTTCAGTTCTATGACCCCTTGTACCGATGTTTCACCTTTCCGGATTACCAGTTGATGCCCACTTTAGAGGAGTACTCCTATATTCTTGGTTTGCCGATCGCCGACCGTGTTCCTTTCTCTGGATTAGAAGAGGAGCCCAAATCTCACGAGATAGCAGCTATCACCCACTTAAAGAAGTCAGAGGTAGAGGAGAACATGACTACGAAAGGGGGAATCCGGGGTTTGTCGGCGCAGTTTTTGTTGAAGAAAGCTCGTCATTTTGCTGAGACAAAGGATACTGTTGCCTTTGAAGACGTGTTTGCTTTACTCGCATATGGTTTATTCTTATTCCCTAACGTTGATAAGTTTGTGGATATCAATGCCATCCGAATTTTCCTGATTGGAAATCCGGTCCCTACGCTGCTAGGAGACACATACTACTCCATCCACCTTCGAAACTCTTATCAAGGAGGGATGATTATTTGCTATGCACCGTTGCTGTATCAGTGGTATGTTTCGCATCTACCTGGGTCTGATGCTTTCCGGGATCTCGAGAAGGAACCGCGTTGGGCGCCAAAGATTATGGCTCTCACTCATTTCGACATTGACTGGTATAATCGAGTTTACCACGACGTGGAGATCATTGATAGCTGTGGGGCTTTTCCTAATGTACCTCTTCTCGGTACGAGGGGAGGAATCTACTATAACCCTGTTCTCGCGCGCCGTCAGTTCGGGTACCCGATGAGAGATAAACCAAACAACATCCATGTGAGTGGTTTCTTTCTTCAGGAAGGACAGGATCATCAGGATGCTAAGAGGGAGATCGAAGGAGCTTGGCGCCACATCCATAGAAAAGGGAGAGATATGTTGGGACATAGGGGTGCCGTTTCTTTGGAGCCTTACTTACAGTGGGTCCGTGCTAGGGCTTGTGTTCTCAACATGCCCTATAAACTTGAGAAACCTTTATTCCCTGCCATTGCACCATCATCTGTTGTTATCCCTATCGCGGATGTAGGAGAGTACCAAGGAAATCTGGCTAGGATGAAGTCCGAGAGGGATGCTTGGAAGGAAAAGTACCATATGTCTGAATATGAGAATCGAGTCCTGACTCGACAGTTAAAGGAAAAGGAGGAGTTGTTGTTTATTCAAGACGGCCGGTTCATTGATCACGATGAGAAGCTTCGTCAGAAGGATGCCTTGCTGAAGAAGTATGCGAGTGAAAGGAAGAGAAAAAGGGAAGGTTCGGTAAGCGTGGCTCTCGTTCCTAATCCGCAGGAGGAAGTCATTAATCGACTGATAGCTGAGAAGAAAGAGATGGAAGACTTTTACGAAGAGAAGATCAAGAAGCTCCGGTTACAGCTGGTGTTTGGTCCTTCATCTGAGGATTCCGAGTGATCTTTAGCTTTTAGTTTGTTTTATTGATGTCATTTTGTAAAACTATGTAAAAGGGCTTCATGCTCCGAAGTTGTAATTTATTGTTTTATTATGGGCTTCATGCTCCAAAGTTGTAATTTATTGCTTTATTTTAGATTTCATGTTTTAAAATTGTAATTTATCACTTTATTATGGATTTCATGTTTCGAAGTTGTAATTTATTGCTTTCATTATTGGATTTGTTATCCCAGAGTTGTAATTTACTGTTTTGATATTCCAAATTGTAAGTTGTAATTTATCGGTTCCGATTAATGGATTGAGTTTTTGTTGTTCCAAATTCCTTTACCATTGATGTATGCAAAATTATCATGGTTCCTTGAAAAACTTTTAAAATGAGTCATCATTTGCATCGCACATCATGCATCATTCCACATTCCACTTCACATGTTTTCTAGAGTCTTATCCTTGTTCTTTTTCCACTCAAGGTTGTCAAGCTGTCTCACCGATACGACACTCGATCCAATCGTCAGAGGAAAATGGAAGATTTGGAACAGGAAAATCATGAGCTTCGTGGGGAAGTTGCTACACTTCGTGTCGAGATGGAAAAGTTAACTGCGTTAGTGGAAAGTTTGGTGGTTGTTTAGAATCAGCCATCGACTACAGCTGCCGAGATTCAGACTTCAACTCCAGTGGTCTCCGAGATTGTCACCGTTCCTGCCTCCGTGACTCAAATCAACTCTCCGCTTCAACATCAGATGCCGAAAGGTTTTCCGTGGGGAATGCCTTACAACTTTGTGCCAGAGGGGTATCAGCCTGCCGTACAACCTTTATTTCAACCTGCTTTGTCTCTTCCTCAGCCATAGACAACTGCAATGCCGCCAGTAATTCCGTCTGTAACACCTTTTCCGCAACCGATTATGACAACCGTTGCTCCTGTGGTCCACTCCGTGCCATACTTGAATGAACCTACTTATCCTGCCGAGCCTGCTGAAAGTTTGGGTCTCTTTGATAGAATGGAAGAGTTTCAGGATCAGTTCCAGGAAATGCAGAAGGAGCTTAAAGCATTGAAGGGGAAGGATTTGTTTGGGAAAAACACGCATGACCTTTGTTTAGTTCCGAATGTCAAGATTCCAGCAAAATTCAAAGTGCCAGACTTTGAGAGATATAAGGGTGATTCGTGTCCTAGAAGTCATTTGACAATGTACGTGAGAAAGATGTCTATGTATTCCGATGATCATGACTTGTTGATTCATTATTTTCAAGATAGTTTGAAGGGTGCTGCTCTAAAGTGGTATATGGGTTTAGACAGTATTCGGATCCGCAACTTCAACGATCTTAGTGAAGCCTTTGTCCATCAGTACAAGTATAACGTTGACATGGCGCCGGACCGGGATCAACTCCGGGCGATGTCGCAGAGAGACCGGGAATCTTTTAAGGAATACGCCCAGAGGTGGCGTGAAATTGCTGCTCAAATCTATCCACCTCTTGAGGAGAAGGAGATGACGAAGATATTTTTGAAGACTTTAGGTTCCTTTTACTATGAAAGAATGATAGCCAGCGCACCTAGTGACTTCACCGAAATGGTAAGCATGGGTATGCGATTAGAGGAAGGGATTCGCGAGGGGCGTTTGGTTAAAGAAGGGAGTCCGTCTAGCAGTGCGAAGAAATTTGGAAGTGTTTTCCCGAAAAGAAAAGAGCAGGATGTCAGCGCTTTGTTTCCAGGCAGACCTAGGAGAGGTTACTCTCACGTTTCGGCAGTCACTCCGGCTGTCCGCCCAGCTTTGATGACCCCAGCTCATCAAACCCCACCAACTCAACAACGGCCATTTCAGCAGCAGCCTCGACAACAGGCTTATCCATTCAACAATCAGAACCGTTCACCCAGAAAACCGCAGTTCGATGCCATTCCTATGACGTATACTGAATTGTTCCCTGCTCTTATCAGAAAGAATCTCATAACGACAAAGCCTCCTCCTGTCGCACTGAACAGTACTTCTCCGTGGTACAAGGCGGATCAGTTTTGTGAATATCATCAAGGGTCGCCGGGGCACAACCTTGAGAATTGCTTTGCTCTGAAGGCGGACGTACAGAGATTGATTAAGAATGGTATCTTGTCTTTCAAGGATGTTAATCCAAATGTCAGAGATAATCCTTTGCCTCGACATGGGGCAGCTTCAGTGAATATGGTGGAAGGTTGTCCGGGGAAGTTCCGAGTTTTTCAAGTTGAACATATAAGAGAGTCGTTGATCAGGTTACATCAGAGTTTGAGAAGACTTGCCTTTGTTAGGCACCAACATGATTATGATGTTTGTGAATTTTGTTCAAGAGAGGATGATTGTCCTATTGTGAAGGAGGATATTCAGAAGTTGCTAGATCAGAGAGTTATCACTATTACCTATGACAGAAATCCGGAGGATGAAGTGAATGTTATCATACCACAATTCAATTTGCCTGAATCAATAGAGATTTCTTACGACAGTCAGATCGCACCTGTTGATCCTTTGATTATTTACCCACCTGGTCCTGTGCCTTACAACTCGAACCAAGTTGTACCGTATAAGTATAATGCCACAATGATTGAGAATGGGGTAGAAGTACCTATACCAACAAGACCGTCTTTCGTTAACATTGCTGATGTGAGTAGAGTTACGAGGAGTGGACGTGTTTTTGCAGCAGTACCTTTGAGGAGACCAGAAGTTCAAGCTAGGAGACCCATATCGGCGGATATTCCAGTAAGAAATGTTGAACCAAGGGTTGAGATAGGCCGACCCAGTGAACCTATCCCTCACCCTGAGGATGATGAGATCCTGAAGCTTATCAAGAGAAGTGAATATAAGATCGTGGACCAACTTTTGCAAACACCTTCCAAGATTTCCTTGCTTGCCTTATTGAGAGATTCTAGTGCGCATAGAGAAGCTTTGATGAAGGTCTTGGATCAAGCGTTCGTGGATCATGATGTGACGGTTGACCAGTTCGATGGAATTGTGGGAAATATAACTTCATGTAACAATCTTGGTTTCAGTGATGAAGAACTCCCGGAGGAGGGGAGAAACCATAATATGGCTTTGCATATCTCAGTAAGTTGTGGAAATGATACCTTATCAAGTGTGTTGGTGGATACATGTTCGTCGTTGAATGTGATGCCCAAGACTACATTATCTCGGCTTTCATATCCAGGTGCTCCTATGAGGCCCAGTGGAGTAATTGTTAAAGCGTTTGATGGTTCTAGGAAGACAGTCATTGGTGAAGTGGATCTTCCTATAGTGATTGGTCCCCATACTTTTCAAATCACTTTCCAAGTGATGGATATCCATGCTGCCTACAGCTGTTTATTGGGTCGTCCCTGGATCCATGATGCCGGGGCAGTCACCTCTATGCTTCATCAGAGACTAAAGTTTGTAAGGCATGGGAAGCTAGTGATGATTGAGGGAGAACAAGCTATGGTGGTAAGCCATTTATCATCATTCTCTTTTATTGATGCGGACGAGGATGTTGGAACCCAGTTCCAAGGTCTTTCTATTGCTAAGAGTACAGTGAAGAAGCAAGGGGCATCCATCTCTTCTTTTGAGGATGCGCGGCGAGTGGTGGAAAGTGGTTCGGCCGAAGGATGGGGCCAGGTGTTGACGTTACCTGAGAACAAGTCGGGGGAAGGTCTGGGTTTTCATCCAGTATCTGCAAGAGTCAAGAAGGAGGTGGTTGTTCGTCCGATTCAAGAGGTTTTCCGAAGTGCAGGGTTTATACATCCTGAGGTTGATGCTATCATAGATGATGATTCCGAGGACGATTTGCCCGTTTTTGTGACGCCTGGATTGGCTTGCCAAAACTGGATAGCTGTTGATGTTCCTGTGGTTATGCACATTTCCGAGTAATGTTTTGTTTATTTTCCTTTGAAAAAAACTCGCTCTGCCCAAGGCGAAACGTATTTTATGTCGGGCTATGAAAAATAATTCCTTTTGCTCTGCCCAAGGCAAAAGAGAAATGTCTGGGCTCTTTGTTTCAAGTATTTCCCTTTAATTAATAAAACATTATTTTGTCCATTATTGTTTTATTTTTCACTTTTTCATGGAAATAGTAATGAAAATTAATTAATAACCTTTTGTTTTATTTGCACAAATCGATTTCTAAAATAAAGCATAATCATATGTGCAGATTAATCCATGACTTAACCATCGAAAACAATGATCCTATGCCCTCTCCCAACTTTGAATTCCCTGTGTTCAGAGCCGAAGAAGAGGATGATGAAGAGATTCCTGTTGAGATTTCCCGTTTGCTTGAGCATGATGAGAAGATTATCCAACCATTTGAAGAACCTTTAGAGTTGGTCAATTTGGGTGATGAAGAGGATAGAAAGGAGGTCAAAGTCGGAGCATTGCTTATCCCGGAAGTTAAGGAGAAGATGTTGGAGCTTCTCAAAGAGTATGTTGATGTGTTTGCTTGGTCCTACCAAGATATTCCAGGGTTGGACAATGACATTGTGGAGCATCGTTTATCGCTGAGACCCGAGTGTCCGCCGATCAAGCAGAAGTTGAGAAGGACTCGTCCCGACATGGCTGACCAGATCAAAGAGGAGGTTCATAAACAGATTAATGCAGGCTTCCTTGTTACGTCGGTTTATCCTCAGTGGTTAGCCAACATAGTGCCTGTTGCAAAGAAAGATGGCAAAGTTCGGATGTGTGTAGACTACAGAGATCTGAATAGAGCTAGTCCGAAGGATGACTTCCCATTACCTCATATTGACGTATTGGTCGACAGTACTGCCAAGTTCAAAGTGTTTTCTCTCATGGATGGTTTCTCTGGTTACAATCAAATCAAGATGGCACCGGAAGATATGGAGAAGACCGCTTTCATTACACCTTGGGGAACTTTCTGTTATCGGGTTATGCCGTTTGGTTTGAGGAATGCTGGCGCAACATACCAAAGGGCAATGACTGCTTTATTCCATGACATGATGCATAAAGAGATCGAATTGTATGTGGATGACATGATTGCCAAATCACAGACTGAGGAAGATCATTTGGAACATTTGTTGAAGTTATTCCAACGTTTGAGGAAGTACAAACTCCGTCTGAATCCCAACAAGTGCACTTTTGGCGTTCGTTCTGGAAGACTTTTGGGTTTCATTGTCAGTCAAAAGGGGATTGAAGTAGATCCTGATAAAGTCAAAGCCATTCGGGAAATGCCCGCACCCAAGACGGAAAAACAAGTAAGAGGATTCCTCGGGAGACTGAACTATATCTCTAGATTTATATCTCATATGACTGCTACCTGTGGGCCGATTTTTAAGCTTCTTCGAAAGAACCAAGGATGTGTGTGGACAGAAGATTGTCAGAGATCTTTTGACAGCATCAAAGAATATTTGCTTGAACCTCCCATTTTGATTCCTCCAGTGGAAGGAAGACCATTGATTATGTACTTGACTATATTGGAAGATTCCATGGGATGTGTGCTTGGTCAACAAGATGAGACTAGAAGAAAGGAACATGATGTATATTATCTGAGTAAGAAATTCACAGACTGTGAGTCTCGATACTCATTGCTTGAGAAAACCTGTTGTGCTTTAGCTTGGGCTGCTCGCCGTCTGCGCCAGTATATGATTAACCACACCACTTGGTTGATCTCCAAAATGGATCCGATCAAGTATATCTTTGAGAAGCCCGCCTTATCTGGAAGAATAGCCCGTTGGCAGATGTTATTATCTGAATATGACATTGAGTATCACACTCAGAAACAATCAAAGGGAGTATTTTAGCCGACCATTTGGCTCACCAACCAATTGACGATTATCAATCCGTCAAGTTTGATTTCCCAGATGAAGATGTTATGTACTTGAAAGCTAAAGATTGTGAAGAGCCGTTACCTGAAGAAGGACCTGATCCTGAATCCCGTTGGGGTTTAGTATTTGACGGAGCTGTGAATTCCTATGGAAATGGAATTGGGGCAATCATCGTCACTACCTGAGGTACTCATATCCCGTTCACGGCGAGATTGAAGTTTGACTGCACGAACAACATGGCTGAATACGAGGCATGTATTATGGGTCTCGAAGAAGCAGTGGATCTAAGGATCAAGATTCTTGATATTTACGGAGATTCAGCATTGGTGATTAATCAAATCAAAGGAGAATGGGAGACTCGTCATCCTGGTTTGATCCCTTACAGAGACTATGCTAGAAGGTTGTTAACTTTCTTCAACAAGGTGGAATTACATCATATCCCTAGAGATGAGAACCAAATGGCTGATGCTTTAGCTACTTTGTCCTCAATGTTTCAAGTAAATGATTGGAACGACGTGCCTACCATCCGAGTTATGCGCCTTGACAGACCTGCTCATGTGTTCTCGGTAGAAGAGGTTACTGACAACAAACCGTGGTTCTATGACATCAAACGTGTTCTTCAAACTCAAGAGTACCCGCCTGGGGCATCCAATAAAGATAGGAAGACGTTGAGAAGATTAGCAAGCAGTTTCTTTCTCAATGAAGAAGTTTTGTATAAGAGGAATTATGACATGGTTTTGCTCAGATGTGTGGACAGACGTGAAGCAGAAATGCTGATGCAGGAAGTACACGAAGGATCCTTTGGCACTCATGCCAATGGACATGCAATGGCTAGAAAGATGTTGAGAGCTGGTTACTATTGGATGACCATGGAATCTGATTGCTGCAAATATGTGAAGAAATGTCATAAATGCCAGATTTATGCGGACAAGATGCATGTGCCACCGACCCTCCTCAACGTTATCTCTTCACCTTGGCCTTTCTCTATGTGGGGCATTGATATGATTGGAATGATTGAACCCAAAGCTTCAAATGGTCATCGTTTCATCTTGGTAGCGATCGATTATTTTACTAAATGGGTGGAAGCAGCATCTTATGCCAATGTAACCAGACAAGCGGTAGTCAGATTTATCAAGAATCAGATCATTTGTCGATACGGTATCCCGAGCAAGATCATCACTGATAATGGTTTGAATTTGAATAACAAGATGATGAGAGAGCTTTGTGAAGAGTTCAAGATTGAACATCATAATTCTTCTCCTTACAGACCGAAGATGAATGGGGCTGTTGAAGCTGCTAACAAGAATATCAAGAAGATTGTCCAGAAGATGGTGGTAACTTATAAAGATTGGCATGAAATGCTTCCGTTTGCTCTGCACGGATACCATACTTCAGTTCTAACTTCAACAGGAGCAACCCCTTTTTCCCTAGTTTATGGTATGGAAGCAGTACTCCCCGTGGAGGTTGAGATTCCGTCTCTGAGAGTGTTGATGGAAGCTAAACTTTCTGAGGCTGAATGGTGTCAAAGTAGGTATGATCAGTTGAATTTAATCGAAGAAAAGAGATTGACAGCTTTGTGTCACGGTCAATTGTATCAGCAGAGAATGAAGAAGGCTTTTGATAAGAAGGTTCGACCACGCGAGTTCAGAGAAGGTGACCTTGTGCTCAAAAAGATATTATCTTTCCAACCTGATTCTAGGGGCAAGTGGGCTCCGAATTATGAAGGACCGTGTGTTGTTAAGAAAGTTTTCTCTGGAGGTGCTTTGATTCTCACCAATATGGATGGTGAAGAACTCCCGCGTCCCTTGAACGCCGATGCAGTCAAGAAGTATTTCGCTTAGGCAAGCTTTTGGTCAGACCAGTCTTGGCATTTGAGCACATTTTGGAATTCGAAGTTGTTAGGGAGAATAGTGATCATTGTTTTTGTGTAACCTTTTTCTTTCATGTACTATTTCCCACACTTTTGTAAATCGTTGGAGTCGCGTTGTTAGCGAACTACCAGCTTATTAATGAAATTTGAGCATTACCTTTCGTGGGCAAAATTTTAATTTTTACGGCAATATTTGAAACAAAGTATTTAAAATATTCTTATTTCTAAAATGTGTCGCGAATAACGAAAGGAATATTAACAGTCGTTCCGAAGATGGTCATGCCATGAAATGCAAAACAGTACAGTAGTTTATCCTTGCATGGTGAACATGTTTCGTTTCAACACCATCATGAAGTGTTATTTGTGTAAGCTCGTGTTTCTGGGGGTGCTAAATTTGGTGACTCCCCAGTTGTTCCAATTAAGTGTTGTTTTGGCTACCTTTGTTTGGAGATTTTGAAGTGCGGTACACTTCGTCTCGTGCCATCGGTTTATTGGTATTGTAAGTCTGGATTTGGATGCTTTTCTCCTCAGAAGACTTGAGCCTTGTAGCGTTACGCTCCGACGTTGCTTTGTGTTTCCAGTTCCGGTTATCTTCCGTCTTTTCAAGATTGGCCGAGTATTTATTTTGCTGTGACATCTTCAAGATATTCTATCTGTCTATTTTGTCAGCATAACATTCATTTACTCGTTTACACTCATATCAGCATGCATATCCACATTTGCCGTTGATTTCGGGTCGTACTTTGTTTATTCGAACAACGTACATATTTCTTTCCAAGTAGAAGGTTAGCTTAGGCAGAAAATGTGCTTCCTTTCTAAATTCCCCGACTGAGCTAATTCTCGTGGATGATTTTTGATTCAGCTTACCTTGTCCATTTCTGGATAGGATGAATCCCCAGTCGAATTACTTTCTCATTGGGTAGAGTCTTGTTTGACTGTCTTCTCTCTGGTTTATTCCTGGATGAAGTTGTTGCCTCTTGCATAGGCTATCTCTTTGATTTTTCCCAGTGAGTTTGCGACCTAGACAGTTGGTGCATTTATTTTGCACATTTAAGTATATGATCTCCTCGGGAAAGATTAATTCATGTTCCTTTCTGACGAAGATGTTATTCTCTGCCAGTGTCATCGCAATTTCCTTCATTATGATTTTGGGAAAACGACAAGCAGCAGCTCTTCATGAGCAACTTGTACGTTATTATTTTGTGGAAGACGGCAAGCGGCAGCTCTTCACGAGCAACTTGCGCGTTATTATGATTTTGGAAAACGACAAGCGGCAGCTCTTCACGAGCAACTTGTACGTATTATTACATCGGAGAACGGCAGGCGGCAGATCTTCACGAGCAACTTGTGTGTTATCATTATTTTTTTTGGAAAACGACAAGCAGCAGCTCTTCACGAGCTACTAGTGCGTTACCATTCATTGGAAAACGACAAGCGGCAGCTCTTCACGAGCAACTTGTACTTTATTACTTTTCTGGAATACAGCAAGCGGCAGCTTCTTTATTTGAGCAGCTTGTATGTTATTGGTATTTTCTTTGGACAACAGCAAGTGGCAGCCTCTTTATTTGAGCAACTTGTATGTTATTGGTATTTTCTTTGGACAACAGCAAGTGGCAGCCTCTTTATTTGAGCAACTTGTATGTTATTGGTATTTTCTTTGGACAACGACAAGCGGCAATTTCTTTATTTGAACAACTTGCGTATCTACAATATTATTATATCAGCATTAATGAGTATATCTCCGAAAATCTCGCTGAGAAGCTTGTCATGAATCATTACCTTCAGAGATCGGTAATCTGTTATCAGCAATTTGATACTCTTTGCCTATCGTTGACCTTGAGTTGCAAACTCACTGTTTTGGGTCAATAATTTGTTTTATGGCCTATGCAAGATGCCTTCTTTGTCAGGGTCGGAGGTCGTATTCCCTCGATTTTATTCGCTGTCAGGAGTCTGTCGTTTGAAGTCGATAACTTGTTTCCCCAGTAATGTATAATCCGTGTCTCTGTGTTTTGTTGGTGTTCGATTCCTCCAACATTGTCTTGTTTCATACAATATCTTTCTCTGTGAGTTCAATCACTGCATTCATATCAACTTGATGACGGCATCTTAGGACAAAATTTGCGTAGTTATGTATTTAAGTACCTTCAATCTCGTCGAAACGAAGATTTCAATCTTCATATCTCCGGATAGAAGAAACTTAAATAGGGGCAGCTGTTGTACCCCAAATTTTGACCTAAGATACCATCTCCCATCTGCATCATTACATTACAAGTGTTTTGATCCATTGATTTTAAAAAATTCATAACTTTTTCAGGCCGAGAGCTATTTATTTTGAATACTAAATTATTTAATCTATTCATGCTAAAACAATGTTTATTAATTATTTATTATCTTAAATTCAAATAATTGGAATTTGTTTTCAATTATTATATAATTTAAAGATGTATAGATAATAAAATAAATATTAGAAAAGAGGCGTATTAATCGTGCAGACAGTATTTATTTATTATTCACTATCTTAAATTTAAATGACTGGAATTTATTCTCAGTTATTAAATAATTTAAAGGTTTATGAATAATATAATAAATATTCGAAAATTTCATTAATTGGTCAATAATGATTATTTAATTATTTATCCTTCTAAGTTAAAATAATTGAAATTCTATTTTAATTATTATAATTTAGAAAATTATGAACAATGAATTAAATAATTGAAACTATTAATTGATCAATGATATTATTTATTTATTTGTTTATTATTCTGGATTTAAGTAATTGAGATTTATTTTCAATTATTATACGATTTAAAGAATTGTAAACGATAAAATAAATAATTAGAGAAGGAAGAAATTAATTGGCAAATATTGGAATTTTATTCATTTTCTTCTAATTGTACAATTATTGTGTAAATATTGTATTTATTACAACAAAATTACAATAATAATTTTACAAAGTTAAAATGAAATAAAATTAATCTAATGTTTCCTAATTCTAAATCTTCTATCCAATGCCTTTTGTCTGCTCACTTGATTTTACCTGCAAAACGATTAAAAGAATATTAGAATTGAACAAATAATTAAAAGCAAAAAAATTATTTTATGTTCATCATTAAAAGCAACGGCTGGAATCAGTTTACCCTTTTTTTTGCAAATCACGGGATTTCTCCCGGTTCACAAAAAAGGGAGGAATTTTTTATTTCATAGATGAATGCACAATTGTGAAACATGCACAAAATTCATTTTCATTTTTAAACTGCATAGTTAAAAAATCCATTGCATTTTTCAAAGTCCCAGGCATATTTCAAATATACACAGCATATGCAAGCACCAACAAGCCAACGTAAACCTACATGCAGCCACATAGTAGAAGCCAAAACAATAGGCTCTACTGTTGCATTGGAAGTCAAAGAAAGATGCAGTTTAAACAATTTTGCAAGCAATATAACATTCCTTTTTCATCATATTCCAGCACTTTTGCAATTTCAGAAAATAAAGCAGTACATCATTTAAATGTCAAAATGGTACTTATGAGAGAGAAGAGAGATAGAAGTGTGGTTTTGCAGGTTTGGTTTAGGCAGGAAGAGATACAAGACAAACTGCAGTAACACAGTCAGTAGGAAGTAAAAACATGAAATAGGAATAGAGACAAACCATATGGAGCAGTAAGGGTGCAGAAGTAAAGAAATATTAAAAATATACCAAAGCTCTCAACGGAAACCTGAAGGCCAAAGTGGTTATAACATAACAAAAAATCACTACACATTCGATGAATCTATCTATCACCAAGCTATCAAGAAGAAAAAACCATTTTTTTTCCTCAAGCCCTCCCAAACTTGTACTGCATAAACCTGCAATCTGCATAAATCTGCAATCTGCATAGAACCATGGTAGAACAAAAACCACAACATGGCCTAAAACTTCAATAGCTTGTTTAAACCATAGAAAACCTCACCAAAACTGATTGAGCCCTCAAGCCAATATCACCATAAACCTGTCAAAAACCAATATGTCCTGAACCTTGGCCTAAACCTGCCTACCACATCATCAAAACCATATATCAAAAACCATTCATACCATATAGCCTACTGCATAAACCAAAACCATGTCAAAGCTTGTCATGGCCTAAAACCAGTAAAACCAGTAAATCCAAGGCCAAACCTGCCTACTGTCATAAACCATAAGCCTGCATATTACCAAAACCTTATGGCCTAACAACGAAAACCCATTCCCCTGTTTCCATCAACCATCACAAAACCTATTCCAAAACCAGTTTCCATAAACAAACACAAAACTAGTAAGGCCTCAAAAAAACACTATCATAGGCCAACAGTAGCATACTACAGAATAAGAAGAAAAGAGGCTAATCAAAACAAATGTCCCAACAGTAGCATGTTCAAGGCAACACAGTAAAACACATAAAGGCTACCAAGAGAAAAAGCATCATTCGAAGGCAACTCACTCAAGCGTCAAAGCCCTCAGACAATGTCATCACTGGGCAAAGGCAATCAAAAGCAAAGGCATACAGAAGTCAAGGAGAAGAAGAAGAAAAGTGTAACAAGAATTCTCAAACCAGTAATCAGAAGCAAAACATCGCGCCGTTCTCTCCGCCCTCGGCCTCCTAGCTCTTCCAACTGTTCCTCCTCCATCTCCGCCTCTAGGTAACGATCTCCTTTTTCCCTTTTACTTTCATAACACCTCACACAGACAATAAAACGAAATCAGAATCAAAGTGGATCGAAATTTACAACATGCATTTACAATGAACCCTAAAACGAGTTATAAAATGAACTTGTACCGTAGAATCCGTAGCCCCTTTAACGTTTGGCTGGAGGGAAGAGGACAGTGGAAGCTGGTGGCCATCAGACAGGAGGAGATTTCAGTAGCGATTGAAGAGGATAACGCGCGAGGACGAAGAGGACGATCGGAGAAGAAGACGAACGAGAGAGTGAGCGCTGTTTCGGCCAAGACCTTAACCCTAATTGGATTTCCCTAACTTTGTTTAACCCCTAAAAGAAACAAATTAAGTTATGTTTGGGCCTTACCCCATTTTGCTTCCTAAGCCCAACGTTTTGCTTCATCCACCCCCCCCCCCCCCCCTATCCTGCTTCTGATACTTAAGCTTGGGCTTCCTAAAACCCCTTTTGGCCCATTTTGTTATCTCCTTTAGTTTGTTTTAATAAATCAGTTTAATTCACTTTTGTTTCTAATTAGTAATAATAAACAACCTTTTTATATAGTTAATTAAATATATTTATTCTTAATAGTATTAATTACTAATGAACAATTTTGTTATACTAATTAGGGCTTTTTATAAAATTAGTTAAAATACTCAATTTAGTTTAGGCCATTAAGTCATCTTTTAATAATACTTTATATAAAAAAAAAGGAAACATATTAAATTTAGAAACATATGGAAATGAAAAATATTTTATTTAATTAACTCACTCGTTTTAGTTAATATTAATACAAGATATATATAAAAAATAGAACTTAAAAAACTAAAAAATATTTTATTTTCCTTTAATTAATCCTCATGCTTTTATCCATATTAAAAAATGCGTAAAAATTGAAAACTATTAAAAATACTTTCTTTTCATTAATATTAAACAAAATCATAAAAATGCATTATTCACATCATTTAGTCTATCATTTAACTATTATTATTTAATCATTATCCGCATAATTTTTCTGTTTATTTATTTCATATTTATTTGTTTATTCCGTTTACGTTTAAATCCAAAGGAAAAACGATAAATTTGTTGACTTCATGTCCTCAAGTCTAATTGTGCGAACTGTCGCATTTCATTAAAACTTAGGATGATTTTTCCTCAAGTATTCAATCTTTTCAAAATTTATACCCTTTAAGCAAAAACTTCGACATTAGGTCGCCGCATCTCCAAAAACCCGTCCGTACCACTTTTCGGCCAAAACGATTCATTTTTTCAATCAAGCGAACAATTTTAATAAACAGATATTTCAAAAGGTTCCTATAGAGTACTATAGATACATTGGGTGCTAATACCTTCCCATTGTATAACCAACCCCCGAACCATAAGATCTCTTTTCAAAAACGCCTTGTATTTTCATTACTTTTAAAAAGTATTATTTACATTGCATATTTAGGGTTTTATTTCGCTCTTTTCCCTTTTCCTTTGGAAACAATAAAGCGCGGTGGCGACTCTTGCTTTTGTGAGACGAATTAATCAATAATTCGATCTCCGATTTACCCCGCTACATTTTTTATCGCTACACTCACACATTCGAATCATAGGGTTATTAAATAATGGAAGATCCCAAGATTTTACCAAATGATTTTGAAAATATTTCGAAAAATAGTTTGAAAAACAAAGCAAGTAAAAAGTAAACGTAGACTTTGAGCATTTACCACAACCTAGGGGGAAAATAACGTGATTTGAAAAAAAGAAAAATAAATAAGTTATTGTTGTTTCAGACTAATGCAACGAGTTACATAGTAGATTTTGTACATCTACCACTACTTAGGGGGTGGATAGTACGAATTTGAAAAATAAATAACTTACTAAAGCTTCAGGACTATCATAGTAAGCTATATCACAGATTTTCATATTCATCACAACCTAAGGGATAAATATCACAATCTTGATAATTCATTGTTTCTCTGAGACTGACACAATGAACTATATCGCACATTTTCTCACACTTACCACAACCTAGGGGGTAGATGATATGGGTTTTGAAAATAAATAACTTATTGTTGCTTCGAGACTAACGCAACAAGTTATATCACAGACTTATGAACGTCTACCACAACCTAGGGGGTAGATAACGTGGGTATTAACTCTATTTATGCCAGGGGACTAACGAAATAGAGTCTTATGTGGTAACAAACTAGCTAAAGCTTCAAGACTAACATAGCGGATTGTATAGCATACTTGTATATTTATCACAACCTAGGGGACAAATAATGCGGGTTCGATGTTAGATTTTGTGTTTGATAATTAAATCTTAGATGACTAAACCAAAGATATATATCGTAGATATATCACCTAGTGAAGTTCCAATCTACCGGTTGTGTCTGTTCTCAACCAAGGTATTTGTTGAACAATGTTAAGGTTTGAACTTTTGGTTTGCATAGATGTCTTAGATAATAATAGGCCCCAAGATATTTCATAGAATTCCTGGCCTAAGAAGTTTGAAAATGAAACGTACGATGTATATGTATAATTCTCAAATTGATATGATGCCCAATGATGATTGACATGGTGCCCAAAGGCGGTGTTATTGATATGATACCCAAGTGTTTCGTATGTACATGAACCAAATGTTTATGAACGGTTTTGCTGATTTTCTCCTCTTAAACCATTGGGTTTTCTAAGTCACCAACTTCCTAATGTTGTTTGTTGCTTTGTTGCGGTATCTCCAAGATGATTTGTATTTTGACTTATCGCGATGAATAATGTTAATGAGACGTTGATAATTGTATCGGAGGCGTAGGCGTGGACGTAGGAGTGGATTTCATTTGACGTTTTCTAACCAAAGTGCTTTTTGATGTTTTAACAATGGTTTTTGTTTTGTCAAATACCCAAAATAATTTCGATGCAGTGTTTTACAATAAATAATCATAGTATTTTGCAAACAAGTCGGAAAAAGAAAAACATAATTTTGAAAAGAATAAGAAACAAATTGTTTTGTTAATGATAATTCCTTTGAATAGGAAAAAGTACAAGATGCAATTCCTAAAATGAGGTAATTACAAAGTTTACACAAAATTGAAAATGGAAATGAAAATGATAATTGATATTGCTATCTCTCCAATGTCTTTTGATATATCTGATTTTATTTGCTTCTGAGTAAGATAAATGGACCAATTCTTCCCCTTCATAGTTGTAGTAATGAATTCTTGAGCCTCAGTCTATTTGTTCATTTTTTGAATAAAATTCCTAAGTTTTTCCTAGATCGCCATTTAGGGTTTTCAATCCAACGGGATGATGATTTTGTTAATATGTCCCTAATTTTTTCCCGGGTCCCCCTTTAGGGTTTTCAATCCACTAGGACGCCTCTTTTTTTCCTAAGTCACCTGTTTAGGGTTTAGACTAAGCGGACCTTTTATACATAGTATTTTTTATTGCATTGGAATTTAGCGGATGTCGTAATTCTTCTTTATCCATTATTGTGAGGATAACAGCTCCTCCTTAGAATGATGTTTTAACCACATACGAACCTTCGTAGTTAGGTTTCCATTTACCATGTGAATCTAAGTGAGGTATGAGAATATTATTGAGAACTAGATCCCCTTCTTTGAATACTCGAGGACAAACCTTTTTATCGAATGCTTTCTTCATCCGCTTTTGGTACAATTGCCCATGGCATATAGTTGTTAAGTGTTTCTCTTCAATGAGGTTGAGATAATCAAGTCACGTTTGGACCCATTCTAACTCTTCAAGCTTGGTTTCCATTAGGACTCATAGTGAGGGAATCTCTACTTCAACAGGGAGTATAACCTCCATGCCATAAACAAGAGAGAAAGGGGTTGCACCTGTCGAAGTACGTACTGAGGTACGGTAGCCATGTAAAACAAAGGGAAGAATTTTGTGCCAATATTTATATGTTTTCACCATTTTCTAAATGATTTTCTTGATATTCTTATTGGCAGCTTCAACGGTCCTATTCATCTTTGGTTGGTAAGGTGATGAAGTATGACACTCAATCATGAAATCAACGCATAACTCCTTCATCATTTTGTTGTTCAAGTTGGACCCATTATCGGTGATAATTCTGATAGGGACCCCATATATGCATATGATATTCTGTTTGATAAACCGAGTAACCACTTGTCTTGTCACATTTGCATAGGACTCAACTTCCACACAATTGGTCAAATAATCAATGGCGACAAGTATGAATTGGTGTCCATTATAAGCCTTCGGTTCGATCATCCCTATCATATCAATTCCCCACATCGAAAATGGCCATGGTAAACTTAGGACATTCAGAGGAGTTGGTGGTACGTGCACCTTGTCATTGTAGATTTGGCATTTGTGGCATGTCTTTGTATAATGGTAACGGTCAACTTCCATCGCCAACCAATAATAAACTGCTCTTAATATTTTTCTAGCCAAGGCATATACATTTGTATGAGTCCCGAAGGTTCCTTCATGGATCTCTCTCATGAGTGTATCCGCTTCATGTTTCTCCATTCACCTGAGTAACACCATATCATAGTTTCTTTTGTATAATACCTCACCATTTAAGAAGAACTTTGAAGCTAGCTTTCATAGAGTTCATTTGTCAATTATTGAGGCATTTTCTGGATATTCTTGCTTCTCCAAATACCTCTTGATATCATAGAACCAAGGTTTGTTATCTGGCCCTTCTTCAACTGTGAGACAATGGAAGGTTCTTCAAAATGTCTGATCATGATACGTGGTTCATAATTTGGCCAAGTTACTTTGAACACGACTTACATAGTTGCCAAGGCATCCGCCATCTAATTTTATTCTTGCGGAATGTGAGTGAAAGTAATCTCAGTGAGTTCAATAGCTAGCTTCAAAACATAATTCTGATATGGAATTAATTTGGGATGTCGAGTGTCCCATTCACCGTTGACTTGGTATATGACTAATGTTGAGTCTCCATATACTTCGAAGCTTCTCGGCCTAAGATACAAGCTTTGTGTTCAGCAATATTGTTGGTGCAATCAAAATATAACATTGTAGTATAAGGTTTATGAAAATTCTTTGGAGGTGTCAGTACTGCCCTAATTCCATGTCCTAGTGCATTGGAAGTACCGTCAAACATGAGTGTCCATCGTGCCCCAGGTTCAGGTCCTTCGTCGAACCCTGGTATTTCGTAGTCACCTATAACTATGATGTCTTCGTACAGAAAGTCAAACTTCATTGGTTGATACTTTGTCAATGGTTGATGAGCTAGATGATTAGCTAATACACTACCTTTGATGGACTTTTGAGTAACATATTGGATGTCATTTCGGATAGCAACATCTTCCACCTGGCAATTCTTCTCGTAAGAGCTGGCTTTTCAAATACATACTTCAAAGGATTCATTCTTGATATTAACCATGTGGTGTGAGTTAACGTATATTGTCTTAGGCGTTTAGTGGTCCAAGCCAAAGCATAACAAGTTTTCTCGAGGAGTGAGTACCGAGTTTCGCAGTTAGTAAATTTCTTGCTTAGAAAGTAGATTGCATGCTCTTTTCTACCTGTTTCATCGTGTTGACCCAATACACACCCCATAGAACCTTCAAGAACTATTAAATACATGATGAGTAGTCTTCCAGGAACTGGCGGAATTTGGATTGGTGTTTCTTATAAATATTGCTTTATTGTTTCAAAGGCTATCTGACAGTCTTCATTCCACTCCACTTATTAATCTTTTCTGAGTAATTTCAATATAGGCTCGCAAGTGTCAGTTAGGTGCGATACGAACCGTGAGATGTAGTTTAATCATCCTAAGAAACCACAAAGCTCTTTTTCTGTTCTCGGAGCTGACATTTCTTGTATGGCTTTCACCTTGTCGAGGTCCACTTCAATACCTCGCTGACTTACGATAAAACCCAATAGTGTTCCTAACCTAACACCAAATGTACATTTGTTAAGGTTCAACCTCATCCTGAACTTTCGTAGATGTTCAAATAATTTATACACGTAAGTGATGTAATCCTCTTCTATATGGGATTTGAAAATCATATCGTCCACGTATACCTCGACTTCTTTGTGGATCATGTCATGAAATATCGTGATCGTTACTCGTTGATAGGTGTCCCAAGGGGTCATGAAAGTAGTCTTTTCCATATCCTCGGGAGCCATCTTGATCTTATTATATCTTGAGAAGCCATCCATAAAAGAAAATACCAAAGCTTGAGATGTATTGTCGACCAAAACATCGATGTGAAGTAGCGGGAAATCATCTTTATGACTTGCTTTGTTCAGATCCCGGTAGTCTACACATATGTGTAAGTTTACGTCTTTATTGGGTACTAGCACGATATTGGCTATCCAAGGTGGATAATCTACCACGGCTAGGAACCCTTCATAAAATTTCTTAAGAACTTCTTCTCGGATTTTGTCTGACATGATTGTACGAGTTCTTCTTAGCTTTTGTTTGACAGGAGAACAATCTTATTTGAGAGGTAGTCTATGCACCATGATATTTGTATCTAATCCTTCCATATCTCTGTAAGACCAGGAAAATATATCTTCGTACTCATGCAAAACTTGATCATTATTTCTTTAACGGTTTCCTCCAAGGTTGCACCTAGCTTGATCTCTTTTAGATCCTTTTTTTTCTTCCTAAGATTGATGATCTCAATAGATTTCTGGTGCGATTGTATATTATATGCTTTTTTATCTAGAAACCTTGATAATTATTCGAAGAGTTATAGATCTTCCTCATCTTCCTCTTCATCTTGGTTAATTGGTGCATCAAAGTCATATAGGATAGTAGCAGTATCGTTATCGGTGAGTTTAGATGTGGATATGCATATTTTATCATGTTTTGGTGCTTTTTAGAATATGAATTGGGAAATGTATATGAAGAAAAAGTATTTCCATTTGAAAATAAATAGAGAAATGCAAGAGAAAGACAAGGATCTTAATTAATGCAAAACATGACTTTTATTAATTGAAAATATTGTTTAAAAATAAATGGGGGCCTTTACAAGCTACCCAAATGCCTCGGGTGGAACATATGTTCTTTTTAAAACAGAAAAAATTTACTTCGAAAAAAAAAAGATCTCTGGAATCTCCACAGTTGTCCAATTCTTGAGCTCTTCTCCTGGAGCACATTCATAGATGAAGTTGGATTCTCCTTGTTTGTTTCTCTTGTTAGATATCATTGATACTTGCCCCCATGCTCTACTCATTTATTGATGAAGGTTTCCTGGATGGGAGGAAATTTCCCTTTTCCCTTTTGATTAGCCTTTGATGGTTTATAGCCCAAACAAAAACGATCTTTCTTCTCAGGTATCTCCACATGCTTGCCCCAACTTTTTGAGGTCTGATCCTCCATAACTATTTGTAAATATATCCACGAAGTCATGGCAGTTCCTGGTTTCTTAACTTTCTCCACCAATAACGTTGCCACTGTAGCGACTTCCAAAATTTGGAATGGTGTTGCCACATAGTCTTCTTACCCACTGATATATTTGTAGGACTCCAAGTGACTTACAAAGATATCTTTTTCTCTGTCGATCACAACCAACTTTCCTTCAACAAGGAACTTCAATTTTTGATGTAAGGTTGAGGTAACAGCCCCTGCCGCATGGATCCAAGTTCTTCTGAGCAGGAAAGTATATGTTGGTTCTATATCCATCACTTAAAAGGTAATGTAGAACATATGTGGGCCGTTCTTGACTAGAAGATCCACTTCTCTAGACACTGGGATTTGAGAACCATCGAAAGCTTTAACCACCATAGAGAACTTGGCCTTATAACGATGTCGTCTATTGTTAGCTTCATCAAACTGGATTTTGGTAGTACATTAAGGGAGGAACCAGTATCAGTGAGCACCCTAGATAAGCTAGTTGTCCCTATATTGATGGAAATGTGCAGCGCCTTGGTGTGAGCTCTACCTTGGGGAGGCAACTCACTATAATTGAAGCCTAGGCATGATCCTGATGTCATATTAGCCACGACTCCATTAAATTGATTTACTGTAATCTCCTTTGTAACATGAGCAGAACTCATAATCTTTATCAAAGAGTCTTAGTGCGCTTCTGAATTGATGAGCAATGAGAGTATTAAAATCTTTGTCGAGGTTTGGTGTAGTTGATCCACCACCCTATAGTCACTTTTCTTGATTATTTGCAAGAATTCTTCAGCCTATTGATTGGTGAAATTCTTACTTGGAGTTTCTTGCTCTTTACTAGTTTCCACCATAACTTTTCCTTCATCATTAACCACAGTATTATCCTTCTTTTGTTGTTCAGGACCATATATTCGACCACTGCGGGTGATGCCCGATGTTCCTTCTATGTTGGTAATTGTAGGCCCTTAGCTTGTTGATTGTTCACATTCTTATTTTAAGCAATTGACATAGACGGTAGTATCGTAATTCCATAGTTTAACTTTATCAATTTCATATGGCATGGGAGATGGCCCATGATAGGTAAATTAGCAAGTGTACTAATTTTCCAATGTAGTAATAATAGGGAAATTCTTGAATATCGATCTCGAGGACTGCATATAAATACCGATTCTAATGTGTGGTTCAATTAAAAAAAACGTAACGTTTGGTATGGTTTGGAATTTATCCTTACAATTATAAGAATAAGCATAATGTAAATTATGGCTTTTTCACTAGTATGAGCAACATGCTAGGGGTAAGTGTGTGATTTTCCCTGTAATAACCTTGACTCTTGATGTCTTCAAAAAGTTCATAACCCTTAACTACCGGATCTTTAGTGTGTGTTTCCCTAAGTCCTTAGTTGGAAAACCTTTGGTCATTAATCCTAATACCTAGGTCCTTAGAGAATAATGATGACACCAAGCCTTTATTTTATCAAGATTCAACTGGTAACTACATGGTATCCCTAGTCTTAGGATATATCTAATATATTTTAATCGTACAAAAACATTAAAATGGCTTTCCAACCCTAATTTTTAATTGTAAATTAATCCTAATTGATCCGGTCAAGAAAGCATTAAACACATTGAATGATTAAATTGAAAAGAAACTATTGTGTTGCAATCAAGAATTCAAATTCATTACAGAGGAAAACATGGACACCCCCTAGCATTTGGGGGATTAGCTACTCATAACATTTTTCACAAGAATTTCAGATTCAATAAAAATAGACATTACAATTGTTTTACCCTAAAATTTGCCCTCTCATTTTATCAAGATTCTCCTCACAAGACTCTTTGGATTCAAGACCAGATTAGGGTTTGCCCAGCTCAAGACATCTCCTTGCACTATTGACCTGAAATTAAGGTTTGAGTTTGCACAAGGATTTTTGGACTTTCAATACCTCATGAGACTTTCATACTTCATGTTGGACCTCTAAGATTGCCCATACCAAGTTTCAAGCTTTGAATCAAATTTTTGCCCAGTCAATTGGACAGTTGCCCTAAAAATCAGTTGTATTGGGGAAAAAGTCAACTGTAGCCAATTTACAGTCAAACCTCATAATTTTTGATCCATATTAAAATTATATACTCATATGAACCATTTTATCAAGTTTGGACCACAACTCCTCAAGAAATTTGATCAGATCATCAAAAGGGCAAAATGGTCAAAATTAGGGTTTTGACTGTATAAGGGCAATTTCTGATTTTTCACCTAGCCAATGGCAAATTGGGTTCAAGAATGGTTTCAAGGACTAAATGGAATAATCTTGATCTAATCATAAGGTTCAAAAGATCTCAAATGCATTGGATTGACAGATGAATTTTCCAATCAACTGATCAAAAATCAATTGTACACTGAAAAGTCAAACTTTGACTTTTTGGTCAAAATCAAGTGCCAAGGGTCATTTTTCATCAAGATGTGTTAAAACATGAAACTTTTTCATCAAGAAACCTAATTTTGGAAATTAGGGTTTAAGTTTGAAAGATTTCATAACTTAGAAATTTTCTAAGTTATGAAAATTTCTTATTTTTTCCCAACTTTTTCACCATGATGCAATTGGATTCAAAGAAAACTTCCAACATGAAATTTGTAGTCCTCCAAAAAATCTAAAACTTTTATTCACAAAGTTTACCCAAAAGATGCTTGGATCTCAAGTTATGATTTTGTGAATAAGGGTCCACAAACTTTTTAACTTAGTGAAAATTTTCCCTAGTTTAGGCAAATTTTTGACCTAACTTCATGGAAACTTTTCACCTAGTTACAAGTGTAATCTCAAAATTCATTTCAAATATGGATTGTAGAGCATGTTACAAGCTTTCCAAAATGTCCAAGAACTCTCCAAGATCATTTGTGGTTTGGGAGAATCGAAGGAAAGAAAATGGCCATTTCTCACTTTTGTCCAAGGCATTTTGCACCATGTTACAACTTGCAAATCAGTTTGAATCATGTTTGTACTTGCATTACAGGTTCTAATCCTTTTTACACTCCAAAATTGAATGCAAATACAATGGTTAATGGCATTATTTTGATCTTTGAAACTTTGTACAAGGGTTTAATCCATTTATGGCATAAAGGTGACACTGCTATTTCCATAAAGCATACTTTTTGCAATTTTGTTTATCTTGAGCCATGGACCTGATCTCTTGATACAAACAACATCCACAAACATCAGGAAAAATGTACCAACTCTCCTCAGGCCTTGAGCTAGCCTGTACAGGCTTTGGCTTTGTCAACTCAACTTTTTCTTCAAAAGCAAGAAAGCTTACGAAAAGTCTATAATTTGTGCATCTGTTAAAACCAAGTCTTGGCATCATTTCAAACAAGTTCAGCATATTGTAACAAGCAAGAAACACGATTTGCCAAGCTCTCAAACACCCCAAAACACAAAAACACCAACTTCTGCCCAAAACAGGGCAACTTCTGCAAACACCAAGCCAAAACCAAATTGCCTCGTGCGTTTTGTCTTGAATCATTTCCAACACATTCCATACATCACACCTAAGCTATCCAGACCTTTCTCAAGCAACTGTAACCCCATTTTCACACTTCACCATTTTCATTTTGAAGCTTTGCAGGTTGACTTCTACAGGGACATTCAAGCCATTTCAAAGCAAGCTAAGCATTGGGAAAGGTTGAGGGAACTTCAGGCAAGCTAACACGACCTTCACGCCTCACTCACAACTCCTACATTGCCATATCCAAACTTAACTGAAACAAGTATTTGTCAAGATTCTAACTCCTTATTTAGGCATCATTAAGCTTAGTTTTGTGAAGCAAAAATGTAGTATTTAAGTTGCTTGAGCTGTACATATGCATAGCTTGTATTTATATTAACTGAGCTAGGAGAATTTAGATGTTGAACATGCTGAAAAAGTTAGGTTAGAATTTAGGGCCACCGAAATTCTCTCTGGTCTTTGAGAGTTAGATCAAATTTTTTATATCATTAGAATCGTGGTTTAAAACTCTATAAATTTCATGTTTGAGTTTTTGATTTCATGCAAAGAATAGCAAGAACAGGTTGAAGAGGCAGAACGCGCGTTTTTCTTTGTTCCAAGGTCAGGGATGAAGTGAACATTGGGCTTGGGCTTGCTGTTTCTACTTTTGACACCCTCCATTTTGTTATTTGCACCCCCTTGGCCCATTTTCTATGTTTTGTATATTTTCCATTTCTTTTTATATTTTCTGGCTTTATTTATTTTTTCTAAACAAATAAAAATCTCAAAAATATTTTCATTATTTTTTTCATTTTATTTTATTATTTTTATTATTTTTTGGGCATAAAAATAGTTAATTAATAAAAATATACTTTATTTTCTTAAATAAAAACTTGTAAATAATACAAAAATATTATACATTTTTATTTTTATTATTTATATACTTAAAATATTATTTTCTCACATATTTCATTTTTTAACATTTTGTATATATTTTTATTTATTTTCTTGTACGTAAATGAATAAATAAATAATATAAAGCATAATTTCTTTAAAACCAAAATTAGGGTTTTCACCCTTTTAAAAATAATCACTTTATTTTTATTATTTTAGGACATAAATAAACTCATTTTCTCATACATAAAATAAATGCAAAAACATTTTTGCATATTTATAATGTATTGCATATTTAAATATTTGCCCATTTATTTATTTGTACAATAAATTCAATGTGGTTTTAATAGCTTTAGGGTTTTATTTTGAGCAATATCCCCCTATTCAAAGTTTGTACCCCCCTTCCCATAATATTGTTGTAATAGTCTTAGATTTACTTTACGCAATTTACCGTATTATATGCATGATAGTAAATTAGGGTTTTGTATGCAAAAGACCAAAATCAAAACAAATAGCATGACTAAACACAAGACAAAAATGCATGAAAATGACAACACCTTGCACACAAGCACCCCTAGGGTTTAATCCACTTTGTTGCCTTAAAATGGCCATGGTATGCATGCTAGGTTTCTTGGCAAAACCAAACAAAACAAAAGATCATAGCCCCTTGATGACGCTATTCACAAGTTGCCTAAAACAAATGATCTTAGTCCCTAAAACTTGCTAAGATACTTGGCACCATTGCTATCATGGTCATACGATGACCCACACCCGTCCCGTTTAACATCCAAAGATAGGGTTGTTTACCAAATGAAATGGTAAAACAACAATGTCAAAGGAATAAAAATGTGTAGGAAAGACTTTTGATTAGGGTAGACAACTCCTAGTTACTTGATCAATTTGCAAACCATCCTTGCTATTTTCAAAAAAACACACACACAATTTCAAACAATTTCCCAAATAAACTTTCAAACATTGAAACATTTTTGAAAAGACAAACACCTTTGTATACATTCAAATAAGAATCATTATAAAGGTTTCCTAAACAAAGGCCTCTTTTCAAAATACTTTCAAAACCACACACAAAAGCACCATTTCAAACAATTGAAAAAGCAAAGAAAGTGATCTAAAATAAGTAACTAAGAGCCCATGGAAAACCATGGATGAAAAGGGTGTTATCACCTTCCCTTATCATAATCTACCCCCCGAACCCAAAAATAACCTCAAAGGTCTTTCCTGTGCTTTTTTACCTTTCCTTTTGGATAAAATAAAAGTCGGTGGCAACTCTTGCTAAACTAAAACATTTGCGAACACCAAATGCAAAACCTCAAGTCAGTAATCCCACCACATCACAACAATTTATGGTGAACTTTGATTTTCAATGGCTTCCGCTAATGAAAAGTCTTTCGTCCTCTAACAATTGCATAAGCTCCAATCTCCAATCTTCTGAATTCTTCGTGTGCGAAAAAATTCCCAAGGTTTATCGTGGGAACTCTCTTAAATAGGGGAAAAAACATTTGCCTCGGTCAGAAATGTTAAAAACACCCTTCCGTGTCAGACTTGGTGGAACAAATCATAAAACATGTAAAATCAGCACATCTGCCAACACGGCACGTGTCAACTGACACGGGTGGCTGTGTTGGCCATCCTGAAGCTACAATAAAAATTAATCATGTAATCTTGCTAACAAGGCCCGTGTCAAGTGACATGGGGGGCCGTGTCATCCCCCTGAAGTTCTTCATACTCCATAATTCGCCTCATGACACAGCCAGTGTCAGGCGACATGGGTGGCTGTGTCAGGCCTCTTGATACTTCAATTTTTTTGTCACAAAACTTTCGATTTCTTGACATCATCACACCGAGTACCTTGGATCCTTCACTTGAACCTAGGACCGTCACAATAACCAACCAAAGCATAACATGCACAAATACTCGAAATAAACTAGAAATCATAAAATAATGAAAAAACTAAATAAACATCAAACGCCTTAAATAATAACAAAATATGACATAAAGCGATGCAGAATACATAGATTGTTATCGGACAAGTAACAAAAATATAGTGAAAATGGTGACTGATCACAACCCAAAACTTATCTCGTTACTTGTCCTCAAGCAACGTTCAGGACACAAAGAATCACACACCCCCAAAATATCAACTTACCACAATACCGCCGAGATCCTTCGCAAAATTCTTTCGCTTTCCTTCCAAAAAAATTTAGCTTCCCCAACTCAAGTGTTCTACCACACTTCCACATCAAAGCACTACTTCACCTATCAGCTTATAACATACTCTCACCAAGTCTCTCAAGGTTAAAGTGTTTTCACTCACTATTTAAAGCATGCAATATCAACTCTTATGTTTGAACAAAATCTAAATTCATTTCACATACACATTCCACACACTTTTCGAGGTCTTTAGGTTGTAACAAGGATTAGGGTCGGTGGTATAAAAAATGGGAAAACAAAGGGTTTTTGGCTCATCTTAGTGTTATAATCCTTTTCACTGTGTTACTTTCTTCATTTTCGATATTTATCACATGGGACAGCTCAGACACCTTTTTAGTTTGACTTCTCGGTTTTGACTCAACTATTCCTTTGAGTATGGATCTTTGTTTTCTAAACCTAGTTTAATATTTAGGTAAGTTCACTTTTTTTTCTTTTTTTTTTACTTTTCAGCATTCAACTTTCATTTTTTTCTTCAATTCTCTCTTTTTTTTCTTTTTGTTGCACTTCCTAGTTTATTATTGGTGTCCCAACCCCAAACTCAGAACTTTTACAACTCCGAGATACATAACACCTAACTAATCAAGGGTAGTGGACATATTTTGGGCTAAGGGTTAACATATGCAGTGATACACAAACAAAGGGTTACATGCTCAACGGAGTTAACAACAGATAATAAAATGAATGGAAAGGATGGAAAGGCTACAGGGTAAAAAGAAACAAGGTGCCTCAGTGTGTGTCAATATGTATTGATATTTAAATAGACCGTGCGCAAACTCAGAGTGATAGAGACATACATGACTAAGCTCTCATGATGAAAATTATGTGTTTGGCTTTTTATGCTCTCACCATGTCGGGCAAAGCTGACAGCTTCCGTAATGCCTCTAGTCTAATGTAACTTCCCACTCACCTCGGGGTATACAGGATTCCTTGGACGGTTGTCTCTTGATAGTTGCGTCTGATCATTTACTCAGTGGTGTCAACTTTCGGGGTCTTCCAATAACATTAAACAGTAGGAGGAGTGATATCTTCATCCACTATCACCAATATATGTCTCTTATCTTGACAATAATTCATAATCCTACATTACACGACATAACAACACAACACATAACCAAAAAAAAACAAAAAGGAATAAAAACGCAATTCAAACTAAATCAAAACTACCAAAAGAAATAACAAAATATAGAGAGGGGAACTCATAGCGCCTCACTAGGGAGGATGAGGTGGATAATGCAACATCAACTATTTCATCATAGAATGCACCTGATCCAAAACATTCCCTTGTTGGGTTTTTTCTTCTCCTTGTCTGGATTGCTATGTGCAAAGATCTTCTATCTCCGTTTGTACTCCCGACCATTAGTCTTGGGAAAAAGTAGAAGACCCGACACCCTGGTGGGTGGAGTTATGATGGGGCGGTACAAATTGCTCTTGAACGAGATCAATCCTCGTTCGTAGTGTCACCTGCAAAAACATTCTCAGCATAGTTTTTGCCCTCTTCTTCAGGGTCGGCACTCTCATATAACCAATTATCACCATTAGAAATGACAATTTTATCAGGGTTAGGCAAAGCAAGCATACATCTACCATGAATCATCAATCTGTAATATTCTCTAAACATAGTAATCATCCCTTGCTGCATAAGGGAATTCATATCAATATTACACCTACCCTTCATCGGGGCTTCCTAAAACAACAACCTTTCATAACCAAAATGGTCAACAATCTGGGTAATCATACCCCCTACTGAAATACCTCCTGAGTCAGCACGACCAACTCGCCCCAAATAATTTGCCGCAAAGGTGGTCACATTAACATGTGTCTGATGGGCCATACAATATAACAAGAACAAATCCCTCTGAGTTGCCACCCCAGTAATCTCACCTCATCCAAACAAGGTGAAATCTAGGCCTTTTGGGCTTACCTGAAACAAGGATTTTGAATCTGCGATGCCTTTTCCCCTTTTGTGACATAGACAATATTACCTGTAATCGTAGTCCAAAAGCCTTTTGGGATAAAAGTATCCGGAACAGTGTTGGGAGAAACAAGTGGAAGTTTGAGTATGCCCACTAAAAAAAACAACTCATGATCATTATTAAACAGGCGAAAAGTTAGATTATCATAGTATTGTCGTGTCGAACCGATCCACCTGTTTTGGAGCTTAAATTCAATTGTGCTCAGAACTCTAGAGTAATGTGCTCATATGTCAGTGCCTCAAATTGCATGAATTCCAGCATACCGAAAGTGTCAAACATCCTATGAATTTCTACTTTTAAACCTAAATCATCTAAAGTGTTGTCACATATATACTTTGTTGGTGTAATCTTACACTTCAGGAGAACTCGATACCTCCATTCATGCTTCGGGGTGTCGAACAATATGTCATGTGCATTAGGAGATCGGATGGCCCTCCTCTATGAGCGTGATGGCTCACCCACTAGCTATTTCTCTGTAGCAACCCTCTTTGGGGGCATTTTCGTACTTGCACAAAAGAGAGAAAAACCACAAAAATTGAAATATGAAATTAGTGAAAACAACCTTTGGAACCTTGTAGAGGATAAATAAAACAAGGTTTTGTGAAGGAAGTTTTGGAATTGAGGTGTGGATGAGGGGTAAGGTGAGAGCTTTATGTTTGAGTTTTAATGGAGGATATGGGTTTGTTGCGAGAGAGAGAGGTAGGAGATGACAAAAGATGAATAAAATCTGAGTAATGAGTGAATGAGTGGGAGAAAATTATTTTAATGAAAGGATGGGCCAATATGATGTAAAAATAAAAAATGCAAGTATCCACTCGCACCCCTTACATAGGTCGTGTCGTCCCACACAGCCGGCTGTGTCAGGGAATTATAATCCAATTGGAAAAATTATTTTGCGTGCATGCTTCAGGCAGGCTGACACGAGTCGTGTCAACTAACACGGTATGCCGTGTCAGGGACTTGAGATTCCAAATTTTATTATTTTTTCATCCATGTTTCGGGCACGCTAACACAGGTCGTGCCAGATGACACGAGCGATCGTGTCAGGGGCCTAATTTTTCGTAAAATATTTTTTTCTTTTGCAATTTTCTTGCTTCTTCCGGCACAACTTCCTCCACTGATGCTAGCCTAAATTTTTCATTATCTTCTTTATGCCTGGAACTTTGAAAACCTAAACATACCCTACATATTAAACTCAACAAAAACAAAGAGCTAATTAACAATTAAATGCTTGGTTTTCCTCCCACGAAGCACTTCGATTAACGTCGCATGGCTTGACAGTTGTTCATCTTATCATGTAAGACAAACATAATCTATCAGACCACTATATTGGCCTTGATAGTATGGTTTTAGCCGTTGTCCATTCACCTTGAAGGTTTCCCCGTTCTTTATTTTTTAGCTTAATTTCTCCATGCGGGAACACCTTGTGAAACACAAATGGTTCAGACCATCTTGATCTTAATTTTCTAGGAAACAACTTCAACCTGGAATTAAAAAATAGGACCAATTGTCCTTCCCAAAATTCCTTCCTTACGTCTTTCGATCATGCCATTTTTGTCTGTTATTTGTAAATCTTTGCATTCTCGTAAGCTCGACTACTTAATTCTTCTAACTCATGGAGTTGAAGAATTCGAGATTCACTAGCTTTTGTCAGATCATAGTTAAGGAATTTTGAGGCCCAAAAAGCTTTGTGCTCTAACTTGAGCGATAAATGACAAGATTTATCGTAAACCAACTGATAAGGGGACATACCTATCACTGTTTTGAATGTAGTCTTGTATGCCCACAGATCATCCTCTAGCTTCGCTGACCAATCCTTGCGAGAGGCACTAATAGTCTTTTCAAGAATCTATGTTATCTTCCTGTTCGACACTTCAACATGTTCACTCGTTTAAGGATGATACATAGTGGCAATCTTGTGCTTCACATTGTACTTCTTCAGCAGATTCTCCATCAACTTGTTCAAGAAATGGGTGCCTTTATCAATGATGAGTTCTCTAGGCACCACAAACCTTGATAAAGTATTGTTCTTCAAGAAATTCACCATAACCCTGGCATCATTAGTGGGTAGCGCCACCACTTCCATCCACTTAGAAGCATAGTCAACATCAAATAGGATAGAATGCTTCCCAAACAATGGTGGAAAAGAATCCATGAAATCTATGCCCCACACATAAAAAAATTCTACTTCCAACATAGCATTTTGAGGCATCTGATTTCTCTTGGTAATGTTACCTATTCTCTCACATCTGTCACATTCTTTAATTATGTCTTGAGCATCTCTGAACAGTGTGGGCCTGTATAACCCGAACTGGAGGACTTTAGTTGTTGTTCTATCGCCACTAAAGTGTCCTCCATAGTCTGATTCATGGAAAGCTTTTAGGATTTCCCTCTGTTCTTCCTCCGAGACACATCTTCAAACCAACTCGTCTATTCCTCTTTTATACAGGAATGGTCCGTCCCATAGATAAAATCTACAATCCTGCAAGAACTTTTTCTTTTTGTTAAAATCAAAAGCGTCAGGTATTATTCCACCTACCAGATAATTCCCATAGTCTGTGAACCACAAAACTGTAGTAACATCTAAGATTCATTCCTCAACAAACTTATCCCTGATAGAGTGTTTCTCCTTTGTTTCCTCTATCGGGGACATCCGGAACAAGTGATCAGCAATTGTATTTTCACATCCCTTTTTATCCCCGATTTCCAGATCAAACTCTTACAGCAGCAAAATCCACCCCAACAACCTTGGCTTTGATTCCTGTTTAGATAAAAGATATTTCAAAGCAGCATGGTCATTATAAACAATTACCTTTGATCCTACTAGATACAACCTGAATTTGTCAAAAGCATACACTGCCGCTAGCAACTCTTTTTCAGTGGTTTCATAGTTCATCTTTACAGGATTCAACACATGGCTCACATAGTAGATCACATGCAAGAGCTTTTCCTTTCTCTGTCCTAGTACTTCCCACACCACTATATCACTTGCATCATACATGATCTCAAAAGGAAGAGACCAATCAGATGAAATTACTATAGGAGCAGATACCAACTTACTCTTCAAAGTTTCAAACTCTTCACCTCACTTTTTGTCAAAAATAAAGGGTGTATCCTTCACAAGAAAGCTTGTCAGCAGTTTGGCGTTCTTTGAAAAATCTCTTACAAACCTGCGGTAGAAACCCGCCTGTCCCAAGAAACTTCTTATACCGTTCTCATTCACCGGTGGTGGTATATTTTCTATTACCTCTACTTTTTCTTTGTCAACTTCAATTCCCATAAATTTTATTCCCTAAAACTATTCCTTCACGCACCATGAAATGGCATTTCTCCCAATTGAGAATCAAATTGGTCTACTAACAAGTTAGTCAAATAATTATCAAAAGAAGATCTGAAAACCAAAAAATCATCCATAAACACATCCATATGATTTTAAATCATGTCATCCAATATAGATGTCATACATCTATGAAAAGTAGTTGGAGCATTGCACAACCAAAATGGAATTCTCCTATAGGAGAAAATACCATAAGGGCATATCAAAGCGGTCTTCTCTTGATCTTTAGGGGCCACTACAATTTGATTGTATCCTGATTAACCATCAAGGAAACAATAGTACTCGTGACCGGCTAACCTTTCCAACATTTGGTCAATGAATGGTAAAGGAAAATGGTCTTTTCTTATAGCTGTGTTCAATCTTTGGTAGTCTATGTGCACTCTCCAACCTGTAACAGTTCTTGTAGGAATCAACTCATTCTTCTCATTCTTGACGAGCTCCGTTCCTCTCTTCTTAGGTACCACATGAATAGGACTCACCCATGAGCTATCATATATAGGGTAAATGAGACCCGCATCAAACAACTTCACTACCTCTTTGCGAATAACTTCCTTCATGGTCGGGTTAAGCCTTCTTTAAGGTTGAACAAGAGATTTGTGATCATCTTCCATTAATATCTTATGCATGCAAACTGTAGGAATAATTCCTTTCAAGTCTTCAATGGCCCATCCAATAGAACCCTTGTATTTCTTGAGTTCTTTGATGAGTTCTTCTTCTTGGACTTCTCTTAGGCTAGAGTTGATTATGGCTGGACATTTCTCTTTGGTACCAAGAAAAATGTATTTGAGATTTTCAGGTAGTTGTTTCAACTTTGTCCCCTTTTTGAATTCTTGTTTCTCTTCAAGAGATTGTTGTGGTCGTAAATCTTCCCACTGATATGGTTTTGATCTATTCCACGGAGGTTGTGCTTCAAACATGGATAGCACTTCTGACTCTTTATCATCTATTTCCTAATTGTTTACAAAAATTGAAAAGCTAAGAACTCTTTCCAACTAAAATTTGGGAATCTTACTATGCACTGACTGAATAAATATTGTGTACAACACTTTAACACTTTTACTAGTACCTTCTGTTGTACCCAAATTGTTTCCCTAAGATCGATTCATCATACCATATTGATTCAATCACAACAAGGTCACATTAGGGCTTTTGGTTCTCCTCCCAATCTTTTTCTTTGTTCTTTGAGGAATCACCAAGCACCTTGACTTGTTTTTCTCTTGTGATCATGCATGTGTTGTTTTGACTTTCCTTTTAATTAATAAAATTCAATGTTGGTTTGTCTTACTTGTTAATAATGTAGGTAAAGGCAATGTGGCTTAGCAAGTTGATCCATGGGTTCATGAGTTTATTTACATGTCCTAGTCAATAAAGCTTGAGAAGTTCAAACCTCACCATTGAAGTTACTTTGGAAGAAATGGCATGTCAAGGTTTATCTTGGTTCACCACATTTCAAAGTTATCAAGATTAATTCAAAGGTACAAGGGGTTGATTGAAGATGTTGTCATGTTTGGACAAGGCTTTGTTCCAATTGGTCATAAGTGCATATTTCTATCAATTCTCAAGATATGGAAGTGGTTTTGGTGGCTATGAGTTCTCATTATCATCCTCAATAACTTCTATTTACAAAGCAAAAGTGTTGGTACAAGAAGGTTGTTCAAAATTGTCAAAGTTCCTCAAAGCATTTTCTTGATCCACGAGCTAGGGTTTTGAACTTCAAAGAAGTATATCTTGCTCATATTTTGGTATTTTTGAGTGATTCCAAATACATACTTCTCTTCTAATAGTTATTAACAAATCACTTCAAAAGTTTCAAAGATTTTTCATGTGGAAGAAGCTTGATAATGAAGAAAGATTACAAGTCCTCCAGATGAACCCCCCAATTTTCCATGTGTGACTTCAAATGATCATAACTTGATCAATTTTCAACACCTTGAGCCCACTCTTTTTCCACAATGATCTTGAGTATGTGAACATTATTCCTTATTTTATATGAAAAGTGATAAAATGTATGGAAGATTCCCTAAGGATACAAAATATTATAGGTCATTTCATGATTTTTTTTCCAACTTCAACAATTCATAACTCTCTCAGTTTTTGGAGATTTTGAATGGTTCAAGTCTCAAAATATCATTAAAGAGGTCTATTTCATACCAACGTTTTTGGTCAAGATCAAATTCCAAGAGGAAGGCCATGTTTGGATGCAAAACATTATAGGTCACTTTTGAAGAAAAATTTGAAATATTTCTAAGTATGGAAAGTCAACTTCTTTTTCCCAATTTTAACTCATTGCAACTTTCATCTCAAACATCCATTTAATTCAATTCTTTTCCCATTGCAAATCTTGTAATCTCATCTTTCCAAAGCATCAAGAATCACGCCCTAAGACTCCTTGAGCTGAGAATGCCATTGATTTGAATTTGGTAACTTGAAACTGAAGTTTCATCACAAGTCAGATTTTGAAATCTTTGTTTTGGCTTCTAATCACAAGTTTTCAACGCGTTTTTTCTTCTAATCATGTTTAGCAACTTTCCAAAGGCGTTTAGCATCATGAAACGCACGATTTGGCTGAGTTTTGATGCTAAACAAGTCACACTTTATTTGTGATGCAGACACCCACGATTTCCCTCCAAACTTCATCATTTCACACGCTTAAGGATCCCATTCATTCTCCTATAAATAGAGGGTCATCCCTAATTCATTTCCTCAAGCTTGAACTTCCAGAATCACCCTACCAAACTTGCTCCATAACTCATTTTTCTGCAACTTCGAAATCAGTGTTCAAGCCTTTTTCAATCCAATTTTTCTATCAATTAACCTCCCTTGATCTTCCCTGAAGCTAACCATACAATTACCTTCAAGAATTGTGACCTATATTGATCCATAGAAGTCCAATTTCAGAGCTCTACAGCTCAACTTCAATAGGTAGATTTCTCCATCAATTATTCAAAACCTTGATATCATTGTGAAGCTCTCATTTCCCTGGTTCTAGTCGCAACACTTGCTTTTATCTGGAAACACGTTTTGACCATGAAATTTCAAATCCCTTTTTAAAAATTCTCTTCCAAATTACTTGAGCTACAGTTTATATAAATTTGTCGCGAAGGTGTGATTGTCTTCGCCTTGAAGAGACGAAGCGAATGGCATAGGTCTCATGCTCTAATTTTACGGATTGAGCAACTTGGTTTTGGGACTGGCTAGAGGTTGAAGATGACCAACGTGTCATCCTTCAACCAACGAAACAACGCCATTTGTATTTTTTGAATTTCTGATTTATATTTGATCCTATGCTTTATTTAGTAATGACCATGATATGCACAGTGCGCCACATCCCTTGGATTTGATTACTAACACATTTTGACTCTCATCCAATGGTCCACATATTTTTTACTTTATTTCTTATTTTTTATTTTTATATTTAATTGTTTTAAACTTCAAAAATCATAAAAAATTCATTCTAAGTCCAAATAATCTGAAAAAATTATGAAAAATATTTTTGAATTTTCTCTTTCTGATTTTTATTTTTTCACAATTTTATTTTGTGTTTTGATATTTTTAATAAATTGTCACTTTATTTGATTTGTTTTAAATGTTTAAACATACTTTTATGCATTTTTAAATTCTGAAAAAAAAGTGGAATGATCCAATGATATTGTGACAAATATTGGTGACCTCATTCATTTTTTATTTCTGAATTTGTTATTTTCTATCATTTTTTGGTTTATTTTACTCATTTCTTTTAATTTTAAAAATAGTTTTCGACTTTTAAAAATTACCAAAATTTTTATAAAAATATTTGAGTTCATTTCTGATTTTTCTATGGTCTTACTTAATTTTTCTTGAGTAATTTGAACATAGTTGATATTTTTCACTTTTAAAAAACATTTTAAAAACATTTTTAATGTATATATTAAATGAAATATTATTTTGTGATTATTTTCTAGCTGATCTTGGGTTGAACTTTTTATCATGAACTTTATTAACATCATTGGATCCATGGTGTTGAGTCTAACTCCACAAGAATGGATGAATGATTTTAATAATACTTTGATTAAATTTTAATTCAAATGTGGTTTGTATATTCTTTCCCACCCTTCTTCATCTTATCCCTTTCTTATTGCACTAAGTTTTATTGGAGCATGATCTTTATATCATGTCTCAAAACAAATGGTGCATAGATTGCTATTGACCGACCTCAAAATAGGTGCGACTTCTATATAAGTCCACTTACGATTGCTTAACATAGCGCTAAATTTTGTCCCGATTCGAATAAATGATCATTTGTGGCTCAAACCTATGTTTGCAAGCCCAAGTATGTTGATTTGATCTATTTGATCCGATAACCTTGAGATTCATTGTGTGGAGGCTTTAGTTCTATAAATCCTCTAATGGATCTACAACACTTTTGATCAACGCGGATCACTTAAACATCGTTGATCATTAAATGGTACTTTTGAGGATTCCAAATGGATGATATACTTTACAAAAATCAAATGCAACTTGTTGTGTGGAGGCTTTGGTTCTACCAATCCTCTAATGAGTTCCAAATGTAAGTTTCAAGATGGTCATCCAACTAACCACTAATTATTAAATTGTTTTTACTTTATGCTTTATGTACCATTTACTTTAAGCATTATATTTCATGCCATTTTTATTTTGCTCACTTGGGCATTTACTTTCTTGTCATTTTTATTTTTTTCTCACTTGAGCTTTTCTTTTTCCTTTTTTAAGACACCTAATAATCAACATGAACCATAAAAATCTTTAATGATATTTGGATTATTTGGTTACTATCCTTGGCATTATGGAGTATTGGACTTCTTGGACTTAGGATTAGAAACCTTGGCCTATGTTTGAGACCTTGTGACCTTAATTGATATTTTGTCTGGAGTTCTTGAGGTTTACCTCAATACATTGGGTTGTTTGTTTGTTTTATATGCAGGTTATTGTGATTACGTACTTTGTTTGTAATCTGGAATTCGCCCGTGTACAGCCGTTACTCTGCCCAATTTTTTGTGAAGACTTAATACATTTGAAGTTTGGCTCTCTCAAGAGATCTAGTATCTTTTCTTGTTTGGTTTCAATCCAAATAATGGAATTCTATCTTGACTCATAATGTCAAGTACTGGCTTCTTGTTGGTTAGATATTTCTTATCCCTAGTTTTACCTTATGCTTTAGGATAGTCTCTTCTTCTCCTCCCATCTTCTTTAACTTCAAAAATGTTCTCCCTCCTTTTGAAAACTCTTCTTGTTTTTAAACTTGAACCACTTTCATGATAAACTTGGACTTAGGTCCATGTATTTTCAAAACATTTTTCATAAATAAGCTCCAACCAATTTAATAATACCTTGACATTTTCTATGAGAATACTAAAAGTCAATCAAACTCATTTCAAACTATTTTACCACCTTGGCTTTTTATTTTAAAACCTTTCTCAAGAGATTAGACTCTTATCAATACTTGTAGTACATGTAGTGAAGTGAGATATTTTCCACTTGGGTGTTGAGTGAGGCATTGTTGATTTTAAAATCCAAGCCATATCCTCCACTTTGAGATGATGCAAATTCTTCTTTCTCATAATTGTGGGTAGTAAGTATGTTTTCCACACGGACAATGACGATGATGTCTTATCACATAAAATCAATCAACACACTTGTGTTTTAAAATTTTTAAAGGTGAACTACGTGTACCCTGACCCCCGATTGCACTAAAGGTGGTACGTAGGCATTAAGGGTTCGCAACCACGACGGGTGAAAAAATCATAAAAAATATTTCTTTTTTCACCTCCACCATCTATTTTACATACAATATTTTATAGCCAAAATATACAGATTTTTTCAAAGAGGTTCCTGAGGAGTACTGTAGATGTTTAGGGTGATAATACCTTCCCTTTACATAACCAACCCCCCTTACCTTGATTCTTTCCCCCTCTTTTTGGTTTATTCACTCATTTCCCATTCCTTTGGAAACAATAAAGCGCGGTGGTGATTTTTATTTTGATCTGTATAAGTCTAGTCAATCTAATGGCTTAGTCTTAAACATTTCTACCTCTATAGAGAAAAAATGGCGACTTCACTGGGGAAAGATTGACCTCTTATTGGTCCATCCCTAAGTGGGTTGAACATATCAGTGTTTATATCTGTATATGTGCTATTAATGTTTATGTGTTATATGTTGTATATATGTTTGTCTGGATTTTCCTGGTTTTCAGGGTGCTTGGTGATTACTTATAATCCCTATACTCGGACTTGGGCAAAATTTAAGATAGGAAGGGAGGTATAGCCATGCTAACTTTGAGGGAGTAATCCCAAAAAAGGAGGCATGAGATCCCTCACTCAGTGGAGGCCCCTTTGACTGTAGTGTCGTTTACCGAGTAATCAAGAAGACGTACTGCTTTCGACCTGGGAGCCTACTGAAACTGAGGACCATAGAATACCCAACCCATCATGGCCTTTTAGGTGTAGTGTGGAAGCTATGACGGAGTAATCCAGAAATAGTTGTCACGCGATACTATGCTCGGACGATTTTTTCTTGAGAATGTTACTAATTACCGAAATAATCGGGAAGTTGGTAATATCCAAAGGAAGGATGTAGACTCTGGGAACCTCTAGAACCTTGTTTGACAGGTGATAACTTTTAGACCATACCTTATGGGTAGTACCTTCGACCTCATGCTCGTGGAGTTGAACCTATGAACCCTATGGTTGTGATCTTGTGTGTGATTGTTGCATCATGCATTCATGCACTCATAAGCATCTTTCGAAGAAATTTTATTTCAAGGGACTTAAAAGTTGACCATTTGCAAATATCTCAAGTACCTTTTGACCATGGATTCTTGAAAAAGAAAGACCAGAAAATATAGTTTCAAAGATCCCAAGATAGATGAGTTTATCAGTCTAATTCCATAGATTGAGTGTTCTGCAGATTTTAGGAAGAAGTATGGATCCATCATTCATGTCATGAAGATTAGGATGAAGGAGGGTATTCTCTCGAACTTGGTCAAGTTCTATGATCCGATGTATCATTGCTTTACTTTCCCTGATTATCAGTTGATGCCTACACTAGAGGAGTATTCTTATCTGTTAGATTTACCGATTACTGATCGTGTTCCTTTTACTGGTTTGGAGGGTGAACCAAAACCACAAGAGATTGTTGCTTTGATCCATCTGGGGAAGTCTGAGGTTGAAGCCCATATTACTACTAAAGGAGGGATTAGAGGATTACCAACTCAGTTCTTATTGGAGAAAGATCTTTATTTTCCAGGATGAAGAGTACAGTCGCTTTTGAGGCCATCTTTGCTCTACTTGCTTACGGGTTGTTTTTATTTCCTAATGTGGAAAACTTTGTTGACGTTAATGCTATCAGGATCTTCATGATTGGAAACCCAGTTCCTACAGTTTTGGGTGATGCTTATTACTCTATTCATTTTTGGAATTCTTATCATGGGGGATGATTATCTGTTGCACGCCTCTGTTGTACCGATGGTTTATTTCTCATATATCTCAGTCTGATGCTTTCTGGGATGTCAAGAAGGAACCCTGTTGGGCTCCTAAGATTATGGCACTTACTTACTCGAATATTGATTGGTATCATCGAGCTTACCACGATGTAGAGATTGTTCACAGTTGTGGTAGTTTCCCCAATGTACCTCTTCTTGGTACAAAGGAAGGAATTAACTACAACCATGTTCTTGCACGACGACAGCTTGGTTATCTGATGACGGATAAACCAAATAGTATTCATTTGAGTAGTTTATTTCTGAAGGAGGGAGAAGACCATAAGGAAGCTAGGGAGAAGATTGTGAAGGCATGGCGTCACATTCATAGGAAGATTGGGAAAGACCTGGGACCAATGGGGGATGTTTCTTTGGAGCCTTATCTTCAGTGAGTCCAAATGAGAGCTACTCAGTTGAAGATGCCATATTCCCGAGAAACACATATGCCTGATTTGTTTGTGAAGACTACTCCTCCCTTATTGGATGATATAGAAGAGCTACAACTTGCTTTGGTCAGGATGCAGCAGGAAAGGGATGCTTGGAAGAATAAGTGCCAAACTTTAGAGATTCCCTATAGAGAAAACTTGAAGGAGAAAGACGACTTGATTGAGATTCTTGAGAGTCGGGCTGTAGAGATGATGGAGAGGAAAGGGGAATTATTTTCTCCTAAGCCTCAGTCAGATGCTAGTTTCTCACTTCATGATTCAAGTGATTGGAATGAGGTTGCCACCAGATATGCAAAAGAAACCAAGAGGTTGAAGGCTCAGATTTCCAGGCTTAGAGGGGTGCGCCAGCGTATAGAGTGATCTCTATCAGTTTTACTTCTCAAGATTTTAGACTTTATTTTCATTTTGTACTTGGGATTGTTGAAACTTGTAATCCATTTTGAAGTTATTATAATAAAAAATTTCAGTATTTCAAATGTATTATTACTTTGATATTTGCAATGTGTCTATAAATCTTTAAGTCCCTTGAAATATTAATAAAATAAATCATGTGCACTGCATAGCATGCATCATATTACATATATTTCTTTGCATTTATTATGCATATCCAGGTGTCTTACCAAGCTTCTTTACTTTGTTCAGCAAGCTGTCTCACCACTACAACACTCGAGCTAATTTCAGAAGGAAGATGGACAACTTAGAACAAGAGAATCGTGAGCTGAGCGAGGAACTTTCTGCTCTGAAGGCCGGCATGGACAATCTTACTGCTTTGATGGAATCTTTGGAGGCTGCTCAGAATCATCCACCAAGTGTTCATCCTCAACAGATAAGGGTTACTACTAAAGCTCTGATTGTTCCTGTGTCTGCTACTCCAACTGTTGTTCAGAATCGCATGCCTCAAGGTTGTCCGTGGGGAATGCTTGAGAACTGTACGCCTAAAGGTTTCAATCTTGGTCCTCAAGATACTCCAGTTTTTCGGACGATTGTTACTCCTGCACCTCCCGTGGTGCATGCTGCTCCTGCTGCACCTCCTTCGGTGAATATGGTTCCATTTGCTAATGATGATATGTGTCGTCCTTTTCCTCCACCAAATGAAAGCTTGGGTCTCTATGATAGAATGGATGATTTTCAAGACCATTTTCACAAGATGCAGAGGGAGATGAAGGCCCTCAGGGAAAGGAATTGTTTGGGCAGAATGTGAATGATTTATGCTTGGTCCCGAATGTCAAGATACCTGGGAAGTTTAAAGTCCCGAAATTTGAGAAGTACAAGGGAAACACTTGTACTCGTGCTCATCTTGTCATGTATGTAAGAAGAATGTCTACCCATACTGATGATCAGCGTCTGCTGATTCACTTTTTTCAGGATAGTTTGAATGGTGTTGCGCTGAAGTGGTATATGAGTTTGGACAATGTCAATATCCATACTTTCAATGACTTGGGAGAAGCATTTATCAGACAATACAAATACAATGTGGACATGGCGCCTAAACATGATCAACTCAGGGCCATGGTCCAAAAGGACAGGGAATCGTTCAAAGAATATGCATAAAGATGGTGTGAGGTAGCCGCCCAAGTGATTCCTCCCATGGAAGAGAAGGAGATTACTAAGGTTTTCTTGAAGACCCTGGGTGCTTTCTACTACGAGAGGATGGTAGCAAGTGCGCCAGGTCACTTTACTGAAATGTTGGGCATGGGTATTCGCTTAAAAGAGGTTGTAAGAGAGGGTCGTTTAACAAAAAGTGAAAGTTCCAGAAGTACGAAGAAGCCATCTTATGGGTTTGCCAAGAAGAAGGAAGGAGATACAAACACTGTCATGCAAGAATGGAGGGTTAATCCTCCTAGAAGAAATTATCAGCGTCATCAGCAAGTCGCCTCAGTTACTCTAATTGTTTGTGTAGCTCCAACCGCCGTTGCTTATCATAGACCATCCCATCAAGGGAATCAAGGGTATAATAAGAGAAAGGAGAGTTATGACCCTATTCCTATGAGCTATACAGAATTACTCCCGACGTTAATTCAGAAGAAGTTGGTTCTGACTAGACCACCTCCCGTTATACCATCACCATTGCCTTGGTGTTACAAGGCAGACCAAACATGTGCTTTTCATCAGGGAGCACCAGGGCACAATGTTGAGAATGGCTATCCTTTGAAAACTAAAGTACAGAAGTTGGTGAATTATGGTACCTTATCTTTCAAGGATGTTGGCCCTAACGTGAAAGATAATCCTCTACCAAAGCATAGAGGAGCAAATGCTGTGAACATGGTGGTCGGTTGTCCAGGCGACTTCTGGATTTTTGATATTAAATTGGTCAAATGATATTTGGTAAAAATTCATGAAGACCTCTGTGAATTTAACTACTATACGCATGACCATGCTGGTTGTGCTATTTGCAGTACGAATATACAGGGTTGTGACAAGATAAAGGTTGATTTGCAGGAGATGATGGATGAGGGCCTCATCCACATAATCAGGCCTAGGGAAGAGTATAAAGAAGTAAACAAGGTTTATGGATGTCCTGGAGAGTTCAGAATATTTGATGTGGAATATATGAATGAATATATTGTACAATTGCATGCTACTTTCTGCCACTTGGCTGGCCAGGTAGAACATCAGTATGGATCTTGCCGAATTTGTTGTCGGGACTCCCGAGGATGTTCAATTGTAAAGAAAGGTGTTCAATTATTGTTGGACAATGAAACAATCAAGGTTACAGGACAAAGGGAGGATTACCATGAAGTTGATGTGATTGAGGTTTGTTTGGATAAAGAAGAGTCAGATGATGAGTATGCCTCTGCGGATGAGTTCTTCTCCTCAGATGAAGATTTGTTTTCCAGAGATGACTCTTTTATGGCTGAATATGTTGAAGAGGGAGTAAATGTTATTGTGCCTTGTTTTGGTGCACCTATCCCTTTTGAAGTTGAATATCATAGCAAACCAACTATTACTCCATTTGTGATTAGTTTGCTGGGTCTTGTCCCCTACAAGTCAGACAAGGCGGTACCATACAAATATAATGCTACAATCTTAGAGGACGGTGTGGAAGTTCCCATCCATTCAATTCCTAATGTTAGAAATATTGTTGAGACTAGCAGAGTGACCCGTAGTGGTCGCGTATTTGTGCCAGTTGTTCATGGAGATATTAATACTGGAAAGAAAATTGTTGAGAATGTCGAACCCAAGAAGGCAGTAGGTGAATCTAGTGGAGTTACGCTAGAAAAAGAGGTGGATGATATTTTGAAGATAATCAAGATGAGCGACTACAGAATTGTAGATCAGCTACTGCAGACTCCTTTAAAAATATCTATCTTGGCTTTATTGATGAAGTCCTCCGCTCATAGAGAATCTTTGATGAGGGTATTGGACCAAGCTTTCATGGAAAGTGACATGCTTGTAGACCAATTTAGCAGTGTAGTAGGGAACATTACAGCATGTAATAACCTGAGTTTCTGCGACGATGAACTGCCCGGTGAAGGAAGTTATTACAACCTGGCCCTCCACATCTCTATGAACTGCAAGAATGATTAACTATCCAATGTACTGATTGATAATGGATCCCCATTGAACGTTATACCAAAGAGCACACTTATGAAGTTGAAATATCAAGGAACGCCCATGTGCCCAAGTGGAATTATTGTGAAAGCGTTTGATGGATCAAGGAAATATGTTATTGGTGAAGTGGACTTGCCTATTCATATAGGCCCACATTTGTTTTTCAGATTACTTTCCAGGTCATGGATATTGTACCCGCTTATAGCTGCTTGCTAGGATGACCGTGGATACATGAGGCAGGGGCTGTCACTTTGAATTTACACCAGAAGCTGAAGTTTGTACGTCAAAGAAAAGTGGTAATTTTAAATGGAGAACAGGCATTATTGATATCTCATTTGTCCTCTTTCAGCATTGTGGAGGCGGATGAAGCTGTTATTGGAACCCAGTTCCAATCTTTATCTATTGATAATATAAGAGGAAATGAGAATTCTATGGCTTCGTTTAAGGATGCACAGTAGGTTTTGCGTAATAGCCATAGCGACGTATGGGGACATATTGTTGATCCACCTGTGAACAAGAATAAAGCTGGCTTGGGGTTCTCTGTGAAGATTAATAAAAGTAAGAGCATGAAGCTGAAGTCTGCTGCAAGCAAGTATCAGGACATATATCATAGATGGGATTATCTTCATCCAACTGTTTTCGGGATTAATGCCAATGTGGAAGATGGAGCAGAGCCAGAAATGCGAAATTATGTGACGCACAGAGTTAGGGTTCAAAACTGGATCAACATTGATGTTCCCTCTTGCATACATGTTTCAAAGTAATTTGTTTTTGTTAATCTTTTTTAAAAGCTTTCACTTTGCCCAAGGTGAAAGTATTAATATTGTATGGGCTTATCGGTTTGCTTTTATTTTTAAAATCAATAATAAAAGTTATCTTTGTTCCCCAAATTGTGTCTTTATTTTTGCTTTTTCTTGGAAAATGGTAATCAGAAAAAACCTTTCAAAATAAATAATAACTGAAATTCAATTTGCATGATCACTTGTTATATGTGTCAGTTTCTAAAAGCAATCATAAATCATATGTGCAGATTAATTAAAATACACGCTGAATACAATGACATTGCACCCTCTCCCAACTTTGAATGTCCTTTGTATGGGGCCGAAGAAGAAGACTATGATGAGATTCCATAAGATGTCTCACAGTTGCTTGAGTGCGAGGAAAATGCCATTCATCCATATAAAGAGCCATTGGAAGTAATCAATTTGGGTTCAGAAGAAGATCTGAAGGAAGTCAAGATTGGAGCATTGTTGCATCCTAATGCGAAGAGCAGGTTGATAGAGATGTTGAAAGAGTATGTGGATGTTTTTTCTTGGTCTTACCAAGATATTCCTGGTCTAGATAAAGATATTATAGAGCATCGGTTGCCGCTGAAGCCAGAGTGCCCGCCAATCAAACAGATGTTGCAAAGAACTCACCTTGATATGGCAGTGAAGATCAAAGAGGAAGTTCTAAAGCAAATTAATGCAGGTTTTCTTGTGAGATCAGTGTACCCTCAGTGGATTTCCAATATTGTCCCAGTACCAAAGAAAGACGGAAAAGTTCGCATGGGCGTAGATTACAGAGATCTAAATAAAGCTAGTCTAAAAGATGATTTTCCATTGCCAGACATTGATATGTTAGTGGATAGCATAGCAAAATTCAAAGTTTTCTCGTTCATGGATGGATTTTTCGGGTATAATCAAATAAGGATGGCTCTTGAGGACATGGAAAAAGCAACGTTTATCACACCCTGGGGAACATTTTGTTACAGAGTGATGCCCTTCGAGTTGAAGAACGTTGGTGCAACATGACAGAGGGCTATGACAACCCTATTACATGATCTGATGCATAAGGAAATTGAGGTATATGTTGATGATATGATTGCTAAATCCCAGACTGAAGAAGGGCATGTAGAAGATTTGTTGAAGTTGTTTCAGCGTTTGAGGAAGTATCGTCTCCGCTTGAATCCAAATAAATGTACCTTCGGTGTTCTGTCAGGGAAATTGCTGGGTTTAATTGTTATCCAGAGAGGGATCAAATTTGAGCCTGATAAAGTCAAAGCAATTCAAGAAATGCCAGCGCCGAGAACTGAAAAGCAAGTCAGAGGGTTCCTTGGGCGTTTGAATTATATTTCCAGATTCATCTCCCACAAGACTGTAATTGTGAACTGATCTTTAAGTTATTCAAGAAAGATCAAGGTTGTGTGTGGACAGATGACTGCCAAAGGGAATTCGAAAGTATTAAAGAATATCTGCTTGAACCTCCTATCTTGCTCCCTCCTGTTAAAGGAAGACCATTGATTATGTATCTGACAGTGTTAGATAATTCCATGGGCTGTATTCTGGGACAACAAGATGAAACAGGGAAGAAAGAGTATGCCATTTATTATCTCAGTAAAAAGTTTACTGATTGTGAGTCACGGTATTCTATGCTGGAAAAGATATGTTGTTCTCTGGCCTAGGAGGCAAAACGTTTGCAACATTATATATTGAATCACACTATTTGGTTGATCTCCAAAATGGATCCAATTAAGTACATTTTTTAAAATCCTGCTCTTATTGGGAGAATTTCATGTTGGCAGATGATGTTATCTAAATATGACATCGAATACCGCACTTAAAAATTTATTAAAAGCAACGTGTTGGCAGATTATCTTGCTCACCAACCAGTTGATGATTATCAGTCTGTGATGTATGATTTCCCCGATGAGGATGTGATGTTTCTGAAAGTTAAAGATTGTGATGAACCATTGCCCAAGGAAGGTTCTGATCCTGAATCTCGTTGGAGTATGATATTTGATGGAGCTGTGAATGCTTATGGTAAAGGAATTGGTGATGTGATTGTCACTCCACATGGATCACACATTCCTTTTACTGCAAGGTTGACATTTTATTGTACTAATAATATGGTAGAATATGAGGCTTGCATCATGGGCCTCGAGGAAGCTATTTATCTCAGAATTAAAATTTTATATGTGTATGGCGATTCATCTTTGGTAATAAATCAAATTAAAGGAGAATAGGATACTCGTCACCTCAGCTTGATCCCTTACAAAGATTATGCTAGAAGATTGTTACCCTTCTTTAATAAAGTTGAATTCCATCACATCCCTAGAGATGAAAATCAAATGGCGGATGCTCTGGTAACTCTGGCTTCTATGTATCAAGTGAATACTTGGAATGATATACCTCGAACTATAGTTCGACAACTGGATAGGCCTGCTCATGTGTTTACAACAGAAGAGGCAGCAGATGAGAAACCTTGGTATTACGATATCAAACATTTTCTCCAGACTCAGGAATACCCGATTGACGCTTCGAATAAAGATAGAAAGACATTGAGAAGATTGGCTGGAAGCTTCTTCCTCAGTGAAAATGTGTTGTACAAGAGAAATTATGACATGGTCTTGCTCAGATGCATGGATAGACACGAAGAGGACATGTTCATGCATGAGATTCAGGAAGGTTCATTTGGCACTCATGCCAATAGACATTCGATGGCTAAAAAGATGCTAAGGGAAGGTTACTATTGGCTGACAATGGAATATGACTTTTATAGATTTGCAAAAAAGTGTCATAAATGCCAGATTTATATGGACAAAATTCATGTGCCTCAGACACTTATCAATGTTATTTCTTCCCCGTGGCCTTTCTCTATGTGGGGTATTGACATGATTGGAATGATAGAACCAAAAGCTTCGAAAGGACACCGTTTTATCTTGGTAGCAATTGATTACTTCACCAAATGGGTGGAAGCTACTTCATATGCTAATGTTACTAAGAAGGTGGTTGTGTGCTTCATTAAGAATAATCTCATATGTCGGTATGGTGTGTCGAGCAGAATCATCACCGACAATGGCTCGAATCTGAACAACAAGATGATGACAGAACTTTGTGAAGAATTCAAGATTGTCCATCGCAATTCATCTCCGTACAGGCCGAAGATGAACGGGGATGTTGAAGCTGCTAATAAGAATATCAAGAAGATCATCTAGAAGATGGTTGTTACTTATAAATATTAGCATGAAATGCTCCCTTTTACTTTACATAGATATCATACATCTGTCCATACTTCAACAAGAGCAACCTCGTTCTCCCTTGTGTATGGAATGGAAGCAGTGCTCCTAATTGAGGTTGAGATTCCCTCTTTGCGTGTGATAATTGAAACCAAGTTGTCAGAGGCCGAATGGGTCCAGAAGAGGTTTGACCAATTGAATTTTATCGAAGAGAAGAGAATGATGGCTTTGTGTCATGGACAGTTATATCAGAAGAGAATGAAGAAAGCTTTTGATAAGAAGGTCAAACCTCGTGAGTTTAGAGAAGGCGACCTCGTGCTCAGTAAAATCATGTATTTTAACGCTGATTCTAGGGGAAAGTGGACTCCCAATTTTGAAGGCCTATATGTTGTCAAGAAAGCCTTCTCTGGCGGTGCATTAATTCTTAAAACTATGGATGGCGAGGAGTTCCCCTGTCCCATGAATGCCGATGCAGTCAAGAAATACTTCACCTAAAGAAATAAAAGAATAGCTCGCTAAGTTGAAAACCCGGAAGGGCGGCTTAGGCAAAAAGGAGCGTCTCGGTAGGCCGAAAACCAGAAAGGGAGGTCTAGGCAAAAATTAGATACATAAATAGAATAAAATTTCCCGCTAAGTTGAAAACCCACAAGGGCAGCTTAGGCAAAAGTTAGGGACTTTCTTGGCAAGTAACTGCATCAGACAAGACTTGACCATTGAAGCAACAATCTTCTTGGGTCCTTAACATACTTCAACGGAAGCTGCTGCTTAGAATTTCAAAGTTATTAGAGGGAATAATGGTCATTGTATCTCAATGTATCTTTTCCATTATATATTACCATTTTCCGAACTTTGTAATCATCTGTGGAGTCTCGCCATTTGCATGCTACCATTCTATTAATAAAATTTGAGCTTTTACCCAATTCTTTATAGTTCTTATTTTTATTCAGCTTACAAAGACTCCATTTATTATTGATAATAATTTTCAAAGCAAAAAGATTAAATAACAAAATTATTTTAAAAGAATTTACAACTTGCTTTTACTTTAGATTTTGTGATTCAAGAGGAAAACAAAAGTTGTGAACCCAAGAATGGACAAACTTCAGTAATTTGAGAAGTTTTGTTCCCCCTGGGAAGGTTTTTCTCAGGTCGTTTTCGCTGGTATGCTCGTGATTTTCTTATATTGAAGACGATACCAATTGGTGTAAGGTGAGGTATCAGGTTTGTGATCTCAATGTTCCCAGTCAAGCCTTGGTTCATTTTTATAATTTTTGGGTTTGAATGGTCTGAGGCCTCTATCCCAGATTCCCCAGCAAATTTTTCCCTCATATGACGAAATGCTTTTTTCCCTTGATGTGCTGAGATTGAACTATTTACAAAATGTCGCTCTTTCTGCATTATTGGCATTATTGTTGATTTCTTGATTCCACAGGAAGGCTATCCCAGGGCATCTTTTGTTGGAATAAGTTTGCATCATATGAAGGTTCAATCCAGGGTTCCCCAGTGAAGGCCTCGCTATTTGATAGAAGTCTTTTCTCCCTGTGTGTGCTAAGTTTTGAATCATTTATGAAGCATCTCCTTTCGGCACTTGCATTTTGTTGATTGCCCGATAATCAGGCAAGGGTAGTGTTTTATTTAAGAAGTGTTGAATTGGTTATCAACTTTTTGGGTTTTCACTCGCCAAGTGTTGGGTTTGATTTAAACTCCCCATAATATTGATTGCTTGCTATAATGTTTGACTTCTTAACTCTCCAAGTTGGTGTCCCCATGAGATTTCATACTTTTCCCCATAGAAGTTGGTGCAATACTTACTCTCAATATTGAAGAACGTATCTCTATTTTCCCCAGTGAAGAACGTATCTCGGTTTCCTCTCTTCGATGTGGTGTTGGCCTCCCCATTAAAGTCAGCACAAGGTCCCCTTATAATATATCGATGATGAGGCATTATCTCCCCTAGTGAAGTATGTATGATATTTCTCCATTGAAGTCAGCTCGAAATCCTCAGTTGATGTTTTTCCGATATGGTGTCCGTCTGCCTTATTTGAAATCAGTAATGCAATCCCCATTAGAAGTGCGAACCGTGAAAGCATTTGTTTTCCCATTGAAGTCTGAGTGTTATTCCTCGGTGAAGCCTGGAGAAGGATGTTGTATCCGTGTATCTGTACTGTTTTGTTGCTATGTTTTGATTACTTATGGATTATTTTTCTCCCAGTGAAGTTAAGCCGCGAAATAGGATTTTGCATCCTCAGTTGGTGATTATTTTTCTTATGGAATGTTCATCTTGGATGTGATTTAGTCGAGTGTTGTTTGTACCCGAGTTGGTTTTGCTTGGTTACTCCCAGTGTTATATGTCTGTTTTGTCAGCATATACATGATAACACTCATATATTCATACATACATCATGCATAGTTAAATTTCGTAAATCATTGTTCATTCGCATTCATTAATATTTTGTTGGCATATTACCCGGTTTTGCAGACTTGTGTTGTTTTATCTCCAATAGAGTGTCAGACTTAAGCAGAGAGTATATATTCTTTCAACTTCCCCACTGAGTTGTCCCTCGTGGAAGATTTTTGCTTTAGTCTTCTTACACAACTCTTTGTCTGGATAGGTTGGGTTTCCCTCTCTTGAGTTTATTTCTCAAAGGATGTATTATGGTTGACTGTTCCATCCCAGTTTATTTCTGGTTTGAATCTTTGATCCTCAACAATATTATTACTTATAATATATGTAGGCTTCGAACCTTGGTTTGAGAATGTGCATTTATTTTACACGAGAAGGCTTTATCTCCTCAGCAGAAATATATTGGCATCTCCCCAGGAAGTCATATTTCTTTCCCCATGAAGTCATATTTCATTCCCGAAGAAGTCATATTTCTTTCCCCAGGAAGCCATATTATTCTCCCCAGAAAGTCATTTTTACAATCCTCCATAACAGCAAGTGATAGTCTCTTTATTTGAGACAACTTATATATTACCCTTTCTAGGTGGAGTGCCTTGGTTAAAGAAGAAGTTGTGACCCATTCTAGGTGAAACGTCAGAATCTTGGGGAAAACTTGTTATCTTTTGGCTACCCTCAGTGAACGTTGGTAGTTCATCGTCAGTGAATGGTGGTGCTATAATATTTTCCTTCTACCTTCAGTGAAAGTTGGTAGATCACCATCAGTGATAGTTGGTGATTGTTATCTTTTTGCTACCCTTAGTGAACGTTGGTAGTTCATCGTCAGCGAACGGAGATGATATGAGATATTTTACTGCTACCTTCAATGAAAGTTGGTAGATCACCATCAGTGAAAGTTGGTGATTGTTATATTTTTGCTTCCCTCAGTGAATGTTGGTAGTTCATAGTCAATGAACGACGATGCTATGATATTTTCCTTCTACCTTCAGTGAAAGTTGGTAGATCACCATCAGTGAATGTTGGTGATTGTTATATTTTTGCTACCCTTAGTGAACGTTGGTAGTTTATCGTCAGTGAACGGCGATGCTATGCTATATTTTCCTTATACCTTCAGTGAAAGTTGGTAGATCACCATAATTGAAATTTGGTGATTGTTATCTTTTTGCTACCCTTAGTGAACGTTGGTAGTTCATCGTCAGGGAACGTTGATGCTATGATATTTATTACCTTTCTACCATTAGTTAAAGTAGGTAGTTCATCGTCAGTGAATGTTGATGTTTGTCTCTATACCTTCAGTGAAAGTTGGTAGTTCATCGTCAGTGAACGTTGGTGTTGTTATTTCTTTTCTCTTTCTACCTTCAGTGAACGTTGGTAGTTTTTCCTTCGGTAAAAGTTGGTGTATCTTTTGACCTTTTACCATCCTCTTTGAGTCGGGTCTTTTAGATTCACCAATGATTTATTTTTCGAGTTAGGTTTCTCTTTTGATCCTTATTTCCTTTGCTACATCCCCAGTGGTGTTTTGCGTCCCTTTGAAGTTTTTCATATGCATTCATACTCATAAGCATTGCATGGTGTGATACGGTGGGAAAGAACTGACTGTTTTTTGGAATGCTGGTTTGCGTTTTGCGTTTGTTTTCGCAAAATGTCGTGGTAAGCAAGAGTCGCCACCGACTTTTATTTTATCCAACAAGGAAAGGAAAAAAGCACAGAAAAATTACTTTTTCGAGATATTTCTCGGGTTCGGGGGATAGATTATAGAAAGGGAAGGTGTTAGCACCCTTTCTATCTGTGGTTATCCACGGGCTCTTAGGTACTTGCTCATATTGTTTTCAAAATTGCTTTCTTTGTGCTTGTGGGTTTGAAAAAGTTTTTGTTTGAAAGGTGTAAGTGTGAAAAGTTTTGTTTTTTTTTGAAAGAGTAAGTACTTAAGAACCATCTACCTACTCGAAAAAGGAATTGTTCTATGCTATCTTCTTTTAGACAATGTTATCCCACTATTGATGAGTAGGTAGCATCGTCGTTGGAGTTTAAGGGTCAATTCGAATTTAGGGACTTACGGTCACCAAAGCAATATTAGGATGCCTTAGCGGTAACCCTAATGTCTTAGATCATTTGTTTTGAGGCAACAATATTCGAGGCAACCGTTTCGAGGCGATTATGATCTTTGGACAAGAGGGCGACCTCTAAAACTACCTCTACTCAATGATCGCGTACGAAGGCAACCATGTGGGGTGTACCCTAAGAGTGCGCATGTGCGAGTGTGTCGTTTTCAGTTTATTTTTGTCTTTTCACATGTCAAGGGTGGTCTATGTTGATTTTAGTTTTAACGTTCAATCTTTTCATGCATCCCTATTATCAAACATCTAATAGTTATATTTTTGCAGGAAATAAATTGCGGAAATTAAATTACAAGGTGTCGGGTAATTACATCGCCAAAAGCAACCCTTTGAAATTTAAATGCGGAAAATAAATAAAGCGATAAAATAATTAAATGGTCCTAATTATCTATTACATTCCGGAAGTAAATACAATATTGAATGAATGGATCGCGTGCGGGAAAATTAAATTTAGCGCAAGGTAGGGTTTTGACCCTTTGTTATTTAAAGAAAAGATTTTTTGTTATTTTTGAATTAAGAAAGAAATTAGTCTAAGTTAATTATTAAATTAATAAATAAATTAATTAATGAAAATAAATATTTTTTGGGTTTTTCGTATTTAAAGAAATGAATAAAAATTAATTAATGTTAGTAAAAATCTAATTGATTTTAATTATTGAAAAATATATTAAAGTTATTCCTAATTAATGGCCTAAATTAATTAAATTAATATTTGTTAATAAAAATTAAAATACAGAAATTTAATTTAATAAAGAAAATATTTTTTGGTTTTAATTTTATAAAGAAAAATATTTGATTGGTTAATTAATATTAAAAATATAATAAAACAATTAAATAAACTAAATGAAGATAGAGAGAGATAGAGGTATATGGGCCTGTTTGGAGGTTTAATCAGCAATTCTGAGGCCCAATTACATTGGCCTAGCTTGACTTTTTGAGATCCCCTATACGCATGTTGACTGGACTCCATGGTGGACCATCAACCTGGATCACCTGATCTAGTCTTGGGCTATCTGGCGCTTTGATACTTGAGTACGTATGATAGACATTATGCTTGGATTTGTACCTGATCATCTGAAGAAAAAATGTAACAAAGCGCATGGGGGACCTGGGATCGAACCTAGGTCCTGGTTGATGTTGGATGCACACGTTTACCACTCAGCCACTTTGCTTCATTTGTTAGGTATATACAAAATAATCATAATATGAGAAAATGGATTAATGTGTCAGCAAAATAAAAAAAGTGCGCGAAAATTTGAAAGGACCAATCAGAGGGGGACACGTTTTCGTCCCTGTCCTCAGGCCTGTAACGAAGTTACCTGCGGATTTAAATTCACAGCTAAAAGCGTAGGCCATTCCTAAAACTCATCTCAGGCCATATAAACTCCTCCCAAGACCACGGTTGTGTTCGTCTTTCTCTTCCAGTCATGTCCATGGCCATCATTGGGGATAATTTTACCTGTAAGAGAAACACCCAAAAACAAACCATAAAACCCTAGATATGGTACTTGGCTTTACAGGTCAGATAAATGAAATTAACTAATGCAAAAAGCTTTGAAATGTCATGAGGATCACAAATATGTCAACGATTTGCCCAGAGGATGGAAGAATGGAGAGTTAAGATTTCGAATATAGGGCTGAAAAATGTGATGCTTACAGTGTTTTTGAGGGCTTCAAGACGCGTGCTTTGGATCCAGGAGGGTTATGTGATCACCCAGGAACCGATTGGTATCAATCTCTGCTTCTGAAAATGCCTCTAAGTATGATTTAGGTTTCACACTTTTTACCACTTTTTTCAAGTTTTGTTTGGTTGGTTCTTGCAGCCTCTAGCCTTGTTTTCGTGCCCTCTAGCTTTCTTATGTAATGTGGAATGCATTAGGTTAACAAGTGTGCCTTGAATCTTTCCACATCAATGCCATGAGATTTGATTTGATTCACCATTACTAAACCTCCCAAAATTGTCAAAACTCAATCTTTTTGCACTTGGATTGCTTGATACGAGTTTGATACCCTTGATGATGATGATGATTCAGTCTTGAAATAGCCAAAAAGATATCAAGTAATCAATATTTGGATTTTATTTGATTTTATTTGATTTAAAATGAAATAATTCAATAAAAAATCAAATAAAATAATAAAAAAGAAATATGATCTCAAGGCTGAAGCTAGGACACGTGCGCAATGATGCAAACTCAAATCAAGTGGAAAAGAATGGGCCCATTTGACAAAATTTGATGTTTTGGGGATAGTTAACTTTTGGCAATTTTGCAAAAATGCCCAACTTCAACAATGAATAACTTCTTCAATTTTGCACTTTTGGAAGTGTTCTTGGACTTTCTAGAAAGATTGAGATGTCCTCTAACCAACCCTTTTGGTCTCATCTAATTTTGATATTACATTCTCAATTTATAAGCTTTGACAAAAAAAGGTGTTTTGTTGACTTTCAAAAAGGACCTATAATATCTAAATTTGTAACTTCTTGTGAATGCATTTATTAATCTTGGGGTATGAAGATGGATTATAGTAAATTGCATCCTCTTCAAAATGAGCTTTGGATGGGTCATTTCTCATAAAGTATGAGAAAGTTATGCTTGGTCAAAGTTGAGTTGACTTTTCCTACAAAACCCTAATTTAGCAACTTTTGAGTCATGATGAATTTTGAGCAATCCTTGATGAATCATGATCAACCCTTTATAAAATGATGAAATACCCTTCAAAATGAGAATGTTGACAAAAAATCTTGAAGTTTGACTGTTTATAGGTCACAGTTGACTTTTGCCCTAGCAAAGTCGATTTTTGGACCTTTTAAGAAATTGACTGAGCAAACTTCCTCTGCAAGGCTTGAAAGTTGACATGGATGACCTTGAGAACATATTAGGACATTTGGGAGCACCTGAGGTCATTTGGACTCAAAGATCTTTATGCAACACAAAACCCTAATTTGGGGTTGACTGCCTTAGGAGATAGCTTGATTGTCCAACTCTTGAGCAATCTTGAGCCACTTGGAGATTTTTCTTGCAATGTCTTGAGAAATATGAGAGGGCAAATTTTGGGGTACAATAGCTGCCCCTATTCAATCTTCTTAAACCTGAGGATATAGATTGGCTTTCGTGCCTTTCGTGATCCGAAGGTGGAAGATGATTGAACACTAGAGTGCCCAGAAATTTGCACTCGCATGAAGTGGTATCAGCCTCGTGATGTCAGGAATGGGCTTACAAATGCCATTTAGAGATTGTTGGTAGGAGGATGGGCTTACATATTCCATCTGCAGGAGCGTCGATCGCATAAGAGACTCCTTAGCGAGAATTCGCATACCTGTTGTTTGTAGAAGATTCCGCTGGGGAAGTCTAACTTTTATTGAGATTTAGGAACTTGCTTGTACTTCAACTGAGAGAATGCCTCAGCTTAGTCTTAAGAACCTGTCCATAATTCAACTGGGGGGAAACATCTTCATCAAGATCTAGGAACTGTCTGGTCTTCAACGTAGTATACCATTGAGATTGTAGAACTCGTCCACACTATGACGGAGGAAAACATTAAGATCTCGGAACTGTCTGGACTTCAACGTAGTATACCGTTGAGATTGTAGAACTCGTCCACACTATGACATAGGGAAATATCTTCATCAAGATCTAGGAACTGTCTGGTCTTCAACGTAGTATACCGTTGATATTGTAGAACTCGTCCACACTATGACGGAGGAAAACATCAAGATCTAGGAACTGTCTGGTATTCAACGTAGTATACCGTTGAGATTATAGAACTCGTCCACACTATGACATAGGGAAACATCTTCATCAAGATCTAGGAACTGTCTGGTCTTCAACGTAGTATACCGTTGAGATTATAGAACTCGTCCATACTATGACGGAGGAAAACATCAAGATATAGGAACTGTCTGGTCTTCAACGTAGTATATCGTTGAGATTGTAGAACTCGTCCACACTATGACAGAGGGAAACATCTTCATCAAGATCTAGGAACTGTCTAGTCTTCAACGTAGTATACCGTTGAGATTATAGAACTCGTCCACTCTATGACGGAGGGAAACATCTTCATCAAGATCTAGGAACTATCTAGTCTTCAACGTAGTATACCGTTGAGACTATAGAACTCGTCCACACTATGACGGAGGAAAACATCAAGATCTAGGAACTGTCTGGCCTTCAACATAGTATACCGTTGAGATTATAGAACTCGTCCACACTATGACGGAGGGAAACATCTTCATCAAGATCTAGGAGCTATCTAGTCTTCAACGTAGTATACCGTTGAGATTATAGAACTCGTTCACACTATGATGGAGGAAAATTGTCGAGATTGAGAACCTCATCTGAAATTCAACCGAGGATGATTCAGTTGAGATTTAAGAACCGGTCAGGTCTTCGACTGCTGAGAACCTAGCCGCATCCTTCCTGAAAGGTAAAGGTCATCCATATGCAATGCATGATATAGATCAAGCAATGATGTTCTCAAAATAAATGAGATCGTGTTGTATGATGCTTATATGCATGTATCATGATGTATGAGAATGTAATGCTTTAGTTGGGGAAAATAAATCCCGGATAGTTACTGGAGAATAGCGTGGGATTCTTCGTTTCCGCTGGGGATGGTGAACGAAGGTGATTGCGAGAATAAACCTGCAGGAGAGTATAACTCCGTTGGGGGATAAACTGATGAGGAAATTACTCTGTGAGGTAGACATGCTCTGCTGAGGATTCCACTAATAAATTCCGTTGGGGATGAATTATCGTTGATGGTGATATTGAATCCTGTTGGGGATTGAATTCCTGTTTGTGAAAGGAAAGAACTTCATTGGGGATGATTTTTCAGTTGTGGCTTCGTTGGGGATAACCTGCTAGACTCTTATGAGGATAATCCTTTGAGCTTTACTGGGGAGAGCCTTCCTTTGAACTCGGCTGGGGATATTTATTTTTATACTCCGCCAGGGACGAACTTCCGGAGTCTACTAGGGATGATTCTTCAACTCCATTGGGGAAGCTTTTTCAGATTGCGCTGGGATAATTTTAAATCCACTGGGGATATCTTGTACTCTGCCGAGGAATATTCTTATACTCCGTTGGGGAATATTAAGACTGCCGGGGATATTAAGCCCTTTCAGTGTTGATGGTAGATAAACCCTTCTTGGGGAGGATATTATCAATTCATTCATTCACAGTTGCAAGTCTCAGTTGGGGAGAGCTATCATTATTGTCTTACTCTGCGGGGAGTGAAAGTATCCTTGGTCATATTCTTCAGCTGAATCTACCTTGTACCTGGTGGACAGAGCAACTATACAGCTTCAGACAATTCTCATTTGCCCTTGTTTCTGATATTACCAGTAATCATCTTTTTGTTTCGCATGCAAATATTTATGAGCGGCAATTAATGTCAAGTGAATATATCAAAAATGAACATTGGACGTCCTTTGAAAATGAATTGTATTGATTTTGAAGTTTGGCCTGTAAATAGGCGTTTTTTGTACAAGAGGCTGACGTCCTAGTAAGAGAACGCCGCTGAATAATAGAATTTACACAATTTGTGAAAAACTAAACAAAACAGCTATGTGAATGATCCCACTGGGTTCCAACTCTGCTATTGCACTTATGTCCTCAAGCATCTCATCACTTTGCTACTCGTTAAAGATGAATCAGATTGATTAGTGCCATCTGAGCTTGATAGTCGATACCGAAGTCTGGATGCAAGGTGATCCAATGAGACATAGTGTTACGCTTTAATCCCTAATTTTTGCCTGGACTACCCTTTCGTGTTTTCAGTCCACTGGGATACCCCTTTTTGCCCAAGCCGCCTTTTCAGGTTTTCAACTTGCCGGGTGTACAGATTTTTATTTTCATCCCTTATTTTTGCCCGAACCCTTTTGGTTCGCCGGGAAGCCCTCACTTTTGCCTAGGCCAGTCAACCTAGCGGGTCTTTGATTATGCATAGTATCTTTTCACTATGTCTGCATTGACGGGGTGAGAAAGGTCGTCACCATCCATGTTGGTTAAAATCATAGCTCCTCCTGAGAAAATGTTCTTAACCACAAATGGCCCTTCATAGGTAGGGGTCCATTTTCCCCTGGGATCACCTTGAGGCAGTATGATGTGCTTGATAACCAGGTCCCCAACTTGATACTCTTGTCGTCTAACTTTCTTGTTAAATGCCTTGATCATCCGTTTTTGGTACGCCTAACCATGACAAATAACAGTAAGTCTCTTTTCGTCGATTAGGTTCAGTTGATCAAGTCGGGTCTGAATCCAGTCATCTTCACTCAAACCTGCATCCTTCATAATCCGAAGAGAGGGTATCTGAACTTCAATGGGAAAGACTGCTTCCATGCCATAAACCAAGGAATAGGGTGTTTCCCCTGTCGACGTCCGTGCTGAGGTACGGTACCCATGAAGAGCAAATGGTAACATCTCGTGCCAATCTTTGTACGTCATCGTCATCTTCTGCTCAATCTTCTTAATGTTCTTATTATTCGCTTCTACAGCCCCATTCATCTTCGGCCGGTAAGGAGAAGAGTTGTGATGTTGTATCTTGAACTGCTTGCAGAGCTCAGTGATCATCTTGTTATTGAGATTTGTACCATTATCCATAATGATCCTCTCTGGTACACCGTATCGAAAAATCAGATTGTGCCGAATGAACCGTGCTACGACGTTCTTGGTTACTGTAGCAAAGGAAGATGCTTCAACCCACTTTGTAAAGTAATCGATAACTACCAGGATGAAACAATGCCCGTTGGATGTTGTAGGTCTGATCTCACCGATCATATCGATGCCCCACATTGCAAAAGGCCAAGGAACTGTCAAGACGTTCAGAGGAACTGGAGGTATGTGCACCTTATCAGCATAGACTTGGCACTTGTGACAGGTCCGAGAATGCTGATAACAGTCAGCTTCCATTGTGGACCAAAAATATCCTGCCCGTAGGATTTTCTTTGCCATGGTGTGTCCACTGGAATGAGTTCCGAAAGTACCTTCATGTAACTCCGCCATGATCCTTTCTGCTTCATTCTTATCCACACAACGCAGTAAGGTCGAATCATGGTTGCGCTTGTAAAGGATGCCATTGCTGATATAGAACTTTGCCGCGAACCTCCTCAGAAACTTCTTGTCATTAACAGATGCACCCTCGGGGTATTCCTGAGTCTCAAGGTATCTCTTCACCTCATGAAACCAGGGTTTATCTGTTACCTCTTCAGTCTCAATGTCGCAACAATGTGCAGGTTCGTCCAATTTTTCAATGATAATATGGGGAGCTTCGTTGTTCCAATTGAATTTGAACATAGAAGACATTGTAGCCAGCGCGTCCGCCAACTGATTCTCCTCTCTAGGGAAGTGTTCAAAGGTGATCTCCTTGAAATGGGGAAGCAACGTCAATACATACTCCTTATAAGGAATAAGGTTAGGGTGTTTCGTATCCCACTCGACTTTGATCTGACTGATCACGAGAGCGGAATCTCCGAAAACACTCAAGAACTTAATCCTTAGGTCAATTGCTGCTCGAAGACCCATGATGCATGCTTCATACTCCGCCATGTTGTTGGTGCAGTTGAAACATAGTCGGGCGGTGAAAGGAGTATGAGATCCTTTAGGAGATATGATCACGGCGCGAATTCCATTACCCAAAGCATTTGAAGCTCCATCAAAGTACATAGACCATCGGGATCCTTCCTCGGGTCTTTCATCTGGTCCAGGTGTCTCACAATCAGTTACCAACATGATATTCTCGTCCGGGAATTCAAAGTTCATAGACTGGTAATCATCCACTGCCTGATGTGTCAAATGGTCTGCCAACACACTTCCCTTGATTGCCTTTTGAGTCGTGTACTGGATGTCATACTCAGTCAAAATCATCTGCCATCTTGCTATTCTTCCGGACAAGGCAGGCTTCTCGAAGATATACTTGATTGGATCCGTATTTGATATTAATAGAGTAGTGTGAGTCAACATATACTGTCTCAGCCGGCGAGCAGCCCATGCCAAAGCGCAAAAAGTTTTCTCAAGCAACGAGTATCGGGTCTCGTAGTCGGTAAACTTTTTGCTAAGGTAATAAATAGCATGCTCTTTTTGGCCAGACTCGTCATGCTGCCCCAGCACAACCCCATTGAATTATCGAGTACTGTCAAGTATAAGATCAAAGGTCTCCCCTCAACTGGCGGCATCAGAATAGGTGGCTCTTGGAGATACTCTTTGATCCTTTCGAAAGCGGTCTGGCATTCGTCGTTCCAACGTACTACTTGATCTTTCTTCAGTAGCTTGAAGATTGGCTCACAAGTAGCAGTCAGGTGCGAGACAAATCGGGCAATATAGTTCAAACGTCCCAAAAAGCCTCTGACTTCTTTTTCTGTTCTGGGAGCTGGCATTTCCTGTATAGCCTTCACTTTTGCAAGATCTACTTGAATACCTTTATCGCTTACAACGAAACCCAGCAGTTTACCAGATCTCACTCCGAAGGTGCACTTGTTCGGGTTTAACCTCAGCTTGTACAACTTTAACCTGTCAAATAACTTCTGAAGGTGGTCAAGTTATTCTTCCTCAGTCTGGGACCTTACAATCATATCATCGATGTAAACCTCAATCTCATGATGGATCATGTCGTGGAACAAAGCAACCATGGCACGCTGATATGTTGCCCCAACATTCTTCAATCCAAAAGGCATGACCTTGTAGCAAAAGGTGCCCCATTGAGTAACAAAGGTTGTCTTATCATAGTCTTCGAGAGCCATTTTAATCTGATTATAACCGGAGAAACCATCCATAAAGGAGAATACCTTATGCTGAGTGGTGTTGTCAACCAGAATGTCGATATGAGGTAGAGGGAAGTCATCCTTGGGGCTCGCCCTATTCAGATCCCTATAATCAACACACATTCGAACTTTGTCATCCTTCTTCGGTACGGGAACCACATTGGCCACCCACTGTGGGTAAGAAGTAACTGCTAGAAAATCGGCATCAATCTGTTTCATAACCTCAACCTTGATTTTCTCAGACATATCTGGGCGCATTCGGTGGACCTTCTATTTCACTGGAGGACAGTCTTCCTTGGTGGGCAACCGGTGAACCATAATATCGGTATCCAACCCAGGCATATCTTCATAAGACCAGGAAAATATCTCAACATAGTCACGCAGCATCTGAATCAACCGTTGCTTCACACTAGCTTCCAGATTTGCACCAATCTTAACTTCTTTCTTGTCTACCCATGTACCTGGATTCACTATTTCCATCGGTTCTTCATGCGGCTGAATAACCCTCTCTTCCTGAAGTAATAGTCTAGCAAGTTCACCAGGCACTTTGCAATTATCTTCACCTTCGTCTTCGGCTAAGTTGATCGGATTTTCGAAGTCATAACTGGCAGTAGCAGAGTCGTTACCAGTGAGATCCAGAGTGGATGTAGACCTGTATATGTGAGTGTGTGTAAAATAGCTGTTTTGCAATGTATAATAAAATAAAAACAAGGAGCACAAGATTTGAAATGCAAGAAAACGTCCAATGCTTTTATTAATGATATATAAAAATGACACACATAAAGCCCTCACAAATGAAGTCGCAGTGCCCCGGGTAAGACATCGGGCCATAAAGTTTAAAACATTGTCTATTACAAATTCAAAACAAAAAGTCTCATTACTGGGTAACAGAAACGAGCATAGAATCCTTCTCTGTCCAGTTGCTTAATCCACCATCGGCAGTTGGGTATATCCAGCTGTCAATATCAAACTCTTCATCATCGTCATCCCCGATAGCATTCACCCCTGCATCTTGTTTAGGCTTTTATGGTGCTCCGAACTCAATCTCCTTAGCATCAATCAGGTCTTGTACTTTGTTCTTCAAAACCCAACAATCATCCGTGTCATGCCCCGGGCTATCAGAGTGAAAAGCACAGCGGGCATTAGGGTTGTACTTCGGTGATGTTGTGTCGGGATTCTTTGGGGCTTCCCTTGGAATCACAAGATTGGTCTTTAATAACTGCGGCAGAATCTGGGACAAAGTCATGTTGAGATGAGTGAATTGTCTTCGAGGTCTCTCGGCCTTTGACTGGTTGTTGTGCTGAGGAGCACCAGCAGGTCTTGAAATAACAACCGCATTAACAGCTTGGCGGCGTTCAGGTCTATTTTGGATTTTTGAACTCTAAACAGCACTGGACTCCTTCCTAAAAGGATTCTTCTCGGTGCCTGATGGAGCACCCTTTTGTATTTTACCAGACTTAATACCAGCCTCAATCCTTTCCCCGGTCATAATCAGCTCTATAAACCCGGACGAAGAACTTCAAATCAGATGGTTGAAATATGGACCAGATAAGGTCCCTAGAAACATATCAACTAACTCCCTATCAACCAATGGTGGTTGCACTCTTCCAGCGAGGTCCCTCCACTTATGAGCATAATCTTTGAAACCTTCACCCACACCCATTGACATGCCCTGGAGTTGGGTAAGCGTGGGAGCAAGGTCGGCATTGTATTGGTACTGCCTGTAGAAGGCAGCTGCCAAATCTTCCCAACTGCGGATACTGGCTCCTTCTAACTGGTAAAACCATTCAAGTTGAGTCCCTGAGAGACTGTCTTGAAAGAAGTGGATCCATAGGTTCTTGTCAGCGGTGTACAGCTGAATCTTCCTAACATACGAACGGAGGTGCAATTTCGGACAAGAAACTCCGTCATACTTAGCAAAGGCTGGTGCCTTGAATTTGTGGGGAATCACCACCCCAGATGAGAGACCTAAATCACCAAAGTCCAGACCAAGCACTTTCTGTACTTCTATCGCACTCAACGGGTCTTCCAGTTGTTTGTATCTATCCCCAGCCGGAGGATACTGGTCTTCGTCGAAGTCCGTCTCGTTGTCTGAAACCATAGGGCTAGGAGCCCTCCTTTCTTCCTGACTATCTTTCCCTCCAGATGAGGTGGTCAAATCAACTTCATCTCGTAGCCTGTTTCCAAACCTGTGACCTGTGTTAAACAGGACTGTCCTTTTCTTCTTCTTCTTTTTCTCTTTCAGAATAAGGGTCTTCAGATCTCGCTGACCCTTAGCTAGATTCATGAACAATTCTTGGAATTGGGCGTTTTGAGCCTGTAGAGCCTTGATTGCTTGTTCAGTTGATGGTTCAGAAGACATGATGCTGAAATAAACAGCGAAGAAGATGAGAAAACCTGTAAGGGTACCTGTTATGAGGTGCATGGATTGAAATGCGTATGCTATGATTTCAAAGACGTCGAGAGATTCAAATTGGTAAACAAGAAATGAAACACACTTTTATTAGATAAACTTGAAATTCAAATTTTTCAACAAATTCCCTTAAGGCGTTACAAGAAAGGAAATACTGAAAAGTAAATAAAAACTGGAAATAATCAAAAGACATCAGCGCTCCCATGGACGTTTGCCTTTAGTGCTGACATAGTCATTGAGGATCTGCTTGTTCTCCAGCTGCCTAGTCAACTTCTGAATCTTCTGCTCTTGCTCGTGATACTTTTCTCGGTAAGTATCTCGTTCTTCTCTCTGTTGCATCCAGGACCTCTTCAATGCCTCAATGTCAGTAGGCATGTAAGGGTGTAAGATAGTAGGAGGAACCTCTTCCTCATCAGTAACTTCAACAATGATAGGCAAGATGGCTTCGTAGGGCATTCCCAGCTTTTGGGCACGGATACAAACCCATCGGAGATATGGCTCCATTGGTATAGAAGTCTTTGCACCTAGCTCGTGCGGATCAGACCTGTGTACTCTATCCCACGCTCTTATGAATCTGCGACGTTGCTCGTCACTGTCCCCTTGGAAATGAAAGATTATACTAGGCATTAGCAACTCATGAGGTCCTTCCCTTCTGGCTCGCCCAAACTGACGCAAGGCTAAGCATGGATTATAAGTGATTCCTCCATTGGTTCCTATCAATGGAACATTGGGGTATTCCTCACATCGATCAATAATGGCCACCTCGTCCATACCCTTAATAGTCCAAATGATGTCATTGTGAGAGAGAGACATAACCCTATAAGCCCAGCCCATGCCTTCCTTGTTCTTTAAAACTGATTTGGGGAGGTGAGAAATAAACCACCTCGCCAATAACGGAGCACAACACATCAAGGTTCCCCGCTTCTGAGCAGTACAGGCATAAAGCTGATGAAGAATGTCACCCAAGAGAGTGGGTACAGGATTACCAGAGATGAAGATCTTCACCGCATTCACATTAACAAATGAGTCAGAGTTAGGAAACAATACCAAGCCATATATCAGAAGATCCAGAATATCTTTGAATGCCTGGAAGTCTAGACTATCCCAGAAATGATTAGCCTTACCAACCAAGAACTTAGTCAGAAATCCATTTGCTCCACTACGAGTTTCCCAATTAGCCATTACCTCATCCTTTGTCATATGAAGGGATGAAGCAATCTCTTCCGGCCTAAGGATCTTCTCCCAACCTGTAAACGGGGTCTGCTCCAGAATAGAGATACCGAGCAGATCAGAGAACTCTTCCAAGGTAGGGACCAATTGGTAGTCCTAAAAAGTAAAGCAATGGTACAGTGGATCATAGAACTGGACTAGGACATTCATCATCTGCTCGTCCAATTTGGAGGTGACCAAACCAAGAAGATGCCCATGTCTTCTGATAAAGGAAGTAGTATCTGATATCTTTGTAACCAATTCTTTAAGCATAGTGGGAACCTGGACAAAGTTGATTCGGGTGGTATTCCTACGCATAGGTGCCAAGACCTACAAAACAAAACAAATATGAATCCCTCTTGTCTTCGAAATAGGTTAGTCCAATGCAAGATGTATGCAATGTTATGATGTCATGATGTCATGATAGAAAGCACACCACAAGTGTCCACAAATAGCAAACATGGTAAAGGCACACAAGTCACACAGAGAGCCCTTAGATTTCAGGCTGGCAAGGAGTCTAGGTACTACCCTCTTTCAGTTCAGTTGGTTCAAACCTGTCCTAAAAATAGTAACCGGGTTCTAGAGGATCTCAATATCACTGACTACCCTCGATCAGTCATAATTCCAGTTTAGCAACCTTTTCTTGCGGTTGGAATCATCGCGAGAGTTTAGTCTCAATGAGTGTAGCATAATGCTACTGTTCTATGGCCAAGTTGGTCAATTTAAAGGTTCTAAGGTCAATTGGTGCTTAATGACCCCTTAAAAGACCCATATTCTCCTCGCTCCAACACAAGGGATATCGGTACAAACTAAAGTGCCACACCAACGTAGCTACTGCTTCAACTTTATCGGTCTACGCCGTACAGTTCCCTCACAGTTTATTGCTACTTACCTAAAGGTTATCCCCCATATCCGGGTTAGGATATTTAGTAACTCCGATTCAAGCCCAAAAATATAAAGCATACAAAGCAAACAATTGAAAACATTATGAACTATTCCTAAGGTACGCCCCACTTATAAGAGTCCCCAGCAGAGTCGCCAGTTCTGTGATACGGTGGGAAAGAACTGACTATTTTTTGGAATGCTGGTTTGTGTTTTGCATCTGTTTTTGCAAAATGCCGCGGTAAGCAAGAGTCGCCACCGACTTTTATTTTATCCAACAAGGAAAGGAAAAAAGCACAGAAAAATTCCTTTTTCGAGATATTTCTCGGGTTCGGGGGGTAGATTATAGAAAGGGAAGATGTTAACACCCTTTCTATCCGTGGTTATCCACGGGCTCTTAGGTACTTGCTCATATTGTTTTCAAAATTTCTCTTTGTGCTTGTGGGTTTGAAAAAGTTTTTGTTTGAAAGGTGTAAGTGTGAAAAGTTTTATTTTTTTTGAAAGAGCAAGTACTTAAGAACCATCTACCTACTCGAAAAAGGAATCGTTCTATGATATCTTCCTTTAGACAATGCTATCCCAATATTGATGAGTAGGTAGCATCGTCATTGGAGTTTAAGGGTCAATTCGAATTTAGGGACTTACGGTCACCAAAGCAATGTTAGGATGCCTTAGCGGTAACCCTAATGTCTTAGATCATTTGTTTTGAGGAAACAATATCTGAGGAAACCGTTTCGAGGCGGCTATGATCTTTGGACAAGAGGGCGACCTCTAAAACTACCTATACTCAATGACCACGTACAAAGGCAACCAAGTGGGTGTGCCCTAAGAGTGCGCATGTGCGAGTGTGTCGTTTTCAGTTTATTTTTGTCTTTTCACATGTCAAGGGTGATCTATGTTGATTTTAGGTTTAACGTTCAATCTTGTCATGCATCCCTATTATCAAACATCTAACAGTTATATTTTTGCGGGAAATAAATTGCGGAAATTAAATTACAAGGCGTCGGGTATTTACATCGCAAAAAGCAACCCTTTGAAATTTAAATGCGGAAAATAAATAAAGCGATAAAATAATTAAATGGTCCTAATTATCTATTACATTTCGGAAGCAAATACAATATTGAATGAATGGATCGTGTGCGGGAAAATTAAATTTAGCGCAAGGTAGGGTTTTGACCCTTTGTTATTTAAAGAAAATATTTTTTGTTATTTTTGAATTAAGAAAGAAATTAGTCTAAGTTAATTATTAAATTAATAAATAAGCTAATTAATTAATGAAAATAAATATTTTTTGGGTTTTTGGTATTTAAAGAAATGAATAAAAATTAATTAATGTTAGTAAAAATCTAATTAAGTCTAATTGATTTTAATTATTGAAAAATATGTTAAAGTTATTCCTAATTAATGGCCTAAATTAATTAAATTAATATTTGTTAATAAAAATTAAAATACTGAAATTTAGTTTAATAAAGAAAATATTTTTTGGTTTTAATTTTATAAAGAAAAAGATTTGATTGGTTAATTAATATTAAAAATATAATAAAACAATTAAATAAACTAAATGAAGATAAAGAGAGATGGAGGTATATGGGCCTGTTTGGAGGTTTGATCAGCAATTCTGAGGCCCAAATACATTGGCCTAGCTTGACTTTTTGAGATCCCCCATGCGCATGTTGACTGGACTCCATGGTGGACCATCAACCTGGATCACCAGATCTGGCCTTGGGCCATCTGGCGCTTTGATACTTGAGGACGTATGATAGACATTATGCTTGGATTTGTACTTGATCGTCTGAAGAAAAAATGTAACAAAGCGCATGGGGGACCTGGGATCGAACCCAGGTCCTGTTGGATGTTGGATGCACACGTTTACCACTCATCCACTTTCCTTCATTTGTTAGGTATATACAAAATTATCATAATATGAGAAAATGGATTAATGTGTCAGCAAAATAAAAAGAGTGCGCGAAAATTTGAAAGGACCAATCAGAGGGGGACACATTGTCGTCCCTGTCCTCAGGCCTGTAACGAAGTTACCTGCGGATTTAAATTCACAACTAAAAGCGTAGGCCATTCCTAAAACTCATCTCAGGCCATATAAACTCCTCCCAAGACCACGGTTGCGTTAGTCTTTCTCTTCCGGTCATGTCCATGGCCATCATTGGGGCTAATTTTACCTGTAAGAGAAACGCCCAAAAATAAACCACGAAACCCTAGATATGGTACTTGGCTTTACAGGTCAGATAAATGAAATTAACTAATGCAAAAAGCTTTGAAATGTCATGAGGATTACAAATATGTCAACGATTTGCCCAGAGGATGCAAGAATGGAGAGTTAAGATTTCGAATATAGGGCTGAAAAACGTGATGCTTACAGTGTTTTTGAGGGCTTCAAGACGCGTGCTTTGGATCTAGGAGGGTTATGTGATCACCCAGGAATCGATTGGTATCAATCTCTACTTCTGAAAATGCCTCTAAGTATGATTTAGGTTTCACACTTTTTACCACTTTTTTCAAGTTTTGTTTGGTTGGTTCTTGCAGCCTCTAGCCTTGTTTTCGTTCCCTCTAGCTTTCTTATGTAATGTGGAATGCATTAGGTTAACAATTGTACCTTGAATCTTTCCACATCAATGCCATGAGATTTGATTTGATTCACCATTACTAAACCTTCCAAAATTGTCAAAACTCAATCTTTTTGCACATGGATTGCTTGATACGAGTTTGATACCCTTGATGATGATGGTTCAGTCCTAAAATAGCGAAAAAGATATCAAGTAATCAATATTTGGATTTTATTTGATTTAATTTGATTTAAAATGAAATAATTCAATAAAAAATCAAATAAAATAATAAAAAAGAAATATGATCTCAAGGCTGAAGCTAGGACACGTGTGCAATGATGCAAGCTCAAATCAAGTGGAAAAGAATGGGGCCATTTGACAAAATTTGAAGTTTTGGGGATAGTTGACTTTTAGCAATTTTGCAAAAATGCCCAACTTCAACAATGCATAACTTCTTCAATTTTTCACTTTTGGAAGTGTTCTTTTACTTTCTAGAAATCTTGAGATGTCCTCTAACCAATCCTTTTGGTCTCATCTCATTTTGATATTCCATTCTCAAGTTATAAGCTTTGACAAAAAAGGTGTTTTTGTTGACTTTCAAAAATGACCTATAATATCCAAATTTGTAACTTCTTGTGAATGCATTTCTTGATATTGGGGTATGAAGATGGACTGTAGTAAATTTCATCCTCTTAAAAATGAGATTTGTATGGGTCATTTCTCATAAAGTATGAGAAAGTTATGCTTGGTCAAAGTTGAGTTGACTTTTCCTACAAAACCCTAATTTAGCAACTTTTGAGTCTTGATGAATTTTGAGAAATCCTTGATGAATCATGATCAACCCGTGATCAAATGATGAAATACCCTTCAAAATTAGAATGTTAAAAAAAAATCTTGAAGTTTGATTGTTTATAGGTCCCAGTTGACTTTTGCCCTAGCACAGTCGATTTTTGGACCTTTTGAGCAATTGACTGAGCAAACTTCCTCTGCAAGGCTTGAAATTTGACATGGATGGCCTTGAGAACATATTAGTACATTGGGGAGCACTTGAGGTCATTTTTACTCAAAGATCTTGATGCAACACAAACCCCTAATTTTGGGTTGACTGCCTTAGGAGATAGCTTGACTGTCCAACTCTTGAGCAATCTTGAGCCACTTGGAGATTTTTCTTGCAATGTCTTGAGAAATATGAGAGGGAAAATTTTGGGGTACAACACATGGCATCTTAGGGTCAAAAATAGGGTTTGTTTTATATTTAAGTATCTTCGATCGCGTTGACACAAAGATTTTTAACCTTCGTATATCCGGATAGAAGAAACTTAATAAAGGGTAGCTAATGTACCCCAATTTTAGCTCCTAATGTCCCTTCATCATACCATATTGATTCAATCACAACAAGGTCACATTAGGGCTTTTGGTTCTCCGCCCAATCTTTAGCTTTGCTCTTTGAGGAATCACCAAGCACCTTGACTTGTTTTTCTCTTGTGATCATGCATGTGTTGTTTTGACTTTCCTTTTAATTAATAAAATGCAATGTTGGTTTGTCTTACTTGTTAATAATGTAGGTATAGGCATTGTGGATTAGCAAGTTGATCCATGGGTTCATGAGTTTATTTCCATGTCCTAGTCAATAAAGCTTGAGAAGTTCAAACCTCATCATTGAAGTTACTTTGGAAGAAATGTCATGTCAAGGTTTATCTTGGTTCACCACATTTCAAAGTTATCAAGATTAATTCAAAGGTATAAGGGGTTGGTTGAAGAAGTTGTCATGTTTGGACAAGGCTTTGTTCCCATTGTTCACAAGTGCATATTTCTCTCAATTCTCAAGATATGGAAGTGGTTTTGGTGGCTATGAGTTCTCATTATCATCCTCAAAAACTTCTATTTACAAAGAAAAAGTGTTGGTACAAGAAGGTTGTTCAAAATTGTCAAAGTTCCTCAAAGCATTTTCTTGATCCACGAGCTAGGGTTTTGAACTTCAAAGAAGTATATCTTGCTCATATTTTGGTATTTTTGAGTGATTCCAAAGACATACTTCTCTTTGAATGGTTATTAACAAATCACTTCAAAAGTTTCAAAGATTTTTCATGTGGAAGCAGCTTGATAATGAAGAAAGATTATAAGTCCTCCAGATGAACCCGCAATTTTCCACGTGTGACTTCAAATGATCATAACTTGGTCAGTTTTCAACACCTTGAGCCCACTCTTTTTCCATAATGATCTTAAGGATGTGAACATTATTCCTTCTTTTATGTGCAAAGTGATAAAATTTATGGAAGATACCCTAAGGATACAAAAGATTATAGGTCATTTCATGATTTTTTGCCAACTTCACCAATTCATAACTCTCAATATTTGGAGATTTTGAATGGTTCAAGTCTCAAAATTTCAATCAAGAGGTCTATTTCATGCCATATTTGTTGGTCAAGATCAAATTCCAAGAGGAAGGCTATGTTTGGATGCAAAACATTATAGGTCACTTTTGGATGCAATGAGTCAACTTCTTTTTCCCAATTTTGACTCATTGCAAGTTTCAGCTCAAACATCCAATTGATTCCATTCTTTTCCCATTGAAAAGCTTGTAATCTCATCTTTCTAAAGCATCAAGAATCATGCCATAAGACTCCTTGAGCTGAGAATGCCATTGATTTGAATTTGGTAACTTGAAACTGAAGTTTCATCACAAGTCAGACTTTGAAATCTTTGTTTTGGCTTCTAATCACAAGTTTTCCACGCGTTTTTTCTTCTAATCATGTTTAGCAACTTTCCGAAGGCGTTTAGCATCATGAAATGCACAAATTAGCTAAGTTTTGATGCTAAACAAGTCACACTTTGTTCGTGTTAGTGTTCAAGCCTTTTTCAATCTAATTTTTTTATCAATTCACCTTCCTTGATTTTCCCTGAAGCTAACCATACAATTACCTTCAAGAATCGTGACCTATATTGATCCATAGAAGTCCAATTTCAGAGCTCTGCAACTCAACTTCAATAGGTAGATTTCTCCATCAATTCTTCAAAACCTTAATATCATTGTGAAGCTCTCATTTCCCTGGTTCTAGTTGCAACACTTGCTTTTATCTGGAAACACGTTTTGACCATGAAATTTCAAATCCCTTTTCAAAACTTCTCTTCCAAATTGCTTGAGCTATAGTTTATATAAATTTTCTGCGAAGGTGTGATTGTCTTCGTCTTAAAGAGACGAAGTGAATGGCATAGGTCTCATGCTCTAATTTTACAGATTGAGCAACCTGGTTTTGGGACTGCTTGGAGGTTGAAGATGACCAATGTGTCATCCTTCAACCAATGAAACAGCGCCATTTGTATTTTTTGAATTTCTGATTTATATTTGATCCTATGCTTTATTCAGTAATGACCATGATATGCACAGCGCGCCAGATCCCTTGGATTTAATTACTAACATGTTTTGACTCTCATCCAATGGTCCACATATTTTTGACTTTATTTCTTATTTCTGATTTTTATATTTAATTGTTTTAAACTTCAAAAAATCATAAAAAATTCACTCCAAGTCCAAGAAATCTGAAAAAATTATGAAATATATTTTTGATTTTTCTCTTTCTGATTTTTATTTTTTTCAAAATTTTATTTTGTGTTTTGATATTTTTTTATAAATTTTCACTTTATTTGATTTTTTTTAAATGTTTAAAAATACTTTTATGCATTTTTAAATTCTGAAAAAATTATGGAATGATCCAATGATATTATAACAAATATTGGTGACCTCATTCATTTTTTATTTCTGAATTTGTTATTTTTTATCATTTTTTGGTTTATTTTACTCATTTCTTTTAATTTTAAAAATATTTCTGACTTTAAAAAATTACCAAAATCTTTATAAAAATATTTGAGTTCATTTCTGATTTTTCTATGGTCTTACTTAATTTTTCTTGAGTAATTTGAACATTGTTGATATTTTTCTCTTTTAAAAAATATTTTAAAAACCTTTTTAATGTATATATTAAATGAAATATTATTTTGTGATTATTTTCTGGTTGATCTTGGGTTGAATTTTTGATCATGAGTTTTATTAACATCATTGGATTCATGGTGTTGAGTCTAACTCCACAAGAATGGATGAATGATTTTAATAATAGATTGATTAAAGTTTAATTCAAATGTGGTTTGTATATTCTTTCCCACCCCTCTTCATCTTATCCCTTTCTTATTTCCCTAAGTTTTATTGGAGCATGGTCGCTATATCATGTCTCAAAACAAATAGTGCATAGATTGCTATTGACCGGCCTCAAAATAGGTGCGACTTCTATATAGGGGTGTGCAAAAAAATTGGTTACTGATAACCAAATTCATATCCAAATTGTTCCATTTATTAAAACCCAATCCAAATATTAAATATTGGATTTGGTGGTCCATCTGTGGTCAAAGTGGTAAACCGGTACCCATAAAATGGTTATTGGGTATCCAAATTTCTTTCTCATCAAATTTTTCTGCTTTCCAATTTTCAGTTTCTCAAGAAAATAAGCTCTACACATTTTCATAAAAATTGAATGATTTTAACACTTTATTTCAAATGACTAATTATTAAATAAATATAAAAATGTTTAATTATAGTTAAAAAATATGCAAACACTCTCAAATAAATTGAAAGATATAGTATACTAAACATTTAAAAAGCAAGATATATTATTATCACTGTAGAAGACAAATTTAAAATTGAAAGAAATTTGTTTGAACTTGATCTCTTTTCATTCAATATACATATACTTTATATAAGAAAACGAATGTGCAGTGAATTAATTAATACTATCTCAATATTAATTGATTTTTCTTTTAGGATTGATAAAACAAAAAGGATCATTTAAATATAAAAACGTTTTAAAAAATGCTTTGTGACGGTGAGAACGACTGCGACAAAATGTTTTGGACATATGTCGATATCGATACTGTTATATCCGTTTTATATTAAAAAATAAATTATAATTAATAATTTATACTGTGACGAACACAATCAATGTCGTAACACCTCTATCGACCGAAATTGCAAAAATTGTAATACGACCGCGACAATTTTTTAAAATCTGCTTAAAATTAAATTAAGGATGTGCTTTATTAATGTTTAAAAAAATTAGTACTTAATTAATTTTAAAATTTTATTAATTAAAATGAATTGAATATGGATTAAATTATATTTAAATAATTTGGATTAAAATTAAAACTGGTTTCAAACCGGTTTTAACCCGGTTTGAAACCAATTATGTTTTTTAAATCAGTTTTTGTGATTAATAGTTTGGTTTGTAAACCACAACCATAAAAATGGATTGGATCACAATATATAGTAACCATGCACACCCCTACTTCTATATAATACCACTTATGATTGCTTAACATAGCGCTAAATTTTGTCCCGATTCGAATAAATGATCATTCGTGGCCCAAACCTACGTTTGCATGCCCAAGTATGTTGATTTGATATCTTTGACCCAATAACCTTGAGATTCATTTTGTAGAGGCTTTGGTTCTGCCAATCCTCTACTGGATCTACAACACTTTTGGTCAACGCGAATCACTTAAACATCGTTGATCATTAAATGGTACTTTTGAGGATTCCAAATGGATGATATACTTGACAAAAAGCAAATGCAACTTGTTGTGCTGAGGCTTTGGTTCTACCAATCCTCTAATGATTTCTAAATACAAGTTTCAAGATGGTCATCTAACTAACCACTAATTATTAAATTGTTTTTACTTTATGCTTTTATTTTTATGCTTTATGTACCATTTACTTTAAGCATTACATTTCATGCCATTTTTATTTTGCTCACTTGGGCATTTACTTTCTTGTCATTTTTATTTTTTCTAACTTGAGCTTTTCTTTTCCTTTTTTAAGACACCTAATAATCAACATGAACCATAAAAAGCTTTAATGATATTTGGACTATTTGGTTACTATGGCATTATGTAGTATTAGACTTCTAGGACTTAGGATTAGAAACCTTGGCCTATGTTGGAGACCTTGTTACTTTAATTGATATTTTGTCTTGAGTTCTTGAGGTTTACCTCAAGACATTGGGTTGTTTGTTTGTTCTGTGTGCGGGTTATTGTGATTACGTACTTTGTTTGTAATCTAGAATTCGCCCGTGTACAGCCGTTAATGTGCCTAATTTTTTGTGAAGACTTAATACATTTGAAGTTTGGCTCTCTCAAGAGATCTAGTATCTTTTCTTGTTTGGTTTCAATCCAAAAAATGTAATTCTATCTTGACTCATAATGCCAAGTATTGGCTTCTTGTTGGTTAAATGGCTCTTATCCCTAGCTTTTACCTTATGATTTAGGATAGTCTCTTCTTATCCTCCCATCTTCTTTGTTTTCAAAAATCTTCTCCCTCCTTTTGAAAACTCTTCTTGTTTTTAAACTTGAATCACTTTCATAATAAACTTGGACTTAGGTCCATGCATTTTCAAAACATTTTTCATAAATAAACTCCAATCAATTTAATAATACCTTGACATTTTCTATGATAAGACTAAAAGTCAATCAAACTCATTTGAAACTATTTTTCCACATTGGCTTTTTATTTTAAAACCTTTCTCAAGAGATTAGACTCTTGTCAATCCTTGTAGTGATGCAAACAACTACAATTCTACAATATGTAGTGAAGTGAGATATTTTCCACTTGGGTGTTGAGTGAGGCATTGTTGATTTTAAAATCTAAGCCATATCCTCCACTTTGAGATGATGCAAATTCTCCTTTCTAATAATTGTGGGTAGTAAGTATGTTTTCCACACGGACAACGACGATGATGTCTTATCACATAAAATCAATCAACACACTTGTGTTTTAAAATTTTTAAAGGTGAACTACGTGTACCCTGATCCCCTATTACACAAAAGGTGGTACGTAGGCACTAAAGGTTCGCAACCACGGCGGATGCAAAAATCATAAAAAATATTTCTTTTCTCACCTCCACAAGCTATTTTACATACAACATTTTATAGCCAAAATACACAGATTTTTTTAAAGAGGTTCTTGAGGAGTACCGTAGATGTTTAGGATGCTAATACATTCCCTTTGCATAACCAACCCCATTACCTTTAATCTTTCCCCCTCTTTTTGGGTTATTCGCTCTTATCCCATTCCTTTGGAAACAATAAAGCGCGGTGGTGATTTTTGTTTTGATCTGTATAAGTCCAGTCAACCCAATGGCTCAGTCTTAAAAATTTCTACCGCTACGCCTTCCTCATATTTGAATTTCATGGTGTCCCGCACATTAATTTTCAGCTTTTCATCATATACTTTTAGGGTCATGGTGTCTTCCTCAATATCTATCATGCATCTTCCTGTCTCTAGGAAAGGTCTTCCCAAAATTAGTGGGATTTCCTCATCTTCTAGCATTTCCAAAACCACAAAGTCAACAGGGAACACATACTTGTCAATCTTCACAAGAACATCAGTTGCAATACCATAGGGTCTTTTCGGTTAATGATCTGCAAACTGAAGTGTCATGCGAGTGTCTTGCACCTCACCAAGTTCAATATTTTTATAAATCTAAAGTGGAATCAGGCTTACACTATCCCCTAAATCAATAAGTTCCTTCTTGAATGATTTATCCCCGATGGTGCAAGGAATAGTGACCACGCCTCTGTCTTTCTTCTTTACTGGAATTTTGAAACCCTACAAAATAGCACTACATGTTTCAATTAGCATTATCGGCTCAGTGTCGATGGAATGCTTCTTGGATATGATGTCTTTCATGAATTTAGCATAGATAGGCATCTATTCCAAAGCTTTAGCAAAAGGAATGTTAATATCAAGTTTCTTGAACAATTCCAAGAATTTCTCGAAAAATTTCACATTAAGATCTTTCTTCCTTGTTCTTTTAAGATAAGGGGGAATGATATTTGGATTAGGATCTTTTTTCTTTTCCTTCTCAACCACTGGATGTATAACCACTTCCTTAGCTTATTTCAGATCATCTCTTATTTCTAAATCCACTTCTAACAAACCTTCCTCTTCTATTTCCTCTTTTTCAAAATTTCCAGCTAACTTTCTGCTTCGGGTCACAACTGTATTCACAATGTGATTATCTCTTGGGTTTGTAACTTTTGCACCAGGAAGAGTGTCGGGTGCTTGAGTATTTGCTAGTTGTTGTGCTATCTGACCCACCTGAACCTCTAGATTTTTCATGGAAGTGGAAGTGTTCTTCTTATTGTTTCTTTTCTCTTCTTGAAATTGAATATTGTGAGTTTCCATCTTTTCAATGGCCAACTCCCAATCTGATTTCTTAGATACTTGTTGTTGTTGTTGCTGCTAATATTGGTTTTGATGTTGGCCTTGCACCTGTTGTTGAACATTCCCTTTCTAATCCCTCCAGAAAAAGTTTGGATGATTCTTCCACCCTGGATTATAGGTGTATGAATAGGGATTATTCTGCTTCAAGAACTTTATGTCTTCAATTTGTTGTGGAGTTGCAAGATAATGCAAAGTATTGTGTGGTCCACTACAAATTTCACAAACAACATTTTGTGATTGTTGAACCTGAGCTACTTATTGAGTACATGATTCAATGCCTTAAGCTTTTTATCAACTTCTGCAGCCACTATTTCTTCAATTCTGAGTTTTTAATTAGTTTCCAAATTCAAATTAATTACTCCCTCTGGCTTTCTTGAAAACATGTCATATAACTCGAAATGCTCATTTGCAGCAATTGCTTTAATTATCTTCTTAATATTAGTGGTTGTTGAAATATTTGATGAGCCACCAGCTGTTGTGTCAATCAACGGCTTTATCTTGATTCTAAGACCATTCATAAACATTTTCATCTGCTCAGTCTGATCAAAATTGTGAGTAGGACAAGCCACTAGGAGTCTCTTGAATATTTTATAAGCATCCCCTAGTGACTCACCCTCTTTCTGCTTGAAATTGAGGATCTCATATCTCTTTCTTATGAATACTGACGTTGGAAAGTACTCATTCAGGAATGATGTTTCCATCTCTTCCCAAGAAGTAATGCTACCAGCCAGAAGGGAATAAAACCACTCTTCAGCCTCATCACCTAAAGTGAACAGAAACATATGCAACTTCTTTGCTTCATCATTATGCCTGTCTATCTTCAAAGTGGTGCTGATAGTCAATAACCTTTGTAGATGATTGTTAGCATCTTTATTAACCCTTCCAGAGAAGGGTCTCTTTTCAAGTTGAGTGATCATGTTGGGATGCAGCTGAAAGTTCGGTACATTCATCGGTTGGTTCACAATTATCAATCTACCAGCTGGTGCATTCGTTCCGCCATAGTCACCAAGGAGTATCTCAGGTGTTGGTGGATTTTCACCCATAATTTCAGTGTCTGATTCTGAATTTGAATGAATTGAATTATTTTCTTCTTCTGATTCCGATCTAGCTTGTCGAGCTTTTCTTCACCTGGCGTGAAAATTTATTTCTATCTCTGCGTCAAAAATAAATTCAGCTAAGGCCTTACCTCGCATAAATAAATTAGACAAAAATTAGTAAAAAATAACAAAAATAAATAAAATTTTAATTGCAGAGCAACCAAATTTCAATTGAACTACAATTAAATTCTATACTTTGGCAGTCCCCGACAACGACACCAAAAACTTGACCGGTAAATTAGCAAGTGTACTGATTTTCCAATGTAGTAATAATAGGGAAATTCCAGAATATCGATCTCGAGGACTGCATATAAATACCGATTTTAATGTGTGGTTCAATTAAAAAAACTTAATGTTTGGTTTGGTTTGGAATTTATCCTTACAATTATAAGAATAAGCAAAATGTAAATTATGGCCTTTTCACTAGTATGAGCAACACGCTAGGGGTAAGTGTGTGATTTTCCTTGTAATAACCTTGACTCTTGATGTCTTCAACAAGTTCATAACCCCCAACTACCGGATCTTTAGTGTGTTTTCCCCTAAGTCCTTAGTTGGAAAACCTTTGGTCATCCATCCTAATACCTAGGTCCTTAGAGAATAATGATGACACCAAGCCTTTATTTTATTAAGATTCAACTGATAACTATATGGTATCCCTAGTCTTAGGTGATATCTAATATAGTTTAATCATACAAAAACCTTAACAATGGCTTGCCAACCCTAATTTTTAATTGTAAATTAATCCTAATTGGTCCGGTCAGGAAAGCATTAAACACATTGAATGATTAAATTGAAAAGAAACTATTGTATTGCAATCAATAATTCAAATTCATTACAAAGGAAAACATGGATACCCCCTAACATTAGGGGGTTTAGCTACTCATAATATTGTTTAAAAGAATTTCAAATTCAATAAAAATACACGTTACAATTTATAGTGAACTTTGATTTTCAATGGCTTCCGCTAATGAAAAGTCTTCCATCCTCCAATAATTGCATAAGCTTCAATCTCCAATCTTCTGAATTCTTCATATGCAAAAAAAAGTCCAAAGGTTTGTCGTGGAAACTCTCTCAAATAGTGAAAATTCATTTTCCTCAGTCTGAAATGTCAAAAATACCCTTTCGGGTCAGACTTGGTGGAAAAATCACAAAACATGTAAAATCAATGCATATGCCAACACGGCCCGTGTCAGCTGACACGAGTGGCCGTGTTGGTCATCCTGAAGCTTCAGTAAAAATTAGTCATGTAATCCTGTTGACGCGGCCCGTGTCAGGTGACACGTATGTGTAGCAGTAGAAATGTTTAAGACTAAGCCATTGGATTGACTAGACTTATAAAAATAAAAATAAAAATCGCCACCGCGCTTTATTGTTTCCAAAGGAATGGGAAAAGATCGAGTAACCCAAAAAGAGGGTGAAATCTTCTAGGTAAGGGGTTGGTTATGCAAAGGGAAGGTATTAGCACACTAAACATCTACGGTACTCCGCAGGAACCTCTTTGAAAAATCTGTATATTTTGTTTATAAGATGTTGTATAAAAATAGATGGTGGAGGTGAGAAAAGAAATATATTTTTATGATTTTTGCACCCGCCGCGATTGCGAACCTTTAGTTCCTACGTACCACCTTTCATGCAATAGGGTATCAGGGTACACGTAGTTCCTCTTTTAAAAAAATTTAAAACACAAGTGTGTTGGTTAATTTTATGAGATAAGACATCATTTTCATTGTCTGTGTGGAAAACATACTTACTACCCATAATCATGAGAAAGGAGAATTTGCATCATCTCAAAGTGGAGGATATGGCTTAGATTTTAAAACCAAAAATGCCTCACTCAACACCCAAGTGGAAAATATCTCAGTTTGCTACATATTGTAGAAGTATAGTTGTTTGCATCACTACAAGGATTGACAAGAGTCCAATCTTTTGAGAAAAGTTTTTAAAGTAAAAAGCCAAAGTTGCAAAATGGTTTGAAATGAGATTGATTGACTTTTAGTCTTCTCACAAAAAATGTCAAGGTATTATTAAGTTGATTGAATTTTATTTATGAAAAGGTTTTGAAAAAACATGGACCTAAGTCCAAGTTTATTATGAAAATGGTTCAAGTTTCAAAACAAGAAGAGTTTTCAAAAAGAGGGAGAAGATTTTTGAAATTAAAGAAGATAGGAGGAGAAGAAGGGACTATCCTAAAGCATAAGGTAAAAGATAAGGAGAAGAACCATCTAACCAATAAGAAGCAAATACTTGACATTATGAGACAAGATAGAATTCCCATTCTTTGTATTGAAACCAAGCAAGCAAAGATACTAGACCTCTTAAGAGAACCAAACTTCAAGTGTATTAATTCTTCAAAAAATTCGGCAGAGTAACGGTTGTATACGGGTGAATTCTAGATTACAAACAAAGAGTGTAATCATGATAACCTGCACACAAAACAAACGAACAACCCAATGTATTGAGGTAAACCTCAAGAGCTCTAGATAAAATATCAATTAAGGTCACAAGGTCTCTAATATAGGCCAAGGTTTCTTACCCTAAGTCCAAGAAGTCCAATACTCCATAATGCCAAGGATAGTAACAAAATAGTCCAAGTATCATTAAAGTTTTTTATGGTTCATGTTGATTATTAAGTGTCTTCAAAAGTAAAAGAAAGGCTCAAGTGAGCAAAATAAAAATGACATGAAAGTAAATGCTCAAGTGAGCAAAGATGGAAATAGCATGAAATGTAAATGCAAAAAGTAAATGGTACATAAAGTAAAGAACATAAAATAAAGGCATAAAATAAAGTTAGTTGTTAGAAATTAGTGGTTAGTTAGATGACTATCTTAAAACTTGCATTTGGAACTCATTAGAGGATTGGTAGAACCAAAGCCTCCACACAACAAGTTGCATTTGTTTTTTGTCAAGTATATCATCCATTTTGGAATCCTCAAAAGTAACATTTAATGATCAACGATGTTTAACTGATCCACATTAAACAAAAGTGATGTAGATCCATTAGAGGATTGGTAGAACAAAGCCTCCATAAAATGAATCTAAAGGTTATTGGATCAAAGAGATCAAATTAACATACTTGGGCTTGCAAACATAGATTTGGTTCACGAATGATCATTTACTCGAATCGGGACAAAATTTAGCGATGTGTTAAGCAATCGTAAGTGGACTTATGTAGAAGTCGCACCTATTTTGAGGCTGGTCAATAGCAATCTATGTACTTAATGTTTGGATAAATGAAAGGGATAAGATGAAGAGGGAGGGTAATGATATGCTAAATTGGATCACTACCTCAAATTTCTTTAATCTTTAAATTCAATCACTCATCTAGATGGATTAAAGCACTAAATATATCATTAATCCAAAGCACCAAAAATGAATTAAATAATTCACTCTTTGGTAGATTTGAATTGATGAACATTTATCCAACTACATCTACATCACAAAGTCCATTGAATTTAAAGAGAAATTGGACATATGAAATTGCAATCCAAACCAACGATCAAAAGGAGTGAGTAGAAAAACATTTATGGATCAAAATAGTCCCAAAACAAGGTAAAAAACTCATTCTGTTTCTGTGCATATCGATTGCACTATAGTGCAAATTGATTTACACAGTGCAATTTTTAAAAATCTGCGCGAAATTCACTTAGTGCAATCGATTGCACTGTTACTGCAATCGATTGCATGCTGTTACAGACAGCAAAACTGCATTTTAAAAGGCCAAATTCTTGTTCAAACTTTCCATCAAATTATGATCATGGATTCAATTGAGCACGAAAATTCCATCAAATTATGAGAAAATAGCACCATTGGAATCACAAAATAATGCTCAATGAATCAAAACCAAAGATCAACAAGAGATCACATTGTGAAAGATGAATTATCCAACTTACCAAATGTAGATCTAGAGAATTATCAAAACAACTTCAAGAATGTGATTCAATTCAACCACAAGAATCAATTGGTCAAGCTTGGATGTAGAGAATTGATGAAGAAAAAGTGTTTGGATGAAGGTTTAGCTCAAAGATTAGTAAGCTTCAATGCAAAGCTTACTAACTTTTTTTTTGAAAATGAAGCTTTGAGTGAATTTGGTAGATGGAGTGGATTGATAGATTTTTTAGCAAGGTGGATTTGGCTATCAAAATCTTGAAATTTGAATGAAATGAGAGCTCTATTTATAAAGTTTAGGATTGGGATTAGTGGTAATTTTGTAATTGATTCTTGGAGCCAAAATTTGAATTAATGATAATTCTTTCAAAAATTAGAGCCAAAATTTGAATTAATGATATATATTTCAAAAATTAGAGCCAAAATTTGAATTAATGAATATTTTTAAAATGCAAGATTGGAACCAAAATTTGAATTAATGATATATCTTTCAAAAAAAATGAAAATTGGCACCAAAATTTGACAAGCTTGAAATTGCTGATTTTTCAAATTTTCACTCTGTGCAAATCGATTTGCATAGTGTATTTTTTCAAAACGGCACAAAATGTACTTTGTGAAATCAATTGCACTCTAGGAGAAATCGATTGTACAGTGACAAAAAATGAAAATTTTTAATTCTTTTTCTTTACAAATAGAGACTTTAGGAAAATAATATCATAAAACCTTATTTGTCAGATGCTTTGACTCGGTACCTACAAAACACAAATATTCAAACACAAAGACCAATATTTTTTATATTTTGATTAGAAGTTAGTCAAAAACACATATACAAAATACACAACCAAGGTTCTTGGAGATTCCTCAAGAGAAAACTTAAAGATAGGAGATACAAAAAGAGGAAGAACCAACCCTAATGTGATCTTATTGCATTATGAGGGTATGATATGACAGGTGACTCTTAGGGGCAAAAATTGGGGTACAACAACTGCTCTTATTTAAGTGTCTTCTATTCGGAGATACGAAGGTTAAAAATCTTTGTATCGACGCGATTGAAGATACTTAAATATAAAAAAAGCACTATTTTTGTCCCTAAGATGCCATGCAATGCTTATGATTATGAATGCAGATGGACAAATCTAAAGAGACGCAAGACACCAATGGGGATGTAGAAAAGGAAATAAAAATCGAAAAGAAACCCAACCAGGAAAATAAATCACTGGTGAACAAAAGACCTAACTCTATTGGTGTGAAACCCAAAAAAGAGATAAGGTAGCATCAACTCAGCTAAAGAGGAAATAGTACAGGATAAAAGTGATTGACAACCATCTGTGAACTACCAAACTCAATAGTCGGAGGTAGAAGATCAAAAAGATGATGACTCATAGATGACAGTAAACTACCAACTCATAGTTGAAGGTAGAAGATCAAAAGGATACCGACTCATAGAGGATGGTAAAAGATAAAAGGATACACCAACTTTCACTGAAAGCAAAACTACCAACATTCATTGAAGGTAGAGAGAGAAAAGAATAAAAACACCAACGTTCACTGAAGGTGAGCTACCAACGTTTACTAAAGGTAGAGAGAAAAATCATCGACATTCACCGACGATGAACTACCAACTTTCACCGAAGGTAGAGAGAAAAAGAAATGTCACAGCACTGTCTTTCACTGATAGTGAACTACCAACGTTCACTGAAGGTAACAAAAAGATAATAATCAGCAACTTTCACTGATGGTGACCTACCAACTTTCACTGAAGGTAGTAAGAGAAAATACATATCATAGCATTTCCTTTCATTGACAGTGAACTACCAAAGTTCACTGAAGGTAGCAAAAAGATAACAATCACCAAATTTCACTGATGGTGACCTACCAACTTTCACTGAAGGTAGAGAGAAAATATATCATAGCACCGCCGTTCACTGACGATGAACTACCAACGTTCACTGAGGGTAGCAAAAAGATAACAGTCACCAACTTTCATTGATGGTGACCTACCAACTTTCATTGAAGGTAGAGAGAAAATATATCATAGCACCACCGTTCACTGATGATGAACTACTAACATTCACTAAGGGTAGCAAAAAGATAACAATCAACAACTTTCACTAGAGGTGACCTACCAACTTTCACTGAAGGTAGAGAGAAAATATTATAGTATTGCCGTTCACTGACGATGAACTACCAACATTCACCAAGGGTAGCAAAAAAATAACAATCACCAACTTTCACTAATGGTGACCTACAAACTTTCATTGAAGGTAGAGAGAAAATATCATAGCACCTCCGTTCACTGATGATGAACTACCAACGTTCATTGAGGGTAGCAAAAAGATAACAAGTTTCCCCAAAATTTCGGCTTTTCACCTAGAACGGGTCTCAACTTCTTCTTTAACCAAGACATTCCGCCTGGAAAAGGTAATACATAAGTTGTCCCAAATAAAGAGACTACCACTTACAAAGATTTCTTAACAAACTGTCTTTATGATATTGAATGACTGGCCATCCACTGGAGTAATTCGATAACGAATTGCAAACTATCCACTCATAGATAAGATAGAAGAAAAAAAAGTAACGTCGACATTTACGAGGAAGTATAAGTTGCTCAAATAAAGAGACCTACTACTTGTTGTTATAGGAAGGATTGTAAAACGACTCCCTGGGGAAAACAATATGGCTTCCTAGGGAAAGAGATATGACTTCCTGGGGAAATGCCACTATATTCCTCCTGAGGAGATAAAATCTTCTCGTGCAAAATAAATGCACATTCTTAAACCAAAACTCGAAGCTTGCAGAAATCCAAAGTAATAATATTGCTGAGGATCAAGGATTCAAACCAGAAATAAACTGGAATAAAACAGTCTTCCAAAATACAATATTTGAGAAATAAACTCAAGAGGGAAACCCAAATCATCCAGACAAAGAGATGTGTAGGAAGGCTAAAGCAAAAATCTTTCACGAGGGATAACTCAGTGGGGAAATTGAAAGAATATATATTTTCTGCTTATGGCTGACACTCTATTGGGGAGAGGATAACACAACTCTACAAAACTGGGTAATATGTTAACAAAATATTGAAAATGTGAATGAGCAATTATTTTCTAAATTAAACTATGCATGATGTATGTATGAATGTATGAGTGTTATTATGTATATGCTGACAAAACAGACATATAATACTGGGGATAAACAAACAAAACCAACTTGAGCGCACACAACACTTGGCCAAATCACATCCAAGACAATCATCCCAAAAGAAAAATAAGCACCAACTGAGGAAACAAAGTCCTACTGCATGGCTTAACTTTACTGGGGAGAAACATAATATAGCGATAAAACAGTACAGATACAGGGATATAACATTCTTCTCCAGGCTTCACCAGGGAGTAGCAGTCAGACTTCAACGGGGACATAAATGTTTTCATGTGTAGCACTTCCACTGGGGATTGCAAAACTGATTTCAAATAAGGCAGATAAAAATCATATTGTTAAAACATCCATTGGGGAATTCAGGCCCACTTTAAAGGAGAAAAAACATATAGAATTCACTAAGGGAAATAATGCTTCATCATCGAGACATCTACTGGGGACTTCGTGTTGAATTCATTTGGGGGGGGGGGGGGTTAACACCATATCATCGAGGGGAAACCAATATACGTTCTTCACTGGGGAAACCGGAGATTCGTTCTTCTTTGAGAGTAATTATTGCACCAACTTCTCTGGGGAGAAAGGACTTCTATCAAATAAGTGATTCCTTCACTAGGGAATTGTGGATTGAGTCTTCATATCATGAAAACTTATTCCAACAAAAGATGCCCTGGGATAGCATTCCTGGGGAAACAAGAAGTCAACATATAGAAAGAGGTCAAACTCTTGGGGATTTTAAATCAAACCCAACACTTGGCGAGTGAAAACCCAAAGGGCTGACAACTGTCTCAACACTTCTTAGAAAATAAACTACCTTAGTCTAGCTGCCTAGGAAATAAATACCAACAATAATGCCAATACTGCAGAAAGAGCGACATTTTGCAAATAGTTCCATCTCAGCACACCAAGGGAACAAGACCTTTCGTCATATGAGAGAAGACTTCGCTAGGGAATCCGGGATAGAGGCCTCAGACCATGCAAACCCAAAATCAAAAATGAACCAAGACTTGACTGGGGACAATGGGATCACAAACCCTATACCACACGTTATGCCAATTGGTATCGTCTTCAATATACAATAATCACGCACATACCAATGAAAACGACCTGAGAGAACCTTCCTGGGGAACCAAGAAGATAACAGTACAGTAAGAAGTCAAAATTATGGGGATTTTAAATCAAACTCAACACTTTGTGAGATAAAACCCAAAAAGTTGACAATTCTCTCAACACTTTTTAGAAAAGATATTGCCCTTGTCTAGCTACTTAGGGACCACATAACAACAATAATTTCGTAACTAGAGGGAGCAATACCCTACAAGAGATTTCATATCAATTCTAAATACACAAAATGGAGAAAGAACTCCATCAAATGAGTAAAGGCTTCATAGCTCTTTTTAACCTCTGTTTGATCACCACCTGGCTGGGTAAAGAATCACACTCAACTGGAGAATTCTGCAACAAGACTGGAAAAATGGGATTATAAACCCAACACCATAACACAACATGTAGGAAACCCTTTAATTGGTCAATAATTGTTAGAGGAAGCCAGACACACATCTACAAAACAGATCACAAGAAACAATCCTGCTTGACGAAGATTCTCGTCTTGGGGTAGACATAGCAACTATCTTGACAAAATCTGGATATGCTCTTGGAAACCAATTTGGTGTCCCAAGATTATCGTGTTAATCAAGGTAACTTTCATAACTCGCCCTTGGCTGTATGCTTTTAAGATAACCTCTCTGATCAAATGGCTTTGAGAGATTTGTCGAATCTCGACATAGCTTCCCTAGATTGGCTGAATGTTGCGTCCTCTTTTCTCCGAAACTATTCTCGGCAACATGCCTTTTACTGATACGAAAATTTAAACTTTCATGATATCAAGCAGTTATTTTACAAGCAGGAAATGTTTATTCTAAGAATGAAAATTCTAATGCAACAATTATGTAAGTCTTGAAGATTTTATTTCAAAAGATGTCGCAAAACCTTGTGAACGAATCACTAGCCAGGATGCGATATGGATTTTTTGGGTACGAGAGATAACAAAAGCAATATGATACTAATCATAATAATTTAGCAAAATTAATGGGATTCAGGAAAAACTTTCTCATTGGAGTATGCTTTTGAAATAAATCCTATTTCAATTAAGACTTTTGAGGGTTGTAACATGGTCTGGTTCACGGTTTTAGAAAAAAAGATTTAAGGCTCAAAAATATTTGGTGCCCACCCCCTTCATGATGTTCTTCGGTCCTAAGTTCAGTTAACTTGACATGAACATTCATCTCTCAAAAGAAATTTTTGAGTTGGTTGGGGAATCAACCAAGGTTTTCATTGGACATGCAAGTCACTCATTCCTGCTTCTTTTTGGATTCTTGTGACGCGACTCTCTTCTTTGCTGAGGATTTCACACTGTAATCATTTATCGCATTTTAGGCTTTCCATTTCTTCCTTGTTTTCTGGACAAATTTCTTTTGACTTTGACTCTGAAGTGCAGCGTGATTCCCTGACTTTTGCCTAAGCGACTTGTTTTTTCAAGTTTCGACTTAGCGGGGCTTTTTGTCTCTTTCTTTTTTTATCATCATTTTTTATTTATTATTTTTTTTATTCAGATCATCTTTTTCTTTTTTCTTTTTGAACATGTCGCGTGACTTTGAGTCGTTTGTGACTTGTTGGAAGAATTGTAACTGCCCTATTTCTGGGTAGATGAAAGATAACCATTGTTGTATCGTCATCTGTTGATCTCCAGGTGTGCGAGAGATAGCCATTAGAATATATTCAATTGACACACCCTCCTGATAAGTGAAGATTAACCATTGCGGTTTTGACTTTCCTCAACCTCTTGAAGGATAACCATTATTGTATCCTTAGATGCGCACTCTTGATGAGATTTGAATACTCAATCAGATTAACTGAACACTAGCCCGCCCCAGGTTAAAAATGAGGGTATTTTCTGAATAGAAAAAGAAACTCCTACTTCAAGGCTCAAAGAGGTTAACAAAGGTTTCACTACCTTATATCTCCGGTCTTTGAGGATTTGAAACAATGCCTGTACATAGTCAACATGGTTTTATCCAAAAGCATACAAGCAGAAAATTTGCGTTTTATTATCATCATCCTCCCTCCAACCTCTGCCTAGGTGAGATAATGGTTAACAAGTTGGTATCATAAATCAATTTAAAATTGAAAACAAATACGAGTGAAATGAATGAATTTCTTCAAGACAAACATACTCATTGTATTAAGATTAAACATTTAAATGCAAACAAGTTCTTACATGAAAACAGTGCAATGATAAATAAGAAAAAATACAAATGAGAAAGCAGTAAAAATGATAATAAACTAAGATGACTCTCTTATCTGGACTTGCGCTGGAGAAAACATTTCCCAAACTTTGGAACTACCACCAACATAGATTCATTCATGCTCTACTAAGGAATTGTTTTGAACATTAGGGCCAATGTCCTTAAACGACAAGATACCACTTCGGACCAACCTCTGAACTTCGACCTTCAAAGCAAAGAAATCTTCTAAATCTTGCCCAGGAGCATCCTGATGAAAGGAACAGGAAGCGTCAGCCTTATATCCTCTTGGCAATTTTTCAGGAACAACTGGTCGAGCTCGAGTTTGAACCAGATTCTTCTTTAACAAAGAAGGATATAGCTCTGTGTATGTCATTGGAATTGGATCAAAGATCAATTTCCTCCGATGACCTTGCCCTTGATTTCCTTATTGAGGTGCCCTCTGATATGCAACAGCAGTCAGAGTCTCATTGACGACTGGAGTCACAGAAGCAACTTGTTGATTCCTATTATGAGATCTCCTTTACCTACCATGAAGTATAGCGTATGAGTCTTTCTCTTTATTTTTGGAAGAACTATCACCATACTTCTTAGCACCATTTGACGAGTACCCGTATTTAGATAAACGACCTTCACAGACAGCTTCCTCTAAACGGACACCCATGCCCACCATTTCAGTGAAGTCACTTGGCGCACTCGCCACCATCCTCTCATAGTATAAAGCACCCAAAGTCCTCAGGAAGATCTTCGTCATCTCCTTTTCTTCCATTAGAGGAATCACTTAGGCGGCTACCTCACGCCATCTCTATGCATATTCTTGGAATGATTCCTTATCCTTCTGGACCATGGCCCTGAGTTGATCACATTCAGGCGCCATATCCATGTTGTATTTGTATTGTCTGATAAATGGTTCTCCCAAGTCGTTGAAAGTATGGATATTAACGTTGTCTAAACTCATATACCAATTCAACACAGCACCAGTCCAACTATCCTGAAAAAAGTGAGTCAGCAGACGTTGATCATAAGTGTGAGTAGACATTATTCTTATATACATCATAAGATGAGCACGAGGACAAGTATTTCCCTTGTACTTCTCGAATTCTGGGACTTTAAACTTCGCAGGTATCTTGACATTCGGGACCAAGCATAAATCATTCACATTCTGCCCGAACAATTCCTTTCCCTGAGGGCCTTCATCTCCCTCTACATCTTGTCAAATTTATCTTGAAAATCATCCATTCGATCATAGAGACCCAAGCCTTCACTTGGTGGAGGAAAAGGACGATACATATCATCATTAGTAAATGGGACCATATTCACTGAAGGAGGTGCAACAAGAGTAACATGCACCACAGGAGGTGCAGGAGTACCAGTATTCTGAACAACTGGAGTAACTTGGTGACCAAGATTTAAACCTTCAGGAACCAATTTTTCTGGCATTCCTCATGGATAACCTTGAGGCATGCGATTCTGAACAAAAACTGGAGTAACAAACACAGGAACAGTCGGAGCTTTAGTAGTAACCTTTATTTGTTGAGGTTGAGCAATCGGTGGCTGATTCTGAGAAGCCACTAGAGATTCCATCAGAGCAGTGAGATTGGCCATGCCGGCCTTCAGAGCAGAAACTTCCTCGCGCAGCTTGCGATTCTCTTGTTCTAAGTTGTCCATCTTCCTTCTAAAATTAGCTCGAGTGTTGTAGTGGTGAGACAGCTTGCTGAACAAAGTAAAAAAGCTTGGTAAGACACCTGGTATTGCATAACAAATGCAAGAAATATGTGAAATATGATGCATGATATGCAATGCACAAGATTTATTTTATTATTAATATTTCAAGGGATATAAAGATTTATAGACATATTGTAAATATCAAAGTAATAACACATTTGAAATACTAAATTTTTTTATTATAATAACCTCAAAAATGAATTATAAGTTTCAATAATCCCAAGTACAAGATGAAAATAAAGTCTAGAATCCTAAGAAGCAAAGCTGACGGAGATCACTCTATACGCTGGCGCTTCCCTGTAAGCCTGGAAATCTGAGCCTTCAACCTCTGGTTTTCTTTCGCATATCTGGTGGAAACCTCCTTCCAATCACCTGAATTAGGAAGTGACCAACTAGCATCTGACTGAGGCATATGAGAAATAAACCACCGGTACAACAGAGGCGTGTAGCAGATAATCATTCCCCCATGATAAGAATTTTGAAGATGAATAGAGTAATAAGCATCACCAAATAATGTAGGAATTGGGTTTCCAATCATGAAGATCCTGATAGCATTAGCGTCAACAAACTTGTCCACATTAGGAAATAAAAATAACCCGTAAGCAAATAGAGCAAAGATGGCCTCAAAAGCGATTGTACTCTTCATCTTGGAAAATTAACGAGCTTTCTCCAATAAGAACTGAGCTGGTAATCCTCTAATCCCTCCTTTAGTATTTATATGGGATTCAGCCTCAGACTTCCCCAGATGGATCAAAGCAGCAATCTCGTATGGTTTTGGCTCACCCTCCAAACCAGTAAAAGGAACACGATCGGTAATAGGTAATTCCAATAGATAAGAATACTCCTCCAGTGTAGGAATCAACTGATAGTAGGGGAAAGTAAAGCAATGATACATCGGATCATAGAACTGGACCAAGGTCGAGAGAATACCCTCCTTCATCCTAAGCTTCATGAGAGGAATGATGGATCCATACTTCTTCTGAAAATCTGCAGACACTCAATCTCGGGAATTAGATTGATCAACTAATCTATCTTGGGATCTTTGAAACTGTATTTTTTAGTCTTCCTTTTTCCAGAATCCATGGTCAAAAGGTACCTGAGATATTCAAAAATGGTCAACTTTCAAGTCCCTTGAAATCAAATTTCTTCAAAAGATGCTTATGAGTGCATGGATGCATGATGCAACAATCCCACACAAGATCACAAACACATGGTTCATAGGTTCAACATCACGAGCATGAGGTCGAAGGTACTACCCATAAGTTATTGGTCTAAAAGTTATCACCTACCGAACAAGGTTCTAGAGGTTCCCAGAGTCTACATCCTTCCTTCGGATATTACCAACTTCCCAATTAATTAGGTAATTAGTATTATTCTCAAGAAAAACTCATTTGAGCGTAGTATCGCGTGATAACTATTTTCGGATTACTCCGTCATAGCTTCCGAACTACACCTAAAAGGCCAAGATGAGTTAGGTATTCTACGGTCCTCAGCTTCAGCAGGCTCCCAGGTCGAAAGCACTACGTCATCCCGATTACTCGGTAAATGACACTACAGTCAAAGGGGCCTCCACTGAGTGGGGGATCTCATGCCTCCTTTTTTTGGATTACTCCCTCAAAGTTAACATGACTATACTTCCCGTCCTATCTTAAAGTTTGCCCAAGTCAGGGTATAGGACTTATAAGTAATCACCAAATACCCTGAAAACCAGGAAAATCCAGGCCAACATATATACAACAAATAATATAACACATAAACAACAATAGCACATATACAAATATAAACAAAGATAGGCTCAACCCACTTAGGAATATACCAGCAAGAGGTCAATCTTTCCCCAGTGAAGTCTCCATTTTTCTGCAGCGGTAGAAATGTTTAAGACTAATCCATTGGATTGACTAGACTTATATAAATCAAACTAAAAATCTCCATCGCGCTTTATTGTTTCCAAAGGAATGGGAAAAGAGTGAGTAACCCAAAAAGAGGGGGAAAGATTCTAGGTAAGGGGGTTGGTTATGCAAAGGTAAGGTATTAGCACCCTAAACATCTACGGTACTCCGCAGGAACCTCTTCGAAAAATCTGTATATTTTGGCTATAAGATGTTGTATAAAAATAGATGGTGGAGGTGAGAAAAGAAATATATTTTTTATGATTTTTGCACCTGCCGCGGTTATGAACCTTTAGTGCCAACATACCACCTTTCGTGCAATAGGGGTTCAGGGTACACGTAGTTCCTCTTTTTAAAAAATTAAAAACACAAGTGTGTTGGTTAATTTTATGAGATAAGACATCATTGTCATTGTCCGTGTGGAAAACATACTTACTACCCACAATCATGAGAAAGGAGAATTTGCATCATCTCAAAGTGGATGATATGGCTTGGATTTAAAAATCATTAATGCCTCACTCAACACCCAAGTGGAAAATATCTCACTTCGCTACATATTGTAGAAGTATAGCTGTTTGCATCACTACAAGGATTGACACGAGTCCAATCTTTTGAGAAAAGTTTTTTAAGTAAAAAGCCAAAGTGGCAAAATAGTTTGAAATGAGATTGATTGACTTTTAGTCTTCTCACAAAAAATGTCAAGGTATTATTAATTTTATTGAATTTTATTTATGAAAAGGTTTTGAAAATGCATGGACCTAAGTCCAAGTTTATTATGAAAATACTTCAAGTTTCAAAACAAGAAGAGTTTTCAAAAGGAGGGAGAAGATTTTTGAAAGTAAAGAAGATAGGAGGAGAAGAAGGGATTATCCTAAAGCAATCTATATACTTCATGTTTGGATAAATGATATAGAGATCGTCATCCCTAAACATGTAGCACAATTAAAAAATAAAGGGATAAGATAAAGTGGGAGGGGAATGATATGCTAAATTGGATCACTACCTCAAATTTCTTTCATCTTTAAATTCAATCACTCATCTAGATGGATTAAAACACTAAATATATCATTAATCTAAAGCATCAAAAATGAATTAAATAATTCACTCTTTGGTAGATTTGAATTGATGAACATTTATCCAACTTCATCTACATTACAAAGTCCGTTGAATTTAAAGAGAAATTGGACATTTGAAATTGTAATCCAAACCAACAATCAAAAGGAGTGAGTAGAAAAACATTTATGGATCAAAACAGCACCAAAACAAGGCAAAAAATTCATTCTGTTTCTGTGCAAATCGATTGCACTATTGTGCAAATCGATTTACACAATGCAATTTTCAAAAATCTGCGTGAAATTCACTTAGTGCAATCGATTGCATTGTTACAGCAACCGATTGCACACTGTTACAGACAGCAAAACAACATTTTAAAAGGCCAAATTCTTGTTCAAATATTACATCAAATACCTTATGATCATGGATTCAATTGAGCACGAAAATTCCATTAAATTATGAGATAATAGCACCATTAGAATCACAAAATAATTCTCAATGAATCAAACCAAAAGATCAACAAGAGATCACATTGTGAAAGATGAATTATCCAACTTACCAAAGGTAGATCTAGAGAATTATCAAAACAACTTCAAGAATTTGCTTCAATTCAACCACAAGAATCAACTGACCATGGTTGGATGTAGAAAATTGATGAAGAAAAATTGTCTGGATGAAGGTTTAACTCAAAGATTAGTAAACTCCAATGCAAAGCTTACTAACTTTTTTTTTTTGAAAATGGAGAGGATTGAGGGATTTTTTAGCAAGGTGGATTTGGCTATCAAAAGCTTGAAATTTGAATGAAATGAGGGCTCTATTTATAGAGTTTAGGATTGGGGTTAGTGGTAATTTGGTAATTGATTCTTGGAACCAAAATTTGAATTAATGGTAATTCTTTCAAAAATTAGAGCCAAAATTTGAATTAATGATATATCTTTCAAAAATTAGAGCCAAAATTTGAATTAATGAATATTTTTAAAAATGCAAGATTGGCACCAAAATTTGAATTAATGATATATCTTTAAAAAAAATGAAAAATTGGCACCAAAATTTGACAAGCTTGAAATTGCTGATTTTTTCAAATTTTTACTCTATGCCAATCGATTTGCACAGTGTATTTTTTTCAAAAATGGCGCAAAATGCACTTTGTACAATCGATTTCACTCTAGGAGCAATCGATTGTACAGTGCTAAAAAATGAAAAAATTTAATTCTTTTTCTTTATAAATAGAGATTTTAGGGAAATAATACCGTAAAACCTTATTTATCAGATGCTTTGACTCGGTACCTATAGAACACAAATATTCAAAGACAAATACAAATATTTTTTGTATTTTGATTAGATGTTAGACAACAATACATATACAAAATACACAACCAAGGTGCTTGGAGATTCCTCAAGAGCAAACTTAAAGATAAGAGATAGAAAAAGAGGAAGAACCAACCCTAATGTGATCTTGTTGCATTGTGAGGGTATGATATGACAGGGGACTCTTAGAGGCAAAAATTGGGGTACACCAGTATGGTCGTGTCAGCCCCCTGAAGTTCTTCATTATCCACAACTCCCCTCCTAACACGGCTTGTGTCAGGAGGCACGGGTGGTCGTGTCAGGCCTCCTGATACTTCAATTTTTCTTTTGTGAAACTTTCAATTTCTCGACTTCATCTCACTGAGTACCTTGGATCCTTCACCTAAACCTTGGACAGTCACAACAACCATCCAAAGCATAACATGCACAAATACTCGAAATAAACTTAAAATCATAAAATACTGAAGAAACTAAATAAACATCAAACGACTCAAACAATATTAAAATTCGAGAAAAAGCGATGCAGAATACCTGGATTATCGTCGAACAAGTAATAGAAATATAGTCAAAATGGTGCCCGATCATCCCCCTAATCACCATCGTACTCTTTGGAAGTGCCGGTATCCTCAGAGTTTGACCTTGGAGTGGTATTGTTACCGGTGTTTTTGTCTTGCTTGGTTCTCCATAAGGAATTACAAGAGTTTTCTTGACAAAACTCGGCCTTTGGCAAGGAATCACCAATGGCCTCTTTGTATTTCCATTAATCCCAACTACATATTCTTCTTCAGGATATCGCCCGAATTGGACTGTCCCCTGATCCACCAATTTTTGTAAAGTATTTTCGAAATTGTTATTATGCTCCAATATAAAACCTTATTTTAATAGATGTTCCTTCAGGATACCTATCGAATTTTTTACCCGCTTAGCTACCCCATGGTCAATGACTATCTCGATTGTGTTCACTGTTGGCCCAACATGCTGGGGCGTGGGGTTTGTCTTGATATTAGTCTTATCAAAAGTGATTTCCTGGTAGTCCAAAAAATCTTGCACCTTATGTCTGAAGGCCCAATATTTCTCTATTGTGTGACCTCGAGAGTTGGCATGATATTCACACCTTACATTTGCATTATACTTTGGCGCGAATGACCTGATCTGAGGAGCTAGTGGCTTTAGCTCTACCAAGGATACCTTGAGTAAATGTTATAGTAGTTGACTGTGTGGCATAGGGAGAGGATCAAATATTCTCAGAGGCCTTTTGAACCTATTTTGATGTTGTTCTCGTGGGATCACCAATGGTTGTTGTGCCCTTGGATGTGTTGCGATAAAATTAGTTTCTTATTCCTTCTTTTTTGAGAAGTTAGGAACATGCTTCTTTGAACTATAAGGAGCACTGCATAATGGCCCTTTAATTTTTCCGCTTTTCACACCTCCTTCAATCCTTTCGCCAATTGTCACTAAGTCTGAGAACCCTGAGGAGACGTTGCCTACCATCTTCTCATAATATAAACCTTATAGACTAACCATGAACATGTCGACCAATTCTTTTTCCAGGAGTGGTAGTTGTACACGGCTGTCATTTCTCTCTGTCGTTGCGCATACTCTTTGAAGGACTCGTCTTTCTTTGAGATGAGTTTTGAAGTTGCATGCAATTAGAAGCCATGTCCAAGTTGTACTTGTATTTCTTCAAGAAAGCGTTAGCAAGATATACCCATGTTTGGATATGGATTCGATCCAACTGCATACACCAATCTAGAGATTCCCCACTCAAGCTGTCTTGAAAGTAATGGATTATCAGTTTCTGATTATGAGCATAGACATGCATTTTTATGCATTACATGTGTAAAGGGTTCCTTGGGCATGTGAGTCCCTTATATTTTCCAAAGTCAGGCACTTTAAATTTTGGAGGAATTACTACATCCGAAACTAGACTTATTTCAAAAGCATCGACGTCGAAACCATCATAACCCTCAATAGCCTTAAATCTTTCTTTAAGGGCTTTATACTGGTTGAGTGCCATAGGATTTTCAGCATCATTGGTATGGGTTATCTTTTGAGGCATTTGATTAATTCCTTCCAAGTCATGGTCTACATACTGCATGTTTATGTAGTTATCCACATTGTGTGGATTGTTGTCTGGGATCTGCAAAGTATGAGATGCCCCTACCTTTAGAGGAGGTGGAGCAAAGCCTTCAAAATTATCTTAGTTGTTCTCTTGTTGAGCAACAATTGACTTCAAAGGACCTGATTCTAGTTCTTGTCTTGGTTAGTGACCGCTCGATGTACCAATGGTTTGGGCTACTTCTTCAAAGGCTACCTTAGGGATCTCTTATTGCCTTATTATGATGTTCTCCAAGGCGAGCAGGACTTGACTCATGTCTCCTTTCATTAAGTCGATGTTTCCCTTCACTTGCTCCAAATCTCCTTGGAAGACGGCTTGATTTTGCTCGATATGTTCCATTACTTTCTTTTGATGAGCTCTAGTTTGATATGGAGGTCGGAGTGGTGGTGCACGGTTACCAATGATTTAATTGGAGATGGTATGAAAATAATGAGCTTTTTGTATGAAATTCAAAATTCAATACTCATGGATGGATGAATGCGTATGAGTATGCTAAGATTTTAATTTATGTCTTATTCACGTTGGATTTCCTTTTGTTACTATTATTATTATTATTATTGCATGTATATTTTTTCAGGTTTTTATTTTTATTGGTGAGTATCCCGAAATGTATACACAAATAAAATACCGAAATAAAGTACTTTTTATTGAATAGAAACCACAATCCTTGAAAATGGAAATGCAACTCATACAGAAGAAAATACTGAAAGGAAATACTGATTCAAACAACTGAATCAAAACAAATGTCAACTACTAAAGGAAATTAAAAAAGAAACCAAATTCTCCTAAGCTCATTTGTGGATCTCTACCCTAAAACAATCAACCGTCCCCCTACAAAGCTTGAGGAAGTATTCAATGTCCTTTGGAAGAAGGACCATCACGGCTTCTGCATCTCTCAAACTTCTAGGAATGTCACCAATGAGATTATTTTCCAGGAATGCAAGTTTTGCATTCTAGTCTTTGTACCTTAGATACTCCTTGTATAGTGTCGGGATTATGATCTTGTTGTCTTCTCCTGCTTGAGAAATCTTTGTATATTGTTCTTCTTAATACATCTTTTCAACCCTCGTCTCCTTATAGAGTTCCCTTTGTATGAGGAAATCCTTTTGGAGGCCTTCTAGCTCTTGACAGACTTGTTCATAGTCCTTTGTCTTTTGGGAGAGAAGTCTTTCTACCCTCATCTTCATAATGCATTCTCCTACCTCTGACTCTTGGCTATCTTAGAGACGTGTAATGAGATTTTGGATCTGATCCCCTAAGTCTTGAGCATTTTCTTCCAATCCTTGGATTTGGATTTTCATAGCTTCTTCTATCTCACTCTTGTCTTCCAATGCTTTATCATGCCACCTTTTTAGTCTCCCAATTTCTCTAGCAACATCATCCAAACTTTGGTTGTGGGAATCGAGATTGAAAGTAATACTCAATAACCCTTCATTTGAATGCCTTTGCTTAAGCCTCTCCTTTTCAAACAATTCATAGTCTTTTTGAATCTGTTGATCTTTCAGCTCAAGCTCTTGTTGCAACTGATTCTTTTGGTAAAAAAAAAGGTTATAAAGCTAATGTTTTAGATATTCCTTTTCCATTTGAGCTTGCTCGAGGTAATCTTTTGGTTTCTCTATTTCCTCCACTAACATCGAAAGGGGATCTGGCACATCTGGTGTGTATGTGGGATCAATATTAAATGGCAGCTTGATAATTCGGACTCTCTCTAAAATCCGTTGAGTATAAGAATCCCTTGCTATAGCATTATTTCTCCTAAATCCATCACCTTTCTTGTGGACTCTACTCCAAGCTTGGATGACCTTTGCAAGTAATCAGGGTCATTCTTACCCATATCATAAAGAACCAATGGTCGAATCTACTCGTCGAAAGGTTTATCTTCCAAAGGGTACCCAAGTTGACGTAAACCCAAAGTGGGGTTATAGTTGATACATCCTCTCATTTCAATTAGGGGAAAGTTTGGAAATTCACCATAATTATAGAAAATTTATCCTTTGTTCAACTTCCTAACATACCACAAAACCGAATCAGCATTGAGGGCCCTTAACTTTTGGGACCATTCATTCCTAGTCAGATGTTTAACCATATAGTCCTCCTTGTATAGATGAGTAATGAGCCAAGGATACAGAAGGGGAATGCAACAATTTAGGACACTTCTCCATTTTTCATAACGGGTATGAAGGGAGTAATAAACATCATCAAGTAAAGTAGGAGTAGGATCCGCATTCAAAACTTTTACGGTCCAAAATACATTAATGGCCGTAGCATCAATATAGTCCACAATATTTGGAAATAAAACCAAACCAAAAATAATAAATTCCAACCAATCCACACAAGCTTCCCATTCTTTCTTATCCGCAAAAGAAAGAGCCTTGGACTCCAAGTACTGCCTCTTAATACCTCAAACTTCACCATCTTTTTTGTAATTAAGTAGAAACTCAGTGAAAGGTATCCCTAATTCCTTATCCAAGTCTCTAACCTTGATAGTATTTCCAATCCCTATGAAAGTCGCATCCTTATTTCTGGAGAATCCCAAAATCCTATCAAACTCCTCCAAAGTATGTGCCAACTGGAAAATCTGGAAAGTGAAGCACCTTAATAGAGGGTTATAGAACTGAGCTAGGGCAATAACTACTTCCACTTGTACAATCACCTTTGTAAGCTCAATTTTATCTCCATAGCATCGAACAAACATATTCATTGCTCTTTCAGGCAGTTTCCCTCTGATCAATTTCATTTTCTTCATATCAGGCATAAGAGCACTAACACTGACAGTTTGTTTCTTGTTGGTATACATCTTTAGGATACTCACCAAAAATTTTGATTATTTTTTTCTTATATATCCAGTGAGTAAGACAACCAAAATGCAAAATAATGAATGTTTGGGAATGCACATATGTATGTATGCATGGTGATGTAGAATGGTTGTGGGATTGTGAAAAGTATCCTTAGTAGGTAGGTTACTAGTTTCATCGTACAGATATTCTACCCTCCCTATAAGGGTGGCTTCCTTAAGGGTATCATGGATAACACTAAAGAGAAAGGCACAAGGGCCTCCCTTAAATGGATCCTATTTGTAGACTGAGACTTTTGTCTCTTAGGTCATTCAAGGTCTCACCATGAGATTTTGTTGTAGCATTGTACAAAGAGTCATTGGCCATATCCCGAAGTCCTACCTCCCAGAGAGTCTAGCTCTCTAAAATATATTCCTTAGAACTCAACTGACTCTAGGCAAATTCGTCGCAAAAACTCATAGGAATTTTAAACCACCTTGGCCAATTGACAATCCTTCTTTCTAAGGTTTGATATTTTGAAATTAAAATCTGTCCAATAATAATATGATAACGAATATGATAACAAAGCGATAAACAAATAAATAAACAATAAACCAATAAATAAACATGGAAAAAAAATATACCAAAAATAGAAACAACCCCCAAAACCTTAGACCTAAGAATAAGGGATAACTCTAACCCTAGGGTAGTGTCCCCAACAGAGTCGCCAGCTGTCGTAACCGGCAAAAAAAATAATGAGTCGCCACCATTAAGTTTTGTCCTAAGGATGGGGGGATAATGGATAACCCTAATCATGTAGAGATTCTAAGTTCGTGAGTTGGTTAGATGTAGGGATGGTGTTAGGAACCCTTCATCTCCCTTGTTCACAAGGGGCTCCATTATTAGATCTAAGGGTAGATTGGTGATTTCTATTTAGTGTATTATTTCCAATTGTACAGAAAGATGATTTATAGTTTTAGCTTATGGACTCGCCATGGTTTTAACCGCATGCCTATGTTAACCCACATTTAGTGAGTTAATTCATGGCCTTAGTATTTTCTATTTTAGTATTTAAGTGCTTTCTAGTTTAATTTCTTGCATTTTAGAGTTAATTTAAGGTTTAGTGTGGAGCACAATAGATAGTTCCATTTTGCTTTTAATTGTGTTTTTGTGTGTATAAAGGTTAGCAGGGTCGAGAAGAGGAAAGACTGAGTTGGGCTACTGCAAGTTGCACAAGCTAGCAATTTCAAGAAGAATTATTAGGCAAGAGAATTCAAATGAAGGAAGTTGATGTCCTTAAGGAAAGTATGGAAGGAAAATTAAAGAAGTGAAAACTTGATGGTACATAAAAAGAGAATAAAACCAATCAGATTCAAAGATGGTAGTGTAAAAGCTAGAAGACAAAAGCGAGTACATTTATACCTTGTCATCGTCAAACCAGTTCCACCTACGCCTGTTGGAGCTTCTGCCACACGCCACCTTCTCTCCTATTGTTTTCCCCTTTCGTACTACTTCCTTGTGTCGTCTATCAAGTTGCTGGAGTTTTAGTGCTAATTCATTTGGGCTTGACGTGATTCACAAGAAAAACCCATGATCCAAGACAAGATACCAACCATAAATCCTTGGCTATATAAAGAGAAGCTAGCTGAAGAGAGGGAGAGAGAGAGAGAGAGAGAGAGAGAGAGAGTTATGATGTTCAAAGGAAATATTTACTTAGAGTTTTATGTGTTGGAATAGTTAAGTGTGAGAGAGTTTTCTTTCTTCACCCATTCTAGTGCTAACTGATGAGCAGTGGCGTGACTGAAGTCGTCTCCTGAAGATTATCTATCTCAAGGAATTCTTCAATTTCTCTCTTAGGTGTAAATATTTAGTCATTATCATTGTTTTAAGATGTTTATTGTAAGAGATTTGCTTTCTGTTTGTAATCAGCTCTTCATGAGCTAAACCCTTTGTAGTTGAGCCATGAGAAGTTAATATTAAGAATTGTGTTTATGTTATATGTTGTGTGGTTAGTGCTTACTTTGCCATGTGTTTTTATTGAAATACTTGTTTCTTTGCTTGATAAGCTTAGAAATATGTAACAGCTTATTGTTTAGAGAGATCTAACAACAAGCGTATTTCATGAGTAAAAATGGTTGAAAAAGTAGGATAGAGATTTTGCTTGACCTAGCTTAATTAGAGATAAGAAGCTACAACCATTAAGGAAATTATATTTATTAAAAACGCATACTTGGGTTACAAGTGAGGCTTAGAGATTTGTTCTCTTTCCCTTGCATGCATGTTTTCGATGTTGTAGAAATACACCATAGGATCACTCTGACCTTGCATGTCACGACTCCACACAGCATTGACACATAAATGAACAAACAATATTAATGGATCTATGATAAACTCTATCTCTCTTAATACATTTCACTTCCATTTTCACTTTTATTAGTTTTTTATAAGTAACACTGAACTCACTATCAACAAACTTATTATTATTTCTCACTCATGCTTAACTTGAAAGAATATAAATTCAGAAATTCAAATCTAAGAAACTTTACTCCTTGTGGGTACGATACTCTTATACTTATTACTTGTTGCAATCACAACATGTATACTTGCATGTGACAATTTAGAAACGTGATTGCAACCAACAAGTTTTTGGTGTCGTTACTGCGGAGTAATTTGTCACATTTCTGATTTTGTAGTTATTTATATTATTTTATTTTAAGCATTTAAGTTTTTTTTATATCTGTTGTAGTTTGGTGTAACGAGAGGTGTTGACATTATTGTATGCACTGATTGTTGAGTCCAATTTGTAGTAGATATCCTGAACCTGAAAGAGCACTCAGAGCCCTAAGAAGAAATAGACTTGCTAGACACACACTTGGAGTTCCTCTTGCAGTTAATATGGTTGATTTAGAAGAACCAGTGCAAGAACCACCACCAAGTGATTCAGACGAAGAAGAGGCATCCCTGTCATGGCTCATAACGACATTATTGGTATTGCTAATGATAGGGCACGTAACTTCAGGGACTATACTATTTTTTATCCTAACGCTATGAGTATTGGCATCGATTTGCTAGAAATCACAGCATCACAGTTTGAGTTCAAGCCTATGATATTTCAAATGTTGCAAACTACTGGTCAATACTATGGTTCTCCTAATGAGGACCCTCATTTTCACTTGAGGCAATTTCTGGATGTGGCTAGTAACTTCAAAATTCCAGGCGTGACTGATAATGCCTTCAGGCTAAGGCTGATTCCTTATTCTCTTAGGGATAGAGCCAAGAGTTGGCTAAATTCCTTGGAGTCTAATTCCATTGCCACATGGAATAACCTAGTTGAGAAGTTCTTGGCTAAATACTTTCCTCCTTCCAAGAATACAAAGATGAAAATGAGATTACCTCATTTAGGCAAGGAGATGATGAATAACTATTTGAAGCTTGGAAAAGATTTAAAGAATTACTTAGGAAATGCCTTCACCATCACATTCCTATTTGTATCCAGATTGAAACATTTTACAATGGGCTCATTCCTTTTTCAAGGAATATGCTTGATGCATCTAGTGGAGGAGCACTTTTGTCTAGGTCATGTGAGGAAAGATATAGGTTGATAGAGAGCATCATGGCTAACACTTCTCAATGGCCAGTGGAAAGAACATCTGGAAGTGCCACTCAAAAGAAGCCCACTGCTGAAGTCCATGAAGACACTGAGACTATAACCCTTGCTACTCAAGTGGCTCAGATTTATCAAATGATGAAAAATATGATGACTCTAGAAGTGCCTAAGACAGAGCCCATGAAGGTAGTGACAGACATGTTTCCAGTTGCTTGTGTGTATTGTGGAGGTGCACATCTATTTCAGGAGTGTCCATCGAATCTTCTTTCAGTTAACTATGTTGGTAACACTTAAAAATAGAAAAAACAACCTTTACAGCAACACTTATAACCCAGGATGGCATAATTACCCTAACTTTTCATGGAGTAACAACCAATGTCAACTGAAACCTCAATCTTCCCAAGTACCACAAGCCCCTCTTGGTTTTACTGCTCCCAACTATCCAGTGGCAAATCAAGGTAACAACCAGTTGGAGAATGTTCTAAAATAATTTATTCAAGAGACCAAAAATCAGTTTATAGCATAAAGGGTAGGTATCAAAAACCTAGAGAACCAAGTGGGGAAAATAGCCACCGCTTTGAGCTCAAGGCCTATGGGAACACTCCCTAGCTCTACTTAAACTCCAACAACTACTTCTGGAGTGAAGAATGTGGAAACCTGTAGGGTCATAAAGTTGAGAAGTGATAAAGAATGTGAAGTATCATCAGCTAAAGGCACTGAGACAAGTGGAGACCTGCCTGAGTAGGACAACTCTAAAGATAAAGAAGGACCCAATGAGGAATCAACCTTAGATGGGAATAATGAAGAAATTGTTGATAACACTTTATTTGGAAAGACTTCTCAAACAGGAAAACAGACTGCGGTCATGCCAGAGTTTGATAGAGAAAATAAGATTGTTCAAGAAAGACCACCACCTCTTTTTCCCCAAAGGATTAGGAAAACAAAAGAAGAGCAACAGTTTGGAAAGTTCATGGAGATACTCAAGCAGCTTCACATCAACATACCTTTGATAGAAGCCACTGAGAAAATGCCAAACTATTCAAAGTTCATGAAGGATATGCTTATAAAAAGAAGAAGAGTGGGAGAATTTTCTACGGTAGCACTCACTTAAGAGTGTAGCCAACTGGTTCAAGGCAAACTCCCACCAAAGCTAAAGGATCCAGGAACTTTCACCATTCCATGTAACATTGGAGACTCATTCAGTGGAAAGGCACTATATGACTTAGGCGCTAACATCAATCTTATGCCCTTATCTATCTTTAAGAAGTTAGGGATAGGCACAGCCAGGCCTACGTCCATCACTCTACAATTGGCAGATAAAAGTATTTTCTACCCTCAAGGAAAGATAGAAGACGTCTTGGTAAGGGTTGATAAGTTGGTGTACCTTGCGGACTTCATCATTATGGATTTTGATGTTGATGAAGACATTCCCATTTTATAGTGGAGACATTTCGTAGCAACGGGAAGGACTTTAATTGATGTTGAGAAAGGAGAACTCACCATGAGGGTAAATGGACAACAAGTGGTTTTGAATTTACTCAATGCACTTCAGTATCCTAAAGAGCAAGTTGCTAATTGCTCTATGATTTCCAGCTGGGACAGAATATTTCACAAGAGTTTACTAAAGTCAAGCAAAGTCTTGACCCAAGCACTGGAAAAGCTAGAGAAAGAAGTTAATTCATAAGAGGGTATCATGTATGGACCAATGTGTAAACCCATTGTTAAAGATGAAGCCATGGAAGTTTTGGAAATATCACCTGATGATAAGAAGTAATGCTCTCCTTTAATAGAAGTGCCCTCTGATCTAGAATTAAGCAACTACCTACCCACTTGCAATACACTTTTCTGGAGGCAGGACAGAAGTTGCTTGTCATTGTTACAACAAATTTGAGTGAAGAGCAGAAGGGCCAATTGTTGGATATTCTGAAGAAGAAAAAAAGGCTATTGCATGGAAAATTTATGACATAAAAGGATCAGCCCTATTGTGTGCATGCATAGGATCTTGATAGAGGAAAATGCCTAAAATAGCATTGAAAGCCAAAGAAGACTCAACCCCATCATGAAAGATGTGGTCAAGAAAGAGATTATAAAATGGTTAGATGTTGGGATTATCTATCCCATTTTTGATAGCGTGTGGGTGAGTCTTATTCAGTGTGTACCAAAGAAGGGAGGCATGACTGTAGTTAGCAATGAGAAAGACGACCTAATCCCAACAAGATCAGTCACATGATGAAGGATTTGCATGGACTACAGAAAGCTCAATAAGGCCACTAGAAAGGATCATTTCCTCTTACCTTTCATTGACCAGATGCTTGATAGATTGGTTGGTATAGAATATTATCATTTCTTGGATGGGTACTTGGGCTACAACCAAATATCGATAGCTTCTGAAGACCAAGAAAAGACAACATTCACTTGTCATGGCACCTTTGCCTTTAGAAGTATTCCTTTTGGCTTGTGCAATGCTCCAGCCACCTTTCAAAGGTGCATGATGACTATCTTTTCTGAAATTATTTAGAGTTCCATGGAGGTATTCATGGATGACTTTTCTGTTTTTTGAAAGTTATCCCAGAATTGTTTTGACAACTTGGACTTAGTTTTGAAAAGGTGCGAGGAGAACAATTTGGTGTTGAATTCTGAGAAGTGTCATTTTATGGTCAATGAAGGAATTGTTCTTGGACATAGAATTTCAAAGAGAGGTTTGCAAATGGATCAAGCTAAGATAGAAGTCATTAAGAATTTGCCCCCACCAGTGAACATTAAAGGCATTAGAAGCTTTTTGGGGCATGTTGGCTTCTATATAAGATTCATTAAAGATTTTTCAAGGATCGCCAAGCCGCTTTACCAATTGTTGCAGCATGATGTGTCTTTTGACTTCAATCAAGAATTTTTGAGCTCCTTCAACCACTTGAAGAAAGCTCTCATCTCTGCCCCCATTGTGAAAGTTCCTAACTAGACTAAACCCTTTGAGATGATGTGTGATGCAAGTGACTTTTCAATTGGCATTGTGTTGGGTCAGAGGCATGACATGGTGTTTCATACCATCTACTATGATAGCAAAAAATCAATTGAAGCTCAAGTCAGTTACACAACAACTGAAAAGGAGCTGCTATCTGTTGTGTTTGCCTTTGATAAATTCAGATCTTACTTGGTTGGAACCAAGGTGATATCTACATGGATCATGCTTCCATTAAGTATCTTATTGCTAAAAAGGATGTTAAGCTGAGGCTGATAAGATGGATGCTCTTGTTGCAAGAGTTTGATCTGGAGATTAGAGACAAGAAGGGAGTTGAGAACCTTGTAGCTGACCATTTTTCAAGACTTTTAGAGGAAGTGCGAGATCAGAGTACTGGATAAATCAAGGAGTCATTTTCTGAAGAAAAAATGTTGTTGATAACTGCAGGCATGACTCCTTAGTATGCTGACATTGTTAACTACTTTTTAGTAGATATGTTCCACCTTAATTCAACTCTCAGCAAAGGAAGAGGTTCTTTCACATAATCAGAAGCTATTTCTCGGATGAGCCTTTTTTTTACAAAAAGTGTGCTGATCAATTGCTAAGAAGATGTGTGGATCAGCTAGAGGCTCGATAGATCTTGTCTGCCTGTCATGAACCTCCTTACGAAGGACATTTTAGAGGAACCAGAACCTTAACTAAGGTTCTACAATCAGGTTATTTTAAGCCATCACTTTTTAAGGATGCTAATGATCTTGCAGCGAAATGTGATAGATGCCAAAGAGTGGGAAATATCTCCATGAGGCAAGAGATGCCTCTTACCAACATCTTGGAAATTGAAATTTCAATGTATGGGGCATTGACTTCATGGGGCCATTTCCTCAATATTTTGGCAATCTATACATAATGGTATATGTGGACTATGTTTCTAACTAGATAGAGGTTGTAGCAACTCCTACTAATGATTCTAGGGTGGTGACCAAATTTTTGGTCAAAAATAATTTGTCTAGACATGGAACCCCTAGAGTGATCATTAGTGATGGAGGAATTGATCGGTAAAATAGCAAGTGTACTATTTTGCCTCTTGTAATAACAGGGAAAATTCCTCGAATGTCGATCTCAAGGACTGCACATAATGATCGAGTTTAATGTGAGGTTCAATTAAACAAAACTCAATTTGGGGTTTGGTTTGGTTATTGTATTTAACAATAATTAAAATATGCGAAGGTAAATTATGACTTTATTACTAGTGTGAATATTATGCTAGGGGTAAGTGTGTGGTTTTCCCTGTGATGACCTTCACTATTGATCTCTTCTACAAGTTCATTACCTTCAACTACCAGCCCTTTAGATTATTTTCCCCTAAGTCCTTAGTGAGAAAACCTTTAACCATCCATCCTAAATCCTAAGTCCTTAGAAATATCTGATGGAGTCAAGCTTTTATCTTATCAAGGGTTAAATCTGGTGACTGTAGGGTATCCCTAGTCCTAGGTGATATCCACTATAGCATAATCGTTAAAAAAACCTAAACAATCGCGATCCAGCTGGTTGTTAACCGTAACTCAATCCTAATTGATCTGATCAGGAAAGCATTAGAAACCTTGAATGATTAAATTGAAAGGAAACTACTGTATTAAAAATCAATAATTCATAGTCAATACATTCGCAAATCAGGGACACCCCCTAGCATTGGGGGGTTTTGCCGCATATAATATTCAAAGAGATTTCAATAATAATAACGATAGACATTACACAAATTAATGGTGAACTCTGATCTTCAATTTCTTCTGCTCATGAAAGGTCTTCGTTCTGCCAAAACGTGCATAGACTTCAATCTTTTATCGTCAAATTATTCAGTCTTCCAAAAAGTCTTGGTTCTTCTTCTCACAAATAGGTTTTTATAATGAACAATCAATTTATCTCAGTCGGAAATGCCTAAAATGCCCCTCTGGTTCCTAAATCATGAATAATCATAAATACGCTCGAAATCGGCATCCTGGCCGACACGGGCACCAGTGTCGTGCTCTGTCCATTGCTCCCAACAATACTTTCGCCCAGGCTTTCTCACACGGGTCGTGTCAGCTAACACGGACACCCGTGTCAGCCTATGTGTTCTACGTCTTCCCATGTCTCCCCCCTGACATGGCCCGTGTCAGGAGACACGGCCCGGGTCAGGCTACACGGCCCGGGTCAGGCGACACGGCCACCTGTGTCAGGGCTCTTGTAGCAATTCCTCTGAAACTTGGACTTATGCACTTTTTCCGTCCCGATTTGTCTTGCTTTATTCTTCTGCACCTGAAAACACTAAAGCATAAAACCAAAGCATAAAATACGGTAATAAGAAATAAAACGTCAATCAATTAAACAAAACAATAGCTAAAATAACTATTAAATTACTATGTAAAAACCACTGGTCAAACTCCCCCAAACTTAAACCATTGCTTGACCTCAAGCGACCATTACAAGAACTCATAAAAATCACAGTAGCCCGATACTGATACGTGAGACATCCGTTTAAATTGATCAAAAAGTAGTTCGTCTGATGTTCACATGATGCGAAGAGTTTGCTTAAGAATCTTTAACTTGAGAGTTCTTCTTCAGATACCTCTCTAACTATGCTTTGTACTTAAGTCTCTTTCCGATTTTCCTCCTTTTCATTCAAACAGTCAAATTAAGGCAACACTAATTATTGATGATCATCACACTCACAAGACTGATTAGGAGAGAATTTTGGCTCAGGCACCAAATAAGAGTTTTTTCTCCTTTATAAATTTAGATGAAATTTTCAAAACTTTTCAGTTTATATATTGTCCTTAATGGACGAAGTTTGGGGATCAACCCCCTTTGGGCTGAATAACTTGGTGAGGGCTACCCAACTTAGCGAGCAAGATGCCTTTTACCGCTTTTTCATCATTTGGTTCAAAATTTATTTCTTTCTCCTACAATCGTACATGCAAGGGAATCTATGTTATGCTAGATTGTGAGTATAAACTACTTTAGGAGTACTTCTCAGGATTTAAGCATTATGGTAAAAATCTACATGTTAGACTGGTATCCGATCATGTTTTCTGAACTTCCTACCCTCGAATAACTATCCCTTTGTCTCTATATACTATTCTTAAACTCTATGAGACTCAAGTTCTTGATCAAAACAAAAAATTTCGGCCAACTTGACGGACTTCAACTCGTGGATTTACACAGCAATTCATAGAGCACTAACAAATAATTCGAAAAGAAGAAAAGAAATAAATCCCCCCCCCCCAAACTTGTACTGAATATTGACCCCAATGTTTCGGACCAAGCTAGAGAAGGTGACTCACAGTGGGTAATGCAACACATGTTGCAGCCTCCTAGCTCTCACTAGTAAGACTCCATTTTTATTACCTGCAAATAAAACAACAAGAAAAATTAAGTTAGTAAAAGCGTGGGTTTCCTCCCACAAAGAGCTTCGTTTAACGTCGAATGGCTCGACGGGTCATCCCCTTATGGCGGGTACTTCCTCTTCCACACGTTGTTGTATGTTTCTTCCGCAAACCAGAATTCATTCAGATCAAAAGTGTCAACCCATTTATGTTTCCAGCTACTTCCAACTTCCATCTTTTTATCTCGATGATCATTCTTCTTTTTCTTCTTTCCTTGTTGATTGTGCTTAGGAATTCCTTGGTTATTCCACTTGAGAAATTTTTCCTGAAACCTCTTCTGGGAGAGATTGTAAATTGTTGTCTTCTTCTTTAACTCTGATCATTCCGATTGAAAATTTATCCTTTCCACCTACAACCTGCTTCTTCATTTCCAACACCTTTAAGGTTATCACCTCATCAAATGATTTCAATGTCAGATTACCTGTCTCAATATCAAAATTGCATCGACTTGTCAGCATAAATGGTCGACCCAAAATGATAGGAGTCTCTTCATCTTCTGGTATGTCCATGAACTAAAAATCAACTGGGAAAACAAAACTGTCAATTTTCACTAGGACATCCTCAGCTATCCCATGTGACTGCTTGATGGTGTGATCAACAAATTTTGATTTTGTTCCATTCCCGATTATTTTCTCAATATCGAGCTTCTTAAAAATCAATAATGCCATTAAACTCACACTCGAGCCAGAATCAACCAGAACCCTCTTGAAAGCTTTGTCTTTTATTGTGAACGGTATTACAACTGACCCTGGATCCCTCTACTTGATAGGTATTTTTATCTCTGGCGCAATTGTACACAATTTCTCATCAATGGGTACCTGTCCATCTTCTGTTGTTCTCTTATTGGAAAGTACCTCCTTCATGAATTTCTGATACAAAGGCATTTTGTCGAGTGCTTCAAAGAACGGTATGTGAATTTCTAACTTCTTGAAAAATTTTGACAAATTTCTCAAACTCTTTTTCTTTCATTTCCTTCTTTACCACTCGAGATGGATACGACAACTTAATCGCAGGTTTAGTCTTCTCTTTAACTGGATTTACATGTGATATCACTTCTTCCTTTATGTTAATGTTCTCTCTCACTTCTAGCTCTACTTCTATGATATTGTTGTCAAACTTTACCTTATCTGGTTTTTCTCTGTCCACTTTCTCACTCCTTATTTTGACCGCGTTCACATTCTCATGACTTTTCTTTCTGTCTTGTGCTTGTAGAGCTACCTGTTGTGCAATATGTTCCATTTGAACTTCCAAATTTTTTATTGCAGCTGTGGTATTTCTATAATTACTCCTTGTCTCTTCTTGAAATTGAGAGGTTTGGGCATCCATCTTTTCAATTTCTAACTCCCACTCTGCCTTTTAAGGAGTTTCTTGTTGTTGATCTTTCCAGGAGAAATTAGGATGATTCTTCCACCCAGGATTATAGGTGTTAGAATATGGGTTGTTTTGCCTCAAGAATTTTATCTCCTCAATTTATTGTGGTGTTTCTAGACATTGCACACTATTGTGCGGTCCACTACAAATTTCACATGCAAACTGTTGAACCTAGGCTACCTGTTGAGTACCCATATTCATTGCTTTCATCTTCTTCTCTACTTCTGCAGCAATGACTTCTTCAATTTTTAATTTCTTATTAATTTCCAACTTTAAATCAATCACTCCCTCTGGTTTGCTTAGAACTCTGTCATATAGCTCCAAGTGCTCATTTGCAACAATTGCTTCAATGATCTTGTTTACACCAGTGGTTGTTGCGAAGTTGGCTGAGCCCCCGGCTGTTGTACCAATAAGTTGCTTTGTCTTCATCTGGAGGCCATTTACAAACATCTGCATTTTCTCAGTTTGACTCATATTGTGCGTGGGACAGACTACTAGTAACCTCTTGAATCTCTTGTAAGCATCACCTAGTGACTCTCCTTCTTTCTGCTTAAAATTAACAATTTCATATCTTTTACGAATGTAACAGAAGCATGAAAGTACTCATCAATAAAAGTATGTTCCATCTGTTACCAAGTGGTGATACTTCCAACAGGAAATGAGTAGAACAACTCTTCAGCATCTTCAGACAATGTGAACGGGAACATCCTTAATTTATTAGCTTCTTCAAAGTGTCCCTCAATCTTCAAAGTAGTGCTCATGGTGAGAAATCTTTGCAAATGTTGATTGGCATCTTCATTGATCTTTCCGGTGAAAGATATGTTTTTGAGCTGGTGGATGGTTGAAGGATGCAGTTCAAAGTTCGCCACATTGACCGGTTGATTCACAATAGTCAACCGACTTGCTGGAGCATTCTCTCCTTCGTAGTCCCTAAGAAGTCTCTCTTGTGGCAGATTTTTTGTATTGGTTTTACCTCTTAAGACTCTGAATCTGAAGGATCTGAAGAACCTGCTGACTCATGTCTTTCTAACCGATCTAGTTTGCGCCTCGCATGAAAAGTTCTTTCTATTTCTGCGTCAAACAAAAATTCAGCTGAGGACTTTCCTCGCATGCAAAGGTTAAGAAAAATCAGTAAAACAAAAATATGGAAATTACAGAAAAGAAATTTTAGTTACAGAGAAACAAAAATTTTAATTGAACTCCAATTAAATTCAATGATCAGGAAGTCCCCGACAACTGTGCCAAAAACATGATCGGTAAAATAGCAAGTGTACTATTTTGCCTCTTGTAATAATAGGGAAAATTCCCCAAATGTCGATCTCAAGGACTGCACAGGATAACCGAGTTTAATGCGAGGTTCAATTAAACAAAACTCAATATGGGAGTTGGTTTTGTTATTGTATTTAATAATAATTAAAATATGTGAAGGTAAATTATGACTTTATTACTAGTGTGAATACTATGCTAGGGGTAAGCGTGTGGTTTTCCCTGTAATGACCTTCACTATTGATCTCTTCTACAAGTTCATCACCTTCAACTACCGGCCCTTTAGATTATTTTCCCCTAAATCCTTAGTGAGAAAACCCTTAACCATTCATCCTAAATCCTAAGTCCTTAGAACTATCTGATGGAGTCAAGCCTTTATCTTATTAAGGGTTAAATCTGGTGACTATAGGGTATCCCTAGTCCTAGGTGATATCTACTATAGCCTAATCATACATAAACCTTAACAATCGTGGTCCAGCAGGTTGTTAACCATAACTCAATCCTAATTGATCCTATCAGGAAAGCATTAGAAACCTTGAACGATTAAATTGAAAGGAAACTATTGTATTAAAAATCAATAATTCATAGTCAATACATTCGCAAATCAGGGACACCCCCCCCCCCCCCCCCACCCTAGCATTGGAGGGTTTAGCCGCACATAATATTCAAAGAGATTTCAATAATAATAAGGATAGAAATTACACAAATTAATGGTGAACTCTGATCTTTAATTGCTTCCGCTCATGAAAGGTCTTCGTTCTCTGAAAACTTGCGTAGACTTCAATCTTTTATTGTTAAATTCTCCAGTCATCCAAAAAGTCCTGGTTCTTCTTTTCACAAATAGGTTTTTATAATGAACAATCCATTTGTCTCGGTTGGAAATTCCTAAAACGCCCCTCCGGGTCCCAAATCATGAAAAATCATAAATACACTCGAAAATAGCATCATGGCCGACACTGGCCATGTCACTTGACACGGGCACCCGTGTCGTGCTCTGTCCATTGCTCCTAACAACACTTTTGCCCAAGCTTTCTAACACAGGTCGTGTCAGCTGACACGGGCATCCGTGTCGGCCTCTATGTTCCACGTCTTCCCATGTCTTCCCCCTGACACGGCCCGTGTCAGGCGACATGACTCGTGTCGGGCGACACGGCCACCCGTGTCAGGGCTCCTATAGCAATTCCTCTGAAACTTGGACTTATGCACTTTTTCTGCCCTGATTTATCCTGTTTTATTCTTCTTCACCTGAAAACACTAAAATAGAAAACCAAAGCATAAAATACGTTAATAAGAAATAAAACATCAATCAATTAAACGAAACAATAGCTAAAATAATTGCTAAATTGTTGTGTAAAAACCACTGGTCCGGAACCCATTTTTGCAACAAAATCTTTAAAAATTTGATGTCAAAATATCGAGTGAAACACAAAGTTGCTACTGTCTATCACCCACAATGTAGTGGGAAAGCTGAAATTTCAAATAGAGAAATAAAAAGGATTTTAGAGAAAGTTGTTAACCCTTCTAGAAAGGACTGGTCTAGGCATTTGGATGATGCCTTATGGGCATATAGAACAACCTTTAAGACTCCTTTAGGCATGTCTCCTTACAGACTTGTCTATGGGAAGGCATGCCACTTGCCTACTCAGTTAGAGCATAAGGCTTTTTAGGCTATCAAAAACCTTAACTTTGATTTATCTAAAGCAGGCCATGCTAGAATGCTTCAACTAAGTGATCTAGAGGAACATAGGAGGTTTTCATATGAAAATGCTAAATTGTACAAGGAAAAGGCTAAAAAGTGGCATGGCAGGAATGTCTACAGAGAGAATTAGTTGAAGGACAACATGTTTTCTTGTTTAATTCTAGATTAAAACTTTTCCGTAGAAAGTTGAAGTCTAGATGTTCTGGGCCCTTTAAACTTTTGAAGATTTATCCTTATGGGGCAGTGGATCTTTTGAATGAGAAAACAGGAGAAAACTTCAAAGTAAATGGTCAAAGAGTGAAGATGTACTTATAGAGGTAGAAATGTTGAGACTAAGCCAGTGGATTGACTTGACTCACAAAGATCAAAATAAAAATCGCCACCGCGCTTTATCATTTCCAAAGGAATGGGAAAAGGGAGAATAACCCACAAGATGGGGAAAGATTCTAAGTAAGGGGTTGGTTATGCAAAGGGAAGGTATTAGAACCCCTAAACATCTATGGTACTCCGTAGGAACCTCTTTGTAAAATCTGTATATTTTGGCTATAAAATGTTGTATGAAAATAGATTGTGATGGTGAGGAAAGAAGTATATTTTTTATGATTTTTGCATCCGCCGCGATTTCAAACCTTTAGTGCCTACATACCACATTTTGTGCAATAGGGGATCAGGGTACACGTAGTTCATCTTTTAAAAAAATTTAAAACACAAGTGTGTTGGTTAATTTTAAGAGACAAAACATCATTGTCATTGTCCGTGTGGAAGATATACTTACTACCCACAATTATGAGAAAGGAGAATTTGCGTCATCCCAAAGTGGAGGATAGGGCTTGGATTTCAAAATCAACAATGCCTCACTCAACACCCAAGTGGAAAATATCTTACTTCACTATATATTGTAGAAGTATAGTTGTTTGCATCATTATAAGTATTGACAAGAGTCCAATATTTTGAGAAAAGTTTTTAAAGATAAAAGCCAAGATGGAAAAACAATTTGAATGAGATTTATTGACTTTTAGTCTTCTCACAAAAATGTCAAAGTATTGTTAAGTTGATTGAAATTTGATTAAGAAATAATTTTTGAAAATGCATGGACATAAGTCCAAGTTTATTATGAAAGTGGATCAAGTTTTAAAACAAGAAGAGTTTTCAAAAGGAGGGAGAAGATTTTTGAAATTAAAGAAGATGGGAGGAGATGAAGAGACTCTCCTAAAGCATAACGTAAAATCTAGGGAAAAGAACCATCTTACAAACAAGAAGCCAACATTTGATACAATTAGTCAATGTAGAATTCCCATCCTTTGGATTTGAAACCAAACAAGCTGAGATGAAAACCTCTTAAGAAAATCAAACTCCAATTGCATTAATTCTTCACAAAAATCGGGCAGAGTAATAGTTGTATACAGGTGAATTCCAGATCACAGACTAAGCATGTAATCACAATAACCTACACACAAAACAAACAAACAACCCAATGTCTTGGGGTAAACCCCGAGAACTCCAGACAAGATAACAATCAAGGTCACGAGGTCTCAAGGTAGGTCGCAGCTTCTAATCCTAAGTACAAGAAGTCCACCACTCCAAAATGCCAAGGATAGTAACCAAGTAGTCCAAGTAACATTAAAGCTTTTTAGGGTTCAAGTTGATTATTAGGTATCTTCAAAAAGAAATGAAAAGCTCAAGTGAGAAAAAATAAAAATGACATGAAGATAAAGGCTCAAGTGAGCAAAGATAACAATAGCATGAAATGTAAATGCTAAAGTATATGGTACATAAAGTAAAAGCATAAAATAAAAGCATAAAAAATAAAGTCAATTGTTAGGAATTAGTAGTTAGTTGGATGACCATCTTGAAACTTGCATTTGGAACTCATTAGAGGATTGGTAGAACCAAAGCCTCTCAACAACAAGTTGCATTTGCTTTTTGTCAAGTATATCATCCATTTAAGAATTCTCAATATTACACTTAATGATCAATGATGTTTAGGTGATCCACTTTGACCAAAATTGATGAAGTTCCATTAGAGGATTGGTAGAACCAAAGCCTCATAACAATGGATCTCAAGGTTATTGGATCAAAGGGTTCAAATTAACATACTTGGGCTTGCAAACATAGGTTTGGGCCACGAATGATCGTTTTCTCAAATCGGGACAAAATTTAAAGCTATGTTAAGCAATTCTAAGTGGACTTATATAGAAATCACACCTATTTTGAGGCCGGACAATAGCAATCTATGCACCTCATGTTTTGAGACATGATATGTAAATCATGCTCCAATAGCATTTGGTATAATAAGAATGGGATAAGATAAAGAGGGAATGGGAAATGAATAAACCATATTTGAACCAAAATTTAATCAAACTATTATTAAAATCATTCATTCATTTCTATGGAGTTAGACTCAACACCATGGATCCAATGATGTTAATAAAGTTTATGATCAAAATTTTAATCCAAGATCATCCAGAATATATTTAAAAAAGTAAAATTATATTTAAAATAAAATAAAAAGGTTTTTAAAATGATTATAAAATGGAAATAAGAGAGAAAAATAGCAACTATATTCAAATTAATCAAGAAAAAATAAGTAAGACCATAGAAAAATCAGGAATGAACTCAAATGTTTATATGAAACTTTTGGTAATTTTTTAAAGTCATGAACTATTTTTAAACTAATTTAAATTGCTCAAATAAAGGAAAAAAGATCAAAAAATAGTAAGAGTCAAGATAAAATTCCACAAAAAAATCAGAAGGTCAGAAACAATGAAAATGTTTTTTATAAAAAAAAATTCAGAATTAAAAAATGTCAGAAAGTATTTTTTAAACAATTAAAATAAAGCAAATAAGGAAAAAATTATGAAAAATACCAAACATCAAAATAAAAATATGAAAAAATATTCATGAAGTCAGAAATAATTAAAAGTATTTTTTTAATTTATTTTCATAATTTTTGGATAAAAAATAAAAGAGTTATGAATTTTTGAAATTTAAAACAATTAAAATATAAAATCATAAAATAAAAATAAAACCAAAAAAATGTGGACCATCAGATCATAGTCAAAATGCGTTAGTAATCAAATCAAGTGGACCAGACGCATTGTGCTTGATATGGACCTTATTTGGAGATGCATTGGATCAGAAAAAGGGCAACCAGTAAAAACAAAACAATTGGCGCGCTATCATTGATTGATACGAGACATGTCATCATCTTCAACCTCCAAACACCATGCAATGGATATTTTATGAGTTTCTTCAAACGGAAAATTAGAATCTCAGACTAGTGTCATTGGATTCGTCTTTTCAAGACGATCCTAACACCACCATCGCGCCAAATTTATATAAAGTGTGCATGGAGATATGGATCAAAAACTTAGAAAATAGCAAGCACCTTTCAGTTGAGATTTCTCTCTCAATTCTCAATGGATTTCAAAATTGTAAGAAGCACAAGAATCAGAAGAAGGAGTAGAGTAAGTTAGTGCTTCATTTGGATCTAAATGGTGGAGAATTCTACCTGTTCGAAGTTCAATAATGAAGCTCTGAAAGTGGACTTATGTAGCTTGAATTATAGCTCGTTCTGCTTGGTTTAAGTGCTGGAGAGTTTGTATAATGATGAAGGATGATGATTATGCAAAGAATTTTGGAGGAAAAGGCTTAAATCTCATAAACTGATTTCAAAATTTTGAAAAACGTTTGAGGTTTTGGCAGGGTGTGTTTGGCTCTGAACGCTTGAGGAAATGAATGAGGGATGATCCTCTATTTATAGGTAAGTGAATAGGATGCTCAAGCGTGCGAAATGAAGAAGTTTTGAGGGAAATTGTGTGAATCTGCAGCATGGGAAAAGTGTGACTCATTTTTTATCAAAACTCATCCAAACCTTGTGTTTTGATGTACTAATCACTTTTGGAAGTTCAATAAACATTTTTAGGAGCAAAAATGCGCAACAATTTTGTGATTAGAAGCCAAAACAAGAGTTTCAAATTTCTGATTTGATGAAAAATTCAGTTTCAAATTGCCAAATTCAAACCCATGGCATTCTCAACTAAAGGGGTCTTAGGACATGATTCTTGAAGCTTTAGAAAGAGGATATTACAAGCTTTAAAATGTGAAAATAATGGGATCAAATGGATGTTTGAGCTGAAAGTTGTAATGAGTCAAAGTTGAGAAAAAAGAGGTTGACTTTCCATACTTAGAAAAATTTTAAGTTTTTCTTCAAAAATGACTTATAATGTCTTGCATCCAAACATGTCCTTCCACTTGAAATTTGCTCTTAACCATAACAGATAGCATGAAGTATATCTCTTGAATGGAATTTTAAGATTTGAACCATTCAAAATCTCGAAACATTGAGAAAGTTATGACTTGTTGAAGTTGGCAAAAATTTACAAAATGACCTATAATATTTTGCATCCTTAGGCCATCTTCCATCCATTTTCACACTTTGCACATAAAATAAAGGTTGAAGTTCACATATTCAAGATCATTTTGGAAAACGAATGGGCTCAATGTGATGAAAATTGATCAAGTTATGATCATTTGAAGTCACATAAGGGATTTTGAAGGTTCACCTGGAGGACTTGTAATCTTTCTTCATCCTCAAGTTTCTTCCACACAAAATTTCTTTGAAAATTTTGAAGTGATTTGTTAATAACCCTTTGAAGAGAAGGATGTATTTAGAATCACTCAAAAATACCAAAAAATGAGCAAGATGTTCCCCTTTGAAGTTCAAAACCCTAGCTCCTAGAGCAAGAAAATTCCTTGGGAAACTTTGCCATTTTGACCAACCTTCTTGCACAAATACATTTGTCATGTGAATATAAGTTGTTAAGGATGATGAGGATAAATCATAGCAATCAAAAACCCTTTCAAATCTTGAAAACTGAAGGAGATAGGCACTTGTGATCAATGAATCAAATATTTGTCCAATTGAGTCAAACTTCTTCAGTCAACCCTTGTACTTTTGAACTAATTTTGACAACTTGAGGCATGATGAATCATAAAATACTTTGTCATGATATTACTTTAAAACATCTTAAATGATGAGGTTTGAATCTCAATGAAACTTTGTTGAGGGAGGCACAGAAATGGACTCATGAATCCATAGATCAATCTTGAGGGAATGTATTGTGCTTTCACCTACATAATTAACAATTAAGGCAAAAAAAAACATTGTATTTATTAGGTAAAGGATAATCAAAACAAAACATAGATGATCACAAAGTACAAGTCAAGGTGTTTGGTGATTCCTCCTAGAGAAAAAACTAAAGGTAGGGAGAAGAACCAAACCCTAATGTGATCTTGTTGTGATTGAATTGATCTGATGTGATAAAGGGATCTTAGGGGGAAAAATTGGGGTACAATAGCACTATGGTGAATCCTTAAATAACACAAGGACCACCATGTTTTTGAATGATTCCATTTGAATTTGTTTCCATATTCAGGAGAAAATACTACAAAATAGTGCTCCTGAGAGGCAGCCAAGTATTTAATGTTTGTTTTTAGTTAGTTTTATTTTTCAGGTATCATGATTATTGAATTAAGGTGCAGAAGAAGAAAAAGGTCATTGACAAGTCTTGTCGTGACTGGAAAAGATGAGCCAAACTTACGCAAAAAAAATGGGAAATTATTGTAGCCTTTTCATGGGAAATATATTGAGAAAGGCGGTTGTGGGAAGGCATGATCATAAGTGCAGAGGTAGGAGCGAGTAAAACTCACGCGCCTAGTTGTTCGTTGTACAACAGAAGTGATGTCACACAAAAAGACAAAGCATTAATTGTTAATGGCACAATTTCATGATGATTAGTGGCTAGGGTTAACCCTTACCATACCCTAGGTTGTCTAAACATCTTTAGTTGTCATTTTCAACCTTTATTTTGTCCAAAATTGTAAGTTACTTTTCTCTCTCCACTCCTAACCCCTCAACTTCGCAATTTCCACCATAAATAAAATCTTCCCATTACCTTTTCATATATTTGAAACCACTTCATCACTTTCATTCTTATAAACTTCACCTACAAAAACCGCTCATGTCATCTTATCTCTCTCTCTCATCCCTATTCACACTTCTACACTCCTCAAAACCCTAACAATGAAGCTTGCTTACTCACATAAAAGAACTAAGTTGTGTGCCAGGAAAAATGCCACACCATCCATGGACATTTCCACGATGGAGGAAGTGAATATGAGATCTTTGTTATCAACGAAGCAAGAATAGGATTATTTGAGTATATCTCTAGTCGAGGTGTATTTTCTGAAAGGGGTTTCACCTTCGACCTGAAGGATGAAAACCTAGGCATACCTGCTAGCATCGGTTCATTGATTCAAAGTAAGAAGTGGGGCAAACTGTGTCAACACCCTGAGTCTTACAACATCCAGATTGTGAAAGAATTTTACTCTAACCTAAAACCTACCAACAAGAAGCCTGTGGTCATGGTAAGAGGCTTTGAAGTCTCTTATTCTGAAGGGACTATTAACATGATGTTTGGTCTGAAGAAAGTAGAGGAGGAATATCATGATATTTTGGCAAGAACTGATGAGACAGAGTATGAAGTATACATGTAATATCTTTGCAACCCCAACACCATATGGTTCGAGTCTGGGGGAGAAAATTCGGTGAGAAGATGGACCTTAAGCCTGAATCCAAGGCATGGTATCAATTCATCAAGTATTATGTTAAGCCCACTACTCACAATGAGACATTCAACAAGAAACGATTGGCTCTTCTCCATTGTATTACCTCTGGAATGGATGTCAATATTGAGAGGAAAATAGTGCAAGAGATTCAAATGTGTGCTAAGAAGAAAGAGGGGATGATGTAGTTTCCTTGTCTGATCACAGCTCTGTGCTGTAATCAAGGAGAAAAAAGCAAAGCACTTGATGAAATATGCAATGCAAAAGCTGGATTTGATACAAAGTCTACAAATGTTGGTGAAGCCAAAAGCAAGGAAGAGAGAGGAGGCAGGGCAATAGTCGTCTGGTGGAAACTTCATTTTTGAAACTAACAATTTATCGTGGCAAGTGTTGTTACAGATGCAAAATGATCAAAGAGACTACTACCGATTTCGGAAAACAAGGTATGAATGGGAGTCCAAAGTTTACCGCATAATGGATGATGAAATTCCATCCCCTCCATTCCCTGACCATATATTGGGGATGGAGGAAGAAGATGAAGAAGAATAGGATTTGTTGAAAGAGGAGAATGAAGACAAGAAAATGAAGAAAAGGGTAAGAAGCCAATGAAGTTGGAGTCGACTGTCTTGAGAGACCCAGGCACGTCAACTTAAGGCGTGACTAAGGATGACTCACCAAATAAAAAGAAGAAGAAGATCAAGGGAGAAGCATCAGCCAAGAAATGGGTGCCAAAGAAAAAGACTGTGCAAGAAGTACGAGTGGTGGAGGACAAATCAGAGTCTGATGATGATGAGACTTTGAATAATATGATCAAGAAAGTAGCTAAGGATAAGAAGGAATTGCAAGCTGGAGTGTCTAAAAAGGAAAAATACCAAAAGGCTGCTAAGAAGAGTGTTGAGGAAGTGGTGAAGGAACTAGAAGTGGATCCAAATGAAAAGGGTGGTGAAGAAAGAGTAGAGACTGAAACTAAGAAGGAGGAGGAAGCTAACAAGGAAGAAGGTGATGTTGAAATGAAGGACATGGCTGGCGTGATTGAGGAAGACTCAAGTGAAGAGGAGGAAGAAGAAAATGATAAAAATGAAACTGAGACTGTAGTGAGTGAAGTTGAGGAAGGTTCTTACGAGAAAGTTGGAGAAGAAGAGGATTTGGAAGAAGAGGAACTCTCTGAAAGTTAGAAAGAATTGGAACAACCAGAGAAGAATCTTGTAGAGTCAGGTGCTGATACGACTCCTGTAGTCACTCCCAGGAAGGTTAAGGGGCCTACAAAAGCCAGCACCCCATATTCAACTAGCAAGAATGACACAGAAGCAACCCCAACCAAGATTCCTATAATAGCCAAAGCACCTCCAAAAAAGTCCCCTGTCAAGACTGCCAATGTCAAATCCAATCCTCCGGAGCCTTTCCAGAAGGAGGCTATGAAGAAAGCTACACAAGATCCTGCTCTTAAGAAGCCTTCAAGGGGGAGCAGCAGGCTTCGTGCCTAGGTGGTAAGCATTGTTGTTGAGAGGCAAGCCACATCCCTCTTGTTAAACAGTGAGGACATTTTCCTTACTCTAAGTTTTTGAGGAGTGGTCCCAAGAGTAATGATTTTAATCTTCTCATGTTTTACCTTTTCAATCATATCACTGTGTACCTTGTTGTTTTGATGGTTGTTTCCAGCCTTTTGTTATTGTTTGTTTTGTCTTTCCTGTGTTGGCTGCTAACGGCCCTTTAATTAATGAAATTATATTTTCTTTGATTTTGTCTTAGTGTGTTGTTAAAAAAATATATAAAAAAAGAAGACAATAAATAAGAACAATATGAGCTAAGTTGAGAAACACTCCCCTTAGAATTGACCATCTGAACATACTTAGGGAAAATTCTATTGTGTCGTAATTTCAGGAAACAAAGACTTTAGGAGTATCTTTTGCACTAAGTCTTTTGTTACTGGAAATCCCTGTCGTGACTCTGGTAGTCTAGGAAGTAGGCAGCCTATAGGAAAAATTGTTTTGTTTTCTTTTAGCTGTAAATATTATTTGGGGTGGTAAATACTCTTGTTAAAAGGACTGCGTTGAGATGAAAATAGAATAATTACACAAAAGGTGTACGAAGTTGACAAAGAGCACTTCTCAATGAAAGTTCATGTGTCCATGTCTGGAGGAACAACTCTTATGCCTGAAACTGGAAGAGCAAACAAAGTCTTGTTCCTGTGCCGATGTCTGGAGGAACAGTAGTTGCCCCCACCATTATTGACAAAATTGACTCATGACTAAGTGAGATCATTTAAGTGAAAAATGGACAACTGCAAAAGGCTTTGAGAAAAATGCAAGTGTGGTCTTAGGTGTAGGTTGAAGAACAAAAAGTCAAAATCCCCCACTAAGTTGAAGGCTAGGAATGACAAGAAAAGATTTAATATTAGGATGGCTAACTTGACAAGAGAGCTCTGTCATGATAGGGAGTGTCACACACACAATCAAGATTGAGCCCAAGTTCAGAGTAGTATCGGTTTTTAAGATAGTCCCTAGGAGCATAACTCTGATTTTTGTAAAGATTGGATCTGATAAAAGATGGGTAGTTGCTTAAAGTTGTTTTGTTTGTCTTTGTTTGTCGCATCACCTGAGGACAGGTAATGATTCAAGTTTGGTAGTGTGTTAACCCATATTTTGTGAGTTAATCCATGGCCTTAGTATTTTCTATTTTAGTATTTTAATTTCTTTCTAGTTTAATTTCTTGAATTTTAGAGTTAATTTAATGTTTAGTGTGGAGCACAATAGGTGCTCCTGTTTTTTATTTTAATTGTGTTTTTGTGTGTATAAAGGTTAGCAGGGTCGAGCAGAGGCAAGACTGAGTTAGGCTACTGCAAGTTGCGCAAGCTGGAAATTTCATGAAGAATTATTAGGCAAGAGAATTCCAATGAAGGAAGCTGATGGCCTTAAGGAAAGTATGGAAGGAAAATTAAAGGAGGTGAAACTTGATGGTACAGAAAAATAAAATAAAACCAATCAGATTCAAAGATGATAGTGGAGAAGTTAGAAGATAAAAGCGAGTACATTTGTACCCTGCCATCGTCAGACCAGCGCCACCTGCACATGTTGCAACTTATGCCAAACGCCACCTTGTCTCCCATTGTTGTCCCCTTTCGTACTACTTCCTTGCATCATCTACCAAGCTTCTGGTGTTTTGGCACTAATTCATTTGGACTTGATGTGATTCACAAGAAAAGCCCATGATCAAAGGCAAGATACCAACCCTAAATCCTTGGCCTATATAAAGAGAGGCTAGCTGAAGAGAGAGAGAGAGAGAGAGAGAGAGAGAGAGAGAGAGAGAGAGAGAGAGAGAGAGAGAGAGAGAGAGAGAGAGAGAGAGAGAGAGAGAGAGAGAGAGAGAGAGAGAGAGAGAGAGAGAGAGAGAGAGAGAGAGAGAGAGAGAGAGAGAGAGAGAGTGGAGAGAGAGAGAGAGGGGAGAGGGAGAGAGTTATTTTGTTCAAAGGAAATATTTACTTAGATTTTTATGTGCTGGAATAGTTAAGTGTGAGAGAGTTTTTTTCTTTATCCATTCTATTGCAAACGGATGAGAAAGGACGTGACTAAAGCCGTTTCTTAAAGATTATCCATCTCAAGGAGTCCTTCAAGTTCTCTCTTAGCTTTAAATCTTTTTTCATTACCATTGTCTTATGATGTTTATTGTAAGAGCTCTTCTTTCTATTTGTACTCAGCTCTTCATGAGCTAAACCCTTTGTAGTTGATCCATGAGAAGTTAATATTGAGAATTGTGTTTATCTTATATGTTGTGTGGTTAGTACTTGCTTTGCCATGTATTTTTGTTGCAAGACTTGTTTCTTTGCTTTATAAACTTAGAAATAGGTAACAGCTTGTTGTTGAGAGAGATCTAACAACAAGCGTATTTCATGAGTAAAAATGGTTGAAAAAGTAGGATAGAGATATTTGCTTGACCTAGCTTACTTAGAGATAAGAAGCTACAACCATTAAGGAAATCAGATTCCTTAAAAAAATGCATACTTGGGTTACAAGTGGGGTTTAGAGATTTTTTCCCTTTCCCTTGCATGCATGTTTTGGATGTTGTATAAATACACCATATGATCACTATGGCCTTGCATGTCACGACTCCACACAACATTGACACATAAATGCAAAAATAGTATTTATGGATATATGCTCAACTCTATCTCTCTTAATACATTTCACTTCCAATTGCACTTTTATTAGTTTTTTATAAGTAACATTGAACTCACTATCAACGACCTTATTATTATTTCTCACTCATGCTTAACTTGAAAGAATAGAAATTCACAAAGTCAAATCTAAGTAACTTTACTCCATGTGGATATGACACTCTTATACTTATTACTTGCTGCAATCACAACAAGTATACTTGCATGTGACAATTTAGAAACGTGATTTAAACCAACAACCTACGTATCTCCTTGTGAAAAATCAGAGTCCAAATTTGTAGTTCGTATGTGTTTGATTAGTTTTTTATGGGTTGTGTAAATTCTTTCGAATTATCCTTAAACCTTGTCTGGGTTTGAAAATAGTGTAGTCGTACACGAAGTTCACAATTAATTTTGAAAATTTATCCACATTCCTTTTTTGAAAATAATATTGAAATTAAAATTATGTTAGTGCAAAATGTTAAGTTTGATTGGTTAGATGTCTTGAATGCATGATGAAGTTTGAAAACAATAAGTTTGAATGATGAAAAACTGTGTTTGATAAATTAATAAAAAAGGGTTAGTATTTTAAAAAATAGTTAGAAAATAATTATTATACTTATTATTAGAAAAATATTAAATATTTGTAATAATAGGCAAATATTTATTTATCAGCATGATTATTTATGATAAATAAAAATATAATTTTGATGCAAATGATAAAAAATGATATGAGGAGAAAATTGATAACTATATATAATGTATAAATTTAATAAATAAAATAAAACAAATAAATGAATCAAATAAATTAATTAAATAAATTAATTATATAAAAACACATGGGGGGGTGTATTTTATTAAGCATAGTAATTATGGGGGGTTTAAAATAGCAAGGGCATATGCCCAGATAATGTTTGAGCCTAATAGCGCCAGGGGGTGCTAATTTCAATTGAGATAGTAAAAGGAGGGTGTTAATAGAAACGGGTTTGGCCCAGATAATTAGTTTGAGTTTGTCTAGACACTATATGGGTGAGGTGTAAGGGTTATGGTGGGGATCAACAATCGGGGGCGTTCAATTCTAATCAAAAGCCCTCAAGAGTTAATCCGGGGGCGTTGATTGGAAGTATGAAGAATGAAAGGTGTGTATGTAGCATTGGACTATGGTATAGGATATACGCTATCACATGCAGACCAGTCAATGGTCTCCATATCCTCAGGCTCTTAAGGAGCCACATGGCATGCATCGGTTATGAGTGGAGGGATTATATAAACAAAATTCTAGGAAATTATCCCATTGTTTCTCTTTTTCGTCTCTCTCCATTTGAAGGACCACACAAACCCTTTGTAAGAGTTTATAGAGAAAGGCTTTGTCCTCTCTCTAGATTTATGTTCGCCAAAAATCACCACCACCGGTAGGAAATCTATTCGGACCGTGGTTGGCCTCCTAATGCCCCTTTTAACCACCTTCAAACCCAGATCTCTGGTTGACATTCAATCGGGATCTTAAACCTTCGACACAAACCAAATCTAAAACACACGAACATAAGAACCATATGTGTCTTAACCCTAACCCTAGGAACCCTAACAATATTAACCCTAAACCTACCCAGATCTCAACCCATAAACGTTAAACCGAAGAACCCTAACCTTCATTATATGAACCCTAACCCTAATACAAAGAACCATACCCTAATCTGAAGAACCCTAACCCTAATACAAACCCTAAACCTCAAAAATTCCAAACACCATCAAATTGAACCCTAATTTCGCAATAATCCAACAATCATACAACAATCATCAAAGCCCTAAGTTAAGAATTCTTTGTGTTTACCTCTCCGCAGTGACTCTCGTAGTATAATCCTCTCTAATTTCTCTTTCTCTCCTCTAATCTCTTTTTTCTGTTTTTCGCAGGTACTTAATAGGTTGAAGAACTCGTAGCAGGGAGCTTTAATTTCTTCTTCATCTTTCTGCAATCTTCAAGCTTATGTCCCTCTATCAGTTTAGATCTTAGGTTTATATAGTTTTTTAGGTTAGATCAATTAGGAAATAGTTTAATAGTGATTTGTTGTTATAGGTTTGATTTCTTTGTAATTGATTTCAGTCAGTTTAGATTAATTCAAAATCAAAGATTTGATTTAGATTCAATTAGCAATTGGAAATTAGGGGTTTGAATTATTGTATGTATCTAGACTGATTTATTTGTTACATATGTTTCCGTACTAAAACAAATCTGAAGATTTGATTTGATTGAGAAAATTATTAGAGTTTGGGCTTTGAACTTGTTCATGGGCGCAGCAATGAGAATTCAGGTTTTTTACCCTTTGTTGACTTTAGTCAAATTAACAGAATAATAAATAAATAATAAAAATAAAATTTTAAACAAATAATTTTAATTTTAATGTAATAATTAAGAATAATAATATTAAGGATTTAACAAAAGCAAAATATAGACAAATAATTGGGAAGAGAAAGGTTGATTTTCGGTCAATCCAACAATAAAAATAATGGGTCATTTATCTAGTATAATGAGCCCATATAAAATATGAAAAAATCACCTTAATAAATAAATTAGGTTAATATTTTCTTTACTACCAAATGAAAATGTTTTGTAAATATTGTACAATAAATTAATATTTAGAAATAGCTAAAATAAAAGTTGGATGACTAACATTAAATGTAACTAAATATGAAAATGTATACATGTAGAGAAAATCTTGATGTTAGTATGCAATTAAAAAAATGAGGACAACTAAAAATAGTGTGAAAGTAACCTAATAATCCTAGTAAAACAAATTTTGATTGTAACACCAAGGCGGGAAAATTTGGAGTATGACAGTTAGATCTTTTGGCTTTACCAAAAATTCATGAGCTAAAGTCCATATTAATTTATGATGTTTACATTTTTGAAATCCTTGTGAAAAACTAAGCAACTTTAATCTTTACACTTTTGCATTTTTTTGAGAAATGAGAAAGTTACCATTTTTGAAAACTTGAAGTTAAAATTGAAGTTATTTACATAGCAGAAAAAACCATTTTTTCGAACAGGAAATTGATTTCATGAAATAGGGGAATCGATTTCCATAACTGTTTTTGCCTCCAGCGTCTCTGTTTGTGTAATTTTCAAAAGGGGAAATCGATTCCCCCCATTTTGGGAAATCGATTTCCTGAAGCTTTTTCTCAAAAAAAATTCTTTTCATTATTTGTCTTGCCATTTATTTTCAAAACTTTTTCTTCAACTTTCAACCTGATTTTAGATTAGCAAATCAACTCCTTTTGCCTTATTTTTTTTTGCATGCTACTTGATTTATGTGTGTACTTTGATAATATTTGAAAAATATCACAAATATATTTTTTTTTATTTTATTAAAAATCCAAAAACATATCTTTTATACCCTCTTTTAAGACTTTCTTGATGATTAATCCTACCATGCCATGTTTTTATCCTTTCTTAATAACATGATGTTTGTGTATGCTCATTAACTCATATAATTAGTACTTGTGTCAAAATCCAAGGAAAATAGATATTTGTTGACTTTATAAGTCATGTGCATATGCATTTCCCCTTTTGTATAAAAACTTTTGTGAATGTTCACCCTATGTATTCTTATATGCTCTAAAGAAACCTTTTAACCCAAAAAATCATCTTCAAACTTTCACCACTTTCATATAAAAACCTTGATATTATGTCATTGTATTTTCAAATTTTCTTTTTAATCAAACGCTTCAATATACTTAAGAATATCTAAACAATTTCAAAAGACTAAAAGTGACTTAACCTCACCCAAATATTTTTTCCACTTGGCTTTTCAATTTAAAACTTTTCTCAAAGAGATTAGATACAAAGTCTTCTTTATTAGTCGAGATATGATTCTCCTATCCCCATAGTAATTGATGAAGTAAATATGATTCTTTCCACATGAAGATGTTAGTTGAAAACTTGTTGATCTTTATATCCAAGTTAATATCCATTCCTTCATGATGATGCAAGATCCATCTTGTCATACTCGTGGTGGTATTAGTTGATCTTTTCTCTCTAAAATATGATGAAATATCTCTTCTCCTAAAATCAACCACAACAAACCATTTTGTTGTTTTTAGCACGAACTACGAGGTTTTGATCCTTAATTGGTACGTAGATATAAGACTATGTCTTTCCAAACAAAAATATCCTAAAATATATTTCTTTTCCCATCTCCACACTCATTTACACAAACAAATAATTTTAACCAAAAAACAGATATTATAAGTGGTTCCTATAGAGTACTATAGATACATAGGGTGTTAATACATTATCTTTGTATACCTAACCCTTGTACCTTGGATCTATTCTTTATGCTTTACTTATAGTCTTTAATCCTTGCATTGCATGTTAAACAATAGGGTTTCGATCTTTTCCCTTTTCCTTGGAAACAATAAAGTTCAGTGGTGACTTCTTAAGTCATTGTGAGTCAAGTTCCTCAATAGCTTTGTCTACTCAATTTTTCACTGCGACAGAAATGGAGACTTCACCGGGGACACATGTATCCTCAAGAGGGTTAAACCTAGCTTATTTTATTTGTTTGTTATTATTATTATTTGTATATATGTTTTGTGGATCCTTGGGGTGTTCATTGATATTTTACAAGGAAAAAACCCTACACATGGATTTAAGTTACAATTAAGAATTAGGATGGTGGTATAATCAAAAGTTACATAACTAGAGTAATCTTAATAAATAGAATATGATAACCCCCACTCAGTGGAGGTCTTTTGGGGGGTGATAATGCTAAAACAAGCAAGTTGCTTAAGCATTATTACTTTCAACCTGAGAGCCCGAAAAGTTGAGAAGTCGTAGAAACCATGTACCTATCTTGGCCTTTAGGATGTAGTGCGGTGGAAATTTAAAAGTAGTATTGAATTAGTCGTTACGTGATACTATGCTTGGACGAGTTTTTCTTGAGAATATTATTGGTACTCACAATTAGTTTTGTAAATCAGTAATATCCAAAAGAATAATCACGACTCCAAATGTACTTTTAGAACCTTGATTTACATGTACAAATGAACTTATAGTACATACCTTGTAGGGTGATTCTTAACTTTGGCTCCATGCTCGTGACTTTGAAACCTTAAAACTATGTTTATGATTATTGTATAACCATGCATTCATTAAAAACTCTTTTTCAAGGAACTTATAAAATTCTCTTTGCAAACATAATAGGATTTGTAATCATGGAAATTGGAAAGAGGAACACTAAAAAGTACGATTTCAAGAGGCCTAGTTTACAAGAGTTAAGAAAGCTAGGGACTTTGGTAGCTAATCATGAAGATTTCAGAAAACGTTATGGGAGGCTTTTGAGTATTCTCCAAGTCAACATTCCAGATGGGATTCTTGAGACTCTTGTTCAGTTTTATGACCCCCTTTACCATTGCTTCACATTCCTCGATTATCAGTTGGTTCCTACCTTAAAAGAGTACTCCTTTTGGATTGATTTTCCAGTAACAGGTTATTTACCTTTTAGTGGTTTTGAAGAGGTCTCTCTCCCGACGCTTGGAAGAAAGTTGTTAATTTGTTGGTCAAAGAGAAAATGGAGATGGAAGATTTCTACAAACAGAAGATCCGGAAGCTCAAGGTACGAGTGGAAATTAATTCTTCTTCAAATGGAGCTCCTTAGCACCCAAGGATTTAGCTGTTTTCCTCTTGTATTTTTAGGATATTTTGAAAGTGTACTTCAAATGTAATCCTTCTACTATTAATAAAATGAGGTTTTTTCCCACTATATTTAAAGAATTGTTTCCATTACAATGTTTGCAAGTTTATAATAAGTTCATTAAAACAAATAAAAACTTTTTATTTTATTTCATATCATTCATCATTCATCATCCAGTGTTTCCAATCTAGAGTCTTACTCGTGCCTTATTTCTCCAATAGAGTCAAACTGCACTTGGGTTAATCATTGAAAAGATGGACATCATACTAGAGCAAGAGAAATATGAGCTTCGTGAAGAGGTGACTACCCTTTGGGACGGAATGGAAAGATTGACAACTATGATGGAGAATTTGGTGACTGTTTAGAATCAATCACCGACTCCCCCATCTCCTCCTTCAACTCAAGCACAAATCCAGAACACAGTAATCTCTGAAGTTATTCCTGCTCCTGTTTCATCAGCTCCAGATAGTGTTCCGCAGTATCAAATGCCACACGGATCTCCTTGGGGCATGCCTCTCAACTTTATGCATGAGGGATACCAACCTGCTAGTGAAGTTCCTGCAATGAAACATGTAATGTCTACTCCTCCTCATGGGATGGCTATTCCTCATCATGTGATGTTTATTCCTCCTCTAGTGGTACATACTATCCCATTTGGAAATGAACAAGTTTACCATGCTGATCGTTTGAGTGTTTAGGTGTTGAAGAAAGAATGAAATATTTCCATATTCAGTTTCAAGAAATGCAGGAAGAACTTAAGACCCTTGGAGGAAAGGATCTATTTGGGAAGAATGCACATGACTTATGATTGGTGCCGAATGTGAAAATACCAGCAAAATTCAAAGTGCCTGACTTTGAAAAATACAAAGGGAATTCTTGCCCAAAAAGTCACATGATCATGTATGCCAGAAAGATGTCAATGCAAACTGATAACGACTAACTTTTGATCCATTATTTTCAAGATAGTTTTACAGGTGTCGCTCTCAAGTAGTACATGAGCTTGGATAGAACTCAGACTTGGACTTTCAGGGACCTCGGTGAGGCATTTGTTCGCCCGTACAAATATAATGTAAATATGGTGCCTGATCGTGATCAACTCAGGGCTATGGCTCAGAAGGATATAGAATCTCTTAAAGAATATGCTTAACGTTGGTGTGAAGTAGCCTCCCAAGTTATCCCTCAAATGGAAGAGAAAGAGATGACCAAGATATTTCTAAAAACTCTGAGTTCTTTCTACTATGAGAAGATGCTTGCAAGTGCTCCCAACGACTTCACTGAAATGGTGAGAATGGATATCCACTTAGAAGAAGTTTTCAGTGAAGGACGTTTATCTCTAGATGTTGGTTCAGTCAGAAGTTTCAAGAAGAAAGAATAAGATTCCAACGCCATCTCACAGTGAAGGCAGAGGAAACCCTAAAAAAGTCATCAACATGTTGTAGCTGTCACTCTTATAGTTCCAGATTATCAACCATAGTTCCCCCATCAACAAAGAACACAACAACAACGTTATCAACAACAAGGTCATTAGAGCAATAACCAGAGGAAAATAAATTTTGATCCAATTCCAATGACATACACAGAGTTGTATCCTTCTTTGTTGCAGGCGAATTTGGTTCAAACTCAAGCTTGACCAGCCGTTCTTGAAAAGCTTCCATGTGCATATAAGGCTGATGCCTTCTATGCTTTTCATCAAGGTGCCCATGGGCACGATCTGATGGTTTGTTTTTCTTTGAAGGTTGAGGTTCAAAGGTTGGTCAGAAGCGACGTCTTGTCATTTGAAGATGTTGGTCCCAATGTTCAAGTTAATCTTTTACCAAAATATGAGTGAATCTTTGTTTGATTTTGGCCTTAAAGATTGAAGATAGTTCCTTCACAACAAGTCCAAGCAGAGAGAATCTTCTCATATTTTTAGCATTTTACTGCTTTTTCATATGTGATCTTCCTTACTTGTTAATGTGTTTGTTTTGCATGAGTGAACTTGTTTGCATTTCAATGATAATGATAATACAACTAACATGTTTATCTTGAAGAAATCCATTTATTTCACTCGTATTTGTTTTTAAATTATTTTCCTGCATTATGATACCAAATTTTTTCCAACCTCTTGCTTAGGCGGAGATTGGAGGGAGGATGATGATCTAAAGAACGCAAAATCTCTAGTTGTATGCTTTTGAATAAAATCTTGTTAATGATGTACAGACATTGTTTCAAATCCCCAAACACCAGAGATATAAGAAATATAATCCCTTGTTAACCCCTTTTGAGCCTTGAAGTATGAGTTTCTTTTTATATGGAAAACCCACATATTTAACCTGGGGAAGGGTAGTTTTCAGTTAATTTGACTAAGTGTTCAGACTTCAAAAGGAATGTACTTATAAAGAGACCACATTGGTTATCCTTCACGCATCAAGAGGTTAGAGAGACGTGAAACCACAATGGTTATCCCTCATCCATCAAGGAACGAGGAAGTCAACACCTTTTCAACAAAGTCAAGACAAATTCAATGTCACACAATTTGTTCAAATCAAAAGTAAAAAAAAAAGCCCGCTAAGTCAAAGTGGCTTAGTCAAAAAATTAGGGAATCCTATTAGACTATCAATTCAAAAGAATTAATCCGAGAAAAATTTAGCGAAAATAAAATGAAAAAGAAAGAGAAAAAAGAGGATTACAAAGAAATGTCCTCATTAAAGAACAAATTTGTGTGACTACAAACACGGAGACAAAAAGGGAGATTGCTACTCCGAAAGCCTCATTGGTTCCTTAACCATCACAAAATCATTTTGAGAGATGAATACTCATGTTGAATTAACTAAGCATAAGACTGAAGAACATCACGAAGAATGGGTTCACATCAATAAACTTTAATCTTTAAAATCTCTTTTCTTAAAACCGTAAACCAAGCCACGTTACAACCCTCAAAAGTCCTAATTGAAGCAGGGCTTATTTCGAAAGCATATTTCAACGAGATAACATTCCTGACTCTTGTGAGTTTTTCTAAATATTTGTGTTGGTATCGCATTGATTTTATTATATTTCATACAAAAATAAAATTTTCACTAACTGGTGATTCGTTCATAGGATTTTGCGACATCATTTCAATAAAATCTTAAATACTTACATAATTGTTGCATTAGAACCTTCATTCTCATAGTAAACTTCTTTTGCTTGAAAACATTTGCTTGACATCAAAGAAGCTTGTATATGAGCATCATTGATAAGCTTAATCATTTTGAGGCCTGAAACTTCGTGGGGTAATTAGAGAATTTTTCAAAGAATGATCATATCCAGGGGCATGTTACCTGAATGCCTTAGGCAAGGTGTAATACGGTGGGAGAACTGACTTGGATGCTTTCCATTTTATCGCAATTATTGCAGATAGCAAGAGTCGCCACCAACTTTTCTTTTATCCAATAAGGAAAAGGTGAAAAGAACAGGAAAGACCTTTGAGATGTTTTCTTGAGTTCGGAGGGTAGTTTATGAAAAGGGAAGGTGTTAGCACAATTTTCATCCATAGTTATCTATGGGGTCTTAGTTTCTTGCTAGATCACTTTTGAAATTGCTTTGTTTGAAATGTGTTTGTGATAGGTTTTTGAAAGTATTTTTGAAAAGCGCCTTCGTTTAGGAAAAATTTGTAATGATTCTCGTCTCTATAAGAATGCATACAAAGTGTTGGACTTTTTGAAAATATTTCAAGTTTTGAAAGTGTTTGGTGTGTTTGAAAAGATGTTTGGTTTTGAAGATGGACTGTGAGCAAGCAACTAAGAACGTTCTACCTACTCAAAAGTCTTTTGTTCAATTCTCTCTTTCTTTGACATTGTTATCTTACCATTTATTGGTAGGAAGCCCTATCTTTGGATGTTAAGGGACAGGAACGGGTCGTCGTATAGTCATAAAATGCAATGTTGTGAGATACCTTAGCTTTTTTAAGGGTCTAAGATCATTTATAAGGCAACATTCGAAGCGTCATCGAGGGACTATGATCTTGTATTTTGATTGTTTTTTTTGCTAAGGTGTCTCCCATGCATAACAAAACCATTTATTCTCAAGGAAATAAGTGAACTTAACCCTAGAGGTGCATAGTGTGCAAGTGTTTATTTTTCATGCATTGTTTTGTCTTGGATTAGGGTTGTCTAAGATTGATTTTATCTTGCCATACACACTGTAATTACTAACAATTATATTAAAACGATAAATTTGCGAAAATTAAAATCCTACGTTATTACATCTTTTAGGGGATGGGGGTATAATTTACAAATGGGGATGAAATAAGAGTTTAAATATTACAACCATATTGAATAGCTATGAAGAAAATATGTGAAATATGTAAAAATAGTGTAAAAGAGAGGAAAAATCATTTTTTTAACATTATGTGTCGACACATGCTTATATGCATCGACACATAACCTTTCCTTTCCCCTATAATACCAAATCAACTCATTATGAGTCGATCCATAATGGTATGTGTCGACTCTTACCTTGCATGTGTCGACACATACGTGTTTTGTGTCGAGTCATACACCTTTTTTTCCTTCTGTTTTGAGCCTGTACAGCAGTATATGCCGATGCATAAGGCTTTGTGTGGACTCATAACCTATTTTTCCACTCAGATGTGTCGACTCATATAGGTATGTGTCGACTCATACTGTAATTTTTTCACTCTAACATTGTTTTATGGTCTGTACAAGTTAGTTCTTAACATATAATTGACAAGGATGGAAGACAAACAAAATGTTTGCTTCAAAGGCAATGGTTACTACATTTTATCTTAAAATATGAATCATTAATTATGCTTGAAATGAAGGGTTAAAGTCAAGAAGACTTACCTTGAAGCTGGAATTTATGCTTTGAGCTTGAGTTGCTGCCTTGGCTGTTCTTGTTGTTGATTGAACTTTTTCCTGCAAGGAATAAGGATTAGTTGCATGCAGATGTATGCATGATGTTATCAAAATAAATGAGATTGTGTTGTATGAATTTGTCATGTATGTAATGTGATGTTATAAATGTGGAATATTATTGAAGTGTATCCTTGACAAATATTGGGGAGCTTCGGGAAGTCCAATCCCGGATTGCTGTGTATCTTCAAACTTTGTTTAAAATGATTCCGCTGGGGATTCTTGTTTTATTGAGGGGAACTATGCTAGGGAATATTGACTTTGCTTGAGAATACTCTATGGAGAGTTTTGATTTCTGCTTGGGAACTAGAGTTCAGGAGTTTTAGTTGTCCATTGCTCTACTGGGGAATTATCTCTTGATTGAAGAAGAAGAAAGTTCAGATGTTATCTGGTCGAATTCCAGGTTTCACACCAACTTGCTGGGGATAAGGAAGTTAACTGTTATCTGGTCGGATTCCAGGTTTTACAGCAACTCGCTGGGGATAGTGGAAAACTCTATTAAGGAAGAGGAAATTAGCTGTTATCTGGTCGGATTCCAGGTTTCGCAAAAAATTGAAGAAGTTAAATTGTTATCTGGTCGAATTCTAGGTTTTGCAACTTAAACTTGAGGTTAACTATTATCTGGTCAGGTCCAGGTTTCAGCAACTCAAATTGTTTATCTGGTCGGGTCCAGGATTCGCAATAACTGAAGAATTTAAACTATTATCCGGTCAGCTCCAGGCTTTAGTAACTTAAAATTGAAATTTATTGTTATCCGATCGGATCCATGTTTCAGCAACTTGAACTGTTAACTGGTATCTGGTTGGGTCCAGGTTTCAGCAATTTGGTCTTAGGGTTAACTGGTATCTGGTTGGGTCCAAGTTTCAGTAACTCAAACTGTTAACTAGTCAGGTCCAGGCTCAGCAATTGAAGAAGTTAAACTAATATTTGGTCGGGTCCAGGCTTTATAAACTAAATTTGAGATTCACTGTTATCTGGTCGGGTCCAGGTTTCAGATATTGGAGTTGTTATCTGGTCGGGTCCAGGCTTCAGAATTTTAAATTGTTAACTGGTCTGGTCCAGGCTTGAACTGTTGATTGGTCGGGTCCAGGCTTAACCAATTCGAGAAGTTAAACTATTATCTGGTCGTGTCCAGGCTTTAGTAACTTGGAATTGAGATTTACTGTTATCTAGTCAGGTCCAGGCTTTAGTAACTTGGAATTGAGATTTACTGTTATCTGGTCGGGTCCAGGTTTCAGAAATTGGAGTTGTTATCTGGTCGGGTCCAGGCTTCAGAATTTTAAATTATTAACTGGTATCTGGTCGGGTTCCAGGCTTTACAGCAATTTTCGAAGATAGCAATGACTCTGTTGGTGACTTCACTGGGGATTAGGGGTTGTGGTCCCTAGATTTGTAATAGTCTGAGAGGCAAATTCAAGCTGGGGAATTTGTAGTTTGTTGGGGAAATAAACCCTATTGAAGAGGATATTTGGCGAACTTCTTGGGAGGTGTCTCTTTAGGAAGAATTCCATAAGGCTTCCTTTTAAGACCAAACTCAGTTGGGGAGAGGATCTTCCGGAGATTGAAACTCTGGCTGGGGATTTTATGAATCCAAATTTATGGGGATAATGTTATTGAAATAACATTGTGGGGATATCTCAAATGCATTTAAGGAGATGCTTGTCACTGTTTTTAAGCATACATTTGTTAAAATTTTAATCATGTTCATATGCATATGTTCATTCAATTTTATTGATTGGACACTTTTGCACTCAAAACAGGAAAAAAAAACATAAAGTTTGCACTTCAAAGTATATTTGTATTGATGTTTTGCCCATGAATAGGCGTTTTTTCACAAAGAGACAGAGATCCTAGTAGGAGAAAATCATCGAAAGAATGGAAAGAATACAAAATGCAAACAAAAAATAATAGCCATGTGAAAGCGATCTCATTGTGTTCCAACCCCCACTATTGCCCCTATGTCTTCGAACATTATCCCTTTCTATTGAATAGAATTTGATTGGATTGATCTTGGACCACTTGGACTTTGGTAATAAGGTTGGCTGTAAATACTTTATGGGACATAGTCATACGCTTTAATCCTTAACGTTTGCCTAGACCGTCCTTTCGGGTTTTCAGCCCACCTAGATGCCCATTTTTGCCCAAGCCACCCTTTCATGTTTTCGACTTTCCGGGTGTACCATCTTTTTGCATATATCCCTAATTTTTTCCCGAATCTCTTTGGTTCATAGGGATGCCCTTTTTTTCCTAGGTATGTCAACCTAACGGGTCATTTTATGCGTAGTATTTTTTAACTATATCCGTGTTCACAGAATGTGAGAAGTCTTTGCCATCTATAGTAGTTTGCATCATGGCACCACCAGAGAAAACTTTCTTTACAACAAATGGTCCTTCATAAGTGGGAGTCCATTTTCCGCTGGGGTCGCCTTGTGGAAGAATGAAGCGCTTTATTACCAAGTCACCAGTCTGATATACTCGAGGCTTCATCTTTTTGTTGAAAGCCTTGATCATACGTTTTTGGTACATCTGACCATGAAAAATAGCAGCCAGTCGCTTCTTATGTATCAAGTTCAACTGATCCAACCTAGTCTGAATCCATTCGTCTTCACATAAATCTTCTTCCTTCATTATCCTTAGAGTGGGAATCTAAACTTCGACAGGGAGGATAACTTCCATGCAGAGAACAGCTTCCATGCCATAGACCAAGGAGAACGGGGTTTCCCCAGTTAATGTTCGAGCTGAAGTACGGTAGCCATGGAGAGCAAACGGTAACATCCCATTCCAGTCTTTATACGTTACCACCATCTTTTGCACAATCTTCTTGATATTTTTATTGGCAGATTCCAATGCGCCATTCATCTTGGTTCTGTTTGCAGAAGAATTATGATGCTTGATTTTGAACTGAGTACAAAGTTCCATAATCATGGCATTGTTGAGGTTGGTTCCATTGTCAGTGATGATCTTTTCGGGGATACCATAATGGCAGATGACGTTATGCTTGATAAACCTAGATACAATGTTCTTGGTAACTGAGGCGTATGAGGCAGCTTCGACCCACTTGGTAAAATAATCAATGGCAATAAGGATGAAACGATGTCCATTGGAGGCAGTAGGTTTGATCTCCCCGATCATGTCAATGCCCCATATTGCAAACGGCCACGGAGAAGTCATTACATTTAGAGGAATAGGAGGTAGATGGACCTTATCAGCATAGATTTGACATTTGTGGCAAGTCATTGAGTGATGATGACAATCAGTTTCCATTATGGACCAATAGTAACCAGTTCTCAGGATTTTCTTGTCCATAGTGTGTCCACTAGAGTGGGTTCCAAAGAGGCCATCATGCATGTCTTCCATAATTTTCCCTGCCTCTCTCTTGTCCATACATCGGAGTAGAGTAGAATCATGGTTGCGCTTGTATAGGATTTTGTTGCTTAGAAAGAATTTGGATGAAAATCTTTGTAAGAATTTCTTATCGTTGATGGAATCTCCTTTAGGATATTATTGTGCCTCAAGATATCTCCTCACCTCATGGTACCTGTTGTACCCCAATTTTTGCCCCTAAGATTCCTCTATCATATCATACCAACTCGATCATAACAAGATCACATTAGGGTTGGTTCTTCCTCTTTTTCTATCTCATATCTTTAAGTTTTCTCTTGAGGAATCTCGAAGCACCTTGGTTGTGTATTTTGTATATGGGTCGTTGACTAACTTCTACTTAAAATACAAAAAAAATATATGTATTTGTATTTGAATATTTGTGTTTTGTAGGTACTGAGTCAAAGCATCTGACAAAGAAGGTTTTACGGTATTATTTCCCTAAAATCTCTATTTGCAAAGAAAAAGAATTAAAAAATTTCATTTTTTTTACTGTACAATCGATTGCTCCTAGAGTGGAATCGATTACACATAGTGCATTTTGCGCAATTTTTGAAAAAATACACTATGCAAATCAATTTGCACTATAGTGCAAATCGACTTGCACTATAGTGCAATCGATTTGCACAGAGCGAAAATTTGAAAAAATCAGCAACTTAAGCTTGTCAAATTTTGGCTCCAATTTTTCTTCACTTTTGAAAGATATATCATTAATTCAAATTTTAGTGTCAATCTTTCATTTTTAAGAAGAATTATCATTAATTTAAATTTTGGCTCTAATTTTTGAAAGAGTTATCATTAATTCAAATTTTGGCTCCAAGAATCAATTACTAAATTACCACTAATCCCAATCCTAAACTCTATAAATAGAGCCCTCATTTCATTCAAATTTCAAGCTTTTGATAGCCAAATCCACCTTGCTAAAAAATCTCTCAATTCTCTCCATCTACCAAATTCACTCAAAACTCCATTTTCAAAATGTTAGTAAGCTTTGCATTTAAGCTTACTAATCTTTGAGCTAAACCTTCATCCAAACACTTTTTCTTCATCAATTCTCTACATCCAATCTTGTCAATTGATTCTTGTGGTTAAATTGAAGCAAATTCTTAAAGTTGTGTTGATAATTCTCTAGATCTACCTTTGGTAAGTTGGATAATTCATCTTTCACAATGTGATCTCTTGGTGATCTTTGGGATTGATTCATTGAGCATTGTTTTGTGATTCCATTGGTGCTATTTTCTCATAATTTGATGGAATTTTCGTGCTCAATTAAATCCATGATCATAAGGTATTTGATGGAAAGTTTGAACAAGAATTTGGGCTTTTAAAATGCAGTTTTGTTGTCTGTAACAGCGTGCAATCGATTACAGTAACAGTTCAATCGATTGCACAGAAGCAATTTCACACAGATTTTTGAAAATAGTACTGTGTAAATCGATTTACACTTTAGTGCAATCGATTTACACAGAAACAGAATGCATTTTTTGCCTTGTTTTGGGGCTGTTTTGATCTATAAATGTTTTTCTACTCACTCCTTTTGATTGTTGGTTTGGATTGCAATTTTAAATATCCAATTTCTCTTTAAACTCAATGGACTTTGTGATGTAGATGAAGTTGGATAAATGTTCATCAATTCAAATCTACCAAAGAGTGAATTATTTAATTCATTTTTGGTGCTTTGGATTAATGATATGTTTAGTGCTTTAATCCATCTAGAGGAGTGATTGAATTTAAAGATGAAAGAAATTTAAAGTAGTAATCCAAATTAGCTTATCATTCCCCTTCCTCTTCATCTTATCCCTTTCTTTTTTAATTTTGCTACATGTTAAGGGATGGTGATCTCTATATCATTTATCCAAACATGAAGTACATAGATTGCTATTGACCGGCCTCAAAATAGGTGCGACTTCTACATAAGTCCACTTACGATTGCTTAACATAGCGCTAAATTTTGTCCTGATTCGGATAAATGATCATCCGTGGCCCAAACTTATGTTCGCAAGCCCACGTATGTTAATTTGATCTCTTTGATCCAATAACCTTGAGATTCATTATGCGGAGGCTTTGGTTCTACCAATCCTCTAATGGATCTTCATCAATTTTGGTCAACGCGGATCACTTAAACATCGTTGATCATTAGATGTTACCTTTTGAGGATTCCAAAATGGATGATATACTTGACAAAAAGCAAATGCAACTTGTTGTGTGGAGGCTTTGGTTCTACCAATCCTATAAGGAGTTCTAAATGCAAGTTTCAAGATGGTCATCCAACTAACCACTAATTTCTAACAATTGACTTTATTTTATGCTTTTATTTTATACTCTTTACTTTACATACTATTTACTTTAAGCATTTACATTTCATTCCATTTTTATTTTGCTCACTTGAGCATTTATTTTTATGCCATTTTTATTTTTGCTCACTTGAGCATTTATCTTTTATGTAATTTTTATTTTGCTCACTTGGCTTTTCTTTTCCTTTTGAAGACACATAATAATTAACATGAACCATAAAAAACTTTAATGATACTTGTAATATTTGTTTACTATCCTTGGCATTATGGAGTATTGGACTTCTTGGAATTAGGATTACAGACCTTGGCCTATGTTGGAGACCTTGTGACCTTAATTCATATTTTGTCTGGAGTTCTTGAGGTTTATCTCAAGACATTGGGTTGCTTGATTGTTTTGTGTGTAGGTTATTATGATTACATACTTTGTTTGTAATCTGGAATTCACCCGTATACAGCCGTTACTCTGCCCAATTTTTGTGAAGACTTAATACACTTGAAGTCTGGTTCTCTCAAAAGGTCTAGTATCTTTGCTTACTTGGTTTCAATCCGAAGAATGGGAATTCTATATTGACTCATAATGTCAAGTATTGGCTTCTTGTTGGTTAGATGGTTCTTATCCCTAGCTTTTACCTTATGCTTTAGGATAGTCTCTTCATCTCCTCCCATCTTCTTTAATTTCAAAAATCTTCTCCCTCCTTTTGAAAACTCTTCTTGTTTTGAAACTTGAACCATTTTCATAATAAACTTGGACTTAGGTCCATGCATTTTCAAAATATTTTCATGAATAAATTTCAATCAACTTAATAATACCTTGACATTTTTTGTGAGAAGACTAAAATTCAATCAATCTCATTTCAAACCATTTTTCCACTTTGGCTATTTTATTTTAAAACCTTTTCTCAAAAGATTGGACTCTTGTCAATCCTTGTAGTGATGAAAACAACTATACTTATACAATATATAGTGAAGAGAGATATTTTACACTTGGGTGTTGAGTGAGGCATTATTGATTTTAAAATCCAAGCCATATCCTCCACTTTGAGATGATGCAAATTCTCCTTTCTCATGATTGTGGGTAGTAAGTATGTTTTCCACACGGACAATGACGATAATGTCTTATCTCATAAAATTAACCAACACACTTGTGTTTTAAATTTTCAAACGTGAACTACTAGTACCTTGATCCCCTATTTCATGAAAGGTGGTACGTAGGCACTAAAGATTCGCAACCGCGACGGGTGCAAAAATCATAAAAAATATGTTTCTTTTCTCACCTCCACCTTCCATTTTTATACAACATTTTTCCATAGCCAAAATATACAGATTTTTCAAAGAGGTTCCTGCGGAGTTCAGTAGATGTTTAGGGTGCTAATACCTTCCCTTTGCATAACCAACCCCCTTACCTTGAATCTTTCCCCCTCTTTTTGGGTTATTCGCTCTTTTCCCATTCCTTTGGAAACAATAAAGCGTGGTGGAGATTTTATTTTGATTTCTATAAAGTCTAGTCAATCTAATGGCTTAGTCTTAAACATTTCTACCGCTACAGTACCATGGTTTCTCTTCGTCAGTGTCAAACTCATAGCAGTGCGCAGGTTCGTCAAACCTCTCAATTGTGATCATAGGAGCTTCGTTGTCCCATTTGACTTCGAACATGGAAGACATTGTTGCTAAGGAGTCAGCCAGCTGATTTTCCTCCTTAAGGAAGTGTTCAAAGGTGATCTCTTCAAAGCATGGAATTAGAGTTAACACAAGCTCCTTGTAAGGAATCAGGTTAGGATGCTTAGTGTCCCATTCTCCCTTCACTTGGCTAATCACTAGAGCGGAGTCTCCGAATACATCCAAATGCTTGATCCTTAAGTCAATGGCAGCCTTCAAACCCAAGATGCACGCCTCGTACTCAGCCATATTATTCATACAATCGAAGCAGAGTCTAGCATTGAAAGGAGTGTGGCAACCTTCAGGATAAATTATGATAGCACCAATTTCGTTACCTAAAGCGTTGGAAGCTCCATCAAAAACCGTAGTCCATTGGGATCCTTGTTCAGGTCTGTCATATGGTCCAGGTTCTTCATAGTCAGTTACTAGCATAATATTCTCATCCGGGAAGTCAAAGTACATAGACTAGTAATCATTAACAGCTTCATGGGCCAAATGATCTGCCAATACACTTCCTTTGATGGCCTTTTGTATGGTATAATAGATATCATATTCGGTCAGAATCATTTGCCATCTAGCTATTCATCTAGAGAGAGCTGGCTTCTCGGAGATATACTTAATAGGCTCCATCTTAGAAATCAATAAGGTGGTGTGAGTCAACATATATTGTCTTAGCTGGTGAGCAGCCCAAGCCAAAGTGCAACAAGTTTTCTCAAGCATTGAATATCTGGTTTCAATCAGAACTTTTTGCTCAGGTAGTATATTGCATGCTCTTTTCGACCAGACTCGTCATGTTGGCCCAACACACACCCCATAGAATTCTCTAGCACAGTCAAGTACATGATCAAAGGTATTCTTTCAACTGGAGGCATCATGATTGGAGGTTCTTGTAAGTACTCCTTAATCTTGTCAAAATCTATTTGGCAGTTGTCATTCTATCTGATTACTTGATCTTTCTTCAGCAGCTTGAAGAGCGGCTCACAAGTAGCAGTTAAATGAGATATGAATCTGGAATTTCTTGAATGGCTCTTACCTTTGCAGGATCAACTTCAATTCCTTTGATATTGACGATAAAACCTAGAAGCTCTCCAGACCTTACTCTGAATGTGCACTTATTAGGGTTCAACCTCAACTTGTACTTCTTCAACCTCTCAAATAGCTTGTGTAGATGATTGAGATGCTCTTCTTCAGTTTGCAACCTTGAAATCATATCATCCACATAGACCTCTATTTCATGATGGATCATATCATGAAATAAAGCTACCATAGCTCTTTGATATGTTTCCCCTGCATTCTTCAATCCGAACGACATGACTTTGTAGCAAAAGGTGCCCCATTGTGTAACAAAGGTGGTCTTTTCCATGTCTTTGGGAGCCATCTTGATTTGGTTGTAGCCAGAAAATACATCCATGAAGGAGAAGACTTTATGTTGAGTTGTTGCCAACCATGACGTCAATATGAGGTAGAGGGAAATCATCTTTGGGGCTTGCCCTATTCAGATCCCTATAATCTACACACATACGAACCTTTCCATCTTTCTTTGGCACGGGGACCACGTTCGCAACCCATTGAGGATAAGATGTTACAGCCAGAAAACCTGCATCAAATTGCTTCATTACCTCAACCTTTATCTTTTCAGACATGTCTGGCCCCATACAACGAACCTTTTGCTTAACAGGAGGGCAATCTTCCTTTGATGGAAGACGATGAACCACAATATCAGTATCCAACCCTGGCATATCTTCATATGACCGAGCAAACACTTCAACATAGTCATGTAACATCTGAACCAATCTGCTCTTGATACCATCTTCTAGGTTGGTGCCGATCTTGACCTATTTCTTATCTGTCTCAGTATCGAAGTTGATAACTTCGACTGGCTCTTCATGAGATTGAATAGCTTTCTCTTCTTACATTAGAAGTCTGGCTAGTTCTCCTGGTATTTCACAATCTTCCTCGCCTTCGTCTTCGGCTTGGTTAATTGGATGTTTGAAGTCATAACTGGCAATAGTAGAGTCATTGACAATGAGATCCAAAGTGGATGAGGATCTCCAAGTGTGTGTGTGTGTGTGTGTGTGTGTGTGTGTGTGTGTGTGTGTGTGTGTGTGTGTGCATGTAAGATACATGGCTATTGAAAAAATGTAATAAAGAAAAAGAAAGATAGTGAACACAAAATTTGAATGCAAAAGGTCCAATGGTTTATATTAAATGATCATAAAATAAATGAACATGAATAAAACCCTTATCAAATGGACCATAGTGCTCCGGGCAAGGCACATGGCTTAAAAGTCATTGTATTAGAATTAAGATTACAGATAAAAGTTCTTGAATTAACATAAAATAGTAAACATTAATTACTCCTCAATGAAGGATATGGGAGTGAAATCCTTTGCATGCCAGTTGTTGAGCTTTCCTCTGGAGGTAGGGTAGATCCATTCTTCAAAAGCGCATTCATCATCAGAGTCTACCACAACGTTTACTTCATGACTTCTGATGCAGAGAGGTGGTTTCCCACGCGAGCGCGCCTGACTTCTTTCTGAGCTTTGATGGTAAAACCCAATCCGAATTTTTCTTCTTTAAACGGAATGTCAGGGATTTATCCCCAAATAGTACAGCCTCCATCTTCGACCACAGCACGAGCATCTTTGAGCAAAACCATTCTTGGTACAACTTTGTCAGCTTTTGATATGTCGTAGGAGATTTTGGTGGCGGCAACCATAGGAGGAACAATTTCGAAATCCTGGCACGAAGTTTCTATAAACTCACCATCCATTTCCATATATTTGAAGGAATTGAGGTGGCTTACCATAAATTCTTCTTTGCTGCAAATAGTAACGATCTTCCCTTTGACTAGATATTTTAATTTTTGATGAAGGGTGGATGTGACTGCCCCCACCCCATGGATCCAAGGGCGCCCAAGCAAACAAGAGTAGGCGGGACGTATGTCCATTATATAAAAGGTAGAGTTGAAAATATGCGAGCTAACTTTAATTGGGAGATCCACCTCTCCATGAACCATCCTTTTAGACCCATTGAAAGCCCTTACAACAATATCACTTGGCTTCAATACCAGTCCTTCACAATCTAGCCGGTCCAAAGCACCTTTGGGTAACACATTTAGAGATTAGACAGTATCAATTAAGACATGTGTCAGGGTGGTTCCCTTGCATTCAATAGAGACATGCAAGGATTTGTTGTGGTTCCTTCCCATAGGAGTCAAATCAGCATCGGAGAACCCTAATCCATTGTCAACCGTTAAACTTGTTACATAGTTCTCGAATTGGTCAGTTGTGGTTTCTTGGGGGCACATGGGCTTTCTTCAAGAACTTGATTAAAGTTTGGCATGAGCGTCCAAACAGAGTAACAATGACAGCATGGATATTTTGGAGGGGGTTTTCCCCAGTTGCTCAACTATTTTGAAGTCACTGTTCTTTATGATTTTCAGGATTTCCTCCATATCTCGAGTGGAGGGTTCTTCAACATCAGTATCTTTGGTAGGTGCCTTTATCCCAGCACACTCACCTTCTTTCCCTTTGCCTCTAGTATTGGCACTAGACTTGTCATTGGTTATGCGGATGGGAGTTATTGTAGTAGTGGGTGGTGAAATATCAGGGGAAAAGATCCTCCCTATTCTTGTTACTTTACTAGAACCTGCAATATTAGTAACACCGGCTTCGTTTTTGTTGGTCCAAAAATCTTATTTTATCCCATGATAATAAACCTCAACACCATAGTTCCATGGAATCGCTTTGTCAGAGGAATAGGGAGTAGGCCCAGCGGCAGTGATTATTAAAGGAGAAATGATTGGTTCATTTGAAATCCTAATAGGACCCTTTGAGGGGTTCCTAAGAGGCATGTTGGAGATGGTTATTATGGACAGGTCTTCAGCTTTGTTGGTTAAAATTTTGATGGTAGGAATCTTCTCAAACAGAATCTCACGGCTATTTATTAGGCGTTGCACACCTTCCTTCAGCCGCTTACACCCATTTACTTGTTGATCACAGCAAACACAATCTTTAGAACAGCCAGGGAACACCCTGGCTCTTAGCAAATTATCCTTCACAGTAGTTAATGGAGTTGTCAAATCCTCAATGGAGGAAACAAAATTAGTATCATCAATTGCATTAACACCTTTGTTATGGTTCAGCATTGGTGCGGTTATCATATTTGGAGTAGCAGGTAGATCAAATTCAATTGTTTTATTATCTATCAGATCTTGAATCTTATTCTTCAGAGCCTAGCATTGATCAGTTTCATGCCCAAGGCTATTGGAATAATACGCGCACTTGGCATTTGGATTTTACTTAGGTGATGAAATGTCTAGATTGGATGGTGGATTGTGCAATGTCACTAAGTTGGCCTTCAATAGATGTTGTAAGTCTTGGGACAGTAACATGCTTATTCTCGTGAATTGTCTTCGAGGAACTTCGGATTGTTGATTGTTGGATGATTTTCTTTGAGCAGATGGTGGGTTGGAGATTAACACATCATTAATAGAGGATCGAGAATCCTTCTTGGTACGGACCCTTTCCCCATGCACAACATTTGTTTCCTTCTTTCCAGTGAAGGGCTTCTTTACAATATTGGATGCGGAACCAGGTGCCATGGGATTTTCCCACTCTTAATGCCATGTTCTACCCTTTCACCAGTTAGGATCAACTCGGTGAAACCAAACGAAGAACTGCCAATCAATAGGTTGAAAAATGGGCCAGTTAATGTACCCATGAACATGTTAACTAGTTCTCCGTCAGTTAGAAGTGGTTGGACCCTACCAGCAAGATCCCTCCATTTTTGTGTGTACTCTTTAAACCCCTCATTAGTACCCATTGGCATACCTTGAAGTTGGACTCCGGTTTGTGCCAGATCGGCATTGTATTGATACTGAAGATAAAAAACAATGGCTAGATCTTTCCATGTGTGGATGCAGGAACCCTCCAATTGATAGAACCATTTTAGTTGAGTCCCAGTCAAAGTCTCTTGGAAGAAATGGATCCAGAGCTTTTTATCGATAGTGTGCGGCTTTATCTTGCACACGTAAGACCTTAGATGAAGTTTCGAGCAGGAAACCCCATCATACTTGGTGAAGACCGTTATCTTGAACTTATGGGGAATGACGAACCAAGGTACTAAGCCCAACTTACCAAAATCCAAACCAGGCACGGCTTGAATTTCAACAACCTTTAGTCTATCCTCCAACTGCTTGTATTTATCCTCAGCCGGAGGATATTGCTCATCAAAGTGATATTCTTCTTTGGAAGCTTTATTATTGGCACCCCCAGCATGGGTGGTCCTTGCCTCTTCGTCTTTATTTTTGTCATCCTCAGACGAGTCTTCGACTATTTGTACCTAACGAACCGGACCTTTGAATCTCTTATCCATGTTGATGAAGGCCTTCTTTTTGGTTTTCTTCTTGGCTACTAGCATAGTCATCAGCTCTTGTTGCCCCTTAGCCAGGGTCACCAAGGTCTCTTGGAACTGGGAATTCTTCACTTGCAAGTCCTTCACTATTTGTTCGATATTCATCTTACTTGAAATAAAAAGCAGAAAGATAAGGAAACTTATTGTGGAAAACCTGTTTATGTTATGATGCATGAAAGTGCATATGCATATGATTTCAAGGACTTAGAAGATTTGAATTTGTTTAGACAAAAGGGAACAAAAATTAATTGTATTAATAAGTTCAAATTGATTACAACATGCCTCTTGGGCTTACATTGAAACAAAAGAAACAAAATGAACTAAAATTCAATAACAATGGCTCAAATTTCCTATGGATGCTTTCTCTTTGGAGCGATATAAGTATTCAGGATCCTCTCCTCACGAAGTTGTCTCATGAGCTCCAATGTCTTCTTCTCGCTTGCATAAAATTGGGCTTCAAAGGTGTCTCGCTTCCCCTTTAGCTGAATCAAACTCTTTGCAAATCTTCAAGAGAAGTAGGCATATCAGGATAAAGGACAGTATATGGAACATCTCCTTTGGCAACAGGCTCCATGATGATTGGTAAGATGGCCGGGTAAGGCATCACGAGACTTTGAGCACAAGTTCATACCCACTTAAGGTAAGGCTCAAGGGGGATGGAATTTTATGTCCTAATGTCTTACTATCAACTTTGTTTATCATTCTCCAAGCTCGTATGAACCTTTGATGATAGCCTTGGTCGTAGCCCTCGTAATCGAATACCAAACCTTGGAGAGTGCATCATGGGGACCATATCTTCGTGCGTACCCAAACTGCCATAATGCAAGATAAGGGTTATAGGAGATACCCCCCCTAATTCCTAAGAGTGGGACATTAGGGAATTCCCCACAATGGTCAATGATGGTAATATCCTCCAAGGATCGAGAACACCAATGATTATCAGAATATGTGAGTGACATTAACCTTTGAGACCATGTCAAGCCTTTCTCATTCTTCAATGTTGATCGAGGTAGGTGTGAAATAAACCACCTAGAGAGTAAATGAATGCAACATAAAAAAGTACCCATTTTCTTCATGGTGCGAGCGGAAACAATGTAGAATGTCTCCAAGAAAAGTAGGTATGGGATTACGAGAAAGAAAAACCTTTATGGAATTCACATCTATGAGTTGGTCCGGATTGGGAAATAGAACCAAACCATAGATTAGAAGGGCCAAAACATCCTCAAAATCTTGAAAATTCATATCTTCCCAGAACAAACAAGCCTTCTCCAACAGAAATTTGGCTAAGAAACCCTTAACTCTACTTCTTGTCTCCCAATTTTCCACAATGTCGGATCTCCTCAAATGCAAGGCTTTGGCAATCACTTCAGGCTTTGGAGTCTCTTCTAGACCGGTGAATGGTATTTGATCCAACACAGGCACTCCTAACAATTGAGAGAATTCTTCTAATGTAGGCACCAATTGGTAGTCGGGAAAGGTGAAATAATGATGCATAGGATCAAAGAATTGGAAAAGCACACACATCATTTCTTCTTGGAAGTTTAAGGTATCCAAGTTGATAAGTCGACCATATTTCTTGGTGAAGGGAGAATCTCCAGGCACTCTTGATGCTAACTCTTGAAGTTGAGGATGCACTTTCACGAAGTTAATTCGGATGGTATTCCTACGAGTGAAATTCATGACCTACAAAATAGTACAAAGATAAATTCCTAAATCCTTGAAATGGTTAGTGAGAATGCTTATGATGTTATGTTGTTTATAATTCCATGAATAATAATCACAAACAAAGCACACAAAAACCTTAGGTTTAGGCTTGCATGGGTTTCATAGGTAAATACCCTCTGGAAGTTTAGTTGGTTCAACCTGTCCTACAAAGTAATTTCTTCATTGGACATTATTTTAGCACAATCAATCTTTTCTTGCGGTCAAAATATCCCAAAAGTCTGATCTCAATGAGCGTAGTATCGAGTATCAACCAATTTTCAGCTTTCCACCGAAACCGGCTATCTCATTACTTCCTAATGGCCAAGTTGTTCAATTAAAGGTTCTAAGGTCAGTTAATGCTTTAAGCACCGCTCAGCGGCCCCGTATTCTCCTCGATCCAACAAAAGGGATACTGGTACCAACAAATGTGTCACACTAACGTAGCCATTGCTTTAACTATATCGGTCTACGCCGTACAGTTTCCACAATCTATTGCTACTTACCTAATAATGTTCCCTGATCTGGGTAGAGGATCAATACAAACCCAAACGAGGACCCATAAGTGTAAAGAAAAAAAGTTAAACAATGAAAGCATTTTAAAGGTGATCTAGCTCTAAGGTAACCCCATATTTAAGTTTTCTCCCCAGCAGAGACGCCAATTCTGTAATACGGTGGGAGAACTGACTTAGGTGCTTTGCATTTTATCGAAATTGTTGCGGATAACAAGAGTCACCACCGACTTTTCTTTTATCCAATAAGGAAAAGGTGAAAAGAACAGGAAAGACCTTTGAGATGTTTTCTTGAGTTCGGGGGGTAGGTTATGAAAAGGAAAGGTGTTAGCACCCTTTTCATCCATAGTTATCTATGGGCTCTTAGTCGCTTGCTAGATCACTTTTGAAATTGTTTTGTTTGAAATGTGTTTTTGATAGGTTTTTAAAATTATTTTTGAAAAGCGCCTTCCTTTAGGAAAACTTTGTAATGATTCTCGTATGTATAAGAATGCATACAAAGTGTTGGACTTTTTGAAAATATGTCATGTTGTGAAAGTGTTTGGTGTGTTCGAAAAGATGTTTGTTTTTGAAGATGGACTGTGAGCAAGCAACTAAGAATTTTCTACCTACTCAAAAGTCTTTTGTTCATTTCTCTCTTCCTTTGACATTTCTATCTTACCATTGATTGGTAAGAAGCCCTATCTTTGGATGTTAAGGGACAGGCGCGGGTCATCGTGTAGTCATAAAATGCAAAGTTGTGAGATACCTTAGCTTTTTTTAAGGGTCTAAGATCATTTATAAGGAAACATTTGAAGCATCATCGAGGGACTATGATCTTGTATTTTGATTATTTATTTTCCTAAGGTGTCTCACATGCATAACATAACCATTTATTCTCAAGGCAACAAGTGGAATTAACCCTAGAGGTGCAAAGTGTGCAAGTGTTTATTTTTCATGCATTGTTTTGTCTTGGATTAAGGTTGTCTAAGATTGATTTTATCTTGCCATACACACCCTAATTACTAATAATTATATTAAAATGGTAAATTTGCGGAAATTAAAATCATATGCTATTACATCTTTTACGGGATGGAGGTATAATTTACAAATGGGGTTGAAATAAGAGCTTAAATATTACAACCATATTGAATAGCTATGAAGAAATATGTGAAATATGTAAAAACGGTGTAAAAGAGAGGAAAAATCATTTTTTAAACATTATGTGTCGACACATGCTTATATGCATCAACACATAACCTTCCCTTGCCCATGTAATACCAAATCAACTCAGTATGAGTCGATGCATAATGGTATGTGTCGACTCATATCTTGCATGTGTCGACACATTTGTGCTTTGTATCGACTCATACAATCTTTTTTCCTTCTGTTTTGGGCTTGTACAACAGTATGTGTCGATGCATAAGCCTTTGTGTTGACTCATAACCTGTTTTTCCACTAAGATGTGTTGGCTCATATAGGTATGTGTCGACTCATACTGTAATTTTTTCACTCCAACATTGTTTTATGGTCTGTACAAGTCAGTTCTTAACATAAAATTGACAAGGATGGAAGACAAACAAAAGGTTGGCTTCAAAGGAAATGGTTAGTACATTTTATCTTCAAATATGAATCATTAATGATGCTTGAAATGAAGGGTTAAAGTCAAGAAGACTTACCTTGAAGCTAGAATTTATGATTTGAGCTTGAGTTGATGCCTTGATTGTTCTTGAACTTGGAAAAAAACAGAGGTGTTACAGAAGCTTGTTCTTGAGTTTGAACAAACTTTTATATGATGTGCGTGGAGTGTTTGGATAGTTTGTTTGGGCAGAGCTTTGTAAGGTATGAGAGGTTCCAAGGTTTGGACTTCAAAAATCAAGAGTGGAAGCTTTGTGGACTGTTATGGCTTTTGTGAAAATGACATTTTGAGGGTTTATCAACAAAACTTATGGCTTTTCTCTCTATTTTTCTAACCTCTATCTCTTGCAAATGCTTCTTCTATTTATAGGCAAGAGGTTTGTGTATATGAGCTGATTAGGTTTGCAAGACAGTATGTTATAGTTTGGTTGGATTACAAAAATCAAACTATGTTAAGTACTCCATTATCCCAAGATGAAGTACCAAAGTTGTTGGTCTAGAGGGGGCTGCTTTCCATGATTTATGGTGGAGAAAAATCAGAAACAAACAAAGTATGGGCTCAAGAAAAATATGTACCAAAAATTTTGCTTTTCAAGAGTAGCAATGGTAACTTTATGCCATAAATGGAAAGATCTTTTGGACAATGGCTCAAACACTTGGGTAATAGCTCAATAGTGGGTGTAAGCATTAAATTATGATGATATTTATAAGCAAGAAGGCATGCAACACAAGATTATGCAGTATAGCATAAGGTTTTTGTTATGTGTTCTTCAATAAAATGACTTGCAATTCAAGAATGGATGCCTAACTTCATGCCCTTGAATCTCCTAGCTCAAGTATGATAAATTTATGCTCTTGGATGTTTTGGAAAGCTTGAAATATCCTCTATAACTTTCATGTTGACCATTTCGACAAAATCATCTTGGAACTATGTGAAAAAATACCAAGAAGTTGGGATAAAATCTTGACCAAAATCTGTTGAAAATTTCTCTAATTGTTAGATGAAAATGTCTTGACTTCATGAATTTATAACTCAAAATCCAAGCATTTATAGAAAAATTCCTGTCCTATAATGTTTTAGATCTCATTTATATCTACAACTTTCATGTTGGAAGTTATCCTTGAATCATCTTGCATCCTAGTGAAAATTTGGCACAAAGTCATGAAAAAGGTTAACTTTCCAACACTTAGAAAAATTTCTAAGTCTTAGAATTTTGACTTTTCAAAGATAAATTTGACTTTTTTTTATTTCTTGATGAAGAATCTTCATATTTTGACATGTCTTGATGAAATATGATTTTTGAAACTTGATTTTGATTAAAAAGTCAAAGTTTGACTTTTGGTGTATCTATTGAGTTTTCATCAGTACCGTTGATTTTTGGTCACGTGGTCAATTGACTGAGAAGAATTTGTGATACAAGATTTGAAACTTGACATAAGCATTCTTGAAGGTCCATAATGATCCATGAAATTCATTTGAAGTATTAGAAATCCAATTGTCCTTGTGCAAGTTCAAACCCTAATTTTGGGGTATCAGCGTTGAGGAGATGTCTTGGCCTAGTCAATCCTTGTGCAAGCTTGAGCCATTGAAGATCTTGTGGAAAATGAATTTAGAAATGAGAGGGGAAATTTTGGGGTACAACACATGGACAGGTTACTTTCCCAATTGATTCTTTCACAGTTCTTTTACCCTCATGAGGCAAATATTGAAGACTCCATTATCCCAACTACAGTCAATCTGGGGCAGTCACGTCAAGATTTGACCAATCTCTCCAAGAGTTTGAAGACACTTGGGCATTTTGCATGCCAGGTTTTCTGTAAAATCCTCTTAAGACGATTTCTTCTCATAAACCATGTAACTTGGGGCATTTAAGAATTGAAGTTTATTCGCAAAAACTGTGTCCATTTGTGATGTACATCATGTAGTTTATCAGCAGTAAACTTGGGGCACCCAAATTAGTTCCAAAGACAATCCAGATTTATCAAAATATGTGATCTACCTTGCAAATTTTATCAGATATCGGTGTTTCCCCAATGATCCCAGCTAAGCCTTGATTTAGTTATATCCAACTAAGTGAGATTTTTCCTCCCCAACTGAAGTGGAGTTCATGTTGTTGTCTCTTCAATGGACTATTGATGATTAGAAGGTTGTATTTTGGGTTTTCTTCCCAAGAAGTATCCTCCTCTCCCAAGAGAGATTTAAAGCCTTTTATTAGGACTTTGCTCCGTCAAGTGGCATTTGTTTATCTCCAGTGATAATTCCATCTTATTGAGATTAGACGAGTTCTTGGTTGTACTCTAGTGTTGTTTTGTCATCTCTGGTGTTATCATTTGTCAGTTTTGTTAGCATATACATGACATTAACTCATTTATTCACACTTACATCATTCAAGCACGTTCACATTTCTCGATGATCCTGAGTCCACTTACTATCGGTTGTGTTTACCCCTCAAGTAATGTACTTCCCTTCCCTAATGATGTATTTAATCCCTCCAATAAAGTGTTAGCTATAGGCCGAAAGGTGTATATTCCTTTTGATTCCCCAGTGAGTTTGTTCCTCGTAGAAAGGTTTTGCTTTAGCTTTCCCGTCCATCTCTGGATAGGATAAATCCCTAGTGGATTTTATAATTCATTGGGAAGACTCTTGTTTGACTGTCTATCTCTAGCTTATTCCTGGATTGAACCTTGTCTCTGAAACATATGTTTGTTTAGATCTCTCTAGGTGGTGAAACCTAGATTGAGAGTGCATTTATTTTGTACATTTGAAGACTTTCTCTTTATTTGAAGAAATTTATTCCACAATATTGATGACTTTCACTTTTGTTCGAAGATCCTCGTTGAAGACTTTATCGCCTCAGCATGAATTTATTTGCAATTCCCCAAGATGTTGAAATTATTCTCCAACAACATTATTGCAAATACTCTTAGAATTATTACCTGACAATAAGTAGTGATCTCTTTATTTGAGAAGCTAGTGTGTCCTTGGATTTCCTATTGGACAGAAAATGGCAGACTCTTTTGAGTAGTCCGTTAATTCCCAGAGAAGTTATCCCTAAATATCAAGGTTGTCATTTACTTCAACAGGTGGTTAATCTCTTTGATATGATGGAGATAGTTCATTGTGAAGATTTTGTTTACTCCAATGGATGGTTAATATCTTCGATGTGATGAAGATAGTTCATTGTGAAAACCCAATACAAGTGGTTACCTTTTAAGGAGCTTGTTTGTTACCCTTTTCAAGTGGAAGACTTGATAAAGAAGAAGCTGAGACCCGTTCGTCGTGGGGAAGTTTATTGTTACCCTTTTCAAGTAGAATACTTGATAAAGAAGAAACTGAGACCCGTTTGTCATGGGAAAATTTATTGTTACCCTTTTCAGGTGGAAGACTTGATAAAGAAGAAGCTGGGACCCGTTCGTCATGGGGAAGTTTATTGTTACCCTTTTCAGGTGGAAGACTTGATAAAGAAGAAGTTGAGACCTGTTCGTCATGGAGAAGCTTATTGTTACCCTTTTCAAGTGGAATACTTGATAAAGAAGAAACCGAGACTCGTTTGTCATGAGGAAGTTTATTGTTAGCCTTTTCAAGTAGAAGACTTGATTAAAAGAAGAAGCTGGAATCCGTTTTGGAAGCTTATTCTACATTCATATGTGAGTTGGTAGTTTAGCGTCATCTATTGAGTCGGTATATCCATTTCTTTTCTACCTTCATATATTGAGTTGGTAGATTACCATCATCTGTTGAGTCAGTATATTCCTTACTTTTCTACCTCCATCCATTGAGTTGGTAGATTACCGTCATCTGTTGAGTCGGTATATTCCTTGCTTTTCTACCTGTATCCATTGAGTTGGTAGTTTACCGTCATCTGTGAGTCAGTGTTATCCTTCTCACATATTGAAATCGTGTTATCCGGTTTTCTTTTTTTCCTCTTTGGGATTTTCCCCAGTAGAGTTGAGTTTTCTTTTCTCCAGCAAAGCTGAGCTAATCTTTTCCTAGTAGGCTTGGTTTCCCTAGGATTGTTTTCTTCCCTTCTCCCTAGTGAGGTTTTTAGGATTCCTTCTTAGTTTTCTTGTCTGCATATGGGAATGTTCTCTGTATAGCATCTTAGGGTAAAAAATTATGCATTTTGTATTTAAGTACCTCACATCGCGTCGAGACGAAGACTTCGATCTTCACACCCCCGGATAGAAGAAACTTAAATAGGGGCATCTATTGTACCCTAATTTTTTACCTAAGATCCCGCCTCATATGCATCATTACATCACTAACAAAATACAAAAATAGCTTGTGTGTTTGCTTCTTGTGTCAAGCAGGATTTTAAATCAAGAGATCTTCATCAATGCAAGTCTTGATCAAATTAGGGTTTTGATTGAAGAAAGTGGATTATTGACTTTTGGCTCAGTGCATGACCTAATGGATGGAAGCATGCTTCCAAGAACTCAAATGCAGCATCTTAACCTAATTATAGGACTCAATATATTTCCAAAGATACAATTGATTGATAGTGGAAGAATTGAAATCAACTGATGAAAAGTCAATTGTCACACAAAAGTCAAACTTGGACTTTTTGGTTAACATTGAACTTCAAAAATCAAGAATCATCAAAACATTCTAAACTATCCAATTTGATCATCAAGAATCAAGAAAAGTCAACAAAAGTCAAAGTTGAAAGAATTTCATACACTTAGAAATTTTCAAGTGTTTTATGCCTAAAAATATCTCAACTTTATGGCCAATTTTCATCAAGGTACAAGATGATTCAAGGAAAACTTTAGACATGAAAGTGGTAGGCCGTGATTCATACTACAACTTTGTCAATGAGGGTTTATCTCCAAAAAATGTATAGATTTGGAGATATGAATTAATGAAGTTAGCATCTCAAAATTGTCAAAATCTCAAACACTGAGAAAATTTTCCAGCATTCTGACATTGTTAAGTAGCTGAATTTATAACCATTTTTCTCCAAGATCCCAATTGATTCAAGGAAAGTGTTAAAAATTAAAGATGAAGATAATGTTTCAAGCTTTCAAAAAATCCCAGGAGCATTAATTTATCATGCTTGAGCAAAGAGTTTCAAATTTATGAAGTAACCATGGTGAAGATGTTTTACAAGGTCCATTTTGTGACAAGTTCTTGACAAATCTCCAAGCCTTACCTTGTGATCTTTATTTTCAAGTCATTTAACTTATAAATAGATCCATAATCATAAATTTACACAAACATTTGGTGCATTACACAAGAGCTTGAAACATTACCCAATTCACATACCATTTTTAGAGCATTTTGCAAAAGCTACATTTCCATTTTTAATAAAGCAAGCTTTTTGCCAACAACTCTATTCTTTCTAGTTTGTAATTTTTTATAAAGATCACAATCAATCTCATGGATTACAAGCAACCTTTGTAGAGGCTAGTAAAGTATGACAAACTCCTTGATTCACTCCATCTTTTCATCATGACCAAACATGCATTTTTATGCAAAATGAAACCAATGGATCAAACTACCATTTCATGTGAACTAAGATAGACTTCTGCAAGTTAGAGGAACCATTTGAAATATTTATAAATATAGATCCAAGTCTCAAAGCAATACACGCCAAAATTTGCACAAAAACCCCATTGTTGCAAGTTTTCATCTCATAAACACCAAACTCCCAATTCTTGCAAGTTCTTTGCAAACAAACCATCCAAACACCTTCGATACATCATATAGAAGCTACTATAACCTTAAGTTTTCTTCTATAATCACCCAATCCATACCTCCATTTCTCACTTTTTTGAGTTTTCACATCAAGTTGGTTAGAGAATTTGAGCTTGTTTCAAAGAAAAGTAAGCATATCAATAGCTTCATCGAAGTTCAAGGAAGCTAAGAGGATCATCCCTTTGCTAATGTAATCACATTTAAGGGGGAAACAGACTCATTTCGTTTGGTAAATTTTCTTAACTTTGAACTCAAAGTTTAAGCTACCATTTGCATTCATTCTTGATACATTTATGTCCATATGATTGGTGTGATCTGAAGTCCTATGAAAATAGGCATTGATTGATTTTGCATGTCATTTAACTCAACTTTGAAAAATGTTAGAACTTCTGGCTTTATCAAAAAATCCTGAGCTATAGTCCTTATTAATTTATGATGTTTACATTTTTGAAATCCGTGTGAAAAACTAAGCAACTTTAATCTTTAAACTTTTGCATTTGGTTGAGAAATGAGAAAGTTACCATTTTTGAAAACATGAAGTTGAAATTCAAGTTATTTACATATCAGAAAAAAACCATTTTTTGAACAGGAAATCGATTTCCTAAAACAAGGGAATCGATTTCCATAACTATTTTTTTTCTTCCAGTGCCTCTGTTTGTGTAATTTTCAAAAGGGGAAATCGATTCCCCCATTTTGGGAAATCGATTTCCTGAAGCTTTTTCTCTTTTTTTTATTATTTGTCTTTCCATTCATTTTCAAAACCCTTTCTTCAACATTCAACTTGATTTTAGATGAGCAAATCAACTCCTTTTGGCTTGTTTTTTTGCATGCTACTTGATTTATGTATGTACTTTGATAATATTTGAAAAATATTAAAAATATGTTTTATTTTGTTTGTTTTATTAAAAATCCTAAAACATGTCTTTTATACTCTCTTTTAAGACTTTCTTGATGATTAATCCTACCATGTCATGTTTTGATCCTGTCTTAATAACATGATGTTTGTGTATGCTCATTAACTCATATAATTAGTACTTATGTCAAAATCCAAGAAAAAGAGATATTTTGTTGACTTTATAAGTCATGTGCATATGTATTGCCCCTTTTGTATAAAAACTTTTGTGAATGTTCATCCTATGTATTCTCATATGCTCTAAAGAAAACTTTTAACCCAATAAATCATTTTCAAACTTTCACCACTTTCATATAAAAACCTTGACTATGTGTCGTTGTATTTTTAAACTATCTTTTTAATCAAATGCTTCAATATACTTAAGAATATCAAAACAATTTCAAAAGACTAAAAGTGACTTAACATCACCCAAATCTTTTTGCCACTTGGCTTTTCAATTTGAAAATTTTCTCAAAGAGATTAGATACAAAGTCTTCTTTATTAGTTGAGATATGATTCTCTTATCCCCATAGTAGTTGTTAAAGTAAATGTGATTCTTTCCATATGAAGATGTTAGTTGGAAACTTGTTGATCTTTATGTTCCTGTCTGGAACAAATATTCGGCCGACTTCTCATGAGGTTGCTAGGGAGAGCTTACCGGAGAGAGTTTATGAGATGGCTGAGGGATTTGGGAGCTACGACAGTGATGCGTGCGTCCCAAGATGAATGTCTTGATTATCCCTCTTGCGAGAACCCCTTTATGTGTCTATCTCAAGTGTAAGACCATATCCTCTTCCTATTTATCCAAGGACCTTTTATAGGTTAATACATGGTGTAATGGCTATTAAATCCATCTTGTAACGTTTGTAACTATCCATAAGTGTTGTAACATTCGTAACCACCCATAATGGCTTGTAACGTTCGTAACCGCTATCTATTGAGTTTCGTAACTGTAACTAACTCGGCTCGATGCAACCCGGCCAGGCACAACTAGTCCAGGCACAACACGGTCAGATTTTCAACCCGGCCAACACAGCTAGGCCAACACAACCCGACCAGGCACAACTAAACCAAAACAACTAGGCTAGCACAACTAGGCCAACTCAACTAGGTCAGGTAGCTAGGCCACGGGCATACGACTAGCATTGATCGACATATCTGTTTATGACACTCGGCTTGGAGAATTATGGGATGTGTAACAAGCCCCCCGAGCACGAGTATCATTGTTGGGATGAAGTGTTCGGTCATGAAGAGCCCATAATTTCGTGTATTGATACTCAACTGGTTCTTTACAAGAATCTCTTCTTGGTTGTTATTTATATGAGGCACCGATTTACTTATATCCCCGTACGTACATCTAGTCGAGTTTAGTATCTTATAGGTATGCATTTATGCTCATGTTGGAGATATAGCCCACGCGACTTTAGTTTATATAAAGGGCCCAATTACCCCCATTTTACACTTATGCTTACCGGGGTCTATATTCAACATTTTTGCAAGATGTTTCATACTTTTGGTCTGTTTGGCCAGTCATCGGTTAAACTATTTTTGGCAGTATCACAAAGTAGTGAGATTAATGGCTTTTGTTTTTTTTCATTTATAATTGTTTGAATACTTGTGACGTGATCATTTCCCAAGCTAGGTCTCTCGGATATGAAGTCCACGAGAGTAAGTGTCCGGATATAAGGTACCCAGTTTACGTTACTTTTGGCTAATTTGTGAATTCAACAATGGCACTTATTTTGTATTTTAAGAGCCTAAAGCCTATTTTGAGGCCGGCTAACGAGCCGCGGCGATTTTATATTTGTTGTTTGGGATTTCTTCCGAATACTTTACAGCCCCATGCGGGTTATAAACTTTGAGTTTATCTTTGATATATGCAAAAGACTTCCCGGATAGCAGATGTCTCAGAGCTATGTATCCGGCTTTATATCACCTTCAATTTTTTTTATGAAATCAACCATGGTGTCTCTTATAAGAGCCCCGAGCATGTATGAGGTTGGGTGACCATTCATTTGTTTAGTTACGGGCTAATGAGCCCCTAGCAAACTTGTTGAGTATACCCCGACGAGATTTATTAGTTCGGTTTAGAATATTATTTGTTGTGCTAACGATCAAATAAAAATCCCCAAGTTTCATTAGGTAATGGTCAAAGGTTTTATTAACTTGACCGGGCTCAAGGCATAACGACATAGCCGAGGAGTTGTGGTATTTGACCGCTTTGTGGATTTTCATTACGCGGAGGCGGGATTGACCGGTTGGGCCTTGATTCCACTATGGTGATGTATTTAACTCTTTTGATGGAGAGTATGAGGTTTCGCCTCTTATACGAGGAGTTTTGTAGAACTCGACTCTTAAACGAGGAGTATTTTTACAGTACTAAACCTTATATGGGGAGTGTCATTAGTGGCAGCAGAGGTCTTAAAGCGTATGATTATGACTTTTGCCTGCGGGTTTTGTATTTCGAACCGCTCTTTGTGGCTTTTATAATTGTATTTCTCATTTTCATCTTTAGATTTTTTTCTTCTTTACATTTACAAGATAATTTGGTGCATATATAAGCCTCTCGGACATAAAGTCCATCGGGTTGTATATGTCCGATCATGTAGCGTCGGGTTTTAAAAAGCCCCAACTGCATTCGTGCTTTTTTGTATAATAAGTCCCCGAGGTTTATTTTAAGATCTGTTCATTTCTCGTACGAGGAGCTTTTAATAGAACTCGGCCATTATGTTGGGGAGTGTAAAATGATAGAACTCGACCCTTATTGGGGGAAATAATAGAAGGGGAGTGTTGTAGAACTCGACCCTGGTGAGGGGAGTTAGTCTGTGGAACTCGACCCTGATGAGGGGAGTAGTTATAGAACTCGACCCAGATGAGGGGAGTTGTTTAAAGAACTCGACCCTGAAGAGTGGAGTAAGTTTATAGAACTCGACCCTGATGAAAGGAGTGTAGTTATAGAGCTCGACCCTGATGAGGGGAGTATTGAACGGAATTTTGAGAGAGGCGTGAAGTACGTTTCGACTTCTGCCAGATCAGAGCCTAATGAGGGTGACCGAGTTTGCGAGAGGCATAATTTGTGCTTCGACTTTTTGCAGGAATAGAGCCCCATTTTAAGATTTACGGAGTAGGTCCAGAGCCTTAGCAAGGGTAGAGCCGAGTTTGCGAGAGGCATAAAGTATACTTCGACTTTTTTCCGAAACAAAGCCACAATTGTAAGGTTGACCGAGTAGGTCCAGAGCCTTAGCGAGGGTGAAGCTGAGTTTGTGAGAGGCGTAAAGTTTGCTTCGACTTTTTGCCGGAACAGAGCACAATTGTAAGGTTGGTTGAGTAGGTCCAGAACCTTAACGAGGGTGAAGCAAAGTTTGCGAGAGGCGTAAAATACTTTTTACCGAAACAGAGCCTCATTGTAAGGTTGGCCGAGTAGGTCTCCCTTAGCGAGGGTGAAACCGAGTTTGCAAGAGGCGTAAAGTGTGCTTCGACTTTTTGCCGGAACAGAGCGCCATTGTAAGATTAGCCGAGTAGGTCCAAAGTCTTAGTGAGGGTGAAGCCGAGTTTTCGAGAGGCGTAAAGTGTGCTTCGACTTTTTGCCGCAACAGAGCTCCATTGTAAGGTTGGTTGAGTAGGTCTAGAACCTTAGCGATGGTGAAGCCGAATTCGTAGGCCGAGTGTTTATATTTACACTACCCGACTACAACCGATTACAATGGCTTACATTTTGTTCGAATCTCACCTAGTTTTTTAGACTAATAAGAGTGAGGTGTCTCCCGCCCACGCAAGGGAGAAGGACGACACTTTTAAACTTCCTATAGTAAATCTAAATGAGATATATTACAAACGGCGGAGACAATAGCTTTTCTTATACAATGATGTTGATCAGTTTAAAGTATGAATTTGTGCTCTGCTCGGTTTTACTAGCTCGTAACCGGCTGTCTACGCCTAATCGGGATGTCTATATAATCCTCCCAAGCGTGAGGCTTTGTAGGAACAAGATGAGACACTTTAACTTAGGATCATTCGGCTAAAGAATACTCTGCTTCTCGGTGCTTTGTCAGAGGTCTTGCTTGATAAATTCATTATTTTGAAAATAGATTCGACCGCTTATCTTTTGTTATGGTGTGACACATCTCGCCTCTTTATCAACGATTATAAGATCAGCTTCGTTCGCCGGGTCTGAAACTGCCTAAATATGCTTCTTGTCGGCTTGTAGATTTGTGCTATCATTACACGATCCATTAGCCCGCTCTATTTGGGCGTGATCCTCTATTTGGTTGAGATGATGTACCGATGGCTCCTTGGAATTTCTCCGTCCTATATTTTTTCATTTCCAAAACAACATGGTTAAATATAATAAGCATTAATAACATGGTCTCAGGCGGAGTAATAGCAGGCACCATACGGCTGAATGAAATAGCAATTTGTTATGATTTCTATTCTTATAATTTTGTACTTGGACTAATCTGGGTTTGCTAAATTAGCATTCCGCATAATGATGAACAACAGCGTAAGATGGTTTCCGTTTTCATAACGTATATAATGAAAAATATACTAGTTAATACATTCATCTTAATTCTCATTAATGCCAATATTTTTCCAACCAATGCTATTTAAACCTATGTTTTTGTAACCGCTATACCACGATTTCACTCCATGCGAGTTTAGCACTGATATTCTTTTTTGGTTAACTAATAGAAACATTGCTTTCATGAAGTCATAATACCAAATAGAAGAGCATGGCACGCAAAGCCTGATGACTAATAAGTCATGAATAATAAGAAAGATAGTATCTAGCTACAACTATGATCAGTGATAATGCACTTCCATTTCAACACGTATTCAGATGAAGTAAAAATAGAGGACTACCAGATATTAGGATGATAGTACCACCTTAGAAGTCTATGAGAATAGTAAGGTTACCGCTGTATATCATGTGTAAGCATATAACACATACTTTTAGAGGTGGCAAACGGTATATGTCCGTCCCGTTTAGGTCTGTTCTACAAAAGCCCGCAAAAAAATTGAGTGAAAAAAGTCTGAACACGTGCATTTTTTAACTGCGCACTAAAGTGCTGGTAAAACGAATATGCTCAACGGGCCAGACCCATTTTGTCACCCCTAAACATATCGGTGCATTTTGTAGATCTAACCTAAGCATGATCTATCTTAAGAATAAGCTTGCGATAGTTAAAGAAGTATATTATCTAATCACAACACTCATGCCATATAATTAGCGTCAATCCTTACCAAAGGATTGGTAAGGATTGGCGCTAATTACTTTTTCGTTTGCGGAACAACTTTTTCCAATGATTGTTGTAATTTATTTTTACTGCTGCTGATTTTTTGGGTTTGCTCTGTCCAATTTTTTAATGTGATAAAGCTGGTTTATTTTCTAGGATAAATTGAATCTGTTGCAATTGCAGACTTGGAATCACTGTTGGTACACATTTAGAGAGAAAAGTTTGGTTGTCTATCAAAAAGCTATTAAATAATGAAGAAGATATTAAAAAAGCTATATAATGTTTGGTTGTCTTTATAAAAAAACTATTAAAAAAGCTATTAAAAATACTGATAGTATTAAAAAAGCTATTAAATAATATTTGGTGTTGACTTGAAATCACTTTGTTTGAGTTTCAGACTTTCAGTTATATAACATTAGTGTTTGTTACTATTGTTAGTGTTTGTTAGTGTTAATACAATTCTGTTTGTTAGTGTTAATACAATTCTGTTTGTTAGTGTTTGTTAGTGTTAATGCAATTCTGTTTGGAATCACTTTGCCTTATATTTTGGTTGTTTTATTTTTGGTAGAAGATTATGGAGATTTTGAAGGATACAAAAAAGAGTCATTCTATCAAGCTATGTGCAAGCTTACAAACACTTGTGTGTCTGACCCGTGAGTTAACTCCTGAAAAAAAAAGCTCTGATGAGCAACTCTATTTTCAGAGGTTTCTTAGAAATAGAAAATAGTAGAGAAAGTTCTGCTACATTGATTTCCAGTTTTTGTGACATTTATGAACCGGCAACAAAAGTTTTTGTGTTGAACAACCATGCTTCCTTTTCTTTCTGTGTTGAAGAGGTAGCGTATGTTATTGGTATGGAAAATACCGGAACTGGTTTAGCAATCTCTCGTGAAAGAAAATTTCCTCAATTTATCTTTGACTTGAAAAAAGATTTGAACTTGCCATAATCAAAAAAACTAAAAACAGCTGATGTTAAAACTATTTTAGAAAAAATGGACATAACAGACGAGCAAAGAAAAACAAATTTCAAAAAACTTCTTACTTTTTTTTTATTGAACTCATTTTACTATGCCCCGGATCCGAGAGTGTCGCGTTCATCGTCTTGGGCAATGGTTGATAACTTAGACGCCTTAGGAAATTTTAATTGGCCGAAAGTTATCTTTGATAATCTCCATGCCTCATTCGCGAAACTTAAGCATTTGAAGGATGACCCGGATAAGGAACAACACTACTTCAGCGGGTTCGCTCCAATTTTTGAGGTAATTCGTTTAAGTTCAATGTCCTTTTTTTATTTTTTTTATATCTGATATTTCTCATCAATTTTTTCTGCTATTGATAATATATGTTAACATCATTATTAGGCCGTTGTATTTAGTAGAATACAATCCTTAGCGCCAAAGCCAAAGCCAGAGCTTGCTTGTCTCCATCCTCCCATACAAAGTTACAGCAGTAAAAGGACCGGATGGAGGCCGTTGAACACGATCGAAGCCTCAGAGGTATTATAAAATTATTTTTTATGTTATCATAGAAGGACAAGAAAAGATGTTATCATTGTATCACTATTTGTTATGCTTCTTAGTAGTATATAGTGAGGTGAGGGAGTGTGAGATTGTTATGGTTGGGTTGGCTTAGCCAAATGTTGTGGCACTGTGTGGACAATTCATCCTATCCACACAGGGCCCAACCCAGATAGGATGAATTGTCCACAGTGCCACAGCATTTGGCTAAGCCAACCCAACCATAACAATCTCACACTCCCTCACCTCACTATATACTACTAAGAAGCATAACAAATAGTGATACAATGATAACATCTTTTCTTGTCCTTCTATGATAACATAAAAAATAATTTTATAATACCTCTGAGGCTTCGATCGTGTTCAGCGGCCTCCATCCGGTCCTTTTACTACTGTAACTTTGTATGGGAGGATGGAGACAAACAAGCTCTGGCTTTGGCTTTGGCGCTAAGGATTGTATTCTACTAAATACAACGGCCTAATAATGATGTTAACATATATTATCAATAGCAGAAAAAAATTGATGAGAAATATCAGATATAAAAAAAATAAAAATGGACATTGAACTTAAACGAATTACCTCAAAAATTGGAGCGAACCCGCTGAAGTAGTGTTGTTCCTTATCCGGGTCATCCTTCAAATGCTTAAGTTTCGCGAATGAGGCATGGAGATTATCAAAGATAACTTTCGGCCAATTAAAATTTCCTAAGGCGTCTAAGTTATCAACCATTGCCCAAGACGATGAACGCGACACTCTCGGATCCGGGGGCATAGTAAAATGAGTTCAATAAAAAAAAAAGTAAGAAGTTTTTTGAAATTTGTTTTGCTTTGCTCGTCTGTTATGTCCATTTGTTCTAAAATAGTTTTAACATCTGCTGTTTTTAGTTTTTTTGATTCTGGCAAGTTCAAATCTTTTTTCAAGTCAAACATAAATTGAGGAAATTTTCTTTCACGAGAGATTGCTAAACCAGTTCCGGTATTTTCCATACCAATAACATACGCTACCGCTTCAACACAGAAAGAAAAGGAAGCATGGTTGTTCAACACAAAAAATTTTGTTGCCGGTTCATAAATGTCACAAAAACTGGAAATCATAGTAGTAGAACTTTCTCTACTATTTTCTATTTCTAAGAAACCTCTGAAAACAGAGTTGCTCATCAGAGCTTTTTTTCAGGAGTTAACTCACGGGTCAGACACACAAGTGTTTGTAAGCTTGCACATAACTTGATAGACTGACTCTTTTTTGTATCCTTCTTTTTTGTATCCTTCAAAATCTCCATAATCTTCTACCAAAAATAAAACAACCAAAATATAAGGCAAAGTGATTCCAAACAGAATTGCATTAACACTAACAAACACTAACAAACAGAATTGTATTAACACTAACAAACAGAATTGTATTAACACTAACAAACACTAACAATAGTAACAAACACTAATATTATATAACTGAAAGTGTGAAACTCAAACAAAGTGATTTCAAGTCAACACCAAATATTATTTAATAGCTTTTTGAATAGCTTTTTTAATACTATCAGTATTTTTAATAGCTTTTTTAATAGTTTTTTTATAAAGACAACCAAACATTATATAGCTTTTTTAATATCTTCTTCATTATTTAATAGCTTTTTGATAGACAACCAAACTTTTCTCTCTAAATGTGTACCAATAGTGATTCCAAGTCTGCAATTGCAACAGTTTCAATTTATCCTAGAAAATAAATCAGCTTTATCACATTAAACATGTTGAGACTTGAGAGAGTACCGGAAAAAAATTGGACAGAGCAAACCCAAAAAATCAGCAGCAGTAAAAATAAATTACAACAATCATTGCAAAAAGTTGTTCCGCAAACGAAAAAATTATCAGAGCTAGCTGTATCATAAATTGCAAACAGTCACAAATAACTTTTATCGACAAATAAAGGTTTATGCAACCACCAAACGCAATAGTTGCAGAAACTAACATAGCATGCTTAGTTTCATCAATGGATCTCACAGCCCGGAATCGGATACCGTGAATTTACCAATCCACCGAGTGTATTTGTGTAAGTTCGAAAGTCATAAAGTGGAAAACTTATCTGAATTTAGATACCAACGTCAGAGGTTCTCAAATAATCTCTTTAGAACGGTGCAAACTCACATCAGTTGGGTTGAATTTTCGGTTCCTCATCGGATAACAAACCGCCTAATATTATCGACTCCACCCTCCAATTCCTGGAATTTTAGCTAGTGATTCCGGGACAATTTGGATCCATCATGGGTCCGGTTTCAACATCGGAGATTTAACCGCTAGAACCTTGCTTTTTTGTGTTTACTCGTTGGAGTGAGTGTGCCTTTCGTTAGATCTCTTAATCTCCTGGCGTAATATTCTGCAATTCAACAGTAACAAGCTACAATGCAGATATATATGTTATTATTCAGGCGTTTTATCAAATACCTGGGGTGTAAACCAGAACAGAACCTAGGAAAGTAAAGCAGGCTTAGTGGCTTATAACTAATCATGATACATAAAATGAGGAACTTATCTGGAATTTCAAATCCTCATATCGGAGTTTATGAGTCGCCCAAAGTCGGATCGATCGGAGCCACGGGATGTTCTTCGAAGCTTCGAACCGCATAGAAATCGGCCGATCCACTCTCTCCGAGTTCTGACATCAACCGAGGATGCCTTCGATCTTCTCTAGTCCGAATTTGGTGATTGTTCTCGGACATGAATTTGTTCTTCGTAGTCTGCCATCATTAACTGATGTAATGCTGGCGGTAATGGAGACATCAGTTTGGGTTACGCAGACGATGAGATGGTGGGTCTCTGAGGACGATGGTGATGCATATTGAGATGATCGTAGGATGAGACTCTATTACTTACGATTGGATCCAAGTATTGATAGTGGTATTGAGACAACCTATGTATCAATATGGGAAGAGTGATGACGTCGAAGTGACATTTTTGTCGCTGTAATTATTGTGAGTCTTTATATTGAGCGATAGATCCCACATGGACGGGAAATGGTTGTAAAGTAATAGGATAAACATCTCATAGAGTTGAGGAAGGATGTGGTTTGCATTTATTAACGGAAATAGGAAATTTCCTTGCAATCCGTCGTGGTGAGATCCATTTTGGGATATTGCTTTCAATTGATCATGGTATGAAAGATCAGTGTATCAATCTTGAAGCCATGAACGATATTGTTATGGTAAGAATATGGATTCAACGCAAATCACCTAGAAAAAGGTGATTGTTTAGGTATGATTTGTATGGTCTAGGAATGTTTTATTGAGGTCCTACGGTCGGCGCCAATGTTTCTGTCTAAAACAAATATTCGGTCGACTTTTCAGGAAGTTGCTAGAGAGAGCCTACTAGAGGGAGTTGATGACATGATTGGAGGATTTTAGAGCTACGACATTGATGTGTGCGTCCCAAGATGAATGACTTGTTTATCCTTTTTGCGGGAGCCCCTCTATGTGTTTGTCTCAAGTGTTAGATCAGATCCTCTTTCCATTTATCCAATGACCTTTTTATAGGATAATCTACGGTGTAATGACTATTAAATTCATCTTGTAACGTCTGTAACTGTCCATAAGTGTTGTAACGTTCGTAACCGCTCATAATGGCTTGTAACGTTCGTAATTGCTATCTATTGAGTTTCGTAACCGTAACCAACTCGGCCTGGCACAACTCGATCAGGAACAGCTAGGTCAGGCACAACCCAATCAGGTTTTCAATCCGGCCAACACAGCTAGGCCAGCACAATCCGGCTAGGCATAGCTAGACCAACACAACTAAGCCAGCACAACTAGGCCAGCACAACTAGGCCAGGAAGCTAGGCCACAAGCATACGACTAGCATTGATCGATATATTTGTTTACGATACTCAGCTCGGAGAATTATGGGATGTGTAACACTTTAGAGCATCTCCAATGGTGCTACTCATATTTGGGTTCTTTGTAGGACTCATTAAGCCACATCATCTTGAAGCAATTCACTCCATTTTTCACTTCAATGATGCAATTTTAAAGAACTTATATTGGGTCCCACAATTTTACTTTGTATATTAATATTTTATTCATACTAAATTTTATTTGATTTAAAATAATAATTTAAATTATTTAAATTTAAATTAATATAAAATAAATAAAATTAAAATTAAACATAAAATTTAAAATGATTAGGATCCATTTGGCCTAAACAAATGTAATTTGAAATAAAAAGATGAAATTTTGAAATAAAATGATAATGAGAAGAAATTGTTGGGAAAAAATTAAAAATTTATGAATAAAATGATGAAATTGTGAGAGAGAAATTTGAAATTAAAGAGTAAATAAAAGTGAGAGAAAATAGGATTGGTATACAATTTTCCAACAAACCTATATTTATAATAAATAAAAAAAGTTTTAAAAAAAATAAAAACCACAGTTGCTTATATTTGTACCGTTCACCGGCTGGAACAACTTTTTTGTTGACAATTTCAATGCCAAGCTGGCAAACCAATCTGAAAAACCATCGTTGGAGGTGGTCTTATATCCAAGTTAGTAGCTCTTCCATCATGATGATACAAGATCCATCTTCTCATACTCGTGGTGGTATTAGTTAAGCTTTTCTCTCTAAAAGATGATGAAATATCTCTTCTCCTAAAATCAACCACAATAAATCATTTTGTTATTTTTATCAAGAACTACGAGATTTTGATCCTTAATTGGTACGTAGGTATAAGACTATGTCTTTCCAAACAAAAATATCCTAAAATATATTTCTTTTCCAATCTCCACACTCATTTAAACAAACAAACAATTTTAACCAAAAAAACATATATTATAAGTGGTTCCTATAGAGTATTATAGATACATAGAGTGCTAATATTTTCCCTTTGTATACCACGTACCTTGGATCTCTTTCTTATGCTTTACTTTTAGTCTTTACTCCTTGCATTGCATGTTAAACAATAGGGTTTCGATCTTTTCCCTTTTCTTTGAAAACAATAAAGTTCAATGGTGACTTCTTAAGTCATTGTGAGTCAAGTTCCTCAATAGCTTGGTGTCCTCAATTTTTCACCACAACAGCAGGATCAATGGGCCGTCAAAGAAACTCTCCATCTATATGTACAGACGACTAAGTATCAATATGAGCCACCACCTCTGTATCAACCTATAGAGAAACCTCGATATCAATTTAAGGAGGAACCTTGTAACACTAGGAAATTCATTAAATTATTTAAATGAATTACTGCGGATTTAATTGTTGGAATTTAGTCGAAGAAGGGATTATCGGAATAATTATAAGGTGCAATATTGGATTAAATATATATTGTTAGAATTGATAATCGAATAATTAGTCAATTTAGTCAAGAGAAATTAATATTGGAAATAATGTTGATTTTAATAGAATATTATTTTATTAGTTGGGTCAAATTGGGTGTGTGAAATAGCAAGATTAGGAACAACATTAACAGGCCCATTAAAGTTACTAGTAGACCTATTATTATTATATTACGTTATGATATATAGAAGCTAGCATTCAAAAACCAAAAGAAAAACAATTATCACGTAGCAGTAGAAGAAACAAGGTTTTGGAGGCACCAAGTGGGAGGCAAGAAAATTTAGAGAAGTCGTCGTCAAACCAGTTGCAGTTTCAACTGGAGAATTCGACCAGCCGAAAAACCAAAAGGTAAGGGTGGGGTTCAGATTTTATAACCGAGAATATGATGGTTAGTATGTAGGATTGGGGTTTAGAGTATTATATTCATTGATGCGTTTTGTTGAAATTGGATGATCAAATGGATTTTGTTCATGCTTATAATAATAATTGATGGGAAAAAATAACAGGAATTTTATTGAGTATCATGTTGTATATTGAATTTGTTGTGCTAATTGGATTGAATATTGGGTTTACGCTGAAACGGTAACAAAACTGGGCAAGGGAATGAAGGAAATTGGAGAAGGAAATGAAGGGTGACGACTGGCAAGGGTGTTGTGCCGAACGACACATGTTATGATAAGGACACTGCCGATCGGCAGGGATGATGAGAAGGTGGGTCGGTACCGTATATATATATATATATATATATATATATATATATATATATATATATATATATATATATATATATATATATATATATATATATATATATATATATATATATATATATATATATATATATATATATATATATATATATATATATTTGTTTGTTGTTGTGACGATAGACAGGAGATTTTGAGTGGAGAGTGCCGTTAGGCCTAGTGCTTGAGGAAAAGTTGTGCCACTAGGCACATTGAGGTGTGACGTTAGGCATTATTTCACGGCAGGCATTGTTTAAGTAGCTTATCAATATAATTAGCAGAATTATATTAGTAGCAACATTTGCAATGGAAATAATTTAGCTGTGGGATTAATTTAATTAAGTTAGCAAATAATTGGACGCGAGTCGATTAATTCGTTATATTGGTATGTTGATGTATTTTTGCGAATTAGCAGAATTAAGCGGTATAATTAGTTGTCTGAAATTAAGTAGAATTTTACAGGGTAACTAATATAAAATAGTAGATAATTATAATTGAGTTATTTTATTGTAAAACATTATTTTGCGGGTAGAACTAAATTAAGCCGATTCGTCCGGTTTATGGAATTATAATAAACGTGTATGCTATATGATTAAAGTACAAAATTGGTTGTTTGGTGTTTTCTTATTGGTAAAGTGATTATGTGATAGAATATGTGAAGTGTTAGGCTTATTGCCAGTGATGCAGGGAAATAGGCGAATGCCTCGTAATGAAGTTTGTGGTGAATGATATGTATGTGATGTTATATGTTACATGAGTCTCATACATTTGCATTTGTGAAGGCCTGTATTGGCGGAATTGTGAAGTAGGCTTATGCCTTGTGCCTCTATTAATTGGCAATTAGTGAAGAGGGCTGAAGCCCTGTTGGTACCACATGCATATGCACAGTTGTGTCATATTCGAATTGCATTTTGAATCACTAATGATAATTGTGAATGTTTATTGATTGTTGTGTGTTGTTGAGAAGCAGTGAAATTCATAATGTTCTTGTCTAATATATTAATTATCATAATCTTATTTATATTATTCGATATCTCACCCTTTTATTTATTTCTTCGTTGCCTTTATACTGGTAACGTGGCGGTAACGAGGAGTAGAAACTTAGTAGCTTGTTGGTGTTGTCTCTCTGATACATAGCACTCTGGGGGATGAATGCTTATTTGATTTTATGATGTTTTCAGTTTAATCCAAGTTGTTATTTTAAGAAGTTGTTTTCTTTGAATTAAATTGTTTAAAAGATGCTAAGTTTCTTTTGAAGTTTTAAATTTGTGAATCCGCTGCGTATTTACGGAATCAAGTTCAAATATTTTGGAAGACTAATTAATTGTTATAAGTTCTTTGGATTAATATGTGATATATATCTATTAGATAGGTTTTTATGTTTTTGGTTTTTGAAATGAGAAGGTAATGCCTCATGTTTGCGGAAATTTTGGCACTCTGATTTTAATATAACAGTGGGGTAGATTTGGGGTGTTACATTAGTGGTATCAGAGCAGGTCAGTCCGTCCGAACTAAGTTGTTGAGTCTTTAACAATTGAGTATTTTTAATAATTTTTTACCATTGTTTGTGTTCGCGTTTGTGGAAACTTCAACGGGCAACAATGACAGAGGTACCAGAAGTACGTGTTTTGTTGATAGAACTTCGTTAGTTATTATTATTGTTGTTGGATGAGTTGAAATAGAATTGCACGTGTGCGTTAGATTTTAATTATAGTAAGTTGTGATTGTACCGGGAGGCTAGAGGTGGAGGCCAAGTTAAGGAAAGTGGTGTCAGATGAATTTTCGAGGACGAAAATATTCTAAGTGGGCGAGAGTTGTAACACCCAGAAATTCATTAAATTATTTAAATGAATTACTGGGGATTTAATTGTTGAAATTTAGTCGAAGACTGGATTATCGAAATAATTATAAGGAGAATTATTGGATTAATTATATATTGTTAGAATTGATAATCGAATAATTAGTCAATTTAGTCAAGAGAAATTAATATTGGAAATAATGTTGATTTTAATAGAATATTATTTTATTAGTTGGGTCAAGTTGGGTGTGTGAAATAGCAAGATTAGGAATAGCATTAATAGGCTCATTAAAGTTACTAGTAGACCTATTATTATTATATTAGGTTATAATATATAGAAGCTAGCAGCCAAAAACCAAAAGAAAAATAATTATCACGTAGCAGTAGAGGAAACCAGGTTTTGGAGGCACCAAGTGGGAGGCAAGAAAATTTAGAGAAGTCGCTGTCAAACCAGTTGTAGTTTCAACCGGAGAATTCGACCGGCCGGAAAACCAAAAGGTAAGGGTGGGGTTCGGATTTAATAATCGGGAATATGATGGTTACTATGTAGGATTGGGGTTTAGAGTTTTAGATTCATTGATGCATTTTGTTGAAATTGGATGATCAATTGGATTTTGTTCATGCTTATAATAATAATTGATGGGAAAAAGTAACAGGAATTTTATTGAGTATCATGTTGTATATTGAATTTGTTGTGCTAATAGGATTGAATACTGGGTTTACGCTAAAACGGTAACGAAACTGGGCAAGGGAATGAAGGAAATTGGAGAAGGCAATGAAGGGTGACGACCGACAAGGGTATTGTGTCGAACGACACATGTTATGAGAAGGACCCTGCCGATCGGCAAGGATGATGAGAAGGTAGGTGTCAATCGGCACCGTATATATATATATATATATATATATATATATATATATATATATATATATATATATATATATATATATATATATATATATATATATATATATATATATATATATATATATATATATATATATATATATATTTGTTTGTTATTGTGACAAGAGACAGGGGATTCTGAGTGGAGAGTGTCGTTAGGCCTTGTGCTTGAGAAAAGTTGTGCCACTATGCACATTGAGGTGTGACGTTAGGTATTATTTCATGGCAGACACTGTTTATGTAGCTTACCAATATAATTAGCAAAATTATATTAGTAGCAACATTTGTAATGAAAATAATTTAGTTGTGGCATTAATTTAATTAAGTTAGCAAATAATTGAACGCGAGTCAATTAATTCGGTATCTTGGTATGTTGATGTATTTTTGTGAATTAGCCTAATTAAGCGATATAATTAGTTGTCCGGAATTAAGTAGAATTTTACAGGGTAACTAATATAAAATAGTAGATAATTATAATTGAGTTATTTTATTGAAAAATGTTGTTTTGTGGGTAGAAATGAATTAAGTCGATTCGTCTGGTTTATGAAATTATAATAAACGTGCATGTTATATGATTAAAGTATAAAATTGGTTGTTTGGTGTTTTCTATTTGGTAAAGCGATTATGTGATTGAATATGTGAAGTGTTAGGCTTATTGCGAGTGATGCAGGGATATAGGAGAATGCCTTGTAATGAAGTTTATGGTGAATGATATGTATGTGATGTTGTATGTTATATGAGTCTCATACATTTGCATTTGTGAAGGCATGTACTGACGGAATTGTGAAGTAGGCTTATGTCTTGTGCCTCTATTAATTGGAAATTAGTGAAGAGGGCTGAAGCCCTGTTGGTACCACATGTATATGCACAGTTGTGTCGTATTCGAATTGCATTTTGAATCGCTAATGATAATTGTGAATGTTTATTGATTGTTATATGTTGTTGAGAAGCGGTGAAATTCATAATGTTCTTGTCTAATATATTATTTATCATAATCTTATTTATATTATTCGATATCTCACCCCTTTATTTGTTCTGTCGTTGCCTTTATACTGGTAACGTGCAGGTAACGAGGAGTAGAGATTTAGTAGCTTGTTGGTGTTGTCGCTCTGATACGTAGCACTCGGAGGGATGAACACTTATTTGATTTTATGATGTTTTCAGTTTAATCCAAGTTGTTATTTTAAGAAGTTGTTTTCTTTGAATTAAGTTGTTTAAAAGATGCTAATTTTCTTTTGAAGTTTTAAAGTTGTGAATACGCTGCGTATTTATGGAATCAAGTTGAAATATTTTGAAAGACTAATTAATTGTTATAAGTTCTTTGGATTAATATGTGCTATGTATCTATTATGATAGGTTTTTATGTTGTTGGTTTTTGAAATGAGAATGTAATGCCTCGTGTTTGCGGAAATTTTGGCACTCTGATTTTAATATAACTGTGGGGTAGATTTGGGGTGTTACATTAGTGGTTCCAGAGCAGGTTGGTTCGTCCGACCAAATTTGTTGAGTCTTTAATAATCGAGTATTATTAATTATTTTTTACCATTGTTTATGTTCGAGTTGGTGGAAACTCCAATGGGCAACAAGGACAGAGGTACCAAAAGTACGTGTTTCGTCGATAGAACTTCGTTAGTTATTATTATTGTTGTTGGATGAGTTGAAATAGAATTGCACGTGTGCGTTAAGTTTTAATTATAGTGAGTTGTGATTGTACCGGGATGCTAGAGTTGGAGGCGAAGTTAAGGAAAGTGGTGTCTGATGAATTTTCGAGGATGAAAATATTCTAAGTGGGGGAGACTTGTAACACCCGAAAATTCATTAAATTATTTAAATGAATTACTGAGGATTTAATTGTTGGAATTTAGTCGAAGAAGGGATTATCGGAATAATTATCAGGAGAATTATTGGATTTAATATATATTATTAGAATTAATAATTGAATAATTGAATAATTAGTCAATTTAGTCAAGAGAAATTACAATTGGAAATAATGTTGATTTTAATAGAATATTATTTTATTAGTTGGATCATGTTGGATGTGTGAAATAGCAAGATTATGAATAACATTAGCAGGCCCATTAAAGTGACTAGTAGACCTATTATTATTATATTACGTTATGCTATATAGAAGCTAGCAGCTAAAAAGCAAAAGAAAAAAATTATCACGTAGCAGAAGAAGAAACAAGGTTTTGGAGGCACCAAGTGGGGGCGAGAAAATTTAGAGAAGTCATCGTCAAACCAGTTGCAGTTTCAACCGGAGAATTCGACCGGACGGAAAACCAAAAGGTAAGAGTGGGGTTCGGATTTTATAACCAGGAATATGATGATTAGTATGTATTGGGTTTATAATATTAGATTCATTGATGCGTTTTGTTGAAATTGGATGATCAATTGGATTTTGTTCATGCTTATAATAATAATTGATGGGAAAACGTAACAGGAATTTTATTGAGTATCATGTTATATATTGAATTCATTGTGAAAATTGAATTGAATCTGGGTTTACACTGAAATTGTAATGAAACTGGGCAAGGGAATGAAGGAAATTGGAGAAGGCAATGAAGGGTGACGACCGATAAGGGTATTGTGCCGAACGACACATGTTATGAGAAGGACCCTGTCGATCGGCAGGGATGATGAGAAGGTGGGTGCCGATCGGCACCATATATATATATATATATATATATATATATATATATATATATTTGTTTGTTGTTGTGACGATAGACAGGGGATTCTGAGTGGAGAGTGTCGTTAGGCCTTGTGCTTGAGGAAAAGTTGTTCCACTAGGCACATTGAGGTGTGACGTTAAGCATTATTTCATGGCAGGCATTGTTTCTGTAGCTTACCAATATAATTAGCAGAATTATATTAGTAGCAACATTTGTAATGAAAATAATTTAGCAGTGGGATTAATTTAATTAACTTAGCAAATAATTAGACGTGAGTCGATTAATTCGGTATGTTGGTATGTTGATGTATTTTTGCGAATTAGCTGAATTAAGTGGTATAATTAGTTGTCCGGAATTAAGTAAAATTTTAAAGGGTAACTAATATAAAATAGTAGATAATTATAATTGAGTTATTTTATTGAAAAACGTTGTTTTGCGAGTATAAATGAATTAAGCCGATTCGTCCGGTTTATAGAATTATAATAAACGTGTATGCTATATGATTAAAGTATAAAATTGGTCGTTTGGTGTTTTCTTATTGGTAAAGTGATTATGTGATTGAATATGTGAAGTGTTAGGCTTATTTCCAGTGATGCAGGGATATAGGTGAATGCCTTGTAATGAAGTTTGTGGTGAATGATATGTATGTGATGTTGTATGTTAGAGGAGTCTCAAACATTTGCATTTGTGAAGGCCTGTATTGGAGGAATTATGAAGTTGGCTTATGCCTTGTGCCTCTATTAATTGGAATTTAGTGAAGAGGGCTGAAGCTCTGTTGGTACCACATGCATATGCACAGTTGTGTCGTATTCGAATTGCTTTTTGAATCGCTAATGATAATTGTGAATGTTTATTAATTGTTGTGTGTTATTGAGAAGCGGTGAAATTCATAATGTTCTTGTCTAATATATTAATTATCATAATCTTATTTATATTATTCGATATCTCACGCCTTTATTTGTTTCGTCGTTGCCTTTATACTGGTAACATGCAGGTAACAAGGAGTAGAGACTTAGTAGCTTATTGGTGTTGTCGCTCTGATACATAGCACTCGGGGGATGAATGCTTATTTAATTTTATGATGTTTTCAGTTTAATCCAAGTTGTTATTTTAAGAAGTTATTTTCTTTGAATTAAGTTGTTTAAAAGATGCTAAGTTTCTTTTGAAGTTTAAAAGTTATGAATCCGCTGCGTATTTATGGAATCAAGTTGAAATATTTTAGAAGACTAATTAATTGTTATAAGTTCTTTGGATTAATATGTGCTATGTATCTATTATGATAGGTTTTTATGTTGTTGGTTTTTGAAATGAGAATGTAATGCCTCATGTTTGTGGAAATTTTGGCACTCTGATTTTAATATAACTGTGGGATAGATTTGGGGTGTTACATTAGTGATATCAGAGCAGGTCGGTCCGTTCGACCAAAGTTGTTGAGTCTTTAACAATCGAGTATTGTTAATTATTTGTTACCATGGTTTGTGTTCACGTTGGTGGAAACTCCAACGGGCAACAAGGACAGAGGTACCAGATATACGTGTTCCGTCGATAGAACTTCGTTAGTTATTATTATTGATGTTGGATGAGTTGAAATAGAATTGTACGTGTGCGTTAGATTTTAATTATAGTAAGTTGTGATTGTATCGGGAGGCTAGAGGCGGAGGCGAAGTTAAGGAAAGTGGTGTCAGATGAATTTTCGAGGACGAAGATATTCTAAGTGGGGGAGAGTTGTAACACCCGGAAATTCTTTAAATTCTTTAAATGAATTACTGAGGATTTAATTGTTTGAGTTTAGATTAAGAAGAGATTATCGAAAATAACTATAAGGAGCATTATTGGATTAAATATATATTGTTAGAATTGATAATCAAATAATTAGTCAATTTAGTCAAGAGAAATTAATATTGGAAATAATGTTGATTTTAATAGAATATTATTTTATTACTTGAGTCAAGTTGGGTGTGTGAAATAGCAAGATTAGGAATATCATTAATAGGCCCATTAAAGTTACTAGTAGACCTATTATTATTATATTAGGTTATGATATATAGAAGCTAGCAGCCAAAAACCAAAAGAAAAACAATTATCACGTAGCAGTAGAAGAAACAAGGTTTTGAAGGCACTAAGTGGGAGGCAAGAAAATTTAGAGAAGTCGTTGTCAAACCAGTTGCAGTTTCAACCGGAGAATTCGACCGGCCGGAAAACCAAAAGGTAAGTGTGAGGTTCAGATTTTATAACCGGGAATATGATTGTTAGTATGTAGGATTGGGGTTTAGAGTATTAGATTCATTGATGCGTTTTGTTGAAATTGGATGATCAATTGGATTTTGTTCATGCTTATAATAATAATTGATGGGAAAAAGTAACAGAAATTTTATTGAGTATCATGTTGTATATTGAATTCGTTGTGCTAATTGGATTGAATATTGGTTTTATGCTAAACCGGTAACGAAACTGGGCAAGGGAGTAAAGGAAATTGGAGATGGAAATGAAGGGTGACAACCGACAAGGGTATTGTGCCGAACAACATATGTTATGAGAAGGACCCTACCGATCGGCAGAGATGATGAGAAGGGGGTGCCAATCGGAACCGTATATATTTATTTATATATATATATATATATATATATATATATATATATATATATATATATATATATATATATATATATATATATATATATATATATATATATATATATATATATATATATATATATATATAGTTGTTTGTTATTGTGACGATAGACAGGGGATTCTGAGTTGAGAGTGCCGTTAGTCCTTGTGCTTGAAGAAAAGTTGTGCCACTAGGCACATTGAGGTGTGACGTTAGGCATTATTTCATGGCAGGCAGTGTTTCTGTAGCTTACCAATATAATTAGCAGAATTATATTAGTAGAAACATTTTTAATGAAAATAATTTAGCAGTGAGATTAATTTAATTAAGTTAGCAAATAATTGGACGTGAGTCAATTAATTCGGTATGTTGGTATGTTGATGTATTTTTGCAAATTAGCCGAATTAAGCGGTATAATTAGTTGTCTGGAATTAAGATGAATTTTACAGGGTAACTAATATAAAATAGTAGATAATTATAATTGAGTTATTTTATTGAAAAACGTTGTTTTGCTGGTAGAAATGAATTAAGTTGATTCGTCCGGTTTATGGAATTATAATAAACGTGTATGCTATATGATTAAAGTACAAAATTGGTCGTTTGGTGTTTTCTTATTGGTAAAGTGATTATGTGATTGAATATGTGAAGTGTTAGGATTATTTCCAGTGATGCAGAGATATAGGTGAATGCCTTGTAATGAAGTTTGTGGTGAATGATATGTATGTGATGTTGTATGTTACAGGAGTCTCATACATTTGCATTTGTGAAGGCCTGTATTGGAGGAATTGTGAAGTAGGCTTATGCCTTGTGCCTCTATTAATTGGCAATTAGTGAAGAGGGTTGAAGCCTTGTTGGTACCACATGCATATGCACATTTGTGTCGTATTCGAATTGCATTTTGAATCGCTAATGATAATTGTGAATGTTTATTGATTGTTGTGTGTTGTTGAGAAGCGGTGAAATTCATAATGTTCTTGTAAATATATTAATTATCATAATCTTATTTATATTATTCGATATCTCACCCCTTTATTTGTTTCGCTATTGCCTTTATACTGGCAACGTTCAGGTAACGAGGAGTAGAGACTTAGTAGCTAGTTGGTGTTGTCGCTCTGATACATAGCACTCGGGGGGATGAACGCTTATTTGATTTTATGATGTTTTCAGTTTAATCCAAGTTGTTATTTTAAGAAGTTATTTTCTTTGAATTAAGTTGTTTAAAAGATGCTAAGTTTCTTTGGAAGTTTTAAAGTTATGAGTCCGCTGCGTATTTATGGAATAAAGTTGAAATATTTTAGAAGACTAATTAATTGTTATAAGTTCTTTGGATTAATATGTGCTATGTATCTATTATGATAGGTTTTTATGTTGTTGGTTTTTGAAATGAGAATGTAATGCCTCATGTTTGTGGAAATTTTGGCACTCTGATTTTAATATAACTGTGGGGTAGATTTGGGGTGTTACATTAGTGGTATCAGAGCAGGTCAGTCCGTCCGAACTAAGTTGTTGAGTCTTTAACAATTGAGTATTTTTAATTATTTGTTGCCATGGTTTATGTTCACGTTGGTGGAAACTCCAACGGGCAACAAGGACAGAGGTACCAGAGATACGTGTTTCGTCGATAGAACTTCGTTAGTTATTATTATTGATGTTGGATGAGTTGAAATAGAATTGTACGTGTGCGTTAGATTTTAATTATAGTAAGTTGTGATTGTATCGGGAGGCTAGAGGCGGAGGCGAAGTTACGGAAAGTGGTGTCGGATGAATTTTCGAGGACGAAGATATTCTAAGTGGGGGAGAGTTGTAACACCCGAAAATTCTTTAAATTATTTAAATGAATTACTGAGGATTTAATTGTTGGAATTTAGTCGAAGAAGAGATTATCGAAATAATTATAAGACGCATTATTGGATTAAATATATATTGTTAGAATTGATAATCAAATAATCAGTCAATTTAGTCAAGAGAAACTAATATTGGAAATAATGTTGATTTTAATAGAATATTATTTTATTAGGATGGTCATGTTGGGTGTGTGAAATAGCAAGATTAGGAATAGCATTAACAGGCCCATTAAAGTTACTAGTAGACCTATTATTATATTAGGTTATGATATATAGAAGCTAGCAGCCAAAAAGCCAAAAGAAAAACAATTATCACGTAGCAGTAGAAGAAACAAGGTTTTGGAGGCACCAAGTGGGAGGCAAGAAAATTTAGAGAAGTCGCCGTCAAACCAGTTGCAGTTTCAACCGGAGAAGACACACTTCCATGAAAACCTAGCTAAGTCTCCAAGGAAAACTCCACTGTTTGTTATCTCTTCTCCTAACTAAGAACACATCCTGGAGTTTCTTCAAAGCTTCCTCCAAGAACAATACACCTCTTACCTACAGGCTTCAATGTGAACTTGGTAACCTTCCCACAACCCAGGAGGTTTACCTTGACAAAACCCTATACTTCTACATCTTGAGCCGTGTCTTTTCAAGGTTACAAACCCTTCTATTTATAATCTTTTACCCAACTGGTTTTGGGCCTTCAATCACAACAAATCAGCTGTAACAATTTGCAGAAACTTTTGCCCCAAGAAAGGTCTTCAATCTTTACTTTCCTAAATAATCTCCTTATTTAGAAAGTCTTCATTCTCCTTGATTTCATATTGAATTTTCTGTACCTTTAAATACGCGCCACATAGGATACATAATATTCTTCTGAATATTCTGCCAATGTTTAGAACAAACTGAATCTCATTAATCCAGCTCAGCAGTCGCGATGTCAAGACATCTCCTTTGACATGTTGTTCTAGTTGTTGAAAAAGTTCAACACAGCATGTTTTGACATTGTAATAGGACTTCTTGTTGTACTTGTTCTTCTTATCATATTCTTCATTGTTGCTATTATTTGTTTTACAAAAAATTAAGCCAATCCTAAAACAAGAGAACTAACATCTTTTGGATTGGTTTAGTGGTGGCTGAGAATGTACGTCTTTGTTGATCACTTAGCTGCTTTGCAATTTGTCCTACTTGCGTTTCCATATTTCTTATTGAAGCATCTATATTTTTTTATTCGCCATGGAGAACTGCATGAATTGATTCAAGGTAACCTCTATTTTTGAAAGATTATCTGGCTGAGTGTAACTTTGGTATTAATTTTGCCTGTTTTGATTTTGGCCATAGCTTACGTTGTTGTTGTATGGATAACCTTGATTGTTTTTGTAGGGAATCTTCCTCTGCTGTTGATTTTCCATATAATTGACTTCTTCATTGATCGGGGACAAAAACTGGTTGAATGGGCTCCTCTACACATCTCACAAGATGGTACTTGTTGCGGTTTAGGTGTTTCGTGCATTTGTTTAAGTTGTTGTGGAAATTTTGAGATTTGCTTGGTTAATTCTTCCATAATTTGCGTGAGAAACTTGCTTTACGCTAAGATCACGTCATTTATATCCAACTCAAGAATACCTGTAATATGGTGGGAGAACTGACTTCGGTGTTTTGCGTTTTATCGCAATTGTTATGGATAGCAAGAGTCGCCACCGACTTTTCTTTTATCCAATAAAGGAAAGGGTGAAAAGAACAGGAAAGACCTTTTGAGAATTTTTTCTTGAGTTCGGGGGGTAGGTTATGAAAAGGGAAGGTGTTAGCACCCTTTTCATCCGTAGTTATCTACGAGCTCTTAGTTGCTAGCTCATTTTGAAAATGCTTTGTAAATGTTTTGTGTTGGGTGTAAGTTTGAAAATATTTTGAAAACGCCTTTATTTCGGCAAACTTTGTAATGATTCTCGTCTCTATAAGAATGTATATAAAGTGTTAGTTTTGAAAATAGTTCAAAGAGATGTTTGTTTTGAAGAGTGTTTTGGAAATGTGAGGTGTAAAGATGGTTTTGTTTGTGAGATGTTTGTGAGCAAGCAACTATGAGCACTATACCTACTCAAAAGAAAGTCTTTGTTCTTTTCCTCCTCCTTTAGATAGTGTTGTCTTATCATTAGTTAGTAAGAAACCACATCATTGGATGTGAGCTACAGACGTGGGTCATCGTACAGTCATAGAAGACAACTTGTAAAATGTTCTACAAATTGTTTGTAAGGGACTAAGATCATCTACCAAAGACAACATTGAAGGGTCATTTAGGGACTATGATCTTTAAATCGAGGGTCTTTTGCTAAAACATCTCACGTTTGAGGGACATGACTGTTTTTATCTGAGGCAACAAGTGTGGGTTACCCTAGAGGTGTATGTGTGTGAAGTGTATTGTTTTCATTTAATTGTCTTGAATTAGGGTTGTCTATTGTTTGGTTTTAAGTCTTGCCATACAAACCCTAATTACTAGAAATAATATGGAAAGCAGTAAATTGCAGAAATTAAAAGTCATACGCTATTACAATACTTTAGGGGATGGGGGTACAAATTACAAATGGGGATGACCAAATAAAGTAAACCCTAATTACTATTACAAGGCTTTGACAATTACAATATAATATGAAACAATAAAATATACAAAGAAATGTAAAGAGAAAAGAAATTGGAAAGATAATTGTTTTTATGGTTTTTTTGTATGAAAATGTTTTAATTAATCTAATTGATTTGAAAAGAAATTAAAAAAAATCTTAATGTCTAAATTAATTTAATTAAAACCTAAGTTTAACTTGGTTTAATTAATTTAAGAAAGAAAATGTTTTTAGGCTTTTTGTGATTTATAAAATAAGGTAATATAGGGATAAAATAAAAATAAAAATCTTTTTTTATTTAATTATTTATGAATATATATTTAGTGTATTTTTAGATTGAAAATAATAATAATTAAATAAAATAAGAAAATAAAATAAAATATAAATATAAATATGAAGTCAGGAGGTTTTAAAAGAAAATGGGTAGTTAGAAAGTAGCAAAATGTTTTCAGTTTAGGCCCAAGGCCTGTTTTGTTGGAAATCAGAAAAAATAAAACAAAACAAAATAAAAATGGTTAGGCATGCGTGTTATTGAGCAAACAGGGAGTGAGAAGAAATAAAATAAAAAGGGCCCAGTCAGGGGAGGCCCAGCATGTTTCAAACAAAAATGAAATAAGTAAAAATGTTAGAAAAATAACAAAAGGTGTCACTAGGGCTCGAACCCATGACCCTTAGCACCAATGCCTTACGCGCGCTCCTTCTACCACTGGGGTGGCTGTTTCATCCGTTATAGAAACATGTTGCAATAAACTTAAAATAAACTAAGTTCTAAAGGCAACTTCATCTTCTTCCTCGCGCCAACTTTGAACACCATTTTCAAATTTCGTATCTTGCTCATTTCTCAACCATTCTCAAAAGTGTAAACATCAAACTTGTTAGAAATTTCACCACGATTTCAAACATGTAAATAACTTAAGAAATGGATCAAAGATAAACACGAATTTCCATTGGTACCAATTTTGACCTAACTTTTTTAGAAGGTTCAAACTTAAAATTCACATCACTCAGGCAATATAAATGAATTCTAAGGACATGGTTAGTTTCAGGCCTATGATGTCTACGTTTTATCTTTTAAAATGGAACCCAAAATGATGCATGTATGAAGAGATAGAAGTTCCTTTAAACTCACCTTGCATATGGAGATCGTGTTTTGAGTTTGAGCACACTTCAAGATGTTGTAAAGATCTAGTTAGCTTCAGTGATCCTCCAGGAAGCTAATACAATGCTTAGTTTGGATTGAGAGTGGTTGTATTGTCTTAGAAAAGTCAATATGCAGCACTCTATTTTTGGTTATAGAGGGTGATAATGGAGGTGTTACAGTTCCGAAACAGGGATGAGGATGAGTTATATTTGATTTAAGGAAGCTTCAGGATTGATTTGGAGAAGAAACACACGAGTGGATTATGAGATGGAAGTTTTTGGGCAGAAAATGCCAAGTTATGGAAGATTGAATACAATTCTGGTTTGAGAGTGTTTGAGGGAGTTTTTAGGCTTGCAAAATCGTCTCTTAGATTGCAAATAATGTCTTAATTTTTAGGCAAGAGGTTTGAAGGCTTGGAGTGATCAGAATCACAAGATCACATGTTATGGATCTTTGGCTTGTTTTTGAAGCAATCTTGACAAACATAGTTTCAATGCAAGGTACATGGATATCTAGAGTGGTTAGAAACTTTAAACATGTTTATCTGACTTTGTATATGAAGCTTGTTCAGAAGGAATAAGTGCAAAGCTCAAGACAAGTTGACTTTGTGATTAAAGTAACTTTTCAAGAATGGCAATGGAGCCTTTGTGCCATAAATAGAAATGCAACTTGGATAATGGCTCAAATGCTTGGACAATGGATCTAACAGTTATGTAATCAATTAATTATGGAGTGAAACACAAGTTAGAAGCCTTCAAAGTAAGATTATGCAGCATGGTTGGATATTTGGTCAAGTGTTCATCCTAAAAATGACTTGTAATTCAAGAATTAATGCCCAACTTTTTCCCTTCGATTCTCTTAGCTCAAGCATGATCTCTTCAATTTCTTAGACATTTTGGAAAGCTTAAAATATTTTATACAATCTTCATGTTGAAAATTTTGAGAAAATCAAATTGGAACTAGGTGTAAATTGGTCAAGAAGTTAGGTCAAAAATCTGCCCAAACTTGTCAAAATTTTCACCAAGTGTTTTATGAAAATGTCATGACTTCATGGGCTTATATCTTCAAATATAAGCATTTTTTGACATCAACCCTCTAATACAAAGTTGTATAATTCATCAAGATCTACAACTTTCATGTTGAAAGTTTTCTTTGAATCATCTTGCATCTTGGTGAAAAAAGGCCACGAAGTAGTGAAATTATCAAGGTTTAAAACACTTTGAAAAATTTCAAAGTCTTGAAAAGTTTGACTTTTTATATTGACTTTTGACTTTCATGATTCCTTGATGATCAAGCTTCATATTTTTGAATTTCTTGATGAATCTTGATCTTTGAAACTCAATGTTGACCAAAAAGTCAAATTTTGACTTTTGGTGTAATAGTTGACTTTTCATCAATTGATCAAATTTCAACTATCAATTAATTGATCTTGTGAAATGATTTAAGCCATGAAGTCATGTCAATATGATGTTTGACCCCTTAAGATTATGCTTCAAATTATTAGATCATGTATTAGGTCAAATTTCAAAAGTCAAAAATCAGTCATTCTCAGTCAAAACCCTAATTTGGTCAATTTTGCCCCTTTAATGATTTAAATGCTTTCCTTGGGGAATTATGATCATCCCTTGATTAAGTAATGAACATGACTTCAAAATTTTGATGTTGGCCAAAAATCTTGAAGTTTTCCTTTATATTGATCACAGTTGACTTTTTACCCAATACAGTTGATTTTCAGTCATCTGAGCAATTGACTGGGCAATTTTGAGATGAAAGACTTGAAACTTGGCATGAGAATTCTTGGAGGTCTATGATGAACCATGAAAGTCATTTTTGGGATTATAAGTCCAATTGTCCTTGTGAAAATTAAAACCCTAATTTGTGGTGTTAGTGTTTAGGAGGTGAGTTTGTCTGACCAAACCTTGAGAAATGTCTTGGAGAGAGGGAGGGCAAATTTTGGGGTACAACAGCTGCCCATGTTCAATCTTCTTAAACCTTAAGAGTTAGATTGGTATGTTCTCCATTCGTAACTTGAAGGTGGAAGATGATTGAACACTAAAGTGCCCAGAAATTTGTACTCGTTTGTGTATAAAAGTGATGTTGTCGATTTATTATATTGGGAGTGGGCTTAGAGATGCCATTTGGAGAGGTGACAGAGATGGGCTTGTCGATGCCATCCAGAGATAATGAGTCTACACTTTATTGAATCTGAGGAGTGCTTTCTAAGATGATCCTCTGGGAAAGGTGTTTGAGTAGCTGCTTATCATATAGATAGTTGCCCCGTCCTGTTTCGGGAATTGATATATGATCAGCTTGTTGGTAAACCTGTATCATTTCGGAAGTTCATACCACTTGGTGATAAAGATAGTCACCCCGTCCTGTTTCGGGAATTGATCTTTATCTGACCAAATAGAAAGAAAGATAGTTTCCCCGTCCTGTTTCAGGAGTTAATCTTCAATCTGTTCATGTAGATAGTTGCCCCGTCCTGTTTCGGGAATTGATCTACAATCAGTTTGTTGGTAAACCCGTCCTGTTTCGGGAGTTTATATCACTTGGTAAGAAAGATAGTCGCCCCTTCCTGTTTCGAGAATTGATCCTTATTTGACCAAAGAGAAAGAAAGATAGTTTCCCCGTCCTATTTCAGGAGTTAATCTTCAATTTGTTCATGTAGATAGTCGCCCCATCCTGTTTCAGGAATTGATCTACAACCATCTCGTTCTTCATAGATAGTTGCTCTGGCTTATTTCAGGAATTAATCTGGAACCTGTTTTTTTTGTTGGTCGTAGAAATAGTTTCCCCGACTTGTTTTGGGAATTAATCTCTGACCTATTTGAGAAAAGTTGATGATACTTGTTTGGTTGAGAACTTTTACCTGAAAAAGATAAAGAGTTAGTTGTATGCAATGTCGTGATGTATGAAATGCATTGCATAATGACGTTCTCAAAATAAATGAGATTGTGCTATATGCACTTTGTATGCATATGCTATGATGTATGAAGGTGAAATGTTGTCTAGGAAAAATGACTCCTCGACTGTTACTGGGGATGAAAAATAAGTGTATCTTCAATCTTGTCTAGAAGACTTCCGCTTGGGATTCCTGTTGATTTGTTTGAAGAAACTCCACTGGGGATGTATTGATTTCTGTTTGGGGATTAAAGTTTAGGAACATTAGTCGTTCATTGCTCTACTGGGAAATTTAGTTCTTATATGCCCTGACTGGGGATAAAAGAGATGTTTAAACTTCCGATTTGTCTGGGGAGGATAGTTGACTGGAATTTGGTCGAAATCCAGGCTTTACAGCAACTTTCTGGGGATAGTGACAACTCTATTGGGGAAGAGGAGTTTTGGCAGTGATTTGTTGTAGTCTAAGGAATAGACTCAGGCTGGGGAAGAAAAATTTCCAGGAGATATGTTGATTGGAACTCTGAAAGGAAATTGTATAAATTTACTCTGTGGGGATTTATGGGCAACATGACTGTTATCCTGGCTCCTTGAGTAAGTATTTATTCTTGTTCTTATGTGTATATTTGTTAACAGTTAATCATGTTCATATGCACATGTTCATTCAATTTTATTCATTGGACGTTTTTTGCAATCAAAACCGAAAAAAAAAATAAAAAGTTTGAACTTTAAAGTATATTTGTATTGATAATTTTCCTGTAAACAAGAGAATTTGTACAAAGACAAAAATCCTAGTAAGAGGAAGTCGTCGTGAAATGAAAAGAATACAAGGTGAAAACAAAAATGCATAGCCATGTGCAAGTGATCTCATTGGGTTCCAACTCTGCTATTGTCCCTATGTCTTCGGACATCATCCCTTGCAGTTGGAGGTAGTTAATTGAAATGATCTTGTGCAATTTTAACCTTCGACTTTGATAATAAAGTTGGTTGTAGTGATCCAACGAGACATAGTTGTACGCTTTTTATCCTTAACTTTTTCCTGGACTGCCCTTTCGGGTTTTCAGTCCACCAGGATACCCTTTTTTGCCCAAGCCGCCCTTACGGGTTTTCGACTTGTCAGGTGTACAATTTTTTATATATATCCCTATTTTTTTCCAAACCCTTTTGGTTCGCCGGGATGCCCTTATTTTTTCCTAGGTATGTCAACCTAGTGGGTCATTTTTTATGCGTAGTATTTTTTAACTATGTATGCATTCACAGGGTGTGGGAAATCTTCATCGTCCATAGTGGTTAGCATCATAGCATCGCCAGAGAATACTTTCTTGACAACAAATGACCCTTTATAAGTGGGAGTCCATTTTCCCCTGGGATCATCTTGTGGTAGAATGATGTGCTTTATTACCAAGTCACCAACCTAGTACACCCATTGCTTGATCTTCTTGTTGAAAGCCTTGATCATATGTTTCTGGTACATCTGACCGTGACAGATAGCAACCAGCCTCTTTTCATCAATCAAATTCAACTGATCTAACCTAGTCTGAAGCCATTCGTCCTCACCTAAGCCTGCTTCTTTCATAATCCTTAAGGAAGGAATCTGAACTTCGACAGGCAGGACGACATCCATGCCATAGACTAAAGAGAAAGGGGTTGCCTCAGTTGATGTTCGCGCCGAGGTACGATAGCCATGAAGAGAAAATGGAAGTATCTCATGCCAGTCTTTATAGGTCACCACCATCTTTTGCACAATCTTCTTTATATTTTTGTTGGCGGCTTCCACTGCGCCATTCATCTTAGGCCTTTATGGAGAAAGTTGTGATGCTTGATCTTGAACTGCATGCAGAGTTCATTGATCATGGAATTATTGAGGTTGGTACCATTGTTATTGATGATCCTTTCATGGATTCCATATCAATAGATTAGGTTATGCTTGATGAATCGGGCTACAACATTCTTGATAATTGAGGCAAATGAAGCCGCTTAGACCCATTTGGTGAAGTAGTAAATGGTGACTAGGATGAAATGATGTCCATTAGAGGTGGTGGGCTTGATTTTCCCGATCATATCAATGCCCCACATTGCAAATGGCCGAGGAGCAGTCATGATATTCAAAGGAACTGGAGGCACTTGAACCTTATCAACATAAATTTGGAACTTCTGACTAGTCCTCAAGTGGTGGTGATAATTAGTTTCCATAGTAGACCAATAGTAACAAACTCTCAGAATCTTCTTAGTCATAGTATGTCCACTAGAGTGAGTACCAAAGATGTCTTCATGCATGTCCTCTATGATATTCTCTGCTTCCTTATTGTCCACACAGCGGAGCAGAGTTGAATCATGGTTGCGTTTGTACAAAATCTCATTGCTCAGAAAGAACTTGGCTGAGAACCTCCGTCGGAATTTGTTATCATTGATTGAAGCTCCCTCAGGATACTCTTATACTTCAAGGTACCTTTTTTACCTCATAGAACCAGGGCTTCTCCTCATCAGTGTCAATCTCACAATAGTGCATCGGCTCGTCAAATCTTTCGATAGTAATTATGGGAGCTTCATTGTCCCAATTGACCTTGAACATAGATGACATAGTTGCTAAGTGTAATACGGTGGGAGAAATGACTTGGGATGTTTTGCGTTTGATCACAATTGTTGCGGTTAGCAAGAGTCGCCACCGACTTTTTTTTATCTAATAAGGAAAAGCTGAAAAGAACAGGAAAGACCTTTGAGATTATTTTCTTGAGTTCGGGAGGTAGATTATGAAAAGGGAAAGTATTAGCATCCTTTTCATCCATAGTTATCTATGGGCTCTTAGTTTCTTTCTAGATCATTTGATTTTGTTTGAAAGTGTGCTTTGTGGTGGTTTTTGAAAGTATTTTTGAAAAGGCGCCTTCGTTTAGGCGAACTTTGTAATGATTCTCATTTTGGCGAGAATGTATACAAAGTCTTGGATTTTTGAAAATATTTCATGTTTTGAAAGTGTTTTTGAAAAGGGATGGTGAGCAAGCAAACAACTAGGAGCAATCTACCTACTCAAAAGTCTTTGTTCATTTTTTCCTTCCTTTGATATTGCTATCTCACCATTGATTGGTAAGAAGCGTTATCTTTGGATGTAAAGGGACGGGCGTGGATCATCGTATAGTCATGATAGCAATGTTGTGAGATATCTTAGCATTTCTCTTGGAGCGACTAAGATCATTTGAAAGGCAACATTTGCAGCGTCATCGAGGGACTATGATCTTATATTTTGATTGTTTTTGCTAAGAAATCCCACATGCATAACATGACCATTTTTTAGGAAACAAGTGGAGTTAACCCTAGAGGTGCATGTGTGAATAGTGTGTTTGATTTGCATGCATTTAATCTTTTATTAGGGTTAACTACTTGTTGATTTTATCTTTCCATACAAACCCTAATTACTAGCATTTATATGAAAGCGATAAATTGCGGAAAGTAAATTTACTACGCTATTACATCATTTGGGGATGGGGTATACAAATTTACAAATGGGGATTGCAAGAAATTAAACCTAATTATCTATTACAACCATATTGAAACTTGAATAATGTACAAGAATTGAAAGGAATATAATGTACAAGGATATAAATGGAAAAGAAATGGAATTTTTTGTTTGGATTTTGTTAAGGAAAATGGTTTTAACCTAATTATCTAAAAGAAAATAATTAATTAAAATAAGAAAATTAAACCTAAATTAATTAAGAAAAGAAATTAATATTTAATCAAGAAAATATTTTTAGAGTTTTTTTTTTATGAAAATGGTTTTTATTTAATTAAACTAAAATAAAAATTAATTAAAAGAAAAACTAAATTCTAAGTTAATTTAATTAAAGGAAATTAAAACCTAAGTCTAATATTAATTTGTTTAGGAAAAGAAATTAAATTTGCAATAAGAAAATATTTTTGTGTTTTTTATTAATAAAAATAATATTTATAATAATATTAATAATAATAATAATATTTAAATAAAATAAAATAAGAAAATAAAATAAAATAAAGAAATAAAGTCAGGGGGAGTAAAAATTAAATTTGGGTGTTTGTTAGAAAAAAACAGTTTTTGTTTTGTTAGGCCCAATGGCCTGTTTTTGAAATCAGAAAAGAAATAAAAAAATGGGTTTGCGCTGTAAAAGGAAACAGGGGGTCAGAATAAGTAAAAATGCTAAGGCCCGGTTATGGAGGCCCAGGCGCGCTGGCTGCTTGCAAAACAAAGGAAAATGTTGAAAAATATGAAAAAAGGCAGCGCTAGGGCTTGAACCCATGACCTTGACCATAAACGTGCGCTGCCTTACCACTAGGGTGGCTATACATCCGTTAACTTAAACAAAACCATAAATATATTTTACAAATTCATTCTTAGAAATGAACTTCATCTTCAACCTCCAGCCAGGGTCCCTGTATCTCATTCATTTTTCGTCCATTCTCAAAACTTCCAACATCAAACTTGTTAGAAATTTTACCGGGACTTCATAAATGTAAACAATTTGGACTAACAATCAAAGATAAGCATGTATTTCTAAAAGTACCAAATCCTGACCTAAATTTTTTCAGAGATTCAAACTTAAAATTCTCTAAGCTCAGGTAATATAAATGAAAACTATGGATATGTACAGCTTCAGGGTAATGATATCTACATTTTGTCTTTGAAAATGAAAGCCTAACAATGCTTAAATGAAGAGATGCAAGTTCAGAAAAATACCTCAAGAACTGGAAATCGTGAAATGAGTTTGAGCTTGTTTCAAGTGATGGTGCTGATCAGGTTAGCTTCCTCAAGTTCCCAGGAAGCTAATGCAATGATTAGTTTGTGCTGAGGATAGTTGGAATGGTCTGGAGAAGTCATGATGCAATGCCCTATTTTTGAAAATGAAGGTTGGTGAAGATGGAGTTACAGTTGGATAACAGGGTGTTGGGATTATTTATGTATGATGTTTAAAAGCTTTAGGAACCAAAAGGCCAAGAAACGCACAAGTGGATTTTGATTTTGGGATTTCTGGCCAGAATATGCAACAACGAAGGTTTGTTATGCAATTTTGACTTTGGGGGTGTTTGAGGGCTTGTGAATTTGTGTCCTAGCTTGCAAATAGTGTATATATTTATAGGCAAGAGGTTTCAAGTGTTACAACAACTCAGAATTTTAACTCTCAAGTTGTGGCAACTTTACTTGTTTTTGAAGCAATGTTGAAACATCTTGTTCCAAGGCATGGTACATGGCTGTATAGAGAGGTTAGAACTTTAGACATGGTTGATTTTGGTTTATAGGGGTTGTGTGTGCAGAAAGAACAAGTGCAAGGCTCAATGCTAGTTGACTTTGCATAAAGCTTGCTTTTTCAAAATGGAAGTGGTGACTTTCTTCCTTAAATGGCAAGGTGTATTGGACAAATCTTAAATCAAGTGGTTCATAACTCAAAAGCTTGTTCAATCTTCTGATTAAGGATAGATACACAAGTTAGAGGGCCTGAAAAGTGGGATTATGCAGCATTGCTTGAAGATTGGATAATTGTTCATTACAAATATGCCTTGTAAATCAAGTTTGAAACCCTAACTTCTGGCCTTCAATTCTCTTAGCTCAAGTATGGTATTGATGAGTTCTTGGACATTTTGGAAAGCTTGTGACATCCTCTACAACCTTCATGTTGGACATTGTTTAAGAATAAACTTGGAACCGTGTGAAAAATTGTCATGAAGTTGGTACCAAAAGTCTTCCTAACAAGGGCAAAATTTCACTAAGTCTTTTAGTTTCATGGACATGTCTTCATAAATTCATAACTTGAAATCCAAGAAATTCTAGAAAAAGTTATGCCCTATAATGTTTTAGATCTCATTGAGATCTACAACTTTCATGTTAGAAGTTTCCCTTGAATCATCTTGCATCATGGTGGAAATTTGGCACAAAGTTATGAAAAAATGTTAACTTTCTAACATTTAGAAAAATTTCTAAGTCTTAGAATTTTGACTTTTCAAAGATAATTTTGACTTTTTAATTTCTTGATGAACAAGTTTCATATTTTGAAATGTCTTGATGAAATATGATTTTTGAAACTTGATTTTGATCAAAAAGTCAAAGGTTAACTTTTGAGTTTACAATTGACTTTTCATTAGTCGATTGATATTCATCTATCAATCCAATGATCTTGAGAGGTGATTTGAACTATGCAATTAGGTCAAGATGGTGCATTTGAATCCTTGAGATCATGTCTTAACCCAATATGTCATTTCCTTGGTTAAAAGTCAAGAACTGAGCCTTCTCAATCAAAACCCTAAGTTTGACCATTTTTCCCTTTTGATGTTCTGATCAAATTTCTTTGAGGAATTGTGATCCAAACTTGATCAATTGACATATATGAGTTCACAATGTTTATATGGATCAAAAATTATAAATTTTGACTGCAAATTGACCACAGTTGACTTTTTATCCAGTATAGTTGATTTTAGGTCATCTTATCAAATAATTGAGCAATTTTGTGATCCAAGACTTGAAACTTGACATGATCAGTCTTGAGGGTTGCTAATGATCCATGAAAGTCATTTGAGACCTTGAAAGTCCAATTGTCCTTGTGAAAACTCAAACCCTAATTTTGAATTGTCAGTGTTGAGGAGGTGTCTTGAGCTGATCAAACCTTGTGTAGTCTTGAATCAATAGAGATCTTATGAGAGATTTCTTGAGAGATGAGAGGGAAAATTTTGGGGTACAACAGCTGCCCCTGTCCAATCTTCTTAAACCTGAAGAGTTAGATTGGCGGATCCGCCATTCGTGAATTAAAGGTGAAAGATGATTGAACACTAAAGTGCCCATAAATTTGCTCTCGAAGATGTATTAAGAATGGGATTATAGATGCCATTTGGAGGAATGATGGTAAATACTGGAAGAAGTATCAACACAAATATTTGGTCAATTTATACTAAAACTTGATGTTTTGCCCGTGGGAAAAAAGGGTTAGTTAAATGCAGATGTATGCATGGGGTTCTCAAGAAGAATGAGGTTGTGCTAAACGCGTTTCATATGCATATGCCATGATGTATGAATGTGGGATTTTATTTAGATGCATATTTTTCCGGAAAATAAATCCCTGACTACTGCTGAGGGGTTCTGGGAAGCTGAATCCCGGATTGCTGTTGGGGATGAAGAATATACATATCTTCAAATTTTGTTAATAGAATGCTTCTGCCGGGGATTATCTCTTGAATGTTAGTTGTTATCTGGCCGGATCCAGGCTTCACAATAATTTACTGGGGAAGAATAAATTAACTGTTATCTGGTCGGATCCAGGCTTTGCAGATTTTCTTGAAGTTGAACTGTTATCTGGTCGGATCCAGGCTTCACAATAACTTACTTAAAGAGATAAAGTTGAACTGATATTTGGTCGGATCCAGGCTTCACAGTAACTTGCTTGAAATTAGTTGTTATCTGGTTCGATTCCAGGCTTCACAACAAATTTTTGAGGGAATAAAGTTAATTGCTATCTGGTCGGATCCAGGCTTCACAATAACTTGTCTGAAAAGATGAAGTTAAACTGATATCTGGTCGGATCTAGGCTTCACAGTAACTTATTTGAAAAGATGAAGTTGAACTGATATTTGGTCGGATCCAGGCTTCACAGTAACTTGTTGAAATGATGAAGTTGAACTGATATCTGGTCGGATCCAGGCTTCACAATAACTTGTTGGGGTAGAGGCAAACTCTACTGGGGAAAAGAAGTTAAACCCTTGTCTGGTTGAGTCCAGGTTCTTCAATATCTCTAAGAGTTAAACTATTATCTGGTCGGGTCTAGGCTTCATAGTGTCTTGAGAAGTTAACTATTATCTGGTCGGGTACAGGCTTCATAGTAACTGAAAATTGTACTATTATCTGGTCGGGGCCAAGCTTCATAGTATTTAAAAAGTTACACTATTATTTGGTCGAGTCCAGGCTTCATAGTGACTGAAAGTCGTACTATTATCTGGTCGGGTCCAGGATTTATAGTATTTTGAACGAATGAAGTTGATTGTTATCTGGTCGAATTCCAGGCTTCACAGCAACTTACTGAGGTTTAAACTGTTATCTGGTTAGATCCAGGCTTCACAACAACTTTCGGAGATAGCAATGATTTTGTTGGCGAATTCACTGGGGATTAGGGGTTTTGGCCCTCTTATTTGTAATAGTATGAGAGGCAAACTCAAGCTCTAGAGGATAGACTCAACTGGGGCAGACAGATTTAGCTGGGGAAATAAACCCTGTTGGGGAAATAAACCCTGTTGAAGAAATAAACCCTGTTGAGGAATACTTGATGAACTACTGACGAAGTGAGTTCTTTTAGGAAGAGATCCACAAGGCTTCTTCTTTTAGGACTAACTTAGCTGGGGAGAGAGCTGTCAAGAGATTGAGACTCTGGCTGAGGATCAACCTATGCAAAGAGACTTTGTGGGCAACTCCTATTGGGGGAAAGGTTTATTATAGCCGTCCTTGTTGGGATAATGCTAATGAGATAACTCTGCGGATATTCCATATACATTAAAGAGATGCTTGCTGCTGCTTAGCAGGACACATGTGCCAAATAGTTTTAATCATGTTCACATGCATATGTTCGTTAAATTTTAGTCATTGAACATTTTTGTATTCAAAACAAAAATAGAAAGTTTGCACTTCAAAGTATATTTGTATTGATATTTTGCCCATGAATAGGCGTTTTTGTACAAAGAGACAAAGATCCTAGTAAGAGGAAATCGTTGAAAGGAAAACAAAATTGAAAACAAATATAATAGCCATGTGGAAGTGATCTCATTGAGTTCCAACTTCTACTATTGCCCCAATGCCTTCAAATTCCCCTTGCCGTTGACAGAAGTTGATTGGATTGATATTGGACCGTTTGAACTCGGACCTTGGTAATAAAGTCGACTATGGTGATTCCATAGGATATAGTCATACGCTTTTAATCTTTAACTTTTTCTTGGACCTCCCTTTCGGGTTTTCAGCCCACCAGGATACCCATTTTTGCCCAAGTCTCCCTTTCGTGTTTTCAATTTCCCGGGAGTACAATCTTTTGCATATATCCTTATTTTTGCCCAAACCTTTTGGTTTGTCGGGATGCCCTTATCTTTCCTAGGTGTGTCAACCTAGCGGGTCTCTTATGCGTAGTATTTTTTAACTATGTCTGTGTTCACAGGATATGGGAAGTCTTCACCGTCCATGGTAGTCAGCATCATGGCACCACCAGAGAACACTCTCTTGACAACAAATGACCCTTCGTAGGTGGGAGTCCATTTGCCCCTGGGGCCGCCTTGTGGAAGAATGATGTGCTTTATTACCAAGTCACCAGCTTGATATATTCGAGGCTTGATCTTTTTGTTGAAAGCCTTGATCATGTGTTTTTGGTACATCTGACCATGACAAACGGCAGCTAGTCGCTTTTCATGGATCAAATTCAAATGATCCAATCTTGTCTGAATCCATTCATTTTTGCTTAGGCCTGCCTCATTCATAATCCTTAATGAGGGAATCTGAACTTCCACTGGAAGAATGACTTCCATGCCATAGACTAAAGAAAAGGGAGTTTCCCCAGTTGATCTCCGAGCTGAAGTACGGTAGCCATGAAGAGCAAACAGTAACATCTAATGCCAGTCCTTGTAGGTTACTACCATCTTCTGCACAATCTTCTTAATGTTTTTGTTGGCTGCTCCCACTGCGCCATTCATTTTAGGTCTATAAGGAGAAGAATTGTGATGTTTGATTTTGAATTGAGTGCAAAGTTCTGTAATCATAGCATTGTTGAGGTTAGTCCCATTGTAGATGATGATCCTTTCATGGATACCATAGTGGCAGATGAGGTTATGTTTGATGAATATGGCTACCACGTTCTTGGTGACTGAGGCAAATGAGGCGGCTTCGACCCATTTGGTGAAATAATCGATAGAGACAAGAATGAAGCGATGTCCATTGGAGGCAGTGGGTTTGATCTCTCCAATCATGTCAATGCCCCACATTTCAAATGGCCACGGAGCGGTCATGACGTTCAGAGGGATAGGAGTCACATGGACCTTGTCAGCATAGATTTGGCATTTGTGGTAAGTTATTGAGTGGTGATGGCAATCGGTCTCCATTGTTGACCAATAGTAACCAGCTCTCAGGATTTTCTTGGCCATAGTATGTCCGCTAGAGTGGGTCCCAAAGAGACCATCATGCATGTCTTCCATAACTTCCTCTACCTCCTTCTTGTCCACACATCAGAGTAAAGTAGAGTCATGGTTGCGTTTTTACAAGATTCCATTACTTAGGAAGAATTTGGCTTAAAATCTCCGTAAGAACTTTCTGTCATTGATGGACGCTCCTTCGGGATACTCTTGCGCTTCAAGGTATCTCTTCACCTCATGGTACCATGGCTTCTCGGTGTCAGTGTCAAGCTCGTAGAAGTGCACGGGCTCGTCAAACCTTTCAATTGTAATCATAGGAGCTTCATTTTCCCATTTGACTTTGAACATAGAAGACATCATGGCTAAATCATCGGCTAACTGATTTTATTCCCTAGGGAAGTGTTCAAAGGTGATCTCTTTAAAGTAAGGGATCATAGATAGCACAAGTTCCTTGTAAGGGATGAGATTAGGGTGCTTAGTGTCCCAATCTCCTTTTACTTGGCTAATCAGAAGAGCGGAATCTCCGAATACATTCAAATGCTTGATCCTCAAACCAATGGTAGCCTTCAGATCCAAAATGCATTCCTCGTACTCAGCTATGTTGTTCGTATAATCTAAGCATAGTCTGACAGTAAAAGGAGTGTGGAAACCTTCAGGTGAGATGATCACAACACCAATTCCATTACCCAAGGCGTTGGAAGCCCCATTGAAAACCATAGCCCATCGAGATCCTTGTTCAGGTCCGTCATACGATCCAGGTTTCGTGCAGTCGGTCACTAGCATGATTGTTGTACCCCAAAATTTGCTCTCTCATTTTACTCAATACATACTCTTAGAGATCCTCAATTTGCTCAAGTTTTCCCAAGAGTTGACCAGATACTCTCTCTCCTAAGGCAGTGTGTCTCAAATTAGGGTTTCCATTTTCATCAAGATAGGTGAACTGAAAAGATCTCATATGCTCTCCATGGTCTAAATACGTTCTCAAGACCCTCCATGTCAAATTTCAAGCACTGCACAAGAAGTTTGCTCAGTCAACTGCTCATATGCTTGAGAATCGACTATATTAGGTCAAAAGTCAACTGTGGCCCACATACAGTCAAACTTCATGATTTTTGGTCAACATCAGCATTTTGAAGTGATATCCATCATTTGATCGAGGGTTGATCATGATTCTTCAAGGAATTCCCTAAATTCATCAAAACCCAAAAGTTGCTAAATTAGGGTTTCTTAGGAAAAGTCAACCAAACTTTGACCAAACATAACTTCCACATACTTTGTCAGAAATTTTCCTTCCAAGGCTCATTGTGAAGAGGATGCAATTCCCTACATCTCATCTTCATCCCAAAAGTTCAAAATATGCACTCATCAAAAGATATGAATTTCTACATTATAGGTCCTTTTGAAAAGTCAACAAAAACACCTTTTGGGTCAAAGATTCTTACATGAACATGGAAGACTCAATTGAAATGATACCAAAAGGGTTGCTTAGGGGACATCCTAAGATTTCTAAAAAGTCCAAGAACACCTCTCTAGGGTTAAAATTGGAGGATATATGCCTTGTCAAAGTTGACCTATTTTGCAAAATTGCCAAAAGTCAAATGGGCTCAAAATTACATTTTTTGCCAAATGGGCCTAACTTTTAATGCTTGCACCTCACTTATAATATGGTCCACGACCCAAATATTCACCCACACATTATTTTCTTCATTTTTCATTTTATTTTGATTTTTTATTAATTAAAATTTGAATTAAATCAAATAAATGACAAATAATAGAAAAGATGTGTTTTGATATGATTTTATGACAGGATCTCAATCAAATTATGCTGAGATATCAAGACCAAATCGAATCAAGCATGATTGGTACAAAAATGGGATAATTTAACTCAATTTAGAAAGTTTGCATATGGCTAAAGAATCAAATCAAATCTCATCAAAACTTGAAGATGCAATCTGTTTTGCAACCCTAATTCATTGAGGGATATATAATGAATAAGAACAAAGCATGAAACAAGGGTTGGCAGTCGTGAATGAGCAAGAACAAACTTCAAAATTTCAAAGAAAAGTTTGGATCAGATTTCAAGCTGCATGCCAATTCAAACCATTCTAACATTGCCAATTCGTTCCTGGAAATTCTCTGAAGCGATTGCAAGCATCACCCAACTTCCACAAGCCCGAAAACACGTTGTATGAACATCACCGTTTGCCCTGGTTTTCCAAATCTGGTTACCATGATTCTTGCATCATAAACCTGTTTTAATGGTATATTTGTGTTTGTTATCATGTTTGCAACGTGTTGGTTAGGTTTAATTGATGTTTTAGCGCATGTACTGACAATTGCCATTGCTAGGGTTTTCTTGTTCGTTTTAGGGTTTTTGTCCACATGTAAAATTAGGCCACGAATAAGGTACCATGATGATCGTGACATCATGACCAGTTGAACCCTGGTCTTCAATTTCATTTATCTTGCGTTTTGTGAGCTTTTGAGTTGTATTATATTATGGCCTTATTATATTGACAACTAAACAACGCAACACAGTTGCCAAAGGCATATGGTGGTAAGCGTGAGGACCTGGGTTCGATCCCAGGTCCCAACATTTTCCTTATTTTAATTCTCCAACGCATGATCCTGTGTATCTCCCACTCAAGCGTCTTCCATACACTTCCAACATCCAACAAATGGATCAATGTTTATCCAGATCCAACGATCAGATCCAGGGATGACCATAATGCACCATCAGGAGAGCATCCCAGGGAATCAGGCGCGTTGACTGGGCTCAGCACTATTGGGCCTAATAATTCAACATGCACCTCCCTCATTCAGCAATACATGCCCACTCTTTTTCCTTTTTCTATTTTTATTATTCTTATTATTCTTAATTATTTTCCCTTTTTAAAAATAATCCTAAAATCATTTTTTTATTTAATAAAAATCACAAAAACATCAAAAATCTTTTTTTAATAAAAAATATTTTTTATTACTTAATTAATTTAGTTTAATTAATTTATGGCAATTTAATTCTTTTGATAATTAAAAATAGTTATGATTAGGGTTTTAATTTTGTACCTAACCTAATTAATTTTTCTCAAATAATAATCTAAATATTTTCTCAATTATATTTTTAGGGTTTCCAATTATTCCCGCATTCAATTTGCCGCGCGCATTTTAATTCTTTTTATTATTATTGTAACTGCTCCAAGTTTGTAATAGTAATTAGGTTTTACATTTCCGCATTTTTATTTTCAGTCCAGATAATTATGTAACTGCCAAAGCCCTGTAATAGCTAGGACCTTTAAAATTTCTGCACTTTTAATTCCTGCAAATCTTTAACTGTCTAGATGCTTGGCTAACAGGATTGTATGGAAAGATTGTTTGACAATTCAAACGGTAGATCACTTAATGTGCAAAGACTAAATTAACTGCAAAAATCACGTGCACATATTTCACTCCTAGGGTTTGCCTCACTTCGGTTGCCTTCGGTAAACAATCATTAAGTATAGGAGATTTTAGTGGTTGCCCTCCTGTCTAAAATATCAAATGTCCCATTCGAATGTTTCCTCAGAAATGTTGCCTCGGAAAGATCTTAAGACTCTAGGGTTATTACTAAGGTTTCCTACCCATTGTTTTGATGACTGTACTTGTCCCTTTCGAACGTCCATTACAAACTCCAACGACGGGGCTACCTACTCCTTAATAGTAGGATAGCGCTGTCTAAAGGAATTGAGAACAAACAACTTTTTTTGAGTAGCTAGAATCTTAAGTACTTGCTCAACAAAACTTTTCACACAAACACTTCTCAAAACAATTTTCAAAAAACAACTTCGTCACACCCTTGAGGACCGATACAAGGGTTATCACGAAGTAAACAAAACTTTTTCAAAACAAGCACACACAAGCAATTTTAAAAAGATAAGCAAGTACCTAAGAGCCCATGGAAAACCATGGATAGAAAGGGTGCTAACACCTTCCCTTTCTATAATCTACCGCCTGTACTCAGAAATATTCTCGAAAAAGGTTTTTTCTGTTCTTTTTCCTTTTCCATGATTGGATAAAATAAAAGTCGGTGGCGACTCTTGCTTACCGCGACATTTTGCGAACAAAAAACGTAAAACACAAACCAGTATAACAGTCGGTTCTGCCACCGTATCACAGAACTGGAGACTCTGCTGGGGATACTAAATAAAGTGGGGTATACCTTAGGATCTAGGTCATTTCAAATTGCTTCCTTGTTTGTTTGCTTTATTCTTAAAGTGTTTTTGCTTGGGTTACTATAGATCCTACACCCGGATCTGGGGGAACTTGTTAGGTAAACAACAATAGATCGTGGAGACTGTACGGTGTAGACTGATATGGTTTAAGCGATGGCTATGTTGGTGTGGCACCTTGGCTGGTACTGGTATCCTTCATGGGGAAGCAAGGAGAATACGGGGCCGCCGCGTGGTGTCGTGAAGCACTAACGGACTTTAGAACCTTAGTTGAACAAACTTGGCCATTAGAAAGTAGTGAGATAGTCGGCCATGGTGTAGAGTGGTTGATACTCGATGCTACACTCATTGAGATCAGACTTTCAGGATATTTCGGCTGCAAGAAAATATTGCTTGAGCTGAGACAATACCCGATAAAGGATAGTCAGTGATATTGAGATCCCTTAGAACCCGGTTACTATTTATAGGACAGGCTAAAACAATCCAACTTCACGAGGGTACTACCTTAAACTCAAGCAAGCCTTAAACCTAGGGACTTGGTGTGATTTGTTTGTGCTTGTTATGCCTGTGATTTCTCAACCTAATCATGACATCATGACATCATAAACATGGCATATCATACTAACCATTTCAAGGATCTCAAGGGTATGTGATGTAGGTCATGGCGAACCAGACTTCTAGCAAGGGGCAAGGGGATTTATTTTCCTCTAGCCAATGTTGTCAAAGGATCTTGAGTCAAAGGCTATGACCCACTCGATATGGTGAGCTTGACTCTTGAAGAAGGACTCTTAGTGACACGAAGTTTCTTCAATCAAGCTGCAATCAAATTCTAACAGTTTCTTGTTTACCCCGTGAGATCCTTGAAAACATTGCATGCATATCATACACATTATTACAGGTACCATTACAGGTTTCTCATCTTCTTTGCTATTTATTTCAGCCAAAATGTCTTCTGAGCAAAGCATCAAGGACCTTCAGGCACAAAACACCCAGTTCCAGCAAATGTTCATAAATCTGGAAAAAGGGCAGGAGGATCTGAAAACCCTCATCCTCAAAGAGAAAAAGAAAAAGAAGAAGGCTTCCGATATTCTGAATATAGGAAGAAGGTTTAGAGGGCCGTTGAAGCAACAAGTCGATCTGACCTCTTCATCTAAGGAAGGGGAGAATCAAGAAGAAGAGACAAGGGAGAAAGATCCCAGTCCTGAAGTTTCTGACAATGATACCGACTATATTGATGAGCATTGTCCTCCCACTGAGGATAGATACAAGCAGTTGGAAGATCGCTTGAATGCTATGGAGGTCCATAGGATACCTGGGTTGGATTTCGAAGAATTAGGATTGGTGTCGAGAGTGGTCATCCCGCAGAAGTTCAAAGCTCCAATTTTTGCAAAGTATGATGGGGTGTCCTGCCCAAAACTCCATCTCCGCTCTTATGTAAAAAAGATCCAGCCCCACACCGCTGATAGAAATTTGTGGGTTCATTTCTTTCAAGATAGTCTATCAAGGAATCAGCTTGAATGGTTCTATCAACTGGAGAGAGCCAATGTCCGAAATTGGGAAGATCTGGCTGCTGCTTTCTATAAGCAGTATCAATACAACACCGACCTTGCTCCTACTCGTACTCAACTCCAGAGTATGTCCATGGGGGCAAGTGAAGGCTTTAAAGACTATGCCCAGGAGTGGAGAGACTTGGCTGGAAGAGTCCAACCCCCGTTGTCTGATAGGGAGTTGGTTGATATGTTTCTGGGTACGCTATATGGTCCATTCTTTAATCATTTGATCGGTAGCTCGTCAGCGGGTTTCACCGAGCTGATTATGATTAGAGAAAGAGTAGAAGCTGGGATCCGGAGTGGTAAGATCTAGAAAAATACCTCTTCGAGTACAGAGAAGAAGTCATTTGGTGGAAAGAGGGAAGCCAATGCTATGCACGGCTAGAAGGGGCGTAGCAAGGCAGACTACCACCAATCTGTGGGGGCAATGTTGATCTCTAATTCGGCATGCACACAACGACCACAATAACGAAACAATCAACAAATGGTGGAAAGACCTCAAAGGAAGTTCACCCAAATCAACATGACATTGTCACTAGCATTGCAACACATGTTGAAGATGAATCTGATTACGGTGATAAACCCTCATCCAAACCCTAAGACTTCTTCTCCTAACTACAACCTGGATGCAAGGTGTGCTTATCATTCTGGTAGCCCAGGGCACAATACTAACGATTGTTGGGCGCTGAAATACAAGATTCAGAATATGATTGACGCCAAGGAGATCGAATTCGACCCTCCTGAGACTCCCAACGTGATCACTTCTCCCTTTCCAAAACATGGCTAGGATTGAAAGCATTTTTGTTCATTTGAATTCTGAAGTTGTATTTCCTTTGCTTATTCGAACAGTTATTGTCATGTCAAACTCTATTATTTCATTAATGCATTACACATGTCTGTCTTGAATTAATTTGTTTTCATTATGCTTAAACTGCTTTATACTTCCTTTTCGTGATATTCAACTCTCGACTAAAAAACTGTAAGCCTTTAGAGGGAGGATGACGAAAATGATACCACAATCTCTACAGTATACTTTTGAACAGACCCTGCTGACGATGTACATGCATTATTTCAAATCCTAAACAGTGGAGTTATAAGGAAGATAATCCCTAGTCAACCCCTTTGAGCCAAAGAAGTAGGAGTTTTTCTTTTCACACAAATTAAAACCCTAAATCATAACCTGGGGCATGGTAGTTTTCTCAGTTAGTTCAGGTGCGCATTCAGTCGCAATCTGTTGCTTCGTACACAATGAATGGCATCGAAGATGTCCTTCCAAAAAAAAGACGGTGATGGTTCAGTATAATCTTCAAGACAGGCAGTCATTACCTCTTGAAATAAAAGCCCGTTAAGTCAAAACCTATGAAGGAGACTTAAGAAATAAAACTGGGGCATCCCGCTGACTGTAACCACAAAAAGAAATAGTTCAGGCAAAAGATAGGGATAGTAAAATCAAAAAGAAAGAGGTCCTACAAATCCTCGACAAAAAAGATGATTGCCTATTCAAAATAAACTTTTAGCATTCGAACCATCACCGGAATACCAAAGACAGTACTCTAGGACTCAACTGGGATTCTAAATTCGGAATTAACTGAGCATAGGACTGAAGGACATCACAAAGAACGGGTGGGTACAAATAAATTTTTATTCTTTATCCTTTGTTTCTTAAACCGTGAACCAGGCCACGTTATAACCCTTAAAAGTCCTAGCTGGAGCATGGGTTAGTTTGAGAGCATACTGTTACAAAGGTATCCTGACTCCTATAGGACTTGTTACGAATCCTGAGTTGATATCACATTCTTGCAAATTTTGTCTTACTATACAAAACACATTTTCAAAAAACATTCAAGACAAACATGATTTTTGCATTATTTAAATAACATTGTTTGTATATGACTAATTGTTTGACAGTAGAGAAATCCGCATCATGGATATTCAATGAACAAACATCCTCTCAATGGACAGAATCACCGCAGCAGGAAAGACACTTCCAATAACAGGTCTTCCATAAGAGAGGGGCATGAAATGATGTCAAACACACCTAGGGCAGTCTCTCCAAAAGTGCCAAATAACCAGGGGCAGATCTCCATCCGAATTACTTGGGGCATTACGCACACATTCCAGCAACAAATCATGTGCTATCAAGAAAACATTCTTTACAGTACCATAACACTACTATGGACAGTGACACTCCTCCGTACACGGTGAACATGGACATAGTTGGAAGATACTACGCGTGATTAAAGACCCGCTATGTTGACTGGCCTAGGCAAAAATTAGGGATAAAAACAAAAAATTTGTACACCCGGTAAGTCGAAAACCTGAAAAGCCAGCTTGGGAAAAAAAAGGTATCTCGGTGGATTGAAAATCTGAAAAGACAGTCCAGGAAAAAGTTAGGGATTAAAGCGTACAACTATGTCCCATCATCTTGTCACTTGCCTATCGGTAGAAGGCTTATCATTCGGATCAGAAGTTACCAAGCACCTCATGAATTGGGATAACACTCAATCTACAAAGCCTCCGCATGCACTTTCTCTAGCAGGTATAGGGGTAGAAAAGTCCTGATGCAAAGTCATTGTCGTATCCTCAGCATGCTTCCCCGTGACATCTACACTCCCCACAAAGTAAAGGCAACTAAAGCTTTGACATCGGCTTCCCCAAACAGGAGTCACTTACCCCAGCAAAGTTCCTTCAGAGAGCTGACATCTATATTCCCCGACCGAATTTCATAATCGCAAGCGGGTCATAAAGTTTTCTCCCGAACAGAGTTTATTTCTCTAAATACAGAAGCTCAATCCCCGACAAAGTTTATCCCTTCAGCTACGAAAGCTCATCCCCAATAGAGTTATTCCCCCGCAGAGTTATTCTCAAACAGAGTCTCTCCCCCGACAGAGTAGCTGTAAACAAGGAGAAAATCTCCAGCATAGTCATCCTCGTTCACCATCCCCAGCGGAAGTAGAAGAACCATTTTTTCAACAACGATCAGGAAAGCAATTTCCAGTAATCTCCAACAGCAGTCAGGGATTTATTTTCCCAAACTCGGACGTGCCACAATAGCATTTCATGTTCATACATCATGACGCACGCATACATATTGCATACATCATAATCTCATTTATTTTGACAACGTCATCATACAATGCATTTCATGCATCATACACGATTAATAATGTACCTTTTCAGGAAAGATGGTTATGATCAACAACTTCCAGCAGGTTCAAGATTAGCTCCTGAAACTAAACAGAGTAATTATCTGCGCAACCAAATGCATCTTTACATGGGTTCATCACGAAGCAATCTTACACAGGTTTCTCCTAAATGCAGCTTCAAACAGGTTTATCCTGAAAAATATTACACGGGTCCTTTCTCATACATTTCCAAATAAAGTTTCACACGAACTCATCACGAAGTAACCTTACTCAGGTTCCTCCTGAAGTTTTACACGAACTTATCCCAAAGTAACCTTAACCAGGTTCCTTCTGAAGTTTTACACGAACTTATCACAAAGTAACCTTACCCAGGTTCCTCCTGAAGTTTTACACGAACTTATCCCAAGGTGACCTTACCCAGGTTCCTTCTGAAGTTTTACACGAACTTATCACAAAGTAACCTTACCCAGGTTCCTCTTGAAGTTTTACACAGACTTAGCCCAAAGTAACCTTACCCAAGTTCCTACCGAAGTTTTACACGGACTTATCCCGAAGTAACCCTACCCAGGTTCCTCCTAAAGCCCTACACAGACTCATCACGAGCAACCTTACCCAGGCTCCTTCTGAAGTTTCACTCAGAATTATCCTGAAGCAACCTTACCTAGGTTCCTTCTCGGTTCAGATGCAGTTTTACCCAAACTCCTCACGAAGAAACCTTACCCAGGTTCCTTCCCATAAGCCCTACTATCCAGGGCATTCATTTTAAAGAAACCCTATGACCTCGGTTCCTTCTCACAGCCCTACTATCCAGGCTTTCATATCGAAGAAACCCTACGACCCAGGTTCCTTCTCACATCCCTACTATCCAGGCTTTCATTTCTAAGTAACCCTACTATCCAGGTTCCTTCTCACAGCCCTACTATCCAGGCTTTCATTTCGAGGTAACTCTACTATCCAGGTTCCTTCTCACATCCCTACTATCCAGGCTTTCATATCGAAGAAACCCTACGACCAAGGTTCCTTCTCACAGTCCTACTATCCAGGCTTTCATTTATAAGTAACCCTACTATCCAGGTTCCTTCTCACAACCCTATTATCCAGGATTTCATTTTGAAGTAACCCTACTATCCAGGTTCCTTCTCACAGCCCTACTATCCAGGCTTTCATATCGAATTAACCCTACTGTCCAGGTTCTTTCCCACAACCCTACTATCCAGGCTTTCATATCAAAGTAACCCTACTATCCAGGTTCCTTCTCACAGCCCTACTATCTAGGCTTTCATTTCGAAGTAACCCTACGAACCAGGTTCCTTCTCACAACCCTACTATCCAGGCTTTCATTTCGAAGTAACCCTACTATCCAGGTTCCTTCTCACAGTCCTACTATCCAGGCTTTCATATCGAAGTAACCCTACTATCTAGGTTCCTTCTCACAGCCCTTCTATCCAGGATTTCGTTTTGAAGAAACCCTACTATCCAGATTTCTTCTCATGACCCTACTATCCAGGTCCCTTCTCTCTTATCTCCAGAAAACAGTCCACAACACTATAAGACCTGGACCTGATCAAACACGATCAATTTCGCATTTCCCCAGTAAGTCGCAGTGCAGCTTGTACCCTGACCAGATATGTAGTTCACTTCCACTTCCTCAAGCAAGAGTTATTTCCTCAGTAGAGTAACGAACAACTGAAGCTCCTAAAATTCTATTTCTCCTAAGACAGATACCAACATTCCTCACAGGATTCCTCATCAACAACAGGAACAGGAACTCTCATCGAAGGAATGTCTCAGGAAATCAACATCCTCTAGATGGCATCTTTGAGCCCATCTTCGACGGTACTCTATCACATCTTGGATGGCATCTTTAAGCCCATCTCCAACAATTATCTAGAAACTTCCAAATGGCATCTATAAGCATATTACCGATATCACAAATCAAGTATCACTTCAGCCGAGTGCAAATTTCTTGGCACTCTAGTGTTCAATCATCTTCCACCTTCAGATCACGAAAGGTAGACGAGCCAATCTACATCCTCAGGTTTAAGAAGATTGAACAGGGGCATCTGTTGTACCCCCAAATTTTCTCTCTCATTTTACTCAATACATACTCTTAGAGATCCTCAATTTGCTCAAGTTTGCCCAAGAGTTGACCAGACAAACTCTCTCCTAAGGCAGTGTGTCTCAAATTAGGGTTTCCATTTTCCTCAAGATAGGTGAACTACAAAGACCTCATATGCTCTCCATGGTCCTAATATGTTGTCAAGACCCTCCATGTCAAATTTCAAGCACTGCACAAGAAGTTTGCTCAATCAATTGCTCAGATGCTTGAGAATTGACTGTATTAGGTCAAAAGTCAACTGTGGCCCACATACAGTCAAACTTCAAGATTTTTGGTCAACATAAAAATTTTGAAGTGATATCCATAATTTGATCAAGGGTTGATCATGATTCTTCAAGGAATTCCCTAAATTCATCAAAACCCAAAAGTTGCTAAATTAGGGTTTCTCAAGAAAAGTCAACCAAACTTTGACCAAACATAAATTCCACATACTTTGTAAAACAATTTACATCCAAGGCTCATTTTGAAGAGGATGAAATTCCCTACAACTCATCTTCATCCCACAAGTTCAAAATATGCACTCATCAAAAGATATGAATTTCTACATTATAGGTCGTTTTGAAAAGTCAACAAAAACTCCTTTTGGGTCAAAGCTTCTTACATGAAAATGGAAGACCCAATTGAAATGATACCAAAAGGGTTGCTTAGGGGACATCCTAAGCTTTCCAAAATGTCTAAGAACACCTCTCTAGGATTAAAATTGGAGGATACATGCCTTGTCAAAGTTGACCTTTTTTGCAAAATTGCCAAAAGTCAAATGGGCTCAAAATTACATTTTTTGCCAAATGGGCCTCACTTTTTATGCTTGCACCTTACTTATAATATGGTCCACGACCCAAATATTCACCCACACATTATTTGCTTCATTTTTCATTTTATTTTGATTTTTTATTAATTAAAATTTGAATTAAATCAAATAAATGACAAATAATAGCAAATATATGTTTTGATATGATTTTATGACAGGATCTCAATCAAATTATGCTGAGATATCAAGACCAAATCGAATCAAGCATGATTGGTACAAAAATGGGATGATTTGGATCAATTTAGAAAGTTTGCATATGGCTAAAGAATCAAATCAAATCTCATCAAAACTTGAAGATCCAATCTGTTTTGCAACCCTAATTCATTCAGGGATATATAATGAATAAGAACAAAGCATGAAACAAGGGTTGGCAGTCATGAATGAGAAAGAACAAACTTCAAAATTCCAAAGAAAAGTGTGGATCAGATTTCAAGCTGTAGGCCAATTCAAGCCATTATAACATTGCCAATCCCTTCCTGGACATTCTCTGAAGCGATTGCAAGCATCACCCAGCTTCCACAAGCCCGAAAACACGTTGTATGAACATCACAGTTTACCCTGTTTTTCCAAATCCGGTTACCATGATTCTTGCATCATAAACATGTTTTAATGGTATATTTATGTTTGTTATCATGTTTGCAACGTGTTGGTTAGGTTTAATTGATGTTTTAGCGCATGTACTAACAATTTCCATTGCTAGGGTTTTCATGTTCGTTTTAGGGTTTTTGTCCACCGGTAAAATTAGGCCACGAATAAGGTACCATGATGATCGTGACATCATGACCAGTTGAACCCTGGTCTTCAATTTCATTTATCTTGTGTTTTGTGAGTTTTTGAGTTGTACAGCGTTGTAGCTACAAACTTTGTCCGTAGGTAAAAGTGCAGGTACCTAATACGACGAAGGAGGAAGAAGATGGTGGCGTGGCAGCTAACCATTGAACAATTCAAAATTCGCGCGCGTTTTTGGTTCATTTATTTTGTTTGATATATTATATTCTGGCCTTATTATATTGACAACTAAACAACGCAACGCAGTTGGCAAAGGCGTATGGTGGTAAGCGTGAGGACCTGGGTTCGATCCCAGGTCCCAGCATTTTCCTTATTTTAATTCTCTAATGCAGGATCCTGTGTATCTCCCACTCAAGCGTCTTCCATACACTTCCAACATCCAACCAATGGACCAGTGCTTATCCAGATCCAACGATCAGATCAAGGGATGACCATAATGCACCATCAGGAGAGCATCTCAGGGAATCAGGCGCGTTGACTGGGCTCAGCATTATTGGGCCTAATAATTCAACATGCACCTCCCTCATTCAGCAATACAAGACCACTCTTTTTCCTTTTTCTATTTTTATTATTCTTATTATTCTTAATTATTTTCCCTTTTTACAAATAATCCTAAAATCATATTTTTTATTTAATCAAAATCACAAAAACATCAAAAATCTTTTTTTAATAAAAAATAATTTTTATTTCTTAATTAATTTATTTTAATTAATTTAGGTCAATTTAATTCTTTTTATAATTAAAAATAGTTAGAATTAGGGTTTTAATTTTGTACCTAACCTAATTAATTTTTCTCAAATAATAACCTAAATATTTTCTCAATTAGATTTTTAGGGTTTCCAATTATTCCCGCATTCAACTCGCCACGCGCATTTTAGTTCTTTTTATTATTATTGTAACTACTCCAAGTTTGTAATAGTAATTGGGTTTTACATTTCCGCATTTTTATTTTCAGTCCAGATAATTATGTAACTGCCAAAGCCCTGTAATAGCTAGGACCTTTAAAATTTCTGCACTTTTAATTCCTGCAAATCTTTAACTGTCTAGATGCTTGGCTAATAGGATTGTATGGAAAGATTGTTTGATAATTCAAACGGTAGATCACTTAATGCGCAAAGACTAAATTAACTGAAAAAATCACGTGCACATATTTCACTCCTAGGGTTTGCCTCACTTCGGTTGCCTTCAGTAAAATAGTCATTTAAGCATAGGAGATTTTAGTGGTTGCCCTCCTGTCTAAAAGATTGAATGTCCCATTCAAATGTTGCCTCAGAAAGATCTTAAGACTCTAGGGTTATTACTAAGGTTTCCTACCCATTGCTTTGGTGACTATACTTGTCCCTTTTGAACGTCCATTACAAACTCCAACGACGGGGCTACCTACTCCTTAATAGTCAGATAGCGTTGTCTAAAGGAAATGAGAACAAACAACTTTTTTTGGAGTAGGTAGAATCTTAAGTACTTGCTCAACAAAACTTTTCACACAAACACTCTCAAAACAATTTTCAAAAAATAACTTCGTGACACCCTTGAGGACCGATACAAGGGTTATCACGAAGTAAACAAAACTTTTTCAAAACAAGCACACACAAGCAATTTTAAAAAGATGAGCAAGTACCTAAGAGCCCATGGAAAACCATGGATAGAAAGGGTGCTAACACCTTCCCTTTCTATAATCTACCCCCCGTACTCAAATATTCTCGAAAAAGGTTTTTTCTGTTCTTTTTCCTTTTCCATGATTGGATAAAATAAAAGTCGGTGGCGACTCTTGCTTACCGCGGCATTTTGCAAACAAAAAACGCAAAACACAAACCAGTATAACAGTCGGTTCTGCCACCGTATCACAATCATGTTCTCATCCAGGAATTCAAAGTTCATAGACTAATAATCATGAACAGCTTGATGGGCCAAATGATCTGCTAATACACTTCCTTTGATGGCCTTTTTCATTGTGTATTGAATGTCGTACTCAGTAAAGATCATTTTCCATCTAGCTATTTGTCCGGAAAGAGCGGGTTTCTCAAAGATGTACTTGATAGGGTCCATCTTAGAAATTAGTAGAGTGGTATGAGTCAACATATATTGTCTTAGCCGACGAGCAGCCCATGCCAGAGTGCAGCAAGTTTTCTTGAGGAGTGAATATCTAGTTTCATAGTCAGTAAACTTTTTGCTCAGGTAGTAAATAGCATGCTCTTTTTGGCCAAACTCGTCATGTTGGCCCAACACACACCCCATAGAATTCTCTAGCACCGTCAAGTACATGATCAAGGGTCTTCCTTCAACCGGAGGCATGAGAATAGGAGGTTCTTGTAGATATTCTTTGATTTTGTCGAAGGCATCTTGGCATTCATCATTCCATCCGACTACTTGATCTTTCTTCAAGAGTTTGAAGATTGGCTCACAAGTAGCAGTTAAGTGAGATATGAAGCGGACGATGTAGTTAAGACGACCCAATAATCCTCTAACTTCCTTTTCAGAGTGGGGGACTGGCATTTCTTGGATGGCCTTCACCTTGGCAGGATCGACTTCGATGCCCTTACCACTGAGAACAAAACCTATAAGCTTTCCATATCGTACTCCTAATGTGCACTTATTAGGGTTCAGCCTCAACTTGTACTTTTTCAGCCTCTCGAATAGCTTGTATAGGTGATTGAGATGTTCTTTCTCTGTTTGTGATCTTGCAATCATATCATTCACATATACCTATATTTCATGATGGATCATGTCATGAAACAAAGCTACCATAGCCCTTTGATATGTTGCCCTTGCATTCTTTAATCCGAACGACATGACCATGTAACAAAAGGTTCCCCACTGCGTAACGAAAGTGGTCTTCTGCATGTCTTCGGGAGCCATCTTAATTTGATTATAGCCGGAGAAACCATCCATGAAAGAGAAGACTTTATGCTGAGCAGTGTTATCGACCAAGACATCAATATGAGGTAGAGGTAAATCATCCTTGGGACTTGCCCTATTCAGATCCCTATAATCTATGCACATACAAACTTTTCTGTCTTTCTTCGGCACTGGCACCACATTTGCAACCCATTGGGGATAAGATGTCACATTTAGGAATCCTGCGTCAAATTGTTTCATCACCTCAGCTTTTATCTTTTCAGACATGTCAGGCCTCATGTGACGAACTTTTTGTTTGACAGGAGGACAATCTTCCTTTGTCGGCAGACGATGAACTACAATGTAGGTATCCAACCCTGGCATATCTTCATACGACCAAGCAAACACTTCCACAAAGTCATGCAACATCTAAACCAATCTGCTTTTGACACTGCTTTCCAGGTTAATGCCGATCTTGACCTCTTTCTTATCTGTCTCGGTGCCTAGATTGATGACTTCAACTGACTCTTCGTGCGACTGAATAGCTTTTTCCTCTTATAATAGAAGTCTGGCTAGTTCTCTCGGTAGTTCACAATCTTCCCCGCCTTCGTCTTCGGCTTGGTTAATTGGATGTTCGGAATCATAGTCGGAAATAGTAGAGTCATTGGCAATGAGATCCAGAGTGGATGAGGACCTGCAAGAGTGTGTATGTGTGCATGTAAGATACATGGCTATTTTGAAAAACGTATTTGAAGAAAAAGAAAGACAATGAGCACAAAGATTTGAATGCAAAAGTCCAATGATTTGTGTGATCGGTGGAAATAGAACTGACTGTTTTGAAATGCTGGTTCGCGAAATGTCGCGGTAAGCAAGAGTCGCCACCGTATTTTATTTTCTCCAACAAGGAAAGGAAAAAAGCAAAGCAAAATTCCTTTTCAAGATGTTTCTCGGTTCGGGAGGTAGATTATAGAAAGGGAAGGTGTTAGCACCCTTTCTATCCGTGGTTATCCACGGGCTCTTAGGTACTTGCTCACTATGTTTTCAAAAATGTTTGCTTTTCTCGTGTTTGTGGGTTTTGAAAAAGTTTAGTTTGAAAACTTCTAGGTAACTCTTGTATCAGTCCTCAAGAGTGTATGAAGTGTTTGTTTGAAAACTTTTTGAAAGTGTAAGTGAGAAAAGTTTGTTTTGTTTTTGAAAGAGCAAGTACCCAGGAGAAATCTACCTACTCTAAGGAATTAAGCTGTGTAAATGTCCTTTAGACAGTACTATCTCACTATTGAGAAGTAGGTAGTACCGTCGTTGGAGTTATTCGGGTCAATTCGATTATAGGGACATGTGTGGTCACCAAAGCAATAGTAGGACGCCTTAGCGGTAACCCTAATGTCCTAGATTCTTTTTTATCCGAGGCAACCGTTTCGAGGCAACTTGTATCTTTAGACAGGAGGGAGACCTCTAAAACACCCTATACTTAATGACCACGTCGAGGCAACCAAGTGAGGCGTACCCTAGGAGTGGCATGTGCGAGTGTGTCAAGTTTCAGTTTAAGATTATCTTTGCACATGTATCATGGTGAGCTACGAGTTGATTTTAATTTTCAGGCAAGTCTTGTCATGCATAATTAACAGTTAATAATTGTGCGGAAAATAATAGTGCGGAAAGTAAATCTACGCTATTACAAGGCGTCGGGTATTTACATCGCCAAAAACATAACCCTTGAAAATAAATGCGAGAAATTAAAGAAAGCGATAAAAGTCCTAATTATCTATTACATTCTCGGAGCAGATACATAAATATAATCAAAATATAAATCAAGAATAAACATGCGCGAAAAGAAATTGAATCGGGAAAAGTCTTTAGGGTTTTGACCCTTTCTGAGAAAAGAATGAAATTTGGTCCTTTTTGTGATTAATTAATATTAAACCTAATTTACTAATTAATTAAATAATTACAAGAAAAAAGTATTTTTTAGTTTTTTAGGTCTTTAATGAAAATAAAAATAAAATAAAATAAAGTCAAAAGTTAGTAAAACCTAATTCTAATTTATTTTATTAATTAGGAAAAAAGTCAAAATTAAACCTAATTAAACTAAATTAATTTGTTAGAATTTATGTACAAAAAATAATTAATAGTGGAATTACTAAATAATAATAATAATAATAAAAATATTTACATTTTTTAATTGTCTGAATTTATTATGAAAATAATAGTTAAGTTAATTAAATAATAATAATATTAATAATAAAATAATTAAAGATAAAATATAAAAGAGAAAAAATAAGAAAACAAAACCCAGGGGGTGTTGGCCCAGATGGAGGTTAGAAAGCAGATTTCAGGCCCATTAAGCCATTCAGTCCATTGACTTTCTTGATTGCCCAACGCATGGTTGACTAGGGAGCATCATGGTCAGCACCTCATGGCCATTAGATATGTGCTTAAGGACACATGGCGCATTGATGATTGAAGCACATGGTAGAACACTCTTGGCATGCCTGCATATGAACATGTTAGACAAAATAATATAAGAGTTTGGGGGGACCTGGGATTCGAACCCAGGTCCCAATGGATACCAGCCAGCGCACTATCCACTGAACCACTTGCCTGCGTTTGATATAATGATAATAAGCAAATATAATATATGCAAACAATTAATATGCTGGAAATTATGAAAAAGCGTGCGTTCTTTTTGAATGGACCAACCACATATCACCACCTCATCATTGTCTTCGCTGAAACTGTAAAAAGCAAGGTTAGATAGCGGGGGTTTTTAACCCCCACAAACTGCAACCACAAAAAATAGCGAATAGCTCTGTGTTGAACATAAATATTTCGCGAGGGTGGCTTTGCAATCGTCTGAGTCTCCTGAATTCAACCATGGGTCTTAAGGGGTCCAATTTTTCCTGAATAATAAAGCCCCAAAATCAAAGCTTCGGAACCCTAGAATTTGTCAATGGTATCTTTTGATTTAGGGCGCTATAATCCAATTAACCAATACCATTAGCTTTATATAGATTCAAGCAATGCAAAACAATGATTAGAACATGTTAATTATGCATGAAATAAGCTGTACGATTATGGAAAAGTCAAGCAAACCGTGGTTCTGTACTTAAGTATTCATGTAGCTTTAGCGTGTGATTTTGATTGCAATATGTCCCTGAGAGTTCCTGCAAGGTGTTAGAAACCACAAAATGCTTTGAATCGTGCTAAATTATAGAAAACAGTTTTGCAATTTTCTTGAAAAAAAGTCAATATGGCTATGGCTTTGTTTGCAGCAATTTTACGTCCAATGCATTAGGGTTCACTTGTGTACTTATAGAGGAAGAGAATTAGGTTAAATCCTTGGGCAAAGATCCATGAAATAATGGTTTGAATATTTGATTTGCAATCATATATTTTTGAATCTTTTTGATTGGAAAAACTTGCCAAACTTGGAGATTCTTGTCCCTTTGATTTTCACACGAATTGCCAGCATATTTTGAGCTTGTTTGCTTCACAAAAAGATTGAAAAAATCATATCTTTGAATTTCCTACAATTTAAATTAATTAAATGAATTAAAATCAATTAAAAATCCAATTAATTAATAAAAAATAAGAAAATAAATTCAAATAATCTCAATGGGTCGTGCATAGGCCTAGGATAAAGTTTCAAGAAGAAATTTGTGGCCCATTAGCAAAAACAAGGTGTTTTGAGCAAAGTTGACTTTTGCAAATTCACAAAAATTTCCCAACTTCTCCAATGCATATCTTGCTCAATCTTGATCATATGAACATGTTCTTGGACATTTTGGATAGGTCTTGAAGTCCTCTAACCAATGCCTTTGGTCCCATGTCATTTGGATTTACCAATCTCAAGTTATGGTCTTTGACTTAAAGTGCATTTTTGTTGACTTTTGAAATTGACCTATAATGTAGAAATTGATAACTTTTTGTGGGAGCATTTCTTGGACTTGGAATGTGCAGATGAGTTGTATGAAGTATCATCCCCTTCAAAATGAGCATTGGATGGGATTTTTCTGATGAACCATGAAAAAGTTATGCCTTGGTCAAGATACAGTTGACTTTTCAGCTGTCCAAAAATAGTAACTTTTTGCATCTTGATGATTTTTGAGCCATGCTTGAGGAATAATGATCAAGACTTGATCAAATGATGATTGTGAGCTCAAAATAAGATGTTGACCAAAAATTCTGACTTTTGACTGCAAAATGACCATTTTACCCCTGTAGTTGACTATGAATCCAATAGGGCTTTTGACTGTGCAAATTGACATTGTGAGTCTTGAAACTTGGCATGTAAATGCTTGACAATGTATATAGGCCTATGAGACTTGATTGAGCCATTGAAAACCTCAAATTCCTTGAAAGAAACAAAACCCTAATTTTGACAGGCTTAGGAGGTGTTTGACTGTCTAATCCTTGAGCAAATCTTGAACCATTTGGAGATGACTCTTGCTAAACCTTGAAGAATATGGGAGGGAAAATTTTGGGGTACAAAAGTTGCCCCTGTTCAATCTTCTTAGACCTGAGGATGTAGATTGGCTTGCGGGCCTTTCGTGATCCGAAGGTGGAAGATGATTGAACACTAGAGATCCCAGAAATTTGCACTCGCATAGTGGAGTATCAACAATGTGATGGCGGGAATGGGCTTACAGATGCCATTTGGAGATGTGATGGATAAGAGGATGGGCTTATAGATGCCATCCGGAGATTGTTGGTAGAATTGTGATCTTGTAAGTTGAACGAGGGAACCTATGTAGGGTTGCCTAATGATGAGCCCGTGTAAAACTGCATCTTGGAAAGAAGGAAACCTGTGTAGGGTTGAACGATGATGAGTCTGTGTGAAACTGCATCTTTGAAGGAAGGAAACTTGTGTAGGGTTGACTGATGACGAGTCCGTGTAAAACTGCATCTGAAATGGAGAAGGAACCTGTGTGGGGTTACTTTAATGATGAGCCCGTGTAAAACTGCATCTAGAAAGAGAAAGGGAACCGGTGTAGGGTCGCCTCATGATGAGTCCGTGTAAAACTGCATCCTGGAAGAAAGAAAACCTGTGTAGGGTTTCTTGGTGACGAGTCTGTGTAAAACTTCACCTTTGGAAAGAGAGAACCTGTGTAGGGTTTCTTGATGACGAGTCCGTGTAAAACTACGTCTGGAGTTGAGAAGGAACCGGTGTAAGGTTACTTCGGGATAAGTTCGTATAAAACTTCTGGATGAACCGGGGTAAGGTCATTGTGAGATAAGTTCGTGTGAAACTTCAGGAGGAACCGGGGTAAGGTTACTTTGAGATAAGTTCGTGTAAAACATCTGGAGGAACCGGGTAAGGTTACTTTGAGATAAGTTCGTGTAAAACTTCTGGATGAACCGGGGTAAGGTTATCTTGACGATGAGTTCGTGTAAAACTCCTGGATGAACTGGGGTAAGGTTATCTTGACGATGAGTTCGTGTAAAACTTCGTCTTGGAACTGAGGAGGAACCGGTGTCGGGTTGCCTGAGGAGGAGTCCGTGTAAAACTTCGTCTTGGAAGGGAGAAGGAACCGGTGTAGGGTTGCCTGAGGATGAGTCCGTGTAAAACTTCATCTGAAATAGAAGGAACCAGTGTAGGGTTGCCTGATGATGAATTCGTGTGAAACTTCATCTGAAAGAGAGAAGGAACCTGTGTAGGGTTGCCTGATGATGAGTCCGTGTGAAACTTCATCTGGAGTTGAGAAGGAACCGGTGTAGGGTTGCTTCATGATGATCAAGTAGATAATTGTCCTGTCTAGTTTCAGGTATTAACCCACGATCAGTCATCCATAGAATTTTCCTGGCTTGTTACAGGTGTTGATCTGGAACTGCAAAGGTAGATGGTAATCATCTTTTGATTGACCTTTTCCTGAAAAGGCAAAACGTTAGCTGTATGCAATGTCATGATGTATGAAATGCATGATGTCATGATGTTCTCAAGAATAAATGAGATCGTGTCGTATGCACTTTATCATGTATATGAATAGGAGGTATGAGATGTGAAATGTTTATGAATGTATTTTCGTCTGGGAAAATAAATCCTTGACGAATACCAGGAAGTTCGTTGAATCCTGGGCTGATGTTGAAGAGTAGAGTTCTTCGTTTCGGCTGGGATGATGAACAAAGCTGTTTACAAGAATAGACCGGTAGGAGAAGATGACTCCGTTGAGGAATAAACCTGGTGAAGATTACTCTGTGGGGAATTACTCTGTGGGAAGAGATGCTTCGCTGAGGTTTTAATGATAACTCCGCTGGGGATACCGTTGATAAGCTCTGTTGGGGAATTTGAGGAACTCCGCTGGAGGATAGGAAGAACTTCGCTGAGGACGATCTTTTCATTGTAATTTGCTGAGGATAACCCAGTTATAGGCTCTGGTGGGGAATAACCTTTGAATATGGCCGGGAGAGATGCGTTTGTATTCTGCAGGGGACAAGCTTCCAGAATCTACTGGGGAGATGGTTCAACTCTCCTGGGGAAACTTTTTGGACTGCACTGGGGAAATGGCTCCATTGGGGGTGTCTGTATTCCGCCGGGGAACAATCTTATATTTCCGTCGAGGAATATTAAGACTGTCGGGGATGCTTGTTTAGGAATATCTGGATACTCTGTTGGAGAATATTGAGATCTTCTAGGGATACCCAACTTCCTTAGGGCTGACAGTAGACTAACTCTGCTTGGGGAGAGTGTTGCTGACTTACTAGGGATACTGTGCCTTTTTTAGGGCTGATGGGAGGCCAACTCTGCTTGGGGAGAGTATAGCTGACTCTTGTCTCACTCTGCGGGGAGTGAAAGTATCTTGGTCATATTCTTCAGCCGAATCTACCTTGTACCTGGTGGACAGAGCAGCTTGTACAGTTTGGACAATTCTTATTGCCCCTGTTTCTGCGGGAGACGAAGGTCTATGAGGTGCTGGATAATTGCCAATTGACAAACTTTCTTCTGGTAGGCAAGTGACGAGATGACGGGACATAGTCGTACGCTTTTGATCCCTAACTTTTGCCTGGACCACCCTTTCGGGTTTTCAGTCCATCGGGATACCCTTTTTTGCCCAAGCCGCCTTTTCAGGTTTTCGACTTGCCAGGTGTACAGATTTTTTCATTTTCATCCCTTATTTTTGCCCGAACCCTTTTGGTTCGCCGGGAAGCCCTTATTTTTGCCTAGGCCAGTCAACCTAGCGGGTCTTTGATTATGCATAGTATTTTTTCGACTATGTCCACGCTCTCAGAATGTAGGGAGTTGTCACTGTCAGTAGTATTGTGTTGCCATACTACCAGAAGACGTTTGATCATGCAAGATTCGTTGCTGGAATTTAGGTCCAATGCCCCAAGTGACTCAGGCGGAGATTTGCCCCTGGCTATTTGGCATCTTCGAGAGATTCCTTGAATCTTGACTTGACTGCCCCAGATGATGGACAATGATCATGTCCGCCCCTTGATTGGAAGTGTTTTTTCCACTCGAGGTGACTCTTGAGAAGGTTTTTGTTCACTAGATATTCGTCGTGCAAATTTCTCTGCTGTTTGAACAAATAGTCATATGCAAACAATATTATTTTAAGAATGCAAAGCTTATGTCTGTCTTGAAGTTTTTTGAAAATGCATTTTTCAATAAAACAAGTGAATTTTTTTTTTTTGTAAAATATGATGTCAACTCAGGATTTTACAGCAAGCCCTACAGGAGTCAGGATACCTTTTGTAACAGTATACTTTCGAACTAACCCATGCTTCAGCTAGGACTTTTTAAGGGTTATAACGTGGCCTGGTTCACGGTTTAAGAAACAAAGGATAAAGGCTCAAATTTTATTTGTACCCACCCGTTCTTCGTGATGTTCTTCGATCCTAAACTCAGCTAATCGTGCGTTAGACCTTGTTTGAGTCTTTGCTATGATATTCCAGCGATGGTTTAGATATTGACAATTTATTTTGAATAGGCAGTCATTTCTTTTTTTTTTTGTGGAGAGTCTGTAGGATCTCTTCCTTTTTTATTGCGTTATCCCCGTTTTTTGCCTGAACTGTTTCTTTTGTGATTACAGTCAGCGGGATGCCCCAGTTTTTTGTAAGTCTCCTTCATAGGTTTTGACTTATTGGGCTTTTGTTTTTTGAGAGATAACGACTTCCTGTCTTGACGATTATTGGGAACCATCATTGTCTTTTGTTTTGGAAGGACTCCTTTGATGTCATTCATTGTGCACCAGAATCAACTGAGAGAACTAGCCTACCCCAGGTTATGATTAAGGGTTTTAATTTTTGAAAAGAAAAACTCCAACTTCTTTGGCTCAAAGGGGTTGACTAGGGATTATCTTCCTTATAACTCCATTGTTTAGGATTTGAAACAATGCCTGTACATCGTCAGCGGGGTCTGTTCAAAAGCATACTGTAAAGATTGTGGTATCGTTTTCGTCATCCTCCCTCAAAAGGCTTAGAATTTTCAATCGAGAGTTGAACATCAAAAAATGAAAGCAATTTTAAGCATAGTGAACACAATTACTTCAAAACAGACACGTGTAATGCATTAATGAAATAAGAGAGTTTGACATGATAATTGTTTGAATAAGCAAAGAAAAATATAATATCAGAATTCAAATGAACAAAAATCTCTCAATCCTAGCCATGTTTTGGCAAGGGAGCAGTGATCACACTGGGAGTCTCAGGAGGCTCGAATTCGATCTCCTTAGCGTCGATCATATTCTGGATCTTGTATTTCAGCGCCCAACAATCATCAGTTTCGTGCCCCGGGCTACCGGAATGGTAAGTGCACCTTGCATCTGGATTGTAGTTTGGAGAAGAAGTCTTAGGATTCGCAGGAGGGTTTATCACTGCAATCAGATTCATCTTCAACATGTGCTGCAGTGCTTGTGACAATGGCATATTGATGTTGGTGAACTATCTTTTAGGCTCGTCTGGCCTTCGCTGATTTCCCTTTTGCTGTCGTCGGCGCGACGTAGAACCAGAGATCATGAATGCCCCTACGTGTTGGTCACGATGACTCTTTTGACTGTACGCAGCATTGGACTCTTTCTTCCCACTGTAAGGCTTTTTATGAGCATCAGAAGGTGCAGCTTCTGGAATCTTCCCACTTTTGATGCCAGCTTCAATTCTTTCCCCAGTCAAGATCAGATCTGTAAACCCAGCAGAAGAATTCCCAATCAGATGGTTGAAGAAAGGACCAGACAGGGTCCCCAAGAACATATCAACGAGCTCACGGTCAGTTAGAGGTGGCTGCACCCTTCCAGCCAGGTCTCTCCACTTTTGGGCATATTCCTTAAATCCTTCACCCGTCCCTAGTGACATACCCTGGAGTTGGGTACGCGTAGGAGCGAGGTCGGAATTATACTGATACTGCTTGTAAAACGCAGTAGCCAAGTCCTCCCAGTTATGAATACTGGCTCCATCCATCTGATAGAACCATTCGAGTTGAGTCCCTGAAAGACTATCCTGGAAGAAATGGATCCATAAATTCTTGTCTGCAGTGTAAGGTTGGATCTTCCTTACGTATGATCTGAGATGCAGCTTAGGACAGGAAGCTCCGTCGTACTTTACGAAAGCAGGTGCCTTGAACTTGTGAGGGATCACCACCCCAGAAGATAAGCCTAGGTCTCCAAAGTCCAACCCGGGCACATGTTGAATCTCCATAGCACTTAAACGGTCCTCTAGCTGTTTGTACCTGTCTTCAGCGGGAGGGTACTGTTCATAATTATAATCCGTCTCGTTGTCGGAGACCACAGGACTAGGAACCCTTCTCTCTTGGGGACTGTCCTTCCCTACAGAGGAAGTAGCCAGATCAACCTCATTTTGTAGTCCATTCCCAAACCTCCGTCCAGTGTTGAACAAGACAGTCCTCTTCTTCTTCTTCTTCAGAATCAGAGTCTTCAACTCCTGTTGACCCTGGGCTAAGCTCATGACCAACTCTTAAAACTGGGCGTTCTGGGCCTGGAGGGCCTTGATAGCTTGTTCAGTAGTAGGTTCAGAAGACATGATGATTGCTGAAATAAACAGCGAATAAGATAAGTGACCTGTGAAAAAGGGTACCTGTTATGCATATGATGAATGGAATGCGTATGATTTATGTTTTTAAAGACAATCGGGATTCAACTTTGTAGACAAAAGGGAAACAAACTTTATTAGATTCAACTTTGGAATTTAAATTGTTCAACAAATTTCCCTTAGGCATTACAAGAATGAAAATACTGAAAAGGAAATAAACGCTGTAAAAGAAACATCCAAAGCCCATCAGTGCTCCCATGTCCTCTTCTTCTCAGTACGGATATAGTCATTCAAGATCCGCTCGTTCTCCAATTGCTTGGTCAGCTTCTGGATTTTCTGTTCCTGTTCATTGAACCTTTCCTGATAAGAATCCCGTTCTTCCTATAGTTGCGCCCAAGACCTCTTTAGTGTATCAACATCAGTGGGTATCTGAGGAGGGAGAACAGTTGGAGGAACCCCGTCTCTATCAGGAAATTCAAGAATAATAGGCCTGACAGCTTCGTATGGCATACCTAACTTCTGAGCACGGATGCGGACCCATCTGTAGTAGGATTCCATAGGCAGAGAAGTCTTCGTTCCTAACTCATGTGGGTCAGCCTTGTGAATTCTGTCCCAAGCCCTGATGAATCTACGACGCAGCTCATCACTATCTACCTGAAATTCAAAACTGATGTGAGGTACCAACATCTCATGAGGCCCTGCTCTTCTGGCTCTTCCAAATTGACGGAGAGCTAAACACGGATTATAAGAGATTCCTCCCTGGGTACCAATCAATGGAACATTAGGATACTCTCCGCAATGATCAATAACAGCTACCTCATCCAAACCTTTGAGAGTCCAAATGATGTCATTATCAGTGAGAGACATTAACCTATGAGCCCAGCCCCTTCCTTCTTTGTTCTTCAGCACGAACTTAGGGAGGTGCGAAATAAACCACCTCACTAACAAAGGAGCACAACACCACAGAGTTCCCCGTCTTCGGGCAGTACGAGCATAGAGTTGTTGCAGGATATCACCCAAGAGAGTGGGTACAGGGTTCCGAGAGATGAAGATCCTTATGGCGTTGACATTAACAAAGGTATCAGGATTTGGAAACAATACCAGACCATAGATTAAGAGAGCTAGAATGTCTTCGTACGCCCTGAAGTCTAAGTCATTCCAGAAACTATTAGCCTTACCAATAAGAAACTTAGCCAAAAATCCCTTAACTCCGCTTCTAGTCTCCCAGTTATCCATTACCTCTTTGCTGGTCAAGGGGAGGGCTGCAGCAATCTCCTCAAGCCTGAGGGTCTTTTCCCAACCAGTGAATGTAGTCTGTTCCAAAACAGGGATACCAAGCAAATCAGAGAATTCTTCCAGGGTAGGGACCAGCTGGAAGTCTTGAAAGGTGAAGCAATGGTACAGGGGATCATAAAACTGGGTCAGGACACTCATCAGTTGTTGGTCCCACTTTGAAGTGACTAAAACGAGAAGAGAACCATTCCTCTTGATGAAGGAAGTAGTGTTTGGAATCCCATCAACCAATTCTTTAAGCAAATCAGGTGGGTGAACAAAGTTGAGCCGGATAGTATTCCTTCGCATGGGCATCATAATGTCCTACAAAACAGAGCAAAGATGAAACCCTCTTGTCTTTGAAATGGGTCAGTCCTTATGCAGGATGCATGCAATGTTATGATGGTATGATGTTATGATAAAGCACACCACAAGTATTCACAAAAGGCAAACATGGTAAGGCACACAAGTCACACAAGACAACCCTTAGAGTTTAGGCCAGCATGAAGTTTAGGTACTACCCTCTTTCAGTTTCGTTGGTTAAGACATGTCCTAAAAAATAGTAACTGGGTTCTAGAGGATCTCAATATCACTGACTACCCTCAATCGGTCATAACTCCAGCTTCACAATCTTTTCTTGCGACCAGAACCACCGCGAGAGTTTAGCCTCAATGAGTGTAGCATACTGCTACTGTTCTATGGCCAAGTTGGGTCAATTTAAGGTTCTAAGGTCGGTTGGTGCTTAATGACTCCTCAGAAGACCCATATTCTCCTCGTTCCAACACAAGGGATATCGGTACAGACCAAGGTGTCACACCAACGTAGCTACTGCTTCACCCGTGTCGGTCTACGCCGGATAGGTCCCTCACAGCTTATGCTACCTAAAGGGTATTCCCCAGATCCGGGTTAGGATCTATGAAACTCCAAAACAAGCCCACAATATTAAAGTAATCAAAGCAAGCAATTGAAAACAAGAGTGGTCTAATCCTAAGGTACACCTCACTTATTAATCTCCCCAGCAGAGTCGCCAGTTCTGTGATCGGTGGAAATAGAACTGACTATTTTGAAATGCTGGTTCGCGAAATGTCGTGGTAAGCAAGAGTCGCCACCGTCTTTTATTTTCTCCAACAAGGAAAGGACAAAAGCACAACAAAATTCCTTTTCGAGATGTTTCTCGGTTCAGGAGGTAGATTATAGAAAGGGAAGGTGTTAGCACCCTTCCTATCCGTGGTTATCCACGGGCTCTTAGGTACTTGCTCACTATGTTTTCAAAAATGTTTGCTTTTCTCGTGTTTGTGGGTTTTGAAAAAGTTTAGTTTGAAAACTTCTAGGTAACTCTTGTATCAGTCCTCAAGAGTGTATGGAGTGTTTGTTTGAAAACTTTTTGAAAGTGTAAGTGCGAAAAGTTTGTTTTGTTTTTGAAAGAGAAAGTACCCAGGAGAAATCTACCTACTCTAAGGAATTAAGCTGTGTAAATGTCCTTTAGACAGTACTATCCCACTATTGAGAAGTAGGTAGTACCGTCGTTGGAGTTATTCGGGTCAATTCGATTATAGGGACATGTGTGGTCACCAAAGCAATAGTAGGACGCCTTAGCGGTAACCCTAATGTCCTAGATCCTTTTTTATCTGAGGCAACCGTTTCATGGAAACTTGGATCTTTAGACAGGAGGGCGACCTCTAAAACACCCTATACTTAATGACCACGTCGAGGCAACCAAGTGAGGCGTACCCTAGGAGTGGCATGTGCGAGTGTGTCAAGTTTCAATTTAAGATTATCTTTGCACATGTATCATGGTGAGCTACGAGTTGATTTTAATTTTCAGGCAAGTCTTGTCATGCATAATTAACAGTTAATAATTGTGCGGAAAATAATAGTGCGGAAAGTAAATCTACGCTATTAAAAGGCATCGGGTATTTACATCGCCAAAAACATAACCCTTGAAAATAAATGCGAGAAATTAAAGAAAGCGATAAAAGTCCTAATTATCTATTACATTCTCGGAGCAGATACATAAATATAATCAAAATATAAATCAAGAATAAACATGCGCGAAAAGAAATTGAATCGGGAAAAGTCTTTAGGGTTTTGACCCTTTCTGAGAAAAGAATGAAATTTGGTCCTTTTTGTGATTAATTAATATTAAACCTAATTTACTAATTAATTAAATAATTACAAGAAAAAAGTATTTTTTAGTTTTTTAGGTCTTTAATGAAAATAAAAATAAAATAAAATAAAATAAAGTCAAAAGTTAGTAAAACCTAATTCTAATTTATTTTATTCATTAGGAAAAAAGTCAAAATTAAACCTAATTAAACTAAATTAATTTGTTAGAATTTATGTACAAAAAATAATTAATAGTGGAATTACTAAATAATAATAATAATAAAAATATTTACATTTTTTAATTGTTTGAATTTATTATGAAAATAATAGTTAAGTTAATTAAATAATAATAATATTAATAATAAAATAATTAAAGATAAAATATAAAAGAGAAAAAAATAAGAAAACAAAACCCAGGGGGTGTTGGCCCAGATGGAGGTTAGAAAGCAGATTTCAGGCCCATTAAGCCATTCAGTCCATTGACTTTCTTGATTGCCCAGCGCATGGTTGACTAGGGAGCATCATGGTCAGCACCTCATGGCCATTAGATTTGTGCTTAAGGACACATAGCGCATTGATGATTGAAGCACATGGTGGAACACTCTTGGCATGCCTGCATATGAACATGTTAGACAAAATAATATAAAAGTTTGGGGGGACCTGGGATTCGAACCCAGGTCCCAATGGATACCAGCCAGTGCACTATCCACTGAACCACTTGCATGCGTTTGATATAATGATAATAAGCAAATATAATATATGCAAACAATTAATATGCTGGAAATTATGAAAAAGCGCGCGTTCTTTTTGAATGGACCAACCACATATCACCACCTCATCATCGTCTTCCGCTGAAACTGTAAAAAGCAAGGTTAGATAGCGGGGGTTTTTAACCCCCACAAACTGCAACCACAAAAAATAGTGAATAGCTCTGTGTTGAACATAAATATTTTGCGAGTGTGGCTTTGCAATCGTCTGAGTCTCCTGAATTCAACCATGGGTCTTAAGGGGTCCAATTTTTCTTGAATAATAAAGCCCCAAAATCAAAGCTTCGGAACCCTAGAATTTGTCAATGGTATCTTTTGATTTAGGGCGCTATAATCCAATTAACCAATACCATTAGCTTTATATAGATTCAAGCAATGCAAAACAATGATTAGAACATGTTAATTATGCATGAAATAAGCTGTACAATTATGGAAAAGTCAAGCAAACCATGGTTCTGTACTTGAGTATTCCTGTAGCTTTAGCGTGTGATTTTGATTGCAATATGTCCCTGAGAGTTCCTGCAAGGTGTTAGAAACCACAAAATGCTTTGAATCGTGCTAAATTATAGAAAACAGTTTTGCAATTTTCTTGAAAAAAAGTCAATATGGCTATGGCTTTGTTTGCAGCAATTTTACGTCCAATGCATTAGGGTTCACTTGTGTACTTATAGAGGAAGAGAATTAGGTTAAATCCTTGGGCAAAGATCCATGAAATAATGGTTTGAATATTTGATTTGCAATCATATATTTTTGAATCTTTTTGATTGGAAAAACTTGCCAAACTTGGAGATTCTTGTCCCTTTGATTTTCACACGAATTGCCAGCATATCTTGAGCTTGTTTGCATCATAAAAAGATTGAAAAAACCATATCTTTGAATTTCCTACAATTTAAATTAATTAAATGAATTAAAATCAATTAAAAATCCAATTAATTAATAAAAAATAAGAAAATAAATTCAAATAATCTCAATGGGTCGTGCATAGGCCTTGTATAAAGTTTCAAGAAGAAATTTGAGGCCCATTAGCAAAAACAAGGTGTTTTGAGCAAAGTTGACTTTTGCAAATTCACAAAAATTTCCCAACTTCTCCAATGCATATCTTGCTCAATTTTGATCATATGAACATGTTCTTAGACATTTTGGAAAGGTCTTGAAGTCCTCTAACCAATTCCTTTGGTCCCATGTCATATTGATTTACCAATCTCAAGTTATGGTCTTTGACTTAAAGTGCATTTTTGTTGACTTTTGAAATTGACCTATAATGTAGAAATTGATAACTTTTTGTGGGAGCATTTCTTGGACTTGGAATGTGAATATGAGTTGTAGGAAGTGTCATCCCCTTCAAAATGAGCATTGGATGGGATTTTTTTGATGAACCATGAAAAAGTTATGCCTTGGTCAAGATACAGTTGACTTTTCTACTGTCTAAAAATAATAACTTTTTGCATCTTGATGATTTTTGAGCCATGCTTGAGGAATCATGATCAAGACTTGATCAAATGATGATTGTGAGCTCAAAATAAGATGTTGACCAAAAATTCTGACTTTTGACTGCAAAATGACCATTTTACCCCTGCAGCTGACTATGAATCCAATAGAGCTTTTGACTGTGCAAATTGACATTGTGAGTCTTGAAACTTGGCATGTAAATGCTTGACAATGTATATAGGCCTATGAGACTTGATTAAGCCATTGAAAAACTCAAATTCCTTGAAAGAAACAAAACCCTAATTTTGACTGGCTTAGGAGGTGTTTGACTGTCTAATCCTTGAGCAAATCTTGAACCATTTGGAGATGACTCTTGCTAAACCTTGAAGAATATGGGAGGGAAAATTTTGGGGTACAACAATTTGTATTTAATGATCATATGATAAAATGAACATAAATAAAACCCTTGACAAATGGACCATAATGCCCCGGGCCAGGCATATGGCTTAAAAGTCATTGTTTAATATTACAGACAAAATGTTCTTGAATTAATAGAAAGAAATAAACAAGTAATTACTCCTTAATGAAGGATATGGGAACGAAGTTCTTTGTGTGCCAATTGCTGAGCTCTGTTGTAGTAGGATATACCCATTCTTGAAATTCACACTCATCATCAGAATCACCTACATCGTTAACTTCATGACTTCCAATACGGAGTGGGGGCTTCCCTGCACGAGCGCGCCTCACTTCTTTATGAGCCTTGATATTGAAACTTAAACCACATTTGTCTTCTTTGAATGGGATCTCGGGGAGTTGCCCCTAAGTATCACAGCTTCCTTCTTCGACTGCGGCACGAGCATCTCTAAACGAAACCATCTTTGGCATGACCTTAACAACTTTGGACACATCAGAGGAAAATTTGGCAGTAGCAACCATTGGTGGCACAACTTCAAAAGTTTGACATGGGGTTTCTATAAATTTTCCATCCATATCCACATATTTGAAAGAGTTGAGGTGGCTTACCGTGAACTCCTCCTCACCACAGACAATGACAATCCTTCCTTTGACCGGATACTTGAGCTTTTGATGAAGGGTTGACGTTACTGCCCCTACTCCGTGGATCCAATGGCAACCCAACAAACAGGAGTAAGCAGGACATATATCAATGATGTATAAAGTAGAGTTGAAAATCTGTGAGCCCACCTTGATCGGGAGATCCACCTCTCCATGAACTATCCTTTGGACCCATCGAAAGCCCTCACAATAATATCACTTGGTTTCAAAACTAGTCCTTCACATTCTAAATGATCCAAATCCCCCTTGGGTAGCACGTTTAAAGAAGAGCCAGTGTCAACCAAAACATGTGCTATGGTAGTCCCCTTATATTTAACAGAAACATGCAGAGCTTTGTTATGGTTCTTTCCAAGTGGTGTCAGATAAATATCTGGGAACCCCAAACCATTGTCGACCGTCAAGCTTGCCATACAATTTTCAAACTGGTCTATCGTGGTCTCATGAGGGACATGAGCCTTCTTCAAGAATTTGATTAACGCCCGAGCATGAGCATCGAAACAGAGTAGCAAAGATAACATAGAAATCTTGGAAGGGGTTTGCCCCAGCTGCTCCACAATATTGAAATCACTCCTTTTTATAATTCTAAAGATCTTATCCATTTCTCGAGCGGAAGGTTCCTCAGCAGCAATGTCTTTTGCGGGTATTTCTGTCTCAGCAGGCTAAACTACTTTCTCTTGTCCCCTTGTATTAGCACTAGGCTTAGCAGCGGTGATGCGGACAGGTGCCTTGGTAGTAGTTGGTGGTGAGATGTTAGGTGAAAAGATTCTCCCAGTTCTGGTCACCTTACTAGAGCCAGTAATGTTACCAATGTCATCAGCTTTGCTTTCTTCAATCCAAGCGTCTTGCTTTATTCCATGGTAAAACACCTCAGCACCATAGTTCCATGGCACTGCTTTGTTGGAAGAGTACGGAATTGGCCTGGGGGCGGTAATTATCAGAGGAGTAACAGTCAGTTCATTTGAAATCCTGATAAGACCCTTGGAGAAGATCCTAAGAGGCTTGTTTGAGATTGTTATAATGGAGAGGCCTTCAAACTTATCAGTCAGATTTTTGGCGGACGGAGTCTTCTCAAATAGGATCTCATGGCTATTCATCAGGCGTTGAATTCTTTCCTTTAGCCCTTTGCATCCATTGAGTTGTTTGGCGCATAAATCACAGTCCTTCAAACAGCCAGGGAAAATCCCAGCTTTCAGCAGATTCTTTTTTATAAAGGTTAACGGAGTAGTTAAGTCTTTTACGGGGGAAACAAAAATGGTGTCTTCAACAACATTGACACCCTTGCCATGATTTAGCATAGGCGCTGTGATTACATTCAAAGTTGGAGGAGGATCAAATTCAATGGTCTTGTTGTCTATTAAGTCTTGAATTTTATTCTTCAATGCCCAGCATTGGTCAATCTCATGCCCGGGACTATTCAAGTGATATGCACACTTGGTATTTAGACTGTATTTAGGTGAAGAGGTATCTGGATTGGCCGGAGGATCATGCAGTGTCACCAAATTAGCCTTTAACAGGTGTTGTAAGGCTTGGGATAGTGACATGCCTATCCTTTTGAATTGTCTTCGTGGAGTCTCAAATTGTTGATGATTGGAAGATTGTCTTTGAATAGGTGGTGGGTTGGAAATCCGAACAGCATTTACGGATGGACGATCATCCTTCTTGGTACGGGCCCTTGCCCCATACACAACATTCGTTTCTTTCTTCTCGATAAAAGGTTCCTTTACGGGATTGGAGGTGGAAGAAGATGCTATGGGAATCTTCCCGCTTTTGATCCCGCTTTCAACTCTTTCACCGGTTAGGATCAGCTTGATGAAACCAGAAGAATAACAACCAACCAATACGTTGAAAATGGACCAGATAAAGTGCCCATAAACATATCAGTGTGTTCCCTATCATTCAAAGGTGGTTGAACCCTACTGGCAAGGTCTCTCCACTTTTAGGCGTACTCTTTGAACCCTTCACTTTTACCCATTCTCATGTCTTGCAGTTGAACTCTTGTCGGCGCCAGGTCGGCATTGTATTGGTATTGGTGGTAAAAAGCGGTGGCTAAGTCTTCCCATGTATGGATACGGTAACCCTCCAATTGGTAAAACCACTCTAGTTGCGTCCCATCCAAGCTTTCTTGAAAGAAGTGAACCCAGAGTTTCTTGTCGGTGGTGTGCAGTTGAATCTTGCGCACATAAGACTCCAGGTGAAGTTTTGGGAAGGAAACCCCATCTTATTTTGTGAAGAATGGTATCTTGAATTTTTGGGGAATGATAACCCCAGATATTAAACCCCCAAATCATCAAAATCCAAACCGGGGATGGCTTGAATCTCAACGGCCTTCAGTCTGTCCTCTAGCTACTTGTACTTAACATCAGCAGGAGGATACTGCTCGTCAAAATAATCTTCATCATCGGACTCTTGATCATTAATACACCCATCCTGGGTACTCCTTGCTTCTCTAATTTTATTTTCGTTTTCCTCAAATGAGTCTTCCACTACCGATATCTGACGGATCGTCTCTCTGAATCTCTTACCCATATTGACTAGGGCTTTCCTCTTTGGTTTTTTTTTGGATTCCAGCAACGTCATCAACTCTTGTTGCCCCTTGGCTAGGGTCAGAAGAGTCTCTTGAAACTAGGATTTTTGTGCTTGTAGGTATTTCATTGTTTTCTTGATATCCATCTTGCTGAAATAAACAACAGAAAGATAAGGAACCCTTTCGTGGAAAACATGTTATGTTATGATGCATGGAAGATGTGTATGCAAATGATTTCAAGGATTTATGAAATTTAAATTTGTATTGACAAAGAATGAACAAATGTCAAATTTCATTAATTAGTTCAAAATGACTAAATCATGCCTCTTGAGCTTACAAAATAAATCTCTAAGATAAAAAGGTCGAACGCATCCTCTTCGGCGCAAGGTATGCGTTCAAGCTTCGTTCTTCATGGAGTTGCTTTGTAAGTTCCAGAACCCTTTTCTCGCTAGCATAGAATTAAGCTTCGAAGTATCTCGTTCTTCCTTTAGCTGAGTCCAACCTTTTTGCAAGTCTTCAAGAGAAGTAGGAATGTCGGGATGGAGGACAGTATACGAGACATCCCCTTCAGCAACAGGCTCCACGATAACTGGTAGGATGGAGGGATAAGGCATCACGGGCTTCTGAGCACGAGCTCGTACCCACCTAAGATAAGGATCAAGGGGAATAGAATTATTGTGTCCCAACGTCTTGCTATCCACTCGGTTTACCATCCTCCAAGCTCGTACAAACCTCTGACGATAGCCTTGATCGTCCCTCTCATAGTCGAATACCACTCCTTGGATGAGCATATCATGAGGGCCATCTCTTGGGGCATACCCAAACTGTCGTAAGTCTAAGCAAGGGTTGTAAGTGATATCTCCCCTAATACCAAGCATATGGACATTATGGAATTCCCCACAATGGTCGATGATAATAACATTCTCTAAGGATCGAGAACACCAGTGAATATCCGAATGTCTGAGTGACATCAACCTATGGGACCATCTCAAACCATGCTCGTTCTTCAACATATTCCAGAGGAGATGCGAGACAAACCATCTAGCCAAAATAGGAGTACAAGACATGAGAGTCCCTCTCTTCCTCATAGTGCGAGAGTGGAAAGAATGCAGGATATCTCCCAACAAAGTAGGCACCGAATTGCGAGACATGAATATTTTGACAACATTTACATCTATAAGTTTGTTAGGGTTTGGAAATAAAACCATCTCATAGATGAGAAGGGCCAATATTTCTTCAAAAGCTTGTAAATCCAAAGAGTTCCAACAATCTTGAGCTTTTTCAAACAAGAACTTGGCTAAGAACCCTTTGACACCATTCCTTGTTTCCCAATTAGCCGTGACATCGGATTGTTGCAAGTGAAGCACTCGGGCAATCTCTTCAGGGCTTGGATCTCTTTCCGTACCGTTGAAAGGTAGTTAATTGAGAATATGAATCCTAGAGAGTTAAGAGAATTCCTCCATAGTAGGTACGAGCTAGTAATCGAGAAAGGTGAAGAAATGATGCAAAGGGTCGAAGAACTGGAAAAGAACCTTCATCATATCTTCATCAGTGCTCGAGGTAACCAAGTTTAGGAGGCGACCATGTCTTTCAGTGAATGAAGAATTCCCAGGGACCCTTGATGCTAATTCTTTGAGTTGAGAAGGAATTCTTATAATATTTACTTGGATAGTATTCCTGCGGATGAAAGCCATGTCCTACAAAACAGAACAAAGATAAATCCTAATAATCCTTGAAATGGTTAGTGAGAATGCTTATGATGTTTATGATGTTATGTACAAGTAAGCATATACACACAAGGCAAACAAGTCCTTAGGTTTAGGCTTGCATGGAGTCTTATAGGTAAGTATCCTCTTGAAGTTTAGTTGGCTCAAACCATTCCTAGAAATAGTAATCGAGTTCTAAGGGATCTCAATATCACTGATCTTTCTTATCGGGCATTGTTTCAGCGCAAGCCTCTTTAATAGCAACCAATATATCCCAAGAAGTCTGATCTCAATGAGCATAGTATCGAGTATCAACCAACTTCGAACTGCACCAAAGTCGGCTATCTCACTACTTCCTAATGGCCAAGTTGGTCAAGTAAAGGTTCTAAAGTCAGTTAGTGCTTCATGACACCACACAGCGGCCCCGTATTCTCCTTGACTACTCAAGGGCTACTGGTACCCACAAATGTGTCACACTGACGTAGCTATTGCTCAGACCATGTCGGTATACCCCACACAGTTTCCACAACGTATTTCTACTTACCTATAAGGTATCCCAGATCCGGGTAGAGGATCAAAACAAACCGAAACAAGGAACCAAAATGTAAAGCAAGCAAGTCAAACAATGAAAGTAAGTAAAGGTGATCTAGCCCTAAGGTAACACCACTTTTAAGTTCTCCCCAGCAGAGTCACCAATTCTGTAATACAGTGGGAGAACTGACTTGGGATGTTTTGCGTTTGATCACAATTGTTGCGATTAGCAAGAGTCGCCACCGACTTTTCTTTTATCCAATAAGGAAAGGCTGGAAAGAACAGGAAAGACCTTTGGGATTATTTTCTTGAGTTCGGGGGGTAGATTATGAAAAGGGAAGGTATTAGCACCCTTTTCATCCATAGTTATCTATGGGCTCTTAGTTGCTTACTAGATTATTTGCTTTTGTTTGAAAGTGTGCTTTGTGGTGGTTTTTGAAAGTATTTTTGAAAAGGCGCCTTCGTTTAAGCGAACTTTGTAATGATTCTCGTTTCGGAGAGAATGTATACAAAGTGTTGGACTTTTGAAAATATTTCATGTTTTGAAAGTGTTTGGTGTGTGTTTGTTTTAAAAGTGTTTTTGAAAAGGGATGGTGAGCAAGCAAGCAACTAAGACCAATCTACCTACTCAAAAGTCTTTGTTCAATTCTTCCTTCCTTTGATATTGCTATCTCACCATTGATTGGTAAGAAGCCTTATCTTTAGATGTAAAGGGATGGGCGTGGGTCATCGTATAATCATGATAGCAATGTTGTGAGATATCTTAGCATTTCTCTTGGAGGGACTAAGATGATTTGAAAGGAAACATTTGTAGCGTCATCGAGGGACTATGATCTTGTATTTTGACTGTTTTTGCTAAGACATCCCACATGCATAACATGACCATTTTTTAGGCAACAAGTGGAGTTAACCCTAGAGTTTCATGTGTGAATAGTGTGTTTGATTTGCATGCATTTAATCTTTGATTAGGGTTATCTACTTGTTGATTTTATCTTTTAATACAAACCCTAATTACTAGAATTTATATGAAAGCGATAAATTGCAGAAAGTAAATTTACTACGCTATTACATCATTTGGGGATGGGGTATACAAACTTACAAATGAGGATTGCAAGAAATTAAACCTAATTATCTATTACAACCATATTGAAACTTGAATAATGTACAAGAATTGAAAAGAATATAATGTACAAGGATATAAATAGAAAAGAAATGGAATTTTTGTTTGGATTTTGTTAAGGAAAATGGTTTAAACCTAATTATCTAAAAGAAAATAATTAATTAAAATAATAAAATTAAACCTAAATTAATTAAGAAAAGAAATTAATATTTAATCAAGAAAATGTTTTTAGAGTTTTTTATGAAAAAGGTTTTTATTTAATTAAAATAAAATAAAAATTAATTAAAACAAAAACTAAGTTCTAAGTTAATTTAATTAAAGAAAATTAAAACCTAAGTCTAATATTAATTTGTTTAGGAAAAGAAATTAAATTTGCAATAAGAAAATATTTTTGTGTTTTTTATTAATAAAATTAATATTTATAATAATATTAATAATAATAATATTTAAAGAAAAGAAAATAAGAAAATAAAATAAAATAAAGAAATAAAGTCAGGGGGAGTAAAAATTAAATTTGGGTGTTTGTTAAGAAAAAACAGTTTTTGTTTTGTTAGGCTCAATGGCCTGTTTTTGAAATCAGAAAAGAAATAAAAAATAGGCATGCACCGTAAAAAGGAACAGGGGGTCAGAATAAGTAAAAATGCTAAGGCCCGGTTGTGGAGTCCCAGGTGCGCTGGCTGCTTCCACAACAAAGGAAAATGTTGAAAAATATGAAAAAAGGCAGCACTGGGGCTTGAACCCATGACCTTGACCATAAACACGTGTTGCCTTACCACTGGGGTGGCTATACATCCGTTAACTTAAAAAAAACCATAAATATATATTAAAAATCCATTCCTAGAAATAAACTTAATCTTCAACCTCCAGCCAGGGTCCTTTTATCTCATTCATTTTTCGTCCATTCTCAAAACTTCCAACATCAAACTTGTTAGAAATTTTACCAGGACTTCAGAAATGTAAACAATTTGGACTAACAATCAAAGATAATCATGTATTTCTAAAAGTACCAAATCCTGACCTAACTTTTTTCAGAGATTCAAACTTAAAATTCTCTAAGCTCAGGCAATATAAATGAAAACTATGGATATGTATAACTTCAGGGCAATGATATATATATTTTTTCTTTGAAAATGAAATCCTAACAATGCCTAAATGAAGAGATGAAAGTTCATAAAAATACCTCAAGAACTGAAAATCATGAAATGAGTTTGAGCTTGTTTCAAGTGATGGTGATGATAAGGTTAGCTTCCTCAAGTTCCCAGGAAGCTAATGCAATGATTAGTTTGTGCTGAGGATAGATGGAATGGTCTGGAGAAGTCAAGATGCAATGCCCTATTTTTGAAAATAGAGGTTGGTAAAGATGGAGTTACAGTTGGATAACATGTGTTGGGATTGTTTATGTATATTTTTAGAAGCTATAGGAACTAAAAGGCCAAGAAACGCACGAGTGGATTTTGATTTTGGGATTTTTGGCCAGAATATGCAACAATGGAGGTTTGTTATGCAATTCTGGCTTTGGGGGTGTTTGAGGGCTTGTGCATTCGTGTCCTATCTTGCAAATAGTGTATATATTTATAGGCAATAGGTTTTAAGTGTTACAACAACTCAGAATTTTAATTCGCAAGTTGTGGCAACTTTACTTGTTTTTGAAGCAATGTTGAATCATCTTGTTCCAAGGCATGGTACAAGGCTGTATAGAGTGGTTAGAACTTTAAACATGCTTGCTTTTGGTTTATAGGGGTTGTGTGTGCAGAAAGAATAAGTGCAAGGCTCAATGCAAGTTGACTTTTCATAAAGCTTGCTTTTTCAAAATGGAAGTGGTGACTTTCTTCCTTAAATGGCAAGGTGTATTGGACAAAGCTTAAATCAAGTGGTTCATAGCTCAAACGCTTGTGCAATATTCTGATTAAGGATAAATACACAAGTTAGAGGGCCTTAAAAGTGGGATTATGCAGCATTGCTTGAAGATTGGATAATTGTTCATCACACATATGCCTTTTAAATCAAGTTTGAAACCATAACTTCTGGCCTTTGATTCTCTTAGCTAAAGTATGGTCTTGATGAGTTCTTGGACATTTTGGAAATCTTGTAACATCCTCTACAACCTTCATGTTGGACATTTTTGAATAATCAACTTGGAACCATGTGAAAAGTTGTCATGAAGTTGGTATCAAAAGTCTGCCTAACTAGGGCAAAATTTCACTAAGTCTTTTAGTTTCATGGACATGTCTTCATAAATTCATAACTTGAAATACAAGAAATTATAGAAAAACTTCTGCCCTACAATGTTTTAGATCTCATTGAGATCTACAACTTTCATGTTAGAAGTTTCCCTTGAATCATCTTGCATCATGGTGGAAATTTGGCACAAAGTTATGAAAAAATAACTTTCTAACACTTATAAAAATTTCTAAGTCTTAGAATTTTGACTTTTCAAAGATAATTTTGACTTTTCAATTTCTTGATGAACACGTTTCATATTTTGACATGTCTTGATGAAATATGATTTTTGAAACATGATTTTGATCAAAAAGTCAAAGTTTGACTTTTCAGTGTACATTTGACTTTTCATCAGTTGACTGAAATTCATCTGTCAATCCAATGATCTTAAGAGGTGATTTGAACTATGCAATTAGTTCAAGATGGTGCATTTGAATCCTTGAGATCATGTCTTAACCCAATAAGTCATTTCCTTGGTCAAAAGTCAAGAACTGAGCCTTCTCAATCAAAACCCTAATTTTGACCATTTTGCCCTTTGATGTTTTGATCAAATTTCTTTGAGGAATTGTGATCCAAACTTGATCAATTGACATATATGAGTTCACAATATTGACACGGGTCAAAAATTATAAAGTTTGACTGAAAATTGACCACATTTGACTTTTTATCCAATACAGTTGATTTTAGGTCATCTGATCAAATGACTGAGCAATTTTGTGATCCAAGACTTGAAAATTGAAATGAGCAATCTTGAGGGTTCCTAATGATCCATGAAAGTAATTTGAGGCCTTTAAAGTCCAATTGTCCTTGTGAAATCTCAAACCCTAATTGTGAGTTATCAGTGTTAAAGAGGTGTCTTGAGCTGATCAAACCTTATGTAGTCTTGAATCAACATAGATCTTATGAGAGATTTCTTGAGAGATGAGAGGGAAAATTTTGTGGTACAACACTAAGGCATCTGCCAACTGATTTTCTTCCCTTTGAATGTGTTCAAAGGTGACCTCCTCAAAGTAAGGGATCAAGGTGAGCACAAGTTCTTTATGAGGGATCAGATTTGGATGTTTGGTATCCCACTCTCCTTTAACTTGACTGATTACTAGAGTTGAGTCTCCGTACGCGCTTAATAATTTGATTCTTAGATCAATTGTAGCCTTAAGACCTAAGATGCATGCCTCATACTCGACCATGTTGTTTGTACAGTCGAAGCAAAGTCTGGCAGTGAAAGGTGTATGGCAACCTTCGGGAGAGATGATCACAACACCAATTCCGTTACCCAATGCATTGGAAGCTCCATAAAAAACCATAGTTCATTGGGATCCTTGTTCAGGTCCTTCATACGGTCCAGGCTTTTCACAGTCGATTATCAGCATGATATTCTCGTCTGGGAATTCAAAGTTCATGGATTGGTAGTTATCAACAGCTTGATGGGCCAAATGATCCGCCAGTACACTTCCTTTAATTTCTTTTTGCATAGTGTACTAGAAGTCATATTCAGTAAAGATCATTTTCCATCTAGCTATTCGTCCGGAGAGGGCTGGCTTCTCGAAGATGTGCTTGATGGGATCCATCTTAGAAATCAAGAGAGTAGTATGAGTCAACATATATTGTCTTAGTTGACGAGAAGCCTGTGCCAAAGCACATCAAGTTTTCAGCTTTTGATGTAGTGTGGAGGTAACTGCACCTTCCTCATGAATCCACGGGAGTCCGAGTAGGCAAGAATAAGCCAGGCGGATATCCATCACATAGAATGTTGAGTTGAAGACTTGAGACTCAACCCTGATAAGGAGACCAACCTCTCCATGGACCATTCTATTTGATCCATAAAAATCTCTCACCACGATGTCACTAGGTTTCAATACTAAACCTTCACAGGCCAACCTATCCAGAGCACCTTTTGGTAAGACATTCAGGGAGGACCCTGTATCCACTAACACATGTTCTAAAGTGGTGCCTTTACACTCGATAGAAACATGCAGAGCTTTGTTGTGATTCTTCCCCGCCGGGGTTAAATCTGCGTCCGAAAATCCCAAACCATTATCAGTAGTCAGGCTTGCTACAAAATTTTCAAATTGGTCAGCCATAGTTTCTTGTGGGACATGTGCATTTTTCATGAATTTTAACAGGATTTGGGCATGTGCCTCGGAGCATAGCAACAAAGACAGCATGGAAATATTCGAGGGTGTCTACCCCAACTGTTCCACTATCTTGTAGTCACTTTTTCAGATAATTTTTAAAATTTCCTCCATCTCTTGGGTAGATGGGTCCTCAACTTCAATATCTTTTGTGGGCGCCTCCGTTCGGGAAGGCACAATCATTTTTTCCTTTCCTCTAGTATCAGCAACAGGTTTAACAACAGTAATGCGGATGGGTGTAGTAGTGGTTGTCGGAGGTGAGATCTTTGGTGAGAAGATCCTTCTGGTCCTAGTAACTTTACTTGATCCAGCAATTTTTGTAACTTCAGCATTCTCATTCTCAGTGATCCACGATTCTTGTTTGATACCATGGTAATATACTTCCGCCCTATAGTTCCAAGGCACAACTTTATCAGAAGAATAAGGGACTAGCCCCAGTGTGGTGATAATTAGTGGCGCTATTGTTGGTTCAACGGAAATCCTAATAGGACCTTTGGAGGTGACCCTAACAGGAGTGTTTGAAATGGTAATGATGGACACGTCTTCAAACTCTTGAGATACACTTTGGGTCAAACTTTTCACAGATGGAGTTTTCCCAAATAAAATTTCATGGCTATTCATCAGGTGTTGGACACCTCTCTTCAACCATGTGCAACCATTAATTTATGTAGCACAATGGTAACAGTCTTCAAAACAACTTGGGAATATCCCGGCTTTCAATAAATTATTTTTAACAGTCTTTAAAGGAGTGGTCAAATCATTTATGGAGGAAACAAAAGAGGTATCTTCAATAGCATTGACACCCTTACCATGATTGGGCATGGGTGAGGTGATCACATTGGGAGTTGGAGGAGGGTCGAATTCAATTTTCTTGTCATCAATCAGGTCTTGGATTTTGTTCTTTAATGCCCAACAGTCATTGGTATCATGTCCGGGACTATTTGAATGGTAAGCACATTTTGCATTGGGATTATATTTCGGGGAAGTTGTGTTAGGATTAGCAGGGGGATCTCGTAGTGTCACCAGATCAGCTTTCAATAGGTGTTGCAAAGCTTGGGGTAATTTCATGTTGATTCTAGTAAATTGTCTTCTTGGGGCATCCGGTCTTTGTTGATTGTTTTATTGACGTGGTCGTTGACTCGAAATTGGGTTGTAGATCAATACTGCCCCTACTGAATAATGACGGTCATTCTTAATACGACTTCTTAATCCATACACAACATTAGTCTATTTTTTACCAATAAATGGTTTTTTCACAGCATTAGAAGTAGAGGCCATTGGTATCTTACCGCTTTTAATTCCACTCTCAACCCTATCGCCAGTCAAGATCAATTCAGTAAACCCGGATGATGAACTCCCAATCAGCAAATTGAAGAAAGGACCAGTCAATGTACCCATAAACATGTCTACCAATTCTCTATCAGTTAAAGGTGGTTGCACCCTTCCATCCAAGTCTCTCCTCTTTTTGGCGTATTCCTTGAAGCCCTCATTTGAACCCATGGTCATGCCTTGTAGTTGCACCCGAGTTGGTGCAAGATCAGCGTTATATTGATATTGGAGATAAAAGGCAGCAGCCAAATCCTCCCAAGTATGAATATTAGCCCCTTCCAATTGGTAAAACCACTCCAACTGCGTTCCCGATAGACTCTCTTGGAAAAAGTGCACCCATAGTTTCCTATCAACGGTGTGCGGCTTAATCTTTTGGACATATTATCTTAAATGAAGCTTCGTACACGAGAAACGATCATACTTGGCGAAGATAGGGATTTTGAATTTGTGGGGGATTACTACCTCAGGTACCAAACCCAAGTCTCCAAAGTCCAAGCTAGGCACAACTTGGATTTCTACAGCTTTTAATTTGTCTTCTAGTTACTTGTATTTATTGTGGTCTGGTGGGTATTTCTCATCAGAATAATCCTCGTCTTCAGAGATTTGATGGTTTCCACCCCCAGCACAAGTGCTTCCAGCATCTTCATTTTGATTATCATCCTCCTCGGAGGAATCCTCTTTAATTTGAACTTGTCGGACATGGCCTTTGAACCTCTTCCCCATATTGATCACATCTTTCTTCTTGGTCTTTTTCTTCGTGATGAGGAGCGTCATCATTTCTTGCTGGCCTTTTGCCAAGTTGAGAAGAGTCTCTTGGAATTGAGTGTGTTGAGTCTGCAAGTCCTTGAAGGTTTACTCGAGATCCATCTTATACTGAAATAAAAAGTAGAAAGATGAGGAAACATGTGTTGAAAAACCTGCTTATGATATAATGCATGTTATGTGAATGCAATGTTTTCAAGGACTTTCAAGAAATTTAAATTTTCTTAACCAAAGAGAAAAGAAAACATCAATTGTATTAATAAGTTCAAAGGTTACAAATTCCTCTTGGGATTTACAATGGAAAAAACAAAAAGACAAAATAAACCCCTAAAACAAAAGGCTCAAGTCTCCCACTAGCGCATCCTCTTTGGTACAATGTAAGCATTTAGGCTTCGCTCCTCGTGAAGTTGCCTTGTGAGCTCCAACACCTTCCTCTCGCTTGCATAGAATTGGGCTTCAAAGGTGTCTCGCTCTCCCTTGAGTTGAATCCATAACCTTTTCAATTTCCTCAAGATTAGTGGGCATGTCAGGATGGAGAATGGTGTAAGGAATGTCTCCTTTGGTAATAGGCTCCACAATTATTGGAAGGATGGCCAAATACGACATCATGATATTTTGAGCGCGAGCTCGCACCAACTTGAGATAAGGCTCCAAAGGAATAGAGTTCTTATTCCCCAAAGTTTTTCTATCAACATTGTTTACCATTCCACAAGCTCGTACAAATCTTTGACGATAACCTTGGACATTGTTCCCGTAGTCAAATACAATACCATGGATAAGCGCCTCATAAGGACCATCTCTCCGAGCATAACCAAATTGTCGCAAAGCCAAAGAAGGGTTGTAAGTAATTCCTCCCCTAATGCCAAGAAGTGGAACATTAGGGAACTCCCCACAGTGGTCAATGATGGTAACATCCTCTAAATATCGAGAACACCAATGAATATTCAAGTGTGACAGCGAAATCATTCTTTGAGACCATCTCAAGCCTTGTTCGTTCTTCAAAACTGATCGAGGAAGGTGTGAAATAAACCACCTAGATAGAAATGGTGTGAAACACATAAGAATACCTCTTCTCTTCATGGTGCAGGCGTGAAGAAAATTCAAAATGTCTCAGAGCAAAGTAGGCACTAGATTACGAGATAGGAAGATTTTTACCGCATTCACATCTATAAGTTGGTCTGGATTAGGGAACAGTACCAACCCATAGATTAGAAGATCCAAGATTTCTTCAAATCTTGCAAATCCAGAGCATCCCAAAATAGTTGAGCCTTATCAAACAAAAACTTGGCTAGAAAACCATTGACACCGCTCCTTGTTTCCTAATTAGCCACAATGTTAGACCGTTGCATATGTAACGCTAATGCAATCTCCTCAGGTTATGGGTCTTTCTCAATACCGATGAAGGGTATTTGATCAAGAATAGGTACTCCCAATAGTTGAGAGAATTCTTCCATGGTGGGAACCAATTGATAATTAGGAAATGTGAAACAGTGATGTTTAGGATCAAAGAATTGAAAGAACACATGGACCATGTCTTCTTCAAAGCTTGAGGTAGACAAGTTGATAAGTCGACCATATCTTTTGGTGAACACATAATTTTTAGGGACTCTTGATGCTAACTCTTTGAGTTGAGCAGGAACCTTGACAAGGTTGATTCAGATGGTATTTCTACGAGTGGAAGCCATATCCTACAAAATAGAACAAAGATAAATCTCTAGGTCCTTGAAATGGTTAGTGAAAATGATATGGCATGATGTCATGATGTTATGTACACATAATCATATACAAGCAAAGCAAACAAGTCCTTAGGTTTAGTCTTGCATGGGGTTTATAGGTAAATACCCTCTTGATGTTTAGTTGGTTCAACCTGTCTTAAAAAGTAACCGGGTTCCAGGGAATCTCAATATCATTGATCTTTCTTCATCGGGAATTGTTTTAGCACAAGCTTCTTTATTAGCGACCGAAATATCCCGAAAGTCCAATCTCAATGAGCATAGTATCGAGTATCAACCAACTTCAGACTGCACCAAAGCCGGCTATCTCACTACTTCTTAATGGATAAATTGTTCAACTAAAGGTTCTACGGTCAGTTAGTGCTTCATGACACTATAAAGCGGCCCCATATTCTCCTTGATTCGCCACAAGGGATACTGGTACCAACAAATGTGTCACACTAAAGTAACCATTGTTTCAACCATATCGGTCTATGCCATATAGTCTCCATAATCTATTGCTACTTACCTAATAATGCCCCGAGATTCGGGTCGAAGATCTATACAAAACCCAAGCAACCCTTTTAAGAGTAAAGCATACAACTCAAGCAAAGAAAGCATTTTAAATGTGAACTAATATCTAAGGTAATCCCACTTTTAGTTTTATAATTTCCCCGACAGAGTGGCCAGTTCTGTAATACGGTGGGAGAACTGACTTAGGTGTTTTGCGTTTTATCGCAATTGTTGTGGATAGCAAGAGTCGCCACCGACTTTTATTTTATCCAATAAAGGAAAGGGTGAAAAGAATAGGAAAGACCTTTTGAGAATTTTTTCTTGAGTTTGGGGGATAAGTTATGAAAAGGGATGGTGTTAGCACCCTTTTTATCCTTAGTCATCTACGGGCTCTTAGTTGATATCTCATTTTGAAAAATGCTTTGTAAATGTTTTGTGTTGGGTGTAAGTTTGAAAATATTTTGAAAACGCCTTTGTTTCGGCAAATTTTGTAATGATTCTCGTCTCTATAAGAATGTATACAAAGTGTAGGTTTTGAAAATAGTTCAAAGAGATGTTTGTTTTGAAAAGTGTTTTTAAAATGTGAGGTGTGAAGATGGTTTTGTTTCTGATATATTTGTGATCAAGCAACTACGAGCATTCTACCTACTCAAAATAAAGTCTTTGTTCTTTTCCTCGTCCTTTAGATAGTGTTGTCTTACCATTAGTTAGTAAGAAACCATATCATTGGATGTGAGGGATAGACGTGGGTCATCGTACAGTCATAGAAGGCTACTTATAAAATGTTCTAGAAATTGTTTGTAAAGGACTAAGATCATTTACCGAAGGTAACATTAAAGGGTCATTGAGAGACTATGATCTTTTAATCGAGGGTCTTTTGCTAAAACATATCACGTTCGAGGCACATGACTGTTTTTATCCGAGGCAACAAGTGTGAGTTACCCTAGAGGTGTATGTGTATGAAGTGTATTGTTTTCATTTATTTTTTTTAAATTAGGGTTGTCTGTTGTTTGGTTTTAAGTATTTTCATGCAAACCTTAATTACTAGCAATAATATGGAAAGCGGTAAGTTGTGGAAATTAAAAGTCCTACGCTATTACAATACTTTAGTGGATGGGGGTAAAAATTTCAAATGGGGATGACCAAATAAAGTAACCCCTAATTACTATTACAAGGCTTTGACAATTACAATATAATATGAAACAATAAAATATACAAAGAAATGTAAAGAAAAAAGAAATTGAAAAGAGAATTGTTTTTATGGTTTTTATTTGAAAAGGTTTTAATTAATCTAATTGATTTGAAAAGAAATTAATAAAAATCCTAATGTCTAAATTAATTTGACTAAAACCTAATTTTAACTTGGTTTAATTAATTTAAGAAAGAAAAATGTTTTTAGGGTTTTTGTGATTTATAAAATAAGGTAATGTAGGGATAAAATAAAAATAAAAATCTTTTTTTATTTAATTATTTATGAAAATATATTTAGTGTATTTTTTGATTGAAAATAATAATAATAAAATAAAATAAGAAAATAAAATAAAAATATAAATATGAAGTCAAGGGTTTAAAAAGAAAATGGGTAGTTAGAAAGTAGCAAAATGTTTTCAGTTTAAGCCCAAGGCCTGTTTTGTTGGAAATCAGAATAAATAAAACAAAACAAAATAAAAATGTTCGGGGCTGCATGTTATTGAGCAAATCGAGGGTGGGAAGAAATAAAATGAAAAGGGCCTAGTCAGGGGAGGCCCAACGTGTGTAAAAAAAAGGAAATAAGTAAAAATGTTAGAAAAATAACAAAAGGTGTCACTAGGGCTCGAACCCGAGACCCTTAGCACCAATGCCTTACGTGCGCTCCTTCTGCCACTGGGGTGGCTGTTTCATCCGTTATAGAAACATGTTGTAATAAAATTTAAATAAACTAAGATCTAAAGGCAACTTCATCTTCTTCCTCGCGTCAACTTTGAACACTATTGTGATACGGTGTCAGAACCGACTGTTTTTGTTACTATTCGTTTTGCGTTTTTTGTTTGCAAATGTACCGTAAGCAAGAGTCACCATCGACTTTTATTTCATCCAACAAAGGAAAAGGAAAAATAACAGAAAAAACCTTTTTCGAGATATTTCTGAGTACGGGGGGTAGATTATAGAAAGGAAAGGTGTTAGCACCCTTTCTATTCGTGGTTTTCCACGGGCTCTTAGATACTTGCTCATTCTTAAATTACTTTTGTGTGTTTGTGTGTTTGAAAAAAGTTTTGAAATTGTCTTAGTGCGGCGTTTCACTTTATGGTAACCCTTGTATCAGTCCTCAAGGGTGTGATAAAATTTTTTTTTGAAAACTTTGTTTGAAAAGTGTAAGTGTGAAAAAAGTTTGTTTGAGCAAGTACCTAAAAGTTTCTACCTACTCAAAAAAAGTCTGTTCGTTTCCTTATTTCCTTTAGACGGTGCTATCCTACTATTAAGGAGTAGGTAGCTCCATCGTTGGAGTTTAAGGGACAATCGAAAGGGATGAGTACGATCACTAAAACAATGATTAGGAAACCTTAGTAATTATCCTAGAGTCATAAAGATCTTTCTGAGGCAACATTCGAATGGGTCATTTTTTATCTTTTGGGACTAGAGGACAACCACTAAAACCCTTTATACTTCATGACCGTTTACCGGAGGAAACCGAAGTGGGGCAAACCCTATGAGTGTGCATGTGCAAGTGTTTATTTTTCAGTTATTTATCTTTGCACAGTTATGGTTTTCTACTGTTTTAAATTATGGATTTATCTTTCTCATACAATCCTATTATCAATCATCTAACAGTTTATAATGACGGAAAATAGAATGCGAGAAACTTAAACCTAGCTATTACAAGGCCTTGGGGAGAGGGATTACATAATAAAAAACTGGGGAAAAAACAGTAAATGAAAATAGTAATAAACCTAAGTTAAACTATTACAAACTCGGAGCAATTACATTAATTGGAAAAATAATGAAATAAATACGCGCGATGAAATTAAATACGGAATTAAAATTAAATTCAAAGATATTTAATTGGTGAATAAAGAAAAGTATTTTTTTGGATTTTTTTGAGAGAAAATAATTAATTTTTGCAAATTAACCTAACATCTAATTGATTTAAATAATGAAAAAAAAAGAATTTAAGTTATCCTAATTAACCTATTTAATTAATAGAATTAACTATTGTAAAAAAAAAACCTAATTCTAATATTTTGTGATTTTTATGATTTTGAGATTTAATTAAAAAGACTTTTAAAGCAATTAAAAATAAATAGAAACAATAAAAAAAGAAATTTAAAGATAAATAGATACAATAAAAAAGGAAATTTAAAAGCAAAAAAATAATTGAGATGGGCCTGAAGAAAAGTAATTCTGGGGGGTGTATGCTGAATTTTTCCAGACCCAGAATAGTTGGTCCAAGGATGCGCCTGGTGTAGTGTCATTAGCCTTTGGAGGGTTCACCATGTGCTACGCTTGTGGTGTGTTAGATCTGGACTGATGATAGATCTAGTGGATGAGATATTGAGGTGCATGGTAGGCGCGTTTGGACTGATAGTACCAGATATGTAGTTAAACATTAGGAAAAATATTATGTAGGAGGCAGGGATCGAACCCCTGACCTCCTACACATGCGCGTCTTGAAACCTTCCTTGCTTGCCACTGGGCCAGTTGGTCTTTTGTTAATAGAAACAAACAACAAATAATATAATGGATAATGAGGCAGCATTATAAGAAAAACGCACGAATTTCAAACTTGCCACTCAGGTATTGACACGCCTTCATCTTCTTCCCCAGAGATTGTTGTTTTAGAAAGAGCTTTTACCTACGGACGAACTCGTCACTATAGGCTATAGTGACGGTTCTTGTGCGTAGCTACAAACCTGTAAATTTCTAAAATGCAATACAAGCAGGATAAATTCCATCCAAAGCCATGGATCGATTGTAAATCAAACCTTGAACACGAAGGAGTCGTTTATTTTGTCCTAGTTTTGCCTCTAACTAGGGTTCCCCAAATTGGAGTTCCAGAACCCTAGCCATGGCAGATGCCCATACCTGCACTCAAACTCCAATCAAAGCATTCTAGTACGTTATAAATATGATAATAAGCATAGATATATAATCAAAATACGTTTATGATGCCAGAATCATTGTAATCGAGTTTTGGAAAAAAGGGAAAATTGTGATGTTCGTGTAGCATGTTTCTTGATGCTTCAGGCCTTGATAATGCTTACAATCGCTTCAGAGGATGCCCAGGGATGTGTTTTGATCCTTGGAATGGCTTGAAATAGCTTGTAGAAAGGAATCCGATCTGCACTTTTTAGTTAAAAAGTTGAACTTTGTTCTTGCTCTAGGGAGCCAGGTTGCGCGTGAATTCTTTTCCTTAGGGTTCCCAATTCTTTGTTATAAGTTGTGAATCAGATTAGGTCAATAGAATTAGCAAAAATCCAAAGATGTAATGGCCTTGAATTTTGATTCAAATCTTTCCAAAATTGGAGATTTTCCCTTGTTTTGGAGCTTGCACGATTTGTTTTGGCCATTGATAGCATATGAGATCTATAATTCAATGCAAAACAAATCTCATTCCACAAATTTGATTTAATTTGAACATATTTGATTTTTAAATGAATAAAAATCAAAATAAATTGAATAAACAAAAACAAAAAGGCATGGAGGGTCCCATAGGTCGTGGACCATGCTAGGACTGAGATTCAATCTTGAAAATATGGGCCCATGTGGAAAAAATGCAATTTTAGGCATTGTTGACTTTGTGCAAATTTCCCTAAATTGGTCAATTTTGAAAATGCATATCTCTCTCAATTTTGACCCTAAGAGGGTGTTATTAAACTATTTAGAAATCCTAGTATGTCCTCTAAGCAACCTCTTTGGTTTCATCTCAATTGGACCTTCCATGTTCATGTAAGGGGCTTTGACCCAAAAGGTGTTTTTGTTGACTTTTTGAAATGACCTATAATGTCTGAATTTATATCTTTTCACGAGTGCATTTCTTTAACTTGAGGGATGAATATGAATTGTAGGGAATTGAAATTGTCTACAAAATGAGCCTTGGATGAGTAATTTCTGATAAAGTATGAGAAAGTTATGCCTGGTCAAAATTTTGGTTGACTTTTCCTATAGAAGCCCTAATTTAGCAACTTTTGAGTTTTGATGAATTTGGGGCATTCCTTAAGGAATCATGATCAACCCTTGATCAAATGATGGATATTACTTCAAAATGTTGATGTTGACCAAAAATCTTGAAGTTTGACTGTATGTGGGTCACAATTGACTTTTGACCTAGTATAGTTGATTTTCAGGCATCTAAGCAGTTGACTGAGCAAACTTCTTGTGCAAGACATGAAACTTGACATGGATGATCTTGAGGGAATATTAGGGCAATGGAAACTATTTAGGACCCTTGGAACTCTAACATATTGATGAGGAGTGAAACCCTAGTTTGAGGCTCATTGTCTTCAGGAGGAGGATTTGTCTGGTCAATCCTTAGTCAACTTGAGAAATTGAGGACCTCTAGGAGTATGTTTTGAGTAAAATGAGAGGGAAAATTATGGGGAACAATAGCTGCCCCTGTTCAATCTTCTTAAACCCGGGGATGTAGATTGGCTGGTCTGCCTTTCGTGATCTGAAGGTGGAAGATGATTGAACACTAGAGTGCCCAGAAATTTGAACTCACATAAAGTAATACTGATCAGTAATATCGGGAATGGGCTTATAGATACCATTTGGAAGGCGACAGAGAATCGTCGGAGATGGGCTTAAAGATGCCATCCAGAAAAGATATTCGTCACATAAGAGATTCCTTTGCGAGAATTCGTGTACCTACCATTGAGGAGGACTTCGCCGGGGAATGTTGACTTATATTTTGGAAAATAGAGTCTAGGAGCTTCAGTTGTCCATTATTCTACTGGGGAATATTAAATTGACCGTATCTGGTCGGGTCCAGGTTTTATAGTGTTGTAAACTGTTGTCCGGAGATAAAAGAAAAGGAACCTGGATAGTAAGGTTACTTCGAAATGAAAGCCTGGATAGTAGGGCTATGAGAAGGAACCTCGATAATAGGGTTACTTCAAAATGAAAGCCTGGATAGTAGGGCTGTGAGAAGAAACCTGGATAGTAGGGCTATGAGAAGGAACCTGGATAGTAGGGTTACTTCGAAATGAAAGCCTGAATATTAGGGCTATGAGAAGGAACATGGATAGTAGGGTTACTTCGAAATGAAAGCCTAGATAGTTAGGCTATGAGAACGAACCTGGATAGTAGGGTTACTTCTAAATGAAACCTGGATAGTAGGGCTATGAGAAGGAACCTGGATAGTAGGGTTACCTCGAAATGAAAGTCTGGATAGTAGGGCTATGAGAAGGAACTTAGATAGTAGGGTTACTTCGAAATGAAAGCTTGGATAGTAGGGCTATGAGAAGGAACCTGGACAGTATGGTTACTTCGAAATAAAAGCTTGGATAGTAGGCCTATTAGAAGGAACCTGGATAGTAGGGTTACTTCGAAATGAAAGTCTGGATAATAGGGCTATGAGAAGGAACCTGGATAGTAGGGTTACTTCGAAATGAAAGCCTGGATAGTACGGCTATGAGAAGGAACCTGGATAGTATGGTTACTTCAAAATGAAAGCCTGGATAGTAGGGCTATGAGAAGGAACCTGGACAGTAGGGTTACTTCAAAATGAAAGCCTGGATAGTAGGGGTATGAGAAGGAACCTGGATAGTAGGTGTGATACAGTGGCATAACTGAGTGTTAATACTGGTTTTGCATTTGTGTTCGCAAATGTCACGGAAAGCAAGAGTCGCCGCTGTATTTTATTTTATCCAACAAAGGAAAAGGGAAAAAGAACAGAAAAAACCTTTTTCGAAATGTTTCTGAGTACGGGGGGTAGATTATAGAAAGGGAAGGTGTTAGCACCCTTTCTATCCATGGTTTTCCATGGGATCTTAGGTACTTGATCATTTTTAAATTGCTTTTGTGTGTGTTTTGAAAATTTTTGAAGATGCCTTAGTGCAGCGTTTCACTTTATGGAAACCCTTGTATCAGTCCTCGAGAGTGTGATAAAGCGTTTTTTAAAACTTTGTTTGAAAAATGTTTGAAAGTGTAAGTGTGAAAAATTGATTGTTTTGAGCAAGTACTTAAAAATTTCTCCCTACTCGAAAAAGACTGTTTGTTTTCTTATTTCCTTTAGACAGCGCTATCCTACTATTAAGGAGTAGGTAACTCCATCGTTGGAGTTTAAAGGGACAATCGATAGGGACGATTACAGTCACTTAAGGCAACAGGGCAAGATCTCTTAGTAATTGTCCTAAAGTTCTAAGATCACATGTTGTTTTACCGAGGCAACCTTTGAAAGGGGCTTGCGATCTCTGAATTAGAGGAAAGTCACTAAGAATTCTCACGTTCGAGAATAGTGACCGTATTTCTGAGGAAACCGAAGTGGGAGATACCCTAGGGGTGAGCATGTGCAAGGTGTGTTTAATTCAAGTACTTATCTTGCATTGTTAGGTTTGCTAACGTTTTTTGTTTTCAGTCTTTTCATACAAGCCTAATTACTAACAGTTAATATTTTGCAGAAATTTAAAGTGCGGAAGATAAACCTACACTATTACACGGCTTCGGGGATGGGGTATTTACAATTTCCAAAGAAATTGGGGGAAAATAAAATAAATCAATGAAAGGATCCTAATTAGTTATTACATCCAGTATACAGGTACAATAATGAATAGAAATTGCAAAAATAAATTATGCGCGCGGAAGTTAAAAATACGTCTATCAACTTAGTAAGAAAATCTTTTTGCTTATTTGTTTGTTTTTTATCTAAGAAAATAATTAAGTTAATTATCCTAAAGTCTAATTACAAGATGAAATTAATCAAGAAAAATAGTCTAAATTCTTTTTAGTTTTTATTATGATGAAAAGAAAGTAATTAAATCTAAATTAAATCCTAAGTTCTATTTTATTTTAAATTAAAGAAAATAGTTAAAATTTAATTAATTAATCAATTAAAGAAATTAATTATTTAATTAAGGAAAAATTAGTCCTAATTTGTTTTATGATTTTTTTTAGTGTTTGATTAATGATAAACAAAGTAAAAGAAATAAATAATAAAACAAAATAAAGAAAAATTAAATGGGCCAGGATAGCAAAATTAAATGGGGGTGCCGATTTGAAAAAAATGCTAGGCCCAAGAATGAGGGAACCCAGAGGCTGTATTGGGATCCAGTGAGGAGAAGCCTTGAGGGCGTATGCTGAATCTCACGTTGAAGCTCTTGGATCTGATTGCGTTGACATTGAAAGGTGTAGATCTGATGTTACATGACGCGCGTGCATAGCCTGGCTGCACTAAATCATGGTTGAGATTCGGTTGATCACTTTTGGGTGTGAGGAAGCTTGAATGGAGGGTAGTAGGTGCTCCTGGGAAGCTCAGGATGCTGATGGAGGACTTGAAATGGGCTGAAAGAGGCTGGAGACTGTTTTTTTTTAATTTCACGATTTTGATAATTTTTGCAATTTTTGGTGGTTCTTCTCAAGTAGTTTTCGTCTATATGAAGCTTGCTAGTGTGTTGTATATATATTAGAGATGGAGGGGACAAGAAAGCAAGGAATGGCATGGCCATAAACATGTGTTTCAAGGCCATGAATGAGAATTTGAATTTTGGCATGATACATGGGATTCTTGGCTTTTTTCAAATTTGAATGAACGTGAACATGCTTTCACGAATTCTTGGGCCTTATGGCTGTCCAAAGCATTAGCCCACGTGCCAAAGCCTACTTCTAATTATTTTATACATTTTATTTTATATTTATTTAAAATAAATTAAATAAATATGAATAAAATAGTTAGAAAATGCAAGGCATGGTAATAATAATTTTAGAGGTCCTCTATAAGTTTAGGAAGATGCTTGAAGTCCAAGAAATTGAGCCCTTGCCTTAAAACTTCAAATTTGCTCAATGCATAATTCTTAAAAATTCCCAAATTTTCCCAACTTAGGAAAGACATAACTTGCTCAATTTTTATCTCATGATGGTGATCTTGGACTTTTTGGAAATCCCAAGATGTCTAATTCAATCCCCATTTTTATCAATTTTGCATTTAAAGATTTTATATTGATTTAAATGGTCTTTAAAAAAGTGCCTTTTGTTGACTTTTTGAAAATGACCTGTAATGTATAAGCTCGTATCTTTCAAATGGTGCATTTCTTGGACTTGAGGGCTGAAGAGAAGTTGTAGGGAATTGTATTATCTTCAAAATGAGCCTTTGTGGAAAATTTTCTAATAAAGTATGAGAAAGTTATGCTTGGTCAAAATTTGGTTGACTTTTCCTAAAGAAACCCTAATTTGCAGCTTTTGACTTCTGATGAATTAGGAGCATTTATTGAGGAATCATGATCAACCCTTGATCAAATGATGGATATCACTTCAAAATGTTGATGTTTACCAAAAATCTTGAAGTTTGACTGTATATAGGCCACAATTGACTTTTGACCTAGCACAGTTGATTTTCCAATACTTGAGCAATTGTCTGAACAAACTTATTGAGAAAAGCATAAAACTTGGCATGGATGATCTTGAGGACATGTTATGACCATGGGAAGCATTGGATACCATTGGAGCTCAAACAACTTGATGAAAATGGAAACCGTAGCTGGGGGTTCATTGCCTTAGGAGGATAATTTGTCTGATCAATTCTTGAGCATCCTTGGGGCAAGTTGGGGATCTCAATAGGCATGTGTTGAGTAAAATGAGAGGGAAAATTTTGGGGTGCAATAGTTGCCCCTGTTCAATCTTCTTAAACCTGAAGATATATATTGACTTGTCTGCCTTTCGTGATCTGAAGGTGGAAGATGATTGAACACTAGAGTGCCCAGAATTTTGTACTCATCTAAAATGATTCATGATTGTGTAGGTAATATCAGGAATGGGCTTATAGATTCCATTTGGAAAATATGATAGTAGACTGTCAGAGATGGGCTTAAAGATGCCATCCAAGGAGTATGACAGAGAGTCGTCGGAGATGAGCTTAAAGATGCCATCCAAAATAGATGATGACTTCATAAGAATTCTCTTTATGGGGATTCTTGCTCCAGATGTCTGAGGAGGAGTTCGCTGGGAAATGTTTCTCATGGGAATAGAGTCTAGGAGCCTCGATTATCCATTACTCTACTGGGGAGTCATCTCTTAACTGAAGAGACTGAAGCGAACTGCTATCTGGTCAGGATCCAGGCTTTGAAGTGACTTGTTGAGGCTGATAAAGCTAACTGCTATCTAGTCGTATTCCAGGATTCTCAGTGACTTACTTGGGAAATGAGATTAAACGATTATTTGGTCGGGCTCCAGGCTTCATAGTAACTCAAACTGTTATCTGGTTAGAATCCAGGCTTTAGTGACTTGAACAAATTAAGTTGTTATATGGTTGGGTCCAGGCTTAAACTTTAATCTGAGGCATACCGTTATCTGGTTGTATCCAGGCTTCGGTAATTTGAAGAAGTTAAGCTGTTATCTGGTCGGGTCCAGGCTTCAACTTGAATCTGAGGTATACTATTATCTGGTCGAGTCCAGGCTTGATAGTAATTGACAGAATAAACTGCTATCTGGTTGGATTCCAGGCTTTGCAGTGTCTGAAGAAGTTAACTGTTATCTGGTCGTATTCTAGGCTTCGCAGTAACTTAAACTGTTATCTGGTCTAAACCCAGGCTTCATAGTGTCTGAAGAAGTGGACTACTATCTGGTCGTATTCCAGGCTTCGCAACATCTTATATAGTTATCTAGTCGAAACCCATGCTTCACAATGTCTTTGAAGAAGTGAACTACTATCTGGTCGGATTCCAGCCTTCGCAGCACCTTATACTGTTATCTAGTCGAAACTCAGGCTTCACAGTGTCTTTGAAGAAGTTAACTACTATCTGGTCAGATTCAAGGCTTCGGAGCACCTTATACTGTTATCTGGTTGAAACCCAGGCTTCACAGTGTCCTTGAAGAAGTGAACTACTATCTGGTTAAATTCCAGGCTTCGCAACACCTTATATTGTTATCTGGTCGGAACTCAGGCTTCACAGTGTCCTTGAAGAAGTGAACTACTATCTGGTTGGATTCCAGGCTTCGCAGCACCTTATACTGTTATCTGGTCAAAACTAAGGCTTCACAGTGTCCTTGAAGAAGTGAACTACTATCTGGTCGGATTCCAGGCTTCGCAGCACCTTATACTGTTATCTGGTCGAAACCCAGGCTTCACAGTTTCCTTGAAGAAGTGACCTACTATCTGGTTGGATTCCAGGCTTTGCAGCACCTTATACTGTTATTTGGTCGAAACACGGGCTTCACAGTGTCCTTGAAGAAGTGAACTACTATCTGGTCGGATTCCAGGCTTCTCAACACCTTATACTGTTATCTGGTCGAAACCCAGGCTTCGCAGTGTCCTTGAAGAAGTGAACTACTATCTGGTCGGATTCTAGGCTTCGCAACACCTTATACTGTTATCTGGTTGAAACCCAGGCTTCACATTTTTTTCAACTGGCATGGAAATCAGAGAGATCTTAGTGTCGATCTAACTGAACCAGAGAAGGTTTTGGATTAACTTTGACTAGAATGGAAATCAGAAGAATCTTAGCATCGATTCCGCTGAACTAGACAAAAGTCTTGGAGTATCTTCATCTGGAATAGAAATCAAAGAGATCTTAGTGGCGATCTGAACCAGAGAAGGTCTTGTGAGGGCATCTTTCTGAGAAAGATCTTGAGATAACCCTTGGTTATACGTGGCTTTTAAGAAGACCACTAGGTCACATAAGTAGTTAATGGTATTTGTTGATTTGACCTTTCCCTGAAAAAGGTAAAGAATTAGTCATATGCAATATCATGATTTATGAAATGCATTGTGTGATCGGTGGAAATAGAACTGACTGTTTTTTAAGCTGGTTCGCGAAATGTCACGGTAAGCAAGAGTCGCCACCGTCTTTTATGTTCTCCAATATGGAAAGGACAAAAGCACAGCAAAATTCCTTATTCGAGATGTTTCTCGGTTCGGGAGGTAGATTTATAGAAAGGGAAGGTGTTAGCACCCTTTCTATCCATGGTTATCCATGGGCTCTTAGGTACTTGCTCTTATGTTTTCAAAAGATTGTTTTCTTTTCAAGTGTGAGTGGGTTTTGAAAAAGTTTCGTTTGAAAAATTTCTAAGTAACTCTTGTATCTGTCCTCAAGAGTGTATGAAAAATTTGTTTGAAAACCTTTTGAAAGTGTGAGGTGTGAAAAGTTGTTTTTTGTTTGTTTGAAAAGAGCAAGTACCCATGAGATCTACCTACTCTAAGGAATTAGGCTGTGTAAGAGTCCTTTAGATAGTGTTATCCCACCATTGAGAGGTAGGTAGCACCGTAGTTGGAGGTATTCGGGTCAATTCGATTATAAGGGACAATGTGGTCACCAAAGCAATGGTAGAACACCTTAGAAGTAACCCTAATGTCCTAGATCCTTTGTATCCGAGGCAACCGTTTCGAGGCAACTGGATCTTTAGACAGGAGGGCGACCTCTAAGACACCCTATACTTGATGACCACGTTCGAGGCAACCAGTGAGGCGTACCCTAAGAGTGGCATGTGCATGTGTGTTCAATTTCAGTTTATGTTTGTCTTGTACATGTTATTTGTGAGCTACGTGTTGATTTTATTTACATACATTCTTGCAGGCATAATTAACAGTTATGAGTGCGGAAAATAAATTGCAGAAATGTAAATTCTACGCTATTACAAGGTGCGGGTCTATACATCGCCAAAAACAAAACCCCGTTTTGGTAAATAAGTACGAGAAATTAAATAAAGCGGTAAAATCCCTAATTAACTATTACATACTCTGTACAGATACATAAATATAATCAAAATAAATAAATACGCGCGAATAGAAATTTAATCGGGAACGTCCTAAGGGTTTTGACCCTTCTTTAAGAAAGAATTAAATTTTTGTCCTTTTTTGTAATTAATGAAATTAAAACTAATAACTAATTAATTAATTTAATTAAAAGGAAAATATTTTTGTGTTTTTTATGTTTTTAATAAAATAAAATAAAGAAATTAAAAGTTGAAAGTTCTAATTCTAAATTAATTTTACTTATTAAAAAAATGTTGAAATTGTTTTAATTACACAACTAATTAATTAATATTAAAATTTATTTACAAAATAAGTTAATAAATAATAAAATGTTTTTTTTTTGGTTTTATTGAATTTTATGCGAAAAAATTAGTTTGTTAGGTTAATTAACAATAGTGATAATAATTAAAAAAAGAAAATAAAAAGAAAAGGAAAATAGAAAAAAAAAGAAATAGAAACCAATGGGGGTGTTGATGGCCCAATGGAGGTGTGAAGCCTGGAAATTGCTGGCCCATTAACCAGCCTTGTTGACTTTTGGAGATTTCCTGGAGCACGTTGACTGGAGAATATAGTGTTCATCACTTTTTGACCCTCGGATTGATGATCATGGCCACTTGGCATGTGGAACGCTGAAGGTTCATGGTGAAACGCACTGGGCATCCTGCACACAAACACATAAGAAAAAATGATATGGAATTTTGGGGGACCTGGGAAGAACTTACAGCGTGGTATGATGGATCTTAGGACGTGGCAAGGGTTGCTTTATCTTCAGGAGATGGCAAAGAAGAGAGTCACGTTCTCCTTTTGGCCTGAAAATGCTTGCAATACTCCTTTTGATCTCACACTTTTTTTTACACTTTTTGGATTTTGCTCTGGCCATTTGTGTAATGTTCAGGTCGTGAATGAGACTTGTAAGGCTTGCATATGTAGTCATGAATGAGAATAAGTCACATTTAGGAGCCTTAAACTTGTGCCATTAAGTTTTTGGATTTTGTCTTAACCACCATTAAAGGCCTTTCAAAGCTTGTTCAAATTTGAATTTTTATGCTTAAAATGGCTCTAGCACGAAATTGGTATGTGGAATATGCTTCATGAAGGCTAATCAAACCACAAGATACCATTTAATCATTTTTTTTTTATTTTACTTGAATTATTATGGATTAAAATGAATTAAATCCATAAAAATTAAATAAAAATAGAAAAATAATTATTTGGTCTTGAAATTGATCATGGGACACGTGGGTGGCATGACAAGGCTGAATCAAGTGAAAGAAAGTGGGCCCTTTTGTCAAAAAATGAAGTTTCAAGGATAGTTGACTTTTGCCATTTCACAAAAATTTCCCAACTTCTCCAATGCATATCTTGCTCAATTTTGATCATATGAACATGTTCTTGGACATTTTGGAAAGTTCTTGAAGTACTCTAACCAATGCCTTTGGTCCCATGTCATTTTGATTTACCAATCTCAAGTTATGGTCTTTGACTTAAAATGCCTTTTTGTTGACTTTTGAAAATGACCTATAATGTTGAAATTGATAACTTTTTGTGAGAGCATTTATTGGACTTGGAATGTGAATATGAGTTGTAGGAAATGTCCTCCCCTTCAAAATGAGCATTGGATGGGATTTTTCTGATGAACCATGAAAAAGTTATGCCTTGGTCAAGTTACAGTTGACTTTTCAGCTGTCCAAAAATGGAAAATTTTGCATCTTGATGGTTTTTGAGCCATTCTTGTGGAATCATGATCAAGGCTTGATCAAATGATGATTGTGGCCTCAAAATAAGATGTTGACCAAAAATTTTGACTTTTGACTGTAAAATGACCATTTTACCCCTACATTTGATTGTGAAGCAACTAGGGTTTTTGACTGTGCAACTTGATGCTGTGAGTCTTGAAACTTGGCATGTAGATGCTTGAAAATGTGTATAGGCATATGTGACTTGATTCAGCCCTTGAAAACCTCAACTTCCTTGCAAGAACCAAAACCCTAATTTTGACTGGCTTAGGAGGATGGTTTGAACTGTGCAACCCTTGAGTAGACTTGAGCAAATTGAGATGATGCTTGTCAACACTTTGAAGAATATGGGAGGGCAAATTTTGGGGTACAACAGTTGCCCCTGTTCAATCTTCTTAGATCTGAGGATGTAGATTGGCTTGCGTGCCTTTCGTGATCCGAAGGTGGAAGATGATTGAACACTAGAGTGCCCAGAAATTTGCACTCACATAGTAGAGTATCAGCAACGTGATGTCGAGAATGGGATTACAGATGCCATCTGGAGATGTGACAGAACCTTGTCGGGAATGGGCTTATAGATGCCATTTGGAAAGATGGTATGGGAGGATGGGCTTATAGATGCCATCTGGAGATGTGGCAGAACCTTGTCGGGAATGGGCTTGTAGATACCATTTGGAGATTGTTGACAGGTGGATGGGCTTATAGATGCCATCTGGAGGTGTAATTTTTGTAAGTTGAAAGAGGGAACCTGTGTAGGGTTGCTTGATGTTGAGCTCGTGTAAAGCTGCATCTTGGAAAGAAGGACATCTATGTAGGGTTGACTGATGATGAGCTCGTGTAAAACTGCATCTTTGGAGGAAGGAAACCTGTGTAGGGTTTACTGATAATGAGTCCGTATAAGACTGCATCTGAAATGGAGAAGGAACATGTGTAGGGTTACTTTGATGACGAGTCCGTGTAAAACCGCATCTAGAGCTGAGAAGGAAACCTGTGTAGGGTTTACCGATGACGAGTCCGTGTAAAACTACGTCTGGAGTTTTGAGAAGGGAACCTGTGTGGGGTTACTTTGATGATGAGCCCGTGCAAAACTGCATCCTGGAAGAAGTAAAACCTGGGTAGGGTTTCTGATGACGAGTCCGTGTAAAACTGCATCTTTGGGAAGAGAGAACCTGTGTAGGGTTTCTTTGACGACGAGCCCGTGTAAAACTACGTCTGGAGAGAGAGAACCTGTGTAGGGTTTCTTCGGGATAAGTTCGTGTAAAACTTCTGAAGGAACCGGGGTAAGGTTACTTCGGGATAAGTCCGTGTAAGACTTCTGGAGGAACCGGGGTAAGGTTACTGCAGGATAAGTTCGTGTAAAACTTCTGGATGAACCGGGGTAAGGTCATATTGAGATAAGTCCGTGTAAGACTTCTGGAGGAACCGGGGTAAGGTTACTGCAGGATAAGTTCGTGTAAAACTTCTGGATGAACCGGGGTAAGGTCATCTTGAGATAAGTTCGTGTAAGACTTCTGGAGGAACCGGGGTAAGGTTACTGCAGGATAAGTTCGTGTAAAACTTCTTGATGAACCGGGGTAAGGTCATCTTGAGATAAGTCCGTGTAAGACTTCTTTTGAAAGAAAAGGAACCGGTGTAGGGTTACTTTGATGATAAGTCCATGTAAGACTTCGTCTGAAAATTTAGAAGGAACCGGTGTAGGGTTGCCTGATGATGAGTTCGTGTAAAACTACATCTGAGGTTGAGAAGGAACCGGTGTAGGGTTGCCTGTTGATGAGCCCGTGTAAGACTTCTTCTGAAAGAAAAGGAACCGATGTAGGGTTGCCTGAGGATGATCAAGTAGATAATTGTCCTGTTTGGTTTCGGATATTAACCCACGATCAGTCGTCCACAAAATTTTCATGGCTTGTTACCGGTGTTGATCTGGAACTGTAAAGGTAGATGGTAATCATCTTTTGATTGACTTTTTTTTTCTCTGAAAAGGCAAAGTATTAGTCGTATGCAATGTCATGATGCATGAACTGTTTGATTTTAAGATGTTCTCAAAAATAAATGAGATTTGTGTTGTATGATGCGTATGCATGCTATAATGTATGAAGATGTGATGTTTATTAATGTATTTTCGTCTAGGAAAATAAATCCTTCGACGGATGCCGGGAAGTTGGATCCTGGGCTGATGTTTGAAGAGTAGAATTCTTCATTTCCGCTGGGGATGATGATTGCAAGAATAAACCAGTAGGAGAAGATGACTCCGTTGGGGAATAAACTTGTTGGAGAGATACTCTGCGGAGAATCTGTGGGAAGAGATACTTCGCTGAGGTTTTAATGAGAACTCCGTTGGGGATTCCGTTGATAAGTTATGTTTGGGAATTTGATGAACTCCGTTGGGGGATAGGAAGAACTTCTCCGAGGACGATCTTTCCGTGGTAATTAGCTGAGGATAACCCAGTTATACCCTGGTGGGGAAATAACCTTTGAATAAAGTCGGGGAGAGACGTACGTACTCTGCAGGTGATAAGCTTCCAGAATCTACTGGGGATAAGCTTCCAGAATCTACTGGGGAGATTGATTCAACTCTCCTTGGGGAATCTTTTAAGACTGTACTGGGGAAGGGCTCCACTGGGGTGTCTGGTATTCCGCCGGGGAACAATCTTATATTAAGACTACCGGGGATGCTTGCTTAGGAACATCTGTATACTCTGCTGGGGAATGTTGAGATTTTATGGGGATACCCAACTTCCTTAAGGCTGACAGTAGGCTAACTCTGCTTGGGGAGAGCGTTGCTGACTTGCTAGGGATACTGTGCCTCTTCGGGGTTGATTGGAGACCAACTCTTGCTTGGGGAGAGCATGGCTGAATCTTGTCTTACTCAATGGGGAGTGAAGGTATCTTGGTCAGGTTCTTCAGCTGAACTTACCTTGGTACCTCGGTGGACAGAGCAACCAGACCGCTTAGACAATTCTTATTGCCCCAGTTTCTGATGTGGGAGAAGAAGATACCTTGTGGAGGTGCTTGATAACTGCCAATTGACAAATCTTCTTCTGGTAGGCAAGTGACGAGATTCTGGACATAGTCGTATGCTTTGATCCCTAGTTTTTTGCCTGGACCGCCCTTTCGGGTTTTCAGTCCGTCGGGATACCCTTTTTTGCCCAAGCCGCCTTTTCAGGTTTTCGACTTGCCGGGTGTACATATTTTTTCATTTTCATACCTTATTTTTCCTGAACCCTTTTGGTTCGCCGGGAATCCCTTATTTTTACCTAGGCGTGTCAACCTAGCAGGCCTTTGATTATGCGTAGTATTTTTTCGACTGTGTCCATGCTCTCAGGATGTAGGGAGGTGCCACTGTTAGTAGTGTTGTGTCGTCATACCACCAGAAGATCTTCGTTTGATCGTCCAATGCCCCAAGTGACTCAGATGGAGATTTGCCCCAAGCTGGTTGGCCTTTTGAGAGATTCTCCGAATCTTGACTTAACTGCCCCAGATGATGGACAATGATCATGCCATGCCCCTTGGTTGGGAGTGCTTTTGTTCGTCAGATATTCTTCGTGCGAACTTCTATGCTGTTCAAACAAATAGTCATATGCAATCAATGTTATATTAAAAATGCAAAGCTTATGTCTGTCTTGAAGTTTTTGAAAATGCAGTTTTTTCATAAAAACAAGTGAAAATTTTTTTTGTAAACTGTGATGTCAACTCGTTATTTTACCGCAAGCCTTAAGGAGTCAGGATACCTTTCGTATCAGTATACTTTCGAACTAACCCATGCTTCAGTTAGGACTTTTAAGGGTTGTAACGTGGCCTGGTTCACGGTTTAAGAAACAAAGGATAAAGGCTAAAATTTTGTTTGTACCCACCCGTTCTTCGTGATGTTCTTCAAACCTAAACTCAGTTGATCGTGCATTAGACCTTGTTTGAGTCTTTTTCTCTGATATACCAGTGATGGTTCAGATATTGACAATTTATTTTGAATAGGCAGTCATTCTCTTTTTTTTTGGTTGAGGGTTTGTGGGACCTCTTTCTTTTTTTGATTTTTGTTATCCCTGTTTTTTGCCTGAACCGCTTCCTTTTTTGGAATTACAGTCAGCGGGATGCCCCAGCTTTGTAAGTCTCCTTCATAGGTTTTGACTTATTGGGTTTTTATTTCCGAGGGATAATGACTGCCTATCTTTATGATTATTTGGAGCCATCACTGTCTTTTGTTTTGTAAGGACTCCTCTGGTGCCATTCGTTGTGCACTTGGATCAGCTGAGAGAACAAACTTCCCCCAAGGTTATGATTAAGGGTTTTAATTTTCGAAAAGAAAACTCCTACTTCTTTGGCTCAAAGGGGTTGATGAGGGATTATCATCCTTATAACTCCAGTGTTTAGGAATTGAAACAATGCATGTGCCTCATCAGCGGGGTCTGTTCAAAAGCATATTGTAGATTGTGGTATCGTTTTCGTCATCCTCCCTCAAGAGGCTTAGAATTTTCAATCGAGAGTTGAACATCAAGAAAAAATAAAAGCAATTTTGAATATAGAGAACACAATTACTTCAAAACAGACACGTGTAATGCATTAATGAAATAATAGAGTTTGACATGATAATTGTTTGAATAAGCATAGAAAAATACAATATCAGAATTTAAATGAACAAGAGTCTCTCAATCCTAGCCATGTTTTGGCAAGGGAGCAGTGATCACATCGGGAGTCTCAGCAGGCTCGAATTCGATCTCCTTGGTGTCAATCATGTTCTGAATCATGTATTTCAGCGCCCAACAATCCTCAGTATCGTGCCCCGGGCTTCCGGAATGATAAGCACACCTCGCATCTGGGTTGTAGTTTGGAGAAGAGGTCTTAGGATTTGCAGGAGGGTTGATCACCGCAATCAGATTCATTTTCAACATGTACTGCAATGCTTGTGACAATGGCATGTTGATGTTGGTGAATTTTCTTTTAGGCTCGTCTGGCCTTCGCTGATTTCCCTTTGGCGGTTGTCGTTGTGACGCATAACCGGAGATCATGACTGCCCCTACGTGTTGGTCACGATGATCCTTCTGACTGTACGCAACATTGGACTCTTTCTTGAATGGTTTCTTCTCAGCGTTCGAGGAGTCACCCTTTTGTATCTTCCCGGACTTGATACCAGCTTCTATCCTCTCACCAGTCAAGATCAGATCTGTGAACCCAACAGAAGAATTCCCAATCAGATGATTAAAGAATGGACCAGACAGGGTCCCCAAGAACATGTCAACGAGCTCACAGTCAGTCAACGGTGGCTGCACCCTGCCAGCCAGGTCTCTCCACTTTTGCGCGTACTCCTTAAAACCTTCACCCGTCCCCAATGACATACCCTGGAGTTAGGTACGCGTAGGAGCGAGGTCGGCATTATACTGATACTGCTCATAAAAAGCAGTTGCCAAGTCCTCCCAGTTACGAATACTGGTTCCATCCAGCTGATAGAACCATTCGAGCTGAGTCCCTGAAAGACTTTCCTGGAAGAAATGAATCCATATATTCTTGTCTGCCGTGTAGGGATGGATCTTCCTTGCGTATGAACGAAGGTGCAACTTAGGACAGGAAGTCCCGTCGTACTTTGCAAAGGCAGGTGCCTTGAACTTGTGAGGGATCACCACCCTAGAAGATAAGCCTAGGTCTCCAAAGTCTAACCCAAGCACACGTTGAATCTCCATAGCATTTAACCGGTCCTCCAGCTATTTGTACTTGTCCTCAGCAGGAGGGTGCTATTCATCATTGAAGTCTGTCTCGGTGTCAGAGACTACGGGACTAGGAACCCTTCCCTCTTGGTGACTGCCTTCCCCAACAGATGGAGTAGTCCGCTCAGCTTCATTCTGCAGTGTATTCCCAGATCTGCGTCTAGGGTTGAACAAAACAGTCCTCTTCTTCTTTTTCTTCAAAAGCAGAGTCTTCAATTTCTGTTGTCCTTGGGCTAAGCTCATGACCAGCTCCTGGAACTGGGCGTTTTGGGCCTGGAGGGCCTTGATAGCTTATTCATTGGATGATTCAGGATTCATGATGATGGCTGAAATAAATAGCGAAGAAGATTAAGCAACCTGTAGAACAGAGTACCTGTAATGCAATGATATGTATGTATGCATGCGATGTTTCCAAGGATCTCGCGGGGTAAACAGAGAAACTTGTTAGAATTTGAATTTGGGTAGCTTGATTGAAGGAACTTCATTTTGTTGAGAGTCCTTCTTCAAGAGTCAAGGCTCACCATATCGAGTGGGTCATAGCCCCTGACAACCTTGGCTAGAGGAAAGTAAATCCCCTTTGCCCCTTGCTAGACATTTGATTCATCATGACCTGCATCACAGACCCTTGAGATCCTTGAAATGGATTAGTCCTTATGCAGGATGTATGCAATGGTATGATGATATGATGTTGTGTTATGTATGGAGTGATGTAAGTGAACCCTGTTATGAGTCTAGATTAAGGACTGTAAACAAAACCTGCAAGGAACCCAAGTGTCAGATAACAAGCATGCAAGTAGTCAAGTTTGAAGGCACACAAGTCATTCAAGACAGCCCTTAGAGTTCAGGCCAGCATGAAGTTTGGGGTACTACCCTCTTGAAGTTGGTGGGCTCAAACCTGTCCTATCAAAAGTAACCGGGTTCTAAGGAGCTCAATATCATAGGGTTGTTTTCTATGTTCATTGTTTTGATTTAGCCACTGAACTGGCGATCAAAATATTCCAAGAAAACAATCCTCAATGAGTGTAGTATCGAGTATCAACCAACTTCGGACTGCACCAAAGTCAGTCATCTCACTACCCCTAAAGAGGCCAGGATGGTTCAAGTAAGGTTCCTGAGGCCAGTTGATGCTTCACGACACCACGCGGCGGCCCCGTACTCTCCTTGACTTGACTCAAGGGTTACCGGTACTCACCAAAGTGCCACATCAACGTAGCAAACTGTTTCAACCGTGTCGGTATACCCCGCACAGTTCCCTCACAGTTTGTTGCTACTTTCTAAGAAGGTATCCCTCAGATCCGGGTTAGGAGCTATGAAACTCCCAAAACAGGCCCACAATATTAAAGCAAGCAGATCAAGCAATTGAAAACATGATGATGAACTATTCATAAGGTACACCCCACTTATTAATATCCCCAGCAGAGTCGCCAGTTCTGTGATCGGTGGAAATAGAACTGACTGTTTTTTAAGGTGGTTCGCGAAATGTCGCGGTAAGCAAGAGTCGACACCGTCTTTTATGTTCTCCAATATGGAAAGGACAAAAGCACAGCAAAATTCCTTATTCGAGATGTTTCTCGGTTCGGGAGGTAGATTTATAGAAAGGGAAGGTGTTAGCACCCTTTCTATCCATGGTTATCCATGGGCTCTTAGGTACTTGCTCTTATGTTTTCAAAAGATTGTTTGCTTTTCAAGTGTGAGTGGGTTTTGAAAAAGTTTCGTTTGAAAATTTTTTAAGTAACTCTTGTATCTGTCCTCAAGAGTGTATGAAAAATTTGTTTGAAAACCTTTTGAAAGTGTGAGGTGTGAAAAGTTGTTTTTTGTTTGTTTGAAAAGAGCAAGTACCCATGAGATCTACCTACTCTAAGGAATTAGGCTGTGTAAGAATCCTTTAGATAGTGCTATCCCACCATTGAGAGGTAGGTAGCACCGTCGTTGGAGGTATTCGGGTCAATTCGATTATAAGGGACAATGTGGTCACCAAAGAAATGGTAGGACACCTTAGAAGTAACCCTAATGTCCTAGATCCTTTGTATCCGAGGCAACCGTTTCGAGGCAACTGGATCTTTAGACAGGAGGGTGACCTCTAAGACACCCAATACTTGATGACCACGTTCGAGGCAACCAGTGAGGCATACCCTAAGAGTGGCATGTGCATGTGTGTTCAATTTCAGTTTATGTTTGTCTTGTACATGTTATTTGTGAGCTACAGGTTGATTTTATTTACATACATTCTTGCAGGCATAATTAACAGTTAGGAGTGCGGAAAATAAATTGCGGAAATGTAAATTCTACGCTATTACAAGGCGCGGGTCTATACATCGCCAAAAACAAAAACCCGTTTTGGTACATAAGTACGAGAAATTAAATAAAGCGGTAAAATCCATAATTAACTATTACATACTCTGTACAGATACATAAATATAATCAAAATAAATAAATACGCGCGAATAGAAATTTAATCGGGAACGTCCTAAGGGTTTTGACCCTTCTTTAAGAAAGAATTGGATTTTTGTCCTTTTTTGTAATTAATGAAATTAAAACTAATAACTAATTAATTAATTTAATTAAAAGGAAAATATTTTTGTGTTTTTTATGTTTTTAATAAAATAAAAAAAAGAAATTAAAAGTTGAAAGTTCTAATTCTAAATTAATTTTACTTATTAAAAAAAATGTTGAAATTGTTCTAATTACACAACTAATTAATTAATATTAAAATTTATTTACAAAATAAGTTAATAAATAATAAAATGTTTTTTTTTTGGTTTTGTTGAATTTTATGGGAAAAAATTAGTTTGTTAGGTTAATTAACAATAGTGATAATAATTAAAAAAATAAAATAAAAAGAAAAGGAAAATAGAAAAAAAAAGAAATAGAAACCAATGGGGGTGTTGATGGCCCAATGGAGGTGTGAAGCCTGGAAATTGCTGGCCCATTAACCAGCCTTGTTGACTTTTGGAGATTGCCTGGAGCACGTTGACTGGAGAATATAGTGTTCATCACTTTTTGGCCCTCGGATTGATGATCATGGCCACTTGGCATGTGGAACGCTGAAGGTTCATGGTGAAACGCACTGGGCATCCTGCACACAAACACATAAGAAAAAATGATATGGAATTTTGGGGGACCTGGAAAGAACTTACAGCGCGGTATGATGGATCTTAGGACGTGGCAAGGGTTGCTTTATCTTCAGGGGATGGCAAAGAAGAGAGTCACGTTCTCCTTTTGGCCTGAAAATGTTTGCAATACTCCTTTTGATCTCACACTTTTTTTGACACTTTTTGGATTTTGCTCTGGCCGTTTGTGTAATGTTCAGGTCGTGAATGAGGCTTGTAAGGCTTGCATATGTAGTCATGAATGAGAATAAGTCACATTTAGGAGCCTTAAACTTGTGCCATTAAGTTTTTGGATTTTGTCTTAACCACCATTAAAGGCCTTTCAAAGCTTGTTCAAATTTGAATTTTTATGCTTAAAATGGCTCTAGCACGAAATTGGTATGTGGAATATGCTTCATGAAGGCTAATCAAACCACAAGATACCATTTAATCAATTTTTTTAATTTTACTTGAATTATTATGGATTAAAATGAATTAAATCCATAAAAATTAAATGAAAATAGAAAAATAATTATTTGGTCTTGAAATTGATCATGGGACACGTGGGTGGCATGACAAGGCTGAATCAAGTGAAAGAAAGTGGGCCCTTTTGTCAAAAAATGAAGTTTCAAGGATAGTTGACTTTTGCCATTTCACAAAAATTTCCCAACTTCTCCAATGCATATCTTGCTCAATTTTGATCATATGAACATGTTCTTAGACATTTTGGAAAGGTATTGAAGTCCTCTAACCAATGCCTTTGGTCCCATGTCATTTTGATTTACCAATCTCAAGTTATGGTCTTTGACTTAAAATGCCTTTTTGTTGACTTTTGAAAATGACCTATAATGTTGAAATCGATAACTTTTTGTGAGAGCATTTCTTGGACTTGGAATGTGAAGATGAGTTGAAGGAAATGTCCTCCCCTTCAAAATGAGCATTGGATGGGATTTTTCTGATGAACCATGAAAAAGTTATGCCTTGGTCAAGTTACATATGACTTTTCAGCTGTCCAAAAATGGAAACTTTTGCATCTTGATGGTTTTTGAGCCATTCTTGTGGAATCATGATCAAGTGATGATTGTGGCCTCAAAATAAGATGTTGACCAAAAAATTTGACTTTTGACTGTAAAATGACCATTTTACCCCTACATTTAATTGTGAAGCAACTAGGGTTTTTGACTGTGCAACTTGATGCTGTGAGTCTTGAAACTTGGCATGTAGATGCTTGACAATGTGTATAGGCATATGTGACTTGATTGAGCCCTTTAAAACCTCAACTTCCTTGCAAGAACCAAAACCCTAATTTTGACTGGCTTATGAGGATGGTTTGAACTGTGCAACCCTTGAGTAGACTTGAGCAAATTGAGATGATGCTTGTCAACACTTTGAAGAATATGGGAGGGCAAATTTTGGGGTACAAAACATTGTGAAGATGTTCTAAAATAAATGAGATTATGTTGTATGTGATGTGTATGCGCATGCCATGATGTATGAACAAGGGATGCTATTGCAATGCTTCCCAGTCTAGGAAAATAAATCCCAGACTACTGTTGGGGAGTACTAGAAGTTGAATTCCTGACCATTGTAGAAAAAGTGGTTCTTCTACTTCCGCTGAGGATGATGAGTAGAGATGATTTGTCAAGGATTTCCTCTTTCTATTTGAGAATACTCAGCTGGGATTTTTTTTCTTCTGTTTAAGAATGAATATGTGGGGAGACAAGTACTTCTGCTTGCGAATATTCCACTGGGGAGAAGATGCTCTATTTGGGGAGTGTTCCACCGAGGGAGAAGAATTCTTCTGTTGGAATATTCCATAGTGAGAAAAGAATTCTGTTTGAGACTCTACTGGGGAATACTCAGTAGCTAGGAAAAAGGAACTCTATTGTGGATGATCTTCTGCTGCCAGAGAAATAAACTCTAACGGGGATGAAGATTTGAAAGCTGTCGGAGATTATAAAGCTATGTGGGAAATGAACGGTCATAATGACATCCGTCTCTAGATCGTACCTGCACTGTACTTGAAACATGTGTTGAATGAGTGTCAGAATGACATCCGTCTCTGGATCGTATTTTTACTGTACTTAAATAGAATCTGGAGTAGGTGTCAGGATCACATCCATTTTGGGATCGTACCTGAATCGTTTCTAGATGAGAATCTGGAGTAAGTGTCAGGATTACATCCGTCCTTGGATCGTACCTGAACCATTTCTAGATGAGAATCTGGAGTAAGTGTCAGGATGACATCCGTCTTTGGATCGTACCTGAACCGTTTCTAGATGAGAATCTGGAGTAAGTGTTAGGATGACATCCGTTCTTAGGTCGTACCTGAACCATTTCTATATGAGAATCTTGGATAAGTGTCAGGATGACATCCGTCTTTGGATTGTACCTGAACCGTTTCTAGATGAGAATTTGGAGTAAGTGTCAGGATGACATTCGTTCTTGGATCGTACCTGAACCGTTTCTAGATGAGAATTTGGAGTAAGTGTCAGGATGACATCCGTTCTTAGATCGTACCTGAACCGTTTCTAGATGAGAATCTTGAATAAGTGTCAGGATGACATCCGTCCTTGGATCGTACCTGAACCATTTCTAGATGATGTGTTGAAATAAGTGTCAGAATGACATCCGTCTCTGGATCGTATCTGCACTGTACTAGGATAGAATCTAGAGTAGGTGTCAGGATGACATCCATTTTTGGATCGTACCTGAACCGTTTCTAGATGATAATCTGCTTTATTCAGAATGTTTCCGTTGGGAAATCCCGAGAAGCTTGGCGACTTCATTGGAGTAGTAATTTGGAGATTTTGCTCTGACGAGGGTTTGATAATACCTGACATCAATAGGATGCATGCTAAGAACATGGCAGTGTCCTTTTAGTAGAATGCCCCTGTCTCAATACCTATTGTAGGAAATATCAACCGGGGATTTTGTAGATGGTTTGACTGTTATCCCAGCACTTTGAGTCCTTGGTGAATGCAGATCAGGGTAATAAACCTTCTACTGATTAGACAAGTGACAAGATGACGGGACGTAGTCGTACGCTTTAATCCCTAACTTTTTCCTGGACTATCTTTTCAGATTTTCAGTCCACCGGGATACCCTTTTTTACCCAAGCCTCCTTTTCAGGTTTTTGACTTGCCGGGTGTACATATTTTTTTTTATCCTTAATTTTTGCCTAGGCCAGCCAACCTAGCGGGTCTTTGTTCATGCGTAGTATTTTTCGACTATGTCCATGTTCACCAGGTATGGAGAATTCTCATTGTCCATAGTAGTAAGTATTGTCACACTGCCAGAAGGCGTTTGTTTGATCGTACAGGATTCGTTGTTAGAATTCATGCCCAATACCCCAAGTGATTCAGATGGAGATCTGCCCCTGGATATTCGGCATCATTGAGAGATTACTTGAATCTTGACTTGACTGCCCCAGGTGATGGACAATGATCATGTTGTGCCCCTTGGTTTGAAGTATTTTTCCACTTGAGGTGATCCTTTTCATTGAGAAGGTTTTTGTTCACAAGATATTCGTCATGCGAATTTCTCTGTTGTTGAACAAATAGTCATATGCAAATAATGGTATTTTAAGAATGCAAAGCTTATGTCTGTCTTGAAGTTTGAAAATTCATTTTTTAGTAAAACAAACAATTTTTGTAAAAGTGTGATGTTAACTCAGGATTTATAGCAAGTCCTACAGGAGTCAGGATACCTTTTGTAACAGTATGCTCTCGAACTAACCCATGCTTCAGCTAGGAATTTTAAGGGTTGTAATATGGCCTGGTTCACGATTTAAGAAACAAAGGATAAAGGCTCAAAATTTATTTGTACCCACCCGCTCTTCGTGATGTTCTTCACTCCTATGCTCAGTTAATTGTGCATTTTTAATCCCAATTGAGTCTGGCATCTTGTCCTTGGTGTTCCGGTGATGGTTCGGATAATGAAAGTTTATTTTTAAGAGCCAGTCATTTTTTTAATCTTCTTTTTGTCGAGGATTTGTAGTAACCTTTTTTTTGGTTTTCGTTATCCCTTTTTTTGCCTGAACTGTTTCTTTTGCGATTACAGTCAGCGGGATGCCCCAGTTTTTTTCTTAAGTCTCCTTTATAGGTTTTGACTTAACGGGCTTTTCTTTTGAAAAATAATGACTGCCTGCTCTGATGATTATGCGGAACCATAACTGTCTTTTAATTTGGAAGGACGCCTTTGATGCCATTCATTGTGTACGAAGCAGAAGATTGTGATTGAATGCGCACCTGAATTGACTGAGAAACTACCCTGCCCCAGGTTATGATTAGGGGTTTTAATTTGTGTGAAAAGAAAAACTCCTACTTATTTGGATCAAAGGGGTTGACTAGGGATTATCTTCCTTATAACTCTACTATTTGGGATTTGAAACAACTCTTCTACATCGTCAGCAAGGTCTGTTCAAAAGCATATTGTATGGATTGTGGTATCGTTTTCGTCATCCTCCCTCTAAAGGCTTAGAGATTTTGATCGAGAGTTGAATATCACAAAAAGGAAGTAAAACACAATTTAATTATAGTGACAACGAATGAAATAATTCAAGATAAACATATGCAATGCATTAATGAAATAACAAAGTTTGACATAAATAAGTGTTCGAACAAATCAAAAGACAATTACAACTTGAAAATTCTAATGAATGAAAAGCCTTCTTGTCAGAACTTGTCACTTTAGATGATGTGCCTTTGAGGAATGGAATAAGAATTCCAGTTTACCATCTTGTGAAAATTCTAGCGCTCCTTCGTCAATCAGGTCTTGAATTTTATTTCTCAATGTCCAACAGCTATTGGTGTCATGTCCAGGACTGTTGGAGTGGTACGCACATCTTGCATTTGGATTTTACCTTGGGGAGGCTATCTTGGGATTCTAAGGATGGTCCCTTAACATAACCAGCTTGGCCTCCAACATGTGTTGCAATGCTTGAGCCAATGACATGTTGATTTTGGTAAAGCGTCTTTCAGATGTATTCTGCTTACGCCGATTGCCCTATTGTTGTTGGCGAGGTTGTGGGTGGGCTTATGATGTAGCATAAATTTGGAAAGGTCTACTCTCCAAGCCAACTTTTTGTCCCATCAAGGGTTGATGAATGACTTGACCCCCAACCTCGACTGTTTGTTTCATACGGTTGCATCCGTCTTGATGAAGCTTGTTGACAATGGTCCTCAGCTCTTCTTGTCCCCGGGCTAGGATTTGGATAAGATCCATCTTCCCCAACATTTGGATTCTTATTGCTTCCATCTCAACCTGCAGCTGTTCAACCTGGTCATCCTTGTTGTTATCAGGACATTTCTTAGTCAGATTCCCGACGAGGAGTGCTTTCAATTCTTCCTTCCCCTTGGATAGTGTGATCGATGGGAAAGAACTGACTGTTTTGGAATGCTGGTTCGCGTTTTGCGTTTGTTTTTGCAAAATGTCGCGGTAAGCAAGAGTCGCCACCGTCTTTTATTTTATCCAACAAGGAAAGGACAAAAGCACAAAAAAATTCCTTTTTGAGATATTTCTCGTGTTCGGGAGGTAGATTATAAAAAGGGAAGGTGTTAGCACCCTTTCTATCCGTGGTTATCCACGGGCTCTTAGGTACTTGCTCATTGTGTTTTCAAAATTTGCTTTTCTTTGTGTTTGTGGGTTTGAAAAGAGTTTTTGTTTGAAAGGGGTGTAAGTGCGAAAGGTTTTGTTTTGTTTTTAAAAGGAGCAAGTACTTAAGAACATCTACCTACTCAAAAAGGAATTAAGTTGTGCAAATGTCCTTTAGACAATGCTAGCCCACTATGGATGAGTAGGTAGCACCGTCGTTGGAGTTTTCGGGTCAATTCGATGAAGGGACGTGTGGTCATGAAAGCAATGTTAGGATGCCTTAGCGGTAACCCTAATGTCTTAGATCATTTTATCCGAGGTAACCGTTTCGAGGCAACTATGATCTTTGGAAAAGAGGTCGACCTCTAAAACTTCCTATACTTAATGACCACGTTCGAGGCAACCAAGTGAGGCGTACCCTAGGAGTGGCATGTGCGAGTGTTTTGTTTTTCAGTTACTGTTGATTTTAAGTTAAAAATTGATCTTGTCATGCATAGCCTATTATTCAAACATCTAACAGTTAATAGTTGCGGAATATAAATTGCGGAAAATAAATCTAAGCTATTACAAGGCGTCGGGTATTTACATCGCCAAAAACAAACCCTTGAAAATTAAATTGCGAAAAATGAATAAAAGCGATAAATAAAAGTCCTAAGTTAAAACTATTACATCCTCGGAGCAATTACAATTATATGGATCAAAGATAATTCGCGCGAGAAAAATTGAATCAAAATGTCCTTTAGGGTTTTGACCCTTTTTATTCAATAAAGCATATTTTTTGTTATTTTTTGAATTAAAAAAAATAGTCTAAGTTAATAATTAAATTAAATGAAAATATTTTTTTGAGTTTTTTATTTTAATTAAGGAAATAAAATAAGAATGGTTAAAAACATTAAAAAACCTAATTCTAAATCAATTTTAATTTATTGCAAAATATATTGTTATTAAACCTATTTAAACTATATAAATTAATTAGTGGTTTATTTACAAAAATAAATAATAAATTAGTGGAATTAAAAATATTTTTTGTTGTTTCTGATTTCATGAAAAAAAATTAGTTTGTTAATTAATTAATTAAGATGATAATAAAAATAAAAATAGGAAAAATAATGAAAAGAAATTAAAAAAAAGAACAAACTCAAAGAGGGGGTGTGGGCCTGAAGAGGTTGTATGATCAGCAAATTTGGCCCAATTTCATCCCAGCCTGTTGGACTTTTTGGATCCATTGCGTGCTGGTTGACTAGGGAGTATGGTGGTCCTTCAATCTGGTTCATTGGATCTGCCTGGGGGGCCATTTGGCAGTTTAGATCCAGAGGCGTTTGATGGTCCATGTTTTGAACGCTACACCTGAATATATGGAGAAAAAACATAACAAGGTTTTGGGGGACCTGGGATTCGAACCCAGGTCCCAAAGGACAATTCAACTAGCACGCTACCAACTGAGCCATGATGTTAACCTGTTAGTGGAATGAGACGCAAATAACATATTCAAAACCAACAATTATTCCCTGCAAAAATATAAAAACGCGCTATGATTCAAATTGGCCAATCACGCCCAGCCACGTGATCGTCTTCTTCATATCACCCTGGTTCATTTACCTGCGGATTTTGTTCCGCAGGAAGATTCATAGCATCTCTCAAAAATCCATCCTAGGTCACAAAAATACAAGCTATGACCATCATTGGATTCGTCTCTCTCTCCCCTGAACTCATCCATGGCCATTATTGGCCTTAATTTAACCTGTATGAAGAATGCCCAAAAACAAGAACAAGAACCCTAGGTTCTGGATATGGGGTTAGAGGTCACGAAAATAAAATCAAACAATGCAGTTTGCTTAGGAATTTAAGGGTCAGTATGAATATGCAAGAAATTTGGCACAAGGATGCAGGAAAACTGAGTTACGATTCCATGTGCAGAGCAATGTCCATGGAGACTTACAGTGTGTTATGGGCGATGAAAAGGCTTCCTTTTGATTGGTATAGCTCCACTGGATGTCAAGGAAGAGAGCTACATTTTGCTTTTGGTCTGAATTCGCCTCTAAACCAAAATTTGATCACCACTTTTTCAAGGTTTTATTTTGCCAACTTGTTCTGGCCGTTTCCACAGAGTTTTTTGTGTCCTTTAGGTTTGTGTGGCTTCTTGCATATGATGGAATGATTCTAGGTCAAAATATGGGCCAATATCCATGTGCATTGAAGAATTAGGATTTGATCTTGATCACCATAACCATGTTTCCAAATATAGGCAAGATCTGATTTTTTGTGCACAAAAATCCAAGATACGAGTTTGATTAGGTGTTATATGATATGTGCAAGTTGTACAAATCACAAAGATACCATTTCATTAATTTTTGGATTTTATTTGAATTAATATAGATTTAAAATGAATTAAATCAATAAAAATTAAATAAAAATAGAAAAATAAATGTTTGGTCATGAAATTAAAGATGGGACACGTGTGTGGCATGACAAGACCAAAACAAGTGGAAAAAAGTGGGCCCTTTTGTCAAAAATTGGAGTTTTGAGGATAGTTGACTTTTGGCAATTTTGGAAAAATGCCCAACTTCAATAATGCATAACTTCTTCAATTTTGAACTTTTGGATGTGTTCTTGGACTTTTTAGAAACCTTGAGATGTCCTATAATCAACACTTTTGGTCTCATCTCATTTTGATGTTCCATACTCAAGTTATAAGCTTTGGAATAAAATGTGTTTTTGTTGACTTTCAAAAATGACCTATAATGTCCAAATTCGTAACTTTTTTTGAGAGCATTTCTTGATCTTGGGGTGTGAAGATGGATTGTAGGTAATTGCATCCTCTTAAAAATTATCTTTCGATGGGTCATTTCTCATAAAGTATAAGAAAGTTATGCTTGGTCAAAATTGAGTTGACTTTTCCTACAAAACCCTAATTTAGCAACTTTTGAATCTTGATGAATCTTGAGCAATCCATGATGAATCATGATCAACCCTTGATCAAATGATTAATTAACCTTCAAAAGGAGAATGTTGACAAAAAATCTTGAGGTTTGACTGTATTTGGGACACAGTTGAATTTTGCCCTAGCACAATCGATTTTTGGGGTTCTTGAGCAATTGACTGACCAAACTTCCTCTGCAAGGCTTGAAATTTGACATGGATGAGCTTAAGAACATATTAGGACATTGGGGAACACTTGAGGTCATTTGGATGTGAGTACCTTGATGCAACACAAAACCCTAATTTTGACTTGACTGCCTTAGGAGGTGACTTGACTGTCCAACTCTTGAGTCATCTTGAGCAACTTGAAGATCATTCTTGACATGTCTTGAGAAATATGGGAGGGAAAATTTTGGGGTACAACACTTTCCCCTGTTCAATTTTCTTAAACCTGAGGATATAGATTGGCTTTCGAGCCTTTCGTGATCCAAAGGTGGAAGATAATTGAACACTAGAGTGCCCAGAAATTTGCACTCACATGGTGTAGTATCAGCATTGTGATGTCGGGAATGCGCTTACAGATTCCATTTGGAGGTTGTTGGTAGGAGGATGAGCTTATAGATGCCATCTGCAGGAGTGTCGATCGCATAAGAGATTCCTTAGTGAGAACTTGCATACTTGTTATTGTAGAAGATTCTGGTGGGGAAGTCTAACTTTTGTTGAGATTTAGGAACATGCATGTACTTCAACTGAGAGAATTCCTCGGCTGAGTATTAAGAACCTGTCCATAATTCAACTGGGGGGTAATCTTCATCAAGATCTAGGAACTATCTCGTGCTCAATGAGAGTATACCGTTGAGGTTATAGAACTTGTCCACACTATGACGGAGGAAAACATCAAGATCTCGGAACTGACTCGTTCTCACCGGGAGTATACCGTTGAGGTTATAGTACTCGTCCACACTATGAAGTAGGGAAGCATCTTCATCAAGATCTAGGAACTGTCTCGTGCTCACCGGGAGTATACCGTTGAGGTTATAGAACTTATCCACACTATGACGGAGGAAAACATCAAGATCTAGGAACTGACTCGTGCTCACCGGGAGTATACCATTGAGGTTATAGTACTCGTCCACACTATGACATAGGGAAGAATCTTCATTAAGATCTAGGAACTGTCTCGTTCTCACCGGGAGTATACCATTGAGGTTATAGAACTCGTCCACACTATGACGGAGGAAAACATCAAGATCTAGGAACTGAATCGTGCTCACCGGGAGTATACCGTTGAGGTTATAGTACTCATCCATACAATGACGTAGGGAAGCATCTTCATCAAGATCTAGGAACTGTCTCGTGCTCACCGGGAGTATACCGTTGAGGTTATAGAACTCGTCCACACTATGACGTAGGGAAGCATCTTCATCAAGATCTAGGAACTGTCTCGTGCTCACCGAGAGTATACCGTTGAGGTTATAGAACTTATCCACACTATGACAGAGGAAAACATCAAGATCTAGGAACTGACTCATGCTCACCAGGAGTATACCGTTGAGGTTATAGTACTCGTCTACACTACGACGTAGGGAAGCATCTTCATCAAGATCTAGGAACTGTCTCGTGCTCACCGGGAGTATACCATTGAGGTTATAGAACTTATCCATACTATGACGGAGGAAAACATCAAGATCTAGGAACTGACTCATGCTCACCGGGAGTATACCATTGAGGTTATAGTACTCGTCCACACTATGACGTAGGGAAACATCTTCATCATGATCTAGAATCTGTCTCGTGCTCACCGGGAGTATACCGTTGAGGTTATAGAACTCGTCCACACTATGACAGAGGGAAACTGTCGAGATTAAGAACCTTATCTGAAATTCAACCGAGGATAATTCAATTGAGATTTAAGAACCGGTCAGGTCTTCGACGTAATTGAGAACTTTAACTGTATCTTTCCTGAAAGGTGAAGGTCAGTCATATGCAATGCATGGTATGGATCAGGAAATGATGTTCTCAAAATAAATGAGATTGTATTCGTATGATGCGTATATGCATGTATCATGATGTATGGGGATGTAATGTTTTAGCTGGGGAAAATAAATCCCGGAGCTGCTGGAGAATAGAGCTGAGTTCTTCGTTTCTGCTGGGGATAATGAACGAAGATGATAAACCTGCAGGAGAAACGAACTCCGTTGGGGAATAAACTTGATGAATAGATTACTTCGAGGGGAATTACTCTGTGGGGAAGAGACGTTCTGCTGAACATTTTAACGATAACTCCGTTGGGGATTCTGTTGATAAACTCTGTTGGGGATTTTAATGATGAACTCCGCTGGGGATAGAAAGAACTTCGCTGGGGATGATCTTTCAGTTGCAACTCGCTGAGGATAACCCAGTTAGACTCTTGTGAGGATAACCTTCTTAATTTGGCTGGGGAGATTTATTTGCACTCTACAGGGGATAAGCTTCCAGAATCTATTGGGTAAGATGACTCAACTCTGGCGGGGAAGCCTTTTTTAGACTACGCTGGGGAAATGGCTCCACCAGGGGTATCTTGTATTCCGCCGGGGAACATTCTTATATTCTGTTGAGGAATATTAAGACTGTCGAGAATGCTCTTATACTTGTTGGAGGATATCTTTATACTCCACTAGGGAAGATTAAAACCTTATGGGGATACCCAACCTTTTTAGGGCTGATGGTAGACTAACTCTGCTTGGGGAAAGCATTGCTGATTCGCTCATAGCTGCAAGTCTCGGTGGGGAGAGCTACCATTACTGTTTTACTCAGCGGGGAGTGACGGTATCTTGGTCATATTCTTCAGCTGAATATACCTTGATACCTGGTGGACAGAGCAACTGTATAGTTTGGACAATTTTATTGCCCCTGTTTCTGCGGGAGAAGGTGCCTGCGGAGGCCTTGTGGATCGAGTATTATCCCAACCTATGAGGTGCTTGGTATCTTTAGATTGAAATGACAAGTCTTCTTCTGGTAGGCATGTGACGAGATGACGAGACATAGTCGTACGCTTTGATCCATAATTTTTTCCTGGACCTCCCTTTCGGGTTTTCAGTTCACTGGGATACCCTTTTTTGCCCAAGCCGCCTTTTCAGGTTTTTGACTTGCCGGGTGTACAAATTTTTCATTTTCATCCCTTATTTTTGCCCGAACCCTTTTGGTTCGCCGGGAAGCCCTTATTTTTGCCTAGGCCAGTCAACCTAGCGGGTCTTTGATTATACGTAGTACTTTTTTGACTATGCCCGCGCTCTCAGAGTGTAGGGAGTTATCACTGTCAGTAGTGTTGTGTTGCCATACTACCAGAAGATCTTCATTTTATCATGCAAGATTCGTTGCGGGAATCCATGTCTAATGCCCCAAGTGACTCAGATGGAGATTTGCCCCTGGATATTTGGCATTTTTAGAGATTCCTTGAATGCCCCAGATTATGGATAATGATCATGCCGCGCCCCTTGATTGGAAGTGTTTTTCCACTTGAGGTGATCCTTTTTATTGAGAAGGTTTTTGTTCACTGGATATTCGTCGTGTAAATTTCTCTGCTTTTTGAACAAATAGTCATATGCAAACAATGTTATTTTAAGAATGCAAAGCTTATGCCAGTCTTGAAGTTTTTTGAAAATGCAGTTTTTCAATAAAATAAGCGATTTTTTGTAAAATGTGATGTCAACTCAGGATTTTAAAGCGAGCCCTACAGGAGTCAGGATACCTTTTGTAATAGTATGCTTTCAAACTAACCCATGCTTCAGCTAGGACTTTTAATGGTTATAACGTGGTCTGGTTCACAGTTTAAGAAACAAAGGATAAAGGCTCAAAATTTATTTGTACCCACCCGCTCTTCATGATGTTCTTCGATCCTAAACTCAGCTAACCATGCATTGAGATCTTGTTTGAGTCTTTGCTCTGATATTCCAATGATGGTTCGGATACTTGACAGTTTATTTTGAACAGGCAGTCATTTTGTTGAGAGTCTGTAGGATCTCTTTCTTTTTGATTTTATTATCCCTGTCTTTTGCCTGAACTGTTTCTTTTGTGACTACAGTCAGCGGGACGCCCCAGTTTTGTAAGTCTCCTTCATAGGTTTTGACTTATTGGGCTTTTATTTTGAGAGATAATGACTGCCTGTCCTTACGATTATACGGAACCAACACCGTCTTTTATTTCAGAAGGACTTTTTTGATGCCATTCATTGTGCACCTGGATCAACTGAGAAAACTACCCTGCCCCAGGTTATAATTAAGGGTTTTTAATTTGTGAAAAGAAAAACTCCAACTTCTTTGGCTCAAAGGGGTTAACTAGGGATTATCTTCCTTATAACTCTACTGTTTAGGATTTGAAACAATGCTTGTACCTCGTCAGCGGGGTCTGTTCAAAAGCATACTGTAGAGATTTTGATATCATTTTCGTCATCCTCCCTCAAAAGGCTTAGAATTTTTTAATCGAGAGTTGAACATCACAAAAAATGAAAGCAATTTGAATATAGTGAATACAAATGGATTGATTCAGAACAGACATATGCAATGCATTGATAAAGTAATAAAGTTTGACATGATAATAATTGTTTGAATAAGCAAAGAAAGATACAACTTCAGAATTTAAATGAACAAAAATCTCTTAATTTGAACTAGTCATTTCAGGTGGAGAATCCTCAACGGAAGATTTTCATTTCGCCATCCAGCATGAATTCCAGCACTCTTCCATCAATCAAGTCTTGGATCTTGTTTTTCAAAGCCCAACAGTCGTCGGTGTCATGTCCAGGACTATAGGAGTGGTATGCACAAACTGCGTCGGGATGATAGCTAGGAGCAGAGGTATTGGGATTCCGGGGAGGATCCCTTAAAGGAATCAAATTGACCTCCAACAAGCGTTTCAGTATTAGAGATGATGGTATATCAGTCTCAGAGAAATGTCTTCCAGACGTATTTTGCTTACGCCGACTACCCTGTTGATGCTGGCGAGGTTGATGCTGGGCTTGTTACCCTGAAGCAAGCTGGGGAGCTTTTCCCTTGTCTTCTTGCCCCAAAGGTGGTTGAATGATGACTTGATCTTCATCCCTAGTTGTTTTCCCCACTTGGTCACTTCGAAGTAGTTTGTTGACGAGGACCCTAAGCTCTTCTTTTCTTTGGGCCAGGTCTTGAATGAGAGCCATATGGCCCACCAGCTATCCCATCATATGGATCTTCATTGTTGCCAACTCAATTTGTAGCCCATCCAACTGATCATTCCTGACGCCGCCTAGATTCCCTAGGACTAAGCCCCTTGTGAGGAGAGCTTTTATTTCTTCCTTCCCCTGGGATAAGTTCAGGAACATTTCTTGAAGTTGAGCGTTTTGAGCACGGAGATCTTGGTCGTCTTGTTGGAGAGCCATTGCTGAAATAAACAGCGGGAACATGAGAGACCTGTATTGGATGATCTGTTATGCAATGATATGTATGATATGTGTATGCAATGTTTTCAAGGATCTCGCGGGGTAAACAAGAAACTGTTAGAATTTGAATCTGGTAGCTTAATTGAAGGAACTTCATGTTGCTGAGAGTCCTTCTTCAAGAGTCAAGTTCACCATATCGAGTGGGTCATAGCCCCTGACTCAAGTTATCGTGTTTTGATTTTTAAACAACCTTGGCTAGAGGAAAATAAATCCCCTTTGCCCCTTGCTAGGCATTTGATTTACCATAACCTGCATCACAGACCCTTGAGATCCTTGAAATGGTTAAGAAAATGTTAAGGTATGATGTTATGATGTGTATGCTATGCGTTTAAGCAAAAGTGTGAAGCGATGTAAGTAAACCCTGCAATAAATCCAAATTATTGGATAAGGACTGTAAACAAAACCTGCAAGGAACTCATGTTGTCAGATAACAAGAATGTGCAAGTAGTTCAAGTTTGAAGGCACACAAGTCACACAAATAGCCTTAAGTTTAGGCTGGCATGGAGCTTAGGTATTACCCTCTTTCAGTTTAGTTGGTTTAAACCTGTCCTAAAAATAGTAACCGGGTTATAGAGGATCTCAATATCACTGACTACCCTCAATCGGTCATGATTCCAGTTTAGCAACATTTTCTTGCAGCCGGAATCATCGCGAGAGTTTAGTCTCAATGAGTGTAACATACTGCTATTGTTCTATGGCCAAGTTGGTCAATTTAAGGTTCTAAGGTCAGTTGGTTCTTAATGACTCCTTAGAAGACCCATATTCTCCTTATTCCAACACAAGGGATATCAGTACAGATCAAGGTGCCACACCAACGTAGCTACTGCTTCATCTGTGTTGGTCTACGTCGGACAGATCCCTCAGAGTTTATTGCTACTTACCTAAAGGGTATCCCCATATCCGGGTTAGGATCTATAAAATTTCGATACAAACCCACAAAACTAAAGCATACAAAGCATACTGTTGTACCCCAAAATTTTCCCTCCCATTTCCTCAACATTTTCTCATCACAAAAACCTTGGAGCTCAAGATCCAGTTAGGGTTTCCTCTGCTCAAGACTTCTCCTTGCACTGTTGACCCAAATTAGGGTTTGTGTTTGCACAAAGATGTTTTGACCTAAAAAGCCTAAGATGACTTTCATGCTTCATGTTGGACTCCCAAGTTTATCCATACAAAGTTTCAAGTCTTGATTCCAAGTTTTGCCCAGTCAATTGGACAGTTGACCTAGAAATCAACCATATTGGGGAAAAAGTCAACTGTGGCCAATTGACAGTCAAATCTCATGAAAATTGACCCACATCAACATTATGAACTCATATAGACCATTTGATCAAGTTTGGATCACAATTCGACAAGAAATTTGATCAGATCACCAAAAGGGCAAAATGGTCATTTTTAGGGTTTTGACTGCACAAAGGCAATTTTTGACTGTTTGACCTAGCCAATGGCAAACCAAGATCACATATGGACTCAAGGACCCCATGGAATTATCTTGACATGCTCAACAAATTCAAAAGATCCCAAGTACACAAGATTGACAGTTGAATTTTCCCAGTCAATTGATCAATTTTGACTGTATACTGAAAAGTCAAACTTTGACTTTTTGGTCAAAATCAAGGGCCAAGATTCATTTTTCATCAAAACATGCCAAATCATGAAACTTGTTCACCAAGAAATCAAAAAATGCACATTAGGGTTAGAAATGAGAATTTTTCATAACTTAGAATTTTTCTAAGTTATGAAAAACCCTAACTTTTTCCCAACTTTGCCCCACTTTCTCACCAAGATTCATTTGGATTCAATCAAAAGTCAAAACATGAAAGTTGTAGCTTGTTGCATAATCTACAACTTTGATTCACAAAGTTTTCCCAAATGAAGCTTGTATCTCAAGTTACAATTTTTGGAATAGGGGTACTAAACCATTCTTAACTTAGTGAAATTTTAACCTATTTTGGCAAGGTTTTCTACCTAACTTCAAGGCCATTTTCCATACACTTCCACTTGGAATTTCAATTTTCATTTCAAAGATGGATTGTATTACACATTCCAAGCTTTCCAAAATGTCCAAGAACTTCTCAAACAACCTCATAACTTGAGAGAATCGAATTTCACAATATGGCAAAAACTCACTTTTGAATTGGCTATTTTCCATGTTCATAATTTGTGCAAACTTCTCAAACCAGCATGCCCCTTGATTACAGGTCCTTAAACTATTCAACACTCAATAATTTAATGCATGTTCATTGTTCTAAGACCTTGTTTCATGAGTTCAAGCATTGCCTAAAGGATTAATCCCAAATTGGAAAAAGCATTATATCCATTTTTGCAAAAGTTTCACTTTATGTCATAATACAAATCCACAAGTACAGATGAAATCTAATTGGCACAAGATTATGAGCAAAACACTCTGATCAAGGAGAGATTATGCAGCACATTAGGGGGCCTCTACCTGCCTAGAACACAACTTGGGCATTTGTTGCTTAAAGTGTAAGTAACATTGCATTTTGTACAACAACTTGGACATCAACTTACAAACCCTTAAGCAAACTTTTGAAACATATTCAAGACATCCCAACTGAGCTAACACACGACCCTAAGACCTCCAGTATCTCTCCATTGCCATAATCACTCTCAAACTGCAAAAACAGGGCAGGGCCTGCAGTTTGAGTGCCATCTCTCATTCCTCTCATGCTCTCTTGCCCAAACCTGTTCAAACTCATTCCCTACCATCAATGCAAGCTAACCAAAACCTAAAACACGACCTGTAACTCCTTTAACCAGTTCCACCATTTTTGCTTTCTTGCTTTGCAGTTGAAGGTTCATAGCTCGATTCAAGGTCTTTCAAAACAAAGTAAGCATTGGAATAGCATCACCACACCTCAAGGAAGTTATACCAATCATCACCTTGCACTGAAAGCTCCTCCATTGCCAAATAGAACTTTAACTGAACAGGTATTTTCTTGAACTTCTAACTCTTAGTACAGGCATCATTAGCTCTAGGTTTGTGAATAAGAAATGTTCTACTCATGCCACTGAACCTGTACATGTTTTTACTTTTCATTTCTTTTGCTTGAGCTGTGAGAATTTAAGGTTTGAATATGGCAGAAAAGTTAGGTCATGATTTGGGATTGTCCAAATTCTCTCTCATTTTTGAGAGTTAGGATGAGTTCTTTATATATTTGAAATCGTGATTCAATGCTTAACATTTCTTATGTTGGAAGTTTGTGCAAAAGATCAAGGAATCAGGATATTTGAATGGGAGTTCTTGCGCGCGTTTTCTGAATAATTTTGTGCAGAGGTTGAAGAAGAAGCCTCATGGGCTGGGCCAGCTTCTGTATTACTTTTTACACCATATTTTTGATTCATGCCCCCCTGAGCCCATTTGTTTGATTTTTATGATTTTTTGATCTTTCTTTTTTATTTCTGACTCATTTATTTTTGCTAATAATGTTTAAAACTTAAAAAATCATTTTTACACCATTTTTGCATTTTTTAAGTATTTATTTGTTTATATGGGCATTTATACATAAATATATAAATCTATTATTATTTAGAAAAGAACTAAAAAATATTGTAAATATATCTCACTTCTGATTTTATTTCATTTTTCCTTTTTAAAATATTTTATGCAAAATATACTTTTTATAAATAGTAAAATATTATTATTTTTATATATATAACTTATATTTAGAAATTAATACATATATATATATATATATATATATATTTATTTATTTATTTATTTATTTATTAATATATTTAGGCTAAAATACAAAAAATATATACATTTTTATTTTATTAATATTTAATGTGGAAAATACTTTTTTATGAATATACTCCATTTTATTTTATTTTTTATTTAATTATTAAATATTATACATATTAAATAGTTAATATATTTTATTTAATAGAATTAGGGTTTTACACTTAGAATAAAATACCAAAAATATACATATTTTTATTTTATCAATATTTAACACTAAAAATACATCTTTTACAAATATACTTCATTTTATTTCTATTTTTAGTAAATATTGTATATATTGAATAAATATTGCATTTTATTTAATAAATTAGGGTTTTGCCCTAAATATGAAATACTCCAAAAATAATCTTTTTATCTTTTATTTATTTAATATAAATAATACTTTTTTTTTCATACATATAAAAACCCTTTTTGCATTTTTTGCATCTTTATTTTATTTTCCATTTAATTTATACAATCAATTACTTGTAAATATGCCAAAAATGATGTAATAGCTAGGTTTAATTTCTTTGTCTAAATATCCCCCCATTTGAACATTTGTACCCCCCTTCCCATATGGTGTTGTAATAGCGTAGGAATTTTAATTTTCGCACTTTATCGCTTTCTAAATACACCATGCTAGAATTAGGGTTTGTATGCAAATAAAAAGAACAAAAATAGTTTGACCTAATCTCAAGATAATCAAAGCATGAAAATGGACAACACATCTCACACTTGCACACCTAGGGTATTCCACTTTGTTGCCTTCAAATAAATGGGCCATATTGCATGTTAGGTCTCTTTGGGCAAAACAAATACAAATTCAAATGATCATAGTCCCTCGATGACGCTTTCGAAAGTTGCCTAAAATGATCAAGTCCCTTAAAGGAAAATTGCCCAAAGATACTTAGCACCATTGCAATTATGGTCTAAACGATGACCCGCGCCCGCCCCTTTCACATCCTAACATGAGATTGTCCACCAAATACAATGGTGGAACAAACTTGTTAAAAGGGTTAAAACATAGCAATAAACTTTGAGAAATTTAGGAGTAGATAACCTCTTAGTTACTTGAATCAAAACTTGCAAAAACAAAGCACTTGCCTATTTTCTAAAACCACACCTCGCAACACTTTCAAAACAACTTTCAAAAACAAATGAAAACCTTTTCAAAAGACATACATCTTTGTATACATCCCCACATGGATCATTACAAAGGTTGCCACCACATTGGCTTCTTTTCAAAACATTTTCAAACCCACACACACGAGCACCATTTCAAACAATTGAAAACAAAAGGCAAGTGATCTAAGCAAGTAACTAAGAGCCCATGGATAACCATGGATAGAAAGGGTGCTAATACCTTCCCTTTCTATAATCTACTCCCCGAACCCAAGAAAAATCTCAAAGGTTTTTGCTGTGCTTTTTTAAACCTTTCCTTAGGATAAAATAAAAAGTCGGTGGCGACTCTTGCTCAACCGAAACATTTGCGAAAACAAACGCAAAACCATAGTCAGTTCTCCCACCGTATCACAGAACTGGCGACTCTGCTGGGGAAAATTTTAAAAGTGGAGTAACCTTAGGGCTTAGATCACCCTCTTGCATGACTAATTGTTTGAATTGATTGCTTTATATTTTGGCTCTATTGTTTGGGTTTGCAATCCTCCACCCGGATTTTGGGAAACATTCATAGATAGAAATACGTTGTGGAAACTGTGCGGGGTATACCGACACGGTCGAAGCAATAGCTATATTAGTGCGACATATTTGTGAGTACCGGTAACCCTTGAGTTCAATCAAGGAGAGTACGGGGCCGCTGAGTGATGTCACTAAGCACTAATGACCTAGAACCTTACTTAACCATCTTGGCCTTTTATTAGGGGTAGTGAGATGACTGGCTTTGGTGCAGCCCGAAGTTGGTAGATACTCGATACTACACTCATTGAGGGTTGTTTTCTTGGAATATTTTGGTCGCTAGTTAAGTGGCTAAACCAAAACAATGAACAATGAAAACAATCCAATGATATTGAGCACCTTAGAACCCGATTACTATTTATAGGACCGGTTTTTAAGCCAACTACACTCAAGAGGGTACTTACCTATGAAACCTCATGCAAGCCTGAAACTAGGATTTGGCGTGATTTGCTTTCACATATGTTTTATGCATACATCATAGACATCATAAAACATCATATGCATTCACTAACCATTTCAAGGATTTTGGATCTTCATCTTTGTTCTTGTTTTGTAGGTCATGGAAATTCCTCGCAGAAAAACCATTCAAGTCAATCTTGTGAGAATCTCTCCTCAACTCAAGGAGCTCACCTCAAGAATTCCGGAAAGCTCATCCTTCAGTGAAAGACATGGTAGACTGCTCAGCCTAGTCAACACCAACATTGAAGAAGACATGATGAAAGTGTTATTCCAGTTCTTTGACCCTCTTCACCACTGTTTCACTTTCCCTGACTATCAGTTGGTGCCCACTTTAGAGGAGTTTTCTCAACTCCTAAGAATTCCTATCCTTAATCAACTACCCTTCAACGGTACGGAAAAGGAACCAAAGCCGGAAGATGTTGCTCGAGCATTACATCTACAACCATCCGACATCAAGGAGCATTGGGAAACCAGAAGCGGCGTCAAGGGATTCTTAGCAAAATTCTTGTTTGAGAAGGCACAAGAATGTTGGAACTCATTGGACCTACAAGCCTTTGAAGAAATTGTGGCACTCCTTATCTATGGGTTGGTCTTGTTCCCAAATCCTGACCAATTGGTAGATGTCAATGCCGTCAAAATCTTCTTGTCCAGAAATCCAATACCAACATTGCTTGGGGACATCCTTCACTCATTTTACACACGAACAATGAGAAAGAGGGGTGTTCTCATGTGCTGTACTCCTATCCTTGCAAGGTGGTTTATTTCGCACCTTCCACAATCTGTCCTGAAGAATGACCAAGGCTCGAGGTGGTCCCAACGGTTGATGACTCTTACTCATTCTGATGTACTTTGGTGTTCTCGGTCCAGAGAAAATGTCATTATCGTCGATCGTTATGGAGAATTCCCTAATGTTCCTTTACTTGGAATTAGAGGAGGTATCACCTATAACCCTTGCCTAGCTTTGAGGCAATTTGGATATGCCCGGAGGGATGGCCCTCATGACATGTTGATTCCCGACCTAGTTTTTGACTTCGACAACGATACGCAAGGACTTCGCCAAAGATTCATCAGAGCTTGGGGAAAACTCAACAAGGTTGATAGCAAGACTCTGGGACACAAGAACTCCATCCCTCTTGAGCCTTATCTCAAGTGGGTACGAGCTCGAGCCCAAAGTCTGATGATGCCTTATCCTCATGTTCTCCCTGTGATTAAAGAGCCCGTCAAGGAAGGAGAGGTTTCCTACACCATCCTACATCCAGACATGCCTACATCGTGGGAGGAAATGCAGAAAAGTTGGATTCAGCTCAAGGAAGAACAAAATACTTTTGAAGCTAGCTTCTACGCCAGTGAGAAGAAGGTTCTAGAGCTCACCCGCCGACTCCATGAGCAAGAGGCCCTCAATACCTACATCGCACCAAAAAGGATGCGCAATGTCTTTTTGCCTTAAGAAGTTTATTTTGTAATATTTGGCCCATGGGGCATTTATGTACTAACAAATTTCTTCTTATTAATATGACGTGCGTTCTTCTTTGTCTGAAACAATTTTGAATGTCCTAAATCCTTGAATGCATTGCATACATAAGCATACCATTCATCATGTGCATAAGCAGGTCTCATTCCAGGTTTCCTTATCTGTCTGCTGTTTATTTCAGTAGGATGGATCTCGAGCAAACAGTCAAAGACCTACAAGCTCAAAATGCACAGTTCCAGCAACTCCTGATGACCTTGGCTAAGGTTCAGGAGGATATCAAGACTCAATTGGGGAACAAAGACCCAGTGAAAAAGAAGAAAAAGAGACTCGGGGTGGCTACTTTGGGGAGAAGATTTGATGGAGAAGCTCGGAGAGTGCTTGAATTTGCTCCTACTTCTGATGAAGGAACCAGCAAAGGAGGTGGAGCTGCGGTACCTTCCGAGTCTGATGCGGAAGAAGAAGAGGTCGAAGAGGATGAAGATTATACCGATCAACAATACCCTCCAGCTGATGATAAATACAAAGGGCTAGAAGACAGGTTGGCCGCCATGGAGCTACAAAGGGTACCGGGTTTGGATTTTGAAGACTTGGGTTTGGTTGCCGGGATTGTGATTCCCCCAAAATTCAAAGTGCCAGTGTTTGTGAGGTATGATGGGCTGTCCTGTCCTAAAATGCATCTCAGGTCCTACGTGAGAAAAATTCAACCCTATACGGCAGATAAAAACCTTTAGATTCATTTCTTTCAAGACAGTCTTTCTGGAGCTCAGTTGGAGTGGTTTTATCAGCTAGAGGGAACCAGCGTTCGAAATTGGGAAGATTTGGCCACCGCTTTTTACAAACAATACCAATACAATTCTGACCTTGCCCCTACTCGTACCCAACTTCAGGGTATGTCGCTAGGAACAAGCGAGGGATTCAAAGAGTACGCACAAAAATGGAGGGATTTGGCTGGCAGGGTGCAGCCTCCTTTAACCGATCGTGAACTTGTTGATATGTTTCTAGGGACCCTATCTGGGCCATTTTTCAATCATCTGATTGGTAACTCTTCCGCGGGGTTTACCGATTTGATCTTAACGGGCGAAAGAATAGAAGCTGGCATCAAGTCAGGAAAGATTCAGAAGGGTGTTGCTGCAAGTACTGAGAAGAGGCCTTTTAAGAAAGAAGCAAGTGCCGTCTATGGTCCTAGAAGACAAGTCAAGCCAGAAAGTCGCCAAGCCGTCAATGCTCTGGTCATTTCAAAACCTGTTGCTGCTCCTCAGCAGTACAATCAACAAAGAGGTGAAAGGCCCAAGAGGTAGTATACTCGGTTGAGTATGACCTTGTCACAAATTTTACCCCAACTGTTATCAACCAACTTGGTGACCATCAAAGAAGCTCCTAAAGTCGTGAATACTGCATCTCCTAAGTATAACCCAAATGCCCGTTGTGCTTATCATTCTGATAGCCCCGGGCATACTACTGATGATTGCTGGGCCTTGAGAAACAAAGTGCAAGATCTTATTGACGCGAAGGAAATTCAGTTTGAAGCGCCTGAGAGGCCGAATGTTGTAACTGCTCCTATGCCCCAGCATAGAGTAAATGCCATTGAAGAAGAGTTGTATGCTGTTTCAGTGAATGATGTTGCTACCCCTCTGTTGACTGTTAAGAGGAACTTACTACTAGCCGGTTTATTTTCGGGTTGTAGTAAGGGTTGCCTCCCGTGTGCTGTTATCCCTACCGGTTGTCCACTACTGAAATCAGGCATCCAAAGCCTGATGGATAGCAAGGAAATTCTGTTCAAAAAAACTGTTGTTCCGTTTGTTTCCGTTGAAGAAATATCTGTTGTCACAATTTACAATCCTGCCAAAGCTCCCATGAAGAAACCAGTCCAAATTATGTCTGTTGCACCCATTACTATTACTGTTCCGGGGCCTCTCCCCTATGAGTCTGATAAAGCGGTCCCATGGCATTATGGGGCCGACGTGTATGTGCTTGGGGTGAAGCAGGAGTTCAACACCAATACCAGTATCAGTAACATCACTGGTCCCGCCAAGATTACCCGCAGTGGCAGGCTCTTCTCGCCTGACATTGCACCGCCAGTTATCCGAAAACCTCTCACCATCACACTCGCAAGTGTGCATGTTCCAATTCAAGTTCTTGTGTCTACTACTTCCGCCGAGTCCTCTGATACTCGGGGCAAAGAAGTTGCTACCGATTTGCCTGCCAGGACGGAGGCACCAAAAAAGATTGCTGTAGAAGCCTCCCAACAAGAAATGGAGGAAATTCTTAAAATCATCAAAAAGAGTGACTTTAACGTTGTTGAACAGTTGGGGCATACTCCCTCCAAAATCTCTATGTTATCATTACTGCTATGCTCAGAGGCCCATGCAAAAGCCCTGATTTCATTTCTGAAAACGGCCCATGTGCCGCAAGAGACCTCCGCGGATCAATTCATTGACTGTGTGGCTAATTTGACGGCTGCCAATGGCTTGGGGTTCTCAGATACTGACCTTACCGCCAAAGGGAAAAATCACAATGATGCCCTGCATGTTTCCATAGAATGCAGGGGCACTACTCTCGCACACGTGTTAGTGGATACCAACTCTTCCCTGAATGTTTTGCCCAAGAAGGCATTGGATTGCTTAGATTGTGAGGGTCTGGAATTGAAACCTAGTAACATCATTGTTAGAGCCTTCGACGGTTCTAAGAGGATGGTGCACGGTGAAGTAGACATTCCTATTCGTGTGGGTTCCCAAGTTTTCGAATCAACGTTCTATGTAATGGACATTCGTCCATCTTACTTCTGCTTGTTGGGTCGCCCCTGGATTCACAAGGCTGGGGCAGTAACATCCACTCTACACCAAAAGCTCAAATACCCTGTCAAAGGGAAGATTGTTACTGTGCAAGGTGAGGAGGAATACATGGTTAGTCACTTAAATTCATTCCGGTATATCGAGATGGACGGGGAGTTTATTGAAACCCCCTTTCAGCATTTTGAGGAGGTACCTCCAACGTTGGCATCGGCTGAGGCAGTGAGTGAAGAAGACTTTCCGTTGAAGATGGCGTCCTTGAAGGATGCCCGGGCTGTAATCGAGAAAGGCAGTTGTGAAAACTGGGGTCAGCTTCCTGACTTCACTCAAAAGAACGACAAGTTTGGGCTGGGCTTTACTACGGAGGCTCAGAGGGCTGTGCGCAAGGACAAGATCAGAAAGGCTCCGGTGTTTATCTCCAACCCAAGGGTGAATGCTATCGAGGAGGATGTAGAGGAAGCAGAGTTCGACAGTTGGATCTATCCAACTGCCAGCAACGGACCAAGCAACTGGACGACAAAGGATTTTACACCGATCACATTTGTCACGCAGTAATTATTTCTTTTGATTTCCAATTTGTAACAAACAATATGTTAAAACTTTATTGGCTCGGTGTCCTACCCGGGGCATCGTAGCTCCATTTGTGAGGGCTTTTTGTATGACATTTCCATATATCATCAATCAAAACATTGGACGTTTGTTGCATTTCAAATCTTGTGCTCTTTTTCTCTCTGTGTTATATTGCAAAATAGCTATATTTACACACACTCACTTATACAGGTTTCAATCCACTCTGGATCTCACTGGTAACAGCTCTGCTACCGCCAGTTATGACTTCGAGAATCCGATCAACTTGGCCGAAGACGAAGGTGAAGATGATTGCGAAGTGCCTGGTGAACTCGCAAGACTGCTACTCCAGGAAGAGAGGGCTATTCAACCACATGAAGAGCCGGTGGAAACAATTAACCTGGGTACGGAGACAGATAGGAAAGGGGTCAAGATTGGGGCTAATCTAGAGCTCAACGTGAAGCAACGATTGATTCAGATGCTACATAATTACATGAAGATATTTGCTTGGTCCTACGAAGATATGCCTGGTTTGGATGCCGACATTGTAGTTCATCACCTGCCAACAAAGGAAGACTGCCCTCCGGTAAAGCAAAAGGTTCGCCGCATGCGCCCAGAGATGTCTGAAAAGATCAAGGCTGAGGTTATGAAGCAATTCGATGCCGGATTTCTAGCAGTAACTTCTTACCCTCAGTGGGTTGCCAATGTAGTGCCAGTGCCGAAGAAGGACGGTAAAGTCAGAATGTGTGTTGACTACAGGGATTTAAACAGGGCAAGCCCCAAGGATGATTTTCCTCTACCTCACATCGACGTTCTTGTTGACAATACTGCTCAACACAAGGTTTTCTCCTTCATGGATGGTTTTTCAGGGGATAATCAGATCAAGATGGCTCCGGAGGATATGGAGAAGACCACCTTTGTGACTCAGTGGGGCACCTTCTGTTACAAGGTCATGCCATTCGGATTGAAAAATGTTGGGGCAACCTATCAACGTGCCATGGTTGCTTTATTTCATGATATGATCCATCATGAGATTGAGGTATACGTTGATGACATGATTGCAAGGTCTCAAACTGAGGAGGAGCACCTTGATCATCTGAGGAAGCTATTTGACCGACTGAAGTTATATAAGCTGAGGTTGAATCCCAACAAATGCACCTTTGGGGTGAGGTCCGGAAAATTGCTGGGTTTCATTGTAAGTGATAAAGGTATTTAGGTGGACCCTGCCAAGGTAAAAGCCATACAAGAGATGCCAACTCCAAAGACAGAGAAAGAAGTCAGAGGCTTTCTGGGACGACTGAATTACATTGCCCGATTCATCTCACATCTGACTGCTACTTGTGAGCCAATCTTCAAATTACTAAAGAAAGATCAAGTAGTACGCTGGAACGATGAATGTCAGGCTGCCTTTGAAAAGATAAAGGAATATCTCCAAGAACCACCCATTCTTATGCCACCAGTGGAAGGAAGACCTCTGATACTATATTTAACAGTACTTGACAATTCAATGGGGTGTGTGTGCTGGGACAGCATGACGAGTCCGGCCGAAAAGAGCAAGCCATTTATTACTTAAGCAAAAAGTTTACCGACTGTGAGTCTCGTTACTCACTGCTTGAGAAAACTTGCTGCGCTCTAGTATGGGCTGCTCGCCGGCTGAGACAGTATATGCTGACTCACACTACTCTATTGATTTCAAAGATGGATCCCATCAAGTATATATTTGAAAAGCCTGCTCTGTCTGGGAGAATAGCAAGATGTCAAATGATCTTAACAGAATATGATATCCAGTATACAACTCAGAAAGCAATTAAAGGAAGTGTATTGGCAGATCATTTGGCACACCAACCTGTGGACGATTACCAATCATTGAACTTTGATTTTCCGGACGAAGACATCATGGTGATAACTGACTGTGAAGTACCTGGACCGGATGAAGGACCTGAGGAAGGATCCCGTTGGTCTATGCATTTCGACGGAGCCTCCAATGCTTTGGGTAACGACGTCGGCGCTGTAATCATATCTCCCAAAGGAACTCATACTCCACTCACCGCCCGATTGTGTTTCAACTGCACCAACAACATGGGAGAATATGAGGGATGTATCATGGGTCTACAAGCTGCAATCGACTTAAGGATCAAATTTCTGAGTGTCTTCGGAGATTCCGCTCTCGTGATCAATCAGATCAAAGGCGAGTGGGATACGAAACACCCAAATCTTATTCCTTACAAGGAGTATGTGTTGACCTTGCTTCCCCACTTTGAAGAAATAACTTTTGAGCACTTCCCAAGAGAGGAGAATCAGCTAGCGGACGCACTGGCTATGATGTCTTCAATGTTCAAGGTTAAATGGGACAATGAGGCTCCCCGGATCATTATCTGGAAGTTGGACGAACCGGCATACTGCTGCGACCTCGAGGCCGAGAAGGCAACTGAAAAACCCTGGTATCATGAGGTAAAGAGGTACTTGGAAGCTCAGGAATACCCTGAAGGTGCATCTGTCAATGACAAGAAGTTCATGAGGAGGTTTGCGGCAAAATTCTTCCTCAGCAACGGCATCCTCTACAAACGGAATCATGATTCAACTCTATTACGTTGTGTGGATAAGGCTGAAGCAGAGAAAATCATGATAGAACTGCATGAAGGTACATTCGGAACACATTCCAGTGGACACACCATGGCAAAGAAAATCCTTAGGGCAGGATATTTCTGGTCCACCATGGAAGCCGATTGTTACCAACACTCTCGAACTTGTCACAAATGCCAGATCTATGCTGACAAGGTGCACATCCCTCCGGTTCCTCTGAACGTCCTGACGGCACCTTGGCCTTTTGCAATGTGGGGCATTGATATGATCGGCGAGATCTGACCAACGGCATCCAACGGGCATCGCTTCATCTTGGTAGCGATTGATTACTTCACGAAGTGGGTTGAGGCAGCTTCCTACGCCACAGTAACCAAGAGCATCGTGGCACGTTTCATCCGGCATAATCTGATCTGTCGGTACGGCGTCCCGGAAAGAATCATTACGGACAATGGTACCAATCTCAATAACAAAATGATCACTGAACTCTGCGAACAATTCAAAATACAGCACCACAACTCTTCTCCCTACCGGCCGAAGATGAATGGGGCTGTAGAGGCAGCCAATAAGAATATCAAGAAAATTGTGCAGAAAATGACAGTGACCTATAAAGATTGGCACGAAATGTTACCATTTTCTCTTCATGGGTACCGTACCTCAGCAAGGACGTCAACCGGGGCAACTCCTTTCTCCTTGGTCTATGGCATGGAGGCAGTCCTGCCAATTGAAGTCCAGATACCCTCTCTCCGGATAATGAAGGATGCAGACTTGAATGAAGATGACTGGGTCCAGACTCGACTTGATCAATTAAACCTGATTGACGAAAAGAGGCTCACCGCTATCTGTCATGGTCAGACGTATCAAAAACGAATGATCAGGGCATTTAACAAGAAGGTCAGACCACAAGAGTATCAGGTTAGGGACCTGGTAATCAAGCGCATCATCCTTCCTCAAAGTGATCCCCGGGGCAAATGGACCCCTACTTACGAAGGGCCATTTATGGTTAAACATGTGTTCTCAAGAGGAGCCATGATCCTAACCACCATGGATGGTGACGACCTTCCTCACCCCGCCAACGCAGACATAGTGAAAAGATACCACGCATGAATAAAAGACCCGCTAGGTTGACATAGCTAGGCAAAAATAAGGGCTTCCCGGCGAACCAAAAGGGTTCGGGCAAAAAGAAGGGATGAAATGAAAAAAATTGTTGTACACCCGGCAAGTCGAAAACCTGAAAAGGCGGCTTGGGCAAAAATGGGTATCCCGGTGGACTGAAAACCCGAAAGGGCGGTCCAGGAAAAAGATAGGGATAAAGCGTAACACTATGTCTCATTGGATCACTTCGCATCCGGAATTCGGCATCAACCGTCTGGCTCAGATCTCGGCATCGATCAATCAGCTTCATCTTCAATCAAGCAGCAAAGTGATGAGAGGCTTGAAGACATAAAGGCGATAGCAGAGTTGGAACCCAGTGAGATTGTTCACATAGCTGTTTTGTTTCCTTTTCAAAATTGTAAATTCTATGGTATTCGGCGGCATTCTCTTACTAGGATGTCAGCCTCTTGTACAAAAACGCCTATTCACAGGAAAAATTCAAATCAATACAAATTCACAAACTGCCATTGTTTTTCCTTTTTCTGTTTTGTCTTACGAAGAACGTCCAATGTTCATTTTTGATATATGCATTTGACATTAAATTGCTGATTCATAAATATTTGCATATGAAACAAAAGATTAATTACAGGTAACATCAGAAACAGGGGCAATGTGAAGATGTCTGATGCAGTCTGGTTGCTTTGTCCGCCAAGGTACCAAGGTAGATTCGACTGAAGAATGTGACCAAATCATCCCCCTCCCCGCAGATTAAGACAAGATTCCGCAATGCTTTCTCCAAGCGGAGTTGACTCCCCGTCAATCCTGAAAAGGCACAACTTTCCCCGGCAGGTCTTAAAGCTTATCCCCAGTAGATTCTGGAAGCTTGTTCCCTGCAGAATACGAACGTCTCTCCCGAGCTTTATTCAGAGTTATTCCTCACCAGGGCTTATAACTGGGTTATCCTCAGCTAATTGCCACAGAAGATCGCCCTCAACAAAGTTCTTTCAATCCCCAACGGAGTTTATCATCATTATCCCCAGCGGAATTCATCATTGAAGTCCTCAGCAGGCCTCTCATCAAAAACTTCAGCAAAAGTATCTCTTCCACAGAACAATTCCCCGGCCGATCGTCAAGGATTTATTTTCCTAAGACGAAAATACATTCATAAACATTTCACGTTTTCATACATCCTGCTTACATACATGATAAAGTGCATACAACATTGTCTCATGTTAAAACATCATGCATATCATACATCATGACATTGCATACAACTTATGTTTTGCCTTTTCAGGGAAAAAGACAATCCCAAAGACAACTACCTTCAACTGTCACAATTCCAGATTCGATACCTGTATCTAGCCAGGGCATATCTGAGAGTGATCAGTTTCCAGACTCGATTCCTGTATCTAGCCAGGGCACGTCTGAAGAGTTCGAAGATTCGATTCTTGTATCCAGCCAGGGCACATCTATCAACTACAACATTTCCAGATTCGACTCCTGTATCCAGCCAGGGCATATCTGTTGACCACATTTCCAGACTCGATTCATGTATCTAGCCAGGGCACGTCTGAAGAGTTCGAAGATTCGATTCCTGTATCCAGCCAGGGCATATCTATTGATGACTATTTCCAGATTCGACTCCTGTATCCAGCCAGGGCACATCTGTGAGCAACCGGTTGTAGATTCGATACCTGTATCCAGCCAGGGCATATCTGCATAAGGAGATTGAAGATCAAACACCTGTAACAAGCCAGGAAAACATCTGCCTTTCTCAAATACATAAAGTTCTCGCTAAGGAATCTCTTGTGCGATCATCACTTCCAAATGGCATCTGCAAGCCCATTCCCGACAAGGTTCTGTCACAATTCCAGATGGCATCTATAAGCCCATCTCCCTATCCACCACCTATCCAAATGGCATCTATAAGCCCATTCCCGACATCACATTGTTGATACTCCAGCATGCGAGTGCAAATTTCCGGGCACTCTAGTGTCCAATCTCCTTTTACCCTCGAGTCACGAAAGGCAAACTTGCCAATCTAACTCTTCAGGTTCAAGAAGATTGAACAGGGGCAACTGTTGTACCCCAAAATTTTCCCTCCCATTTCCTCAACATTTTCTCATCACAAAAACCTTGGAGCTCAAGATCCAGTTAAGGTTTCCTCTGCTCAAGACTTCTCCTTGCACTGTTGACCCAAATTAGGGTTTGTGTTTGCACAAAGATGTTTTGACCTAAAAAGCCTAAGATGACTTTCATGCTTCATGTTGGACTCCCAAGTTTATCCATACAAAGTTTCAAGTCTTGATTCCAAGTTTTGCCCAGTCAATTGGACAGTTGACCTAGAAATCAACTGTATTGGGGAAAAAGTCAACTGTGGCCAATTGACAGTCAAATCTCATGAAAATTGACCCACTGTTGGCTCCTAAATTCGACACCTTTGTTTTGATTGATATCAGCCATTAAAGCTGAAAGATGCTTTCGACTGGCTGAGCCTGTCGAAGTGCCCGTCGAAAGATGGCAAAATACTTAGAAGATTTCTTCCAAGGAAGAAGGCTGATTGCCTTCGACGTCGAAGGAGTTTTCGTCGAAGACATCTCTTGATGAAAGTGTTCGATGGTCCAGAGTGGAGCAGTTTGAAATTCAAAGCTTTGGAGGGAAAACGGTTTCCAGCAGTTACTACGTGCAAACGTGCAAGGATCTGGAGCGTCGAGCATGGAGAACGTGCCAAGTGGATTGATCTCGAAGCAGCATAACTGCCCGACGGTTACTTGGATGTTTTAGTATAAATAGGAGTAGACATGTAGTTTCTCGCGTGTGTTCACTATTCCATACAAAGTCACTCATTTAGATTCAAGTACCCAGCGTGTGAGAAAGAATTGTTGAGAAATGTATGTGTGAAACACCAATTTTATCAATTAAAGTCATTTACTTTCCCAGAATTTTATTTGCTTTCTCTTTACATTTCCTGTCGAACCTTTACTTTAAAGCCTTGTTTATTTTACCAAGCCTTTCCTTTATGCAATTTACTTGAAACCTTTTATTTAAAGCCTTATCCAACTTAATCCAACTTCAAAATCAACCTATGTCCATAGGATCAATCTGATCGATCCTGCGAGTAACCAAATAAGTAACCATTTGGAGGATCAGCGGTTGTTTACCAAAACCCAAGGTAAACAAATTGGCACACCTGGTGGGACTGTGTGTTGATTGTTGAAAATAATCTCATCTTTTCGAGTTGTATGTTATTGAGAAGTGGTAGAATATACACTAACGATAACAATACTGCCAGAAGGAGGGAAGAGATGGCGAATCCGCCAAACAATAATGAAATCCCACAAACGAGTGTGGGAGCAACGGTTAGTATGACCGTAAGTGAAGTGACGAATGTTGGTTCGACACCAGCAGTGTCAGTCACAACCACGGGGCCAACAACTTCGTTAACAGGCCCCAGAATACCTTTGGGAACTCCCCCACCAAGGGGAAATATAGGCGTAAGGCCTGTGGTTCCCCCAGGATTCATTCCATTCTATGGCATGCCAACTTCTGAAGTGGCAAGCCTGACGAATGCTGCGTCCACTTTCTCAGACCCTTTCGTGAGTGCCTCTTCGCCACTCCAAGGCTCTGGAATAGGCATGGCGAATAGAAATAGGACCCAACTCTTAGGAGGAACGTCCCAAGTAGCCCATGGCCTTACGAATGCCTCGACGGCAGTCTTGAGGCAACAAATGGACGAAAGCAACCATGATATGGTGCAAATGTTGGCACAAACTTTGAGTACAGTGCTAAACCCTCTAATACAAAACACTACTCAATCGAATCAGCAAGTAACAGCGCAAATGACGCGTTTGGCTGACTTCTTTGGAGTACCCCAACCTGTTCGACAGCCCCAAAGGGCGCAAATAAGGGGAAATCAGGGGATATTTGTAGAGGAAGAAACCACCATTAACCAGGCTCAACAGCCTGTCGAACAACCTGTCGAAGAACCTAGGGTAATAGCCCCAGAGGTAAGGTTAGTTAACAGAAACCAAAATGCTGACGAAGTGGTTCAGCATATCCAATACCAAAACATGGGTTTGGAAAACAATCTGGCAACCATGATCGAAAGGATCATGACTCAGAATGGGATGAACATGGGCTTTCGAAGGCCCAACTTTACATCTCCATTGTCAGAATACGTGTTGCAAACGGACTTACCTCCTAGATGCAAAGTCCCCAAATTTACTAAGTTCTCTGGGGACACGACATAATCTACTGTCGAGCATGTGGCGAGATACTTGATCGAAGCAGGAGACATTTCGAATAACGAAAACCTAAGGATCAAGTACTTCCCAAGTTCTTTAACCAAGAACGCTTTTACTTGGTTTACAACTCTCCCCCCCAATTCGATCCATCATTGGACCCAGTTGGAAAGATTGTTCCATGAACAATTCTACATGGGGCAAACCAAGATAAGCCTGAAAGAACTGGCCAGTGTGAAGAGACGTTTCACTGAACCTATAGACGAATATCTGAATAGGTTTAGGTTGCTCAAGGCAAGATGTTTTACACAAGTGCCAGAACATGAGTTGGTCGAAATAGCCGCAGGCGGTTTAGATTATTCCATTAGGAAGAAGCTAGACACCCAGTACCTAAGAGACATGGCCCAACTGGCCGATAGAGTTCGACAGGTCGAACGCCTCAAAGCTGAAAAAGCTAAGGCAACGAAAACTCACAAGAGAGAAAGAATAGCGTACGTTGAGATGGATGACGAAGATCTAGAATCCTTCGACGATACTTTAACTGTCGAAGAAGGAGAAGTCGATTTAGCAGAACTAAAACAAGGGCCACCATACTCTTGTAAACAGTTAGTCCCCTCAAATGGGAAAAATCCCATTGGTCCAGACAGGACCAACGATAGTTTCCCAAAAAAGACTTATAGTTTTGACATCACAAAATGTGATGAAATATTCGACTTGCTAGTTAAAGATGGCCAAATGATAGTACCCCCTGGGGTAAAAGTGCCTCCTCTTGATCAAAGAAAGAAGAGAGGTTTTTGCAAATATCATAATTTTTTAGGCCATAAAACTTCTCAATGTTTTCTTTTCAGGAATCTTGTGCAAGACGCTATCGAGGAAGGGAGATTAAAGTTTGCTGACAAATCCCCCATGGCTGTCGACTCCAATCCACTGAAGGCTGAAGCCCACTATGCAGAACCCTCTGAGGTGAACATGATAGAGGCAACCAGGATCCAGTCGAAAAAGCCAGGAATTACTATGGTCGAAGTCTCAAAGGACCACATCAACATGCCAATCTTTGGCAGTTTTTCTGGAAACTTATCCAGGAAGACAATTGAGGCTGTCCAGACAGCGGTCGAGAACCCGAAGTCGAAGACTGCTGAAGCACAAAAGACTGGACCAAAGCCCAGTTCCCACTTGGCCACTGTTCAAGGCCAGACGGAGAATCTGGAAACACAAATGAAGCAGTTAACTCTTGCTACTAAAGATACAATGAATATCAATATGGTTGAACTTTCTGACCCTAAAGCATCAGAAGAGGCCATAAGGCAAGAGCAGGCTAATAAGACGGCTTTCCCTCGGGAAAACGAAAACTTGGCAGATTTTTTACAAAGATGCCAGAAAAAGAAATCAGAGGTAATGCTGTGTCCAAGATGCAGTTCAATCTTTGATAAAAAAGCTGCTGAGCATATACAAGGCGTGAGAGCAGCGAACAAGAGAAGGGAGAATGCTGACCTTCGACATGATCCCAGAAGGGGTTCTAACCAAGACAATAGGCCATTGACTTTTAGGCCTCCAACAAATGTACCAGTAGACACTTGGTACAAAACTTCTGGCCGAAAAAGGCCAAATGAAGAGAAATGGCATTCTTTCGATGTGCCAAGAGGTTCCTCTTTGACTCAAAAGAAAGAGCCTCAAGTTGCTGCACCTAAGGTTGCTCAAGTGTCCAGCAACTACAAGGGTAAAAATCCTATGTCTCGATCCCAATGGAGGAGATATCAAAGGAGGCGAAAAGCTGAAAGGGAGGCTGCCAACGAACCTAAGGCGGAAACTAGTTCGAATGTTCCTCAAAGGAAACAAAGGAAGCCTCTAGAGAGAGAACCAGTTACCAACAGGCTAGTTTGGCCTAACCAAAGTGAAGTCGAAGACGAAGACGATGCTGAGTCCGACGATACTTTGGATATAATGGTGAATATTGTTTCAGTGCTGCCCAGGGAATTCAATCGACAGGTAGAAGTCGAAGCAAGTGACTGGGAGGTGGAACAAGAAATGGCCAAACATAGGCCAGTGTGCTATTTTGTCATGGACAATGGCACTACAGAGGAACAAAATGGCTTCTTCGAGCCACCTACAGAGGCGATGAAGAATCACCTCAAGCCTTTGTTCATAAGGGCTAAGCTCGAAGAGACTACTGTGAACAAAATATTGGTCGACTGTGGGGCAACTATCAATATTATCCCTCACTCTATGCTGAGGAAGATTGGCAAAAGAGATGAGGAAATCAAACCTCACAATATGGTCCTGTCGAACTATGAGGGCGGCATTGGGACCACCATGGGAGTGATCCAGTTAGATATCAAAGTTGGGTCCATCCTTCGACCAACGATGTTCATGGTCATATCGGCCAAACCTAACTACAACCTTTTGTTAGGCCGTGAGTGGATTCATGGTGTAGGCACCGTGCCTTCATCGATGCACCAAAGACTGCTGCTATGGCGTCCAGATGGGATGGTCGAAAACATAGAGGCAGATCAAAGCTACTACCTTGGCGAGGTGAATCACTTGGGTGTGGCAGATTTCGACAAAAACTTGGCTCACATAGGGCCACGTCCAACTCCTGACTTCGACATGGCGCCAGCGCCAAACACCTTTTGTTCCCTATACCTGCATCCTGAGCATGGTTTCCAATGGGACAGAGAAGACTTGTCCCACATAGACTTCAGTGGGTTAACTGATATCCAACCAACTGGTTGGGGAAGTGAATTCAGTGATAATGACTGAGTCACAATCTCTGAAGCGAATTTCGGCTTATGTAGCCGAAACCAAGATGATAACGGCTCTCGAAGCCGAAGTAAAGTACATGGCCACACAGACCACTGATCAACAATTATCTGCTGTTGGCCCAGGAAAGGATTTCGATCCAAAACCCCCTGATATCATGCCAGAAGAAATGCAGGAACAGAGGCTCGACGCTATCTATGACGATGAGCCTTTGGGCTTCGAAAAGGATCCCTTGGCGAACAACATTAAGATGTTAGCACAAGACCCTTTAGAAGAAATCAACTTAGGCGAAGGATCAGAGAGAAGGCCAACTTACATCAGCGCCAAAATTGATCCAGAACTTAGGTTGGAAGTAATCCAATTGCTGAAAGAGTTTAAAGACTGTTTTGCATGGGATTATGACGAAATGCCTGGTCTCGACAGAGGATTGGTAGAACTTCAGTTGCCAATCAAACCTGGAAAGAAGCCAATCAAACAAAATCCAAGGCGCTTCGCTCCAGAAATATTGTCGAAGATCAAAACGGAGGTCGAAAGACTTCTGAAATGCAAATTCATCCGTGTTACAAGGTATGTCGAATGGATTGCAAATATTGTGCCAGTGATTAAGAAAAATGGCACATTAAGGGTGTGCATAGATTTCAGAGATTTGAATGCTGCCACCCCCAAAGATGAATATCCTATGCCTGTGGCGGAAATGCTAGTCGATTCTGCCGCTGGTTATGAATACCTGAGTATGCTCGATGGTTATTCAGGATATAATCAAATATTCATTGCTGAAGAGGACGTGTCGAAAACAGCTTTTCGATGCCCTGGGGCCTTAGGCACTTACGAATGGGTAGTGATGCCTTTTGGCCTAAAGAACGCTGGGGCAACGTACCAGCGAGCAATGAATACTATCTTCCATGATTTTATTAACACTTTTATGCAAGTTTATATTGATGATATTGTTATAAAATCTGTTTCCAGGAAGAATCACATTGACCACCTTCGACAATCATTCGAAAGAATGAGAGAACATGGTCTGAAGATGAATCCTTTGAAGTGTGCGTTCTGTGTGAAAGCTGGAGATTTCTTGGGCTTCGTTGTCCACAAGAAAGGAATCGAAATCAACCAGAACAAGACGAAGGCAATTCTGGAAGCGAAAGCGCCATCGAATAAGAAGGAATTGCAATCGCTCTTAGGCAAGATAAATTTCTTAAGGAGGTTTATATCTAACCTAAGTGGGAAAGCTCAGGCCTTTTCACCCTTACTTCGACTGAATAAAGAGGGGTTCGAATGGGGGCAGGAGCAACAAGAAGCCTTCGACAAAATCAAAGGGTACCTTACTAAGCCACCTATTTTGGTGCCTCCTTGTAGCAATAGGAGTATGAGATTGTACATAGCTGCATCTGACAAAACTCTGGGAAGTATGTTAGCCCAAGAGGATGAGAATGGAGTCGAAAGACCCATTTACTATCTCAGTCGAGTTTTGAATGATGCAGAAACTAGATATAGCAAAGTTGAAAAATTGTGCCTATGTCTGTATTTTTCTTGTACAAAACTCAAGCAATATATAAAACCAGTTGATGTTTATGTTTCGTCTCATTTTGATGTTTTCAAATACATGTTGTCGAAACCTATCTTGCATAGTCGAATTGGCAAGTGGGCATTAGCATTAACTGAATACTCCTTGACCTTTATGCCTCTTAAGGCAGTAAAAGGACAAGTGGTCGCAGATTTCATAGTCGACCACTCAATTCAAGTCGAGGATATTAATTATGTGGAGATAGAACCTTGGAAATTCTACTTCGATGGTTCCAGCCATAAAGATGGAACAGGGGTAGGAGTCTTGATTATTTCTCCAGATAAAATTCCAACAACATTCAAGTACAAAATAGCAGGTTCTTGTTCGAACAATGAGGCTGAGTATGAAGCTCTAATTACTGGCCTTGAGATATTGTTGGAATTGGGGGCAACTCGAGTCGAAATAATGGGAGACTCAGAGTTAGTCATCAAGCAAGTCACAAAGGAATATAAATGCATAAGAGAGAATCTCATTATGTACTTTGTGATAACAAATCGTTTATTGAAACAATTTGAAAGTGTCAATATCCGACACATACCCAGAGTCGAAAATCAAATAGCCAATGACTTGGCACAAATTGCATCAGGGTATAAGATTTCAAAAACGAGATTACAAAAAGCAATCGAAGTTCGAGAAAAGATAAAAGCAACTTGTCTATCACCATCAGACCTGGAATCGACGAGGCTAGGATATGCTGATCACTCAAACTTCGAGATTTCGTTCATTGATAATTTGTCAGAGCAAGATTGGAGGAAACCCATTGTGGACTATCTTCAAAATCCAGGAGCTTCGACAGAACGAAAAACAAAATACAGGGCGTTGAGTTTTGTACTCATGGGTAATGAGTTATTCAAGAAGACGCCTGAAGGGGTGTTGCTGAAATGTTTAAGTGAGACTGAAGCATACATAGCCCTTTCGACTACGCATGCTGGGGCATGTGGGGCTCACCAAGCAGGCCATAAGATGAAATGGTTGTTGTTTCGACAAGGACTATATTGGCCCACTATGCTGAAAGATTGCGTTGAGTTCGCCAAAGGTTGCCAAGAGTGTCAAGTTCATACAGGCATCCAACATGTACCAGCAAGCGAACTTCACTCGATAGTGAAGCCTTGGCCCTTTAGAGGATGGGCGTTGGATCTCATTGGAGAGATTAGACCAGCATCATCAAAGAGTCAGAAATACATATTGGTAGGCATTGATTATTTTACTAAGTGGATCGAAGCTATCCCTTTAGTCAATGTAGACCAGGAAAATGTCATTGAATTTATTCAAAAGAACATTATCTTTAGATATGGAATTCCTGAGACAATAACAACTGATCAAGGGTCAGTTTTCACTGGTCGAAAGATGCAGGAATTTGCTCAGGAAACAGGTTTCAAACTCTTAACATCCACGCCTTATTATGCACAGGCGAATGGTCAAGTCGAAGCAGCTAACAAAGTGGTGATTGGCTTGATAAAGAAACATGTTGGGAAGAAGCCAAAGAATTGGCATAAGACGTTAGACCAGATTTTATGGGCTTGTCGAACGTCCCCGAAAGAAGCCACTGGTACAACGCCATATAGGCTAACTTTTGGCCATGATGCAGTGTTGCCAGCAGAAATTTGTCTTCAATCTGCAAGGGTTCAGAGGCATTATGATATTCCTTCTGAAGTGTATTGGAACATGATGTTAGATGAACTGGTGGATTTAGACGAAGAGAGATTACACGCTCTCGACTTACTCAGGCTTCAGAAGAAAAGAGTAGAAGACTCTTATAATAAAAAGGTAAAACCTAAGGTATTTTTGCCTGAAGAACTAGTTTGGAAGGTAATTCTTCCCATGGATCGAAGGGATCGAAGCATGGGGAAATGGTCACCCAAATGGGAGGGACCCTTCAGAGTTATCCAAACTTTTTCTGGTGGAGCCTATGAAGTCGAAGAGTTAAGTGGAGATAAAAGGCTCTTGAGAGTAAATGGTAAATATTTGAAAAAATACAAGCCTATACTTCAAGAGATAAAAATAAAATAATAAAAGAACAAGTCTAAATTAACCATAAAAATGCCAAAATGGAAATTTTTATTAATTTCAGCCAAAATGGCAATTGTTGTCGAATAACGATTACAGAAGATGGTTACAAAAGAGAATCAATCAAAAGGTAAGAGAATTCTTGAGTCGAAGATACTTGGCGTACTGCAGCTCCAACCTCTTCTTGCACCAGGAGTTTTCTTGCACTAGTTTGGCAATTTGAGCGTCGAGGCTTTGGGCCCTCTCAGCGAATTCCAGGCCTTGTTTGATCTCAGTCTGGCTCTCAGTGTCTGAGATGGTCGAAAGAATTTCCTCCTTGAGTATAGTGTTGGCGTTTATTTTCGCCTCTATCTCTGCGATTTGTGCCCGGAAGGAGACATTCTCTCGATCAATGGCATCAACTCTTTCCTGTGCAGACGCTTTCTGTTTCGACAACTCAGCAATTCGAGAAGTCGACTCTGAGACAGCAGTCCATGCGGATGAGCTTTTGCCATGCAGCCCTTCAAGCTGACTGTTAAACACTCTTTGGCGCCTGTAATCCGCTGAAACTTGATCAATCATAGAGTGTAACTCCATGATCAAGTCTGAGATTTCTGGGGCTACAGCGTCGAAGTCGACAGCATTCAAGACCTCTTTTAAGCATGATGGAGCAGTGGGGTCCCCCTCTAAAGTCTTCATCAAATCCCTCTTGAAGAACTGGGCCTTAACCTTCGCCAATGCATCATCAAGAGGAGAAGTTTCAGTAGACTTCCCCGACAGGGTAGGAATTTCTTGACTGGTGTCAGACGAACTCTTACTCTCGATGATTGCATTGAGGTAGCTAACAGGGTCAGCTTGTTTCAAGCGTTCCAAGTCCTCCTTTGACCTGTGCTTCGAGGAGGTAACCCTTGCAATAGTATTATCTTGGGTTTGAGGTTCTTGAATGCTAAGTGCCTCGACTGGTTGCTCTTCGACTCTGACTGAGGCGGTACCAGCATTGACTTGTGGTTCTTCGTTAGCATCACCCTGGGGTCCTTCGCCAGCGTCATTTTGTGGCTCTTCGCTAGCGTCACCCTGGTGTCCTTCGCCGGTACCACCTTGGTTCTCTTCGTTGGCAATGTTTTGATTTTCTTCGACATCGTTGCCTTGGTCCCTTTCTTCTTGATTCTCTTCTGACAAATCCACCACCTCAACCGTTTCGGGCTGTTGTTCCTCCACTGGCTGTGGTTCCTCCACCATAGGTTCCTCGGTTGTTTTCTCCACTGTTTCAGCATTGGCCTCATTCTCAGTATGGGCTTTGTCATTGCCCAAGTCTTTTTCCTGAGGCCTGCTAAGATCAGCAGATTCCAGCGTTTCTGAGGTCCTTGGTTGAGAACTTTCAGTAGTGTCCTGAAAAAGAGAAAGAAGGCAAATTTTCAGATGTTGAAAGAGACACAATCGAATACGGGTATCTATGCCTAAGTTATAAAAAATGTCTAAGGGATTACCTGTGGATTAGCCCCAGCCCCAGGGCTGGAATTGTCACTTTCGACAGGCTTGGTAAGAAGAGCGTTCAGTTCCTCCTCAGTGGGCTCCTCGATGATCACTGCAGGTGGCCTAGGCTTTCTCACAGCAACCTTTATTCTGACGGTCCGACCTTCAGGAGCAGGAGCAGGAACAGAAGCATCCTTCGTCAACTTTCGCCTTTTCAAGGGGGCAGGAGGGGAATCACTTTCCTCGTCACTCCCAGATTCGACCACCAGAGTTGATCGTTTCTTGGGCGAAGGTGCCTAGAAACCAAATGGAATTCGATTGAATAATTGCATCGAAAATAAAAAATCGAAAGCCAGAAGAAAAATGAAGAAAGTCTGGTTACCGATACAGGAGGCCTCTTCGAAGAGCCTTCCCCCTGTTGGTTGCCTGTGGTCTTCGTCGGCGCTACAGTCTTCGCCGGCGGTGGAGGTTTTGTTGAAGGGACTCCTCCCTGTTGACCTTCTGTAGCCTTCTTGGCTACAGGTTTTCGAACAACTGAAAGCAAAGGAAAAGTTAACAGGTTAGCAGTCGAAGAGAAAGACAAAAAAGTAATGTGAGAGAATAAACTTACATTTCTTGACTTTGTCCAACACAAGGACAAAAGACTTCTGCAACTCTGCCATGAAGTCCTTCTCGTCGAAGAAGTACTCAGCATAATAGCTTCTCCACCACTCCTCGAAGGATGGTGAGCAAAGGAAATTAAGCTGGTAGTTAAACAACGAGAGGATTGTTCGACCAGCATATCTTCTAATATGCTTGATGGCAGCTTCTTCTGTATAATCGTTGCAGAAGTACAACATTGACTTCTCCCTTTGGAAAATCGGAGAAGGCAGGGTTTGGATAATACCAAACTGGCGAGATACCAGATTTGGTTGGTAGGCAAGCAGACTCAAATGAGTCTTGGAACTCTTAAATCGAAGAGGCATGATCCTGGGTGTAAGGAACGCCTCCCAAAGTACTGAATGCTCATCGACATTGGGACCACTCGACTCCTTTGGATGTGGCCTTGTAAACCATGCTGGCCCCACCTTCCTTTGAGCAAATGGAGCCATAGTTGAAACAAATTCCTTCCTTCGAGCGAACATTAAAACGAAGTTAGTGAAGGTTTGTTGAAACTCCAGGCCATCTTCCACAGGTGTCAGCAAAGCCAGCCTGATTCCTTCGATGCGTCTATTCGCTATCGCTGGGGCTTCTTCATTTATCTGAATCCTCTTGGGCAAAAAAGATTCGAAAGTGGCGTTGAGCCACAGTTGAAGTAGCCAAAAGGGCCCAGCGAGTAGCAAACTGGCCCTGTCCTCGATATGTTTCAGAAGAGTGGCCCCATTACTGATCGAGTCATAAAGACTAGCCAGGATCAGTTCTGCCAAACAAATGTTTTGGCGGTGATGCAGTTGGGTAGCAAGAGTGACCATCTTTTTGGTCACTTGTAGAGACTTCGAGCAAAACACAAAGCGAGTTAGCCATAAGGCTAGAAACGCTATGTGTTCGACATCCGACACTGTATCCGTCGACCTGTCATGAAAATGGTTGATGAAGGTGGTGTATGTGAGCTTGGTCTCAGAGAAGCCAATTTGGTCCTCCGACATCTCCTCCGGGTCGAAGTAATCTCCGGTTGGTCGAAGGCCAGTAATAGCTGCTACATCGAAGAGTGTGGGGGTTAGCATCCCACATGGAAGATGAAAAGTAAAATGGGAGTAGTCCCAGAACAACAGCGAAGCTATAAGCATCTCTGGGGAGTAGTTTAAACCTGTCTTCGACAGCATCACCAGGTCGAAGATTCCCATTTCCTTCCAGATTGGAGTTTGATGCTTCTCCAACTTCGTTAGCCAAGCAACATAATCGGAGGTCAGATTAGGGCAAGACCTGAAGACTCTAACCCCTCTGTTGAAGAAGCGGAGGTCGATTTTTTCACGAGTAGGGTCTTCGTTGTCTTCTGCGTCTTTCTTGGCGCAGGCTACTGGCTTGAGTTTCTCGACGATTGGGAAATAGCTCTTGATCTTCAGAGCTTCAGAGATGCTTGGATTCATGGGGCCAGACATTACGAAGATCTGGTTGGAGTATCCAACCGGGATCATCAAGTGGCGCGAGTAAGCATCGCGAACGGAAATGTCAGAAGGTTCAGGAACCCTTCGTTTGCCTGTAGAGTTCACTACCGGAGCAGTGACGAAGACCTTGGGTTTAACATGTTCAGTTGGTGCGTTAGCACTGGGAGCAGTAGAAGCAGAGGCCATTGTTAAGTTTGGAGATTGAAGTGAAAGAGGAAGAGTTTTTCTGCAAAGAGAGCAAGCTTGTACGAAAACAAGGAAGTTTGAAGGCTAGTTGGCGTAAAAAGTCCCACAATGGGATATTCACTGCTATTTATAGTAGTGGGAAAAATTCCCAATAACGAGGACATTAAATGCCATTTAATGCTGCAGGAGTTAGTGGGACGCGTGGCAGCTCCCTGTTGTTTTGGCCGTTTCTGCAGAAACAGAGGGACGCAGCGTGCGTCCTCGTTTTTGGGATTTGTCATAATGACAAATTCTGAAGTGACGTTTGGTACTGCACGCCGTACTGAAAGTGACGTCCTAGGATCAAATCAATGATGGTTTCTTGGGATTGCCAATAGTTGGTAAAAAGCAACAAAAAGTGCACAAGTTAACTTGTGACTAAGCGTGGAAAGACAGGTGTCGAATGGCGTTTCAAAGAATGCCTTTTTCTTTCAGAGTCGAAATAAGGCATTCTTGGGGGGCAATTTGTTGGCTCCTAAATTCGACACCTTTGTTTTGATTGATATCAGCCATTAAAGCTGAAAGATGCTTTCGACTGGCTGAGCCTGTCGAAGTGCCCGTCGAAAGATGGCAAAATACTTAGAAGATTTCTTCCAAGGAAGAAGGCTGATTGCCTTCGACGTCGAAGGAGTTTTCGTCGAAGACATCTCTTGATGAAAGTGTTCGATGGTCCAGAGTGGAGCAGTTTGAAATTCAAAGCTTTGGAGGGAAAACGGTTTCCAGCAGTTACTACGTGCAAACGTGCAAGGATCTGGAGCGTCGAGCATGGAGAACGTGCCAAGTGGATTGATCTCGAAGCAGCATAACTGCCCGACGGTTACTTGGATGTTTTAGTATAAATAGGAGTAGACATGTAGTTTCTCGCGTGTGTTCACTATTCCATACAAAGTCACTCATTTAGATTCAAGTACCCAGCGTGTGAGAAAGAATTGTTGAGAAATGTATGTGTGAAACACCAATTTTATCAATTAAAGTCATTTACTTTCCCAGAATTTTATTTGCTTTCTCTTTACATTTCCTGTCGAACCTTTACTTTAAAGCCTTGTTTATTTTACCAAGCCTTTCCTTTATGCAATTTACTTGAAACCTTTTATTTAAAGCCTTATCCAACTTAATCCAACTTCAAAATCAACCTATGTCCATAGGATCAATCTGATCGATCCTGCGAGTAACCAAATAAGTAACCATTTGGAGGATCAGCGGTTGTTTACCAAAACCCAAGGTAAACACCCACATCAACATTATGAACTCATATAGACCATTTGATCAAGTTTGGATCACAATTCCACAAGAAATTTGATCAGATCACTAAAAGGGCAAAATGGTCATTTTTAGGGTTTTGACTGCACAAAGGCAATTTTTGACTGTTTGACCTAGCCAATGGCAAACCAAGCTCACATATGGACTCAAGGACCCCATGGAATTATCTTGACATGCTCAAAAAATTCAAAAGATCCCAAGTACACAAGATTGACAGTTGAATTTTCCCAGTCAATTGATCAATTTTGACTGTATACTGAAAAGTCAAACTTTGACTTTTTGGTCAAAATCAAGGGCCAAGATTCATTTTTCATCAAAACATGCCAAATCATGAAACTTGTTCACCAAGAAATTAAAAAATGCACATTAGGGTTAGAAATGAGAATTTTTCATAACTTAGAATTTTTCTAAGTTATGAAAAACCCTAACTTTTTCCCAATTTTGCCCCACTTTCTCACCAAGATTCATTTGGATTCAAACAAAAGTCAAAACATGAAAGTTGTAGCTTGTTGCATAATCTACAACTTTGATTCACAAAGTTTTTCCAAATGAAGCTTGTATCTCAAGTTACAATTTTTGGAATAGGGGTACTAAACCATTCTTAACTTAGTGAAATTTTAACCTATTTTGGCAAGGTTTTCTACCTAACTTCAAGGCCATTTTCCATACACTTCCACTTGGAATTTCAATTTGCATTTCAAAGATGGATTGTAGTACACATTCCAAGCTTTCCAAAATGTCCAAGAACTTCTCAAACAACCTCATAACTTGAGAGAATCGAATTTCACAATATGGCAAAAACTCACTTTTGAATTGGCTATTTTCCATGTTCATAATTTGTGCAAACTTCTCAAACCAGCATGCCCCTTGATTACAGGTCCTTAAACCATTCAACACTCAATAATTTAATGCATGTTCATTGTGCTAAGACCTTGTTTCATGAGTTCAAGCATTGCCTAAAGGATTATTCCCAAATTGGAAAAAGCATTATATCCATTTTTGCAAAAGTTTCACTTTATGTCATAATACAAATCCACAAGTACAGATGAAATCTAATTGGCACAAGATTATGAGCAAAACACTCTGATCAAGGAGAGATTATGCAGCACATTAGGGGGCCTCTACCTGCCTAGAACACAACTTGGGAATTTGTTGCTTAAAGTGTAAGTAACATTGCATTTTGTACAACAACTTGGAGATCAGCTTACAAACCCTTAAGCAAACTTTTGAAACACATTCAAGACATCCCAACTGAGCTAACACACGACCCTAAGACCTCTAGTATCTCTCCATTGCCATAATCACTCTCAAACTGCAAAAACAGGGCAGGGCCTGCAGTTTGAGTGCCATCTCTCATTCCTCTCATGCTCTCTTGCCCAAACCTGTTCAAACTCATTCCCTACCATCAATGCAAGCTAACCAAAACCTAAAACACGACCTGTAACTCCTTTAACCAGTTCCATAATTTTTGCTTTCTTGCTTTGCAGTTGAAGGTCCATAGCTCGATTCAAGGTCTTTCAAAACAAAGTAAGCATTGGAATAGCATCACCACACCTCAAGGAAGCTATACCAATCATCACCTTGCACTGAAAGCTCCTCCATTGCCAGATAGAACTTCAACTGAACAAGTATTTTCTTGAACTTCTAACTCTTAGTACAGGCGTCATTAGCTCTAGGTTTGTGAATAAGAAATGTTCTACTCATGCCACTGAACCTGTACATGTTTTTACTTTTCATTTCTTTTGCTTGAGCTGTGAGAATTTAAGGTCTGAATATGGCAGAAAAGTTAGGTCATGATTTGGGATTGTCCAAATTCTCTCTCATTTCTGAGAGTTAGGATGAGTTCTTTATATATTTGAAATCGTGATTCAATGCTTAACATTTCTTATGTTGGAAGTTTGTGCAAAAGATCAAGGAATCAGGATATTTGAATAGGAGTTCTTGCGCGTGTTTTCTGAATAATTTTGTGCAGAGGTTGAAGAAGAAGCCTCATGGGCTGGGCCAGCTTCTGTATTGCTTTTTACACCATATTTTTGATTCATACCCCCCTGAGCCCATTTGTTTGATTTTTATGATTTTTTGATCTTTCTTTTTTATTTCTGACTCATTTATTTTTGCTAATAATGTTTAAAACTTAAAAAAAATCATTTTTACACCATTTTTGCATTTTTTAAGTATTTATTTGTTTATATGGGCATTTATACATAAATATATATATCTATTATTATTTAGAAAAGAACTAAAAAATATTGTAAATATATCTCACTTCTGATTTTATTTCATTTTTCCTTTTTGAAAATATTTTATGCAAAATATACTTTTTATAAATAGTAAAATATTATTATTTTTATATATATATATAACTTATTATGAAAATATTTTAGGCTAAAATACAAAAAATATATACATTTTTATTTTATTAATATTTAATGTGGAAAATACTTTTTTATGAATATACTCCATTTTATTTTATTTTTTATGTAATTATTAAATATTATACATATTAAATAGTTAATATATTTTATTTAATAGAATTAGGGTTTTACACTTAGAATAAAATACCAAAAATATACATATTTTTATTTTATCAATATTTAACACTAAAAATACATCTTTTACAAATATACTTCATTTTATTTCTATTTTTAGTAAATATTGTATATATTGAATAAATATTGCATTTTATTTAATAAATTAGGGTTTTGCCCTAAATATGAAATACTCCAAAAATAATCTTTTTATCTTTTATTTATTTAATATAAATAATACTTTTTTTTTCATACATATAAAAACCCTTTTTGCATTTTTTGCATCTTTATTTTATATTCCATTTAATTTATACAATTAATTACTTGTAAATATGCCAAAAATGATGTAATAGCTAGGTTTAATTTCTTTGTCTAAATATCCTCCCATTTGAACATTTGTACCCCCCTTCCCATATGGTGTTGTAATAGTGTAGGAATTTTAATTTTCGCACTTTATCGCTTTCTAAATACACCATGCTAGAATTAGGGTTTGTATGAAAATAAAAAGAACAAAAATAGTTTGACCTAATCTCAAGATAATCAAAGCATGAAAATGGACAACACATCTCACACTTGCACCCCTAGGGTATTCCACTTTGTTGCCTTCAAATAAATGGGCCATATTGCATGTTAGGTCTCTTTGGGCAAAACAAATACAAATTCAAATGATCATAGTCCCTCGATGACGCTTTCGAAAGTTGCCTAAAATGATCAAGTCCCTTAAAGGAAAATTGCCCAAAGATACTTAGCACCATTGCAATTATGGTCTAAACGATGACCCGCGCCCGTCCCTTTCACATCCTAACATGAGATTGTCCACCAAATACAATGGTGGAACAAACTTGTTAAAAGGGTTAAAACATAACAATAAACTTTGAGAAATTTAGGAGTAGATAACCTCTTAGTTACTTGAATCAAAACTTGCAAAAACAAAGCACTTGCCTATTTTCTAAAACCACACCTCACAACACTTTCAAAACAACTTTCAAAAACAAATGAAAACCTTTTCAAAAGACATACATCTTTGTATACATCCCCACATGGATCATTACAAAGGTTGCCACCACATTGGCTTCTTTTCAAAACATTTTCAAACCCACACACACGAGCACCATTTCAAACAATTGAAAACAAAAGGCAAGTGATCTAAGCAAGTAACTAAGAGCCCATGGATAACCATGGATAGAAAGGTGCTAATACCTTCCCTTTCTATAATCTACTCCCCGAACCCAAGAAAAATCTCAAAGGTTTTTGTTGTGCTTTTTTAAACCTTTCCTTAGGATAAAATAAAAAGTCGGTGGCGACTCTTGCTCAACCGAAACATTTGCGAAAACAAACGCAAAACCATAGTCAGTTCTCCCACCATATCACACATACAATTGAAAACATAGTGATTTAATCCTAAGGTACACCTCACTTATAAATTCCCCAGCAGAGTCGCCAGTTCTGTGAACGGTGGGAAAGAACTGACTGTTTTGGAATACTGGTTCGCGTTTTGCATTTGTTTTTGCAAAATGTCGCGGTAAGCAAGAGTCGCCACTGTCTTTTATTTTATCCAACAAGGAAAGGACAAAAGCACAGAAAAATTCCTTTTTGAGATATTTCTCGGGTTCGGGAGGTAGATTATAGAAAGGGAAGGTGTTAGCACCCTTTCTATCCGTGGTTATCCACGGGCTCTTAGGTACTTGCTCATTGTGTTTTCAAAATTTGCTTTTCTTTGTGTTTGTGGGTTTGAAAAGAGTTTTTGTTTGAAAGGGGTGTAAGTGCAAAAGGCTTTGTTTTGTTTTTAAAAGGAGCAAGTACTTAAGAACATCTACCTACTCAAAAAGGAATTAAGCTGTGCAAATATCCTTTAGACAATGCTAGCCCACTATGGATGAGTAGGTAGCACTGTCGTTGGAGTTTTTGGGTCAATTCGATTAAGGGACGTGTGGTCACTAAAGCAATGTTAGGATGCCTTAGCGGTAACCCTAATGTCTTAGATCATTTTATTCGAGGTAACCGTTTCGAGGCAACTATGATCTTTGGACAAGAGGGCGACCTCTAAAACTTCCTATACTTAATGACCACGTTCGAGGCAACCAAGTGAGGCGTACCCTAGGAGTGGCATGTGCAAGTGTATTGTTTTTCAGTTATATTATCTTTGTACATGTCATGGTGAGTTATTGTTGATTTTAAGTTAAAAATTGATCTTGTCATGCATAGCCTATTATTCAAACATCTAACAGTTAATAGTTGCGGAATATAAATTGCAGAAAATAAATCTAAGCTATTACAAGGCGTCGGGTATTTACATCGCCAAAAACAAACCCTTGAAAATTAAATTGAGAAAAATAAATAAAAGCGATAAATAAAAGTCCTAAGTTAAAACTATTACATCCTCAGAGCAATTACAATTATATGGATCAAAGATAATTCGTGCGAGAAAAATTGAATCAAAATGTCCTTTAGGGTTTTGACCCTTTTTATTCAATAAAGCATATTTTTTGTTATTTTTTGAATTAAAAAAAATAGTCTAAGTTAATAATTAAATTAAATGAAAATATTTTTTTGAGTTTTTTATTTTAATTAAGGAAATAAAATAAGAATGGTTAAAAACATTAAAAAACCTAATTCTAAATCAATTTTAATTTATTGCAAAATATATTGTTATTAAACCTATTTAAACTATATAAATTAATTAGTGATTTATTTACAAAAATAAATAATAAATTAGTGGAATTAAAAATATTTTTTGTTGTTTCTGATTTCATGAAAAAAATTAGTTTGTTAATTAATTAATTAAGACAATAATAAAAATAAAAATAGGAAAAATAATGAAAAGAAATTAAAAAAAAGAACAAACTCAAAGAGAGGGTGTGGGCCTGAAGAGGTTGTATGATCAGCAAATTTGGCCCAATTTCATCCCAGCCTGTTGGACTTTTTGGATCCATTGCGTGCTGGTTGACTAGGGAGTATGGTGGTCCTTCAATCTGGTTCATTGGATTTGCCTGGGGGGCCATTTGGCAGTTTAGATCCAGAGGCGTTTGATGGTCCATATTTGGAATGCTACACCTGAATATATGGAGAAAAAACATAACAAGGTTTTGGGGGACCTGGGATTCGAACCCAGGTCCCAAAGGACAATTCAACTAGCGCACTACCAACTGAGCCATGATGTTAACCTGTTAGTGGAATGAGACGCAAATAACATATTCAAAACCAACAATTATTCCCTGCAAAAAATAAAAAAAAACGCGCTATGATTCAAATTGGCCAATCACGCCCAGCCACGTGATCGTCTTCTTCATATCACCCTGATTCGTTTACCTGCGGATTTTGTTCCGCAGGAAGATTTGTAGCATCTCTCAAAAATCCATCCTAGGTCACAAAAATACAAGCTATGACCATCATTGGATTCGTCTCTCTCTCTCCCCTGAACTCATCCATGGCCATTATTGGCCTTAATTTAACCTGTATGAAGAATGCCCAAAAACAAGAACAAGAACCCTAGGTTCTGGATATGGGGTTAGAGGTCACGAAAATAAAATCAAACAATGCAGTTTGCTTAGGAATTTAATGGTCAATATGAATATGCAAGAAATTTGGCACAAGGATGCAGGAAAACTGAGTTACGATTCCATGTGCAGAGCAATGTTCATGGAGATTTATAGTGCATTATGGGCGATGAAAAGGCTTCCTTTTGAATGGTATAGCTCCACTGGATGTCAAGGAAGAGAGCTACGTTTTGCTTTTGGTCTGAATTCGCCTCTAAACCAAAGTTCGATCACCACTTTTTCAAGGTTTTTTCTTGCCAACTTGTTCTGGCCGTTTCCATAGTTTTGTGTGTCCTTTAGGTTTGTGAGGCTTGCTTGCATATAATAGAATGATTCTAGGTCAAAATATGGGCCAATATCCATGTGCATTGAAGAATTAGGATTTGATCTTGATCACCATAACCATGCTTCCAAATATAGGCAAGATCTGATTTTTTGTGCACAAAAAGCCAAGATACGAGTTTGATTAGGTGTTATATGATATGTGCAAGCTGTAAAAATCACAAAAATACCATTTCATTAATTTTTGGATTTTATTTGAATTAATATAGATTTAAAATGAATTAAATCAATAAAAATTAAATAAAAATAGAAAAATAAATGTTTGGTCATGAAATTAAAGATGGGACACGTGTGTGGCATGAAAAGATCAAATCAAGTGGAAAAAAGTGGGCCCTTTTGTCAAAAATTGGAGTTTTGAGGATAGTTGACTTTTGGCAATTTTGGAAAAATGCCCGACTTCAATAATGCATAACTTCTTCAATTTTGAACTTTTGGATGTGTTATTTGACTTTTTAGAAACCTTGAGATGTCCTCTAATCAACACTTGTGGTCTAGTCTCATTTTGATGTTCCATGCTCAAGTTATAAGCTTTGGCAAAAAATGTGTTTTTGTTGACTTTCAAAAATGACCTATAATGTCCAAATTTGTAACTCTTTTTGAGAGCATTTCTTGATCTTGGGGTGTGAAGATGGATTGTAGGTAATTGAATCCTATTAAAAATTATCTTTGGATGGGTCATTTCTCATAAAGTATGAGAAAGTTATGCTTGGTCAAAGTTGAGTTGACTTTTCCTACAAAACCCTAATTTAGCAACTTTTGAATCTTGATGAATCTTGAGCAATCCTTGATGAATCATGATCAACCCTTGATCAAATGATTAATTAACCTTCAAAAGGAGAATGTTGACAAAAAATATTGAGGTTTGACTGTATTTGGGACACAGTTGACTTTTGCCCTAGCACAATCGATTTTTGGGGTTCTTGAGCAATTGACTGACCAAACTTCCTCTGCAAGGCTTGAAATTTGACATGGATAAGATTAAGAACATATTAGGACATTGGGGAACACTTGAGGTCATTTGGATGTGAGTACCTTGATGCAACACAAAACCCTAATTTTGACTTGACTGCCTTAGGAGGTGACTTGACTGTCCAACTCTTGAGTCATCTTGAGCAACTTGAAGATCATTCTTGACATGTCTTGATAAATATGGGAGGGAAAATTTTGGGGTACAACAGATAGGTTTAGGAACATTTCCCTGAACTGAGCCTCTTGAGTTTGAAGATCTTTGTTGTCTTGTTGGAGAGCCATTGTTGTAATAAACAACGAGAACATGAGAGACCTGTACATGAGCCTACCTGTTATGTGATGACATGTATGATATGAAAATGTTTTCAAGGATCTCGAGGGGAAACAAGAAAAATGTTAGGTGTTGAACTTTACAACTATGATTGAAGCACTTCGTATCATTGAAGGTCCTTCTACGAGAGTCAAGCTCACCATATTGAGTGGGTCATAGCCCCTGACTTAAGTTGTTGAGTTTTAATCTTCTGGCGGCATTGGCTAGAGGAAAATAAATCCCCTTTCCCCTTGCTAGACGTCTGATTTATCGTAACCTACATCACAAACCCTTGATATCCTTGAAATGGTTAAGGAAATGTCGTGGCATGATGTTATGATGTGTATGCTATGCGTTAAACAAAGGCGTATGGTGATGAAAACAAGTGAACCCTGCAAGAAATCCAAGTTATTGGATAATGACTGTAAACAAATCCTGCAAGGAAATCATATTGTCAGATAATAAAACTCTGCAAGTAGTTCAAGTTGAAAGCAAACAAGTCACACAAAGAGCCTTAGGTTTAGGCTTGCATGGGTTTTAAGGTAGTACCCTCTTGAAGTTGGATTGGTTTAACCTGTCCTATAATAGTAACTGGGTTCTAAGGGATCTCAATATCAACAATCTTTCCCACCAAATTTCATTCTGATAGACAATTGACTTGCCACCAAACAAAACTCAAGAGTCAAACCTCAATGAGTGTAGCATCGAGTATCAACCGACTTTGGGTTTACACCAAATACGGCTATCTCACTATGTCCTAAAAAGCCAAGTTGGTCAATTAAGGTGCTAAGGTCAGTTGACGCTTTATGATACCATGTAGCGGCCCCGTATTCTCCTTGATTACTCAAGGGCTACCGGTACACACCAAAGTATAGCATCAACGTAGCTACTGCTTCAACCGTGTCGGTATACCCCGCACAGCTCCCTCACAGTTTATTGCTACTTATCTAAAAGGAATTCCCCGATACGGGTTTAGAATCCAAACAACCCAAACAGATACCCTTAAAAGTAAAGCAAACAAACAAGCAAACAATTTAGATATGATCTAGACCCTAAGGTAAACCCCACTTTTATAATCAATCCCCAGCAGAGTCGCCAATTCTATGATATGGTGGCAGAACTGCCTGTTAATACTGGTTTTGCGTTTGTGTTCGCAAATGTCGCGGTAAGCAAGATTCGCCACCGTCTTTTATTTTATCCAACAAAGGAAAAGGCAAAAATAACAGTGTTGTACCCCAAAATTTGCCCTCCCCTTCTTCAGGAAACCATCTTGAATTTTCAAGGTCCCTCTGAAACGAATCCAAGTCCTGAGTTATCCTTTTGCCCAAGCAAGCCACTTACAAGAGCAAGATGATCTCACGAACTCCAAAAACAACGCTTTTATCTTGAGAAAAATCAAATTCTAAGTACTTAAAATGTTTCTCTAAAATAAGTGTTTTTAGAAAAATCAGCGCTTCAGAACTTCTGGACCCATTCCAGATAAAACGGTCAGAAGTTGGCTTTTCAGCAGCTACATCAGTTCAATCAGAAGTTGTAAACGTGGTTCAGTATGTAAGCCTCAAACAGAACATGCCCCTTCAGCAGTTACACAAGCTCAGTCAGAATTTGCTAAAGGAATGCAAGAGAAGCAGGGAAATCTGAAGGCTCCTTCAGAACATGCTGAATTCAGAAGTTGAAAAGGTCAGAAGAATGGGTGTTACACTGATACAGAATCTCTAAGCCCAGGAGGTCCAGAAGTAAATCCAAGGAACGTACCAGAAAGCCAGGAGAATCTCCAGAGCTTACTAAGACAACAGGAAGCCAAGGCCAGAGCATGGTTTACGCTGCTGATTGAACGCTGGTTTCCATTACCAGAATGTTGATGTTGATAGGTCTTGTCACCATTTAATGCCCATTAATGCTTCCAACCACTCCTGAGCATTCACGTGTGGCTTGGGAAACGCTTTTGCACAGATTCTGGCATGGGTCTTCACGCCACCGCCCACTTCAGAGGTCACTTCTCCCCAATCTACGCCTGCTGCTGCAACCTAGGCTGAAAGCTATCTGTATCACAACTTCCCAGGAATTTCTGTCAAAGAACAAATTCAAACTCTGTTGGCGCTTTAATGTTCAAGGCATCCACAAGAACTTTGCCTATAAATAGAGAGCTTTCACCACTGCAAAAGGCATTCAAAAAAGAAACAGAAAAATTGCTAAGAGAGAAACAGAACTCCTAGCAACACAGCATTCTGAAACTCTGCCAAAATCTCCAGCTTTGTTTCATAACTTTGAGTTTCTCACCTTCAAACTTCATCAAATATCCAGTTTTTTTCTGTAAACCAAAAGACACCCTTTCCAAACTTCTGACCCTACATACGTATACACCTTTACTTCCCCTTTTCAAATCTGTCCAGAACACCACCAGAACCAAAAGCTAAACTTTCACTCACCAATTTTTCCAAACAGTCAGGTAAGCACCTGCTGACCCTCATCACGCTGTTAAGCATCATCAGTTGTGCATACTCAAATAAACATAATGTAAATATCATGTTGTTACTGTTTATGTTCTGAGGATTTTCATACCTCAGAATGTTCTGAGCCAGTACAGGATTTGCCTATGACCTTGGTGGTTCTGACCTCTGAAACATTTTTTGTATTTGCTGGATCTGTTCCAAATATGTTTCCTGTTTTATGGAGTAACAACAGAATTGCAGATGTTCTGACTAGTACAGGGAAAAGCCAAATGCTGACTTTGACGTCAGCATATCTGAAGCCTGTTTTGCTGTCAATGATATCAGAACCTCTGAGAGTTATTGCCTTTTCAGCAGAATCAGAACTTCTGGTTTCTCCACTAACAAACTTCTGTCTTGCAGCGCAGGGAAATCAGAACTTCTGATTTCCCCACTAACAAGGTTCTGTTTTGCAGGTGCCAGAGTCAGAAGTTCTGACTCATCCAGTTTCACTAACAGGTTGATCATCTGGCAGCAGATCTGAGTCAGAACTTCTGATGACCTCCCAGCAGCGCGCGGGCTCCCTCTCTCTCTCTCTCTCTATATCTTGTTTTTTGCTATTTTCTTTTTTGTCTATTTTTCTCGTTGAACCCCCCATGTACAAATGTGTATCCCCCTCCCCTAATTGTTGTAATAGCGTAGGATTTTACATTTCCGCTTCTTATTGCTAGTAATTAGGACGTGTATGGCAAGATAAAATCAATGAAATAGAAAAACCTAATTCAAAGAAAAACTCTTGCATGCAATAAAACACACTTGCACACTAACACCCCTAGGGTTACATCCACTTGTTGCCTTTCAAAATTAGGCCATATTGCATGTTAGGTCTCTTTGGGCAAAACAAATAACTCAAATGATCATAGTCCCTCGATGACGCTTTCGAAAGTTGCCTAAAAAATGATCAAGTCCCTCAAAGGAAAAATTGCCCAAAGATACTTGGCACCATTGCAATTATGGTCTAAACAATGACCCGCGCCCGTCCCTTTCACATCCTAACACAAGATTGTCCACCAAATACAATGGTGGAACAAAATTGTTAAAAGGGTTGAAACATAGCAAAGATCTTTGAGAAATTTAGGGTAGATAGCTCTTGATTACTTGCCAATTTGCAAAACAAAACACTTGCCTATTTTTCAAACCACACCTTTCAAAACAACTTTCAAAAACATTGAAAACCTTTTCAAAAGACATACACCTTTGTATACATCCCAACATGGATCATTATAAAGGTTGCCACCACATTGGCCTCTTTTCAAAACATTTTCAAACTTACACACACAGAGCACCATTTCAAACAATTGAAAATTAAGGCAAGTTGATCTAAGCAAGTACCTAAGAGCCCATGGATAACCATGGATAGAAAGGGTGCTAATACCTTCCCTTTCTATAATCTACTCCCCGAACCCAAGAAAAATCTCAAAGGTTTTTGCTGTGCTTTTTAAACCTTTCCTTAGGATAAAATAAAAAGTCGGTGGCGACTCTTGCTCAACCGAAACATTTGCGAATACAAACGCAAAACCATAGTCAGTTCTCCCACCGTATCACAGAACTGGCGACTCTGCTGGGGAATTTTATAAAAGTGGAGTAACCTTAGGGCTTAGATCACCCTCTTGCATGACAAATTGTTTGAATTGTTTTCTTTATATCTTGGCTCTATTGTTTGGGTTTGCAATCCTACACCCGGATTTTGGGAAACATTCATAGATAGCAATACGTTGTGGAAACTGTGCGGGGTATACCGACAAGGTCGAAGCAATAACTATATTAGTGCGACATATTTGTGAGTACCGGTAACCCTTGAGTTCAATCAAGGAGAGTACGGGGCCGCTGAGTGATGTCACTAAGCACTAATGACCTAGAACCTTACTTGACCATCTTGGCCTTTTATTAGGGGTAGTGAGATGACCGGCTTTGGTGCAGTCCGAAGTTGGTAGATACTCGATACTACACTCATTGAGGGTTGTTTTCTTGGAATATTTTGGTCGCTAGTTAAGTGGCTAAACCAAAACAATGAACGATGAAAACAATCCAATGATATTGAGCTCCTTAGAACCCGGTTACTATTTATAGGACAGGTTTTTAAGCCAACTACACTCAAGAGGGTACTTACCTATGAAACCTCATGCAAGCCTGAAACTAGGGTTTGGTGTGATTCGCTTGTACATATGTTTTGTGCATACATCATGGACATCATAAAACATCATACGCATTCACTAACCATTTCAAGGGTTTTGGATCTTCATCTTTGTTCCTGTTTTGTAGGTCATGGAAGTTCCTCGCAGAAAAACCATTGAAGTCAACCTTGTGAGAATCTCTCCTCAACTCAAGGAGCTCACCTCAAGAATTCCGGAAAGCTCATCCTTCAGTGAAAGACATGGTAGACTGCTCAGCCTAGTCAACACCAACATTGAAGAAGACATGATAAAAGTGCTATTCCAGTTCTTTGACCCTCTTCACCACTGTTTCACTTTCCCCGATTACCAATTGGTGCCCACTTTGGAGGAGTTTTCTCAACTCCTGAGAATTCCTATCCTTAATCAACTACCTTTCAACGGTTCGGAAAAGGAACCAAAGCCTGAAGATGTTGCTCGAGAATTACATCTACAGCCTTCTGACATCAAGGGGCATTGGGAAACCAGAAGCAGCGTCAAGGGATTCTTAGCAAAATTCTTGTTTGAGAAGGCACAAGAATGTTGGAATTCATTGGACCTACAAGCCTTTGAAGAAATTGTGGCACTCCTTATCTATGGGTTGGTCTTGTTCCCAAACCCTGACCAATTGGTAGATGTCAATTCCGTCAAAATCTTCTTGTCCAGAAATCCAATACCAACATTGCTTGGGGACATCCTTCACTCATTTTACACACGAACAATGAGAAAGAGGGGTATTCTCATGTGTTGTACTCCTCTCCTTGCAAGGTGGTTTATTTTGCACCTTCCACAATCTGTCTTGAAAAACGACCAAGGCTCAAGGTGGTCCCAACGGTTGATGACTCTTACTCACTCTGATGTACATTGGTGTTCTCGGTCCAGAGAAAATGTCATCATCGTCGATCGTTGCGGAGAATTTCCTAATGTTCCTTTACTTGGAATTAGAGGAGGTATCACCTACAACCCTTGCCTAGCTTTGAGACAATTTGGATATGCACGGAGGGATGGTCCTCATGACATGTTGATTCCTGACCTAGTTTTTGACTTCGACAACAATGCGCAAGGACTTCGCCAAAGATTCATCAGAGCTTGGGGAAAGCTCAACAAGGTTGATAGCAAGACTCTGGGACACAAGAACTCCATCCCTCTTGAGCCTTATCTCAAGTGGGTACGAGCCCGAGCCCAAAGTCTGATGATGCCTTATCCTCATGTTCTCCCTGTGATTAAAGAGCCCGTCAAGGAAGGAGAGGTTCCCTACACCATCCTACATCCAGACATGCCTACATCGTGGGAGAAAATGCAGAGAAGTTGGATTCAGCTCAAGGAGGAACGGAATACTTTTGAAGCTAGCTTCTACGCCAGTGAGAAGAAGGTTCTAGAGCTTACCCGCCGACTCCATGAGCAAGAGGCCCTCAACACCTACATCGCACCAAAGAGGATGCGCAATGTCTTTTTGCCTTGAGAAGTTATTTTGTAATATTTGGCCCATGGGGCATTTATGCACTAACAAATTTCTTCTTATTAATATGACGTGCGTTCTTCTTTGTCTGAAACAATTTTGAATGTTCTAAATCCTTGAATGCATTGCATACATAAGCATACCATTCATCATGTGCATAAGCAGGTCTCACTCCAGGTTTCCTTATCTGTCTGCTGTTTACGTCAGCAGGATGGATCTCGAGCAAACAGTCAAAGACCTACAAGCTCAGAATGCACAGTTCCAGCAACTCCTGATGACCTTAGCTAAGGGTCAGGAGGATATCAAGACTCAATTGGGGAACAAAGACCCAGTGAAAAAGAAGAAAAAGAGACTCGGGATGGCTACTTTGGGGAGAAGATTTGACGGAGAAACTCGGAGAGTGCTTGAATTTCCTGCTATCTCTGATGAAGGAACCAGCAAAGGAGGTGGAGCTGCGGTACCTTCCGAATCTGATGCGGAAGAGGAGGAGGTCGAAGAGGATGAAGATTATACCGATCAGCAATACCCTCCAGCTGAGGATAAATACAAAGGGCTAGAAGACAGGTTGGCCGCCATGGAGCTACAAAGAGTACCGGGTTTGGATTTTGAAGACTTGGGTTTAGTTGCTGGGATTGTGATTCCCCCAAAATTCAAAGTGCCAGTGTTTGTGAGGTATGATGGGTTGTCCTGTCCCAAAATGCATCTCAGGTCCTACGTGAGAAAAATTCAACCCTATACGGCAGATAAAAACCTTTGGATTCATTTCTTTCAAGACAGTCTTTCTGGAGCTCAGTTGGAGTGGTTTTATCAGCTAGAAGGAACCAGCGTTCGAAATTGGGAAGATTTGGCCACCGCTTTCTACAAACAATACCAATACAATTCTGACCTTGCCCCTACTCGTACCCAACTTCAGGGTATGTCGTTAGGAACAGGCGAAGGATTCAAAGAGTACGCACAAAAATGGAGGGATTTGGCTGGCAGGGTGCAGCCTCCTTTAACCGATCGTGAACTTGTTGATATGTTTCTAGGGACCCTATCTGGGCCATTTTTCAATCATCTGATTGGTAACTCTTCCGCGGGGTTTACCGATTTGATCCTGACGGGTGAAAGAATAGAAGCTGACATCAAGTCAGGAAAGATTCAGAAGGGTGTTGCTGCAAGTACTGAGAGGAGGCCTTTTAAGAAGGAAGCAAGTGCCGTCTATGGTCCTAGAAGACAAGTCAAGCCAGAAAGTCGCCAAGCCGTCAATGCTCTGGTAATTTCAAAACCTGTTGCTGCTCCGCAGTAGTACAATCAACAAAGAGGTGAAAGACCCAAGAGACAGTATACTCGGTTGAGTATGACCTTGTCACAAATTCTACCCCAACTGTTATCAACCAACTTGGTGACCATCAAAGAAGCTCCTAAAGTCGTGAATACTGCATCTCCTAAGTATAACCCAAATGCCCGTTGTGCTTATCATTCTGATAGCCCCGGGCATACTACTGATGATTGTTGGGCCTTGAGAAACAAAGTGCAAGATCTTATCGACGCAAAGGAAATTCAGTTTGAAGCGCCTGAAAAACCGAATGTTATAACCGTTCCTATGCCCCAGTATAGAGTGAATGCCATTGAAGAAGAATGGTATGCTGTTTCAGTGAATGATGTTGCTACCCCTCTGTTGACTGTTAAAAGGAACTTACTACTAGCCGGTTTATTTCCAGGTTGTAGTAAGGGTTGCCTCCTGTGTACTGCTATCCCTACCGGTTGTCCACTGCTGAAATCAGGCATCCAAAGCCTGATGGATAGCAAGGAAATTCTATTCAAGAAAACTGTTGTTCCATTTGTCTCCATTGAAGAAATATCTGTCGTCACAGTTTACAATCCTGCCAAAGCTCCCATGAAGAAACCAGTCCAAATTATGTCTGTTGCACCCATTACTATTACTGTCCCGGGGCCTCTCCCATATGAGTCTGATAAAGCTGTTCCGTGGCATTATGGGGCCGACGTGTATGTGCTTGGAGTGAAGTAGGAGTTCAACACCAACACCAGTATCAGTAACATCACTGGTCCCGCCAAGATTACCCGCAGTGGCAGGCTCTTCTCGCCTGACATTGCACCGCCAGTTATCCGAAAACCTCTCACCATCACACCCGCAAGTGTGCATGTTCCAATTCAAGTTCATGTGTCTACTACTGCCGCCGAGTCCTCTGATACTCGGGGCAAAGAAGTTGCTACCGATTTGCCTGCCAGGACGGAGGCACCAAAAAAGACTACTGCAGAAGCCTCCCAACAAGAAATGGAGGAAATTCTTAAAATCATCAAAAAGAGTGACTTTAACGTTGTTGAACAGTTGGGGCATACTCCCTCCAAAATCTCTATGCTATCATTACTGCTATGCTCAGAGGCCCATGCAAAAGCCCTGATTTCATTTCTGAAAACGGCCCATGTGCCGCAGGAGACCTCCGCGGATCAATTCACCGACTGTGTAGCTAATTTGACAGCTGACAATGGCTTGGGGTTCTCAGATGCTGACCTTACCGCCAAAGGGAAAAATCACAATGATGCTCTGCATGTTTCCATAGAATGCAGGGGCACTACTCTCGCACACGTGCTAGTGGATACCGGTTCTTCCCTGAATGTTTTGCCCAAGAAGGCATTGGACTGCTTGGATTGTGAGGGGCTGGAGTTGAAACCTAGTAACATCATTGTTAGAGCATTCGACGGTTCTAAAAGGATGGTGCACGGTGAAGTAGACATCCCTATTCGTGTGGGTTCCCAAGTCTTCGACTCAACGTTCTATGTAATGGATATTCGTCCATATTATTCCTGCTTGTTAGGTCGACCCTGGATTCACAAAGTTGGGGCAGTAACCTCCACTCTACACCAAAAGCTCAAATACCCTGTCAAAGGGAAGATTGTTACTGTGCAGGGTGAGGAGGAATACATGATTTGTCACTTGAATTCATTCCGGTATATCGAGATGGACGGGGAGTTTATTGAAACCCCCTTTCAGCATTTTGAGGAAGTACCTCCAGTGTTGGCATCAGCTGAGGCAGTGGTCGAAGAAGACTTTCCATTGAAGATGGCGTCCTTGAAAGATGCCCGGGCTGTGATCGAGAAAGGCAATTGTGCGAACTGGGGTCAGCTTCCTGACTTCACTCAAAAGAACGACAAGTTTGGGCTGGGCTTTACTGCAGAGGCTCAGAGGATTGTGCACAAGGACAAGATCAGAAAGGCTCCGGTGTTTATCTCCAACCCAAGGGTGAATGCTATCGAGGAGGATGTAGAGGAAGCAGAGTTCGACAGTTGGATCTATCCAACTACCAGCAACGGACCAAGCAACTGGACGGCAAAGGATTTTACACCTATCACATTTTTCACACAGTAATTAATTCTTTTGATTTCCAATTTGTAACAAACAATATGTTAAAACTTTGTTGGCTCGGTGTCCTACCCGGGGCATCGTAGCTCCATTTGTGAGGGCTTTTTGTATGACATTTCCATATATCATCAATCAAAACATTGGACGTTCGTTGCATTTCAAATCTTGTGCTCTTTTTCTATGTGTTATATATTGCAAAATAGCTATATTTACACACACTCACTTATACAGGTTTCAATCCACTCTGGATCTCACTGGTAACAGCTCTGCTACCGCCAGTTATGACTTAGAGAATCCGATCAACTTGGCCGAGGACGAAGGTGAAGATGATTGCGAAGTGCCCGGTGAACTCGAAAGACTGCTACTCCAGGAAGAGAGGGCTATTCAACCACATGAAGAGCCTGTGGAAACAATTAACCTGGGTACGGAGACAGATAGGAAGGGGGTCAAGATTGGGGCTAATCTAGAGCTCAGCGTGAAGCAACGATTGATCCAGATGCTACATGATTACATGGAGGTATTTGCTTGGTCCTATGAAGATATGCCTGGTTTGGATGCCGACATTGTAGTTCATCACCTGCCAACCAAGGAAGACTGCCCTCCGGTAAAGCAAAAGGTTCGCCGCATGCGCCCAGAGATGTCTGAAAAGATCAAGGCTGAGGTTATGAAGCAATTCGATGCCGGATTTCTAGCAGTAACTTCTTACCCTCAATGGGTTGCCAATGTGGTGCCAGTGCCGAAGAAGGACGGTAAAGTCAGAATGTGTGTTGACTACAGGGATTTAAACAGGGCAAGCCCCAAGGCTGATTTTCCCCTACCTCACATTGACGTTCTCGTTGACAATACTGCTCAACATAAGGTTTTCTCCTTCATGGACGGTTTTTCAGGGTATAATCAGATCAAGATGGCCCCGGAAGATATGGAAAAGACTACCTTTGTGACTCAGTGGGGCACCTTCTGTTACAAGGTCATGCCATTCGGATTGAAAAATGCTGGGGCAACCTATCAACGTGCCATGGTTGCTTTATTTCATGATATGATCCATCATGAGATTGAGGTATACGTTGATGACATGATTGCAAGGTCTCAAACTGAGGTGGAGCACCTTGATCATCTGAGGAAGCTATTTGACTGACTGAAGTTATATAAGCTGAGGTTGAATCCCAACAAATGCACCTTTGGGGTGAGGTCCGGAAAATTGCTAGGTTTCATTGTGAGTGATAAAGGTATTCAGGTGGACCCTGCCAAGGTAAAAGCCATACAAGAGATTCCAACTCCAAGGACAGAGAAAGAAGTCAGAGGCTTCCTGGGACGACTGAATTACATTGCCCGATTCGTCTCACATCTGACTGCTACTTGTGAGCCAATCTTCAAATTACTGAAGAAAGATCAAGTAGTACGTTGGAACGATGAATGTCAGGCTTCCTTTGAAAAGATAAAGGAATATCTCCAAGAGCCACCCATTCTTATGCCGCCAGTGGAAGGAAGACCTCTGATACTATATTTGACAGTACTTGACAATTCAATGGGGTGTGTGCTGGGACAGCATGACGAGTCCGGCCGAAAAGAGCATGCTATTTATTACTTGAGCAAAAAGTTTACCGACTGTGAGTCTCGTTACTCACTGCTGGAGAAAACTTGTTGCGCTCTAGTATGGGCTGCTCGCCGGCTGAGATAGTATATGCTGACTCACACCATTTTGTTGATTTCAAAGATGGATCCCATCAAGTACATATTTGAAAAGCCCGCTCTGTCCGGAAGAATAGCGAGATGGCAAATGATCTTAACAGAATATGATATCCAGTATACAACTCAGAAAGCAATCAAAGGAAGTGTACTGGCAGATCATTTGGCACACCAACCTGTGGACGATTACCAATCATTGAACTTTGATTTTCCGGACGAAGACATCATGGTGGTAACTGACTGTGAAGTACCTGGACCGGATGAAGGACCTGAGGAAGGATCCCGATGGTCTATGCATTTCGACGGAGCCTCCAATGCTTTGGGTAACGGCGTCGGCGCTGTAATCATATCTCCCAAAGGAACTCATACTCCACTCACCGCCCAATTATGTTTCAACTGCACCAACAACATGGCAGAATATGAGGCATGTATCATGGGTCTACAAGCTGCAATCGACTTAAGGATCAAATTTCTGAGTGTCTTCGGAGATTCCGCTCTCGTGATCAATCAGGTCAAAGGCGAGTGGGATACGAAACACCCAAATCTTATTCCTTACAAGGAGTATGTGTTGACCTTGCTTCCCCACTTTGAAGAAATAACTTTTGAGCACTTCCCAAGAGAGGAGAATCAGCTAGCGGATGCACTGGCTACGATGTCTTCAATGTTTAAGGTTAAATGGGACAATGAGGCTCCCCGGATCATCATCTGGAAGTTGGACGAACCGGCATACTGCTGCGACCTCGAGGCCGAGAAGGCAACTGAAAAACCCTGGTATCATGAGGTGAAAAGGTACTTAGAAGCTCAGGAATACCCTGAAGGTGCATCTGTCAATGACAAGAAGTTCATGAGGAGGTTTGCGGCAAAATTCTTCCTCAGCAATGGCATCCTCTACAAACGGAATCATGATTCAACTCTACTACGTTGTGTGGATAAGGCTGAAGCAGAGAAGATCATGATAGAACTGTATGAAGGTACATTCGGAACACACTCCAGTGGACATACCATGGCAAAGAAAATCCTACGGGCAGGATATTTCTGGTCCACAATGGAAGCCGATTGTTACCAACACTCTCGAACTTGTCACAAATGCCAGATCTATGCTGACAAGGTGCATATTCCTCTAGTCCCTCTGAACGTCCTGACGACACCTTGGCCTTTTGCAATGTGGGGTATTAATATGATCGGTGAGATCCGACCGACGACATCCAACGGGCATCGCTTCATCTTGGTAGCGATCGATTACTTCACAAAGTGGGTTGAGGCAGCTTCCTACGCAACGGTAACCAAGAGCGTCGTGGCACGTTTCATCCGGCATAACCTGATCTGTCGATACAGCGTCCCGGAAAAAATCATTACGGACAATGGTACCAATCTCAATAATAAGATGATCGCTGAACTCTGCGAACAATTCAAGATACAGCACCACAATTCTTCTCCCTACCGGCCGAAGATGAATGGGGCTGTGGAAGCAGCTAATAAGAATATCAAGAAAATTGTGCAGAAGATGACAGTGACCTATAAAGATTGGCACGAAATGTTACCATTTGCTCTTCATGGGTACCGTACCTCGGCGAGGACGTCAACCGGGGAAACTCCTTTCTCCTTGGTCTATGGCATGGAGGCAGTCTTGCCCATTGAAGTCCAGATACCCTCTCGCCGGATAATGAAAGATGCAGACTTAAATGAAGATGACTGGATCCAGACTCGACTTGATCAGTTAAACCTGATTGACGAAAAGAGGCTCACCGCTATCTGTCATGGTCAGACGTATCAAAAACGAATGATCAGGGCATTTAACAAGAAGGTCAGACCACAAGAATATCAAGTTGGGGACCTGGTAATCAAGCGCATCATCCTTCCTCAAAGTGATCCCCGGGGAAAATGGACCCCTACTTACGAAGGGCCATTTGTGGTTAAACATGTGTTCTCAGGAGGAGCCATGATCCTAACCACCATGGATGGTGACGACCTTCCTCACCCCGCCAATGCAGACATAGTAAAAAGATACTACGCATGAGTAAAAGACCCGCTAGGTTGACATACCTAGGCAAAAATAAGGGCTTCCCGACGAACCAAAAGGGTTCGGGCAAAAATAAGGGATGAAATGAAAAAATCTGTACACCCGGCAAGTCGAAAACCTGAAAAGGAGGCTTGGGCAAAAATGGGTATCCCGGTGGACTGAAAACCCGAAAGGGCGGTCCAGGTAAAAGTTAGGGATAAAGCGTAACACTATGTCTCATGGGATCACTTCGCATCCGGAATTCGGTATCAACTATCTGGCTCAGATTTCGGCATCGACCAATCAGCTTCATCTTCAACCAAGCAGCAAAGTGATGAGACGCTTGGAGACATAAAGGCAATAGCAGAGTTGGAACCCAGTGGGATTGATCACATAGCTGTTTTGTTTTCTTTTCAAAAATTGTAAATTCTGTGATTATTCGGCGGCATCCTCTTACTAGGATGTCAGCTTCTTGTACAGAAACGCCTATTCACAGGCAAAATTCAAATCAATACAAATTCACTTGTCCATACAAGTTGCCGTTGTTTTTTTTCCTTTTTTTGTTTTGTCTTGCGAAGAACGTCCAATGTTCATTTTTGATATATGCATTTGACATTAAATTGCTAATTTATAAATGTTTGCAAAAGATCAATTACAGGTGACATCAGAAACAGGGGCAATGTAAGGTTGTCTGATGCAGTCTGGTTGCTTTGTCTGCCAAGGTACCAAGGTAGATTAGACTGAGGAATGTGACCAAATCATCTCAACGCCCCGCAGAGTAAGACAAGATTCAGCAATACTTTCCCCAAGCGGAGTTGATTCCCCGTCGATCCTGAAAAAGCACAACTTTCCCCGGCAGGTCTTAAAACTTATCCCCAGTAGATTCTGGAAGCTTGTTCCCTGCAGAATACGGACATCTCTCCCGAGCTTTAGTCAGAGTTATTCCTCACAAGGGCTTATAACTGGGTTATCCTCAGCTAATTACCACGGAAGATCGCCCTCGACAAAGTTCTTTCAATCCCCAGCGGAGTTTATCTTCATTATCCCCAGCGGAGTTTATCATCATTATCCCCAGCGGAATCCATCATTGAAGTCCTCAGCAGGCCTCTCATCAAAAACTTCAGCAAAGTATCCCTTCCACAGAACAATTCCCCGGCCGATTGTCAAGGATTTATTTTCCTAAGACGAAAATACATTCATAAACATTTCACTTACATACATGATAAAGTACATACAACGTTGTCTCATGTTGAAACATCATGCATATCATACATCATGACATTGCATACAACTTATGTTTTGCCTTTTCAGGGAAAAAGACAATCCCAAAGACAACTACCTTCAACTGTCACATTTCCAGATTCGATTCCTGTATCCAGCCAGGGCATATCTGTTGACCATATTTCCATACTCGATTCCTGTATCTAGTCAGGGCACGTCTGAAGAGTTCGAAGACTCCATTCCTGTATCCAGCCAGGGCACATCTATCAACTACAACGTTTCCAGATTCGATACCTGTATCTAGCCAGGGCATATCTGAGAGTGATCATTTCCAGACTCGATTCCTGTATCTAGCTAGGGCATGTCTGAAGAGTTCGAAGATTCGATTCCTGTATCCAGCCAGGGCACATCTATCAACTACAACGTTTCCAGATTCGATTCCTGTATCCAGCCAGGGCATATCTGTTGACCATATTCCCAGACTCGATTCCTGTATCTAGCCAGGGCACGTCTGAAGAGTTCGAAGATTCGATTCCTGTATCCAGCCAGGGCACATCTATCAACTACAACGTTTCCAGATTCGATTCCTGTATCCAGCCAGGGTATATCTGTTGACCATATTCCCAGACTCGATTCCTGTATCTAGCCATGGCACGTCTGAAGAGTTCGAAGATTCGATTCCTGTATCCAGCCAGGGCACATCTGTCAACTACAACATTTCCAGATTCGATTCCTGTATCCAGCCAGGGCATATCTATTGACGACCATTTCCAGATTCGACTCCTGTATCCAGCCAGGGCACATCTGTGAGCCACCGATTGTAGATTCGATACCTGTATCCAGCCAGGGCATATCTGCATAAGGAGATTGAAGATCAAACACCTGTAACAAGCCAGGAAAAACATCTGCCTTTCTCAGATACATAAAGTTCTCGCTAAGGAATCTCTTGTGCGATCATCACTTCCAAATGGTATCTGTAAGCCCATTCCCGATGAAGTTCTGTCACACCTCCAGATGGCATCTATAAGCCCATCTCCCTATCCACCACCTTTCCAAATGGCATATATAGGCCCATTCCCGCCATTACATTCGCTGATACTCCAACATACGAGTGCAAATTTCCGGGCACTCTAGTGTCCAATCTCCTTTTACCTTCGAGTCGCAAAAGGCAAACTTGCCAATCTAACTCTTCAGGTTCAAGAAGATTGAACAGGGGCAACTGTTGTACCCCAAAATTTTCCCTCCCCTTCTTCAGGAAACCATCTTGAATTTTCAAGGTCCCTCTGAAACGAATCCGAGTCCTGAGTTATCCTTTTGCCCAAGCAAGCCACTTACAAGAGCAAGATGATCTCACGAACTCCAAAAACAACGCTTTTATCTTGAGAAAAATCAAATTCTAAGTACTTAGAATGTTTCTCTAAAATAAGTGTTTTTAGAAAAATCAGCGCTTCAGAACTTCTGGACCCATTCCAGATAAAACGGTCAGAAGTTGGCTTTTCAGCAGCTACATCAGTTCAATTAGAAGTTGTAAACGTGGTTCAGTATGTAAGCCTCAAACAGAACATGCCCCTTCAGCAGTTACACAAGCTCAGTCAGAATTTTCTAAAGGAATGCAAGAGAAGCAGGGAAATCTGAAGGCTCCTTCAGAACATGCTGAATTCAGAAGTTGAAAAGGTCAGAAGAATGGGTGTTACACTGATACAGAATCTCTAAGCCCAGGAGGTCCAGAAGTAAATCCAAGGAACGTACCAGAAAGCCAGGAGAATCTCCAGAGCTTACTAAGACAACAGGAAGCCAAGGCCAGAGCATGGTTTACGCTGCTGATTCAACGCTGGTTTCCATTACCAGAATGTTGATGTTGATAGGTCTTGTCACCATTTAATGCCCATTAATGCTTCCAACCACTCCTGAGCATTCACGTGTGGCTTGGGAAACGCTTTTGCACAGATTCTGGCATGGGTCTTCACGCCACCGCCCACTTCAGAGGTCACTTCTCCCCAATCTACGCCTGCTGCTGCAACCTAGGCTGAAAGCTATCTGTATTACAACTTCCCAGGAATTTCTGTCAAAGAACAAATTCAAACTCTGTTGGCGCTTTAATGTTCAAGGCATCCACAAGAACTTTGCCTATAAATAGAGAGCTTTCACCACTGCAAAAGGCGTTCAAAAAAGAAACAGAAAAATTGCTAAGAGAGAAACAGAACTCCTAGCAACACAGCATTCTGAAACTCTGCCAAAATCTCCAGCTTTGTTTCATAACTTTGAGTTTCTCACCTTCAAACTTCATCAAATATCCAGTTTTTTTTTGTAAACTAAAAGACACCCTTTCCAAACTTCTGACCCTACATACGTATACACCTTTACTTCCCCTTTTCAAATCTTTCAAGAACACCACCAGAACCAAAAGCTAAACTTTCACTCACCAATTTTCCAAACAGTCAGGTAAGCACCTGCTGACCTTCATCACGCTGTTAAGCATCATCAGCTGTGCATACTCAAATAAACATAATGTAAATATCATGTTGTTACTGTTTATGTTCTGAGGATTTTCATACCTCAGAATGTTCTGAGCCAGTACAGGATTTGCCTATGACCTTGGTGGTTCTGACCTCTGAAACATTTTTTGTATTTGCTGGATCTATTCCAAATATGTTTCCTGTTTTATGGAGTAACAACAGAATTGCAAATGTTCTGACTAGTACAGGGAAAAGCCAAATGCTGACTTTGACGTCAGCATATCTGAAGCCTGTTTTGCTGTCAATGATATCAGAACCTCTGAGAGTTATTGCCTTTTCAGCAGAATCAGAACTTCTGGTTTCTCCACTAACAAACTTCTGTCTTGCAGCGCAGGGAAATCAGAACTTTTGATTTCCCCACTAACAAGGTTCTGTTTTGCAGGTGCCAGAGTCAGAAGTTCTGACTCATCCAGTTTCACTAACAGGTTGATCATCTGGCAGCGGATCTGAGTCAGAATTTCTGATGACCTCCCAGCAGCGCGCGGGCTCCCTCTCTCTCTCTCTCTATATCTTGTTTTTTGCTATTTTCTTTTTTGTCTATTTTTCTCGTTGAACCCCCCATGTACAAATGTGTATCCCCCTCCCCTAATTGTTGTAATAGCGTAGGATTTTACATTTCCTCTTCTTATTGCTAGTAATTAGGACGTGTATGGCAAGATAAAATCAATGAAATAGAAAAACCTAATTCAAAGAAAAACTCTTGCATGCAATAAAACACACTTGCACACTAACACCCCTAGGGTTACATCCACTTGTTGCCTTTCAAAATTAGGCCATATTGCATGTTAGGTCTCTTTGGGCAAAACAAATAACTCAAATGATCATAGTCCCTCGATGACGCTTTCGAAAGTTGCCTAAAAATGATCAAGTCCCTCAAAGGAAAAATTGCCCAAAGATACTTGGCACCATTGCAATTATGGTCTAAACGATGACCCGCGCCCGTCCCTTTCACATCCTAACACAAGATTGTCCACCAAATACAATGGTGGAACAAAATTGTTAAAAGGGTTGAAACATAGCAAAGATCTTTGAGAAATTTAGGGTAGATAGCTCTTGATTACTTGCCAATTTGAAAAACAAAACACTTGCCTATTTTTCAAACCACACCTTTCAAAACAACTTTCAAAAACATTGAAAACCTTTTCAAAAGACATACACCTTTGTATACATCCCAACATGGATCATTATAAAGGTTGCCACCACATTGGCCTCTTTTCAAAACATTTTCAAACTTACACACACAAAGCACCATTTCAAACAATTGAAAATTAAGGCAAGTTGATCTAAGCAAGTACCTAAGAGCCCATGGATAACCATGGATAGAAAGGGTGCTAATACCTTCCCTTTCTATAATCTACTCCCCGAACCCAAGAAAAATCTCAAAGGTTTTTGCTGTGCTTTTTAAACCTTTCCTTAGGATAAAATAAAAAGTCGGTGGCGACTCTTGCTCAACCGAAACATTTGCGAATACAAACGCAAAACCATAGTCAGTTCTCCCACCGTATCACAAACAGGAAAAACATTTTTCGAGATGTTTCTGAGTACGGGGGGTAGATTATAAAAAGGGAAGGTGTTAGCACCCTTTCTATCCATGGTTTTCCATGGGCTCTTAGGTACTTTCTCATTTTTAAATTGCTTTTGTGTGTTCTTTGAAAAGTTTTGAAGATGCCTTAGTGCAGCGTTTCACTTTATGGTAACCCTTGTATCAGTCCTCAAGAGTGTGATAAAGTGTTTTTGAAAACTTTGTTTGAAAAATGTTTGAAAGTGTAAGTGTGAAAAATTGAGTGTTTTGAGCAAGTACTTAAAAGTTTCTACCTACTCGAAAAAGACAGTTCGTTTTCTTAATTCCTTTAGACAACGCTATCCTACTATTAAGGAGTAGGTAGCTCCATCGTTGGAGTTTAAAGGGACAATCGAAAGGGACGATTACGGTCACTTAAGGCAACAGGGCAAGATCTCTTAGTAACTGTCCTAAAGTTCTAAGATCGCATTTTGTTTTACCAAGGTAACCTTTGAAAGAGGCTTGTGATCTCTGAATTAGAGGACAGTCACTAAGAATTCTCACGTTCGAGAATAGTGACCGTATTTCCGAGGCAACCGAAGTGGGAGATACCCTAGGGGTGAGCATGTACAAGGTGTGTTTAATTCAAGTATTTATCTCGCATCGTTAGGTTTGCTAACGTTTTTTTGTTTTCAGTCTTTTCATACAAGCCTAATTACTAACAGTTAATATTTTGCAAAAATTTAAAGTGCGGAAGATAAACCTACACTATTAAACGGCTTCGGGGATGGGGTATTTACAATGTCCAAAGAAATTGAGGGAAAATAAAGTAAAGCAATGAAAGGATCCTAATTAGTTATTACATCCAGTATACATGTACAATAATGAATAGAAATTGCAAAAATAAATTATGCGCGCAGAAGTTGAAAATACGTCTATCAACTTAGTAAGAAGATCTTTTTGCTTATTTGTTTGATTTTTATCTAAGAAAATAATTAAGTTAATTATCCTAAAGTCTAATTAGAAGAAGAAATTAATCAAGAAAAATAGTCTAAATTCTTTTTAGTTTTTATTATTATGAAAAGGAAGTAATTAAATATAAATTAAATCCTAAGTTCTATTTTATTTTAAATTAAAGAAAATAGTTAAAATTAAATTAATTAATCAATTAAAGAAATTAATTATTTAATTAAGGAAAAATTAGTCCTAAGTTTTTTTGTGATTTTTTTTTAGTGTTTGATTAATGATAAACAAAGTAAAAGAAATAAATAATAAAACAAAATAAAGAAAAATCAAATGGGCCAGGATAGCAAAATTAAATGGGGGTGCCGATTTGAAAAAAATGCTAGGCCCAAGAGTGAGGGAACCCAGAGGCTGTATTGGGATCCAGTGAGGAGAAGCCTTGAGGGCATATGCTGAATCTCATGTTGAAGCTCTTGGATCTGACTATGTTGACATTGAAAGGTGTAGATTTGATGCTACATAATGCGCGTGCATAGCTTGGCTGCACTAAATCATGGTTCAGATTCGGTTGAGCACTTTTGGGCGTGAGGAAGCTTGAATGGAGGGTAGTAGGTGATCCTGGGAAGCTCAGGATGCTGATGGACGACTTGAAATGGGCTGAAAGAGGCTGGAGACTGCTTTTTTTTTTAATTTCACGATTTTGATAATTTTTGCAATTTTTTGGTGGTTCTTCTCAAGCAATTTTCGTCTATATGAAGCTTTCTAGTGTGTTGTATATATAGTGGAGATGGAGGGGACAAGAAATCAAGGAATGAAATGGCCATAAACATGTGTTTCAAGGCCATGAATGAGAATTTGAATTTTGGCAAGATACATGGGATTCTTGTCTTTTTTCAAATTTGAATGAGTGTGGACATGCTTTCACGAATTCTTGGGCCTTATGGTTGTTCAAAGCATTAGCCCACATGCCAAAGCCTAATTCTAATTATTTTATACATTTTATTTTATATTTATTTGAAATAAATTAAAATAAATATCAATAAAGTAGTTAGCAAATGCAAGGCATGGCAAGAATAATTTTAGAGGTCCTCTATAAGCTTAGGAAGATGTTTGAAGTCCAAGAAATTGAGTCTTTTCCTTAAAACTTCAAATTTGCTCTATGCAAGAGTTGTCACCGACTTTTCTTTTATCCAAAAGGAAAGGTGAAAAAGCACAGGAAAGACCTTTGAGATTATTTCTTGAGTTCGGGGGGTAGATTATGAAAAGGGAAGGTATTAGCACCCTTTTCATCCATGGTTTTCCATGGGCTCTTAGTTACTTGCTAGATCACTTGCTTTTTGTTTGAAATTGTGCTTTGTGTGGTTTTTTGAAATTATTTTGTAAATAGGCCATTGTTTAGGCGAACCTTGTAATGATTCTCGTTCGTAAGAATGTATACAAAGTGTTTGATCTTTTGAAAATGTTTTCAAGTTTGTAAGATGTTTTGAAAGTGTAGGTGTTTGTTTTGAAAATAGAAAGGATGTTTTGTTTGAAATTGAGCAAGTTATTAGGAGCATTCTACCTACTCAAAAGTCTTTCTTGTTTATTTTCGTTTCCTTTGACATTGTTATCTTTCCATTGATTTAGTAAGTAACCCTATCCTTAGATGTAAACGGGACGGGCGTGGGTCATCGTATAACCATGATTAGCAATGTTGCAAGGTATCTTAGCATTCTCTTTTTAGGGACTAAGATCATTTGAAAGGCAACATAGATAGCGTCATCGAGGGACTATGATCTTTTTATTTTGCTTATTTTTGCTAAGATACCTAACATGCGTAACATGGCCATTTTGTAAGGGAACCAAGTGGATTTACCCTAGGGGTGTTTGTGTGGAAGTGTATTGTTTTCATGCTTGATTTTGTCTTGAATTAGGGTTTTATAAGTATTGGTTTTAGTCTTTCCATACAAATCCTAATTACTAGCATGTTATATATAAAGCGATAAATTGTGGAATTTAAAGTTACTACGCTATTACAATACTTGTGGAAGGGGGTGTACAAATTGTAAATGGGGATTGCAAGAAAATAAACCTAATTAGTATATTACAACCATATTGAATTGGTACAAGAATTGAATAAATAAATGTACAAAACTAAATAAATATGCAAGAATGTAAATGCAAAGAAAAAATATATTTTTATTTGGATTTTTAGAAAAAAGGGGGTTTTGATTTAACCTAATTAACTAAAGAAAAATAATTAATTAAAAGTGAAATTTAAATTTACTAGAAAAAGATTCTAAATAAAAACCCTAGTTTATTAATTGATTAAAAGAAATTAAGTTTATAAAAAGAACATTTTTGGTATTTTTGTCTTGAAGATAAATTATAGTATTATAAAATATTTTTGGTCTTTTTTGTTTTGAAATAATATATTTTAATGGTGTAAAAGAAAATAACTAAAAAAAACCTAGTTTTAATTAAATTCACAAAGATAATTAGTAAAATAAGTAAAGTATGATTAATAAAATAATTTTCTGTGTGAGAAAAATAAATAAACCATGTCAAAATGTAAATCTATTATTTTCATATTTTTTATGATTTTTTTATATTAGAAAAATAATTAAGAAAACAAATAAAATCAAAATAAGAAAAGAAAATAAAAACTGGGCCAGGGTGTTGATAGTGTGCAAGGCGTAAGAAATAACAAAAAAAACATAGGCCCAAAGATGAAGCCCAGCGCCTGCCAAAAAAGATCATAATGCAAAAAAATATGAAAAAAATCAAAAGGGGACCACTGGGGCTCGAACCCAGGTCCCTCAGGTTACAGGCACTCGCTTCTACCACAGAGGTGGCTATACATCTGTTTATATAAATCAAACAATAAATACATAAGGCAAACACGTTCCTAAGGCCAACTTCATCTTCAACCTTACGCCCAGCCAGAACCTCTGTAACTTGTTCAAATCTCAACAAAAATGAAAACTGTAAACATGAAACTTGTAGCAAATTTCCTCACGGTTTCAGAAATGTAAAGCATTAAAACTATGGCTCAAAGATAAACATGAATTTTAATGGCCCTGTTTTGAACCCTAAAAATCTCAGAAAATTCAATCTTAAAATTCTCTAAGCTCAGGCAAAATTAATGGAAACTATGGACATGGTTAGCTTTAGGGAAATGATATCTACATGTTTTATTCACAAATAAATCATTCATGATGCCTGTATGAAAAGTTCCAAAGTTAGAAAACTTACCTTGCAAGAGGGTATCGGTTTTGAAGTTTGAGATGCTTTCAAGGAGTTCCAATGATTGGGTTAGCTTCCTAAAGTTCCCATGAAGCTAATGGGATGTTTAGCTTGATCTGAAAGTACCTGAGGAGTTCTGGAGAAGTCCAAATGCAAAGCTCTGTTTTTGAAAATGGAGGATGGTGTTAATGTTGTTACAGTTCTGTAACAGGGTGTGGGATGAGTTCTAAATGATGTTTAGAAGCTTTAGGAACAAAGAGGCTTGAAAACGCACGAGGGAGTTATGAGTTTCAAGTTTTTGGTTAGTTTATGTGAAAATGGAGGTATGAGATGGGATTCTGAGCTCTTGGTGTTTTTAGGGATCAAGCATTCGTGTATTTTGTGGAAAATGGTTTGTATATCTATAAGCAAAAGGATTGGAGTGGTTTAGACAATCAGAAGTACAAGTTTTCAGCTAATTGCTAGGTTACTTGATTTTGAAGAAAAGTGGGAAACCAAGTTTCAATGTGAGGTACAAGCATGGGCTGGGTGATTGTAAGTGTCTAACAAGTTTATTATGGGTTATGGGCCTTGTATGATCAGAAGAGAACAAGTGCAAGTCTCAAGAACAAGTTTTGTGTAAAAAAGCACTTTATTAAAATGGCAATGTACACTTTCTTCCTAAAATGGATATAAAGCATGGCCTTGCATTGAATGCTTGAAATGAGACCTCTAACAGCTGTGCAAGCCATTATTTATGGAGTTCCTAACAAGTTTAAGGCTTGCAAAGTAGAGTTTATACAGCACATATTTGAATTTGAATTTGGTTCATCACAAAATGACTTGTAATTCAAGTGATAAAACCCTAACTTCATCTCTTCGATTATCCCTACTCAAAAATGATCTCAAGGAGTTCTTGGACATTTTGGAAATCTTGAAATGTGCTCTACAAACAATATTTGAATTTATTTTTAATATTCCCCTTGGAACTATATGAAAAAGTGCCATGAAGTTGGGTCAAAATCCTGACCAAATTAGGGCAAAATTTCACTAAGTGTTTTGTTTCATGACCACATGTTCTTAAAATTATAAATTGAGATCCAAGCACTTTTGGAGGAAGTTGTGTGAAGAAAAGTTGTAGATTTCATGTAGATCTACAACTTTCATGTTGGAAGTTTCTTCTGAATCAGCTTGCATCATGGTGAAAAATTTGCTCAAAGTTATGAAAAATAAGAAATTTCCAACACTTAGAAAAATTTCTAAGTTTAGAAATTTTGACTTTTCAAAATGAAATCTTGACTTTTTGATTTCTTGATGAACAATTTTCATATTTTGACATGTTTTGATGAATTGTGATCTTTGGCATTTGATTTTGACCAAAAAAGTCAAAGTTTGACTTTTCAGTATACAATTGACTTTTGATCAGTTGACTGAAAATTTATCTGTCAATCCATTGGATTTGAGAAATGTTTTGAGCCATGTCATTAGTTAAAAATTATGCAATTGGACTCTTGAGATCATTCTTTAAACCAATTGATCATTTTCTAGGTCAAAAATCAGAAATTGCCCTTTCCCACTTAAAACCCTAATTTTGAGCATTTTGCCCTTTTGGAGATTTGATCAATTTTCTTGAGGAGTTGTGGTCCAAACTTGATAAAATGATACATATGAGTTTAAAATGTTGATGTGGATCAAAAATTATAAAGTTTGACTGTAAATTGGCCATAGTTGACTTTTTCCCCCAATACAACTGATTTTTAGGTCAACTTCTCCATTGACTGAGCAAAAGTGTGATCCAAAGCTTGAAACTTGGTATGAGTAAACTTGAGGGTCCATAATGATCCATTAAAGTAATATGGGGCATTGAAATTCCAAATATCCTTGTGCAATATCAAACGTTAATTTTGCTCATTAGTGCTTAAGGAGGTGTCTTGAGCTGATCAAACCCTAATGCAGTCTTGAGTCCAAAGGAGATCTTGTGAGAAATTTTTTTATAAGTGAGAGGGAAAATTTTGGGGTACAATAGCTGCCCCTGTTCAATCTTATTAAGCCTGAAGAGTTAGATTGGCGAGTTTTGCCATTCGTGACTCGAAGGTGGAAGATGATTAGACACTAGAGTGCCCAGAAATTTGCACTCGGTGATGTGATGATTGAGGGAATGGGCTTAAAGATGCCATTTGGAGAGATGATGGAAAGTTGTTGGAGATGGTCTTGTAGATGCCATCCAAAAATGATTGCTGAACTGAATCTGTAAGCTGAAACTGAATGTGTATCAGAATGGCGTCCGTATCTGGAGCGTATCTGAACTGTATCTGGAAGTTGAATCTGAATGAGTATAAGAATGGTATCTGTGTCTGGAGCGTATCTGAACTATATCTGAAAGTTGAATCTAAATGAGTATCAGTATGGCATCCGTGTCTGGAGCGTATCTGAATTGTATCTGAGAGTTGAATCTGAATGAGTATCAGAATGGCATCAGTGTCTGGAGCGTATCTGAACTGTATCTGAAGATTGAACATTGTTAATGGTAGCTATTGATTAACCTTATCCTGAAAAGGGTAAAAATTTTAGCTAATATGCAAAGTCATGTTGTATGAAATGCATGGTATAATGAAATTATGATACATGCATTCGTGTTATCAACGTTTATGAGATATGGATGCGATGATGCGTATGTGAGTTAATCTGTTGCACTGCTGTTGGATTGGGGAAAATAAATCCCTGACTGTTGCTGAGGATATGGAGCGTAAGTCTTCATGTTGTGAAGTTGAAGTGTTGATGAATTTCCACTTAGAGAAATAAACTCTGTTGTAAGGAAAATATTGTGTACCGTCTGTAAAATCCTGTTGGGAAATCCTGAGAAATTTGGCGACTTGTACCGGGGATTGATAACTGGAAGCGTTGTTCCGTTGGGGATTAAACTGCGCACTGCGGGAGTTTTATGGAAATAGCTTGGAGATATTTCCCTACCTTAAAGCCATAAATGATTTTCTTTTTATTTTGTTCATTTGTAAACAGTAATCACGTTCAAATGCATATGTTCAAAAATAAATCATTGGACGTTTTTGTAAACAAAACACAAGAGTAAAGAAAAACAAATAGTTTTGCACTTTCGAAGAGATATATTTGTATTGACTTTGAGTAAGTATTTTGTACAATGAGACAAATATTCTAGTAAGAGAATGTCGTCGTAAAAAATGAAAATTTAATACAAAGAAAAGATAGAAATGTGAAATAATCCCATGGGGTTCCCATTCTGCTATAGCCTTCGTGTCTCTGAGCATCTTATCCATTTGTTGCCTTGTCCGAAGCTGATTGAATTAATCAGAACCTTCGAGTTTCCAGGTTGTTCGTAAGGTGATCCAACAGGACATAGTCATACGCTGTAATTCCCTAACTTTTGCCTGGATCGCCCTTTCGTGTTTTCAGTCCACCGAGATACCCTTTTTTGCCCAAGTCGCCTTTTCGGGTTTTCAACTTGCCGGGTGTACAATTTTTTTTGTTTTATCCCTAATTTTTTCCCGAATCTTTTTGGTTCACCAGGATTCCCTTGTTTTTCCTAGGTGTATCAACCTAGCGGGTCTCTTATGCGTAGTATCTTTTGACTATGTCTGCATTTGCAGGGTGCGGCAGGTCGTTACCATCCATGGTGGTCAAGATCATTGCTCCACCAGAGAATATGTTTTTTATTACAAACAGTCCTTCGTATGTACGAGTCCATTTTCCCCTGGGATCACCTTGCAGCAATATGATACGTTTGATCACCAGATCCCCGACTTGATATACTTGGCATCTGACCTTTTTTTGAAAGCCTTGATCATCCGTTTTTGATACATTTAACCATGACAGACAACAGTAAGCCTTTTCTCATCAATCAAGTTCAGTTGATCAAGTCGAGTCTGGATCTAATCTTCTTCATTCAGCCCTGCATCCTTCATAATTCTCAGAGAGGGGATCTGGACCTCAATAGGCAAGACATCCTTCATGCCAAATACCAGAGAATAGGGTGTTTCCTCGGTTGATGTGTGCACTGTGGTACGATACCCGTGGAGAGAGAATGGTAGCATCTCATGCCAGTCTTTGTATGTGACTGTCATTTTCTGTATGATCTTTTTAATGTTCTTATTCGCGGATTTGACATCACCATTCATCTTTGGCCGGTAAGGGGAAGAATTGTGATGCTGGATCTTGAATTGCTCGCACAGGGCGGTGATCATAGTGTTGTTTAGGTTCGTACCATTGTCTGTGATGATCCTCTCCGAGATGTCGTATCGACATATGATATTTTGTTTAATGAATCGGGATACAACATTCTTGGTAACAGAAGCGAAAGAGGCCGCCTCAACCTCACTTTGTAAAATAGTCAATGGCCACCAAGTTGAAGCGGTGTCCATTAGAGGCTGTTGGTTTGATTTCACCAATCATATCGATGCTCCACATAGCAAAGGGCCAAGGAGCCATCAAGACATTCAGAGGAATCGGGGGTACGTGCACCTTGTCAGCATAGATCTGACACTTATGGCAGGTTCGAGAGTGTTGATAGCAATCTGCTTCCATGGTATACCAGTAATAACCTTCCCGTAGGATTATCTTTGCCATCATATGCCCACTGGAATGGGTTCCAAAAGTGCCTTTATGTAACTCAGCCATGATCTTTTCCGCTTCAACCTTGTCTACACACCGAAGTAACACAGAGTCATGGTTGCGTTTGTAGAGAATGCCATTACTAAGGAAGAATTTAGCATAGAATCTCCTTAAGAACTTCTTATCGTTTACTGAAGCTCCTTCCGGATATTCTTGAGCCTTGAGATACCTCTTGACTTCGTGAAACCAAGGCTGGTCCACTATTTCTTCAATATTAATGTCGTGACAGTGAGTTGGTTCATACATTCATTCAATGGTGATCTGGGGAGCCTCATTATCCCATTTAAGTTTAAACATGGATGAAATTGTGGCTAGTGCGTCTGCTAGCTAATTTTCTTCTCGCGGGAAATGCTCGAAGCTAATCTTCTTAAAATGTGGGATCAATTTCAGTACATGTTCTTTGTAGGGGATAAGGTTAGGATGTTTGGTATCCCATTCCCCTTTGATCTGGCTGATGACTAAAGCTGAATCTTCGAATACATTTAAGGATTTAATCCCCAAATCTATGGCAGCTTTGAGACCAAAAATGCACGCCTCGTATTCCGCCATGTTATTTGTACAATTGAAGAAGAGTCTTTCCGTAAAGGGAGTATGACATCCTTCAGGAGATATGAGTATATCACCTATACGATTGTCGAGCGCGTTGGATGCCCCATAAAAAATTAGGGTCCATCGGGATCCTTGTTCAGGTCCGTCATATGGCCTGACTTCTTCACAGTTGTTTACCATCATGATGTCCTCATATGGGAATTCAAACTTCATGGACTGGTAGTCTTCCACAGCTTGGTGAGCAAGGTGATCAACTAGTACATTGCCCTTTATTGCTTTCTGGGTAGTATATTGTATGTCATATTATGTCAGGATCATCTGCCATCTCGCTATTCTTCCAGAGAGGGCAGGTTTCTCGAAGATGTATTTTATTGGATCCATTTTAGATATCAATAAGGTGGTATGGGTCATCATATACTGTCTTAGCCGGCGAGCAGCCCATGCCAGAGTGCAACAAGTTTTCTCGAGTAGTGAATATTTTGTTTCACAGTCAGTAAACTTTTTGCTTAAGTAATAAATAGCATGCTCTTTTCGACTAGACTCGTCATGCTGCCCCAGCACACACCCCATTGAATTTTCCAAAACAGTTAGATACATGATCAATGGTCTTCCATCGAGTGGTGGCATCAACACAGGAGGCTCTTGCAGGTACTCTTTGATCTTTTCGAAAGCAGTTTAGAACTCATCATTCAATTTGACTACTTGATCTTTCTTCAGTAATTTGAAGATTGGTTCACAAGTAGCGTCAGGTGAGAAATGAATCTGGCTATGTAGTTTAAATATCCCAAGAATCCTCTGACTTCCTTCTAAGTATGAGGAGCAGGAATCTCTTGTATTGCTTTCACCTTGGCAGGATTGACTTCAATATCTTTATTTCTGACAAAAAAGCCTAGGAGTTTACCAGACCTCACTCCAAACGTGCATTTATTTGGGTTCAACCTCAGCTTGTATTTCTTTAACCTCTCAAACAATTTCTGTAAGTGATCAAGATGCTCTTCTTCTGTTTGAGATCTAGCTATCATGTCGTCCATATAGACCTCTATTTCGTGATGTACCATGTCGTGAAATAGAGCTACCATGGCACGCTGATAGGTTGCCCCAGCGTTCTTCAATCCGAATGGCATAACCTTGTAGCAGAATGTGCCCCACTGTGTGACAAAGGTTGTTTTCTCCATGTCCTCAGGCGCCATTTTGATTTGGTTATAGCCTAAGAAACCGTCCATGAAGGAAAACACTTTGTGTTGTATCGTATTGTCAACTAGAATATCAATGTGGGGAAGTGGGAAATCATCCTTAGGGCTTTCCCTATTCAAATCTCTATAGTCCATGCACATTCGTACCTTGATGTCCTTTTTGGGTACGGGAACAACATTGGCAACCCATTGCAGATAGGAGGTGACGGCCAAGAATCCAGCGTTGAATTGTTTCATGACTTTCGCTTTGATCTTCTCCAACATGTCTGGTCGCATGCGACAGAACTTTTGTTTTACCGATGGGCAGTCCTCCTTTGTTGGTAGACGATGTACTACGATATCTGCATCAAGTCCTGACATGTCTTCATACGACCAGGCAAAGACCTCGACATAATCGTGCAGCAACTGAATCATACACTCTTTGACATTGGGTTCTAGATTGGCACCCACCTTGACTTCTCTTTTGTCTTCTTCGGTACCTAGGTTGATTGTATCTACTTGTTCCTCGTGGGGCTGAATGGTCCACTCTTCTTATTGTAGTAACCTGGCGCGTTCCCCTGGTACTCCACAATCTTCCTCACCTTTCTCTTCGTCTTGGTAGATTAGATTTTCAAAATCACAGAAGGCCATAGCAGAACCGTTACCCATGGGATCCCGAATGGATGTAGACCTGCATTGTGAGTGTGAGTGTGTGTAAGATTATAGCTATCTTTGAAAGAAATGAAAAATGTAAAAAGAAAAAATAATGAGCACAAAGTTTGTATGCAAAAACGTCCATGATTCATTGATGTTATATGGAAATGAGATAATAACCCTTACAAATGGACCATTGTGCCTCGGGTAAGACACAAGGTTTTAAGAGTCTGAATTGTTTTAATATTACAGATCAGACAAAATTTAAAGACAAATTACTGTGGGATAAAAGTGATCGGGACGAAATCTCTAGCCTCCCAACTGCTGAGCCCTCCTCTGACAGTTGGAAAAATCCAATCCTCTAGGTTATAGTTGTCTTCATCATCCTCCACTGTTATGACTTGGTGGTTGCTGATCTTCAAGGGTGGTCCTCCGGCACGAGCACGACGTACAACCTTCTAGGCACCTGAAGTGAAACCCAGACCAAATTTGTCAGATTTGTATGGGATATCTGGGAGTTGACCCCAAATAGCGCACCCACCTTCTTCTATCACTGCCTTGGCATCCTTTAAAGACGACATCTTGAGCGGATGCCTTGTAATTTTGGGGACTTGAGACACATCCTTGGTCACTGCCACATCTTGCGGGACTTCTTCAAAGTGCTGGAATGGTGTTTCAATAAATTCACCATCTAGTTCCACATATCTGAAGGAATTTAGATGGCTGGCCATATATTTCTCTATGAACGGTGATGATTTTCCCTTGAATTGGATATTTCAGCATTTGATGCAACGTAGAGGTAACAGCACCAGCATTGTGAATCCACGGCCGGCCTAATAAGCAGGAATATGAAGGGCGAATATCCATTACGTAAAAAGTTGAATCAAATGTTTGGGTTCCAACTTTTATGGGGATGTCCACTTCCCCATGTACCATCCTTTTTGAGCCGTCAAAGGCTCTCACTACTATGTTTCTTGGTTTCAATGTCAATCCCTCACAGTCAAGCCTATGAAGAGCCTTTTTAGGCAACACATTTAGAGACGAACCGGTTTCCACCAAGACATGAGCCAAGGTCGTGCCCCTGCATTTGAATGAGACATGCAATGCCTCATTATGCTTCCTCCCTCTTGGAATTAAATCAGCATCTGAAAAACCTAAACCATTATTTGTAGTCAAGCTGGCTACGCAGTCTTGGAACTGATCGGCAGATGTTTCTTGGGGTACATGGGCAGTTTTGAGGAATTTTACCAAGGCTTTTGCATGAGCCTCGGAACATAGTAATAAAGCCAGCATGGAAATTTTGGATGGAGTTTGCCCCAGTTGCTCGACTACATTGTAGTCGCTTCTTTTTATGATCTTTAGGATTTCCTCCATCTCTTTACGGGAAGTCTCAAGAATAGCTATTGATTGTGCCTTCGTTTGGACAGGCTCAACCAGCATACTTTTACCTCGAGTCTCGGTTGACTCGGCAGCAAGAATGTTAGTAGGGGTGGAAACAAGAATTGTAACAGTTTTGTCAACAGGAGTATTAGCAGAGATGATTGTAGGACTGGGAATAACCTTTGGAGGAGCAATAACAACAGGAATGATAACGGGTCCAGAAATTGCTTTTGGAGGAGAAATTTCTGGAGAGAAAATCCTTCCGCTCCGGGTTGTCTTTCTAGTCCCTACGATGTTACTGATATCAGAGTCAACTTTCTCAGAACTTGAATCTTTAGCAGCTGGTCAATCTTGCTTGATACCGTGGTAGTAGACATCACCTCCATAATTCCACGGGACGGTTTTGTCTGACGAATATGGGATTGGTCCAGGCATTATAATTATCAAAGGAGCTACTTTAGGAACGAATGTAATTCTAACGGGTCTTTTGGTGGAGACCCTGGAAGAATTGGCAGAAATGGTCACGATGGAAACATCATTATAAGAAACAGTTGGAACAGAAGTCTTCTCGAACAAGATCTCCTTGTCATCCATTAGGCATTGGACGCCTGCTTCTAACAAATGACAGTTGGTTGTTGAAGATAAATAAAAATGACAGCTTTCATCACAGCCTGGGAATACACCGGCATTCAAAAAGTTCTTTTTGATAGTCATGAGTAGGGTCACAAGTTCATCAACTGAAGTAACAAACATATCTTCCTAAATGGCGTTGGCATTATGGCCGTGTTTGGGCATAGGGGCAGTAATGACATTGGGAATTTCTGGCGCGTCGAATTCAATCTCTTTGGCTTCAAGGAGGTCTTGAACCTTGTTCTTCAGAGTCCAACAGTTGTTAGCGTCATGGTCAGGACTCTCAGAATGGTATGCACAACGGGCATTAGGATGATAGTGAGGAGAGGTTGTGTTAGGATTCTTTGGAGCTTCTTTCAAAGTCACTATATTGGATCTTAACAAATGCGACAATACTTAAGATAGTGTTATATTAATTCGGGTGAATTGTCTGACTGGTCTTTCCATTCTTGGCTAGTTGCTTCTTTGCTGAGCAGGCGCAGGTTTAGGAATCATGACAACCCCCACCATTGGACGGCGTTCAACCCTATCTTGATTTCTCTGAAGATATGCAGCAACCACCTCTTTCTTTCCAATGGATGGTTTCCTTACAGCAACAGAGGATGCATCTTTTTGAATCTTCCCATTCTTTATCCCAGCTTCCACCCTTTCTCTAGTCAATATCAACTCAGCAAAGCCTACCGATGAACTCCCAATTAAGTGATTAAAGAAGGGACCAGACAAGGTGCCCAAAAACATATCTACTAATTCTCTTTCAGATAAGGGAGGCTGGACTCTTCCTTCTAAGTCCCTCCATTTTTGCGCATAGTCCTTGAAGCCTTCACTTGAAACCATGGCCATACTCTGGAGTTGAGTACGGGTGGGCGCAAGATCAGCGTTGTATTGGTATTGTTTGTAAAAGGCGGCGGCCAGATCTTCCCAGTTATGAACATTGGCTCTTTCTAACTGATAAAACCAATCAAGTTGAGTTCCAGACAGACTGTCTTGGAAGAAGTGTACCCATAAGTCGTTGTCGGTGGTGTGGGGCTATATTTTCCTCACATAGGACCGGAGATGTATTTTGGGACATGAAACTCCATCATATATGGCGAACATAGGTGCTTTGAATTTTAGGGGAATGACAATCCCAGATACTAATCCCAACCCCTCAAAGTCCAATCCAGGCACTTTTTGGATTTCCATTGCATTTAATCGTTATTCTAGATGCTTATACTTGTCATCGACTAGAGGGTATTGTTCTTCAGAATAGTCTTCTTCTTCCTCTTCCTCTTCTGACTCTGGCTGGAAAACTGTTTCCTTGCCTTTCCCATCTTGATTGTCTTTCTCACCAGATGACGTTGCAAAATCTAGGGTCCTTCTTGCTTGTCCTTGGAATCTTTTTCCCATGTTTAGAACGCCAGTTATTTTCTTTGTCTTCTTTTTATTCTCTTCCACCAGCAAGATCTTAAACTCTTCTTGTCCCTTGGCTAGAGTTAAGAACATATGTTGATATTGTGCATTCTGAGCTTTGAGGTCCTTCACCGTTTACTCGAGATCCATCTTACTGAAATAAATAGTAGAAAGATGAAGAGACTTGTTGCAAGAAACCTGCTTATGTTATGATGAATGGTAAATGCGTATACAATGATTTCAAGGATTTTAAAGATTCAAATTTGTTTTAGACAAAAAGGAAACACACGTTATATTAATAAATTAAAGCTTGGGTACATCAATGCCTCTTTGGTCAAAATAATACAAAAACTCTAAGATAAAAATGTAGTACGCATCCTCTTTGGTGCGATGTAGGAATTCAGAGTCTTCTCCTCATGAAGTTGCTTAGTGAGTTCCAAAACCTTCTTCTCGCTAGCGTAGAATTGGGCTTCGAAAGTATCTCGCTCCCCCTTGAGTTGTATCCAATATCTTTGTAAGTCTTCAAGAGAGGTGGGCATGTCAGGATGTAGGGGTAAGGAATCATAAGACTCTGAGCACGAGTTCGTACCTATTTAAGGTAAGGCTTAAGAAGGATGGAATTATTGTGCCCCAATGTCTTGCTATCTACCTTGTTCAACATCCTCCAAGCTCGAATGAATCTCTGGCGAAGACCTTGATCGTCGTTCTCGTAGTCAAATACCAAACCTTGAATCAGCATCTCATGTGGGCCATCCCTTCGGGCGTAACCAAACTGTCTTAAGGCTAAGCAGGGGTTGTAGGTGATACCTCCCTTAATGCCGAGTAAATGGACATTATGGAATTCTCCACAACGGTCGACAATAGTAACATTCTCTATGGATCGGGAACACCAATGGATGTCTGAATGTTTGAGCGTCATCAACCTTTGTGACCACCTTGTACCTTGCCCGTTCTTTAATACAGATTGGGGAAGATGCGAAATAAACCATCTTTCCAAGAGAGGAGTGCAACACATAAGGACACCTCTTTTCCTCATAGTGCAAGTGTGAAAAGAATGTAGGATGTCCCCTAGCAAAGTAGGCACCAGGTTGCGGGATATGAAGATTTTGACGGTGTTCACATCTATGAGTTGGTAAGGATTTGGAAACGAAACCATCCCATAGATGAGGAGAGCCACAATTTCCTAAAAAGCTTGCAAATCCAAAGAGTTCCAACAGTTTTGGGCTTTCTCAAACAAGAACTTTGCTAGGAAACCCTTGACACCACTCCTTATTTCCCAACAAGTTGTGACATCAGATGATTGCAAGTGTAGAGCTTGAGCAATTTCTTCTGGCTTTGGGTCTCTTTCTGTAATGTTGAAATGTACTTGATTGAGAATGGGAATCCTCAAGAGTTCATAGAATTCTTCTAAAGTTGGCACAAGTTGATAATCGGGAAATGTGAAGCAATGGTGTACATGATCAAAGAACTGAAAGAGCACCTTCATCATGTCCTCATCAGTGTTAGAGGTGACCAAGTTTAGTAGGCGACCATGTCTCTCGGTGAATGGAGAGTTTTCAGGAATCCTTGAAGCTAGATCTTTATGTTATGGAGGGATCCTCACAAGATTGACTTGAATGGTTTTCCTACGAATAGAAGCCATATCCTACAAAATAGAACAAAGATAAATCCCAAGATCCTTGAAATGGTTAGTGAATGTGAGTATGATGTTATGATATTTATGATGTTATGTACAACTAAATATACACAAACAAAGAAAACAAGTCGTTAGGTTTAGGCTTGCATGGAGTCTCATAGGTAAGTACCCTCTTGAAGTTTAGTTGGCTCAAACCTGTCCTAGTAATAGTAACAGGGTTCTAAGGAGCTCAATATCACTGGTTTGTTTCCTTGGTCATTGTTTCAGCACAAGCCTCTTTAATGGCGACCGAAATATCCCAAAAAACCAAACCTCAATGAGTGTAGTATCGAGTATCTACCAACTTCGGACTGCACCAAAGTCGGTCATCTCACTACGTCCTAAAGGCCAAGTTTGTCAAGTAAAGGTTCTAAAAGTTCATTAGTGCTTCATGACATCACTCAACGGCCCCGTATTCTCCTTGATTAACTCAAGGGCTACCGGTACCCACAAATATGTCGCACTAACGTAGTTATTGGTTAGACCATGTCGGTATACCCCACACAGTTTCCACAACGTATTTCTACTTACCTATAAGGTATCCCAAATCCGTGTAGAGGATTCAAACCCAAACAAAGAACCACAATGTAAAGCATACAAATCAAACAATGAAAGAAAGTAAATGTGATCTAACCCTAAGGTAACCCCACTTTTAGAATTTTCCCCAGCAGAGTCGCCAGTTCTGTGATATAGTGGGAGAACTGACTTGAAGGTTTTGCGTTTGATCGCAAATGTTGCAGTTAGCAAGAGTCCCCACCGACTTTTCTTTTATCCAAAAGGAAAGTTGAAAAAGCACAGGAAAGACCTTTGAGATTATTTCTTGAGTTTGGGGGGTAGATTATGAAAAGGGAAGGTATTAGCACCCTTTTCATCAATGGTTTTCCATGGGCTCTTAGTTACTTGATAGATCACTTGCTTTTTGTTTGAAATTGTGCTTTGTGTGGTTTTTTTGAAAGTATTTTGTAAAGAGGCCATTGTTTAGGCAAACCTTGTAATGATGTATACAAAGTGTTTGATCTTTTGAAAATGTTTTGTTTTCATGCTTGATTTTGTCTTGAATTAGGGTTTTCTAAGTATTGGTTTTAGTCTTTCCATAGAAACCCTAATTACTAGCATGTTATATATAAAGCGATAAATTGCGGAATTTAAAGTTACTACACTATTACAATACTTGTGGGAAGGGGTGTACAAATTGGAAATGGGGATTGCACGAAAATAAACCTAATTAGTATATTACAATCATATTGAATTGGTACAAGAATTGAATAAATAAATGTACAAAAATAAATAAATATGCAAGAATGTAAATGCAAAGAAAATAGATATTTTTGTTTGGATTTTTAGAGAAAAGGGGGTTTTGATTTAACCTAATTAACTAAAGAAAAATAATTAATTAAAAGTGAAATTTAAATTTACTAGAAAAAGAATCTAAATAAAAACCCTAGTTTTTTAATTGATTAAAAGAAATTAAGTTCATAAAAAGAATATTTTTGGTATTTTTGTCTTGAAGATAAATTATAGTATTATAAAATATTTTTGGTCTTTTTTTGTTTTAAAATAATATATTTTAATGGTGTAAAAGAAAATAACTAAAAAAACCTAGTTTTAATTAAATTTACAAAGATAATTAGTAAAATAAGTAAAGTATGATTAATAAAATAATTTTTTGTGTGAGAAAAATAAATAAACCATGTCAAAATGTAAATCTATTATTTTCATATTTTTTATGATTTTTTTATATTAGAAAAATAATTAAGAAAACAAATAAAATGAAAATAAGAAAAGAAAATAAAAACTGGGCCAAGGGTGTTGATAGCTTGCAAGGGGTGAAAAATAACAAAAAAAAACATAGGCCCAAAGATGAAGCTCAACGCCTGCCAAAAAAGGTCAGAATGCAAAAAAATATGAAAAAATCTAAAGGGTACCACTGGGGCTCGAACCCAGGTCCCTCAGGTTACAGGCACGCGTTTCTACCACTGGGGCGGCTATACATCCGTTTATATAAATCAAACAATAAATACATAAAGTAAACACGTTCCTAAGGCCAACTTCATCTTTAACCTTACGCCCAGCCAGAACCTCTGTAACTTGTTCAAATCTCAACAAAAATGAAAACTGTAAACATGAAACTTGTAGAAAATTTCCTCACGGTTTCAGAAATGTAAAGCATTAAAACTATGACTCAAATATAAACATGAATTTTAATGGCCCTATTCTGAACCCTAAAAATCTCAGAAAATTCAATCTTAAAATTCTCTAAACTCAGGCAAAATTAATGGAAACTATGGACATGGTTAGCTTAAGGGCAATGATATCTACATGTTTCATTCATAAATAAATCATTGATGATGCCTGTATGAAAAGTTTCAAAGTTAGAAAACTAACCTTGCAAGAGGGTATCGGGTTTGAAGTTTGAGCAGCTTTCAAGGAGTTCCAATGATTGGGTTAGCTTCCTAAAGTTCCCATGAAGCTAATGGGATGCTTAGCTTGAGCTGAAAGTACCTGAGGAGTTCTGGAGAAGTCCAAGTGCAAAGCTCTATTTTTGAAAATTGAGGATGGTGTTAATGGTGTTACAGTTATGTAACAGGGTGTGGGATGAGTTCTAAATGATGTTTAGAAGCTTTAGGAACAAAGAGGCTTGAAAACGCACGAGGGAGTTATGAGTTTCAAGTTTTTGGTCAGTTTATGTGAAAATGGAGGTATGAGATGTGATTCTGAGCTATTGGTGTTTTTAGGGGTCAAGCATTCGTGTATTTTGTGGAAAATGGTTTGTATATCTATAAGCAAAAGGATTGGAGTGGTTTGCACAATCAGAAGTACACGTTTTCAGCTAATTGCTAGGTTACTTGATTTTGAAGAATAGTGGGAAACCAAGTTTCAATGTGAGGTACAAGCATGGGCTGAGTGATTGTAAGTGTCTAACAAGTTTCTTGTGGGATATGGGACTTGTATGATCAGAAGAGAACAAGTGCAAGTCTCAAGAACAAGTTTTGTGTAAAAAATCACTATCAAAATGGCAATGAACACTTTCTTCCCAAAATGGATATAAAGCATGGCCTTGCATTGAATGCTTGAAATGAGACCTCTAACAGTTGTGCAAGACATTAATTATGGAGTGCCTAACAAGTTTGAGGCCTACAAATTAGAGTTTATGCAGCACAACTTTGAATTTGAATTTGGTTCATCACAAAATGACTTGTAATTCAAGTGATAAAACCCTAACTTCATCTCTTCGATTCTCCCTACTCAAAAATGATCTCAAGGAGTTCTTGGACATTTTGGAAATCTTGAAATGTGCTCTACAAACAATCTTTGAACTGATTTTGAATATTCCCATTGGAACTATATGAAAAAGTTCCATGAAGTTGTGTCAAACTCCTGACTAAATTAGGGCAAAATTTCACTAAGAGTTTTATTTCATGACCACATGTTCTTAAAATTATAACTTGAGATCCATGCACTTTTGGAGGAAGTTGTATGAAGCAAAGTTGTAGATTTTGTGGAGATCTACAACTTTCATGTTGGAAGTTTCTTCTGAATCAGCTTGCATCATGGTGAAAATTTTTCTCAAAGTTATCAAAAATAAGAAATTTCCAACACTTAGAAAAATTTCTAAGTTTAGAAATTTTGACTTTTCAAAATGAAATCTTGACTTTTTTTATTTCTTGATTAATAAGTTTCATATTTTGATATGTTTTGATGAATTGTGATCTTTGGCATTTGATTTTGACCAAAAAAGTCAAAGTTTTACTTTTTAGTATACAGTTGAATTTTGATCAGTTGACTGAAAATTCATCTGTCGATCCATTGGATTTGAGAAATGTTTTGAGCCATGTCATTAGGTTAAAATGATGCAATTGAACTCTTGAGATCATGATTTAAACCAATTGATCATTTTCTAGGTCAAAAATCAGAAATTGCCTTTTCCCAATCAAAACCCTAATTTTGACCATTTTGCCCTTTTGGAGATTTGATCAAATTTCTTGAGGAATTATGGTCCAAACTTGATCAAATGATACATATGAGTTTAAAATTTTGATGTGGATAACAAATTATGATGTTTGATTGTAAATTGGCCATAGTTGACTTTTTCCCCAATACAGCTGATTTTTAGGTCAACTGCTCAATTGACTGAGCAAAAGTGTGATCCAAAGCTTGAAACTTGGTATGAGTAAACTTGAGGGTCCATAATTATCCATGAAAGTCATATGGGGCATTGAAAGTCCAAATATCCTTGAGCAATCTCAAACCCTAATTTTGGTCATCAGTGCTTAAGGAGGTGTCTTGAGCTGATCAAATCCTAATGCAGTCTTGAGTCCAAAGGAGATCTTGTGAGCAAATTCTTCATAAGTGAGTGGGAAAATTTTGGGTTACAACACATAATTCTTGAAAATTCCCAAATTTTCCCAACTTAGGAAAGCCATAACTTGCTCAATTTTTATCTCATGATGATGATCTTTGACTTTTTGAAAAGCCCAAGATATCTACTTCAACACATATTTTGATCAATTTTGAATTTGAAGATTTTATCTTGATGTAAATGGTCTTGACAAAAAGTGCCTTTTGTTGACTTTCTGAAAATGACCTGTAATGTATAAGCTTGTATCTTTCAAATGGTGCATTTTTTGGACTTGAGGGATGAAGAGAAGTTGTAGGGAATTGTATTCTCTTCAAAATGAGCCTTTGTGGAAAAATTTCTAATAAAGTATGAGAAAGTTATGCTTGGTCAAAGTTTGGTTGACTTTTCCTATAAAAACCCTAATTTGCAGCTTTTGACTTCTGATGAATTAGGAGCATTTCTTGAGGAATCATGATCAACCCTTGATCAAATGATGGATATTACTTCAAAATATTGATGTTGACCAAAAATCTTGAAGTTTGACTGTATATAGGTCAGAGTTGACTTTTGACCTAGCACAGTTGATTTTCCAATACTTGAGCAATTGTCTGAGCAAAGCATAAAACTTGGCATGGATGATCTTGAGGACATGTTAGGACCATGGGAAGCATTGGAGACCATTAGAACTCAAACATCTTGATGAAAATGGAAACCCTAGTTGGGGTTTCATTGCCTTATGAGGAGAATTTGTCTGATCAATTCTTGGGCATCCTTGGGGCAAGTTGAGGATCTCAATAGGCATGTGTTGAGTAAAATGAGAGGGAAAATTTTTGGGTAAAACAGTAGGGTTACTTCGAAATGAAAGCCTTGATAGTAGGTCTATGAGAAGGAACCTGGATAGTAGGGTTACTTCGAGATGAAAGTCGGGATAGTAGGGCTGTGAGAAGGAACCTGGATAGTAGGGTTACTTCGAAATGAAAGCCTGTATAGTAGGGATATGAGAAGGAACCTGGATAGTAGGGTTACTTCGAAATGAAGCCTGGATAGTAGGGCTGCTTCATTTGGTCACTTAGATTAGTCGACCCGTTTGATTTCGGGAACTGACTCTCATTTAGTTATCTGCAGATGTGACATGTATAGCTTCATGGATTTAATCTTGAAATGTTGGAATTATTGATGATAACCATATTTCCTGAAAAGGTACAGGATTAATTATATGTGATGCATGAAATGTATTGTGTGATGATGTTCTCAAAATAAATGAGATTATGCTGTATGCAATATGTATGCGCGTGTCATGATGTATGAACATGAAATGCTATTGTGCCATATCCGAGTCTGGGAAAATAAATCCCTGACTGCTGCTGGAGAGTACCGGAAATTGAATTCCTGACCGTTGTAGAAAAGTGGTTCTTCTGCTTCCGTTGGGGATGGTGAACGGAGATGATTATGCCGTGGATTTACACCTTTCTGTTTTTGAATATTCTGTCGGGGAGAGACTCTGCTTGAGAATAACTTTGCAGGGGAATAACTTTGTTTGAGAGAGGAAATGCTTTACTGGAAGATCTTGCCGATTCGAAGAAGTAAACTCCGCTGGAGGATGAACTTCCTTAGCTGGAGGAATGAGTTCTATTGGGGATTGAGCTTCTGTATTCAGATAAATAAACTCTGCTCGGGAGAACAACTTTATGAACCACTTGCGATTATAGAATTCGGCCGGGGATTATAGACGTCGGCTCTCTGAAGGAACTTTGCTAGGAAAGTAACTCCTGTTTGGGGGAAGCCGATGTCAAAGCTTTAGTTTCCTATACTCTGTGGAGAGTGTAGACGTCACGGGTTCGCCTGTAATGGTGAATTTGTTTCAAAACTATCTCTTCCCTTGTACCATGCTAAACAGAGTAACTATCTGGCTTGACATGATTTTTTTAGTTTTTTCCCCTGTTTCTTAAGTTATGAGCAATTGTATTTCTGTTTCATATGCTACTATTTATGAATAGCAATCATATTCAAATGCATATGTCAAGAGTAAATCATTGGACGTTTTCGCAAAACAAAGCAGAAAAAGAAAAACAAATGCTTTTGTAAAAATGACTTATATTAATTTCTTGAAGTTGGCCTATAATAGGCATTTTTGTACAAGGAAGTTGACGCTGTAGTAAGAGAACGCCGCCGTGAAAATGAAAGTTATACAATATTGTGTACAAAGAGAAGAAAACAACTATGTGTAATAATCCCCTTGAGTTTCAATTCTGCTATTGTCGCTATGTCTTCGAGCGTCTCATCACTTTGTTGCTTGTCCGAAGCTGACTAGATTGATTTGTTTCGTTCGAGCTTGACAGTTGATACTGACGTCTGGTTGCAAGGTGATCCAATGGGACCTAGTGATATGCTTTAAATCCCTAACTTTTTCCTGGACCTCCCTTTCGGGTTTTCATTCCACCGGGATACCCTTTTTTGCCCAAGCCGCCTTTTCAGGTTTTCGACTTGCCGGGTGTACAGATTTTTTTGTTTTCATCCATAATTTTTGCCCGAACCCTTTTGGTTCGCCGGGAACCCCTTATTTTTGTCTAGGCCAGTCAACCTAGCGGGTCTTTAATCATGTGTGGTATCTTTTCACTATGTCTGCATTGACAGGGTGCGGAAGGTCGTCACCGTCCATGATGGTCAGAATCATGGCTCCACCCAAAAAAATGTTTTTGATCACAAATGGCCCTTCGTATGTGAGAGTCCATTTGCCCCTGGGATCACCTTGCGGTAGTATGATGTGCTTGATCAATAGATCCCCGACTTGATACTCTTGGCGTCTGAATTTTTTGTTGAAAGCTTTGATCATCTGTTTTTGATACATTTGACCATGACAGACAACAGTAAGTCTCTTCTCATCGATTAGATTCAGTTGATCAAGTCGAGTCTGGATCCAGTTGTCTTTGTTCAAACCTGCATCCTTCATAATCCTTAGTGAATGGATCTGGACCTCAATAGGTAGGACTGCCTCCATGCCATATACCAGAGAGTAGGGGGTTGCCCCTGTTGACGTCCGTGCTGAGGTACAGTACCCATGAAGAGAAAATGGTAACATCTCATGTCAGTCTTTGTATGTCACAGTCATCTTCTGTATGATCTTTTTGATGTTCTTGTTAGCAGCTTCGGCAGTGCCATTCATCTTCGGCCGGTAGGGAGAAGAGTTATGATGATGTATCTTGAATTTCCTACAGAGTTTAGTGATCATCGTGTTGTTGAGATTGGTACCATTGTCCGTGATGATTCTCTCTGGCACACCGTAATGACAAACCAGGTTATGCTTGATAAACCGCGCCACAACGTTCTTGGTAACAGTAGCAAAGGAGACAGCTTCAACCAACTTCGTGAAGTAATCAAAGGCCACCAGGATGAAGCGATGCCCATTGGAAGCGGTAGGTCTAATCTCTCTGATCATGTCAATGCCCCACATTGCAAAGGGCCAATGAGCCGTTAAGACATTCAAAGGAACCAGAGGCACATGCACCTTATCAGCATAGATCTGGAATTTATGACAAGTTCGGGAGTGCTGATAACAATCTGCTTCCATAGTGGACCAATAGTATCCTTCCCGTAGGATCTTCTTAGCCATTGTATGTCCACTTGAATGGGTTCCGAAGGTACCTTCGTGTAGATCTGTCATAATCCTCTCTGCTTCGCTCTTGTCTATACACTGCAGTAAGGTAAAGTCATGGTTGCGCTTGTAGAGGATTCCATTACTAAGGAAGAATTTTGCGGCGAACCTTCTCAGAAACTTCTTATCGTTTACAGATGCTCCCTCAGGGTATTCTTGAGCCTCGAGATACCTTTTTACTTTGTGAAACCAAGGTTTGTCCGCTACCTCTTCAATATAAATTTCACAGCAGTATGCTAGTTCATCCAACCTCTCAATGGTGATTTGGGGAGCTTCGTTGTCCCACCTGACCTTGAACATAGAAGACATGGTAGCTAGCGTGTCCGCTAATTTATTCTCCTCTCGTGGGAAATGTTCAAAGGTTACCTCCTCAAAGTGTGGGAGCAATGTCAGCACGTGCTCTTTATACGGGATGAGGTTCGGATGCTTCGTATCCCACTCTCCTTTGATCTGACTTATCACCAAGGCTGAATCCCTGAAAACGTTTAAGAACTTGACCCTCAGGTCGATAGCAGCTTTGAGACCCAGGATGCATGCTTCATACTCCACCTATTTGTTGGTACAATTGAAGATAGTCGGGAGGTGAAAGGAGTATGGCAGCCTTCAGGAGATATGATTACAGCGCCAATGCCATTACCGAGTGCGTTCGAAGCTCCGTCGAAAACCATAGTCCATCGGGATCCTTCTTCAGGTCCTTCATCCAGTCCAGGATTTTCATAGTCATTCACTAGCATAATATTCTCGTCCGGGAACTCAAAATTCATGGACTGGTAGTCATCCACTGCCTGATGAGCCAATGATCAGCTAATACACTTCCCTTGATTGCTTTCAGGGTTGTATATTGGATATCGTATTCGGTTAAAATCATTTGCCATCTTGATATTCTTCCGGAGAGAGCGGGCCTCTCGAAAATGTACTTAATTGGATCCATCTTAGATATCAACAAAGTAGTGTGGGTCAAGATATATTGTCTTAGTCGGCGAGCAGCCCATGCCAAAGTGTAGAAAGTTTTCTCGAGCAGTGTGTATCGTGTTTCACAGTCGGTAAACTTTTTGCTAAGGTAGTATATTCGTGCTCTTTTCGACCAGACTCGTCATGATGCCCTAGCACACACCCCATTGAATTGTCTAGCATCGTTAAGTACATTATCAAAGGTCTTCCTTCAATCGGAGGCATCAGAATTAGTGGTTCTTGAAGGTATTCCTTGATTCTTTCGAAAGCAGTATGGCATTCGTCATTCCATTTTACTACTTGATCTTTCTTCGGGAGCTTGAAGTTTGGCTCACAAGTAGCAGTCAGATGTGAAATGAACCTGGCGATATAGTTCAAACGTCCCAAGAAACCTCTAACTTCCTTCTCAGTATGGGGAGTCGCATCTCTTGTATGACCTTCACCTTTGTAGGGTCTACCTGAATACCTTTGTCATTGACGATGAACCCTAGAAGTTTACCAGACCTTACCCCGAAGGTACACTTGTTCGGATTCAACCTCAACTTGTATGTCTTCAACCTGCCAAACAACTTTTGTAGATGATCAAAGTGTTCTTCCTTGGTTTAAGACCTGGCTATCATGTCACCAACATAAACCTCTATCTCATGGTGAATCATATCATGGAACAAAGCTACCATGGCTCGCTGATAGGTTTCCCCAATATTCTTCAACCTGAAAGGTATCACCTTGTAACAGAAAGTGCCCCATTGTCTGACGAAGGTTGTCTTCTCCATGTCTTCGGGAGCCATCTTAATCTGGTTGTAGCAAGAGAAACCATCCATGAAGGAAAATACCTGGTGTTGTGCGGTGTTGTCAACCAGAACATCAATGTGGGGAAGCGGAAAGTCATCCTTGGGGCTTGCCCTGTTCAGGTCTATGTAGTCCACACACATCCGTACCTTGCGTCTTTCTTAGGTACCGGAACAACGTTAGTAACCCACTGCGGATAGGAGGTGATAACTAAGAACCCAGCGTTGAACTATTTCATAACCTCTGCTTTGATCTTCTCTGACATTTCAGGGCGCATACGGCGGACCTTTTGCTTAACTGAAGGACAATCTTCTTTAGTTGGCAGACGATGTACCACAATATCAGTGTCTAAACCAGGCATGTCTTCATATGACCAGGCAAAGATCTCAACATAGTCGTGCAACATCTGTATCAACCGCTGTTTGACATTAATCTCCAGATTTGTGCCGATCTTGACTTCTTTTCAGTCTACCTATGTGCCCAAATTTATTGCCTCAACTGGCTCTTCATGAGGTTGTATAGCCCTCTCTTCCTGCTGTAACAGTCTAGCAAGTTCTCCAGGTACCTCACAATCTTCCTCACCTTCATCCTCGGCTTGGTTGATCAGATTTTCGAAGTTATAACTGACAATAGAAGAACTATTATCAATGGGATCCAGAGTGGATATAGATCTGCAGTTTGATTATGTGAGTGTGTGTAAGAGCATAGCTGTATTGATAAAGTGAAAAGCAAAAAAGAAAAACAGAGAGCGCAAAATTTGTATGCAAGAAACGTCCAATGTTTTATTGATGACATATGAAAATGACATATAATAACCCTCACAAATAAAACCATTATGCCTCGGGTAAGACACAAGGCCATAGAGTTTAAGTTGTTTATTACAAATTCGAAAAACAAGTAAGACAATTACTGTTGAACAAAATAAATCGGCAAAAAATCTTTGGTCGTCCAGTTACTAAGTCCACTGTTGGTAGTAGGGTAGATCTAGCTGTCAATATCAGAATCCTCATCATCAGCACCTTCCATGGCGGAGACAATCTCAATAGCATTGATTCTCGATCCATGCTTGGGCATGTATGCATTTATGACGTTGGGAGTCTCGGGGGGATCGAATTCAATCTCCTTTTCCTTGATCAGATCCTGCACCTTGTTCTTCAGAGCCTGGCAGTTGTTGGTATCATTGTCTTGACTCTCAGAATGGTAAGCACACCGAGCGTTTGGATTATAGCGAGGAGATGTAGTATTGGGGTTCTTCGGGGCCTCCTTCAGGGTTACCAGATTTGTCTTCAATAACTGTGGCAAGATTTGAGACATAGTCATGTTTATCCGAGTGTATTGTCTTGTTGGCCTTTCTGTCCTCGGTTGATTGTTCTTTTGTTGGGTAGGTTCGGACTTCGAGATCATGACAACTCTTACCGCTTGACGGTTCTAGGTTCTATTCTGACTTCTTAGATTATAAATAGCATTGACCTCCTTCTTACCCGCAAATGGCTTTTTCATTGTACTTGAAGAGGTGTCTTTTTGGATCTTGCCACTTTGGATCCCAGCTTCTACCCTTTCCCCAGTCAATATCAACTCGGTAAAACCATCTAAGGAGATACCAATCAAGTGATTGAAGAACAGACCAGATAGCGTACCAAGAAACATGTTTACCAACTCCCTATCAGACAAAGGGGGTTGGACTCTCCTTGCCAAATCTCTCCACTTCTGAGCGTAGTCCTTGAAACCTTTGCTTGCACCAATAGACATACTCTAGAGTTGAGTATGGGTAGGAGCAAGGTCCGCGTTATATTGATACTGCTTATAAAAAGCAGCGACCATATCTTCCCAGTTGCGGACATTGGTTCCCTCTAGTTGATAGAACCACTCAAGCTGAGTCCCAGATAGACTGTCTTGAAAGAAATGAACCCACAAGTTCCTATCAGCAGTGTAAGGTTGGATCTTCCTCACATAAGAATGGAGATGAAGCTTGGGTCAAGACACCCCATCATATTTTGCAAATACTGGAGCTTTGAACTTCGGTGGGATGAAAACCCCATATACCAAACCCAGCTCTTCAAAATCCAGCCCTGGTATTCTTTGGATCTCCATTGCATTCAGATGATCCTCTAACTGCTTGTATTTATCCTCAGCCGAGGGATAATGTTCTTCGTTGTAATCAGTGTCATTATCAGAAACCTCTAGGCTAGGGTCCTCCTCCCTTGTTTCTCCCTCTTGATTCTCCCCTTCTTTGGATGAGGAGGTCAGATCAACCGGTTGCTTCAACGGTCCCTTGAATCTTCTTCCCAGATTCTAGACACCAGCGGTCTTCTTTTCGTTCTTCTTTTTCTCTTTCAGAATAAGGGCCTTCAGATCTTCCTGCCCTTTATCCAAAGCTACGAACATTTGCTGAAATTGGGAATTTTGTGCCTGGAGATCCTTGATACTTTGTTCTGAAGTCATTATTGCTGAAATAAACAGCGAAGACGATGAGAAACCTGTTATGAAACTTATTTATGCAATGCCATGGATGATATGCGTATGCAATGATTTCAAGGACTTTGGGAAATTTAAATTTGCAAACCAAAATGAAACAAAGATTTTATTAGTAGAATTCAAAGTACAATTTACTTTTAAGCGTTACAATTGAAAATTCTAAAAACTAAAAAAAAAGATCAAGTTTCCCATGGATGCTTCCTCTTCATGTCGAGATAGACATTAAGGTTTCTTTCCTTATGAAGCTGCTTTGTGAGCTCTAAGACTTTCTTCTCCTGGGCATAAAACTGGTCCCTATAAGTACCCCTCTCCTTCTTCAACTGAATCCAGGACCTCTATAATACTTCAAGATCAGTGGGCATATCAGGATGAAGAACCATGTAGGGAATATCCCCTTCAGTAATGGGCTCCACAATCACTGGTAAGACAGCTATATATGGCATCATCAGTTTCTGAGCACGAGCTCGTACCCATTGGAGATAAGGTTCCATTGGAATGGAAGCCTTCGGCCCCAAAGTCTTGATGTCAGATATGTTTACCATGCCCCAAGCTCGTATGAACCTCTGGCGATACCCTTGAACATCATCCTCATAGTTAAACATAATTCCATGGATAAGCATCTCATGAGGATCGTCCCTTCAAGCGTAACCAAATTGTCGCAGAGCCAAAGAAGGATTATAATTTATACCTCCCATAATGCCAAGTAGTTGGACATTAGGGAATTCCGCTCAGCGGTCAATAACAGAAATATCTCCCATAGATCAGGAATACCAAAGAATATCCGCGTGAGAAAGTGACATTATCCTTTGCGACCAACCCAAACCTTCTTCATTCTTCAGCACTGACTTAGGGAGGTGAGAAATAAACCACCTCAACAGTAATGGCATGTATCACATAAGAACCCCTCTTCTCTTTATAGTACTAGTGTGGAGAGCATGCAAGATATATCCGAGCGAAGTAGGCACAGGGTTTCGAGAGAGGAAGATCTTGATAGCATTCACATCTATGAGTAAGTATGGATTATGGAACAATACTAACCCATAAATTAGAAGAGCCAAAACATCCTCAAAAGCCTGAAATTCCAAATCATTCCAAAATAGTTGGGCTTTCTCTATTAGGAACTTGGCTAGAAAACCCTTGACCCCGCTTCTTGTTTTCCAGTTGGATACCACATCGGCCCGTTTCAAATGCAAAGATGAGGCAATGATCTATGGCTTAGGAACTTCTTCTAAACCTATGAAAGGCATCTGGTCAAGAATAGGTATATCCAATAACTGAGAGAACTCTTCCATGGTAGGCACCAACTGATAGTCTAGAAAGGTGAAAGAGTACACCCATCATCTTTTCATTAAAGCTCGAAGTAACCAGGTTGAGAAGTCGACCATGTCTCTTAGTGAACGAAGAAGTTTCAGGAACCCTTGATACTAGCTCCTTGAGTGGGAGACGTATTCTCACAAAGCTGATTCAGATAGTGTTTCTACAAGCGGAAGCCATGTTCTGCAAAACAGAACAAAGATAAATTCCCTCGGTCCTTGAAATGGTTAGTGTAATAAGAATGGATGCTATGTTATGATGCATGATGTTATGTTCAAACAGAGTAAATCACACACAAGCAAAGCACACAATAGACCTTAGGTTCAAAGGCTTTCATGAGGTTAAAGGTAAGTACCCTCTTGATGTTCAGTTGGTTTCAAACCTGTCTTAGAAAAGTAACCGGGTTCTAAGGATTCTCAATATCATTGATCATCCTTTATCAGGCATTGTTTCAACTCAGGCAATCTTTTCTTGCAGCCAAAATATCCTGAAAGTTTGATCTTAATGAGTGTAGCATCGAGTATCAACCAGTCCTCAGCTTTATATCGAGGGCGGCTATCTCACTACTTTATAATGGCCAAGTTTGTTCAACTAAGGTTCTAAGGTCCGTTAGTGCTTCACGACACCACGCGGCAGCCATGTATTCTCCTCGTTTCCACACGAAGGATACCATTACCAACCAAAGTGTCAAACCAACACAGCCATCACTTAAACCATATTGGTCTATGTCGTACAGTCTCCACGATCTATTGTTGTTTACCTAAAAAGTGCCCCCAGATCCGGGTGTAAGATCTTCAATGATACCCAAGAAAAAACCCTTAAAGATAAAGCAGGAAAAACAAACAAGAAAGCAATTAAAAATGACCCTGATCCTAAGGTATACCACACTTTATTAATTCCCCAGCAGAGTCACCAGTTTTGTGATACAGTGGCAGAACCGACTGTTATACTGGTTTGCGCTTTTTGTTCGCAAATGTCAATGTAAGCAAGAGTCGCCACCGACTTTTATTTCATCCAATAAAGGAAAAGGGAAAAGAATAGAAAGAACCTTTTTCAAGATGTTTCTTAGTATGGGGGGTAGATTATAGAAAGGGAAGGTGTTAGCACTCTTTATATCCGTGGTTTTCCACGGGCTCTTAGATACTTTCTCATTCTTAAATTGCTTTTGTATGTTTGTGTGTTTGAAAAAAGTTTTGAAATTGCCTTAGTGCGGCGTTTCACTTTATGGTAACCCTTATATCAGTCCTCAAGGGTGTGATAAAATGTTTTTTTGAAAATTTTGTTTCAAAATTGTAAGTGTTAAAAAAGTTTGTTTGAGCAAGTACCTAAAAGTTTCTACCTACTCGAAAAAAGTCTGTTCATTTTCTTATTTCCTTTAGACTGCACTATCCTACTATTAAGGAGTAGGTAGCTCCATCGTTAGAGTTTAAGGGACAATCAAAAGGGACAAGTACGATCACTAAAGCAATGATTAGGAAACCTTAGTAATTATCCTAGAGTCCTAAAGATCTTTCTGAGGCAACATTCGAATAAGTTTTGATCTTTTGGGACTAGAGGACAACCACTAAAACCTCCTATACTTCATGACCTTTTAACGAGGCAACCGAAGTGGGGAAAACCCTAGGAGTGAGCATGTGCAAGTGTTTGTTTTTTCAGTTATTTATCTTTGCATGGTTAGGGTTTTCCACTATTTTAAATAATGGATTTATCTTTCGTATACAATCCTATTATCAATTATCTAACAGTTTATAATGACGGAAAATAGAATGCGAGAAACTTAAACCTAGCTATTATAAGTCCTTGGGGAGGGGGATTACATAATCAAAAACCGGGGAAAAAAACAATAAATGAAAATAGTAATAAACCTAAGTTAAACTATTACAAACTCGGAGCAATTGCATTAATTGGAAAAATAATGAAATAAATATGCACGATGAAATTAAATACGGAATTAAAATTAAATTCAAAGATATTTAATTGGTGAATAAAGAAAAATATTTTTTTGAATTTTTTTGAGAGAAAATATTTAATTTTTGCAAATTAACCTAACTTCTAATTCATTTTAATTATGAAAAAAAAGAATTTAAGTTATCCTAATTAACCTAATTAATTAATAGAATTAAATATTGTAAAAAAAAACCTAATTCTAATATTTTGTGATTTTTATGATTTTGAGATTTAATTAAAAAGATTTTTAAAGCAATTAAAAATAAATAGAAACAATAAAAAAAGAAATTTAAAAATAAATAGAAACAATAAAAAAGAAATTTAAAAACAAAAAAGTAATTGAGATGGGCCTGAAGAAAAGTTATTCTGGGGGGTGTGTGCTGAATTTGTCTAGACCCAGAATAGTTGGCCCAAGAATGCGCCTGATCCAGTGTCATTAGCCTTTGGAGGGTTCACCATGTGCTACACTTGTGGTGTGTTAGATTTGTACTGATGATAGATCTAGTGGATGAGATGTTGAGCTGTATGGTAGGCGCATTTGGACTGATAGTACTAGATCTGCAGTTAAACATTAGGAAAAATATTATGTAGGAGGCACGGATCGAACCCCTGACCTCCTACACACGCGCGTCTTGAAACCTTCCCTGCTTGCCACTGGGCCAGTTAGCCTTTTGTTAATAGAAACAAACAACAAATAATATAATGGATAATGAGGCAGCATTATAAGAAAAACGCGCGAATTTCAAATTGTCCACTCAGGTATTGACACGCCTTCATCTTCTTCCCCATGGACTGTTGTTTTAGAAATAGCTTTTACCTACGGACGAACTCGTCACTATAGGCTATAGTGACGGTTCTTGTGCGTAGCTACAAACCTGTGAATGTCCAAAATGCAATATAAGCAGAATAAATTCCATCCAAAGCCATGGATCGATTGTAAATCAAACCCTGAACACGAAGGGGTCCTTAATTTGGCCTAATTTTTCCTCTAACTAGGGTTCCCCAAATTGGAGCCCCGGAACCCTAGCCATGGCAGATGCCCATACCTGAACTCAAACTCCAATCAAAGCATTATAATACGTTGTGAATATGATAACAAGCATAGATATATAATCAAAATATGTTTATGATGCCAGAATCATTGTAATTGAGTTTTGGAAAAAAGGGCAAACCGTGATGTTCGTGTAGCGTGTTTCTTGATGCTTCAGGCCTTGATAATACTTACAATCGCTTCAGAGGATGCCCAGGGATGTGTTTTGATCCTTGGAATGGCTTGAAACGGCCTGTAGAAAGAAATCCGATCTGCATTTTTTTGTCAAAAAGTTGAACTTTCTTCTTGCTCTAGGGAGGCAGGCTGCGTGTGAATTCTTTTCCTTAGGATTCACAATGCTTTGTTATAAGTAGTGAATCAGATTAGGCCAATAGAATTGGAAAAAATCCAAAGATGTAATTGCCTTGAAGTTTGATTCAAATATTTCCAAAATTGGAGATTTTCCCTTGCTTTGGAGCTTGCACAATTTGTTTTGGCCATTGGCAGGATATGAGATCTATAATTCAATGTAAAACAAATCTCATTCCACAAATTTGATTTAATTTGATTTTATTTGATTTTATTTGAACTTATTTAATTTTTAAATGAATAAAAATCAAAATAAATTGAATAAACTAAAACAAAAAGGCACGGAGGGTCCCATAGGTCGTGGACCATGCTAGGACTGAAATTCAATCTTGAAAACATGGGCCCATGTGGAAAAAAATGCAATTTTGGGCATTATTGACTTTGTGCAAATTTCCCAAAAATGGAGAATTTTGACAATGCATATCTCTCTCAATTTTGACCCTAAGAAGGTGTTCTTTGACTTTTTATAAATCTTAGGATGTCCTCTAAACAACCTTTTTTGTTTCATCTTAATTGGACATTCCATGTTCATGTAAGGAGCTTTGACCCAAAAGGTGTTTTGTTGACTTTTTGAAATGACCTATAATGTCTGAATTTATATCTTTTCATGAGTGCATTTCTTGAACTTGAAGGATGAATATTAATTGTAGGTAAGTTAATTCTATTCAAAATGAGCCTTGGATGAGCACTTTCTGATAAAGTATGAGAAAGTTATGCCTGGTCAAAGTTTGGTTGACTTTTCCTATAGAAACCCTAACTTAGCAACTTTTGAGTTTTGATGAATTTGGGGCATTCCTTGAGGAATCATGATCAACCCTTGATAAAATTATGGATATTACTTCAAAATGTTGATGTTGACCAAAAATCTTAAAGTTTGACTGTATGTGGGCCACAGTTGACTTTTGACCTAGTACAGTTGATTTTCAGGCATCTGAGCAGTTGACCGAGCAAACTTCTTGTGCAAGGCATGAAACTTGACATGGATGATCGTGAGGGAATATTAGGGAAATGGGAACCATTTAGGACCCTTGGAACTCAAACATATTGATTAGGAGTGAAACCCTAGTTTGAGGCTCATTGTCTTCAGGAGGAGGATTTGTATGGTCAATCCTTGGTCAACTTGAGCAATTGAGGACCTCTAGGAGTATGCCTTGTTAGAAATTTCACCATGATTTCAAATATATAAATAACTTAAGAAATGGATCAAAGATAAACACGAATTTCCATTGGTACCAATTTTGACCTAACTTTTTCAGAAAGTTCAAACTCAAAATTCACATCACCCAGGCAATATAAATGAATTCTAAGGACATGGTTAGTTTCAGGGCTATGATGTCTACATTTTATCTTTTAAAATGGAACCCAAATTATGCATGTATGAAGAGATAGAAGTTCAGAAAACACACCTTGAAGATGGAGATCGTGTTTTGAGTTTGAGAATACTTCAAGATGTTGTAAAGATCTGGTTAGCTTCAGTGATCCTCTAGGAAGCTAATACAATTCTTAGTTTGGATTGAGAGTGGTTGTAATGTCTTGGAGAAGTCAATATGCAGCACTCTATTTTTGGTTATGGAGGGTGATGATGGATGTGTTACAGTTCCAAAACAGGGATGGGGATGAGTTATATTTGATGTAAGGAAGCTTCAAGATTGATTTGGAGAAGAAACACACAAGTGGATTATGAGATGGAAGTTTTTGGGCAGAAAATGCCAAGTTATGGAAGTTTGAATACAATTCTGGTTTGAGAGTGTTTGAGGGAGTTTTTAGGCTTGCAAAATCGTCTCTTAGCTTGCAAATAATGTATTAATTTATAGGCAAGAAGTTTGAATGCTTGGAGTGATCAGAATCACAAGATCACATGTTATGGATCTTGGCTTGTTTTTGAAGCAATTTTTACAAACATAGTTTCAATGCAAGGTACATGGCTATCTAGAGTGGTTAGAAACTTTAAACATGTTTATCTGACTTTGTAGATGAAGCTTGTGTAGAAGGAACAAGTGCAAAGCTCAAGACAAGTTGACTTTGTGATTAAAGTAACTTTTCAAGAATGGCAATGGTGCCTTTGTGCCATAAATGGAAATGCAACTTGGATAATGGCTCTAACAGTTGTGTAATCAATTAAATATAGAGTTAAACACAAGTTAGAAGCCTTCAGAGTGAGATTATGCAGCATGGTAGGATATTTGGTCAAGTGTTCATCCTAAAAATGACTTGCAATTCAAGAATGAATGCCCAACTTCTTGCCTTAGATTCTCTTAGCTCAATCATGATCTCTTCAAGTTCTTGGGCATTTTGGAAAGCTTGAAACCTTGTATACAACCTTCATGTTTACCATTTTGACAAAACCAAATTGGAACTAGGTGGAAATTGGTCAAGAAGTTAGGTCAAAAATCTGCCTAAACTTGTCAAAAATTTCACTAAGTGTTTTATAAAAATGTCATGACTTCATGGGCTTATATATTCAAATCTAAGAATTTCTTCGACATAAACCATCTAATACAAAGTTGTATAATTCATCAATATCTACAACTTTCATGTTGAAAGTTTTATTTGAATCATCTTGCATCTTGGTGAAAAAAGACCATGAAGTAGTGAAATTATCAAGGTTTAAAACACTTTGAAATTTTTCAAAGTGTTGAAAAGTTTGACTTTTTATATTTACTTTTGACTTTATTGATTCCTTAATGATCAAGCTTCAAATTTTTAAATGTCTTCATAAATCTTGATCTTTGAAACTCAATGTTGACCAAGAAGTCAAAGTTTGACTTTTGGTGTAACAATTGACTTTTCTTTAGTTGATCAAATTTCAACTATCAATTCATTGATCTTGATAAATGATTTGAGCCATGAAGTTATGTCAATATGATGTGTTTGACCCCTTAAGATTATGCTTCAAATTATTAGATCATATATTAGGTCAAAAGTCAAAAATCAATCATTCTCAATCAAAACCCTAATTTGGTCAATTTTTCCCCTTTGATTATTTGAATGCTTTCCTTGAGAAATTATGATCATCCCTTGATTAAATAATGAACATGACTTAAAAATTTTGATGTTGGCCAAAAATCTTGAATTTTGACTGTATATTGATCATAGTTGACTTTTACCCAATATAGTTTATTTTCAGTCATCTGAGCAATTGACTGAGCAATTTTAAGATGCAAGACTTGAAACTTGGCATGAGAATTATTGGAGGTCTATTATGAACCATGAAAGTCATTTGGGGGACTATAAGTCCAATTTTCCTTGTGAAAATCAAAATCCTAATTGTGGTCTTAGTGTTTAGGAGGTGAGTTTGTCTGATCAAACCTTGAGAAATGCCTTGAAGAGAGGAAGGGCAAATTTTGGGGTAAAACAATACTAGATTAATTTTTTACTGTACCTCCATTGTATTGGACCTGGTGATCACTAAGATCCATACGGTTGATGATAGAAACTACTTCCTCTTCACTTTTGGATAGTAACGAACCCCTGGCTATTGCGTCAAGTAAGAGCTTTGGATGGGGTGTAATCTATTATGAAAAACATGAATCTGTGTGAGATTATCGAAACCATGATTTGGAAATTTTCACAACATGGATTTGTAACATTATCATGCTTCACAAATAGTTTCTATTGCACTTTGCGTGAATGCGGCTATTGCTATTTTTGCATCCATGAACTGATTGTGCGGAAAGAACCTGTTAAGAAAGTTTTCTTCCAAGACATTCCATTTTTTCATAGTTTCAATGGGTTGGTAAGGATACCAGTCCTTTTCCTTGACATTCAAGGAATGTGTAAACAAATTCATGAAGACATCCTTTTCTTCAGCTTCGGGTGCACCTAACGTACAAGCAAGCTCATACAATTTGGTGAGGTATGTGTATGGATCTTCATGGTCCAAACCTAAAAAAGGAATAGCATAAATAATTTGTAGCAGCCATGTTTTCATTTCATCTTGTTGGTTGATTAGATTTTTGGAGAGACGAGTCAATCGCGTCGGGTTGCTAGCACAAGGATCGTTAACAACTCCAACCATTGTTTTGTTTGTTGGTTTTTATGAGGAATTTGATGTAGACGCTCCTTTTTAATTTTTCTTCTTGGATAGTTGTTTCTGCTTCTTCGTCTGCCTTTTGTTATTTCTGATTGTTCTTTCAATGTCGATATCAAAAAGAAGTTTTTCTTTCGAACTTCTGCCTCGAAGCATAAACAGAATTTTAACCTATCCGAACACTTGAACAAACGATTGCGAAAAACAAATATATACAACATATAACAAATTCACAAAAGTTAGAAGTATAGAAACGATTGCGATGTTTTAATACCTTAAACACCAATCCCCGGTAACAGCGCCAATTTGATGTGGAGTAAAATCAAATGAAAGTATTGTTTTATCGAATCCGCAGGGATTGGAGCGATATCAAAATCGTTTAAAAATTTCTATAATTCTAAGCATAAGTTTCAAGATTTGTTTGGTTTATAAGTGATTAAAATTAAATGTGTAAACTAATGAAAGATAAAATTCATAGGAATAGACTTATTGGGAATTGGTTTTCATCCACTGATTCAATATGCAAATCTCATATCAGTTATACACAATTTAGGAATGTTTCAAGATCATCAAGTATCACACACAAACAAAGTTCATGTCTAAACTTTGATGACATTTCTTACCTTATGGTTTAATCAATGATTTCTCAGCCTATTAAACAATACGGTAGCATTAAGATTTGATACTTTTAGTGAATATTAAACCTAAATATATGTCTAGCATTTAGAGTTTAATAGTGGTTATCTTGGATCGAGATTAGAACCGTATTTTTTAATCCCAATTCAATCCATGAAATAAACGGTAAAACAAAGATAATAACGATAATGATTCAAACATAAATTTCACATAATGCCATGATCAAAGTAAATACATATTGTTTCTGTGAACTACAACCAATCCCAACAAGAGAGGGATTTAGCTACTCATGGTAGCTTGAAGCACAAAAGGAGAACTGAATTGAAACGACATCAATGACGATTTCCCGACTCTTGATGCGACTCCAGCTTCTTCTCCTTACAATATCCTCTACACTTATTCTAGTGATATTACATAGTATATTATAAGGTATTACAATGATAAAAACTGGAATGCCTTTGCTGAAATGAGTTTTTGTCAATTTATAGCAGTTTTGGCCGCCTGAGTTCGCTAAGCAAACTATACTTCGCTAAGCGAAGTCTTACTTCTTCATTAAGTTTTCAAATCAACTTGTCTTCAGGAAGCCGCCAAAGTTCGCTAAGCATAGTGATGCTCGCTTAGCGAAGTTGCTTTCTTATGGCTAATGGAAACAAAGTGGTTTTTCGTTTTTTTCTCTTTTAAGTACATTCATAGGTTTTTATTCTTTTTGTATTGTATCATTCATCCAAACCTTTCTTTGTTTCTTTCTTTTGAACACATTCATTTTGAGTAATCATTGTCTTTTATTTTCTCACTTTCATTTTTCTTTTTGTACTTTACACCTTTCTATCTTCTTTTCTTTTGAACAAGTACTTTTTGCTTTTTCTCCCCAACTTTGAACAAAAACTTCTTTTTCTTTGAATGCTCTTTAAGATTTGGAAAAATATATCAAGGTTTTCAAGGTTTTTTTCAAGATAAATTAGATTATATATGAACTTTTTATGATTTTAAAAGAAATAGAACAATATTCACTAAGTGGTTTACTTAATGCATTGTTTAGTTCATAATTGATGGATTCATGTCATATGGCTCAAAAGGGGTTGGAAATGATCACTCACTCCCAAGGACATTAAAGTTACATTTGGCTTGCTAGTTATTCTCAATCTTCAACTAAATGCCTTGTTCCCTTCTATGTCCTTACAATAATCAACATAAATGAAAGATTAAGCATGAGTCAAACGAGTTAAAATAATAAATTGTCAGTCTCCTAAGCATGTGGTGAACAATGGAAGGTTGTCTCACATTTTTTGGTTTAGAACTAAGTGATTTATAAGGAAACATACCGTTATACCCCAAAATTTTCCCGCTCATTTATCAAGTAATCTCTCACAAGATCTCCTTTGGTTCAAGACTGCACTAGGTTTGATCAGCTCAAGACACCTCCTTAAGCATTGATGACTGAAAATTAGGGTTTGAGATTGCACAAGGATAAATGGACTTTTAATTCCCCATATGACTTTCATGGATAATTTTGGACTCTCAAGATTTCTCATGACAAGTTTCAAGTCTTGGATCACATTTTTGCTCAGTCAATTGATCAATTGACCTAAAAATCAGTTGTATTGGGGAAAAGTCAACTGTGGTCAATTTAAAGTCAAACTTCATAATTTTTTATCCATATCAACATGATGAAATCATATATGTCATTTTATCAAGTTTGTACCACAATTCCTCAAGAAATTTGATCAGATCATCAAAAGGGCAAAATGGTCAAAATTAGGGTTTTAACTGAGGAAGTGCAATTTCTGTTTTTTGACCTAGCAAATGGTTGATTGGTTGGAAACATGATCTCAAGGATTCAATTGCATCATTTTTACCTAATGGCATGACTCAAAACTTCCCTCAAGATCAATTGATTGAGAGTTGATTTTCAGTCAACTGATCAAAAATCAATTGTACACTGAAAAGTCAAACTTTGACTTTTTGGTCAAAATCAAGTGTCAAAGATCACAATTCATCAAAACATGTCAAAATATGAAACTTGTTCATCAAGAAATAAAAAAGTCAAGATTTCATTTTGAAAAGTCAAAATTTCTAAACTTAGAAATTTTTCTAAGTGTTTGAAAATTCATATTTTTTCACAACTTTGAGCCAATTTTTCACCATGATGCAAGATGATTCAAAGGAAACTTTCAACATGAAAGTTGTAGATCTCAATGAGATATAAAAAATTTTATAATACAAATTATCCTACAAATTCATGGATTTCAAGTTATGATTTTGTGAATACATGTTCATGAAACTTGGAAACTTAGTGAAATTTTGCCCTAGTTTAGGCAGGATTTTGACCTAACTTCATGAAATTTTTTCACATAGTTCCAAGAGGAATTTTCAAAAATGACCAACATAGATGTTGTAGACGATGTTACAAGATTTCCAAGATGTCCCAGAACTCATTGAGATCATGTTTGAGCAAGGAGAATCAAAGACAAGAAGTTAGGGTTTTCAAACTTGAATTACAAGCCATTTTGTGAAGAATACATGAACCAAATCCATGCTAGGATGCATAATCTTTGTTTTGAAGGCCTCAAAATTGTTTACATAGCTGTTATAGCTTTGATCCAAGCATTTGAGCCATTATCCAAGTTGCATTTCCATTTATGGCACAAAGTTACCATTCCATTCTTGTAAAGAGGCTTTAATCATAAAGTTAACTTGTCTTGAGCTTTGCACTTGTTTATTCTGATCACACACAATATAAAATCCATAAGAAAATTGTCTAGAGCCTCTAATAACTCATGCTATGCTTGTACTATGCCTTGAAACCATGTTTTCCACTTTTCTTCAAAATCAAGTAACATAGCCATAACTCTATATCTTGTATTTCTGACCACCTCAAGTGCACTAACCTTTTTCATATAACCATGCAAGTTATTTGAAAGCAAAGACAAGATTTAAAGCCCTCCCAAAACTGCCCAAACTCCATTTTTCCTTAAATTTGTCCAGCTTGACAGTTTGAAGCAAAAACTCACCATCTCCATTTTCACTCGTGCGTTTTGATTCCTAATCATCTAAACATCTTACATACATCATATACAAATGATCCAAGTTCCTGTTTGAAGACTGTAATCACATTTCTATCGTTCACCCTTTTTGAAACTCAAGCTTGCAGCTTGACTTGAATGGGGAGTTTCAGCCATCCTCAAGGCAAAGTAAGACTTGCAACATATTCAGGGAGGTCCGGGCAAGCTAACCTGATCATCTTCACTCTTCAAAACTTGATCAAAGTCTATACAAAAATCCAGATGCAAGAGGTAAGTTTTTAAACTTCAATATCTTGATACAAGCATCCTTTATGCATACATTCTGAAGTGAAAATGTAGACATTATCGCCCCCAAGCTGACCATGTCCCTAGTTTACATTTTACTTGCTTGTGTTTGGAGAATTTTTCTTCTGACCAGTTAGGGCACGCATTTGGTATCAAGAAAAATTAAGTTTAACCTTTGATTTTTAGATTAAATAAATTATATGGTTATATTGATGATGATATTTCCAGCAAGTTACATGTTTGTACTTTTCAAAATGGTCAAAAAATGAGAATGTTACAGGGTTAACAATGGTGGATATTGTGTTCTACGCGCGCATGAAGGAGGAAGAATATGATTTCAAATATTCAGGACTTAGTTTATTTTATATTTAATGGAAGTTGTTTCATGACCGGATGTACAAGCCACCCTAATGGCAAGCGCGTGCGTATTAAGTCTTTGCTAACCTAAGGGCAAGGGTTCGAACCAATGTGAACCCCCCTTCTGTGTTTTTGTGATTTTTTGTGATTTCAGGAAGCAGTTTTCTCATATATGGTCATGCAAACACATGGTTTACAAGAAAATGCGCCTGTCCTAGTGGTAATCTTTTGAGCCAATGATCTTGATGTCCTGAGTTCAAACCTTGGCAGGACCAAATCCTTTTTTACCACTTGTTTGTTTCATTAATTTCATTCTTTTTAACAAACTTTAGCATTTTATTTAACCAATCAAAACAACTCCTTTCGAGTTGATTTTTTGCATACTATTTATTTATAATACCTATTTTATGAATATAAAAAATATCATAAAAAATATTTTGGTTTTCATCATTTTTTAATTAAAGAAAAAAAACTTCCATAACAAACCCTAAAAAATGCTTTCAAACTTAATTTCTTTTCTTAATTAGTTTAGGTTTAATTTTATTTATCTTAATTAATTATTTTCTCTTAGATAATTAGGTTAAAACCTTTTCCTCAAAAACCAAACAAAATCATTTCTTTTTTTTCATTTACATTCTTGCATTATTATTTTATTCAATTCTTGTATATTATTCAATATGGTTGTAATAGATAATTAGGTTTAATTTTCTTGAAAATCCCCATTTATAAATTTGTATACCCATTCCCCTAATGATGTAATAGCATATTAATTTTACTTTACGCAATTTATCGCTTTATATAAATGTTAGTAATTAGGGTTTGTATGGAAAGATAAAATCAACAAGTAGTAAACCCCAATTCAAGACAAAATAATGCATGTAAATCAACACACTTGCACACTTGCACCCTTAGGGTGATTCCACTTTGTTGCCTTCCAAAAATGGTCATGTTATGCTTGTGGGATATCTTAGCAAAAGCAATCAAAAATACAATATCATAGTCCCTCGATGACGCTATCAAAAGTTGCCTTTCAAAATGATCTTAGTCCCTCAAAGATAAAATGCTAAGATATCTCACAACATTGCTATCATGGCTATACGATGACCCATGCATGTCCCTTTACATCCAAAGATAGGGCTTCTTACCAAATCAATGGTAAGATAGCAATATCAAAGGAAAGGAATAAATAAACTAAGACTTTTGAGTAGGTAGATTGTTCCTAGTTGCTTTCTCATTTTCAAATCAAAAACTCTTGCTTATTTTCAAAACAAACACCAACACTTTCAAAAACACATTCAAAATATCTTCCAAACTTGAAACATTTTCTATAGCTCAACACTTTGTATACGTTCTTACAAACGAGAACTATTACAAAGTTTTCCTAAACGATGGAGCCTTTTCAAAATACTTTCAAAAACCACACAAAGCATATTTTCAAACAAAAGCAAGTGATCTAGCAAGCAACTAAGAGCCCATAGATAACTATGGATGAAAAGGGTGCTAACACCTTCCCTTTTCATAATCTACCCCCCGAACTCAAGAAGAAATCTCAAAGGTCTTTCCTGTTCTTTTAAGCCTTTCCTTTTGTATAAAAGAAAAGTCGGTGGCGACTCTTGCTAACCTCAACATTTGCGATAAAACGCAAAACACCCAAGTTAATTCTCCCACCGTATCACACATGTCATGGAATATGATTGAATGAACTCATTTCATGCAGATTACTCATGTCATGCTCATGCTGAATGTTTTAATAAAGATATAAACACTTACCTTGGTCTGTGTAATTTGTTCACAATTGTGTCATTTATCCTTGTGCCTTTAATTCATGTGAATTTTGGTCTTCCACTCCTTGCCTTTCCATCTCATTTCAGAGAACAAAAGAGTAAACAAGGCATTAGGATTTAAACATTGATCACTGTTGTACCCCAAAATTTTCCCTCTCATTTTATTCAAAACACACTCTTAGAGGTCCTCAAATGCTCATGGTTAACCAAGAATTGACCAGACAAATTCTCCTCTTAAGCAATAGATTTCCAACTAGGGTTTCACTTTTCAAAAAGAAGTTTAGGTTTAAGAGGCCTTAAGTGATTTCCATGACTCCTAATATGCCCTTAAGAATGCTCATGCCAAGTTTCAGGCCTTGCATCACAAGTTTGCTCAGTTAATTGCTCAGATGACTGAAAATCAACTATGTTAAGTCAAAAGTTAATTGTGGCCAATATACAGTAAAACTTCAAGATTTTTGGTCAACATCAACATTTTGAAGTTATATTGATCCTTTTATCAAGGGTTGATCATGATTCCTCAAGGAAAGTCCTCAGATCATCAAAAATCAAGATTTTCTAAATTAGGGTTTTCAAGGAAAAGTCAACTGAACTTTAACCAGGCATAACTTTCACATGCTTCATCCATTTTGTCCCAACCAAAGCTCATTGGAAAGAAAAACTAATCCTATACAACTTGGTTTTTATTCTCAAGTTCATAAAATTCATCATTGGAAGGATATGAGCCAATACATTACAGGTCTTTTCGTCAAAGATGACCAGGTTCATGCAAGGACGAAAATGGCAAAGATCTCATATTTTTGGAAGCTTTTCAAATTTTTATTTTTGTTCTTAAAACCAAGTTATTGCTTGATTATTTTTCCATACTTGTTTGCTCTCTACACTCTTCTATAAATACATGACCATGCAAGCCTGAAAGGACACACAGATGTTACATAGAGAGGCCATACGAAAATTCTCAAAAATCATTCAAAGTTTACAAATTTCAAACTCTCATCTCCTGGCTCTCTCAAGCTAAAAAAAGGGTTCATTTGTTCCCCTGAGACTCCCAGGAGTCGAATCAGGCCCGTAGTCAAGCACCTCCACGTACAGAAGCTCTATAACAAGTCACCATCGTTTGGTATATTCTTTTGATTTCAATCTTGCTAAATATATGTTATTAACAAGTTTAATGTTCATATATGTGTTTATAGCAATGCATAGGACAAGTTTGACGTGATGCATACAAGCTTTGAGGCTTAGAACACAACTTTCCATTGATAGGGTTTTGAGGTTATTAAGCTTCGATCTGGGCGATACAGGCAGTTTCACACCAAACCAGTACCATGGTTGAATTCGTAGTATGCAAATTAGGGGGGTAGCCTGAATTTGGAGCTTTGATCTTGCTTATCTTTGCAGATCCGGATTTCACGTGACCGGAGAGGATGACCTGAGGTCAACTCCGGCATCCCTGATTTCCTTTAACCCCGGTCAAGGTTGGCGTGGCAAAAATTCTTAACCTGATTGGTCCATTCAAATGTTACAATGCACGTGTGTTTGCTGACTCATCTTTTGATTGCTTTCATATTATATTATTTTTGTTTCATTATATTAACAATTGAGTTAAATGGCCTAGCGGTAATATGCATGCATTTAACGGTTACTCCCTTTTAAGGTCCTGGGTTCGACCCCAGGATTTTGCGTTTTTCGTTTTCCTAACATTTTCTTACAGATCCTGTGTATTGAATTCCAACGCGCCTACCATGTACCTTCAGATCCCAGCCAGTAAATCATAATGAATCCAGATCTAGCGCTCCTGGAGCGCTCCCTCACGATGGACCCTCACAAATCAGACCCATAAGATCAAGCGCAGCATCCTGGGCTTCTCCTCTATGGGCCTAACAAATTGCAACTCATACCCCCCAATTCAGCTGCACACCAGGCCCATTTCATTTTTATTGTCTTTATTTGATTGTTTTCTTTTTTTATATACTTTTAAAAAACAAAAAACTAATTTTTATTTTAATAATAAAATTACAAAAAAATAGACTTAGGTTTTTCTAATTAAATTTTAATTTTTTGCAAATTAATTAATGTAATTATTTTGAATTATTAATCAATTATAACTAGGTTTAATCACTTCAAATCTTTTTCTCGAATAAAAATACCAAAAAAATTAGAATTAGTTTTCTTTCTTTATTAGATTTAATTTCAAATAATAATCACTTCTTCTTTTTATTTTAATTAAGATTAGATTTAGTTTAATTTAAGTATTTTCTTTAAAAAAACAAAAATATTCTAAGTGTTTAGAAGTTTTTGGATTTTTACTTCGCCTTCCATATTCGCGCGCTTATTTTAAATTTCGCACTTTTATTCATTCATATTGATGTAACTGCAAAAGGATGTAATAGCGGTTAAATTTAGGACTTTACTTTTACTTCCTTGTCATGGTTTGTAATTTCCCCTCCCCGAAGCCATGTAATAGTGTAGATTTTTAATTCCACACTTTATTTTTCGTATTAATATTAACTATTAGATGTATGTTAATAGGCTTGTATGGCAAGATAAAAGCGAACTCTAGCAAACTTAACCTCCGAAGATGAATAATTTAAATACAACACACTCGCACACGTGCACCTATAGGGTATCTCCACTTGTTGCATTCGGAAAAACAGTCTTGTCCCTCGAACGTGGGACACTTTAGCAAAGACCCTCGGTTAAAAAGATCATAGTTCCTCGATGATCCTTCGAAGCTACCTTCGGTATACGATCTAGTCCCTTACAATAAAATTGCTAAAGTGCCCTACGAGTTGCCTTTACGACTGTACAATGACCCTCACCCGTCCCTCAAACATCCAACGGTAGGGCTACCCACCAACTAATGATGGGATAGCATTATCTAAAGGAACAGAGGAAAAGAACAAACCTTTCGAGTAGGTAGATAGCTCCTAGTTGCTTGCTCAAACAAAACAATTTTTATACACACACAAGCTTCTTTTAAACATTTTCAAAGACATGAAAACACTTTGTATACGTTCTCGCCGAAACGAGAAACATTACAAAGTTCGCCGTACTAAGGCGTCTTTTCAAAATATCTTCAAAATACACTTACACCAAAAGCATTTTCAAAAATGAGCTAACAACTAAGAGCCCGTAGATAACTACAGATGGAAAGGGTGCTAACACCTTCCCTTTCCATAACCTACCCCCCCCCCTTACTCAGAAAATAATCTTGAAAGGTCTTTCTTGTTCTTTTCACCCTTTCCTTTGTTGGATAAAAGAACAGTCGGTGGCGACTCTTGCTAACTGCGACATTTGCGATTAAAACGTAAAACTAGTAAAGTCAGTTCTCCCACCATATTACAGAACTGGCGACTCTGCTGGGGAAATACTTAAAGTGGGGTTACTTTAGAGTTATATCATATTTAAATTTCTTTACTTGTTTGATTTGTGTGCTTTATCTTTCGGGTTTATGTTTGGGTTATTGTTAAAGATCATATACCTGGATCTGGGGAACCTTTTAGGTAAGTAGCAATAAATAATGGAGGTTACACAACATAGACCGATATGAATGATATGATAGCTACATTAGCGTGATACTCTGGCTTGTACTAATGTTCCTTGAGTCAGTCAAGGATAACATTAGGCTTCCACATAGTCTCATTAAGCGCTAACTGGCCTTTAGAACTTTTAATTGACTCGTCTTAGCCATTAGAAAGTAGTCAGATAGTCGGCTTTGGTGTAGACTGAAGTTGGTTGATACTCGATGTTGCACTCATTGAGATTTGACTTTCTGGATATTTCGGCCGTAATTCAGATGCTTGAGCTGAAACAATGCTTGAGAGAAAGATCAATGATGTGAGATCCCTAGAACCCGGTTACTATTACTAGGACAGGTTGAGCCAACTAAAACTTCAAAAGGGTACTTATCTATAGACCTCATGCAAGCCTTTTAACCTAAGGTATTTGTGTGACTTGTTTGTGCTTGCTATTTTGTTTTAAGCATAAACATAACATCATGAACATCATAACATATCATTTGCACTAACCATTTCAAGGACCTGGGGATTTATCTCTTCTCTGTTTTGTAGGTTATGGATTCTGCTCGCAGAAATACCATTTGGATCAACTACGTAGGAATACCTTCCAAGCTCAGGGAATTGGTCTTAAAGGTTCCTGAAAGTTCCCAATTCAACAAAAGACATGGTCACTTTCTCAGTTTGGTTACTACCGGTTTTGATGAGGGTATGATGAGCGTTCTATTCCAGTTTTTTGATCCTAAACACCATTGCTTCACATTCCCCGATTACCAGTTGGTGCCCACATTGGAAGAATTCTCTAAACTACTTGGAGTGCCTATATTGGAGTAGATACCCTTCACAGGTTTAGAATAGGATCCAAAGTCCGAAGATGTTGCCACAACCTTGCACCTGAAGCCATTTGACATTGAATCTAAGTGGGAAATGAGAAGTGAAGTTAAAGGTATTCTTGCAAAGTTTCTGATAGATAAAGCTCAGGTATTCCTATATGCTATGAGTTTCCATACTTTTGAGAATATCTTGGCCCTCCTGATCTATGGGTTGGTGTTGTTCCCTAATCTGGACCAACTTATATATGTAAACGCCATCAATATTTTCCTTACTCATAATCCAGTGCCTACACTACTCGGGGATATCCTACATTCTCTCCATACTTGTACTATGAAGAAACGAGGAACTCTTATGTGTTATATACCTTTGCTCTCTAGGTGGTTTATTTTGCACCTTCTTTGATCATTAATGAAGAATGAGCTAGGCTTAAGATGGTCTCAAAGATTGATGTCTCTTTCTCACTCTGATATTTATTGGTGTTCCCTCTCTCAAGAATATGTCTCTATTATTGGTCGTTATGGAGAGTTTCCTTATGTGCCACTCCTTAGCATTAGAGGAGGCATCACTTACAACCCTTTTGTAGCCTTAAGTCAGTTTGGTTACGCACGAAGAGATGGTGCTCATGATATACTCATCTAGGTTATTATGCTCGACTACAACAATGATCTGCAAGGTTATCGTCAGAGGTTCATACGTGCTTGGGGCATGGTTAAGAAGACTGATGGTAAAACTTTAGGGTACAGGAATTCCATCCCTTTGGAACCTTACCTAAAATAGGTGTGAGCTCGTGCTCAGAGTCTTATGATGCCATATCCCGCCAACTTACTAGTGATCTTAGAGCCTATTGCTCAAGGGGACGAGTCTTGCATTATTCTTCATCCTGACATGCCAACAAACTTTGAAGAACTGCAAAGGTCTTGGGTCCAAATCAAGGAAGAACGAGACACCTTTGAAGCTCAATTCTATGCCAGTTAGAAGAAGCACTATGCCAAAAAAGGGATTAGACAATGCTTTTTTGGGCTTAGATAGCGCTTAAAAGTGCTTCCTATTCCAGCGCCGCTATAAGTAAAGCCAACACTTTGGTTAAATGAAAAAGCTTTGTCTAAAGCACCCCTTTAGGCAGCACTTTTACTTTAGACAACGCTTTTGGTTATCTTTTAGGCATCACTTTAGACAGCGCATTATTTGTAAAAGCACTGTCTAAAGCCCCCTTTAGGAAGCGCTTTCACTTTAAACAATGCTTTTGGTTATCTTTTAGGCAACACTTTAGACTACGCTTTAAAAGCATTGTCTAAAGCCCCCCTTTACGCAGCGCTTTCACTTTAGACAACATTTTTCCTTCAAAGCGCTGTCCACTCCCTACTTTAAGCAGCGCTTTTTATTTGAAGCACTGTCTAATATCCACGAAATTTTTTATATATAAAACTTTAAAAAAGTGCTTCCTGATATATATATATATATATATATATAATAAATATGCACCAAATTTTCACCATATTTTGCACCAGGTTTTCACCATATTATACACCAGAATATGCATTTAGAATTTGAACCAAATTTTCATAAATTAGAGCTTCAATCCAATAAATATGCACCAAATTTTCCTATTTATATATAAATATTTAATCCAATAATTTATATATACAACAAATTGATGATACAGCTAGAAAATTCATATATCTTGTTAACTACAAAAAATCTGATATTCAATCTAAAAAACAACAACAATGAACTTGTTAGCTCTATCTTCTACATCTGCACATATAACCTAAAGCAAAACAACAACAACATTATATAAAATATAGAAGAAAACAAAGAAGACATTGTTCTTATCTGATATTCAAGCTGCAAGCATTGCCAAATCTGCTATTCAAGCTGCAAGCATTTCCCAAAATGTCAACAAATGAACATGAGTTATTGAATATTGCCAAGTGCCTATGAAAATCAGTATATGATTCCAACCTTCTATGGCCAAGATATCAATCAATATTTGGCAACACCAACACAATTTATGATTCTAACCTTCTATAACAAACAACAATAATATTGCAACACAATTTACTATACTAATGGCGACATATTATCTCATCAAAACTCAAACTTATATATACTAAAAATTCTCATCAATGAAATAAAGACAATATAACTTATAAAATTCCAAGCTCAATAATGAATTGACACCAATCCTCCTTAAGTTCATCCAATTGATCTTTTGAGTAATGAGCACACTTGAATTCATCAAAGTACTACATAATAATATAACATAGCATGATTTAGTTAAAACTATTTAATTATATGAGAAATATGTGTTAAATATTAAAATAATTCCTAATTTAGAAATCCATACCTTGGATGGAATCTCTATTTGATCCAAAAGAAGAGTTTATTTCATAAACCTCAACATGAAATATCCGCAATCTATCCCATTACTCTGACAAGGACACTACACACAGATGATATCAGGATATACCCCTTAACTAGTTTTATCAAGTATCATCACTAATATAATAAAAATTGTGAAAATATACCTTCACTCTAATCCATGTAATGTTGTTGGCTTTGCTCTTTGGAACTTGAATATCTCATTGTGATCGAAAAACTTATATAACGCTAATAAAATATAAATGAATATTTAGAACATGTCACATAAATAAATAAATATACACACGAATATTTAGAACAATCTCACTTACGTATCAACCAACTTCTTTATATTTGGATATGTTGTTTGATCATTGTGTAAAGAATCCAGATAATATACAATTTCTCTTATCGGATTAATCGCGACCAATAACCAATGTCCACTGTAAGATTAAACAAAGGTTAGATGGAAAATTTCTACACAACGTCAACATCAATATCACCTTGGTGTTATGTATGGGAAATTCAAACAACTGAACTACACTTTTTATATGTATCTTATTGGTTATTTATTTACATGAAATCATCTTACAACTGTATTTAGTCTAAAAAACATCACATCTTGAAACACCATTAACAACTTCAGTGACAGTACCAACTTTTCTACCTTGTTCGTGTTTTCTTCTCTGATACGTATTTTGTTTTTTTTACCCTACTTGTGCAAAGGAAAGTAGCATATGCATAATGTTTATTTCATCACTCACAAAACTACATAAACTCCCGATGTAAACATCATTTCAACGAACCATAAACACCAAAAAAACAATACAAAACAAAGGGGCATTTCAACAAACACTTAGACTTTATCTCAAATAAAAAACGCTTGAAAATCTAAAAGAAGTGGTGTTGTACCCCAAAATTTTCCCTCTCATATTTCTCAAAACATTGCAAGGAAAATCTCCAAGTGGCTCAAGATTGCTCAAGAGTTGGACAGTCAAGTTATCTCTTAAGGCAGTCAACCCCAAATTAGGGTTTTGTGTTGCATCAAGATCTTTGAGTCCAAATGACCTCAAGTGCTCCCCAATGTCCTAATATGTTCTCAAGATCATCCATGTCAAGTTTCAAACCTTGCAGAGGAAGTTTGCTCAGTCAATTGCTCAAAGGGTCCAAAAATCGACTGTGTTAGGGCAAAAGTCAACTATGACCTATAAACAGTCAAACTTCAAGATTTTTTGTCAACATTCTCATTTTTAAGTATATTTCATCATTTTATCAAGGGTTGATCATGATTCATCAAGGATTGCTCAAAATTCATCAAGACTCAAAAGTTGCTAAATTAGGGTTTTGTAGGAAAAGTCAACTCAACTTTGACCAAGCATAACTTTCTCATACTTTATGATAAATGACCCATCCAAAGCTCATTTTGAAGAGGATGAAATTTCCTACAATCCATATTCATACCCCCAAGATCAAAAAATGCACTCACAAGAAGTTATAAATATGGACATTATAGGTCATTTTTGAAAGTCAACAAAAACATCTTTTTTTTCCAAAGCTTATAACTCGAGCATGGAACATCAAAATGAGTTGATAACAAAAGGGTTGGTTATAGTACATCTCAAGCTTTCTAAAAAGTCCAAGAACATCTCCAAAAGTTCAACATTGAAGAAGTTATGCATTGTTGAAGTTGGGCATTTTTGCAAAATTGCCAAAAGTCAACTATCCCTAAAACTTCAAATTTTGTCAAATGGGCCCATTCTTTTCCACTTGATTTGAGCTTGCATCATTGTCCACGTGTCCTAGCTTCAGCCATGAGCCCATATCTTATTTTTATTATTTAATTTGATTTTTAATTGAATTTTTTCATTTTAAATCAAATAAAATCATATAAAATCAAAAGTATTTATAACTCATGATTTTTTGGTTGCTTTAGGCTTTGAATACAGCTATTATGAGAATCAAATTTGCATCAAGTGCATTGGTTACAAGAAGATGTGATTTAGGCCAAATTTGGAAGGTTGTAATGGTGGAATCAAATCCAATTCATGAGCATTGATATGGAGAGATTTGTACCATGTTTCTTACCCTAATGCAATATACATTACATAATGAAGGCAAAGGCACGAAAATAGAGGTTGGAGGCTGCAAGAAGAGGCAGAACAAAGTTTGGAAAAGTCACCAAAAATCTTGAATTTGAAACCATAGCAAGAGGCAATTTCATAAGCTTAGACTGGTCTCAAACGATTCCTGGGTGTTCACTCAGTCTACCTGGATCAAGAACAAGCATTCTCATACCACCTAGAACGCTGTAAGTATCACGTTATCTCGCTCTGTATTTGAAATTATAACTCACTATTCTTGCATCATTTGAACAAATCATTGATATATTTGTGATCTTCATAATATTTCCAAGCTTTTGGCATTAGTTAATTTTGTTTATCTGACCTGTAAAGCCAAATACCATAGCTGGGGTTTCATGGTTTTTTTTTGGTGTTTCTCTTTTAGGAAAAATTGGCCATCAAGAAGGGTATGGTTGTGACCGGGATGATGAGACGAGCACAACCATGCCCCTAGAATTCTTTTTCATGGCTTACAGGGATTTTTGGAATGTGCATGACTTATAGTGACAGTCTGTGTCTGTTGGTATAAGTCTGGAATGTTTTAGCCACGAACGTGAGGTAGAAGACCAAGACGTGTCACACCATCAATGGCCAGTTCAAAACCACGCGCGCTTTTTACTTTTTTACTGGCATATTGACTTGTTTTTTTATATTATATATTATTTGTATATTATTAACAAATAAACCGAGTAGCCTAGTGGTAAACGTGTACATCCATTAGCCTACAGGACCTGGGTTCGAATCCCAGGTCCCTCACTTTCTTTGTTATTTTCATTCTTCAGGTAATTACATGCATATTCAAGCGCACAGAACACCATACGCCTTCACATATCCAGCTGCCAGATGGCCCAAGGCCAAATCTGATGGCCAATAATTGATTGTTCACCATAGACAAAGTCCATGCACGCCTACTGGATCTTAAAAGTCAACAAAGGGCCAGCTCGTTTGGGCCACAGATCTGTTGTTCAAACACCCATATTCAGGCCCATAACCCCTCTTCTCTTTATTTTATTTTATTTAGTATTTGTTTTATTATTATTATTTAATTCTATTAACCAATCACAAATTTCCTTTTTTTTCATAAAATAAAATCACAAAATATTTTTCTTTATTAAACCAAACTTTAAATTTTTATTTTTAATTAATAAATACTAATAAATTAATTTTGGTTTAATAACTTTAACATATTTTTGTAAATAATTAAAATTAAACTAGATTTGATTAGGTTTTTACTAACATTAATTAATTTTATTTTCTTTCTTTAAATACCAAAAACCCAAAAATAACTTTTTTTCATTTAATTAATTAATTTATTAATTTAGTAATTAATTTAGGATAGTTTCTTTCTTAATTCAAAAACAACAAAAAAAAGATACTTTCTCTCAAAAAGGGTCAAAACCCTATTTGTGCTCGATTTAATTTCTCGCACACGATTTATTTTCTTTTATATCATAATGTATTTGTTCCCGGTTTATAATAGTTAATAAGACCTTTTATTAATTTTTATCGCTTTATTTATTCTTTAAGGGTTTGTCTTTGGCGATGTAAATACCCGACGCCTTGAAATAGTTAGTTAAATTTCCGCAATTTATTTTCCGCAACTTATAATTGTTAGATGTTTGATAATAGGATGACAAGATTGAATGTTTTAATCTAAAATCAACTTAGATCACCCTTAACATGTACAAAGATAAAAATAAACTGAAAACGACACACTCGCACATGCGCACTCTTAGGGTACACCTCACTTGGTTGCCTTCATACGCGGTCATTGAGTATAGGTCACTTTAGAGGTCGTCCTCTTGTCTAAAGATCATAGTCGCCTCGAAACGGTTGCCTCGGATATGATTGCCTCAAAACAAATGATCTAAGCCATTAGGGTTACCTCTAAGGCGTCCTAACATTGCTTTGGTGACCGTAAGTCCCTAAATTCGAATTGACCCTTAAACTCCAACGACGATGCTACCTACTCATCAATAGTGGGATAGCGTTGTCTAAAGGAAGATAGCATAGAACGATTCCTTTTTTGAGTAGGTAGATAGCTCTTAGATACTTGCTCATTCAAAACAAAACAAAACTCTTTCACACTTACACTTTTACAAACAAAGTTTTCAAAAAACACTTCATTACACTCTTGAGGACAGAAGCAAGAGTTAAATCGAAGTTTTAAAACAAAGACTTTTTCAAATCCTACAAGCACAAAGAAAACAATTTTGAAAACAATTGAGCAAGTACCTAAGATCCTGTAGATAACTACTTATAGAAAGGGTGCTAATACCTTCCCTTTCTATAATCTACCCCCCGTACTCAGAAATATCTCAAAAAAGGAATTTTTCTGTGCTTTTTTCCTTTCCTTGTTGGATAAAATAAAAGTCGGTGGCGACTCTTGCTTACCGCGACATTTTGCGAGCACAAACGCAAAATGCAAACCAGCATTCCAAAAAACAGTCAGTTCTTCCCACCGTATCACAGAACTGGCGAATCTGATGGGGAGAATTTTTAGTAAGTGGTGGTGTACCTTAGGAATAGTTCATCATAATGTTTTCAATAGCTTGATTTGTATGCTTTATCTTTGTGGGTTTGAATTGGAGTTACTATAGATCCTAACTCGAATCTGGGGGATACCCTTTAGGTAAGTAGCAATAAACTGTGAGGGAACTATACGGCGTAGACCGATACAGTTGAAGCAGTAGCTACGTTGGTGTGGCACTTTAGTTTGTATTGATATCCCTTATGGCGCAACGAGGAGAATATGGGTCTGCTAAGGGTTCATTAAGCACCAACTGACCTTAGAACCTATAGTTGACCAACTTGGCCATAGAAAAGTAGCAGTATGCTACACTCATTGAGACCAAACTCTCGCGATGATTTCGGCCGCAAGAAAAGGTTGCTAAACTAGAATTATGACCGATCGAGGGTAGTCAATGATATTGAGATCCTCTAGAACCAGGTTACTATTTTTAGGACAGGTTTGAACCAACTAAACTGAAAGAGGGTAATACCTAAACTCCATGCCAGCCTAAACTTAAGGCTGTTTGTGTGACTTGTGTGCCTTCAAACTTGAACTACTTGCACATTCTTATTATCTGACAACATGAGTTCCTTGCAGGTTTTGTTTACAGTCCTTATCCAATAATTTGGATTTATTGCAGGGTTTACTTACATCACTTCACACTTTTGCTTAAACGCATAGCATACACATCATAACATCATGCCTTAACATTTCCTTAACCATTTCAAGGATTTCAAGGGTTTGTGATGCAGGTTATGGTAAATCAAATGTCTAGCAAGGGGAAAAGGGGATTTATTTTCCTATAGCCAAGGTTGTCTAGAAATCAAAACACGATAACTTGAGTCAGGGGCTATGACCCACTCGATATGGTGAGCTTGACTCTTGAAGAAGGACTCTTAACAACATGAAGTTTCTTCAATCAAAGCTGCAAAATTCAAATTCTAACAAGTTTCTTGTTTACCCCAAGGGATCCTTGAAAACATTGCATACATACATATCATTGCATAACAGGTCTCCCAGTACAAGTCTCTCATGTTCTCGCTGTTTATTTCAGCAATGGCTTTCCAACCAGACAACCAAGATCTTCAAACTCGCGAAGCTCAGTTCAGGGACGTATTCCTAAACCTATCCAAGGGGCAGGAAGAGTTGAAAACACTCCTCGTTGGGAACTTGGTCAAGAAAAGTCCTGAAGACAATAAGGACGAACAGTTGGAACAACTGCAAGCTGAGTTCAGTTCCATGAAAACCCAGATGTTGGGGCAGATGGCTCTTATCCAATGCTTAGCTTGGGAACAAGAAGAGCTGAGAACCATTATCAACCAGCTTCATCAAGACAGATACAACAACATGAAGCAAACAGTCAAGGCCGGGGACCAAGTCATTAATCAACTTCCGAGAAGTTAAAGGTTTGGTTTGATGAAGAATAGACTTCTCCAAGTTGCTACTACCTCACAGGTCCAACAACCACCTTACCATAAACAACGGGTTGATCAGAGTAAGCCAAATATACCCAAGAGGCAATTTACCAAGCTCAACATGTCGCTGTCTCAGGCTTTACAACACCTGTTGAGATTGAATCTGGTGACGTTAAGGGACCCTTCTAAGAATCCCAACATAGCCTCCCCAAGGTACAATCCTGATGCAAGGTGTGCATATCACTCCAATAGCCCGGGGCATGATACTAACATCTGTTAGGCGTTGAGTAACAAAATTCAAGACCTGGTTGATGAAGGAGCATTGGAACTCACACAAGACGGTCAGATTGAATTCTTTTGCCATCCCCCCAAGGTTCACCATTTGAAGTGACAAGTACTGAGACGAGAAGACTTTTTGTTCATTAGAATTTTCAAGTTGTAATTTTATTTTGATTGTTCGAACATTTATTCATGTTAAACTTTATTACTTTATCAATGCATTGCATATGTCTGTTTTGAATCAATCCATTCGTATTTCACTATATTCAAATTGCTTTCATTTTTTGTGATGATCAACTCTCGATTAAAAAATTCTAAGCCTTTAGAGGGAGGATGACGAAAATGATATCAAAATCTCTACAGTGTGCTTTTGAACAGACCCCCTGATGAGGTACAGGCATTGTTTCAAATCCTAAATAGTGGAGTTATAAGGAAGATAATCCCTAGTCAACCCCTTTGAGCCAAAGAAGTTGGAGTTTTTCTTTTCACAAATTAAAAACCTTAATTATAACCTGGGGCAGGGTAGTTTTCTCAGTTGATCCAGGTGCACAATGAATGGCATTAAAGAAGTCCTTCCGAAACAAAAGACGGTGTTGGTTCTGTATAATCGTAAGGACAGGCAGTCATTATCTCTCAAAATAAAAGCCCAATAAGTAAAAACCTGTGAAGGAGACTTAAGAAAAACTGGGGCATCCCGCTGACTGTAATCACAAAAAGAAACAGTTCATGCAAAAAACAGGGATAATAAAAACCAAAAGGGAAGAGTTCCTGCAAACTCTCAACAAAATGACTGCCTGTTCAAAATAAATTGTCAGTATCTGAACCATCACTGGTATATCAGAGCAAAGACTCAAACAAGATCTAATGCACGATTAGCTGAGTTTAGGATCGAAGAACATCAAGAAGAATGGGTGGGTACAAATAAAATTTGAGCCTTTATCCTTTGTTTCTTAAACCGTGAACCAGGCCACGTTATAACCCTTAAAAAGTCCCAGCTGAAGCATGGGTTAGTCTGAAAGCATACTGTTACAAAAGGTATCCTGACTCCTGTAGGGCTTGCTGTAAATCCTGAGTTGACGTCACATTTTACAAAATTTTCGTATCTTACTGAAAAAATGCATTTTCAAAAACTTCAAGACAGACATAAGCTTTGCATTCTTAAAATAACACTGTTTGCATATGACTATTTGTTCAAACAGCAGAGAAATTTGCACGATGAATATCTAGTGAACAAAAACCTTTTCAATAAAAAGGGTCACCTCAAGTGGAAAAAACACCTCCAACCAAGGGGCACGGCATGAGCATTGTCCATCATTTGGGGCAGTTAAGTCAAGATTAAAGGAATCTCTCAAAATGCCAAATAGCCAGGGGCAAATCTCCATCTGAATCAATTGGGGCATTGGACATGAATTCCAGCAACGAATCTTGCATGATCAAACGAAGATCTTCTGGTAGTATGGAAACACAACACTACCGACAGTGACACCTCCCTACATCCTGATAGCATGGACATAGTCAGAAAATACCGTGCATGAATAAAGACCCGCTAGGTTGACTGGCCTAGGCAAAAATAAGGGCTTCTCGGTGAACCAAAAGGGTTCGGGCAAAAATTAGGGATGAGAATGAAAAATTGTACACCCGGAAAGTCGAAAACCTGAAAAGGCGGCTTGGGAAAAAAAGGGTATCCCGGTGGACTGAAAACCCGAAAGGGCGGTCCAGGCAAAAATTAGGGATCAAAGTGTACGACTATGTCTCGTCATCTCGTCACTGGCCTACAAGAAGAAGACTTATCATTTTGACCGAAAGATACCAAGCACCTCATAGGTGGGGATAATACTCGATCCATAGGGCCTCCGCAGGCACCTTCTCCCGCAGAAACAGGGGCAAAAAAGTCTCGATGCAAGCCATCGTCATATCCTTAGCACGCGTCCCAGTAACATTCACTCCCCGCGGAGTAAGACAGTAAAGATAGCTCTCCCCAGCTGAGGCTTGCAACTGTGAATGAGTCGGTAATATTCTCCCCAAGTAGAGTTTATCTACCATCAACACTGAAAAGACTTAATATCCCTGGTAGTCTTAATATTCCCCAGCGGAGTATAAGAATATTCCCCGGCAGAATACAAGATCTCCCCAGTGGAGTTAAAATTTTCCCAGCGCAATCTGAAAAAGCTTCCCCAGTGGAGTTGAAGAATCATCCCCAGTAGACTCTGGAAGTTCGTCCCCGGCGGAGTATAAAAATAAATATCCCCAGCCGAGTTCAAAGGAAGATTGTCCCCAACAAAGCTCAAAGGATTATCCCCATTAGAGCCTAAAAGGTTATCCCCGGTGGAGTCGCAACTGAAAGATCATCCCCAGCGGAGTTCTTTCCTTTCACAAACAGAGTTTAATCCCCAGCAGGATTCAATATCACCAGCAAACGGTAATTCATCCCCAATGGTATTTATCGTTGGAATCCTCAGCAGAGCATCTCTTCCCCACAGAGTAATCCCCTCATCAGTTTATTCCCCAACGGAGTTATACTCTCCTGCAGGTTTATTCTCTTCGTTCACCATCCCCAGCGGAAACGAGGAATCAAACTTTATTCTCCAGCAGCTATCCGGGATTTATTTTCCCCATCTAAAAACATTACATTTCCATACATCATGATACATGCATATACGCATCATACAACACAATCTCATTTATTTTGAGAACATCATTGCTTGATATATATCATGCATTGCATACGACTGACCTTTACCTTTTAGGAAGGATGCAGTTAAGTTCTAAGCTATATCGAAGACCTGACCGGTTCTTAAATCTCAACTGAATTATTCTCGGTTGAATTACAGATAAGGTTCTCAATCTCGACAATTTTCCTCCGTCGAAGTGTGGATGAGTTCTAAAATCTCAACAGAATTATACTCCGTTGAAGACCAGACAGTCCTAGATCTTGATGAAGATGTTTCCCTTAGTCAAAGACCTGACCGGTTCTTAAATCTCAACTGAATTATTCTCGGTTGAATTACAGATAAGGTTCTCAATCTCGACAATTTTCCTCCGTCGAAGTGTGGACAAGTTCTAAAATCTCAACAGAATTATCCTCTGTTGAAGAACAGACAGTCCTAGATCTTGATGAAGATGTTTCCCTTAGTCGAAGACCTGACTGGTTCTTAAATCTCAACTGAATTATTCTCGGTTGAATTACAGATAAGGTTCTCAATCTCGACAATTTTCCTCCGTCGTAGTATGGACAAGTTCTAAAATCTCAACAGAATTATCCTCCGTTGAAGACCAGACAGTCCTAGATCTTGATGAAGATGTTTCCCTTAGTCGAAGACATGATCGGTTCTTAAATCTCAACTGAATTATTCTCGGTTGAATTACAGATAAGGTTCTCAATCTCGACAATTTTCCTCCATCGAAGTGTGGACAAGTTCTAAAATCTCAACAGAATTATCCTCCGTTGAAGAACAGATAATCCTAGATCTTGATGAAGATGTTTCCCTCAGTCGAAGACCTGACCGGTTCTTAAATCTCAACTGAATTATTCTCGGTTGAATTACAGATAAGGTTCTCAATCTCGACAATTTTCCTCCGTCGTAGTGTGGACGAGTTCTAAAATCTCAAAAGAATTATCCTCCATTGAAGACCAGACAGTCCTAGATCTTGATGAAGATGTTTCCCTCAGTCGAAGACCTGACTGGTTCATAAATCTCGACTGAATTATTCTCGGTTAAATTACAGATAAGGTTCTAAATCTCTACAATTTTCCTCCATCATAGTGTGGATGAGTTCTAAATCTCAACAGAATTATCCTCCGTTGAAGACCAGACAGTCCTAGATCTTGATGAAGATGTTTCCCTCTGTCGAGGACCTGACCAGTTCTTAAATCTCAACTGAATTATTCTCGGTTGAATTACAGATAAGGTTCTCAATCTCGACAATTTTCCTCCATTGAAGAATAGACAGTCCTAGATCTTTATGAAGATGTCTCCCTCAGTCGAAGAACTGATCGGATCTTAAATCTCAACTGAATTATCCTCGGTTGAATTATATATAAGGTTCTAAATCTCGACAGATTTCCCCCAGTTGAATTACGGGAAAGTTCTTAATACTTAGCAGAGATGTTCTCTCAGCTAAGGTACAGGCAAGTTCCTAAATATCAACAAGATCAGACTTCCCCCCAGCGGAATCTTCCATAACAACATGTATGCAAATTCTCACTAAGGAATCTCTTATGCGATCGACACTCCTGCAGATGGCATCCTTAAGCCTATCCTCCCGCCAACAATCTCCAAATGGCATCTGTAAGCACATTCCCGACATCACAAGGCTGATACCACTTCATGCGAGTGCAAATTTCTGGGCACTCTAGTGTTCAATCATCTTCCACCTTCGGATCATGAAAGGCACGAAAGCCAATCTACATCCTCAGGTTTAAGAAGATTGAAAAGGGGCAGCTGTTGTACCCCAAAATTTTCCCTCTCATATTTCTCAAAACATTGCAAGGAAAATCTCCAAGTGGCTCAAGATTTCTCAAGAGTTGGACAGTCAAGCTATCTCTTAAGGCAGTCAACCCCAAATTAGGGTTTTGTGTTGCATCAAGATCTTTGAGTCCAAATGACCTCAAGTGCTCCCCAATGTCCTAATATGTTCTCAAGATCATCCATGTCAAGTTTCAAGCCTTGCAGAGGAAGTTTGCTCAGTCAATTGCTCAAAGGGTCCAAAAATCGACTGTGCTAGGGCAAAAGTCAACTGTGAACTACAAACAGTCAAATTTCAAGATTTTTTGTCAACATTCTCATTTTGAAGGATATTTAATCATTTTATCAATGGTTGATCATGATTCATCAAGGATTGCTCAAAATTCATCAAGACTCAAAAGTTGCTAAATTAGGGTTTTGTAGGAAACGTCAACTCAACATTGACCAAGCATAACATTCTCATACTTTATGAGAAATGACCCATCCAAATCTAATTTTGAATAGTATGCCATTTCCTACAATCCATCTGCATACCCCAAGATCAGAAAATGCACTCACAAGAAGTTATAAATTTGGACATTGTAGGTAATTTTTGAAAGTCAACAAAAACACCTTTTTTTCCAAAGCTTATAACTTAAGCATGGAACATCAAAATGAGATGATACCAAAAGGGTTGGTTTGAGGATATCTCAAGATTTCTAAAAAGTCAAAGAACACCTCCAAAAGTTCAAAATTGAAGAAGTTATGCATTGTTGAAGTTGGGCATTTTTGCAAATTTGCCAAAAGTCAACTATCCCTAAAACTTCAAATTTTGTCAAATGGGTCAATTCATTTCCACTTGATTTGAGCTTTCATCATTGTCCACGTGTCCTAGCTTCATCCATGAGCCCATATCTTATTTTTATTATTTAATTTGGTTTTTAATTGAATTTATTCATTTTAAATCAAATAAAATCATATAAAATCAAAAGTATTTATAACTCATGATTTTTTGGTTGCTTTAGACTTTGAATACAGCTATTATGTGAATCAAATTCGCATCAAGTGCATTGGTTACAAGAAGATATGATTTAGGCCAATTTTGGAAGGTTGTAATGGTGGAATCAAATCCAATTCATGAGCATTGATATGGAGAGATTTGTACCAAGTTTCTTACCCTAATGCAATATACATTTCATAAGGAAGGCAAAGGCACGAAAACAGAGGTTGGAGGCTGCAAGAAGAGGCAGAACAAAGTTTGGAAAAGTCACCAAAAAGCTTGAATTCGAAACCATAGCAAGAGGCAATTTCAGAAGCTTAGACCGGTCTCAAACGATTCCTGGGTGTTCACTCAGTCTACCTGGATCAAGAACAAGCATTCTCACACCACCTAGCACGTTGTAAGTATCACGTTATCTCGCTCTGTATTTGAAACCATAACTCACTATTCTTGTATCATTTGAACAAATCATTGATATATTTGTGATCTTCATAATATTTCCAAGCTTTTGGCATTAGTTAATTTTGTTTATCTGACCTGTAAAGCCAAATACCATAGCCGGGGTTTCGTGGTTTTTTTTTTGTGTTTCTCTTTCAGGAAAAATTGGCCATCAAGAAGGGTATGGTTGTGACCGGGATGATGAGACGAGCACAACCATGCCCTTAGAATTCATTTTCATGGCTTATAGAGATTTTTTGAATGTGCATGACTTATAGTGACGGTCTGTGTCCGTTGGTATAAGTCTGGAATGGTTTAGCCACGTACGTGAGGTAGAAGATGAAGACGTGTCACACTATCAATGTCCAGTTCAAAACCACGCGCGCTTTTTACTTTTTTGCTGGCATATTGACTTGTTTTTTATATTATATATTATTTGTATATTATTAACAAATAAACCGAGTAGCCTAGTGGTAAACGTGTACATCCATTAGCCTACAGGACCTAGGTTCGAATCCCAGGTCCCCCACTTTCTTTGTTATTTTCATTCTTCAGGTAATTACATGCATATTCAAGCGCACAGAACACCATACGCCTTCACATATCCAGCTGCCAGATGGCCCACTGCCAAATCTGATGGCCAATAATTGATGGTTCACCATAGACAAAGTCCATGCACGCCTACTGGATCTCAAAAGTCAACAAAGGGCCAGCTCGTTTGGGCCACAGATCTGTTGTTCAAACACCCATATTCAGGCCCATACCCCCTCTTCTCTTTATTTTATTTTATTTAGTATTTGTTTTATTATTATTATTTAATTCTATTAACCAATCACAAATTTCCTTTTTTTTCATAAAATAAAATCACAAAATATTTTTCTTTATCAAACCAAACTTTAAATTTTTATTTTTATTAATAAATACTAATAAATTAATTTGGGTTTAATAACTTTAACATATTTTTGTAAATAATTAAAATTAAACTAGATTTGATTAGGTTTTTACTAACATTAATTAATTTTATTTTCTTTCTTTAAATACCAAAAACCCAAAAATAACTTATTTTCATTTAATTAATTAATTTATTAATTTAGTAATTAATTTAGGATAGTTTCTTTCTTAATTCAAAAACAAAAAAAAAAAAGATACTTTCTCTCAAAAAGGGTCAAAACCCTATTTGCGCTCGATTTAATTTCTCGCACGCGATTTATTTTCTTTTATATCATAATCTATTTGTTCCCGGTTTGTAATAGTTAATAAGACCTTTTATTACTTTTTATCGCTTTATTTATTCTTTAAGGGTTTGTCTTTGGTGATGTAAATACTCGACGCCTTGTAATAGTTAGTTAAATTTCCACAATTTATTTTCCGCAACTTATAACTGTTAGATGTTTGATAATAGGTTTGCATGACAAGACTGAATGTTTTAATCTAAAGTCAACTTAGATCACCCTTAACATGTACAAAGATAAAAATAAACTGAAAACGACACACTCGCACATGCGCACTCTTAGGGTACACCTCACTTGGTTGCCTTCATACGCGGTCATTGAGTATAGGTCACTTTAGAGGTCGTCCTCTTGTCTAAAGATCATAGTCCCCTCGAAACGGTTGCCTCGGATATGATTGCCTCAAAACAAATGATCTAAGACATTAGGGTTACCGCTAAGGCGTCCTAACATTGCTTTGGTGACCGCAAGTCCTTAAATTCGAATTGACCCTTAAACTCCAACGACGATGCTACCTACTCATCAATAGTGGGATAGCATTGTCTAAAGGAAGATAGCATAGAGCGATTCCTTTTTCGAGTAGGTAGGTAGCTCTTAGATACTTGCTCATTCAAAACAAAACAAAACTCTTTCACACTTACACTTTTACAAACAAAGTTTTCAAAAAACACTTCATTACACTCTTGAGGACAGAAGCAAGAGTTAAATCGAAGTTTTAAAACAAAGACTTTTTCAAATCCCACAAGCACAAAGAAAACAATTTTGAAAATAATTGAGCAAGTACCTAAGAGACCGTAGATAACTACGGATAGAAAGGGTGCTAATACATTCCCTTTCTATAATCTACCCGTACTCAGAAATATCTCAAAAAAGGAATTTTTCTGTGCTTTTTTCCTTTCCTTGTTGGATAAAATAAAAGTCGGTGGCGACTCTTGCTTACCGCGACATTTTGCAAGCACAAACTCAAAACGCAAACCATCATTCCAAAAAACAGTCAGTTCTTCCCACTGTATCACAAGTGGCACATGGGTTTCTTCCATTTTAGCAGCAAGAGACAAACAAGCAACATCATTAAGTTCCTTTTGAATATAACATAGTAGTTGAAAACAAGAACAATGGTAAATGGTTTATCTCTTCTAAAGATCCATTAACAATGAGATTAACAGAACACAAATGGGGTTCACCCTCTTTGGAAATCAATGAAACAAGCTAATAGTTTTCCCAAAACATATTGTGATCGGTGGAAATAGAACTGACTGTTTAAAGCTGGATCGCGTATGTCGCGGTAAGCAAGAGTAGCCACCGTCTTTTATGTTCTCCAACAAGGAAAGGACAAAAGCACAGCAAAATTCCTTATTGAGAATGTCTCTCGGTTCAGGAGGTAGATATATAGAAAGGGAAGGTGTTAGCACCCTTTCTATCTGTGGTTATCCATGGGCTCTTAGGTACTTGCTCTTATGTTTCCAAAAGATGTTTGCTTTTCAAATGTGAGTGGGTTTGAAAAAAGTCTCGTTTTGAAAGATTTCTAAGTGACTCTTGTATCTGTCCTCAAGAGTGTTTGAAAAATTTGTTTTGAAAACTTTTGAAAGTGTCAGTGTGAAAAGATTGTTTTGTTTGTTTTTTAGAGAGAAAGTACCCATGAGTCATCTACCTACCCTAAGGAATTAGGCTGTGTAAGAGTCCTTTAGATAGTGCCATCCCACCATTGAGAGGTAGGTAGCACCACCGTTGGAGGTGTTCGGGTCAATTCGATTGTAGGGACAGTGTGATCACCGAAGCAATAGTAGGACACCTTAGAAGTAACCCTAATGTCCTAGATGCTTTTTAATCCGAGGCAACTGTTTCGAGGCAACTGGATCTTAGACATAAGGGCGATCGCTAAAACACCTTATACTTGACGATCACTTTCGAGGCAACGAGTGAGGCGTACCCTAGAAGTGGCATGTGCGTTGTGTGTTGTTTTCATGTTAACATTTATCTTTGATCATGCAATTGTGCGCTACAAGTTGTTTTTTAATTATCATACATTCTTTCATGCAATTTAACAGTTAGGAGTGCGGAAAATAAAAGACGGAAAGGTAAAAGTTACGCTATTACAAGGCGCGGGTCTATACATCGCCAAAAAACAAAGACCCGTTTTGATAAAGTGCGGAAAGTAAAGAAAGCAATAAACCTAATTACTATTACATTCCGGAAACAGTTACATAATAATCCAACAAATAATAATCATGCGCGAAAAGAATTAAATTGGACGCCCTAGGGTTTCTGACCCTTTTGAGAAATTATGAGTTTTTTGTCCTTTTGTATTTAATTTAATTAAAGTTAGACCTAAGTATTTAATTAATTATTTACAAGAAAGATGTTTTTTGTGTTTTTTCGTATTTAATGAAAATAAATAAATTAAAAATCAAAAGAAAACCCTAGTTCTAAGTTTATTTTAATTATTAATAAAAATGTTAAAGTTAACCTAATTTAAACTAATTAGTTAATTTACATTTGTATGTACAAAAGTAATAATAATTAATAAATAATGATGATAATAAGAAAATGATTAAAAATGTCAAAACCTAATTCTATATAATATTTATTTATTGAGAAAAAAGGTTAAAATTAAAACCTAAATTAAGCTAAGTTAATTATTAGTATTTATTTACAAAAAGAATAATAGTTAATGAATTTAATAAATAATAAAATATATTTACAATTTTGATTCTGATTTTATTAGGAAAAATTAATTTGTTGTGAATTAATAAAAATAATTAAAACAATTAAAGGAATTAAAAGAAAAGAAAATAAAAATTACAAACCAAAGGGGGTGTGATGACCCATATGGAGGTGTACTGAAGCAATCTTGGCCCATTAACACAAGCCCTTTATTGACTCCTGGGGACTGGCTATGCATGCGTTGACTGGAACACACCATGGTCTTCATCTTCTGACCATTGGGGGTATCTTTGTGGCCACTTGGCGTGTTGTTGCTGGGAGTGCATGGTGGAGTATTGGACCTATGCTGCATTGGAACATGTTATGAAAAATAGAAATAAGAGTTTGGGGGACCTGGGAATCGAACCCAGGTCCCAGTACTCCTTGCCTTAGTGCCCTTGCCAACTGAACCATGGTGCGCGTTTGTAATATGTATGGATAATAAATATTATATAAAAAAAACAAACGTTATGATAATAAAGCAAAATAACGCGCGTTGTATTCAAACCCTCCAACCACGTTGAGCCACGCAATCACCTTCTTCGTTTCACCTGTAAAATTCTCAAACAGATAGCGGGGGTTTTAAACCCCCACTAACTATAACGATAGAAAATAGCGATTAGAGTTAGGGATAACATAAATTGAGCGCGAGGGTTGGGTTGAATTCGTCTGGCCTTGACGAATTCAACCATTCTTGTCTCAAGGTCCAATTTTTCCTTATGTGCAAAGCCCTAAATTTCAAGCTTCGAAACCCTAGATATCTCCAATGGTGGATTTCGATTCAGAATGCTATAACCAAATTGGTTTATACCAATAGCTTCAGAATGTCCCTATTAACATAAATCAACCAAGAAAATGGATTAAAAACGCATGAATTATGATATGTAATTTTGGAAATATATTCAAACCATGGGACTTGTATTCTTTGATTCTGATGGTGTTGGGGCTTGTTCTTGATGGCAACAGGTTCCTGGAGACTCAGGCAAGGTGTTTTGATCAAGAGGAGGCTTTGAATTCGCCTGGAAGACTGATTTCAGTTTCACACTTTTCTTGAATTTTTTAGAATTTGATTATGGTGTTCTTGCAGCAATTTCACGTGTAGGGTTTTAGGTTAAGCTTCAGTACATATAGCACAATAGAATTAGGGTAAATCTTGGCCCAATAATCCATGGCATTATGGTTTGAATGTGTGATTGCCAATCAAATCTTTTTCAATCTTTTCCTTTGATAAAACCTTGCCAATCATGGAGATTTTGAGGTCTTTGAGGTGCACACGACTTGCCAGCTTGCCCTGATCTTATTTACCTCATAAAAAGATTTGAAAACCATGTTTTGATATTTTCCTATAATTAAAATCAATTAAATGAATTAATATTAATAAAAATTCAATTAATTAATAAAAAATGAGAAAATAAATCAAATTAATCTTAATGGGTCGTGCATAAGCCTTGGGTAAAGATTCAAGAAGGAATTTGAGGCCCATTAGCAAAAATGAAGTGTTTTAGGCAAAGTTGACTTTTGCAAATTCCCAAAAATTTCCCAACTTCTCCAATGCATATCTTGCTCAATTTTGAAGCTATGAACATGTTCTTGGACATTTTGGAAAGGTCTTGAAGTCCTCTAACCAATGCATTTGGTCCCATGTCAGTTTGATTCACCAATCTCAAGTTATGGTCTTTGACTTAAAGTGCCTTTTGTTGACTTTTGAAAATGACCTATAATGTTGAAATTGATAACTTTTTGTGAGAGCATTTCTTGGACTTGGAGTGTGAAGATGAGTTGTAGGAAATTTCATCCCCTTCAAAATGAGCTTTGGATGGGATTTTTCTGATGAACCATGAAAAAGTTATGCCTTGGTCAAGTTACAGTTGACTTTTCAACTGTCCAAAAATAGAAATTTTTGCATCTTGATAATTTCTGAGCCATTCTTGAGGAATCATGATCAAGACTTGATTAAATGATGATTGTGGCTTCAAAATGAGATGTTGACCAAAAATTTTGACTTTTGACTGTCAAATAACCATTTTACCCCTGCAGTTGACTGTGAAGCAATTAGGGCTTTTGACTGTGCAATTTGGTGCTGTGAGTCTTGAAACTTGACATATGGGTGTTTGACAATGTATATAGGCATATGGGACTTTATTGGACCCTTGGGAACCTCAACTTCCTTGTAAGAACCAAAACCCTGATTTTGACTGTGTTAGGAGGGTGTTTGCACTGTGCAATCCTTAATCCATTTGAAGCTTGATCTTGCCAAATCTTGAAGAATATGGGAGGGCAAATTTTGGGGTACAACAGTTGCCCCTGTTAAATCTTCTTAGACCTGAGGATGTAGATTGGCTTGCGTGCCTTTCATGATCCGAAGGTGGAAGATGATTGAACACTAAAGTGCCTAGAAATTTGCACTCACATAGTAGAGTATCAGCAGCGTGATGGCGGGAATGGGCTTACAGATGCTATTTAGAGAGATGATGGATAGGAGGATGGGCTTATAGATGCCATCTGGAGTTGTGACGGAGCCTTGTCGGGAATGGGCTTATAGATGCCATTTGGAGACTGTTGGTATGTGGATGGGCTTATAGATGCCATCTAGGTGTCGATCGCGTAAGAGATTCCTTAGCGAGAACTTGCGTACCTGAGAAAGAAAAATAATTACCTGGCCTGTTACAGGGGTTGACCTTCAAACTCTTTATGTAGATATGCCCTGGCTGGATACAGGTATCGAATCTCTAAACTCTTCATGTAGATATGCCCTGGCTGGATACAAGTATCGAGTCTACAATCAGTTACTCACAGATGTGCCCTGGCTAGATACAGGAATCGAACCTGGAATTAGTCGTCAACAGATATGCCCTGGCTGGATACAGGAATCGAATCTTCGAACTCTTCAAACGTGCCCTGGCTGGATACAGGAATCGAATCTGGAATTAGTCGTCAACAGATATGCCCTGGCTGGATACAGGAATCGAATCTTCAAACTCTTCAGACGTTCCCTAGCTGGATACAGGAATCGAGTCCGGAATTAGTCGTCAACAGATATGCCCTGGTTGGATACAAGAATCGAATCTTCAAACTCTTCAGACGTGCCCTGGCTGGATACAGGAATCGAGTCCGGAATTAGTCGTCAACAGATATTCCCTGGCTGGATACAGGAATCGAATCTTCAAACTCTTCAGACGTTCCCTGGCTGGATACAGGAATCGAGTCTGGAATTAGTCGTCAACAGATATGCCCTGGCTGGATACAGGAATCGAATCTTCAAACTCTTCAGACGTGCCCTGGCTGGATACAGGAATCGAGTCCGGAATTAGTCGTCAACAGATATGCCCTGGCTAGATATAGGAATCGAATCTTCAAACTCTTCAGACGTGCCCTGGCTGGATACAAGAATCGAATCTGGAATTAGTCGTCAACAGATATGCCCTGGCTGGATACAGGAATCGAATCTTCAAACTCTTCAGACGTACCCTGGCTGGATACAGGAATCGAATCTGGAATTGCGACAGTTGATAGTAATCATCTTTGTATTGACCTTTTTCCTGAAAAGGCAAAACATTAGTTGTAGGCAATGTCATGATGTATGAAATGCGTGACGTTCTCAAAATAAATGAGATTGTATGTTCATGATGCGTATGTGCATGCTATAATGTATGAAGATGTGATGTTTATGAATGTATTTTTGTCTAGGAAAGTAAATCCTTGACGGATGCTGGGAGTTTGTTGAATCCTGGGCTGATATTTGAAGAGTAGAGTTCTTCGTCTCTGCTGGGGATGATGATTGCGAGAATAAACTGGTAGGAGTAGATGACTCCGTTGGGGAATAAACTTGTTGGAGAGATTACTCTGCGGGGAATTACTCTGTGGGAAGAGATACTTCGCTGAGGTTTTGATGATAACTCCGCTGGGGATTCCGTTGATAAGCTCTGTTGGAATTGATGAACTCCGTTGGGGGATAGGAAGAACTTCGCCGAGGACGATATTTCTGTGGTAATTAGCTGAGCATAACCCATTTATAAGCTATGGTGAGGAATAACCTTCTGAATAAAGCTGGGGAGATGCGCTCGCACTCTGCAGGGGATAAGCTTCCAGAATCTACTAGGGATAAGCTTCCAGAATCTACTGGGGAGATTGATTCAACTTTCCTGGGGAAACTTTTTGGACTGTACTGGGGAAGTGGCTCCACTGGGGTGTCTGTATTCCGCCGGGGAACAATCTTATACCAAGACTGTCGGGGATGCTTGTTTAGGAACATTTGTATACTCTGTTGGGGAATATTGATATCTTCTGGGGATACCCAACTTCCTTAAGGATGACAGTAGACTGACTCTGCTTGGGGAGAGTATCGCTGACTTGTTGGAGATACCGTGCCTTTTCGGGGCTGAGGAGAGACCAACTCTGCTCGGGGGAGAGTATTGCTGAAACCTGTCCTTACTATGCGGGGAATGGAGGTAACTTGGTCATGTTCTTCAGCTGAACTTACCTTGGTACCTTGGTGGACAAAGCAACTAGATCGTTCAGACAATTCTTATTGCCCCTGTTTCTGATGTCATCTGTAATTAGTCCTTTGTTTCGTATGCAAATATTTATGAGTTAGCAATTAGTGTCAAATGCATATATCAAAAATGAACATTGGACGTTCTTTGCACAACAAAACAGAAAAAGGAAAAATAATTGGCAATTTCTCTGAAAAGTGAATTTGTATTTATTTTTTGAATTTGCCTGTAAATAGGCGTTATTGTACAAGAGGCTGACGTCCTAGTAAGAGAACGCCGCCGAACAAGAGAGTTTATACAATTTGTACAAAGAAAACAAAACAGCTGTGTGAAAATATCCCACTGGGTTCCAACTCTACTATCGCCTTTATATCTTCGAGCGTCTCATCACTTGGTTGCTTAGTTGAAGATGAAGCTGACTGATCGATGCCGTCTGAACCTGATATTTGATACCGGATTCTGGATGTAAAGTGATCCAATGAGACATAGTATTACGCTTTAATCCCTAACTTTTTCCTGGACCGCCCTTTCGGGTTTTCAGTCCACCGGGATACCCATTTTTGCCCAAGCCGCCTTTTCAGGTTTTCGACTTGTCGGGTGTACAGATTTTTTTCATTTTTCATCCCTTATTTTTGCCCGAACCCTTTTGGTTCGCCGGGAAGCCCTTACTTTTGCCTAGGTGTGTCAACCTAGCGGGTCTTTAATTCATGCGTAGTATCTTTTTACTATGTCTGCATTGGCAGGGTGAGGAAGGTCTTCACCATCCATAGTGGTTAGAATCATAGCTCCTCCTGAGAAGATATGTTTAACCACAAATGGCCCTTTGTATGTGGGGGTCCATTTGCCCCTGGGATCACTTTGAGGAAGAATGATGCGCTTGATTACCAGGTCCCCAACTTGATACTCTTGTGGTCTGACTTTCTTGTTAAATGCCCTGATCATCCGTTTTTGATACGTTTGACCATGACAAATAGCAGTGAGTCTCTTTTCATCGATTAGGTTTAATTGATCAAGTCGAGTCTGGATCCAGTCATCTTCGCTCAAACCTGCATCCTTCATTATCCGGAGAGAGGGTATCTGGACTTCAATCGGCAAGACTGCCTCCATGCCATAGACTAAGGAAAAGGGAGTTGCCCCGGTTGACGTCCTTACCGAGGTACGGTACCCGTGAAGAGCAAACGGTAACATCTCGTGCCAATCTTTATAGGTCACTGTCATCTTCTGCACAATCTTTTTGATATTCTTATTTGCCGCTTTGACAGCCCCATTCATCTTCGGCCGGTAAGGAGAAGAGTTGTGGTGTTGTATCTTGAATTGCTCGCAGAGCTCAGTGATCATCTTGTTATTGAGATTGGTACCGTTGTCCGTGATGATCCTCTCAGGGACACCGTAGCGACAGATTAGGTTATGTCGAATGAACCGTGCCACGACGTTCTTGGTTACGGTAGCGTAGGAAGCTGCCTCAACCCACTTTGTAAAGTAATCAATCGCTACCAGGATGAAGCGATGCCCGTTGGATGTCGTAGGTTTGATCTCGCCGATCATGTCAATGCCCCACATTGCAAAAGGCCAAGGTGCAGTCAAGACATTCAGAGGGACTGGAGGAACGTGCACCTTATCAGAATAGATCTGGCACTTATGACATGTCCGAGAATGTTGGTAACAGTCGGCTTCCATTGTGGACCAGAAATATCCTGCCCGAAGGATTTTCTTTGCCATGGTGTGTCCACTGGAATGCGTTCCGAAGGTACCTTCATGTAGTTCTGCCATGATTCTTTCTGCTTCAGTCTTATCCACACAACGCAGCAAGGTTGAATCATGGTTTCGCTTGTAGAGAATGCCGTTGCTGAGATAGAACTTTGCTGCGAACCTTCTTAGAAACTTCTTGTCATTGACAGATGCACCCTCGGGGTATTCTTGAGCTTCCAAGTACCTCTTCACTTCATGATACCAGGGTTTTTCAGTTACCTCCTCAGCCTCGAGATCACAGCAATATGCAGGTTCATCCAGTTTCCAAATAATGATCCGGGGAGCCTCGTTATCCCATTTGACTTTGAACATAGAAGACATCGTAGCCAGCGCGTCCTCCAACTGATTCTCCTCTCTTGGGAAGTGTTCAAAAGTTATCTCCGTGAAATGGGGGATCAATGTCAACACACATTCTTTGTAAGGAATGATATTTGGGTGTTTCATATCCCACTCGCCTTTGATCTGATTGATCACGAGAGCGGAATCTCCGAAGACACTCAGAAACTTGATCCTTAAGTCAATTGCAGCTTGAAGACCCATGATGTATGCCTCATACTCCGCCATGTTGTTGGTGCAGTTGAAGCATAGTCGGGCAGTAAGTGGAGTATGAGTGCCTTTTGGGGGATATGATCACAGCGCCGATGCCGTTACCCAAAGCGTTGGAGGCTCCATCAAAGTGCATAGACCATCGGGATCCTTCCTCAGGTCCTTCATCCGGTCCAGGTACTTCACAATCAGTCACTACCATGATGTTCTCGTCAGGAAATTCAAAGTTCATTGACTGATAATCGTCCACTGCCTGGTGGGCCAAATGGTCTGCCAATACACTTCCTTTGATTGCTTTCTGAGTTGTGTATTGGATGTCATATTCCGTCAAGATCATCTTCCATCTTGCTATTCTTCCGGACAGAGCAGGCTTTTCGAAGATGTACTTTATTGGATCCATTTTTGAAATCAACAGAGTAGTGTGAGTCAACATATACTGTCTCAGCCGGCGAGCAGCCCATACCAAAGCGCAGCAAGTTTTCTCGAGCAGTGAGTATCGGGTCTCACAGTCGGTAAACTTTTTGCTAAGGTAATAAATAGCGTGCTCTTTTCGGCCAGACTCGTCATGCTGCCCCAGCACACACCCCATTGAGCTGTCAAGTACTGTCAAGTATAGTATTAGAGGTCTCCCTTTGACCGGTGGCATAAGAATGGGTGGTTCTTGGAGATACTCTTTGATTCTGTCGAAAGCGGCCTGACATTCATCATTCCAATGTACTACTTGATCTTTCTTCAGTAGCTTGAAGATTGGTTCACAGGTAGCAGTTAGGTGCGAGATGAATCGGGCAATGTAGTTCAGTCGTCCTAGAAAGCCTCTGACTTCTTTCTCTGTCTTGGGAACTGGCATCTCTTGTATGGCTTTAACCTTGGCAGGGTCCACCTGAATACCTTTGTCACTCACGACGAAACCTAGCAATTTCCCAGATCTTACCCCGAAGGTGCACTTGTTCGGGTTCAGCCTCAGCTTGTACAACTTCAGACGGTCAAACAGCTTCTGTAGATGGTCAAGGTGTTCCTCCTCAGTTTGAGACCTTGCAATCATATCATCGACGTATACTTCAATCTCATGGTGGATCATGTCATGAAATAAAGCAACCATGGCACGTTGGTAGGTTGCCCCAGCATTTTTAAACCCAAAAGGCATGACCTTGTAGCAGAAGGTGCCCCACTGAGTAACAAAGGTAGTCTTTTCCATATCTTCAGGAGCCATTTTGATCTGATTATAACCTGAAAAACCATCCATGAAGGAGAACACCTTGTGCTGAGCAGTATTGTCAACCAGAACGTCGATGTGAGGCAGAGGGGAGTCATCTTTGGGGCTCGCCCTGTTCAAATCCCTGTAGTCAACACACATTCGGACCTTACCATCCTTCTTCAGCACTGGAACCACGTTGGCAACCCACTGAGGGTAAGAAGTCACTGCTAGAAACCCGGCATCAAATTGTTTCATAACCTCAGCTTTGATTTTCTCGGACATCTCTGGGCGCATACGGCAGACCTTTTGTTTAACCGGAGGGTATTCTTCCTTGGTAGGCAGATGATGAACCACAATGTAGGTATCCAACCCAGGCATGTCTTCGTAGGACCAGGCAAATATTTCCACATAACCATGCAGCATCTGAATCAACCGTTGTTTCACGCTGAGCTCTAGATTGGCACCGATCTTGACATCCTTTCTGTCTGTCTCAGTACCCAGATTTACCGTTTCCACTGGCTCTTCATGTGGCTGAATGGCCCTCTCTTCCTGGAGTAACAGTCTTGCAAGCTCACCAGGCACTTTGCAACCATCTTCACCTTCATCTTCGGCTAACTTGATCGGATTTTCGAAGTCATAACTGGCAGTAGCAGAGTCGTTACCAGTGAGATCCAGAGTGGATTGAAACCTGTATAGGTGAGTGTGTGTAAATATAGCTGTTTTGCAATATATAAAGAAAGAAAGGGAGCACAAGATTTGAAATGCGAAAAACGTCCAATGTTTTATTCATGATATATGGAAATGACAAGTAATAAGCCCTCACAAATGAAGCCACGGTGCCCCGGGTAAGACACCGGGCCATAAAGTCTCAAATTATTGTTCGTTACAAATTTAAAAACAAAGGAGTTCATTACTGAGTAACAAAAGTAACAGGTATGTAATCTTTAGCGGTCCAGTTGCTTAGTCCACCGTCGGTCGTTGGGTAGATCGAACTGTCAAATTCAGATTCCTCCGCATTGTCTTCAATAGCATTCACTCCCGGGTTGGTGATGAATACGGGAGGTCTTCCAATCCTTTCTTTACGTACAGCCCTCTGAGCCTCTGCAGTGAAACCCAGCCAAAACTTGTCAGTCTTTGGAGTAAAATCAGGAAGTCGGCCCCAATTTGCACACTCACCCTTCTCAACCACAGCCCGGACATCCTTCAGGGAATCCATCTTCAAAGGAGAATCTTCTTCGGTCACAGTCTCTGCTGACGCCAATGTTGGAGGCACCTCTTCAAAATGTTGAAAGGGGGTCTCAATGAACTCCCCGTCCATCTCTATATACCGGAATGAGTTAAGATGGCTAACCATATATTCTTCCTCCCCCTGAACTGTAACAATCTTCCCTCTGACCGGGTACTTAAGCTTCTGATGTAGAGTGGAGGTCACAGCTCCAGCCTTGTGGATTCAAGGACGACCCAGTAAACAAGAATAGGATGGTCGGATGTCCATCACATAGAATGTTGAATCAAAGACTTGAGAACCAACCCGTATCGGAATATCTACTTCACCATGTACCATCCTCTTCGACCCGTCAAAGGCCCGGACAATAATGTTACTAGGCTTCAACTCCAAACCCTTACAATCCAACCTGTCTAAGGCCTTCTTGGGCAATATGTTCAGTGAAGAACCGGTGTCTACCAACACGTGGGCGAGAGTAGTGCCCCAGCATTCAATGGAGACATGCAGGGCATCGTTATGGTTCTTTCCCTTGGCAGTCAGATCAGCGTCAGAGAAACCCAGACCATTATCAGCGGTTAAGTTGGCCACACAATCAGTAAATTGATCGGCAGACGTCTCTTGTGGCACATGGGCAGTCTTCAGGAAGGAAATCAAGGCCTTGGCATGGGCCTCTGAACACAACAACAGTGATAGCATAGAGATCTTAGAGGGGGTGTGCCCCAGTTGTTCAACGACGTTGAAATCACTCTTCTTGATAATCCTAAGGATTTCTTCCATCTCTTGCTGGGAAGCTTCAACATTAACAGTCTTCGGTGCCTCCATATGGGCAGGCACATCAGCAATCCCTTTGCCCCGAGTGTCAGATGACTCGGAAGCAGGGGTAGAAACTTGACCAGGAGGGGAAACAGGCACACTGGCAGGTATGATAACAAGAGGTCTCCGGATAGCTGGAGGTGCAATATCAGGCGAGAAGAGCCTGCCACTGCGAGTAACTTTAGCAGGACCGGTGATGTTACTGATGCCGGTACTAGTATTGAACTCTTGTTTTACTCTGAGCACATACACATCTGCCCCATAGTGCCATGGGACAGCCTTGTCAGATTTATAGGGGAGGGGCCCCGGAACAGTAATGATGATGGGTGCAACAGACATGATTTTGACAGGCTTCCTCGGGGGAGCCTTGGTAGGATTGTTGAAAATGGTGACTACGGACACTTATTCAGTAGGGAAAATAGGAACAGCAGTCTTCTTGAACAAGATCTCTTTGCTATCCATCAGGTTTTGGACGCCTGACTTCAGCAACGGACAACCGGCAGGTGAAACAACACATAGAAGGCAACCTTTGCTACAACTCGGAAATAAACCGGCTAGTAACAGGTTCCTCTTGACGGTCAACAATGGAGTAACAATCTCATCCCCAGAGACTACATACAGGTCTTCCTCAATAGCATTCACTCCATGCTGGGGCATAGGAGTAGTCACAATGTTGGGCCTTTCGGGCGCCTCAAACTGTATTTCCTTAGCATCGATAAGGTCCTGAACCTTATTCCTCAGGGCCCAGCAATCATCAGTAGAATGCCCCGGGCTATCAGAGTGATAAGCACAGCGGGCGTTGGGGTTGTACTTCGGAGAGGTTGTGTTTACCACCTTCGGAGCTTCTCTGACAGTTACCAGGTTGGTTGACAGCAGTTGCGGCAAGATCTGAGACAAGGTCATACTAAGTCGAGTGTATTCTCTTCTGGGTCTTTCAGCCCTTGGTTGGTTAGGTTGTCGAGGAGCGGCAGCAGGCTTTGAAATCACCACCGCGTTGTCAGCTTGGCGGCGTTCTAGTTTATTTTGTCTTCTGGGACCATACACGGCACTAGCTTCCTTCTTGAAAGGCTTCTTTTTAGAACTTGAGGATGCACCTTTCTGTATCTTCCCCGATTTCATACCAGCTTCTATCCTCTCACCCATCAGAATGAGATCTGTAAACCCTGCAGAAGAATTACCAATCAGGTGGTTGAAGAACGGCCCAGACAGGGTCCCCAAGAACATGTCCACGAGTTCACGGTCAGTCAACGGTGGCAGCACCCTGCCAGCCAGGTCTCTCCACTTTTGCGCGTACTCCTTAAAACCTTCTCCTGATCCTAGCGACATACCCTGGAGTTGGGTACGTGTAGGAGCGAGGTCGGCATTATACTGATACTGCTTATAAAAAGCAGTAGCCAAGTCCTCCCAGTTTCGAATACTGGCTCCATCCAGCTGATAGAACCACTCGAGTTGAGCCCCTGAAAGGCTATCCTGGAAGAAATGGATCCATAAGTTCTTGTCTGCCGTGTACGGTTGGATCTTCCGCACATAAGATATGAGATGTAGCTTAGGGCAGGAAGCCCTGTCATACTTTGCAAAAGATGGTGCCTTGAACTTGTGTGGGATCACCACCCCAGAAGATAAACCCAGATCTCCAAAATCCAACCCAGGCACCTGTTGAATTTCCATGGCACTCAGACGATCCTCTAACTGCTTGTACCTGTCTTCATCGGGAGGGTACTGCTCATCTTTAAAATCTGTCTCGTTGTCAGAGACCACAGGACTAGGAACCCTTCCCCCTTGGGGACTGCCTTTACCTACAGAGGAAGCAGCTTGGTCAACCTCATTTTGCAGTGTATTGCCAAACCTCCATCCAGTGTTGAATAGTACAGTTCTCTTCTTCTTCTTCTTTACCAGCAGAGCCTTCAATTCCTCTTGACCTTGGGCTAAACTCATGATCAACTCTTGGAACTGGGCGTTCTGAGCCTGGAGGGCCTTGATGGATTGCTCAGTAGATGATTCAGGATTCATGATGACTGCTGAAATAAACAGCGAAGAACATTAAGCAACCTGAAAAGAAGAGTACCTGTGATGCATATGATGAATGGAATGCGTATGATTTAAGTTTTCAAAGACAATCGGGATTCAACTTTGTAAACAAAAAGGAAGCGCACTTTATTAGATTCAACTTTGAAATTTAAATTGTTCAACAGACTGCCCTTAGGCGTTACACAAAATGGAAATACTGAAAAGGGAAATAAAAATTGTAAAATAACATCCAAAGCTCATCAGTGATCCCAGGGTCTCTTTTTCTCAGTACGGATGTAGTCATTCAAGGTCCGCTCGTTCTCCAATTGCTTTGTCAGCTTCTGGATCTTCAATTCCTGCTCGTTGAACTTTTCTCGATAAGAATCCCGTTCTTCTTGTAGTTGCACCCAAGACCTCTTTAGTGTATCAACGTCAGTAGGTATCTGAGGAGGGAGAACAGTTGGAGGAACCCCGTCTCTATCAGGAAATTCAAGAATGATAGGCCTGACAGCTTCGTATGGCATACCTAAATTCTAAGCACGGATGTGGACCCATCTGTAGTAGGGTTCCATAGGTAGAGAAGTCTTCGGGCCCAACTCATGTGGGTCAGCTTTGTGAATTCTTTCCCAAGCCTTGATGAATCTACGACGCAGCTCGTCACTATCTACCTGAAACTCAAAACTGATGTGAGGCACCAACATCTCATGAGGCCCTGCTCTTATGGCTCTTCCAAACTGACGGAGAGCTAGACATGGGTTATAAGAGATCCCTCCTTGGGTACCAATCAAAGGAACATTAGGATATTCTCCGCAATGATCGATAACAGCTACCTCATCCAAACCCCTGAGAGTCCAAATGATGTCATTATCAGTGAGAGACATTAACCTATGAGCCCAGCCTTTTCCTTCTTGGTTCTTTAGCATGAACTTAGGGAGGTGCGAAATAAACCACCTCATTAACAAAGGAATACAACACCACAGAGTTCCTCGTCTTCGGGCAGTACGAGCATAGAGTTGTTGCAGGATATCACCCAAGAGAGTGGGCACAGGGTTCCGAGACATGAAGATTCTTATGGCATTGACGTTAATGAAGTTATCAGGATTAGGAAACAAAACTAGACCATAGATTAAGAGATCCAGAATGTCTTCATACGCCCTGAAGTCTAAGTCATTCCAGAAACTGTTAGCTTTACCAATCAGAAACTTAGCCAAGAAGCCCTTAACTCTGCTTCTAGTTACCCAGTTGTCCATTACCTCCTTGTTGGTCAAGGGAAGGGCTGCAGCAATCTCCTCAAGCCTAAGAGTCTTTTCCCAACCAGTGAAGGGAGTCTGATCCAAGATAGGGATACCAAGCAAATCAGAGAATTCTTCCAGGGTAGGGACCAGCTGGAAGTCTTGAAAGGTGAAGCAATTGTACAAGGGATCATAAAATTGGGTCAAGACACTCATCAATTGTTGGTCCCACTTTGAAGTGACTAAATCGAGAAGAGAACCATGCCTCTGGATGAAGGAAGCAGTATTTGGAATTCGGTCAACCAATTCTTTAAGCAAATCAGGTGGGTGAACAAAGTTGAGCCGGATAGTATTCCTTCGCACAGGCATCATAATGTCCTACAAAACAGAGCAAAGATGAAACCCTCTTGTCTTTGAAATGGGTCAGTCTTTATGCAGGATGCATGCAATGGTATGATGTTATGATAAAGCACACCACAAGTATTCACAAAGGCAAACATGATAAGGCACACAAGTCACACAAGATAGCCCTTAGAGTTTAGGCCAGCATGAAGTTCAGGTACTACCCTCTTTCAGTTTCGTTGGTTCAGACCTGTCCTATCAAAAGTAATCGGGTTCTAGAGGATCCTAATATCACTGACTACCCTCAATCAGTCATAACTCCAGCGTCGCAATCTTTTCTTGCGGCCAGAACCATCGCGAGAGTTTAGCCTCAATGGGTGTAGCATACTGCTACTGTTCGATGGCCAAGTTGGGTTAAATTAGGGTTCTAAGGTCGGTTGGTGCTTAATGACTCCTCAGAAGACCCATATTCTCCTCGTTGCAACACAAGGGATATCGGTACAGACCAAGGTGCCACACCAATGTAGCCACTGCTTCACCTGTGTCGGTCTACGCCGGACAGGTCCCTCACAGCTTATGCTACCTAAAGGGTATTCCCCAGATCCGGGTTAGGATCTATGAAACTCCAAGACAATTCCCATAATAATAAAGCAAACAAAACATTCAATCGAAAACATAAGTATGATCTAATCCTAAGGTACACCTCACTTTAAAATGTCCCCAGCAGAGTCGCAAGTTCTGTGATCGGTGGAAATAGAACTGACTGTTTAAAGCTGGATCGCGTATGTCGCGGTAAGCAAGAGTCGCCACCGTCTTTTATGTTCTCCAACATGGAAAGGACAAAAGCACAGCAAAATTCCTTATTGAGAATGTCTCTAGGTTCGGGAGGTAGATTTATAGAAAGGGAAGGTGTTAGCACCCTTTCTATCTGTGGTTATCCACGGGCTCTTAGGTACTTGCTCTTATGTTTCCAAAAGATGTTTGCTTTTCAAATGTGAGTGGGTTTGAAAAAAGTCTCGTTTTGAAAGATTTCTAAGTGACTCTTGTATCTGTCCTCAAGAGTGTTTGAAAAATTTGTTTTGAAAACTTTTGAAAGTGTCAGTGTGAAAAGATTTTGTTTGTTTTTTAGAGAGCAAGTACCCATGAGTCATCTACCTACCCTAAGGAATTAGGCTGTGTAAGAGTCCTTTAGATAGTGTCATCCCACCATTGAGAGGTAGGTAGCACCACCGTTGGAGGTGTTCGGGTCAATTCGATTGTAGGGACAGTGTGATCACCGAAGCAATAGTAGGACACCTTAGAAGTAACCCTAATGTCCTAGATCCTTTTCAATCCGAGGCAACCGTTTCGAGGCAACTGGATCTTAGACATAAGGGAGACCGCTAAAATACCCTATACTTGACGACCACTTTCGAGGCAACGAGTGAGGCGTACCCTAGAAGTGGCATGTGCGTTGTGTGTTATTTGCATGTTAACATTTATCTTTGATCATGCAATTGTGCGCTACAAGTTTTTTTTTAATTATCATACATTCTTTCATGCAATTTAACAGTTAGGAGTGCGAAAAATAAAAGACAGAAAGGTAAAAGCTACGCTATTACAAGGCGCGGGTCTATACATCGCCAAAAAACAAAGACCCGTTTTGATAAAGTGCGGAAAGTAAAGAAAGCAATAAACCTAATTACTATTACATTCCGGAAACAGTTACATAATAATCCAACAAATAATAATCATGCGCGAAAAGAATTAAATTGGACGCCCTAGGGTTTCTGACCCTTTTGAGAAATTATGAGTTTTTTGTCCTTTTGTATTTAATTTAATTAAAGTTAGACCTAAGTATTTAATTAATTATTTACAAGAAAGATGTTTTTTGTGTTTTTTCGTATTTAATGAAAATAAATAAATTAAAAATCAAAAGAAAACCCTAGTTCTAAGTTTATTTTAATTATTAATAAAAATGTTAAAGTTAACCTAATTTAAACTAATTAGTTAATTTACATTTGTATGTACAAAAATAATAATAATTAATAAATAATGATGATAATAAGAAAATGATTAAAAATGTCAAAACCTAATTCTATATAATTTTTATTTATTGAGAAAAAAGGTTAAAATTAAAACCTAAATTAAGCTAAGTTAATTATTAGTATTTATTTACAAAAAGAATAATAGTTAATGAATTTAATAAATAATAAAATATATTTACAATTTTGATTATGATTTTATTAGGAAAAATTAATTTGTTGTGAATTAATAAAAATAATTAAAATAATTAAAGGAATTAAAAGAAAAGAAAATAAAAATTACAAACCAAAGGGGGTGTGATGACCCATATGGAGGTGTACTGAAGCAATCTTGGCCCATTAACACAAGCCCTTTATTGACTCCTGGGGACTGGCTATGCATGCGTTGACTGGAACACACCATGGTCTTCATCTTCTGACCATTGGGGGTATCTTTGTGGCCACTTGGCGTGTTGTTGCTGGGAGTGCATGGTGGAGTATTGGACATATGCTGCATTGGAACACGTTATGAAAAATAGAAATAAGAGTTTGGGGGACCTGGGAATCGAACCCAGGTCCCAGTACTCCTTGCCTTAGTGCCCTTGCCAACTGAACCATGGTGCGCGTTTGTAATATGAATGGATAATAAATATTATATAAAAAAAACAAACATTATGATAATAAAGCAGAATAACGCGCGCTGTATTCAAACCCTCCAACCACATTGAGCCACGCAATCACCTTCTTCGTTTCACCTGTAAAATTATAAAACAGATAGCGGGGGTTTTAAACCCCCACTAACTATAACGACAGAAAATAGCGATTAGAGTTAGGGATAACATAAATTGAGCGCGAGGGTTGGGTTGAATTCGTCTGGCCTTGACGAATTCAACCATTCTTGTCTCAAGGTCCAATTTTTCCTTATGTGCAAAGCCCTAAATTTCAAGCTTCGAAACCCTAGATATCTCCAATGGTGGATTTCAATTCAGAATGCTATAACCAAATTGGTTTATACCAATAGCTTCAGAATGTCCCTATTAACATAAATAAACCAAGAAAATGGATTAAAACGCATGAATTATGATATGTAATTTTGGAAATATATTCAAACCGTGGGACTTGTATTCTTTGATTCTGATGGTGTTGGGGCTTGTTCTTGATGGCAACAGGTTCCTGGAGACTCAGGCAAGGTGTTTTGATCAAGAGGAGGCTTTGAATTCGCCTGGAAGACTGATTTCAGTTTCACACTTTTCTTGAATTTTTTAGAATTTGATTATGGTGTTCTTGCAGCAATTTCACGTGTAGGGTTTTAGGTTAAGCTTCAGTACATATAGCACAATAGAATTAGGGTAAATCTTGGCCCAACAATCCATGGCATTATGGTTTGAATGTGTGATTGCCAATCAAATCTTTTTCAATCTTTTCCTTTGATAAAACCTTGCCAATCATGGAGATTTTGAGGTCTTTGAGGTGCACACGACTTGCCAGCTTGCCCTGGTCTTATTTACCTCATAAAAAGATTTGAAAACCATGTTTTGATATTTTCCTATAATTAAAATCAATTAAATGAATTAATATTAATAAAAATTCAATTAATTAATAAAAAATGAGAAAATAAATCAAATTAATCTTAATGGGTCGTGCATAAGCCTTGGGTAAAGATTCAAGAAGGAATTTGAGGCCCATTAGCAAAAATGAAGTGTTTTAGGCAAAGTTGACTTTTGCAAATTCCCAAAAATTTCCCAACTTCTCCAATGCATATCTTGCTCAATTTTGAATCTATGAACATGTTCTTGGACATTTTGGAAAGGTATTGAAGTCCTATAACTAATTCCTTTGGTCCCATGTCATTTTGATTCACCAATCTCAAGTTATGGTCTTTGACTTAAAGTGCCTTTTTGTTGACTTTTGAAAATGACCTATAATGTTGAAATTGATAACTTTTTGTGAGAGCGTTTCTTGGACTTGGAGTGTGAAGATGAGTTGTAGGAAATGTCATCCCCTTCAAAATGAGCATTGGATGGGATTTTTCTGATGAACCATGAAAAAGTTATGCCTTGGTCAATTTACAGTTGACTTTTCAACTGTCCAAAAATAGAAACTTTTTGCATCTTGATAATTTCTGAGCCATTCTTGAGGAATCATGATCAAGACTTGATCAAATGATGGTTGTGGCTTCAAAATGAGATGTTGACCAAAAATTTTGACTTTTAACTGTTAAATGACCATTTTACCCCTGCAGTTGACTGTGAAGCAATTAGGGCTTTTGATTGTGCAATTTGGTGCTGTGAGTCTTGAAACTTGACATATGGGTGTTTGACAATGTATATAGGCATATGGGACTTGATTGGACCCTTGGGAACCTCAACTTCCTTGTAAGAACCAAAACCCTGATTTTGACTGTGTTAGGAGGGTGTTTGCACTGTGCAATCCTTAATCCATTTGAAGCTTGATCTTGCCAAATCTTGAAGAATATGGGAGGGAAAATTTTGGGGTACAACACATATCATTGTGGTAAAGATTGCAAATTTAGGGTTTATCAATTACGGTTTCATAAATGTGAGAGTTACACCATGAACTGGTATATTAACACAAGAGAAAAGTGAGAGTTGAGCATTAACATAAGAGTAATATTATTTTTTCATTAACTAATCAAAATCCTTATGAGATACATGAAATACAAATAACCAAAATACATAGACAACATGTTGAATCAACTATTTCTCCATATCTATTCCATAAAATTTGAGAACGTATTTGCATAAAAATTCAAAGATAGCAAATCGAATTAAATTTATCACCGAATCAAATCATGTATGAACAAAGAAGCAAAAATCAAAAGGAAATAACCATGTAGTTGGTTATATGAGGAATTAAATTGAAACCTAAGTTCTATGTCAAAAGCAAAAAAAGAGTTGGAACAAATCATTGGCAAAGGAAAACCAGTAGATGAATCAAATATTGTTAACCTGTTATGCGAACAACAATGATAGTAACGTCTGAACGGCGAAATCAACAATGAAGGATTGGACGGAGAAATCAATGGAAGTAACGAGGAAGGAGGATGGAGGTATGTGAGGACGGATGATAGAGGACGGAGGTGCTTCTGGTTTTAGGGTTTTTCGTGAGAGAAATGGCACTTCTGTGAACAGAATAGAAGAGAAACAGCGAAATCTGTTTTTTAATTTTAATTATAAATGACTTTAGTCAATGCTTCTGTGAACAGAATAGAAGAGAAACAGCGAAATCTGTTTTTTAATTTTAATTATAAATGACTTTAGTCAATGCTTCTGTGAAGCGCTGTCTAATGTGGGCCTTTAGCAGCGCTTTCTCTTTTTTTAGCAGTGCTTTGGTAAACACTTTCTAATGTGGGCCTTTAGCAGTGCTTCATACCTAGGCCTTTAGCAGCACTTTTAAGAAGCGTTGTCTAATGTGGGCCTATTAGCAGCGCTTTGGAGAAGCGCTTTCTAAAGTGGGCCTTTTAGCAGCACTTTGGAGAAGCGCTGTCTAAAGTGGGCCTTTTAGCAGCGCTTTTACATAATTTCATTTATACTTTCCGTGTTTTATTTTTTATTTAACTTATAGCAGCACTTTTAAAAAAAAGCGTTGTCTAAGGTGCGCTGCCTAAAACCATTTTTGCCATAGTGAAAGTGTTTGGAATTGACGAAGCAGCTTCACGAGGAACAGGGCCTTAATGTTTATATCAACACAAAAAGGAAGCGTCCATGGGAAACCTAGGAGTTGTAGAAGTTTTTAATTCTATTTCTTTGTAAAATTTTGTTTCATTTGAACTTACTAATAAAAATATTTGTTTCTATTTTTATTAAAAGAGTTTAAATCCCACAAGGTCCTTAAAAACATGGCATAAACATGTCATGCATATCATTACATAAGCAGGTATTTCAAGGCGGGTTTCTTATATTTTCACTGTTTATTTCAGCAAAAAGAATTGACTCTTGAATACACTGTTAAGGATCTTAAAGCACAGAATGCTCAATTCCAACAGATGTTCCTGGCTCTGGCTAAAGGACAGGAAGATCTAAAAGCTCTCATTATTAAAGAGAAGACAAAGAAGGCGAAGAAACAAATTGGCATCCTGAACATGGGGAGAAGGCTTAGAGGACCAACCAAGCGAGCTCTTGAATTCGCAACCCCATCAAATTAAGGGGATAATTAGGAAGAGGATAACAAGAAGATGAAAGAAGAAAATAACAGCCTGGGGTCTGATGAAGAGGAAGTAGTCTATTCTGAGGAACAATATCCTCCTGCTAATGACAAGTATAAACAGCTAGAGGATCGTCTCAATGTTATGGAGATTCAGAGGGTACCTGGTTTGGACTTTAAAGAGCTAGGGTTGGTCTTAAGAGTGGTCATCCCACAAAAATTCAAAGTTCCCACTTTCGCAAAATATGACGGTGTTTCATGTCCCAAGCTGCATTTGAGGTCTTATGTCAGGAAGATCCAACCCCACACAGCTAATAGGAAATTATGGGTTGACTTCTTTCAGGAGAGTTTGTTGGGGACGCAGTTAGAGTGGTTCTATCAATTGGAAGGAACCAACGTCCGTAATTGGGAAGATTTGGCTGTTGCTTTTTACAAGCAGTATCGATACAATGCTGACCTCTCTCTAACTCGTACGCAACTCCAAAGCATGGTTATGGGTTCCAATGAGGGTTTCAAAGATTATGCCCAAAAGTGGAGGGATCTTTCAGGTAGAGTTCAACCTCCCTTGTCTGATAGGGAGTTGGTCGATATGTTCTTGGGTACTCTGACAGGCCCATTTTTAAACCATTTCATTGGAAGCTCTTCAGTTGGATTCACCAAGCTGATATTGACAGGAGAATGAGTGGCAGCTGGTATCAAGAGTGGAAAAATTCAAGGGGCTGCATCTTCAATTACTACAAAGAAGTCGTTCAGTGGAAAGAGGGAGGTCAGTGTTGCCTATGGTCAAAGAAATCATAGTAAAGTTGAACACCGTCCAACGGTAGGAGCTGTAATGATCTCCAACCCTACATCAGCTCAACGAAAAAATAATCAGCACATGCAGGATGCACCTAGAAGAAAATTCACCAGAATCAACATGCCTTTGTCTCAGGAATTGTAGCATTTGGTGAAGGCTGACTTGGTCACTCTGAAGGATCCTCCCCAAAACCCAAATACTTCATCTCCCCGTTACAATCCAAATGCACGGTGTGCTTACCACTCCAACAGTCTGGGGCATGACACGAATGATTGTTGGGCTCTGAAGAATAAAGTTCAAGACCTTATTGATACAAAGGAGAATGAATTTGACCCTCCTGAGACCCCCAATGTAATAACCGCACCGATGCCCAAGCATGACAAGGGTATCAATGTTGTTAACGGTGTTCTTTTTTATTCTTTTGTGAATGATCTGGCTACTCTTATTCCAGTGGTTAAGAAGAATCTATTACGAGCCAGTTTATCTTCAGGTTGTGATGAATATTGTTACCTTTGTACATCCCTGTCCAATGGTTGTACGTTGCTGAAGATAGGTGTTCAACGCCTGATGAACGACAGGGAAATTCTGTTTGAGAAGACTCCCTCTGTGGAAAAATTATGTGAAGATGTAATATGTGAAGACGTATCAATTATTACCATTTCCAATAATCCTACAAGGGTCTCCTCCAAAGGTCCTATAAGGATTACCGCCAACCCTAAAGTTTCTCCCCTAATCATCACCTATCCAGGGCCAATACCATATTCCTCTGACAAGGTTGTTCCTTGGAATTTTGAAGCTAACATCTACTACCATGGCGTTAAGCAAGACCTTTTGTCTACCAAGAATGAAGTTTCTAAAGATAATGATCCTAACATTGACAATATTGTTGGGACCAGTAAGGTTACCAGAAGCGGAAGGATTTTATCTCCGGAAATCTCTCCAAAGACTGTTGTTACTCCTGTTGTTATTCCTGTTGTTGAGTCAACTAAGGCTCGGGGAAAAGAAGTATTGAGTGAGCCTTCCCGGACGAGGGCACCAAAAGAAGCCATTCCTGAGGCCTTGAAGCAAGAAATGGAGGAAATTTTGAAGATCATACGGAAAAGTGATTACAATATGGTGGAACAATTGGGGCAGAGCCCCTCGAAGATTTCAATTCTAGCTTTATTATTGTGCTACGAGGCTCATGATAAAACCTTGGTGAAGTTTATGAAGTCTTCTCATGTGCCACAAGAGACTTCTGCCGACCAATTTGAGAGTTGTGTTGCCAGTCTGACTACTGATAATGGACTAGGTTTCTCCGACGCTGATTTGACTCCTAAAGGAAGAAAAAATAATGATTTCTTACATGTCTCTATTTAGTTCAGGGGCACTACTTTGGCTCACATATTAGTTGATACAGGTTCGTCATTAAATGTTCTACCCAAGGGTTCCTTAGACAGATTGGATTGTGAAGGACTTACATTGAAGCCCAGTAACATTGTGGTGGGGGCCTTTGATGGTTCCAAAAGAATGGTACACGGGGAGGTGGACATTCCAATTAAAGTTGGTTCCCAAACTTTTGACTCCACTTTCTATGTGATGAACATTCACCCATCTTACTCCTGCTTACTAGGGCGCCCTTGGATTCATGGGGTCGACGCTGTCACTTCCACTTTGCATCAGATGTTAAAATATCCGGTTAATAGAAAGATTATTACAGTCTATGGTGAAGAAGAATATATGGTAAGTGTGATACGGTGGGAGAACCGACTTGGGAGTTTTACGTTTGATTGCAAATTTTGTGGTTAGCAAGAGTCGCCACTGAATTTTCTTTTATCCAAAAGGAAAGGCTGAAAAGAACATGAAAGACCTTTGAGATTATTTCTTGAGTTCGGGGGGTAGATTATGAAAAGGGGAGGTGTTAGCACCCTTTTCATCCATAGTTATCTATGGGCTCTTAGTTGTTTTCTAGATCACTTGCTTTTGTTTGAAAATATGCTTTGTGTGGTTTTGAAAGTATTTTGAAAAGGCGCCTTCGCTTAGGCAAACTTTGTAATAGTTTTTGTTCGTAAGAACGTATAAAAGGTGTTGGACTTTTGAAAATGTTTCATGTTTGGAGAATGTTTTGAAAGTATTTTTGAAAGTGTTGGTGTTTGTTTTGAAAATAATCAAGGATGTTTGATTTGAAAATGAGCAAGCAACTAGGAACAATCTACCTACTCAAAAGTCTTTGTTCATTTCTTTCTTTCCTTTGATATTGCTATCTTACCGTTGATTGGTAAGAAGCCTTATCTTTGGATGTAAAGGGGCGGGCATGGGTCATTGTATAGCCATGATAGCAATGTTGTGAGATATCTTAGCATTTCTCTTTGAGGGACTAAGATCATTTTGAAAGGCAACATTGATAGCGTAATCGAAGGACTATGATCTTGTGTTTTTTGATTGATTTTTTGCTAAGATATCCCACATGCATAACATGGCGATTTTTGTAAGGCAACAAAGTGGAATTACCCTAAGGGTGCAAGTGTGTTTGATTTACATGCATTGTTATCTTGGATTAGGGTTTGCTAACTTGTTGATTTTAGTCTTTCCATACAAACCCTAATTACTAGCATTTATATAAAGCGATAAATTGCGGAAAGTAAAATTACTAAGCTATTACATCATTAGGGGAGGGGGTGTACAAATTTACAAATGGGGATTTGCAAGAAAATTAAACCTAATTATCTATTACAACCATATTGAATAATGTACAAAAATTGAATAAATATACAAGAATTGAATAAATATACAAAAAGATAAATTGAAAAGAAAATGATTTTGTTTGGTTTTTCATAAAAGGGTTTTAACCTAATTAATCAGAATGATTAAATTAAAATTAAGTAAAATTAAACCTAAACTAATTAAGAAAAGAAATTAAGTTTGAAATATTTTTTAGGGTTTTTATGAAAAAGGTTTTAAGTTAAATAGTAATAATATGAAAATTAATTAATTAAAAAAAACATAAATTAAAAGTAATTAAAAAGAAAAAATATTAATTAAACCTAAATCTAAATATTAATTTTTTAAGAAAAAAGAAATTAATTTATTTAAGAAAATATTTTTGTTCTTTTTGTTTTATAAGAAAATAAAATAAATAAGTGTAAATAATAAAAAATATACTTTTATATTTTTTATTAATAAAAATAAAAATAATAATAATAATAATAATAATAGTAATAAAAATATAATAAGGAAAAAAGAAAGAAAATAAGAAAAAGAAAATAAAAAAAGTTGGGCCAGGAGTGCAAAAGTAAGGCAGGGGGTTAGAGGTCAGCAAAAAAAAGGCCCTAAGGGGGAGGCCTAGGCGCTGCTTGCTGGAACAAAAAAGAGTGAAAATGTGAAAAATAAGGAAAAAAGGTAGCGCTGGGTGTTGAACCCATGACCTCCCATATACACACACGCTACCTTTGCCATGGGGTGGCTGTACATCTGTTAACATTGATGAAATAATAAATATATGTTACAAATCAAGTTCATGGCCTGAACTTCATCTTCAACCTCTCGCCTAGCCAGACAACTTGTATCTTGCTTATTTCTCAATGAAAATTAAAATTGCAAACATGAAAATTGTTCCATTTTTTCTCACGGATCCAACTATGTAAATAACTAAAGCTATAAATAAAAATGAATGAGAATTTCATTGGACCTAATTTGAACCCTAAATTTTCCAGAAATTTCAATCTTAAAATTCTCTAAGCTCAAGCCATATAAATGAAATCTATGGATATGTACAATTTCAGGGCAATGATATCTACATTTTATCTTCACAAATGCAAGCCTAACAATGCCTAAATGCGAAGATAGAAGTTCATAAAATATACTCAAAACTGGAAATCGTGAAATGAGTTTGAGCTGCTTTCAAGGAGTTGTGATGATCAGGTTAGCTTCCTCAAGTTTCCAGGAAGCTATTCCAATAATTACTTTGAGCTGGAAGTGTATGAATCGTGCTGGAGAAGTCCAAGTGCAAGCTTCTGATTTTGGTTATGGAGGATGAAGGAAATGGTGTTACAGAACTGTAACAGGTATTGGGATGACTTATATTTTATGTAAGGAAGCTTTTGAAATGGTTTTTCCAAGAAACCCACGAGTGAAATGGAAGTTTGATATGTAAAGTCAGAATTTGCACAACAATGGTGTTTTGAAGCAATTTCTGGCTTGAGGGAGTTTGAGGGAGTTTCAAGGCTTGCAAAATCGTGTCCTAAGTTGCATAATAGTGTCTCAATTTATAGGAAAAGTTTTTGAGAGCTTGGAGTGATCAGAAGTACAAGTTCACATGTTATGGCTCTTTGGCTTGTTTTTGAAGCAAGCTTGATACACATTGTCCCAATGCATAGTACAAGGCTATCTAGAGTGGTTACAAGATTTAAACATGTTTATCTGACTTTGTATGTGAAGTGTGTGTTAAGAAAACAAGTTAGAAGCTCGAGAAGAGTGGACTTTGTGCATAAAGCCACTTTTCCAAAATGGCAATGTTGCCTTTCTTCCTAAAATGGTATTAAGCATGGGCAATGCATTGAATGCTTGGATTAAAGCTTCTAGCAGCTGTGAAAAACATTAACTATGGATTGACAAACAAGTTTGAGGCCTGCAAAGCAAAGATTATGCAGCCTAGCATTGAGATTGAATCATGTGTTCATCAAGAAATTACTTGTAATTCAAGAATGAAACCCTAACTTCTTGCCTTCGATTCTCCTTGCTCAAATATGATCTCAATGAGTTCTTGGACAATTTGGAAAGCTTGCAACATCCTATATAACCTCTATGTTGGACATTTTTTAAAATTCATCTTAGAACTATGTGAAAAATTGTCATGAAGTTAGGTCAAAATTCTGCCTAAACTATGGGAAAATTTGACTAAGTTTTCAAGTTTCATGAACATGTCTTCACAAATTCATAACTTTAAATCCATGCATTTCTAGAAGAAATTATATTCTACAATGTTTTATATCTCATTGAGATCTACAACTTTCATGTTGGAAGTTTCCTTTGAATCATCTTGCTTCATGGTGAAAATTTGGAATCAAGTTGTGAAAAAAAAGTGAATTTCAACACTTAGAAAAATTTCTAAGTTTAGAAACTTTGAATTTTCAAAATGAAGTCTTGACTTTTTTATTTCTTGATTAACAAGTTTCATATTTTGACATGTCTTTATGAATTGTGATCTTTGATACTTGATTTTGACCAAAAATTCAAAGTTTGACTTCTCAGTGTACAGTTGACTTTTCATCAGTTGACTGAAATTCATTTGTCAATCAATTAATCTTGAGGAATGTTTTGAGCCATGTCATTAGTTAAAAATGAAGCATTTGAATCCTTGAGATCATTCCTCAAACCAATAAGTCATTTGCTAGGTCAAAAATCAGAAATTGCACCTTCTCAGTCAAAACCCTAATTTTGACAATTTTGCCCTTTTTATGATCTGATCAAATTTCTTGTGGAATTGTGGTCGAAACTTGATCAAATGACATATATGAGTTCATGATATTCATATGGATCAAAAATTGTGAAGTTTGACTGTAAATTGACCACAGTTGATTTTTTTTCCAATACAATTGATTTTAGGTCAACTGATCAATTGACTGAGCAAAAATGTGATCCTAGACTTGAAACTTGACATGAGAAATATTAAGGGTCCAAAATGATCCATTAAAGTAATATGGGGCATTAAAAGTCCATTTATCCCTGTGCAATCTCAAACCCTAAGTTTCAGTCATCAGTGCTTAAGGGGGTGTCTTGAGCTGATCAAACCTTGTGCAGTCTTAAATTAAAGGAGATCTTGTGAGAGATTACTTGATAAATGAGAGAGAAAATTTTGGAGTACAACAGCTTCCCCTGTTCAATCTTCTTAAACCTGGAGAGTTAGATTGGCGGACCCGCCATTCGTGACTTGAAGGTGGAAGATGATTGAACACTAGAGTGCCCAGAAATTTACGCTCGAAGATGTATTGGGAATAGGCTTATAGATGCCAATTGGAGGAAGGATGGAAAATACTGGAGGAGGTATTAGCATAAATCTTTGGTCGGTTTATACTAAAACTTGATGTTTTACCTGTGAAAAAGGGTTAGTTAAGTGCATATGTATGCATGATATTCACAAGATGAGATCATGCTAAATGCATTTTGTATGTACATGCTATGATGTATGAATGTTGGATGGATGTTTGTCCAGGAAAATAAATCCCTCACTGCTGTTGAGTAATTTTGGGAAGCTGAATCCCAGATCACTGTTGGGGATGAACAGTATACATATCTTCAAACTTTGTTGAAAAGATGCTTCCACTAGGGAATATCTCTTGAATGCAAGTTGTTATCTGGTCGGGTCCAGGCTTCATAACAATTTACTGAGGATGAAGGGGTCAATTTCTATCTGGTCGGATCCAGGCTTCGCGGTAACTTTCTAGGGAAGGAAAAATTAACTGTTATCTGGTCGGATTCCAGGCTTCGCAGAAAATTTCTTGGGGAGAATGAAGTTAGGCTATTATCTGGTTGGATTCTCAACTTCACAACAACTTACTGGGGATAAGGAAGTTATTTGTTATCTGGTCGAATTCCAGGCTTTGCAGTAACTTACTAGAAAGGATGAAGTTGAACTGAGATCTAGTCGGGTCCAGGCTTCATAGTAACTTGAAGTGGTAACTACTATCTGGTCGGGTCCAGGCTTCATAGTTTTTGAAGAGTTACACTATTATCTGGTCGGGTCCAGGCTTCACAGTGTCTTGTTATGGGTTGTATCTAGTTGTTATCTAGTCGGGTCCATGCTTCACAATAGCTTTCTTGAATAGACGAAGTTGAACTGATATCTGGTCATATCCAGGCTTTACAGATTTTGAGGTAGATGAAATTAATTGTTATCTGGTCGGGTCCAGGCTTCACAATAAACTTGTCTGAAGAAGATAGGGTTGAACTTATATTCGGTCGGGTCCAGGATTTACAGCAACTTGCTTGGAATTTAGTTGTTATTTGGTCGGATTCCAGGTTTCACAACAAACTTCTAAGGGGAATTGCTATCTGGTCGGATCCAGGCTTCACAATATCTTTCTTGAAAAGATGAAGTTGAAAACTGAAATCTGGTCGGATCCAGGCTTTACAGTAACTTGTTGGGATAGAGGCAAACTCTACTGGGGAAAAGAAGTTAAACCCTGGTCTGGTTGAGTCTAGGTTCTTCAATGTCTCTAAGGGTTAAACTATTATCTGGTCGGGTCCAGGTTTCATAGTATTTTGAAAGGTTAACTATTATTTGGTCGTGTCCAGGCTTCATAATATTTGAAAGATTTTCACTATTATCTGGTCGGGTCCAGGCTCTATAGTGACTTGAGAATTTGACTATTATCTGGTCGGGTCCAGGCTTCATAGTAACTTGAAAATTATACTAATATCTGGTCGGATCCAGGCTTCATAGTATCTTTTGGAGATAGTAAAGATTTTGTTGACAAATTCATTGGGGATTAGGGGTTGTGGCCCTATGATTTGCAATAGTATAAAAGGCAAACTCAAGCTGGAGAGGATAAACTCAACTGGGGGAGACAGGCTCAGCTGGGGAGGATGGACTCAGCTGGGAAGATAGACTATGTCGGGGGAAATCAAACTCAGTTGGGGAGTCATGCTACTCGTTGTTTGTTGGGGAAATAAACATTGTTGGGGAAATAAACCATGTTAATGAGTACTCGATGAACTGCTGATGAGGTGAGTTCTTTGAGGAAGAGATCCATAAGGCTTCTTCTTGTAGGATCAACTTAGTTAGGAAAGAGCTGTCAAGACATTGAGACTTTGGCTGGAGATTTGTTTATTGTAATTGTCTTGTGGGGATAATGTTAATGAAATAACTCTGTGGGGATATTCCATATACATTAAGAGAACTCTTGCTATTGCTTAGCAGGCCACATGTGCCAAATAGTTTTAATTATGTTCATATGCATATGTTCGTTCAATTTTAGTCATTAGACAAGTTTGCATTCAAAACAAAGACAGAAAGTTTGCACTTCAAAGTATATTTGTATTGATATTTTGCCCATGAATATGCGTTTTTGTACAAAGAGATGGAGATCCTAATAAGAGGAAATCGTCGAAAGGAAAACAAAGTTGAAAACAAAACAAATAGCCATGTGAAAATTATCTCATTGCGTTTCAAATCTACTATTGTCCCAATGTATTCGAATGCCCCTTGCCATTGACAAAAGTTGACTGGATTGATCTTGGACCGTTTAAACTATGACCTTGGTGATAAAGTTGACTGTGGTGATTCTACGGGACATAGTCATATGCTTTCAATCCTTAACTTTTGCCTGGACCGCCTGTGATCGGTGGATCTGGAACTGACTGTTTAACGCTGGTTCGCGAAATGTCGCGGAAGCAAGAGTCGCCACCGTCTTTTATTTTCTCCAAATGGAAAGGACAAAAGCACAGAAAAATTCCTTAAAGAGATTGCTCTCGGTTCGGGAGGTAGGTTATAGAAAGGGAAGGTGTTAGCACCCTTTCTATCCATGGTTATCCATGGGCTCTTAGATACTTGCTCACTTGTGTTTTCAAAATGGTTTGTTTGCTTTTCAACTGTGGGTTTTAAAAAGTTTCTTTGAAAATTCCAGTTCGACTCTTGTATCGGTCCTCAAGAGTGTTTGAAAAATTGCTTTCGAAAGCTTTTTGAAAAGGTGTCGGTGTGAAAAGTATTTTGAATTTGTTTTGAAATTAGAGCAAGTATCTAGAGTCGTCTACCTACCCTAAGGAATTTGTCTGTGTAAATGTCCTTTAAAGTAGTGTCATCCCACCATTGAGAGGTAGGTAGCACCACCGTCGGAGGTGTTCGGGTCAATTCGAAGGTTCGGGACATGGTGATCACCAGAGCAATAGGAAGATACCTTAGAAGCTACCCTCATGCCAGGTTCCCGGATCATGAGGACTTACTAAAACATCCTCTACTCGACGATCACCTTTCGAGAGGCAAGGCAACAGTGAAGCGTACCCTAGGGGTGGTGTGTGATTTGTGTGTCATGTTCATTTACATTTATCTTGTTCATGTCGGGGGTGATCTACGCTTTTGTTTTTATTTTAACATTCATTCTTGCATGCAATTATTAGCAGTTAAAAAATTGCGAGAAATATAAAGTTCCTAAACTATTACAAAGGTGCGGATCCACATCGCCAAATTTAATCCAGGACCCGATTTGACATAAAGTAAAGATGCGAAAAATATAAATGTTTAATTTACACGGCTTTGGGAGAATTACATAAATAATATAAGAAAGAATAAGAATAAAATGCGCGAAGAGAATAAAAATCGGGAATGCGAGGGCGTTGGACCCTTTTAATGAAATTAAATTATATTAACAAATTAATTAAATTAAAATGAAAAGAAATTATTTTTTTTGAGTTTTTTGCATTTATGAATTTTAATAAGAGAATTAAATGAAATTAAGAAATTAATTAACCCTAATTCTAACTATTTTTATTTATTAAGAAAAAGTATTAAAATTGAACCTAAAATTAAACCTAATTAATTAATGCAATTTTATTTACAAGAATACATAATTAATAATTAATAATGATAAAAGAAAAGAAAAAGATAAAAGTAATTAAAACCTAATTCTACATATTTTATTCATTAAGGAAAATATTAAAGTTTTTAAAACCTAATTTACTAAAATAATGGTTAAAATTTATTTACAAAATAAATTAATAGAAATCAAATATAATTAAACATATTTTAATTTTTTTGTATTTTATGATTTTTTATTGTGAAAATTATTTTTGGTAAATTAAAGAAAATAATTAAAAACAACTAAAAGAATTAAGAAAGAAAATCAAATAAAAAATAAAAAAAAATTGCAAACCATGGGGGTATTCAGACCCAAGGGGAGGTTTTTTTGAACGGTCTGTATTCTTTGGCCACTGGATTGGATTTCATGGCCATTTGTGTTCTGGCTGTTGGCCATTTGTGTTCTGGCCTCAACGTTCCTTAATCTTCTCAGGATGTCTGTCTCGCCATGTATTGGTGTCATGCATAAGTTGTTCTACTTTGGCCATTTGGCTTTTGGCTTTTGGCTTTTGGCCATTTGGCTTTTGGCTTTTGTCTTTTGGCCATTTGCCTTTTGGCCTCAACGTTCCTTAATGAACCTGCATGGGATTCTGTCTAAAATCTGCAGTGTTGAAACTCATGAACACATTAAATAAAATCATAAAATGCAAATAAAGTCAATATATGAAGAAATTTAATGTTTAGGCACAATATGGCATGTATGAATGATTATACCCTTTTGATCATGGAGATCAAATCAATCTTACCCTCACTGGAAAATTAGTGACATGAATGCTTTTATGCCTTTTGGATCATGGAGATCAAGCCAGCCTTACCCTTACTGAAGAAGTAGTGAGGTGTTGGTTTGTAACTGTGATGACTTGTTTGTAGTGAGAGAGGGATTTGTAATAAGGATTTTAAGGTTTTAGGGTTCTTGAAAGAATTTGATATTCTAACAGTGTTGTGGCAAGGTTTTTTCTCTCTTTTTCTCCTCTCTGGTTTGTGTGAAAAGAAGGTGATTATATAATGGAAATTAGGGTAAAGAAAATGGGCTTTGAATATGCAATTGGGCCTCCAATGTTCACTTGAGTTCGTCACTTTCCAGGCTAAATCGCAGGGACTTAAGTGCAATTTTTGAAGTTGAAATGTGAAAACAAAATGTAGCTGATATCGAGAACTAACTCCTGTCCGAAAATCGGCTCAATCGGATAAACGGTGAATTAGTTATGAATTTTTGAAGTTTCAGCTCAGACAAACTTATTTTGGGCTCCAGTGTCGACTCTGACACGTTCTTCAATAAAAAACTGGTATTGATCGGAGCATAATCCGGTCTCGACTTTTGCAGCAAAGTTGTAGATCTATGAGTCAGTGACCTTGTGTAAAAATAGGAGCCCAATCCGATAAAAATTGACCGAGTTATGAATTTTCAAAGTTTTGACCCAGATGAAATAATATTCAGCATTCAGGATTTTCGGCGCGTCACGCACTCGGAGCAAAAAACGAAGGCCTTTTGAATACCGTTTGAACTCAATACCTTATGTGAAAATGTAGCCAACTCAATTTGTAAAATTTTGGCGCCAGAACCAGCTCGATACGACGAAAATTGACCAAGTTATGATTTTCTGAACATGACGCAGATAAACTTCTGTCACAAATTTTCTGTGCGAAAATACTTGATAAATCCATATTTTTGAAGACCTTCTGATCGAAATTGGCTTCCAGCCGTGAGAGATGAAAACGTAGATAATGTCAAGACGGAATTTTGGCCACCGGAACGGGTTCAAAACGAGCCACGATCTTCAAGTTATGAATTTTTTAGCGCGTAAAAACTGCACTTTCAGCACACTTTTTCACCACATTTCTTCGAGAAAACTCACACATTCGGATACCTTCTTTAAAGAATTGACTCTTGAGCCAAACCTGAATTTGAGAATACGTTATCAGAGATATCTTGGCGAAAGAATACCTGAATATGAGGCACCGGGTTGGACTTGATTGGACCCTTGGAAACTTCAATTACCTTGCCAGAACCAAAACCCTAGTTCTTGACTGTTAGGAGGCCCTTGAACTGTGCAACCCTTGGGGAGATTTTGAAGCTTTGACTTGGCAAATTTTGAAGAATATGGGAGGGCAAATTTTGGGGTACAACACCGCCCTTTCGGGTTTTCAGCCCACCAGGATACCCATTTTTGCCCAAGTCGTCCTTTCGAGTTTTCAACTTGTCGGGTGTACAATCTTTTGCATATATCCCTAATTTTTACCCAAACCTTTTGGTTTGCCGGGATACCCTTATTTTTCCTAGGTATGTCAACCTAGTGGGTCTCTTATGCGTAGTATTTTTTAACTATATCCGTGTTTATAGGATGTGGGAAGTCTTCACCATCCATGGTAGTCAGCGTCATGGCACCACCAGAGAACACTCTCTTGACAACAAATATCCCTTCGTAAGTGGGAGTCCATTTGCCCCCGGGGTCGCCTTGTGGCAGAATGATGTGCTTTATCACTAAGTCACCAGCTTGATATACTTGAGGCTTGATCTTTTTGTTGAAAGCCTTGATCATCCATTTTTGGTACGTCTGACCATGACAAACAACGGCCAGTCGCTTTTCATCGATCAAGTTCAGATGATCCAATCTTGTCTGTATCCACTCGTCTTCACCTAAGCCTACCTCATTCATAATCCTTAATGAGGGAATTTGGACTTCCACTGGCAGAACAACTTCCATGCCATAGACTAGAGAAAAGGGAGTTGCCCCAGTTGATGTTCTAGCTGAAGTACGGTAGTCGTGAAGAGAAAACGGTAACATCTCAGTCCAATCCTTATAGGTTACTACCATCTTCTGCATAATCTTCTTAATGTTTTTGTTGGCCGCTTCGACTGTGCCATTCATTTTGGGTCTAGATCAAGAAGAATTGTGATGCTTGATCTTGAACTGAGTTCAAAGCTCGGTAATCATAGCATTGTTAAGGTTAGTCCCATTGTCGGTGATGATCCTTCCGGGGATACCATAGCCGCAGATGAGGTTATGTTTGATGAATCTGGCTACCACATTCTTGGTGAGTGAGGCAAATGAAGCGGCTTCGACCCACTTGGTGAAATAGTCGATAGCGACAATAATGAAGTGATGTCCATTGGAAGCGGTGGGATTGATCTCCCAAATCATGTCAATGCCCCACATTGCAAATGGCCGCGGAGCGGTCATGACGTTCAGAGGGATAGGAGGCACATGGACCTTGTCAGCATAGATTTGGAATTTATGGCAAGTCCTTGAATGTTGGTGGCAATAAGTCTCCATAGTTGACCAATAGTAGCCAGCTCTCAGGATTTTCTTAGACATCTTATATCCACTTGAGTGAGTACCAAAAATACCATTGTGCATGTCTTCCATAATTTTCTCTACCTCTTTCTTGTCCATACATCAGAGTAGAGTAGAATCATGGTTGCGCTTGTACAATATTTCGTTACTTAGGAAGAATTTGGATGAAAATCTTAGCAAGAACTTTCTGTCATTGATGGGTGCCCCCTCAGGGTACTCTTGTGCCTCAAGGTATCTCTTCACTACATGGTACCATGGTTTTTCCGTATCAGTGTCAAGCTCACAACAGTGTGTGGGTTCGTTGAATCTTTCAATTGTAATCATAGGGGCTTTGTTGTCCCATCTGACCTTGAACATTAAAGACATGGTTGCCAAGGCGTCAGCCAACTGATTTTCCTCCCTAGGGAAATGTTCAAATGTGATCTCTTCGAAGTAAGGAATCAGAGATAACACAAGTTCCTTGTAAGGGATGAGATTAGGGTGTTTAGTGTCCCAAACTCCTTTTACTTGGCTAATCACTAGAGCGGAATCCCCAAACACATTCAAATGCTTGATCCTCAAATTAATGGCAGCTTTCAGACCCAAAATGCACGCTTCGTACTCAACCATGTTGTTCATGCAATCGAAGCATAATCTGGCAGTGAAAGGAGTGTTGAACCTTCAGGGGAGATGATCACGACACCAATTTCGTTACCCAGGGTGTTGGAAGCCCCATCGAAGACCATAGTCCATCGGGATCCTTGTTCAGGTCCGTCATATGGTCCAGGTTTCGCACAGTCAGTTACTAGCATGATGTTCTCATCCGAGAAGTCGAAGTTCATCGACTGATAATCATTGACAGCTTGATGGCCCAAATGATCTGCTAGTACGCTTCCTTTGATGGCTTTTTGCATTGTGTATTCAATGTCGTACTCAGTCAAGATCATTTACCATCTTGCTATCCGTCCGGAGAGGGCAGGTTTCTCGAAGATGTACTTGATTGGATCCATCTTAAAAATCAACGAAGTGGTATGAGTTAACATATATTGTCTTAGCCGGCGAGCAGCCCATTCCAGAGTGCAGTAAGTTTTCTCAAGCAGTGAATATCTGGTTTCAGAGTCGGTAAACTTTTTGCTCAGGTAATAAATAGCATGCTCTTTTCGGACAGACTCGTCATGTTGGCCCAAAACACACCCCATAGAGTTCTCTAGTACTGTAAAGTACATGATAAAGGGTCTTCCTTCAACTGGAGGCATGAGAATAGGAGGTTCTTGCAAATATTATTTGATTTTGTCGAAGGAAGCTTGGCATTCATCATTCCATCTGACTACCTGATCCTTCTTCAAGAGTTTGAAGATTGGCTCACAAGTAGCAGTCAAGTGAGATATGAAGTGGGCGATGTAATTGAGACGACCCAAAAATCCTCTAACTTCCATTTCATAATGGGGGATTGGAATTTCTTGGATGGCCTTTACCTTGACAGGATTGACTTTGATGCCTTTATTGCTGACAACAAAACCCAGAAGCTTTCCAGATCGTACTCCAAATGTGCACTTGTTAGGGTTTAACCTTAACTTGTACTTTTTCAACATTTCGAATAGCTTGTACAGGTGATCGAGATGTTCTTCTTTAGTTTGTGATCTGGCAATCATATCAACCACATATGCCTCTATTTCATGATGGATCATATCATGAAACAAAGCTACCATAGCCCTTTGATATGTTGACCCTGCATTCTTTAATTTGAATGGCATGACCTTGTAACAAAAGGTGCCCCATTGAATAACGAAAGTGGTCTTCTCCATGTCTTCGGGAGCCATCCTTATCTGATTATAGCCAGAGAAGCCATCCATGAAAGAGAAAACTTTATGGTGAGCAGTATTATCGACCAAGACGTCAATGTGTGGTAGAGGGAAGTCATCCTTGGGGCTTGCCCTATTCAGATCCCTATAGTCTACGCACATGTGAAATTTTCCGTCTTTCTTTGGCACTGGCACTACATTTGTAACCCATTGGGGGTAAGATGTGACGGCTAGGAATCCTGCATCAAATTGTTTCATCACTTCAGCTTTTATCTTTTCAGACATATCAGGCCTCATGCCACGAACTTTTTTTTTGATAGGAGGACAATCTTCTTTTGTCGGCAGACGATGAACTACGATATCGGTATCTAACCCTGGCATATCTTCATAAGACCAAGCAAATACTTCCACATAGTCATGCAACATTTGAACCAACCTGCTCTTGACACTGTCTTCTAAGTTAGCATCAATCTTAACCTCTTTCTTGTCCGTCTCGGTACCCAGATTGATGACTTCAATTGACTCTTTGTGCGGCTGAATAGCTTTTTCCTCTTGTAATAGAAGTCTGGCTAGTTCTCCCGATATATTACAATCTTCCTCGCCTTCGTCTTCGGCTTGGTTAATTGGACATTCAAAGTCATAGTCGGAAATAGTAGAGTCATTGGCAATAAGATCCATAGTGGATGAGGACCTGCATGATTGTGTGTGTGTGTGTGTATGCATGTAAGATACATGGCTATTTTGAAGGGAAAAAAATTGCAGGAAAAGAAAGACAATGAACACAAAGATTTGAATGCAAAAGAGTCCAATGATTTGTATTGAATGATCATATGATTAGATGAACATAAATAAAATCCTTGACAAATGGACCAAAGTGCCCCGGGCCAAGCACATGGCATAAAAGTCATTGTTTAAATATTACAGACAAAATGTTCTTGAATTAATAAGAAGCAATAAACAAGTAGATTACTCCTCAATGAAAGAGATGGGCACGAAGTCCTTTGCATGCCAATTCTTCAGCTCCGTTGTAGTAGGGTACACCCAATCTTTAAATGCAGCTCCATCATCCGAATCACCCACAGCGTTGACTTCATGGCTTCCAATACGGAGAGGTGGTTTTCCTGCACGAGCATACCTCACTTCCTTCTAAGCCTTGACGGTGAAAACCAAACCAAACTTGTCCGCTTTGAATGGGATATCGAGGATTTTCCCCCAAGTATCACAGCTTCCTTCTTCAATTTCAGCACGAGCATCTTTGACTGAAACCATCTTCGGCACGACCTTAACAGCTTTAGACACATTAGAGGAACATTTGGTAGCAGCAACCATTGGTGACACGACTTCAAAGGCTTGACACGGGGTCTCAATGAATTCTCCATCCATCTCTACATACTTGAAAGAGTTGAGGTGGCTTACCATAAACTCTTCCTCTCCACAGACGGTGACAATTCTTCCCTTGATAGGATACTTAAGCTTTTGATGGAGAGTTGAGGTTACTGCCCCAGCTTTATGGATCCAAGGGAGACCCAACAAACAAGAATAAGCAGGACGGATATCCATGATGTAGAAGGTGGAATTTAAAATTTGTGATGCCACCTTGATTGGAAGATCTACCTCCCCATGAACTGTCATTTTTGATCCATCGAAGGCCCTCACGATGATATCACTTGGTTTTAAGAGTAAACCTTCACAGTCTAGATGGTCTAACGCCCCCTTGGGTAGTACGTTCAAAGAAGAACCAGTTTCAACTATAACATGTTCTAAGGTGGTCCCTTGCACTCGACAGAAACTTGTAGAGCTTTATTGTAGTTCTTCCCAAGCGGTGTTAGATTGGCGTCTGAGAATCCCAAACTGTTATCATCCTTCAGGCTTGCCATGCAATTATTGAACTGGCCTGTTGTGGTCTCATGAGGGATATGATCCTTTTTCAAGAATTTAATTAATGTCCGAGCATGGGCATTTGAACAGAGTAGCAAAGACAGCATAGAAATCTTAGAAGGGATTTGCCCCAACTGTTCCACAAACTTGAAATTGCTCCTTTTTATTATTTTCAAGATTTCGTCCATCTCACGAGCGGAAGGTTCTCCATCAGCAATGTCCTTTGCTGGTATTTTTGTCACAACGGGATCAACAACTTTCTCTTTCCCTCTTGTATTGGTACTTGGCTTAGCGGCAGTGATGCGGACAGGTGTCTTTGTAACAACTGGTAGTGAGATATTGGGTGAAAATAATCTCCCAATTTTGGTCACTTTTCTTGATCCATCTATGTTACCAACATCATCAGCTTTTTCTTCTTCGATCCAAGCATCTTGTTTTATCCCATGATAAAACACCTCGGCACCATAGTTCCATGGCACTGCCTTGTTTGAAAAGTAGGGAATTGGTCCGGGATTGGTGATTATTAGGGGCGCAACAATTGGTGCATTTGAAATCCTGATAAGGCCCTTGGAGGAGATCCTAAGAGGCTTGTTTGAGATGGTTATAATGGAGAGATATTCACATTTATCAGTCAAAATTTTGGCAAGCCGAGTCTTCTCAAATAGGATATCGTGGCTATCCATCAGGCGTTGAATGCCTTCCTTCAGCCCTTCGCATCTATTGAGTTGTTTTGTACAGCACACACGGTCTTTTATACAGCCAGGGAAGATCCCGACTTTCAATAGATTATCTTTGATTCAAAGGAGTAGTCAAGTATTCGATAGAAGCAACAAAAATGGTATCTTCAACAGCATTGACACCCTTGCCATGATTTGGCATAGGTGCGGTGATTACATTCAGAGTTGGAGGAGGATCAAACTAAATTGTCTTGTTATCGATCAAGTCCTGGATTTTATTCTTCAAGGCCCATCATTGGTCAGTCTCATGCCCGGGGCTACTTGAGTGGTAAGCACATTTGGCGTTCGGATTATACTTTGGTGAAGAGGTATCCGGGTTGACAGGAGGATTGCGTAATCTCACCAAATTGGCCTTGAGCAAGTGTTGTAAGGCTTGAGACAATGACATGCCTAACCTCGTGAATTGTCCTCTCGGAATTTCAAACCGTTGGTGATTAGCATATGGTCTTTGAGTAGGAGTTAGATTAGAGATTCAGATAGCATTAACAGACGGATGATCATTCTTCTTAGTACGGGACCTTGCCCCGTACACATCATTGACTTCTTTATTTGTAGGAAAAGGTTTCTTTACAGGATTTGAAGTGGAGGAAGATGCCATGGAAATATTCCCACTTTTGATGTCGCTTTCAACTCTTTCACCGGTTAAGATTAATTTTGTGAAATCGGAAGAAGAACAACCAACCAACAAATTAAAGAATGGAACAGATAAAGTGCCCATAAACATGTCAATGTCCTCTCTATCAGTCAAAGGTGGTTGAACCCTACTGGTGAGGTCTCTCCACTTTTGTGCGTATTCTTTAAATCCTTCATTCTTTCCCATGGTCATATCTTGCAACTGTACTCTTGTCGGCGCCAAGTCGGCATTATACTGGTACTGATGGTAGAAGGCGGTAGCTAAGTCCTCCCAAGTATTGATACGGGAATCATCCAACTGGTAGAACCATTCTAGTTGCCTTCCGGTCAAGCTCTCTTGAAAAAAGTGAACCCAGAGCTTCTTATCAGCGGTGTGCGGCTGTATCTTGCGCACATAAGATTTCAGGTGAAGTTTTGGACAAACTCCATCATACTTTGCAAAGACTGGTATTTTGAATTAGTGGGGAACAACAACCCAAGAGATCAAACCCAAATCATCAAAATATAAACAGGGGAAGGCTTGGATCTCGATGGCCTTTAATTTGTCTTCTAACTGCTTCTACTTGACATCGGCAGGTGGATACTGCTCGTCAAAATAATCATCATCAGACGCTTGATCATTAATACAGTCAGCCTGGGTACTTCTAACTTCACCAATCTGATTCTCGTCCTCTTCAGATGAGTCTTCCACTACCGGGATCTGACGGACTTGCTCTTTGAACCTTCTGCCCATGTTGACTAGGGCTTTCTTCTTAACTTCCCGCAATGACATCATATCTTGTTGCCCCTTGGCTAGGGCCAGTAGATTCTCTTGGAATTGAGAGTTTTGTGCCTGAAGATCCTTCACAGTTTTCTCTAGATCCATCTTGCTGAAATAAACAGCAGAAAGATAAGGAAACTTGTTATGTGAAAACCTGTCATGTTATGATGCATGGAAGATGTATATGCAAATGATTTCAAGGATTTATGTGATTTAAATTTGTATAGACAAGAATGGAAAAATGTCAATTTTCATTAATTAGTTCAAAATGACTATAACATGCCTCTTGGGCTTACAAAATAAATCTCTAAGATAGAAAGACCGAGCGCATCCTCTTTGGTGCAATGTAGGCGTTCACGCTTTGCTCCGCATGTAGCTGCTTTGTAAGCTCCAAGACTATCTTCTCACTAGCGTAGAATTGAGCTTCGAAGGTATCGCATTCCTCCTTTAGCTGAATCTAACCCTTTTGCAAGTCTTCAAGAGAGGTTGGCATGTCGGGATGGAGGACAGTGTACGGGACATCTCCTTCCACCACAGGTTCCATGATGACTGGTAAGATAGAGGGATACGACATCACAAGTTTCTGAGCATGAGCTCGTATCCACCTAAGATAAGGCTCAAGTGGAATTGAATTCTTGTGTCCCAACGTCTTACTATCCACCTTATTTACCATCCTCCAAGCTCGTATAAACCTCTGGCGGTAACCTTGATCGTCACTCTCATAGTCGAATACCTCTCCTTGGATGAGCATCTCATGAGGACCATCCCTTCGAGCATATCCAAACTGGCATAAGGCTAAGCAAGGGTTATAAGTGATACCTCCTCTAATTCCAAGCAAAGGGACATTAGGGAATTCCCTACAACGGTCGATGATAGTAACATTCTCCAAGGATCGAGAACACCAATGGATATCTGAATGTATGAGCGTCATCAACCTATGGGACCACCTCAAACCTTGCTCATTATTCAACATAGATCGGGGAAGATGAGAAATAAACCATCTGGCCAAGAGAGGAGGTTAACATATGAGGGCCCCTATCTTCCTCATAGTGTGGGTGTGGAGAGAATGTAGGATGTATCCCAACAAAGTAAGCACCAGATTGCGAGACATGAAGATTTTGATAGCATTGACATCTATGAGTTGATCAGGGTTTGGGAACAAAACCATCCCATAGATGAGAAGGGACAAGATTTCTTCAAAATCTTGTAAGTCCAAAGAGTTCCAACAATCTTGAGCTTTCTCAAACAAGAATTTGGCTAAGAAACCTTTGACACCACTCCTTGTTTCCCAATTAGTTATGATATCAGATTGTTGCAAATGTAGTTCTCGGGCAATCTCTTCAGGTCTTGGATCTCTTTCCGTACCGTTGAAAGGTAGTTGATCGAGAATAGGAATCCTCAAGAGTTGAGAGAATTCCTCCATAGTAGGCACAAGTTGATAAACGGGGAAAGTGAAGCAATGGTGTAGAGGATCAAAGAACTGGAAAATCACCTTCATCATATCTTCATTTGTGATATAGGTAACCAAGTTTAGGAGGAAACCACGTCTTTCGTTGAATGAAGAGTTTTCAGGGACCCTTGATGCTAGCTCTTTGAGTTGAGAAGGAATTCTTACGAGATTGACTTGAATGGTTTTCCTGCAAATAGAAGCCATGTTCTACAAAACAGAACAAAAATAAATCCCAAAAATCCTTGAAATGGTTAGTGAGAATGAGTATGATGTTATGATGTTTATGATTTTATGTACAAGTAAGCATATACAAACAAGGCAAACCAGTCCTTAGGTTTAGGCTTGCATGGAGTCTCATACGTAAGTACCCTCTTGAAGTTTAGTTGGCTCAAAACCTGTCTTAGAAATAGTAATCGGGTTCTAAGGGATCTCAATATCACTGATCTTTCTTGTCGGGCATGGTTTCAGCGTAAGCCTCTTTAATGGCGACCAAAATATCCTGAGAAATCTGATCTCAATGAGCGTAGTATCGAGTATCAACCAACTTCGGATTGCACCAAAGCCGGTTATCTCACTACTTCCTAATGGCCAAAGTTGATCAAGTAAAGGTTCTAAAGTCAGTTAGTGTTTCATGACACCACACAACGGCCCCGTATTCTCCTTGACTATTCAAGGGCTACCGGTGCCCACAAATGTGTCACACTAACATAGTTATTGCTTAGAATATATCGGTATACCCCGCACAGTTCCCACAATGTATTGCTACTTACCTATAAGGTATCCCAAATCCGGGTAGAGGATTAGAACAAGCCCAAACAAGGAACCAAAATGTAAAGCAAACAAATCAAGCAATGAAAGCAAGTAAAGGTGATCTAACCCTAAGGTAACCTAACTTTTAAGTTTTTCCCCAGCAGATTCGCCAGTTTTGTGATATAGTGGGAGAACTAACTTGGGAGTTTTGCGTTTGATCGCAAATGTTGCAGTTATCAAGAGTCGCCACCAACTTTTCTTTTATCCAAAAGGAAAGGCTGAAAAGAACAGGAAAGACCTTTGAGATTATTTCTTGAGTTCGGGGGGTAGATTATGAAAAGGGAAGATGTTATCACCCTTTTCATCCATAGTTATCTATGGGCTCTAAGTTGCTTGCTAGATCACTTGCTTTTGTTTGAAAATGTGCTTTGTGTGGTTTTGAAAGTATTTTGAAAAGGCGCCTTCGTTTAGGAAAACTTTGTAATAGTTCTCGTTCGTAAGAACGTATACAAAGTGTTGGACTTTTGAAAATGTTTCATGTTTGGAGAATGTTTTGAAAGTGTTTTTGAAAGTGTTGGTGTTTGTTTTGAAAATAAGCAAGGATATTTGATTTGAAAATGAGCAAGAAACTACGAACAATCTACCTACTCAAAAGTCTTTGTTCATTTCTTCCTTTCCTTTTATATTGCTATCTTACCGTTGATTGGTAAGAAGCCTTATCTTTGGATGTAAAGGGACGGGTGTGGGTCATCGTATAGCCATGATAGCAATGTTGTGAGATATCTTAGCATTTCTCTTTGAGGGACTAAGATCATTTTGAAAGGCAACATTAATAGCGTCATCGAGGGACTATGATCTTGTGTTTTTTTATTGATTTTTTGCTAAGATATTCCACATGCATAACATGGCCATTTTTGTAAGGCAACAAAGTGGAATTACCCTAAGGGTGCAAGTGTGCAAATGTGTTTAATTTACATGCATTGTTATCTTGGATTAGGGTTTGCTAACTTGTTTATTTTAGTCTTTTCATACAAACCCTAATTACAAGCATTTATATAAAGCGATAAATTGCGGAAAGTAAATTTACTAAGCTATTACATCATTAGGGGAGGGGGTGTACAAATTTACAAATGGGGATTTCCAAGAAAATTAAACCTAATTATCTATTACAACCATATTGAATAATGTACAAAAATTGAATAAATATACAAGAATTGAATAAATATACAAAAAGATAAATGGAAAAGAAAATGATTTTGTTTGGTTTTTCATAAAAGGGTTTTAACCTAATTAAAGAGAATGATTAAATTAAAATTAAGTAAAATTAAACCTAAACTAATTAAGAAAAGAAATTAAGTTTGAAATATTTTTTAGGGTTTTTATGAAAAATGTTTTAAGTTAAATAGTAATAATATGAAAATTAATAATTAAAAAAAACTTAAATTCTAAGTTAATTAAAAAGAAAAATAGTAATTAAACCTAAATCTAAATATTAATTTATTAAGAAAAAAGAAATTAATTTATTTAAGAAAATGTTTTTGTTCTTTTTGTTTTATAAGAAACTAAAATAAATAAGTGTAAATAATAAATAAAAATATTTTTATATTTTTTATTAATAAAAATAATAATAATAATAATAATAATAATAATAATAATAATAATAATAATAATAATAATAATAATAATAATAATAATAATAATAATAATAATAATAATAATAAAAGTATAATAAAGAAAAAGGAAATAATATAAGAAAAAGAAAATAAAAAAAGTTGGGTCAGGAGTGCAAAAGTAAGGCATGGGGTTAGAGGTCAGCAAAAAAAAAGGCCCAAAGGGGGAGGCCCAGGCGCTGCTTGCTGGAACAAAAAAAGAGTGAAAATGTGAAAAATAAGGAAAAAAGGTAGCGTTGGATGTTGAACCCATGACCTCCTATATACTCACGCGCTACCTTTGCCAATGGGGTGGTTGTACACCCGTTAAAATTGGTGAAATAATAAACATATGTTACAAATCAAGTCCATGGCCTAAACTTCATCTTCAACCTCTCGCCCAGCCATACAGCCTGTATCTTGCTTATTTCTCAATGAAAATTAAAATTGCAAACATGAAAATTGTTCTATTTTTTCTCACGAATCCAACCATGTAAATAACTAAAGCTATAAATCAAAGATGAATGAGAATTTCATTGGCCCTAATTTGAACCCTAAATTTTCCATAAATTTCAATCTTAAAATTCTCTAAGCTCAAGCCATATAAATGAAATTTATGGATATGTACAGTTTTAGGGCAATGATATCTACATTTTGTCTTCACAAATGCAAGCCTAACAATGCCTAAATGAGAAGATAGAAGTTCATAAAATATACCTCAAAACTGGAAATCGTGAAATGAGTTTGAGTTGCTTTCAAGGAGTTGTGATGATCAGGTTTGCTTCCTCAAGTTCCCGGGAAGCTATTCCGATAATTACTTTGAGCTGGAGGTGTATGAATTGTGCTAGAGAAGTCTAAGTGCAAGCTTCTGATTTTGGTTATGGAGGATGTAGGAAATGGTGTTACAAAACTGTAACAGGTATTGGGATGACTTAGATTTTAGGTAAGGAAGCTTTTGAAATGGTTTTGCCAAGAAACGCATGAGTGAAATGGAAGTTTGATATGTAAAGTCAGAATTTGCACAACAATGTTGTTTTGAAGCAATTTCTGGCTTGAGGAAGTTTGAGGGAGTTTCAAGGCTTGAAAAATTGTGTCCTAAGTTGCATAATAGTGTCTCAATTTATAGGAAAAGGTTTTGAGAGCTTGGAGTGATCAGAAGTACAAGTTCACATGTTATGGCTCTTTGGCTTGTTTTTGAAGCAAGCTTGATACACATTGTCCCAATGCATAGTACAAGGCTATCTAGAATGGTTACAAGCTTTAAACATGTTTACCTGACTTTGTATGTTGAGTGTGTGTTGAACAAACAAGTTAGAAGCTCAAGAAGAGTGGACTTTGTTCATAAAGCCACTTTTCTAAAATGGCAATGTTGCCTTTCTTCCTAAAATGGTATTAAGCATGGGCAATGCATTGAATGCTTGGATTAAAGCTTCTAGAAGCTGTGCAAAACATTAATTATGGAGTAACAAACAATTTTGAGGCCTGCAAAGCAAATATTATGCAACCTAGCATTGAGATTGAGTCATGTGTTCATCAAAAAATGACTTGTAATTCAAGAATGAAACCCTAACTTCTTGCCTTCGATTCTCCTTGCTCAAATATGGTCTCAATGAGTTCTTAGACAATTTGGAAAGCTTTAAACATCCTCTACAACTTCTATGTGGACATTTTTGAAAATTCATCTTGGAACTATGTGAAAAATTTCCATGAAGTTAGATCGAAGTCCTGCCTAAACTAGGGCAAAATTTCACTAAGTTTTCAAGTTTCATGAACATGTCTTCACAAAATCATAACTTGAAATCCATGCATTTCTAGAAGAAGTCGTGTTATACAATGTTTTAGATATCATTGGGATATATAACTTTAATGTTGTAAGTTTCCTTTGAATCATCTTGCATCATGGTGAAAATTTGGCATAAAGTTGTGAAAATAAAGTGAATTTCCAACACTTAGAAAAATTTCTAAGTTTAGAAACTTTGACTTTTTAAAATGAAATCTTGACTTTTTTATTTCTTGATGAACAAGTTTCATATTTTGACATGTCTTGATGAATTGTGATCTTTGATACTTGATTTTGACCAAAAAGTCAAAGTTTGACTTTTTAGTGTACAGTTGACTTTTCATCAGTTGACTGAAATTCATCTGTCAATCAATTGATCTTGAGGAATGTTTTAAGCCATGTCATTAAGTAAATGTAAGTGTTTGGTTGTTGGCATGTTTTTTGGTAAAACCAGTTGTGTGAATATCATGACTGATGTCATAACATTCTAGGATACAAGGTACATTCTGCAGAAAAAGAATGTCATACAGGAGCTGCTCAATATGAGTGTTTAACTGATCATTATGAAATGATCATATTTATTGAATTCTACCAAAATCAGTAAACAGGATTCTTGTTGTCATAACCAATGTTAAGACATCCTGTACTGATCTAACATTTGTGCAGATTTGTTATTTCTGAGAATTTTCAAGAATCTGGTTTATACAGTCCAGATCAGATTCTCACGTGGACATTAGGTTAACTTTGCTTAACCCTAATCTGGTTGTTAAAGACCTATGACCAAGTCTTGAGGTTAACCCTAATTAATCCTAGCTATTTTCTTGGAAGCCCTAACTGAAGAATAGCTGCCTATATATTCCTCATGAAGACTGTTGGTGAAGCACACTTTTTGACAGAAGATCAATAAGGGACTGTATAGTTGTAACTACTGTGAGCCAATCAATTATCATTGTGATAAGTGATTTGGAGTAGGATTTGATTGTAAGGGTTGTGTATCACTCAAAGCTTTGAAGCACGAGTGTTTGTGTTACTTGATTAAAGCTTTGAAGCAAAGTCAAGTTAGAGTTGTGTATCACTCAAAGCTTTGAAGCACGAGTGATTGTCACTTGATTAAAAGCTGTGAAGCAAAATCAAGTGTGTGTACTGAAGAGTGTCTTCATAATTTCATTAGTCAATTGTTTAGTATCACGCTGTGATTGAGGGGGAGTGAGTAGGAACTCAAGTTTAAGTTGAACTTAGATTGAAGTTGCATTGGGTAGGTCTTAAGTGAAGGAGATAAACTGGTTGGTTTATTCCTGAATTAATATCTCTTATAGTGAATTTCCTCCCTGGCTTGGTATCCCCCAGAGTAGGTGTTGTTACACACTGAACTGGGTAAACAATTGATTGTGTTCTTTATTGCTTTTACATTTACTGTCTTGAAGAGTGTCAGATAAGGTGTCATAACATTCACTGTGACATTGAGTATCTGCTGCCAGAATTTCAATTGGCATCAGAGCAGGCACCCTGCCTGTCTTACTGGGTGAGATCTAGGGATATTATTTTCTGGCGCTATGGATAAAGAAGGAGGATTTGGGAACAGACCACCCATTCTGGATGGATCAAATTATGACTACTGGAAACCTCGTATGATTGCCTTCTTAAAATCACTGGACAAAAAGGCTTGGAGAGCTGTTGATAAAGGATGGAACCATCCCACCATAACTGGGAAAGATGGGATAACCAGTCTGAAACCTGAGGAAGAATGGAGCAAAGAAGAAGATGAGTTATCCCTGGGTAACTCCAAAGCATTAAATGCCTTGTTCAATGGAATTGATAGAAACATATTCAGACTAGTACATCAATGTGAACTGGCCAAGGATGTTTGGGACACTCTCAAAACTACCCATGAGGACACATCCAAAGTAAAAATGTCAAGGCTTCAGATGCTGACTACCAAATTTGAGAACCTAAGGATGATGGAAGATGATACCATTCATGAGTTTCACATGAACATCTTGGAAATTGCCAACACCTCAGGAGCATTGGGAGAAAAGATGTCAGAAGAAAAATTGGTGAGAAAGATTCTCAGATCCTTGCCTAAAATATTTGCAATGAAGGTGACTGCTATAGAGGAAGCTCAGGATATCTGACACTTGAAGGTTGAGGAACTCATTGGGTCACTTTAGACCTTTGAGATGGGGATCAGTGACAATGTCGACAAGAAAAACAAGAGCATAGCACTTGTATCCAATACTGAAGATGAAAACAAGGAGGATGAAGAAGAAAATATTTCAGAAGCTATAGGCATGCTTGGAAGGCAGTTCAACAAACTCATCAAGAGAATGGACCCAAAGTCAAGGTCAAATATCAAGAACATCCCCTCTGACATTAACAGATCTTATAACTCCAGCAGAAGACCAAAGTCTGAAGAGAAGGGAAATCAAAGCAAAGGAATCCAATGCCATGGATGTGAAGGATATGGGCACATTCGAGCTGAATGTCCTACCTTTCTTAAGAAACAAAAGAAAGGAATGTCTGTTACTTGGTCTGATTGTGACTCAGAAAGTAATTCTGAAGAAGAATCTGCCAAACTAGTTACTGCACTAACTGGTATTTGTAACTCTGATAGTGACACTAGTGATGAGGAAGTAACTTTTGAAGAACTGGCTGACTCCTACAAGAAGTTATGTATCAGAAGTGCTGAAGTCTGTCAGAAAATGAGAGACAAAAAAACTCATAGTAAAGTTGGAGGCTGAGAAGAAGGCAGGCACTGATACTATAAGTCATCTCGAAAGTGAAGTTCAAAATGCTAAACTCAAAACTTGACCAAATGACCAAATCTGTCAGGATGCTGACAAATGGAACTGACAAATTAGAAGAAATCCTTCAGGTTGGAAAAATGTGGGAAACAAGTCTGGTCTAGGATTTGTGGCAGCAAAGAAATCTATTGTAGACAAGAAGAAAATCAGGCCTGATAAACAAATGTCAAAGCAGATGTCACAACATAGCACTCAACATCGAGAACAGAGAAATATGAAGAAAAAGTATCAAAGATGGAGATGTCATCATTGTGGAAGGTTTGGTCACATAAAGCCATTCTGCTTCAGATTATATGGATATACTAATCAGACCCCAGTTGTCAAACCTAAGTCTAACAAGGCACCATATACTCAACAATGGAAGAAAAAGGTTGTTGCCCTGATAGCTCACACCTCCCTTAGAGTCTCTGCAAAGGAAGACTGGTACTTTGACAATGGATGCTCTAAACACATGACTGGAATCAAGAATCTTCTCAATAATGTTAAACCTCACACTACTAGTTATGTGACTTTTGGAGATGGTGCTAGAGGAGAAATCAAAGGAGTTGGAAACTTGGACTGCCCTGGAGTTCCAAACCTAAATGAAGTATTGCTGGTAAAAGGCTTGACTGCTAATCTCATAAGTATCAGTCAATTATGTGATCTAGGATTCAAGGTCAACTTCACCAAGTCTAAATGTCTTGTAACTAATGAAAAACAAGAAGTTGTAATGAGAGGAGTCAGATCTAAAGACAACTGCTACTTATGGGAGTCTGAGAACACTAATTATTCTTCTGTGTGCTCTATTGCCAAAGAAGAAAAAGAAGTGAAACTGTGGCACCAAAAACTTGGTCATTTACATCTAAGAGGAATGAAAAGGATTATATCCATGGAGGCAGTCAGAGGGATTCCAAGGCTGCAAATTGATGAAGGGAGAGTCTGTGGTGAATGTCAGGTTGGAAAGCAAACTAGAATGTCACATCCAAAGTCAAGACATCTGACCACCTCTAAGGTGCTAGAACTTCTACATATGGATCTGATGGGACCCATGCAGGTGGAAAGTCTTGGTGGAAAAAGATATGCCTATGTTGTTGTGGATGATTTTTCCAGATTCACCTGGATTAACTTCATTAGGGAAAAGTCTGATGTATTTGAAGTATTTAAGGAACTGTGCAAAAGAATTCAAAGAGAAAAAGAAGGATGCATTGTCAGAATCAGAAGTGATCATGGCAAGGAATTTGAAAACAATAAGTTTGATGAGTTATGCTCCTCAGAAGGAATTAATCATGAATTCTCTTCACCCATAACTCCTCAACAAAATGGAGTTGTGGAAAGGAAAAATAGGACTATACAGGAATCAGACAGAGCAATGATACATGCCAAAAGACTTCCTATTCATTTTTGGTCTGAAGCTATGAATACAGCCTGTTATGTCCATAACAGGGTCACCTTAAGAAAGGGAACATCATCCACCAATTATGAACTTTGGAAAGGAAGAAAGCCTACAGTGAAGTACTTCCATGTATTTGGAAGCAAGTGCTATATTCTGACAGATCGTGAACAAAGGAGAAAGATGGACCCTAAAAGTGATGAAGGAATATTCCTAGGATACTCTGCCAACCGCAGAGCTTATAGGGTATTCAATTCCAGGACCAAAGTTATGATGGAATCTATAAATGTCATAGTTGATGATTACCATGAGGAAACAAATGTCCCATATGATGTTGAGACATTCTTTGAGACCTCAACTCAAAAGGATGATATTCCTAAAACTACTTCATCAAAATCTGAATCAAAGGAAGCTAACAAAGACCCTTCCATCAGAATTCAGAAAGATCATCCTAAGGAACTCATCATAGGAGATCCTAATAGTGGAGTCATTACAAGATCTAGAGAAATCATTACAAACTCTTGCTTTGTATCTAAGATTGAACCAAGAAATGTTAAGGAGGCTTTAACTGATGAATACTGGATTGGAGCAATGCAAGATGAATTGAACCAATTCAAGCAACATGAAGTATGGGAGTTAGTTCCTAGACCAGGAGGAACAAACATCATTGGCACAAAATGGATCTACAAGAACAAATCAGATGCTGAAGGAGTTGTCACCAGGAATAAGGCAAGACTTGTTGCTCAAGGATACACTCAAGTTGAAGGGGTTGATTTTGATGAGACTTTTGCTCCTGTAGCCAGACTGGAATCAATCAGACTCCTATTGGGAATTGCTTGTCTCCTTAAGTTCAAGTTATTTCAGATGGATGTAAAGAGTGCATTCCTTAATGGGTACTTAAATGAGGAAGTTTATGTGGAACAGCCTAAAGGATTTGTGGATCCAAACTGCCCTGATCATGTCTACAAATTGAGGAAAGCTTTATATGGCCTGAAACAAGCTCCTAGAGCATGGTATGACAGGTTGACAAAGTTCCTCTCAGACAAAGGATACAGGAAAGGAGGCTTGGATAAAACTCTTTTTGTCAAAAATGAAGGAGGAAAGATAATGGTAGCTCAAATCTATGTTGATGACATAGTGTTTGGGGGAATGTCAGATAAAATGGTTAAACATTTTGCTGACCAGATGCAAGTTGAATTTGAAATGAGCCTCATGGGAGAATTGACCTACTTTCTTGGACTGCAAGTCACACAGATGGAAGACTCAATTTTTCTGTCTCAAAGCAAGTATGCAAAGAACATTATCAAGAAGTTTGGGATGGAGAATGCCAGTCACAAAAGGACTCTTGCACCTACTCATTTAAAGCTGTCCAAAGATTCAAGTGGGGTTAAGGTGGACCAAAGCTTGTACAGAAGCATGATAGAAAGTCTGTTATACTTAACAACCAGCAGACCTAACATTGCGTTTGCAGTTGGAGTATGTGCAAGATACCAGGCTGAACCCAAAGTAAGTCATATCAACCAAGTGAAAAGAATTCTGAAGTATGTGAGTGGAACCTACAACTATGGCTTGCTGTACTCTCATGGATGTGAACCAACTCTGACTGGTTATTGTGATGCTGATTGGGCTGGAAGTGCTGATGATAGAAATAGCACCTCTGGAGGATGTTTCTTCTTAGGAAATAATCTTGTCTCTTGGTTCAGCAAGAAACAGAATTGTGTGTCTCTATCTACTGCTGAAGCTGAATACATAGCAGCTGTTAGTAGTTGTTCTCAAATGATCTGGATGAAATAGATGCTTACTGAGTATAATCTCACACAAGATGTTATGACATTGTACTGTGACAATCTGAGTACTATCAACATTTCCAAGAATCCTATTCAACATAGCAGGACCAAGCATATTGACATTAGACATCACTTCATCAGAGATCTTGTGGAGGAGAAGATGATTAAACTGGAACATGTTGCCACTGGACTACAATTGACTGACATTTTTACCAAGGCACTTGATGATAATCAATTTGAAAATTTGAGGGGCAAGCTGGGTATTTGCCAACATGAAGAAATGTAGCAATTAATTTTGCTTAAAACAAGGGATGAGAGAGATATTTTAGTTAAGTCTACTCTGATTGGGCTAATCATCTATTTCTCTATTTCCTTCCAAAATTTTAAGAAGTTAAATAGACATTCATATATCTCCCTCCTCTCGCGTTTCTGCAACAATCTCCAATCTCTCAAACAAAGATTTCACTATCACTGTTACCTGTTTTCTAAATCACTCAAAATGTCTCAACTATCCATGTCATCATCCTCTTCAAAGGCGACTGCTTATTCCGCATCCTCTGATCTAGAACCTAGGGCAATCACAAACTGCATGGATTCTGATGTTCTGGAGATAACTCCTCTTCGTGAACTGGCAGCTGACCCCACTAAGGTCAAGAAGCTGCAAACCAGACATGCAAGAAGATCACAAGCCTCTTCATCTGGTAAACCCTCTCAACCATCATCTTCTGTTCCTCCAGAAATAGCAAATAGGGAAGGTTCTGTGTATGTTCATCAAGCTATAGCTAGACTAGTCACTAGGATTCTAAATGAGAATCACTTTGTACCTGGCATTTCTGTACCTTTGAACCAAGAATCTGCTATTCCAAATGTTGAAATGAATCCAGATGTCACTCAGAATGTTGAGACACCTGATGACAACATTAGGAAATCTCCTGAAAATCGTGATGATCACCAGAAACCTACTGAGAAGGATGTTGAACCCCCAGTTATTGATGTTGATGAAGAATACTCTGACAATGAATTAATTGCCAATATCAACCCTAGCATAGCTAGAAGAATGATGAACAGAAAAGGAAAGCAGGATGCTGCTAAAAGCCTCTCCAAAGAGAAGACTGCTGATGCTGTTCATAAGAAAACCAGGTCTGAGAACAAGACTGGAGCAGAAGCTGTGAAGGCTGGATTGTCAAAAGAGAAAGGGAAGGTGAAAACTAGAGTACCTGTTGGTAGTCTCTCCAAACCTTTGAGACAACCAATAGCCAAGAAAAGGAAGGAGCATGAACCCTCTGAATCTGATGAGGAATCAGAATGTGAGTTTGATGTTGAGAGTAATGTTCCAGACATTCCTCTCAGAAAGAGACTCTCTTCGAGCAAAATGCCTAAAGTCCCTGAAGTTGCCATTGACAACATCTCCTTTCACCATCCAGAGAATGCAAACAGGTGGAAGTATGTATTTTTGAAAAGGATCGCTTTAGAAAGAGAGCTGAACAACAGTGCCATGGAATGTAAGGAGATCATGGATTTAATCAAGACTGTTGGTCTAATAAATATTGTGGTAAAGTTTACCAACTACTATGAAATTCTGGTCAAAGAATTCATAGTAAATTTATCTGATGGATGTGCTGATGGAAAGTCAGCTGATTTTAAGTGTGTGTATGTGAGAGGAAGGAAGGTAAATTTCTCTACCTCTGAAATAAACAAATTCCTAGGAAGACCTGATGATGCTTGCCCTGAGCTTGAGGTTACTGACAACCAAGTGTGTCAAACCATCACTGCAAATAAAGTCAAGAGCTAGCCCTTAAAAGGGTAGCTGAATGCAAGCAAGATGAGCATGAAATTTGCCATTCTGCACAAAATTGGTTCAGCTAATTGGGTTCCCACCAACCATAAATCAACCATCTCCATAGGCTTAGGAAGATTTATTTATGTTGTTGGAACCAGGACAAACTTTGACTATGGCAAGTATATCTTTGATCAAACATTGAAACATGCTGGAAGTTGTGCTATTAAAGGCCCTATTGGCTTTCCCTCTCTCCTGTGTGGTATAGTCCTTGCTCAGTATCCTGACATTCTAGTTAAAAAAGATATTGTATTCAAAAGAGCCCCTACTCTTGGTTTTCACTATAAGCTATTTCAGGGAACACATGTTCCTGACATTATCATGACATCTGCTGAGACATCAACTATCAAATCTCATTCCAAGAAAATTGATGTTATAGTTGTGTTGAAGGAAACCTGCAAGGAGCTTGATACAAGGAAAAGGACTCTTGAGGACCTGATTGCTAGACTAGAACAAGAGGAGATTGAAGGACAAAGAAGGGAAGGGGATGCTGATGAAGACCAGCTTAATGTTGAAGATAATGCCTCCTCTGAAGATGACAGTGCTTGAAGATCAGTGTTGTTGACAAGTTTGCTGCTGGTACCTGTTGCTGCAAATGACTTTTGATTTTTTCTCTCTGTGTTTTTATTATTTCTTTTGGATGACTGTATGACTTAAAAGTACAAGTATCTTTGGCCTATTTATGGCTAAAGAGGGGGAGAAGATTTTGTGATAATTTTGGTAGAATTAGACTTGGTAGATGTTATTAAAAAATTCCGCTGCTTTCTAATCTCTGATTGTTTAGGGGTTTTAGCCAAAAATTTGCCAAAGGGGGAGTTTGTAAGTGTTTGGTTGTTGGCATGTTTTTTGGTAAAACCAGTTGTGTGAATGTCATGACTGATGTCATAACATTCTAGGATACAAGGTACATTCTGCAGAAAAAGAATGTCATATAGGAGCTGCTCAATATGAGTGTTTAGCTGATCATTATGCAATGATCATATTTATTGCATTCTACCAAAATCAGTAAACAGGATTCTTGTTGTCATAACCAATGTTAAGACATCCTGTACTGATCTAACATTTGTGCAGATTTGTTATTTCTGAGAATTTTCAGGAATCTGGTTTATACAGTCCAGATCAGATTCTCACGTGGACATTAGGTTAACTTTGCTTAACCCTAATATGGTTGTTAAAGACCTATGACCAAGTCTTGAGGTTAACCCTAATTAACCCTAACTATTTTCGTGGAAGCCCTAACTGAAGAATAGCTGCCTATATATTCCTCATGAAGACTGTTGGTGAAGCACACTTTTTGACAGAAGATCAATAAGGGACTGTATAGTTGTAACTACTGTGAGCCAATCAATTATCATTGTGATAAGTGATTTGGAGTAGGATTTGATTTTAAGGGTTGTGTATCACTCAAAGCTTTGAAGCACGAGTGTTTGTGTTACTTGATTAAAGCTTTGAAGCAAAGTCAAGTTAGAGTTGTGTATCACTCAAAGCTTTGAAGCACGAGTGATTGTCACTTGATTAAAAGCTGTGAAGCAAAATCAAGTGTGTGTACTGAAGAGTGTCTTCATAATTTCATTAGTCAATTGTTTAGTATCACTGTTGTGATTGAGGGGGAGTGAGTAGGAACTCAAGTTTAAGTTGAACTTAGATTGAAGTTGCATTGGGTAGGTCTTAAGTGAAGGAGATAAATTAGTTGGTTTATTCCTGAATTAATATCTCTTATAGTGAATTTCCTCCCTGGCTTGGTATCCCCCAGAGTAGGTGTTGTTACACACTGAACTGGGTAAACAATTGACTGTGTTCTTTACTGCTTTTACATTTACTGTCTTGAAGAGTGTCAGATACAGTGTCATAACATTCACTGTGACATTGAGTATCTGCTGCCAGAATTTCAGTAAAAATGAAGCATTTGAATCCTTGATATCATGCCTCAAACCAACAAGTCATTTGCTAGGTCAAAAATCAGAAATTGCACCTTCTCAGTCAAAACTCTAATTTTGACCATTTTGCCCTTTTGATGATCTGATTAAATTTCTTGTGGAATTATGGTCCAAAATTGATCAAATGACATATATGAGTTCATGATATTGATATGGATCAAAAATTATGAAGTTTGACTGTAAATTGACCATAGTTGAATTTTTTCCATTACATCTGATTTTAGGTCAACTGATCAATTGACTGGGCAAAAATGTGATCCAAGACTTGAAACTTGACATGAGTAATCTTGAGGGTCCAAAATGATACATGAAATTCATATGGGGAATTAAAAGTCCATTTATCCTTGTGCAATCTCAAACCCTAATTTTCAATAATCAGTGCTTGAGGGGGTGTCTTGAGCTGATCAAACCTTGTGCAGTCTTGAATCAAAGGAGATCTTGTGAGAGATTACTTGATAAATGAGAGAGAAAAATTTGGGGTACAACAGTAAGCCACCTGAATTCTTTTAGGTATGTCGAGATGGATGGTGAATTCATTGAAATGCCCTGTCAGAATTTTGAAGTGGTTTCTCATACGATCATTGTTACCAAAGCTGCTAATGTTGTTCCGAAGATTACCAGGCCTCCGTTGAAAATGGCTTCTCTAAAAGACACCAAGGCCGTGATGTAAGAAGGTGGGTGTAATATTTGGGGCCAACTCCCTGACATCCCCTATAAGTCTGACAAATTTGGTTTGAGTTTCACTTCAGGAGCTCAAAAAGTTGTTTGTCGTGCTCGCGTCGGAGGACCACCACTACGCATCAACAACCATGTAGTCAATGTTGCGGAGGACACTGATAGTGACTGTGACTTGGACAATTGGATCTTCCCTACTATCAATGGTGGAATCAATAATTGGACGGCTAGAGACTTTGTTTCTATCTCTTTTATCCAGAAGTAATTGTTTTTTCTGTTTTATGGGATATGTAATCTTTGAACAAATTAAACTTTAAACCTTATGTCCTACCCAAGGCACAACAGTCTATTTGTGAGGGTTATCACACTTCATTTTCATATGTCATTAATAAATCATTGGACATTTTACATTCAAATTTTATGTTATATGTCTTTCTTTTTACTTTATTTTGTCAAAATAGCTATGCGCTCTTACACACACCCACATATCAAAATTGCAGATTCACATCCATCCTGGATCCCATTGATAACAGTTATGCTATTTCCAGTTATGACTTTGAGAATATGATCTACCAAGCCGAGGACGAAGGTGAGGAAGATTGTGAAGTACCGGGAGAGCTTGCTAGACTATTACAGCAAGAGGAAAGAGCAATACAGCCTCATGAAGAGTCGGTCGAGGCGGTAAACTTGGGTATTGAGGAGAATAAAAAGGAAGTCAACATAGGTGCCAACTTGGAGAATGGTGTCAAAAAACAGTTAATCCAGATGTTACGTGACTATGTTGAGATCTTTGACTGGTCACACGAAGACATGTCGAGGCTTGATACTGATATTGTGGTTCATCGTCTGCTGACAAAAGAAGACTGCCCTCCAGTGAAGCAGAAAGTTTATCGTATGCGCCTTGAAATATCAGAAAAGATCAAGTCTGAAGTCAGGAAACAGTTCAATGCTGGATTCTTAGCTAGTACTTCTTATCTACAATAGGTTGCGAACATGGTACCGGTACCTAAAAAGGACGGTAAAATATGTATGTGTGTGGATTATAGAGATTTGAATACGGCGAGCCCCAAAGATGACTTTCTGCTTCCCCGTATTGATGTTTTGGTTGACAACACCATACAACATAAGATATTCTCCTTCATGAATGGTTTCTCCGGTTATAATCAGATCAAAATGGCGCCTAAAGACATGGTGAAAACCACTTTCGTCACATAGTGGGGCACTTTCTGCTACAAAGTTATGCCTTTTGGATTGAAGAACAGCGGGGCAACCTATCAGCGTGCTATGGTAGCATTGTTCCATGATATGATCCATCCCGAGATAGAGGTTTATGTTGACGACATGATAGCCAGGTCTCAGACTAAAGAAGAGCACCTTGATCATTTGCAAAAACTGTTTGAAAGATTGAAGAAGTACAAGTTGAGACTGAACCCAAACAAGTGCACCTTTGGAGTAAGATCTGGTAAACTCCTAGGTTTCGTCGTTAGTGGCAAAGGTATTGAGGTAGATCCTACAAATGTTAAATCTATTCAAGAAATGCTAACTCCCTGCACCGAGAAGGAAGTTAGAGGTTTCTTGGGACGTCTGAACTATTTTACCAGATTCATTTCCCATCTAAATGCTACTTGTGAACCAATCTTCAAATTACTGAAGAAAGATCAAGTAATGAAATGGAACGATGATTGCCAGATGGCCTTTGACAGAATCAAAGAATATCTTCAAGAACCTCTAATTTTGATGCCACCGGTTGAAGGAAGACTTCTGATCATGTACTTAACATTATTAGAGAATTCAATGGGGTGTGTGTTGGGGCAACACGATGAGTCTGGTCAAAAAGAGCATGCACTATACTACCTTAGAAAAAAATTTACCGACTGTGAAACAAGATAATCATTGCTCGAGAAAACTTGTTGCGCTTTGGCATGGGTTTCTCGCCGACTACGACATTATATGTTAACTCTCACTACCTTATTGATATCTAAAATGGATCCTATTAAATACATATTTGAAAATCCCGCTCTCTCTGGAAGAACAACAAGGTGGCAAATGGTCTTGACAGAATATGACATTTAGTACACTACCCAAAAAGCAATAAAAGGGAGTGTATTGGTTGATCATTTGGCTCATCAGGCTGAAGACGACTACCAATCAATGAACTTTGAATTCCCGGACGAGAACATTATGTTAGTAACTGACTTTGAAGAACCTGCACCGGATGAAGGACCTGAAAAAGGATCCCGATGGACTATGGTCTTTAACGGAGCTTCCAACATGCTCGGCAATGGCATTGGTGCTGTGATCATATCCCCCACAGGATGCCATACACCCTTCACTGCCAGACTATGTTTTAACTGCACCAACAATATGGCCGAGTATGAAGCATGCATTATGGGTATCAAGGCTGCTATTGATATTAGGATCAAGTTCTTACAAGTATACGGAGACCCAGCCTTGGTGATCATTCATATTAAGGGAGAATGGGACACAAAGCATCCTAATCTCATCTCGTACCGAGAGCGTGTGTTGACATTGATCCCATATTTTGAAGAGATTACCTTTGAACATATTCCACGAGAAGAAAATCAGTTAGCGGACGCGCTAGCCACCATGTTATCCATGTTTAAGTTTAGATGGGATAACGAAGCCCCTCGGATCACTATCAAAAGATTAGACGAACAGGCACACTGTTATGAGATTGATGCTGAGGGAGTGGAAGAAAAGCCTTGGTTTCACGAGGTGAAAAGGTATCTCAAAGCCCAAGAGTACCCTGAGGGGGCGTCCGTCAATGACAAGAAGTTTCTGATAAGTTTCTCTACCAAGTTCTTCCTTAGTAATGGAATTCTCTACAACCGCAACCATGATTCCACTTTACTTCGATATATGGACAAGAGAGAAGCGGAGAAGATTATGGAGGATATGCACGAAGGTACCTTTGGAACCTGTTCCAGTGCGCACAAGATGGCTAAGAAGATTCTGAGGGCAGGTTACTATTAGTCCACTATGGAAACAGACTATCATCATCACTCCCGGACTTGTCACAAATGTCAAATCTGTGCTGACAAAGTATATGTTCCTCTGTTTCCTTTAAATGTCTTGATTGCTCCTTATCCATTCACAATGTGGGGCATTGATATGATTGGGGAGATTAGACCTGCCACTTCCAATGGGCATCACTTCATCCTTGTTGCCATTGATTACTTCACGAAGTGGGTAGAGGCGGCCTCATTCGCTTATGTTACCAAGAACGTTGTGGCTCGGTTCATCAGACATAGTCTTATCTATCGGTATGGTATCCCAAAAAGAATCATCACAGATAATGGTATAAACCTCAATAATACTATGATCACCAAGCTCTGTACGCAATTTAAGATCATGCATCATAACTCTTCTCATTATCGATCGAAGATGAATGGCGTTGTGGAGGCAGCCAATAAGAATATAAAGAAGGTCATACAGAAGATGATGGTAACATATAAATACTGGTATGAGATGTTACCATTTTCTCCTCACAGTTACCGTACCTCAGTACACACGTCAACAGGGGTAACCCCTTTTTCTCTAGTATACGGTATGGAAGTTGTCTTACCCGTCGAAGTCTAGATCTATTCCCTGAGAATCATGAAGGATGCAGGTTTAAACAAAGACGAATTGATTCATACTCGACTTGACCAATTGAACCTGATTGACGAGAAGAGGTCCGTGGATGTTTGTCATGGTCATGTGTACCAGAAATTTATGATCAAAGCTTTTAACAAGAAGGTCAGAGGTCATGTATATTGGGTTGGAGACCTAGTAATCAAGTGCATCATCCTGCCACAAGGTGATCCCAGGGGCAAGTGGACTCCTACATACAAAGGACCATTTGTGATCAAGATTATATTTTCTGGTGGAGCTATGATACTAACCACCATGGACGGTAACAACCTTCTACACCCTGTAAACGCGGACATAGTTAAAAGATACTACGCATGAAAAGAGACCCGCTAGTTTGACTGGCCTATGCAAAAATAAGGGCATCCCGGTGAACCAAAAGGGTTCGGGAAAAAATTAGGGATATATATATATATATATATATATATATATATATATATATATATATATATATATATATATATATATATATATATATGAAAATTTTACACCCGGCAAGTCGAAAACCTGAAAAGGCAGCTTGGGAAAAAAGGGAATCCTGGTGGACTGAAAACCCGAAAGAGTGGTCCAGGAAAAAATAAGGGAATTAAAAGTGTACATCTATGTTCCGTTGGATCACCTTACAGCCAGACTTTATTAGCAAGATCGAACGGTACGGATCAATCCAGTCAACTTCTTCCAAACAACAAAGTGATGAGACACTCAAAGATATGAAGGCAATAGCAGAATTGAAACTCAGTGGGATTATTTCACCTGGTTATTTTTCTTTGTCTACTAATTTGAATATTTTTATTTTAGACAACATTTATCTTATTAGGATATCCATCTCCTTGTACAAAGACGCTTGTTATAGGAAGACTTTCTCAAATTAATACAAAGCTTCACTTTTAAAGTTCAAAGTTATTTGTTTTTATTTTTCTGTTTTGTTTGCAAAAATGTCCAGTAATTATTTTAAATGAACATATGCATTTGAATGTGATTACTGTGCACGAATGTATGCAAACGGGAAAGACGATTACTAAAGGATTTAAGAGTTGGGACAATGTCGAAAGTTATCCATGAATCCCCACAAAACAACCACTTTTAGAGAACTATCTTCATAAAATTCATCATTAGCAAGAATACATTCCTCAATAAAAAGGTTCAATCGTCCCCCTAGCATCTTGGAGAATTCCACAGCATGGTCTATGGATTTCCTAGGTTCCCCAATAGAATTTCATAAAATCCCTAAGAAGTTTATAAAGCTTCTTTCCCCAGTAGAGTTTATTTCTCTAGCTACGGAAGTCCATCTCCCAGCGGAGTTTATTTCTCCAAAATCTTCCAACAGAACTCTTTTCTCCAGCAGGATTGATCAAGATAACCACCTCGAGAAGAGTATCCACGCGCATCAGAGGACTATTCGTTCTTCCATCCCCAGTCAGAGTGCATGTAATCCATGACAGGTAATCAACCCCTTTGAGGGCTTCTATCCGCAAGCAAAAATCAAAATCTCCAGTGGAATATCCTCAGATAGAAAGTGGGAATCCCCGACAAATTTAACTTCAAAAAATAGTGAGGAATTACATTCTTCATCTCCAACAGCAATCAAGGATTTATTTTCCCCTAGTCTAACGACACTACAAAGAGCGACTGATACGCTCACATTCATACATCATTTACAAACGTCATAGCATACGCATACAAAACACATGAAACACAATCTCATTTATTTTGAGAACATCGTTCCGCAATGCATTTCACACATCATGACATTACATACAACTAACTTTTTACCGTTTCAGGAAAAGATAAATCAACAAGACCAACATCATCAACTACTGGTAGGACCAAACAGTCTTATCAGAGACAACGTCTTCTGGATTAGAATAAATCAACCGAAGGTTTTATTCTGATACTTCTTCCAGTGGACATTCTTCTGGATCAACTTAGTTCATGTGTATAACTATTCTGATACTTCTTCCAATTGAAAACCTTTTTCTGGCTCAGATTAAATTGACCAATGAATTATTCTGATACTTCCTCCAGTTAAAGACCACAAAGACCTCTTATGGCTCGGAATAAATCAACCAAATGTTCATTCTAATGCTTCTTCCAGATGAAGATGGTCGTAGATAGCTGCTGGCTCAAATTGAATTGACCAATGATTTATTCTGATACTTCCTCTAGTTAAAGACCACAAAGACCTCTTCTGTCTCAGATTAAATCGATCAAATATTTATTCTGATACTTCTTCTAGTTGAGGACGGTCGTAGATAGCTACTGGCTCAAATTAAATTAACCAATGATTTATTCTGATACTTCTTCCAGTTAAAGACAATAAAGACCTATTCTGGCGCATATTAAATCAATCAAATATTTATTCTGATACTTCTTCCAGTTGAAGACGATCGTAGATAGCTGCTGGCTCAGATTAAATTGACTAATGGTTTATTCTGATACTTCTTCCAGTAGACCTTTTCTGGCTCAGGGTAAATCGACCAATGATTTATTCTGATACTTCTTCCATTTAAAGACAACAAAGACCTCTTCTGGCTCAGATTAAATCAACCAAAGATTTATTCTGATACTTCTTCTAGTTGAAGACGGTCGTAGACAGTCGCTGGCTCGGAATAAATCAACCAAAGGTTCATTCTGATACTTTTTCCAGTAGACATTCTTCTGACTCAGATTAAATCAACCAAAGATTTCTTCTGATACTTATTCCAGTTGAAGACCGTCATAGATAGCTGCTGGCTCAGATTAAATTTACTAATAGTTTATTCTGATACTTCTCCCAGTTTAAGACATTTTCCGGCTCATATTAAATCAACCAAAGATTTATTCTGATACTTCTTCCATATAAAAATAAGCATAAATAGTCGTTGGCTCAGATTAAATCGACCAATGATTTATTCTGATAATTCTTGCAATAGAACCTTTTTTTGGCTCAAATTAAAATCGAATAAAGGTTTATTCTGATACTTTTCTAGTCAAAGACAAAGGAAACATTGTCTGGCTCAGATAAAATTGACCGTAGGTTTATTCTGATACTTCTTCCAGTTTAAAGTCAAAAATTACTTTGGATGGCATCTATAAGCCCATCTCCGACGACTCTCAGTCATCTCTCCAAATGGCATCTTTTAAGCCCATTCAAACATACCATCAACCTACAACGTTACTCCGTGCATCGACAAGCGCAAATTTCTGGGCACTCTAGTGTTCAATCATCTTCCACCTTCAGATCGCGAAAGGTAGACAAGCCAATATAAATCTTTAGGTTTAAGAAGATTGAACAGGGGCATCTGTTGTACCCCAAAATTTTCCCTCTCATTTTATTCAAAACACACTCCTAGAGGTCCTCAAATGCTCAAGGTTGACCAAGAATTGACTAGACAAATTCTCCTCTTAAGCAATGGATTTCCAACTAGGGTTTCACTTTTCACAAAGAAGTTTAGGTTTTAGAGGCCTTAAGTGAGTTCCATGACTCCTAATATTCCCTCAAGAACGGTCATGCCAAGTTTCATGTCTTGCATCACAAGTTTGCTCAGTCAATTGCCCAGATGACTGAAAATCAAATGTGTTAGGTCAAAAGTCAATTGTGGCCAATATACAGTCAAACTTCAATATTTTTGGTCAACATCAACATTTTGAAGTGATATTAATCATTTGATAAAGGGTTGATCATGATTCCTCAAGGAAAGTCCTCAGATCATCAAAAATCAAGATTTGCTAAATTAGGGTTTTCTAGGAAAAGTCAACTGAACTTTGACCAGGCATAACTTTCACATGCTTCATCCATTTTTCCCAAACCAAAGCTCATTGTGAAGAAAATCCAACACTCTAAAACTTTGTTTTTATTCTCAAGTTCATAAAATGAATCATTGGAAAGATATGAGCCAAAATATTACAGGTCTTTTTGAAAGTCAACTAAAAGGCATTTTTTGTCAAGGCAAATTACATCAAGATAAACTCTCAAAAAGCAAAAATAGTCAACGTAGAGATTGTAGATTACATCTTGGTATTTCCAAAAAGTATAATATCATCTTCAAAGGATAAAATTTGAGCAAGATATGAGTTGCACAAGTTGGAGAATTTTGAGAAATTTCAAAAAGTACACATTGAGCAAAATTGCATTTTTAGACTAATGGGCCTATTTTTTTAACTTCAAACATGTCCATGACCATGCCAAGGTCTCATAAATTCACTCTAACATTGCTTTGCATTTTTCTATATTTTATTCATATTTATTTTTGTTTTTATTCAAATAAACACAAAATAAATTGCATAAAATAATAGATAAAGGGTTTGGACATATGGGCTGATGTGTTAGGTCAATTTTGGGCCTAAGATTTCGTGCGAATATGACCAGGTTCATGCAAGCACGAAAATGGCAAAGATATCATATTTTTGGAAGCTTTTCAAATTTTGATTTTTGTTCTTATAACCAAGTTATTGCTTGATTCTTTTTCCATACTCGTTTGCTCTCTACACTCTTCTATAAATACATGACCATGCAAGCCTGAAAGGACATGCAGAGGTTACATAGAGAGGCCATACGAAAATTCTCAAAAATTCATTCAAAGTTTCCAAATTTCAAACTCTCATCTCCTGCCTATCTCAAGCTAAACAAAGGGTTAATTTGTTCCCCTAAGACTCCCAAGAGTTGAATTAGGCTCGTAGTCAAGCGCCTCCACGTCTAGAAGCTCTGTAACTAGTCACCACCGTTTGGTATATTCTTTTGATTTCAATCTTTCTAAATATATGTTATTAACATGTTTAATGTTCATATCTGTGTTTATAGCAATGCATATGACAGGTTTGACGTGATGCATACAAGCTTTGAGGCTTAGAACACAACTTTCCATTGATAGGGTTTTGAGGTTATTAAGCTTTGATCTGGGTAATACAGGCTACTTCAGACTAAACCAGTACCATGGTTGAATTTGTAGCATGCGAATTACGGGGGTAGCCTGAATTTGGAGCTCTGATCTTGCTTGTTTTTGCAGATCCAGATTTCACGTGACCGAAGAGAATGACCGAAGGTCAACTCCGGCATCCCTGATTTCCTTTGACCCCGATCAAGGTTGGCGTGGCAAAAATTCTTAACCTGATTGGTTCATTCAAATGTTACAATGTGCGCATGTTTGCTGACTCATCTTTTGATTGTTTTCATATTATATTATTTTTGTTTCATTATATTAACGATTGAGTTAAATGGCCTAGAGGTAATATGCATGCGTTTAAAGGTTACTCCCTCTTAAGATCCTAGGTTCGACCCAAGGATTTTGCGTTTTTCGTTTTCCTAACATTTTCTTGCAGATCCTGTGTATTGAATTCCAGTGCGCCTACCATGTACCTTCAGATCCCAGCCAGTAGATCATAATGAATCCAGATCCAGCGCTCCTGGAGCGCTTCCTCATGATGAACCCTCAGAAATCAGACCCACAAGATCAGGCGCAACATCCGGGGCTTCTCCTCAATGGGACTAACAAATTACAACTCATACCCCCCTCCAATTCAGCTGCACACCAGGCCCATTGCATTTTTATTTTCTTTATTTGATTGTTTTCTTTTTTTTATATACTTTTAAAAAAACAAAGAAAATAATTTTTATTTTAATAATAAAATTACAAAAAAATAGACTTAGGTTTTTCTAATTAAATTTTAATTTTTTGTAAATTAATTAATGTAATTATTTTGACTTATTAATCAATTAGAACTAGGTTTAATCACTTCAAATCTTTTTCCCAAATAAAAATATCAAAAATATTAGAATTAGTTTTCTTTCTTGATTAAATTTAATTTCAAATAATAATCACTTCTTCTTTTTATTTTAATTAAGATTAGATTTAGTCTAATTTAAGTATTTTCTTTTAAAAAAAACAAAAATAATTTAAGCGTTTAGAAGTTTTAGGGTTTTTACTTCGCCTTCCATATTCGCGTGCTTATTTTAAATTTCGCACTTTTATTCTTTCATATTGATGTAACTGTAAAAGGATGTAATAGCGATTAAATTTAGGACTTTACTTTTACTTCCCCGTCATGGTTTGCAATTCGCCCTCCCCGAAGCCATGTAATAGTGTAGCTTTTTAATTCCATACTTTATTTTTCCTATTAATATTAAGTGTTAGATGTATGCTAATAGGCTTGTATGGCAAGATAAAAGCAAACTCTAGCAAACTTAACCTCCAAAGATAAATAATTGAAATACAACACACTCGCACATGCGCACCTCTAGGGTATCTCCATTTGTTGTATACGGAAAAATAGTCATGTCCCTCGAACGTGGGACACTTTAGTAAAAACCCTCGATTAAAACGATCGTAGTCCCTTGATGATCCTTCGATGCTGCCTTCAGTATATGATCTAGTCCCTTACGATAAAATTGCTAAAGTGCCCTACAAGTTACCTTTATGACTGTACGATGACCCTCGCCCGTCCCTCAAACTTCCAATGGTAGGGCTACCCACCAACTAATGATGGGATAGCACTATCTAAAGGAAAAGAGGAAAAGAACAAACCTTTCGAGTAGGTAGATAGATCCTAGTTGCTTGCTCAAACAAAACAATTTTTATACACACACAAGCTTCTTCTAAACATTTTCAAAGACATGAAAACACTTTGAATATGTTCTCGCCGAAACAAGAAACATTACAAATTCTCCGTACTAAGGCGTCTTTTCAAAATATCTTCAAAATACACTTACACTAAAAGCATTTTCAAAAATGAGCTAGAAATTAAGAGCCCGTAGATAACTATGGATGAAAAGGGTGCTAACACCTTCCCTTTCCATAACCTACACCCCCTTACTCAGAAAATAATCTTGAAAGGTCTTTCCTGTTCTTTTCACCCATTCCTTTGTTGGATAAAAGAAAAGTCGGTGGCGACTCTTGCTAACTATAACATTTGCGATTAAAACTCAAAACCAGTAAAGTCAGTTCTCACACCGTATTACAGACACTTACAGTAAATACTAAACTAAACACATAAAAACTTTAAAGTGAAGAAACTGGCATGATTAGTATTTTTTCTGATTTTGCTATGTTCACTTAGCGAGAACATGGCTCGCTTAGCAAACTCTGCAGAATTCAGTTTTTTTGAAGAATTTACTTTGTGTTATGTCATGCCATTTTTCTTCCTATTCAAAAACAATTATGCAAATAAATTAATATGTAAAGGGTTGGGATACCTCCCAACAAGTTCTTGTTTAATGTCATTAGCTAGACGCTTATTTTCGCGAAAAATTATGGTGGTTTGTAAGAATTCTTCAAAGTATCCTTGCCACCATTCATTCTTTTCAATAACAGGCCTATTTCACCATGAGCTTTAACTTTGGAATAGTCTTCCTCTTTGTGATGTAAAGCTTGAAACAATTTGAAGTTGACCTTTTCATCTTTGTACCTTACTTTCATCCTTTCTTCCTCCAAGTCAACCATTATTCGGGATGTTTTCATGAAAGGATGACCTAAGATTAGAGGTATGTTGTCATCTTTATCAATGTCCATCACCATAAAATTTGTCTTTGTAACGTGGCCAAGGTACCAATGAAGTGTTATTCCTATGGCTAATGGAAACAAAGTGGTTTTTCGTTTCTCTCTCTTTGAAGTGCATTCATAGGTTTTGATTCTTTTTGTATCGTATCATTCAACTAAACATTTCTTTATTTCTTTCTTTTGAACACATTCATTTTGAGTAATCATTGTCTTTTCTTTTCTCACTTTCCTCTTTCTTTCATTTTTCTTTTTGTACTTTACACCTTTCTATCTTCCTTTCTTTTGAACAAGTACTTTTTGCTTTTTTTTCCCAACTTTGAACAAAATCTTCTTTTCTTTGAATGCTCTTTCAGATTTGGCAAAAGATATCAATGGTTTCAAGGTTTTTTCAAGAAAAATAGAATCTATCATATATGAAATTTTTATGATTTTTAAATAAATAGAACAATATTCACTAAGTGGTTTACTTAATACATTTTTCAGTTCATAAATGATAGATTTATGTCATATGTCTCAAAAGGGGTTGCAAATGATAACTCACTCCCAAGGACATTGAGGCTACATTTGGCTTGCTAGCTATGCTCAATTTTCAATGAAATGCCTTGATCCCTTCTATGTCCTTACAATAATCAACATAAGTGCAAGATTAAGAATGAATCAAACGAGTTAAAATAAGAATTTGTCAGTCTCCTAAGCATGTGGTGAACAATGGAAGGTTCCTCATGTTTTCTGGTTTAGAACTAAGTGATTCATAAGGAAACATGTCATGGCATATGATTGAATGAGCTGATTTCATGCAGATTACTCATGTCATGCTCGTGCTAAATGCTTTAATAAAGCAATAAACACTTACCTTGGTTTGTGAAATTTGTTCACAATTTTATCGTTTACCCTTGTGCCTTTGATTCAAGTGAATTTTGGTCTTCCACTCTTTGACTTTCCATCTTATTTCAGAGGACAAAAGAGTAAACAAGGCATTAGGATTTAGACATAGGACGCTTAAAGCTAAATACTAAACTAAACACATAAAAAACTTAAAAGTGACGAAACTGGCATGATTAGAGTTTGTGTTGATTCTGCTATGTTCGCTTAGTGAGAACAGGGCTCGCTTAGCAAACTCTACATAATTCAGTTTTTCTGCAGAATTTTCTTTGTGCTATGCCATGCCATTTTTCTTCCTATTCAAAACTAATTATGCAAGGAAATAAATATGTAAAGGGTTGGGTTACCTCCCAACAAGTGCTTGTTTAACGTCATTAGCTCGACACCTATTTTCGTGAAAAATTAAGGTGGTTATTAAGAATTATTCAAAGTGTCCTTGCCACCATCCTTTAGTCTTTCTTTATCATCCATTCTTTTCAATAACAGACCTATTTCACCATGAGCTTTAACTTTGGAATAGTCTTCCTCTTTGTGATGCAAAGCTTGAAACAATTTGAAGTTGACCTCTTCATCTTCATACCTTACTTTCTTCCTTTATTCCTCCATGTCAACCATTATTCGGGCCATTTCATGAAGGGACGACCTAAGATCAGAGGTATGTTGTCATCTTTATCAATATCCATCACCATAAAAATCTTTTGGAACAAAAAGTTTTCAAGTTCCACCATAATGCCTTTCACTATGCCGACTGGTTTTGTGATGGATTTATCAACAAGTTGTAACACCATTTTTGTAGGTTCCATATCAAGAATATCGATCTTTTGACAAACGGACAAAGGAAGAATATTTATGCTTGAACCAAGATCAATCAAAGCTTTAAATTTGATATTTTCAATGGTGACTGGCACTGTGACGCTTCCAGGATCAACATCGTTTTCTTCCACCTTTTTCTCATTGTTTTCTTCTTGATTTCCCACTAAAACCCTCTTTTATTTTTCACCCTCCCCAACTTTGTTTTCAACCTCTCCATCCTTTATTGTTGTGATTGAATTTCAATTCTCTTTTGGATTGGTTTATTGGTGGAGGAGAATGTACCTCTTTGTTGATCACTTAGTTGTTTTGCAATTTTTCCTACTTGCGTTTCCAGATTTCTGATTGAAGCATCTATATTTTTTTATTCGCCATGGACAACTGCATGAATTGATTTAAGGTATCCTCTATTTTTGAAAGCTTATCTGGCTGAGTGTAACTTTGGTATTGATTCTGCCTGTTTTGATTTTGGTCATAGCTTGCGTTGCTGTTGTATGGATAACCTTGATTATTTTGGTACGAAACCTGCCTCTTCTGTTGATTTCAATTATAATTTATTTCTTCATTGATTGGGGGACAAAAATTTGTTGGATGGTCTCCTCTACACAACTCACAAGATGCTACTTGTTGCGGTTTAGGTGTTTCATGCATTTGTTTAAGTTGTTGTGGAATTTTTCAGATTTTCTTGGTTAATTCTTCCATGGTTTACGTGAGAAGTTTGTTTTGCACCAAGATCGCGTCATTTGTATCCAACTCAAGAATACCAAATTTCTTTTGCACTGTACCTCTGTTGTATTGGACCTGGTGGTCACTAAGAGCCATACGATTGATGATAGCAATTGCTTCCTCTGCACTTTTAGATAGTAATGAACCACCGGTTGTTGCGTCAAGTAGGAGCTTTGATTAGGGGTGTAATCCATTACAATAAAAATGAATCTGTGTGAGATTATAGAAACCATGATTTAGAAATTTTCACAACACAGATTTGTAACGTTCCCATGCTTTACAAAGAGTTTCTTTTGCACTTTGCGTGAATGCGGTTATTGCTATTTTTACATCCATGAACCGATTGTGTGGAAAGAACCTGTTAAGAAAGTTTTCTTCTAAGACATTCCAATTTTTCATAGTTTCACTGGGTTGGTCAAGATACCAATCCTTTGCCTTTCTTGATCAAGTAATATGGAAACAACCTCATGAAGACAACCTTTTCCTCAGCTTCGGGTGCACCTAACACACTGGCAAGCTCATAGAATTTGGTGAGGCATGTGTATGGATCTTCATGGTCCAAACCTGAAAAAGGATTAGCATAGATAATTTGTAGCAACCATGTTTTCATTTCATCTTATTGGTTGATCGGATTGTCGGAGAGACGAGCCAATCGCCTCGGGCTGCTAGTACAAGGATCGTTAACAACTTCAGCCATTGTTTCATTTGTTGGTTTTAATGAGGAATTTGATGTAGATGCTCATTTTTATTTTTATTCTTGGATAGTTGTTTCTGCTTCTTCATCTGCCTTTTGTTCTTTCTGATTGTTCTTTTGATCTCGGGATCAAAAAGAAGTTTTTCTTTTGAAACTTTTCCTCGAAGCATAAACAGAATTTTCACCTATCCGAACACTTGAACAAACGGTTGCGAAAAAAAAATATATATATACAATATATAACACATTCACAAAAGTTAGAAGTATAGAAACAATTGCGATGTATTAATACCTTAAACGCCAATCCCCGACAACGGCGCCAATTTAATGTTGAGTAAAATCAAATGAAAGTATTGTTTTATCCTATCCGCAAGGATGGGAGCAATATCAAAAATGTTCAATAATTTCTATAATTCTAAGCATAAGTTTCAAGATTTGATTGGTTTATAAGTGACGAAAATTAAATGCGTAAACTAACGAAAGATAAAATTCAGAGGAATAGACTTGTTGGGAATTGGTTTTCATCCATAAATTCAATATGCAAATCTCATATCAGTTATACACAATTTAGGAGTGTTTCAATATCATCAAGTATCACACACAAACAAAGTTCATGTCTAAACTTTGATAACATTTCTTATCTTATGGTTTAATCAATGATTTCTCATCCTATTAAACGATACAGTAGCATTAAGATTCGATACTTTTAGTGAATATTAAACCTAAATCTATGTCTAGCATTTAGAGTTTAATAGTGGTTATCTTGGATCGAGATTAGAACCGTATTTTTTAATCCCAATTTAATCCATGAAATAAACGGTAAAACAAAGATAATAACGATAATGATTAAAACATAAATTGCATATAACACCATAATCAAAGTAAATGCATATTGTTTCGGTGAACTACGACGAAACCCAACAAGAGATGGATTTAGCTACTCATGGTAGCTTGAAGCACAAATAGAGAACTGAATTGAAACAACATCAACGACGATTTCCCGACTCTTGATGCGAATCCGACTCCTTCTCCTTAAAATATCGTCTACACTTATTCTACTGATATTACAGAGTATATTATAAGGTATTACAATGATAAAAACTGGAATGCCTTTGCTGAAATGAGTTCTAGTATATTTATAGAAGTTATGGCTTCCTGAGTTCGCTAAGAGAACTATACTTTTCTAAGAGAAGTCTTACTTCTTCATTAAGTCTTCAAATCAAAATGTCTTCAGCAAACCGCCAAAGTTCCCTAAGCGAAGTGATGCTCGCTTAGCGAAGTTTCTTTCTTCAGCCTGAAGTCTTTTCAAAATATCTTTCTTTGATCGCTCTGTTTCGCTAAGCGAAGGCTCAATTCACTAAGAGAACTTGCTTTGCTGCTCCTCGCTGCTTGCGAAACTGGGTGATTTGCTTGTGACTTCATTCACTAGGAGCACGCTAAGTGAAATTTTCACTATAACTTTCGCTTAGCAAAGTGTTTGATTCCTGGTTTTTGCAAAAGGCCTTTAACCTACATAAATGATAACAAAACCAAAGTAGACTTGCACAATATCACTTGTATTCATTAGTTGAGGTTTTTATATTAAAAACTTAACATTTAAGTAAGATAATATTATGAAATGATGAGATAATTTCCATGAATCAAGCATTCATTAGAATGCCATGGAAGTAGTGTTCCTAAACTCAACTCATTTGTTGTGTCTGTCCCATATTTCAAAAAATGTTAGAATGAAGTGTAGGGAGTATTTCTAATTTCATAGGCAAGAGCATGTTATGGATCTATGGAAGAACATCTGGTATAAGAATAAGGAGTCTAAGTTTGCGGAATACTTAAAGAATTTTAAGGTAGTATATGTTGATATTTCTTTATTTGTTCAGTATGTGCATCAAACATGGTCTACACCCTATAAAAAAAGGTTTGTTGCTGCATGGATTAACAAAATCACTCATTTAGAGTACACAACATCAACCAGATACACCGATGTGACTTTGAACAAATTACATTACTAATTATAAAATAATGACATCCTTTTTCTATTTATGTTTTATAGGGTTGAGTATGCTCCCCGGAGATTAAAAAACATGTTGACTATCAACCGAGGAGATTTATGCAGAAGTTGGGATGGTGTGAATACCATGTTGAATTGAAACAAGGTTCAATCAGAGTATCATTTCAATCAAGTATTCCCAATGTTAAGCATCAATATAACACTTTTTTACTCTAGAATGCACGGTTTCGTTTCACGATAATGTTTACTGCATGTTGGAAAAGAGCGGGAAAAGGTAAAATTTGTTGTTTTGACAAAGATGCATGTTGTTGCTTCATTAAAACAACATATGAGTTACCTTGTGCATGTCAAATTATCGGTCTTCTAATACAAGGTGAGTTTGTTCCGTTAGACTCAATTCATATATTTTGGAATAAATTATACATTGAATAGCAAGAGGTCACTGAAGAAGATGGCGGGACACAGTTGGATTTAGAAGAAGAATGTGAAAAGTTGAAGAGGTATTTCAGTATATTAGATATTGTTGGTCAGAGGGTGATGAAAAAAAAAGTCCGGGAACTAACACATCCATCCACAATTTTCATGTGTCCACCACCGGCGACATACAAGCCAAAGAGAGGAATTAAGATGAGTAAAAAGTGTCAAGAGAGCGATGTGCATCGCGATCCTTTGCAATTGGAGTATGTTGAGGCCTCGCAGAGAAGTCAGACTATGAAAAGAGCATGTACAAGACCAATTGCAAGTTAACCGCCTGGTCAGTCTTTAAATTATATTTATTTGTCGCAGTTTCTTATTTTCTTACATCAATACATTGATGGCATTGTTGGTGTGTGTCAAGATGGAAATTATGGTTTTTGTGCTATTATAGACTTACTTGGATGAGGCAAAGATTCTCGGTCTTTGGTTTGGACGCAGTTATATGCTGAAGTTTATCAACATCATTAAATATATTCCAATGTGTTCTATGACATTGTCTCTGAAGTTAGGAGTTCGTTGCGAGTAGCTAACTTGGGTGTGCAGGGTCGTGAGAAATGGACCACAATTCTTGATATGAGTTACTTTATTGCTTCTAGATACAATGTCATGTTGGTCTCGTTGTCCATGAACCTTAACATCACTTTCTTTCCATTAGTGGTATCTCCATCCAAAGTTGCGAGTAGACATGAGCTTATTGCAGTTGGTTTTGTCAACAACATTCATTGGGTTCATGTGATGTTGAAACTAGATTGTTTATGCCTTTCTTTGCTGACTGATGGACATATATCTGTAGTGAAAATGCAAGAGCATGAGAAACAACATATGCGAGACGTATAAGGCACTAGAAAGAAGAAGTTAGGAAGTCAACATAATTTATTTTGTATTGATATATATATATATATATATATATATATATATATATATATATATATATATATATATATATATATATATATATATATATATATATATATATATATATATATATATATATATATATATATATATATATATATATATATATATATATATATATAATTGTCTAACTGTTTTGTTAAAAATGTCAAATTTAAAGATTTTTCAAAATTCTCCACTGCCTATCAAATTTTTCAAATATTCAAAAAAATTGATATGTATCAGATTTTTCAAAATATTCAATACGCGTTATAGATTACCAGATTTCTTAAAACATCCTGTATATATACACTAGATATTTAAAAATAAAAATTGATATATCTCCATACAATTACTAGAAAATAATAGAAAATAATGTTTATTTATTTCCGATATTTCTTCAAATTATCTTTAAAAATTCAGTATTCGATATTTCTTCATATCAATACAAAAAATCCGACACTATGTAGAAAATCTAGTAATTGAAGGCATTTTAAAAATAAATAAAAAAAACCTGAATTATTACACTAGAGTGTAACAGGAAAAGTATTGCATACGGGAATGTCAAATTTAATTTGGGAGGTATGAGGGTAAAATCTCAAATGGATGTCATATTAAATTCTCTAATTCATCATGAGATACTATGAATAGAGGCCCAATAGTTCCGAGATCTTAGATTTATGCTCAGTTTTTTAAATGTCTTGTAGATCCAAATGTGTGAAATTCCTAAATAATTAAGGTAAACATTTTATAATTGTAGATTGTAAAATCCGGTCAAATCTAGGAAGGAATTCTGAATCTAAAGAGGGATACAATGATTTTATTTATTTATTATAAATATAGAATATATTTTTGTGGGGGATTTTATCGGGCGTAGAAGTAAATATAAAATGGATCAACTCTAATCGGAGACACGGCCCTTTGGTTTTACATCCATCTCTATCATTTTGTTTTACACTCCTCGCTTCCACTTTTCGGCTCACCTTTACAATTTAGAAGTGTTCACAGATGTAGATGGATCTCTAAATCCGTTAATCCAAACTAAACTAATGCATAAATAATTTAAATTAGTTTATTTATGTGTATATCTAACCGAATGTGCAATAATTCGTATAATTTTGATTCGAGTATCAGAGTTTGAGTTTTTCAATTTATTGATGTACATTAATGATTTTTTATTTTTTATTATTATTTTTAATGAAAATATAAAATTAATAATTTATTACTAACTACAATTTTTCCAAAAAATTATATATATTCAGCACTAATACTACTAGTATACCAATGAGAGTTTACATAATTCTAAAATTAAATGTTGTTTTTTTAATTCCTTTTATGAATTTTATTAGAAATTATATGAGTGTTTTATTTAATTTGAGTATTGGTTTGATTTTGGTGGGAGCCATGACCTCTCTTAACACGAGTTTTAAATTATTAGAATTTTATTTTCTATAAATTGATATTAAAAAAAATTAATTACTAGAAATAGATATAATTGTAGTGTATTATGTTACAATTTATTTATAATTGAAAAAATATTATAATTTTTTTTAATTGAAACACAACCACGCATTCAACCTATTCATAAATGAACAAGTTAATCTGTAATGATTTTGACCTTAAAATTACAGGTTGAACAATAAATCTAACCCATTAAAATTTGATTGAATTGAATAATAAATTAGTCGTAACCCAGTCCAATGTAATCCTTGTACACCCTTAAATATAATGTTATATCTATATATTAAAAGAATAAAAAAATTTATATTTAAAAAAAAAAGTTGAGTTTAGAATTAAAAGAAGTTAAGAGAGATGGTAGTTAATAGAGAGAAAGAGAAAATTAAAATGAATCAATAGTAATTGGAGTTGAGAATATTACTATATTCTAGATATTTTTTGACTCAATATATTCTAGATTTTGGAGTGACATGTTAATAAAGACATTATATGATTATAGTTAAATATGATGATATAATAACTATATTATTTATCATTTTAATTATTTGTATAACAGTCAGGCTTAATATATGTGAGGTGATTAAATTAGATAAGAAAATTGACAATATAATAAAGCTTTAATCTAGCTATTGATTAAAGGGATGCACTTTTTCATTTGTCACGCACGATGAGGCTGCTGATATATTAATGAAATGCAAAACATGCCTTGACTTTATGCCTTGACTAGCTGTTTTAATGTAATTAAATTTGGCTTTTTAAAAAAAAATTAGTGAAATGCAAAACATCCCCAAAATAGAGGTAATTATCTGTGAGAGAACAGTATGCCCGTGATGAATAAGAGAACAGCCACCCCTCAGCTGGATCGATCAACTTTCAATTTAGGAATTACAAATACTCAAATTTCCATGTAGCTCATGTTTAAGAAATTTTCAGTTTGAGTTGTCATTTTCCTAAATTGTATCATCTGTTTTTTGTGAAGGTTTTATATAGGTTAACAATTGTTCATTTGTGGATTTTATTTACTAACGACTTAATTGCGGAAAATATATTATGAAGATTTAATCGAATTAAATTTGAGTTTGTAATCTATCTTACACACTCTTAAACAACAATTGTTTATGTTTTATTGCAGAAATAGAATTGTTTGAAGAATGGGTGGTTACAAAGGACAGTTGCGGATTTAAGTTTTTGATGCAAAAGAGAATGAATATTTGCAAATTAACACTCAACACTTAAATCAGTATGTGAAGGAGAAGAGCGAATAAAATTTAAATTGAAATTATAAACCTGAATTCTTTACGTGTATCCTTTATATAGTAGAGCAACCTTTTATTAGTGAGATGTGTGATACAGTGAGCCATTGGATATATATTGGATCTAGATCACCTATACCCATCCTCAAGACAATCCTCTACGCTACGAGCAATCCAAGTGAATGGTAACTCCTTCGGAATGGTCGGTCAATGGTCAATCTGGTCGGTCTGAAATAGTCCCCTCCCAAAGCCATTGTCTCTGTATGACAATGCAAGAGTTTGTTGTCTCTACCTTATCTGCTGATCACTTTTTAGCTTGCCTAGAAAACCAAGAGAAAACATTAATGTTTCTTTGGAATTCGCGCTTTTAATGCGTCTCATGTTTCAAATGTCTTTTCGGAGGTACCCTCATACTGATCTTTGGGAATCGAAACACTTGAGTGTTTCGTAGAGATGATCTGAAGCATTGACAGCGTTTACTTCCTTTAGTAAGTCATCACATGATTATAGAGGAATCAATTTCACATTTCTTTGAGACATTCTTTTTGCGTCATTGTCATTTTTATTCTCTATAACGCTTTATGTTCCAATGCCCGAAGAAAGTGGCGCCTATCATGAGTCAAAAATCAAAAGAAGATATTTGTGCTTCCTAGGTCGACTCGACTTCTTCAACTGTTTTCGTCTTCGCTCAAAATTGTTGTCTTGATAGAGCCTTTCTACAGGTTGGTCTATCTTTGCATTGGGGAGTCTTGATCCTTGGTGAAAATGAAAGAATATATAACTAGTATGGTGACTATGTCATCCCTTTATATGAGTGTATTTTCTCGATCTTGAGTTTTCGTATGCCCTTCAATGACTTTTAAATGGAATTTATGAATCACTTCATGGTTATTCTGCCGCAGCTTCACCCTGTGATTAGGCGTATGTAAAAGTATTCCAATATTGGTACAGATATTAAAATGGGAACCCTCTTTAACCTTTTTCTTCCATCTCTGCAAAGCTCAACATGGTTGTGCGACTCAGGCATGCGGTTGTGATTTTATTCACCCGGTGCCAACTGCTTGTAGTTTTAGGGTCGTTTCGGAGAGCTTGAACCATTTCTAAAATCAATTACTCATGCTCACCCCATTCCACCCGAAGGCTCATGGAATGGTGTGCATCGTCGGGGATAGAGTGGAAGGTAGATGCATCTACTTGTTACTTAAGTATTGGAACAAGGGTCATTTCCTAATAGAGAATGGATTGTATGTCAACAAAGGGAACAAACTATCTTAGGAGGATATGTATTTGAAAAGGGGGCTAATAGGCTTCATCAAGGAGTTGGGTTGCCCCAGGAGCGTTACTCCTCGTGATGGAGCTTCACGAAAGCGCTCAAAATAACTCAATGACACCTTCTTGCTAATGCAGGCTTGTACTAAAAAGGAAAGGAAGGTTATTTTTGGTATGTCTCAGACGCACTTGGCTTATTCTTTTTCCACTCGATTAATTTTGATGTGTTTCTTTGGTAATAATTGTCTATGAATTCCATGAAGGACGAGGAGGCGCTTCACCTTTCAAGACGGGGGATCCAACCAACGCAAACTGGAGCAAGCCCTTCAACAACTTCAAGGACGGTCAGAGCTCCTTCACCCTCAGAGTCCTCTTGGAATGTTTTTTTCTTAATTGTTCCCTAGTGGCTAATGCTTGTGTTGGTTCATATGGCCCTTCACCCTCAAAATAAGATTTTTCCTACTTATCCAACATAACCAGGCGTCCTCTTGAGGAAGAACTATCGACTTTGTTGTTTAATACTTGTTGTGCATATGCTGCTCTAGTCATCATAGAGCTGGATATTGGGATGCTTTCTTGTCCTACCAACAACACAAAGAGAAACAAAAACTACAGGAAGGTTTTTATAGCTTGATGATTAAGTGGGATATGTACTTGTAAGAAATACAAAAGGCTTTCGCTTCTCTTACCAGGATAGATGATGCTTTATGCATACTCAGTCTTCCTGGATCTCTCGTAGATAACTATGGATGAAAAGGGTGCTAACACCTTCCCTTTTCATAATCTACCCCCTGAACTCAAGAAATAATCTCAAAGGTCTTTCCTGTTCTTTTCAGCCTTTCCTATTGGATAAAAGAAAAGTCGGTGGCGACTCTTGCTAACCGCAACATTTGCAATAAAACGCAAAACATCCCAAGGCAGTTCTCCTACCGTATCACAGAACTGGCGACTCTGCTGGGGAAGAATTTAAAAGTGGGGTTACCTTAGGGCTAGATCGCCTTTATTTGCATTTATTGTTTGACTTGCTTGCTTTACATTTTGGTTCCTTGTTTGGGCTTGTTTTAATCCTCTACCTGAATTTGGGATACCTTATAGGTAAGTAGCAAAACATTGTGGAAACTGTGCGGGGTATACCGACATAGTCTAAGCAATAACTACGTTAGTATGACACTTTTGTGGGTACCGGTATCCCTTGAGTAGTCAAGGAGAATACGGGGCCGTTGTGTGGTGTCATGAAGCACTAACTGACTTTAGAACCTTTACTTGACCAACTTGGCCATTAGGACGTAGTTAGATAGCCGGCTTTGGTGCAGTCCGAAGTTGGTTGATACTCGATACTGCACTCATTGAGATCTAACTTCTCAAGATATTTCGATCTCCGTGAAAGAGGCTTACGCTGAAACAACGCCCGATAAGACAGATCAGTGATATTGAGATCCCTTAGAACCCGGTTACTATTTTCTAGGACAAGTTTGAGCCAACTAAACTTTAAGAGGGTACTTACCTATGAGACTCCATGTAAGCCTAAACCTAAGGACTTGTTTTCCTTTTTTGTATATTCTTACTTGTACATAACATCATAAACATCATAACATCATACTCATTTTCACTAACCATTTCAAGGATTATTGGGATTTATCTTTGTTCTGTTTTGTAGGACATGGCTTCTATCCCAGGAATACTATCCAAGTCAATCTCGTAAGAATTCCTCATCAACTCAAAGAGTTAGCATCAAGGGCCCCTGAGAATTCTTCATTCACTGAAAGACATGGTCACCTCCTGAACTTGGTTACCTCTAACACTGATGAAGATATGATGAAGGTGCTTTTCCAGTTCTTTGATCCTCTACACCATTGCTTCACTTTTCTCGATTATCAGCTTGTACCAACTCTGGAAGAATTATCTCAACTCTTGAGGATTCCCATTCTCAATCAACTACCCTTCAACGGTACGGAAAGAGATCCAAAACCTGAAGAGGTTTCCCAAGCACTACACTTGCAACAATTTGATATCACGACTAATTGGGAAACAAGGAGTGGTGTCAAAGGTTTCTTAGCCAAGTTCTTGTTCGAGAAAGCTCAAGATTGTTGGAACTCTTTGGACTTACAAGCTTTTGAAGAAATCTTGTCCCTTCTCATCTATGTTATGGTTTTGTTTCCAAAACCTGAACAACATATAGATGTAAATGCTGTCAAAATCTTCATGTCTCGTAATCCGATTCCTACTTTGCTGGGAGATATCCTACATTTTTTTCACTCTCGCACTATGAGAAAGAGAGGGGTTCTCATGTGTTGCACTCCTCTCTTGGCTAGATGGTTTATTTCGTATCTTCCCTGATTAGTGTTGAAGAACGAGCAAGGTTTGAGGTGGTACCATAGGCTGATGACGCTCAGACATTCAAATATTCATTGGTGTTCTCGATCCTTGGAGAATGTTACTATCATCGACCATTGTGGGGAATTACATAATGTCCCTTTGCTTGGAATTAGGGGAGGTATCACTTACAACCCTTTCTTAGCCTTACGAAAGTTTGGTTACACCCGAAGGGATTGTCCCCATGAGATGCTCATCCAAGGAGTGGTATTCGACTACAAGAGGGACAATCAAAGTTACCGTTAGAGGTTTATATGATCTTGGAGGATGGTAAGCAAAGTGGATAGTAAGATGCTGGAACACAAGAATTCCATTCCCCTTGAGCCTTACCTTAGGTGGATACAAGCTCGTGCTCAGAAACTTGTGATTCCTTATCCCTCCATCTTACCAGTTATCATGAAACTTGTGGTTGAAGGAGATGTCTCGTACACTGTCCTCCATCCCGACATGCCTACCTCTCTTGAAGACTTGCAAAAGGGTTGGATTCAGCTAAAGGAAAACGAGATACTTTCGAAGCTCAATTCTACACTAGTGAGAAGAGGGTCTTGGAGCTTACAAAGCCGCTACAAGAAGAGAAAAGTGTGAACGCCTACCTTGTAAGCCCAAGAGGCATGTTGTAATCATTTTAACTAATTAATGAAAATTGATGTTTGTTCATTCTTTTGTCTATTGTGATATGGTGGCAGAACCGACTGTTTTGAAATGCTGGTTTGCGTTTTACGTTTGTGTTCGCAAAATATCGCGGTAAGCAAGAGTCTCCACCGACTTTTATTTTATCCAACAAGGAAAGGAAAAAAGCACTGAAAAATTCCTTTTTTCGAGATTTTCTGAGTACGGGGGGTAGATTACAGAAAGGGAAGGTATTAGCACCCTTTCTATCCATGGTTTTCCACGGGCTCTTAGGTACTTGCTCGTCATTTTCAAAATTGCTTGTGTGTGTTTGATTTGAAAAAGTTTTTTTGACTTCGATTTAACCCTTTCTTCTGCCTTCAAGAGTGTTACGAAGTTGTTTTTGAAAACTTTGTTTGAAAAGAGTGTTTGGTGTAAAAATGTTTGTTTTGTTTGAGCAAGTACTTAAGAACTAATCTACCTACTCGAAAAAGAGAATGTTTCTATTCTTGTTTCCTTTAGACAGCGCTATCCCACTATTAGTGAGTAGGCAACACCGTCGTTGGAGTTTAAAGGGTCAATTCGAAAGGGACGTACGATCACTAAAGCAATGTTAGGACGTCTTAGTAGTAACTCTAATGTCTTAAGATCGTATTCGAGGCAACAATTCTGAGGCAACCTTTCTGAGGCAACTTTGATCTTTGAGACAAAAGAGCGACCACTAAAATACCCTATTCTTAATGACCATTTACCGAAGGCAACCGAAGTGGGAGTATACCCTAGGAGTGCGCATGTGCGAGTGATTCAATTTCAAGTTTATTATCTTTGCACATTTAGGGTTTGCTAACCGTTTTAAAGTTTATATACATTCTTGTCATGCAACCCTAATATCCATACATCTAACAATTTAATATTTTGCGGAAATTAAAGTGTGGAAAGTAAACTACACTATTACAAGGATTCGGGTATTAATTACATAGCCAAAAACAACATGTAAAAAAACGATAAATGAAACAGAAAAAGTCCTAATTAATCTATTACATCTTGTAAGCAATTACATCAATATGGTAAAAATGAATAAGCGCGCGACGAATAAAGAACGAAGGGAAATTAGGGTTTTGACCCTGTCTAACCTAATTGAAAGAAAAAGTTATTTTTGTTGTTGTTTTTGATTATTTTTTAGAAAAATTAGGTTTGAATTAAATATGTACAAAATTACCAATTAAATTAAATTAAAGAAAATAATTTATATTTGACCTATTTTTGTGGTTTTTTGTTATTTTTTTAAGAAAAAGAAAATAGGAATTAAATTACTAAAACCCTAATTTTCTAACTTGTTTTAATTTATTTTTAAAATAATTAAAGTTACCCTAAAATTAAATAAAACTAATTAAATTAATTTTTGTAAAAAAACTAAATCTAATTTTGATGAAAAAAAATTGATTTTATGATTTTATTAAAAAAAAGAATTAATTTTCATGTGAATAAAAATAACTAAATAAATTAAATAAAAGGAATATAAAAGAATAGAGAAAAGTGACTGGGCATGAGAATCAGCAATTTGGGGGGTGTGAGTATCAACTTCTGGGCCCAAAACAAGTTGATCCATGTTGACTTGCCCGTTCCAGTGCTATGCGTTGACTGGGTTGTATGATGGCCCTTCATGTGATGACCTTTACATCTGGCCATCTGGAGATCCAATGGTTGGATCCTGAGGGCACATGGTGGTCCTTTGGCCTTGTGTGCGCGCCTGAACATTTAAAGAAAAATAACATGGAATATGGGGGGGGGGACCTGGGATTCGAACCCAGGTCCTGAAGCCTTTTCCAATAGCCTTGCTACCAACTGAGTTGCGTGCGTTAGTTATATACAAAAGAACAAACAAATATTATAAAAAAACACAACTTTGCTAAATTCCTGCACGCGAGATTTTAAACGGACGAATGGGAATGTGCCACGCCAGTCATCTTCCTCCTCGCTTCGTTGGTAAAATTCATAGAGTTTTACCTACGGACGACTGTCCGTAACTACAACCCTGGCTTGTTTCAAAATCACACACATGCATAAAAAATGAAACCTAATGCCATGAATCAATTCGTCTTGGCTTGCTGAGCGTCATGGTACCCTTCTTGAGGCCCAATTTTACCTGTACACAAAGATCCTAAATTGAAGCAAAAAACCCTAACAATGGAAAATCCTGATATAGTCCACAAAAATGCAATTGAATGTTATAGATAGTTTGCAAATGTTTCAAGGAGCAAGAATATATAAGTATTTCATGCTATAGATGCCAAAATCATGTAATTCGATTTCAAGAAAAGCCATGGTCGTGGTTGACTTACAGTGAGTCCTAACGCTGGAAAGTCCTTGTTCTTGATTGGTATAGCTTGCTTGTGATCCCAGGAAGTGAATGAGATGGTCAAGGAGCCTTGTAATCGCCTGGAACTATGAAATCAACCCAGCACTTTTTTGTGATTTTTCCAAGTTTGTTCTGCCTTTTCACGCCTCCAAAACCTTGTGTTTTAGGTCTGCAAATGTTCACTATATACCAAGGATTGGATTAGGGTTGGAATTATGCTCTCAATCTTTATCCATTATAGCTTTTGATTTTGATTTGATTCACTTGAAAATCTTTCCAAAAATAGGTCAAACTCAATCTTTTTGTGCCCACCTATGCTTTGCACGAATTGTTTTACTTGCTAGCTGGATATAGGACCTGAAACATGCACAAGATCTTGAGGTTTCAATGATTTGGATTTTTCATGATTTGTTTTGATTTAAATTGATTTAAATTGATTTAATTCAAATCAAAATCAAAATAAATAATAAAAATAATATAAAGACAAGTGGAAAGAGCTAGCGCTCGTGGACCATGCTACCAAATCAAGACAAATGCAAAAAGTTAGGCCCATTTAGCAAAAATTGCAATTTGAGGCATAGTTGACTTTTGGCAATTTTGCAAAAAAGGTCAACTTAACCAATGCATAACTTCCTCAATTTTGACTCTTTGAAGGTGTTCTTTGACTTTTTAGAATTCTTGAGATGTCCTCTAAGCAACCCTTTTGGTCTTATCTCAATTGAGTCTTTAATGTTCATGTATGAAGCTTTGACAAAAAAGGTGTTTTTGTTGGCTTTTCAAAATGACCTATAATGTCCAAATTCATAACTTCTTGTGAGTGCATATTTTGAACTTGGGAGCTGAAGATGAATTGTAGGGAATTGAATTGTATTCAAAATTAGCTTTGTATGGGTCATTTCTCATAAAGTATGAGAAATTTATGCTTGGTCAACGTTGAGTTGACTTTTCCTGCAAAACCCTAATTTAGCAACTTTTGGTTCTTGATGAATTGTGAGCAACCCTTGATGAATCATGATCAACCCTTGATCAAATGATGAATAATACTTCAAAATGAGGATGTTGACCAAAAATCTTGAAGTTTGACTGTATGTGGGCCACAGTTGACTTTTGCCCTAGCATAGTCGATTTTCAGGCCTTTGAGTAATTGACTGAGCAAACTTTCTCTGTAGGGCTTGAAACTTGACATGGATGATCTTGAGAACATATTAGGACAAAAGTGAGCCTTTGGGATCCCTTGAACTCAAGTATCTTGATGCAACATGAAACCCTAATTTGAGGTAGACTGCCTTTAAGAGAGAGCTTGTCTGGTCAATCCTAAGACTTTCTTGAGAAACTTGGGGATCTTTCTTGAAATGTTTTGAGAAATATGAGAGGGAAAATTTTGGGGTACAACAGCTTCCCCTGTTAAATCTTCTTAAACCTGAGGATGTAGATTAGCTTGTCTGCCTTTCGTGATCCGAAGGTGGAAGATGATTGAACACTAGAGTGCCCAGAAATTTGCAATCGTATGAAGTTGTATTTGTCTTATGATGTCAGGAATGGGCTTATAGATGCCATTAGGAGATTGATGACGGGATATGGGCTTAAAGATGCCATCCGAAGGAGTGGCGATTGCATAAGAGATTCCTTAGCGAGAGCTTGTATACCTATTGTTGAGGAAGATTCCGCTGGGGAATGTTGTTCTCTGTCTTGAGAGAAAAGTTGAATTTTAGGAGCTTCAGTCGTCCGTTATTATATTGGGGAATCGTCTCTTGGTCGAAGAGGTGAAAATGAACTACTATTTGGTCGTGATCCAGGCTTCATAGTGATAAGACCGACTGCTATCTGGTCGTAATCCAGGCTTTATAGTGACTTACTGGGGAGATGAGATTAAACTTGCTACCCGGTTGTAATCCAGGCTTCGCAATTTCTCAAATATTATCTGGTCATAATCCAGGCTTCAGAAGGAATCCAGTTGTTATCCGGTCGCCTCCGGGCTTCAACTTGAATTTAGGGCACACTAATATCCGGTCGATTCTGGGCTTCTTAGTATTTGTCCAGGTAAACTGCTATTTGGTAGAAATCCAACCTTCACAATGTCTTGTATTATTATCTGGTTGTAATCTAGGCTTCAGTCCTTTTATCACTATCTAGTCGTAATCCAAGCTTCACGATGCTTTATACCATTATCTGGTCGAATCCAGGCTTCATGGTGTCTTGTAATGCTATCTGGTCGTAATCCAGGCTTCACAATACCTTATTTCTTATCTGGTCGTAATCCAGGCTTCAGAAGGAATCAAGTGGTTATCCGGTCGCCTCCGGGCTTCCATTTTATTTTAAAGCCTACTAATATCCGGTCGAATACGGGCTTCATAGCAACTGGCCGGGTAGACTGCTATTTGGTCGTAATCCAAGCTTCACAGTGTCCATCACTGTTATCTGGTCGTAATCCAGGCTTCAGTGTTTTTTACCGCTATCAGGTCGTAATCCAAGCTTCGCGACGTCTCATACCATTATCCGGTCAAATCTAGGCTTCATGGTGTTCGGAGAAATCAAGATACTATCCGGTCGAATCCGGGCTTCATAACTTGCACTTAAAAGATATACCACTATCTGGTCGTAATCCAGGCTTCGTAGTATTCTTGGCTGCTATCTGGTTGTAATCCAGGCTTCACAGTAACTTGTATTGCTATCTGGTCGTAATCCAGGCTTCACAATAACTTGCTGAGCTGTTATCTGGTTGTAATCCGGGCTTCACGGCTTGTGTTTATGATATACCACTATCTGGTCGAGTCCAGGCTTCATGGTGCTTGCTGAGCTGTTATCCGGTCGTAATCCGGGCTTCACGGCTTGCTGGGGATTAAACTATTATTCGGTCAAATTTGGGCTTCATAGCTTAAAGATAAACCACTATCTGGTCGAATCCAGGCTTCGCGGTGTTTGATGCTATTATCCGGTCGTTCTTCGGGCTTCACAATATGATGTAGAAATCAAGATACTATTCGGCCGGATCCGGGCTTCATAGCTTGAGCTTGGTGAGAATTTGATTGTATCTTTTTCCTGAAAGGTAAAGGGTTAGTCGTATGTAATGCATGATATGTATCAAACAATGATGTTCTCAAAATAAATGGGATTGTGTTGTATGATGCGTATGCGCATGTCATGATGTATGGACATGCAATGTTTTATGATGTTCTCTAGTTGGGGAAAATAAATCTCGGACTGTTACTGGAGAATGAAAGAGTTTCACTCGCTGGGGATAACGACCGAAGGTGATTGGGAGGATGATCCTGCTAGAGAATAAACTGACGAGAGAATGACTTTGTGGGGAAGAGATACACTGTTAGAAGATCTGCTGATTTGGAGAAATAACCTCGGTTGTGGATGAATTACCGTTGTTGGCGGTGATAAACTCTGTCGGGGATAAAATTCCTGTTTATGGAAGAAATAAACTCCACTGGGGATGGTCTTCCATTGTTGATGAAAGGTGAACTTTGTTTGGGGAGAATCTTAACGACTCATTCGCGATTGCAAACCTCAGCTGGGAAGAGTTGTGTCATGTTTGGGACAGCTAACATCACTGTCTTTTTCTTACTATGCGGGGAGTGTACATATTTTTTGTCATTTTCTTTAGCTGGGTCTATCCCTGTACCTGGTGAATAGAGCAATTGTAAAAGTCTGCACATTTCTTGTTTGCCCCTGTTTCTGATATTACGAGTAATCGTCTTTTGTTTCGCATGTAAATATTTATGAGCAGCAATCATTGTCAAATGCATATATAAAAAATGAACCATTGGATGTTCTTGCAAAACAAAACAGAAAAAAGAAAAACAATTTGAAATTTCTTTCTGAAAATGAATTGTATAGATTTTGAAGTTGGCCCGTAAATAGGCGTTTTTGTACAAGAGGCTGACGTCCTAGCAATAGAACGTCGCCGAATGATAGAATTTACGCAATTTGTGAAAAACAAAGAAAAACAGTTATGTGAACAATCCCACTGGGTTCCAACTCTGCTATTGCCTTTATATCCTCGAGCATCTCATCACTTTGCTACTTGGTTGAAGGTAGATCAGATTGATTTGCACCGTCCGAGCTTGATAGTCGATACCGAAGTCTGGTTGCAAGATGATCCAATGAGACATAATGTTATGCTTTGATCCCTAATTTTTTCCTGGACCGCCCTTTCGGGTTTTCAGTCCACTGGGATACCCTTTTTTGCCCAAGCCGCCTTTTCAGGTTTTCGACTTGCCAGGTGTACAGATTTTTCATTTTCATCCCTTATTTTTGCCCGAACCCTTTTGGTTCGCCGGGAAACCCTTATTTTGCCTAAGCCAGTCAACCTAGCGGGTCTTTGATTATGCGTAGTATTTTTTCACTATGTCTACATTGACAGGGTGAGGAAGGTCGTCACCATCCATGGTGGTTAGAATCATGGCTCCTCCTGAGAAAATGTTCTTAACCATAAATGGCCCTCCGTACGTAGGGGTCCATTTGCCCCTAGGATCACCTTGAGGTAATATGATGCGTTTGATCACCAGATCCTTAACTTGATACTCTCGTCTTCTAACTTTCTTGTTAAATGCCTTGATCATTCGCTTTTGATATGTCTTACCATGACAAATAGCGGTAAGTCTCTCCTCGTCGATTAAATTCAACGGATCAAGCCGGGTCTGGATCCAATCGTCCTCGCTCAAACCTGCATCCTTTATAATCCAAAGAGAGGGTATCTGGACCTCAATGGGTAACACTGCCTCCATGCCATACACCAAGGAATAGGGTGTTTCCCCTGTTGAAGTCCGCGCTGAGGTACAATACCCATGAAGAGCGAATGGTAACATCTCGTGCCAGTCTTTGTATGTCACCGTCATCTTATGCACAATCTTCTTGATGTTCTTATTAGCCGCTTCAATAGCCCCATTCATCTTCGACAGGTAAGGAGAAGAGTTGTGATGCTGTATCTTGAACTGCTTGCAGAGCTCAGTGATCATCGTATTGTTGAGATTTGTTCCATTATCCGTAATGATCCTCTCTGGTATACCGTATCGACAGATCAAATTCTGACGAATAAACCGTGCCATGACGTTCTTGGTTACTGTAGCAAAGGAAGCAGCCTCAACCCACTTCGTAAAGTAGTCAATCGCTACCAGGATGAAATGATGCCCGTTGGACGCAGTAGGTCTGATCTCCCCGATCATATCGATGCCCTACATTGCAAAAGGCCAAGGAGCTGTCAAAATGTTCAGAGGAACCGGAGGTACATGCACCTTATCAGCGTAGACTTGGCACTTATGACAGGTCCGAGAGTGTTGATAACAGTCGGCTTCTATGGTAGACCAATAATACCCTGCCCGTAGGATTTTCTTTGCCATGGTGTGTCCATTGGAATGAGTTCCGAAAGTACCTTCATGTAATTCTGCCATGATCCTTTCTGCCTCGTTCTTGTCCACACATCGCAGTAAGGTTGAATCATGGTTACACTTGTAAAGGATACCATTACTGATGAAGAACTTCTCCGCGAACCTCCTCAAGAACTTCTTATCATTAACATATGCACCCTCGAGGTATTCCTGAGCCTCAAGATACCTCTTTACCTCGTGAAACCAGGGTTTATCTGCTTCCTCTTCAGTCTCAATATCACAACAATGTGCGGGTTCGTCCAACCTCTCAATGGTAATCTGGGGAGCTTCATTGTCCCATCCGACCTTGAACATAGAAGACATGGTAGCTAGCGCGTCCGCTAACTGATTCGCCTCTCTAAGGAACTGTTCAAAGGTTATCTCTTCGAAATGCGGAAGCAACGTCAATACATACTCTTTGTAAGGAATAAAATTTGGGTGCTTCGTATCCCACTCGCCTTTGATTTGACTGATCACGAGAGCGGAATCTCCGAATATCCTCAAGAACTTAATCCTTAGGTCAATAGCTGCTCGAAGGCCCATGATGCACGCTTCATACTCCGCCACATTGTTGGTGCAGTTAAAACATAATCGGGCGGTGAATGGAGTATGACAACCCTCAGGGGATATGATCATGGTGCCAATGCCATTTCCCAATGCGTTCGAAGCTTCTTCAAAATACATAGACCATCGGGATCCTTCCTCAGGTCCTTCATTCGGTCCAGGTTCTTCATAATCGGTCACCAACATGATGTTGTCATCTGGGAACTCGAAATTCATGGATTGGTAATCATCCACGACCTGATGCGCCAAATGATCCGCCAATACACTCCCCTTGATTGATTTTTGGGTTGTGTATTGGATGTCATACTCAGTTAAGATCATCTGCCATCTTGTTATTCTTCCGGACAAGGCAGGCTTTTCGAAGATATACTTGATCGGGTCCATCTTTGATATCAATAGGGTAGTGTGAGTCAGCATATACTGTCTCAGCTGGCGGGCAGCCCATGCCAAAGCGTAGCAAGTTTTATCAAGCAGTGAGTATCGGGTCTCACAGTCAGTAAACTTTTTTCTAAGGTAGTAAATAACATTCTCTTTTCGGCCAGACTCGTCATGCTGCCCCAGCACATACCCCATCGAATTGTTGAGTACTGTCAAGTATAAGATCAAAGGTCTCCCTTCAAATGGAGGCATCAGAATAGGTGGCTCTTGGAGATATTCCTTGATCCTTTCGAAAGCGGTTTGACATTCATCATTCCATCTTACCACTTGATCTTTCTTCAGCATCTTGAAGATTGGCTCACAAGTAGCAGTCAGGTGCGAAATGAATCGGGCAATGTAGTTCAGACGTCCCAAAAAGCCTCTAACTTCCTTTTCTGTTCGGGGAGCTGGCATCTACTGTATAGCCTTCACTTTTGCAGGATCCACTTGAATACCTTTATCACTAACGACGAAACCCAGCAGCTTACCATACCTTACCCCGAAGGTGCACTTGTTTGGGTTTAACCTCAGCTTATACATATTCAACCTGTCAAATAGTTTCTGAAGATGGTCCATGTGTTCTTCTTCAGTCTGGGACCTTACAATCATGTCATCAACGTATACCTCAATCTCATGATGAATCATGTCATGTAATAAAGCGACCATGGTGCGCTGATACGTTGCCCCAACATTATTCAATCCGAACGACATGACCTTGTAGCAAAAGGTATCCCACTGCATAACGAAGGTTCTCTTCTCCATGTCTTCGGGAGCCATTTTTATCTGATTGTAACCAGAAAACCCATCCATAAAGGAGAAGATCTTATGCTGTGCGGTGTTGTCGACCAGAACATCGATGTGAGGGAGTGGGAAATCATCCTTGGGGCTTGCCCTATTCAGATCTCTAATCCACACACATTCATACCTTACCATCCTTCTTCTACACCGGAACCACGTTGGCAACCCACTGCGGGTAAGAAGTAACTGCTAGAAAACCGGCATCAAACTGTTTCATGACCTCAGCTTTGATTTTCTCAAACATCTCAGGGCGCATACGGCGAACCTTCTGCTTTACCGGAGGACAGTCCTCTTTGGTTGGCAGGCGGTGTACCACAATATCGGTATCCAACCCAGGCATATCTTCATAAGACCAACCGAAGATTTCAACATAGTCATGTAGCATTTGTATCAATCGTTACTTGACACTAGGCTCCAGATTTGCACCGATCTTAACCTCTTTCTTGTCTTTCTCTATACCCAAATTCACTGATTCCACTGGCTCTTCATGCGACTGTATGGCCCTCTCTTCCTGAAGTAACAATCTAGCAAGTTCCCCAGGCACTTCACAATCATCCTTACCTTCGTCCTCAGCTTGGTTGATCAGACTTTCAAAGTCATAACTGGCGGTAGCAGAGTCGTTATCAGTGGGATCCAAAGTGGATGTGGATCTGCATTATGATATGTGAGTGTGTGTAAGACAATAGCTGTTTTAATAAAGTGCAAGATAGAAAAGAAAAACAAGGAGCGCAAAATTTGTAATGCAAGAAAATGTCTAATGCTTTATTGATGGTATATGAAAATGACAAACAAGAATCCCTCACAAACAGAGCCACAATGCCTCGGGCAAGGCACCGGGCCGTAAAGTTTCAAATTGTCTGTTACAAATCTCAAAACAAAAGTATATTACTGTGTAATAAAAGAAACGGGCACGCAGTCCTTTGTCGTCCAATTGTTCAAGCCACCGTTGGTAGTCGGGTAAATCCAGCTGTCGATATCTGACTCTTCTTCATAATCTTCAATTGCATTCACTCCCTGATCATGCTTGGGCATGGGTGCAGTTATGACGTTGGGTTTTTCTGGAGCGTCAAACTCAATCTCTTTAGCTTCAATCAAATCATGCACCTTATTCCTCAAGGCCCCGCAGTTGTTGGTATCATGCCCTGGGCTATCGGAGTGATAGGCACAGAGGGCGTTCAGATTATACAGCGGAGAGGTGGTACTGGGATTCTTCGGAGCTTCCCTCAGAGTTACTAGGTTGGTCTTTAATAACTGCAGTAAAATTTGAGATAAAGTCATACTGAGCCGAGTGTACTGTCTTTGCGGTCTCTCTACTCTTTGCTGATTGTTGCGTTGTGGGGCAACTGTAGGTTTTAATATTACTACCGCATTCACTTCTTGGCGGTGTTCAGGTCAGTTTTGGCTCCTTGAGGTGTAAACTGCACTAGATTCTTTCTTGAAAGGCTTCTTTTCTGTACTTGATGAAGCACCTTTCTGTATCTTGCCACTTCTGTTACCAGTTTCTACCCTCTCCCCAGTCAAAATCAATTCAGTGAACCCAAATGATGAATTGCCGATCAAGTGATTGAAAAACGGACCCGACAAAGTCCCCAGAAACATATCCACCAACTCCCTATCAGACAGAGGGGGTTGGACTCTTCCAGCCAGATCTCTCCACTTCTGAGCATAGTCCTTAAAGCCTTCTCCTGTGCCCATAGACATACCCTGAAGCTGAGTATGTGTGGGAGCAAGGTCGGTGTTATACTGGTATTGCTTGTAAAAAGAAGCAGCAAGCTCCTCCCAGTTGTGGACATTAACTCCTTCCAATTGATAAAACCATTCAAGTTGAGTCCCTGACAGACTATCTTGAAAGAAATGGACCCACAGATTCCTATCGGTAGTTTAGGGTTGGATTTTTCTGACGTACGAGCGGAGATGGAGCTTCGAACAAGATGCTCCATCATACTTAGCAAAAACAGGAGCTTTAATCTTGTGAGGGATCACCACACCAGAAGCTAGTCCCAAATCCCCGAAATCCAAACCAGGGACCTTCTGAATCTCCCTAGCACTTAGTCGGTCTTCAAGTTGTTTGTATATATCCTCAGCAGGAGGGTACTGTTCATCATCAAAATCAGTATCATTATCAGAGACCACAGGACTAGGACCCTTTCCTTCCTCTTGATTCTCTCCTCCTCTAGATGAATGAGACAGATCAGCTTCTTTGGACGTGAAAAACACAAGAAGGGGGGGTTGAATTGAAAACTTGGATAAAAAATAGCTTAATGACACAATATTTTTATCCTGATTCGTTTAATCTCAAACTACTCCAGTCCACCCGTCAAGGTGATTTCGCCTCTCTCCAACGAGGTCTTAATCCACTAATCTCAAAAGATTACAATAGCTACTTTAACAACTGTTAAAGTCTTCTTGAGTACAACCAAAAACCGGTTAATCTCAAGGAAATCTTTTACAAATAATTGAACAAGAATGTGTTGTTGTTTTCTAACAAAACAATTTATCACAATTGTGATAATTACACAGGTTAAGCTTAGAATATAGAATAAATTTGCTAGAGCTTGAATATGCGTGGTTTTTGGAATTCTTTGCAAATTGTTGTGTGCGTACGTACGTGCTTCTTTGCAAGAAGACTTGTTTATATAGGCAAGGCAAAGACGTTGTCCATAAAGCAAGTTTAATGTTAATAACACACTTTCCTTTTGTAGAAGATCTTGTCTGAAGAAAGCCGCTAGCATTAATTATGTCTTGAATGTACAGTAACGCTTCAGAGTCTTCTTTACTTAACTGCTGATGACGCTTCAAAATATTGATGACTTGGTTTGATATGTCTTTGATCAGAATCAGAGTTTATTGTATTTAAGCGCAGGTTCTGGTCATTAATCTTCAGCGTATAATCTGATAGCTTCAGCGTGAAATTCTTTATTGCTTATCTTCTGATGCTGATCCCATCAGAACTTTTGCATATACAAAACATGATTTTAAGGAGCATATTTGTTCTTTGTATATATTTCATTGTATATATTTATTCTTTGTATTTGTTATCATCAAAACTCTAACCAAGGGTTGTAGAATCAAACTATGTTCTAACAATCTCCCCCTTTTTGATGATGACAAAAACAAGATTTTTCAATTAAAAATAAAGAATAAAAAGTATAGAATTAAGAAGAAAAACTCCCCCTGAGTTGATTACTTCCCTTTAATTCCTTGAGTCTTTGAGCATCAGAATTTAACTGCGTCTTTCTTCATAGTTTTGTACCTGTTCAAGCTTTTCAGAAGAAAGAAGTTAAGTAGTTCAGAATATTTGAGACTTCTGTCTCAGTAAACTGTTATTGAAAATATCTTATTCTTTTCTCCCCCCTTTTGTCAGTTATCAAAAAGAACATATAATCAGAGCTAAAAAGGATCTATATTAAAAATAAGAAGCAATGATAAGAAGTTCAGAACAGCAACAATGTAGAACAAATATTACAAATAAACAAATTTTAAAAAACAAAAGTAAATCTAAGAGGGAGGAGGAAGGCGTGTGAACAAAGCTTCCAGCAAGCCCTTGATATGGGTGTTGGTTTCCTCCTATTTGCTTAAAATGCTCTTGATTTCTTTTTTTGTATCATCCTGTTTATCCAACCTTTCCTGGATAACAACATTTTCTCTCTTCAGTTCTTCCAGAGTTTGCCTTTCATAGGAGGGAGTGGAGAATCTTCAGTAACTGGATGCTTCTTAGAGCATTCTGCCACTTGATCATTTTGAACCAATTCCTCTGCAGAAATCATCTTATCTGGAGCAGCAGTCAGAGTGAGACCTTCTGACTCTGGTTGAACTTTGTCTGATGGACGATGTTCTGACCAGGGATCATTATCCAGAGGGAGAATCTCTTCCTTGAGAAGTTTACTCAGAACTTGGTCTTCAAATACCTTGAGCATATCACTGAAATTTTGTTGAACCTGTCCATAACTCTGTTCTTTCATCTTATGTGTTTCAGAACTTATCCATTTTCTGAAACTTATCCATAGATAATCTGAAGCAGCAGGGTTAATCATCTCTAGACTAGCTTGCTTCAAGGAGGTTATCCATTTCTGCATTTCTGTTTCAAATATCAACAAACTAGTACCAACATCTGGTGTTTTTTCAGTTGGAGTTGGTTTTGGAATGGAAATTTTGGTTTTGTGAGATATAGCAGCTAAACATTCAAAAACGGTTGGATCAATGACAAGTCTTACGTTTTCATTTGGATTGCTCTTTGGTGAGGGAGTGGGAGAGTCTGGTATAATTATTGGACTAGTTGGGGAATTTGGTGGTGTTGATTCCAAAGAAGAAGGAATTTGTGGAAAGTCCAGGATGGTGAGGGGCATGCAGATGGCCAGAGGTTCAGTGATTCCTGGAATAGGGATTGTATCTGAATCTAAAGTGGGTTCTTCAGATTGGTTGGATTTAACATTGTGAGGTTCTAGTTCACAGGTTTCAGATGGTTGGTTCTCTGAAGTTTGAACTTCTGGTTGTGATTGTTCAGGTTACGAAGATGGTGGATGAGGAATATCTAGTTGAGGAGATGGAGGTAGTGGTATTTCTGGTTGTGGAGCTTCTGTAGTGGTTTTGGAGTTTGGATTTTCTGGGATTATAGGGTTTGGATTTTCTGGTGTGGGAGCAGAAATATTTTGGTCAAAAGATTCAATGTCAGACAGAACTTTTGCAAGTTCTGGTTGAGTTGATTCAGTATTTGGATTGATAGAAAGGGAGTGAGTTTCTCTAAGACTTAGAGTTTCTGAGGGATCAAACCCTATGTCAAAATCATCAAAAGTTTGTGGGGTAGGTAAGGGTTCAGATGTTGATATAGATATTGATTCTAAAACAGTAACAAAAGAAGGATTACCTTTCTTTTTAGCAGCCTTTGGAGTCCGCTGATATGATCCTTCTGCTTCTGCCTTCCTTTTCTTGTTCTTCTTCAACACAAATTCTGGAGCCGCCTATTGTATGTCCTGGATATTTAACCCTGGTGCAGTGCCATCTGCCTTACGTGCATCCAAATATCTGACAATTATCTCAAGCATGGAATCAATCTCAGAGAACACAGGAAAATCATCCAGAGGAATTCTTCTGGAAGTGATGGGTGCAAAAGAAGTAACATTGGGTTCCTTCTTGATGTTCTCGATAATTTCCATCTTTTTCAGATTCTTTGCATTTAGTGGCTTCCCAGCAGTTGCCTCTAGAGAGCTAATTTCTTGTGCTTCTGTTAGATGCTCTATCAGCCTATTCTCTGTCAGAATATCTGATATGAGTCTTCCAAGGGGTATCCAGTCCCTTTTGGTACGCTCATCTTCTCTAGTCTCCTTAACACTGGTCCTCAGATGATTGAATAGCAAGTGAGCAAGATTTACCTTAGTCTTTTTGGAGATAAAGTAGATCGGAAACTGCTGATCAATATTTATGTAGTCAGGAGAGCTGGTTGGCTTCCTGTGGTTGATGCATCCCAGAATTATCTTAGCCCATATTCTGTGATGATCCTTCAGATCCCTTATCTTGCTGGAGGGAAAACCCAGAGTGAAAATTTCTCTTGCAATTGAAGCAACATCAGCACATCTTTCAGCCATGTCTATACACCTTATGCCACCACCATTGTAACCTATTAGTCTTGCAATTAGGTCTTCAGTAATGACTATCTTCTTCCCCATTACATACGAAGTGACTTGATGGTTGGAGGATGAAGCATGAATCCAGAATTCTTTCACAAGAATTGGAAATGTTGGACCTAGAAGACGATCAAAATACATGTTCCATCCTTGAGCATTGACCTCTTTAGAGAGATTGAATCCATTTTCTTGAAGACTTTCAAACTCCACAATCAGTTCTGAAAGAACTTCCAGGTTGTCAATGGGCGTGAGTAGAGTTCTGAATGGTTCTTCGTACTGTTCCATAGAACCAGTTTTCTAAGAACTAGTGTTTGGGACACTTGAGGAAGCCATGTTCACACAGGAAATTTGAGAAAGATGAAAGGGTTTTGAAATTACGAACAGAAAACAATTAGAATGTAGTAAATGTGAAAGAGTGTAAAGAATGAAACTTGCGTTTAAATATATTTTTGAAAACATAAACTATAAGAGAGAGAGAAATAATTAGTAATGATTATAAGCATTAATGACAACTGATTTTAGGGGATTCAGAAAGATATTGGAACAGTTACCCATGACATGTGTCTCAATGCACCCAATCAGCGCTTTTGACCTTTCAGAAAAGTGAACGCGTGTTCAGCCTCAGAAGGTAGCTGATGAATGGATGACAACTGTTTGCTTACGTGAACAACACACTTCTATCCTTGAAATGAAACGCTCATATCTTTATGGATAGACTCTGATACAATCTGTGCTTCTAAAATTCTGAAGACAGGTTGATCAATAGTTCACAGAAAATAACTAAAATTCTGAAGGTTAAGATATGTAAATAAAACAATTTATTTTGGGCAAGGCTTCATGCTGAGATGTTTCAGAATGAAGTTAAACCTATCTTCAGAAAGAGGTTCTGTAAAGACATCAGCCCATTGATGGTCTGTGTCAATGAATTTTAAATGAAGAATCCCTTTCTGGATATAGTCCCTAATAAAATGATGTTTTATTTCTATATGCTTAACCCTCGAACGCAAAATAGGATTTTTACTGAGACAAATAGCAAAAGTATTGTCACAGAGGATAAGGATGTTACTCTCAAATATATTGAAGTCCTCAAGTTGACTTTTCATCCAGAGCATTTGCGTACTGCATCCAACTGCTGCTATGTATTCAGCTTTTGCCGTTGATAGAGCAATTGTGGATTGTCTTTTGCTGGACCATGAGATCAAATTTTCTCCCAGAAACTGGAAGCTTCCAGAAGTGCTTTTACGTTCTACTCTGTCTCCAGTAAAATCAGCATCACAATATCCTACTAAGCTGTAATCATTTGATTTTTTATAAAACAAACCCAGATTAGCAGTACCTTTCAGACAATTGAAAATTTGCTTAACTGCTGTTAAGTGAGATTCTCTAGGATCTGATTGGAATCTAGAAAAAATGCATACACTGAATAGAATGTCAGGCCTTGAAGCCGTCATATATAAAAGAGAACCAATCATACCTCTGTAGACCTTCTGTTCTACCTTTTTACTTACCTCTTCTTTTTCCAGAATGCATGTGGGATGCATTGGAATCCTTGAGGGCTTACATTCTGAGAGATCAAATTTCTTCATAAGTTCTCTGACATATTTGCTCTGATGAATGTAAGTTCCCTCTGGAGTTTGATTAATCTGAATGCCCAGAAAGAATTTTAGTTCTCCCATTAGACTCATCTCAAACTCTTCTTGCATACATTTAGCAAACTCTCTTCTCAGAGAGGGTTTAGTGGATCCAAATATGATGTCATCAACATAAATCTGACATACTAAAATGTCATTCTTAATTGTCTTACAGAACAAGGCTGTGTCCACTTTCCCTCTGGTGAATTCCTTTTCTAACAGGAAGTTACTTAGTCATTCATAGCAAGCTCTGGGAGCTTGTTTCAGACCATAGAGTGTCTTCTTGAGTTTTAAAACATATTTTGGATTTTTGGAACTTTTAAAACCAGGGGGTTGGTGCACATATACCTCTTCTTCTATATAGCCATTTAAGAATGCACTTTTGACATCCATCTGATATAGAGTGATGCCTTTGTTAACAACAAATGATATTAAGACTCTGATAGATTCTAACCTGGCGACTGGAGCAAAGGTTTCAGTATAGTCTATCCCCTCTTGCTGACTATAACCTTGTGCTACCAGTCGTGCTTTGTTTCTGATGACTTCACCTTGTTTGTTCAGTTTGTTTCTGAACACCCATTTTGTACCAATGACGTCGAATCCTTTTGGTTTGGGAACCAGATCCCATAAGTCATTTCTGGTGAATTGATTTAGCTCCTCTTGCATTGCTAGAATCCAGTCATTGTCCAGAAGTGCTTCATCAATTGTTGTTGGTTCAATCAGAGAAACTAGTCCCATAAGAGATTCTTTAGAGTTTCTGAATGTTGATCTTGTTCTGATTGGATCATCCTTCTTTCCCAATATTGTATCTTCTGAATGATCAATGCTGCTTCTGGATGGTATTTTCTGGAGTTGATAAACAGAAGGTGTTGGATTTCTTGTAGTAACTCTTTCCGATGTTGAGGGAGTGTCTCTATTAAGAGCCTCTGATGAGTTGTCTTCAGTACCTGTGAGTTCAACTTCCATACCTGCAAGGAATTCATTCTGCTTTGACTTTTGAGAGTCAAGCTTATCATCAAACTGAACACTGATTGACTCTTTCAAAAATCTGTGTTTATGTATTATATACTTTGTACCCTCTTGAGCGTTAAGAGTATCCTAACATAATACACTTTTGTGCTTTAGAGTCAAACTTGTTCAAATAATTTTTTGTATTCAAAATAAAACATGTACATCCAAATGGATGAAAATAAGAAATGCTGGGCTTTCTGTTCTTCCACAATTCATATGGAGTCTTTTCCAGAATAGGTCTTATGGAGATTCTATTCTGAATGTAACACGCTGTGTTTATTGCCTCTGCCCAGAAGATCTTAGCAACATTCATCTCGTTGATCATGGTTCTGGCCATTTCTTGCAATGTTCTGTTCTTTCCATTTTGCTGGGGAGTTCTAGGACAAGATAAATCATGCAGAATGCCTTTTTCATTAAAAAATAATTCAAAATCTTTATTTTCAAATTCTCCACCATGATCACTTCTGACTTTGACGATTCTAAGATCCTTTTCATTCTGAACTTGGTTGCAGAAGGTAACAAACACAGAGTGTGACTCGTCCTTGTGTCTTAAGAACTTTACCCATGTCCATCTGCTATAGTCATCTATGATTACTAACCCATACTTCTTGCCACTGACTGAAGCAGTTTTTACTGGTCCAAATAAGTCAATGTGCAGAATTTCTAATGGCTTAGAGGTGGAAACAACATTTTTGGATTTGAAAGCAGGTTTTGCAAACTTGCCTTTCTAACATGCTTCACACAGAGCATCTAAATTGAAATTCAAGTTAGGAAGTCCTCTGACCAGATTGAGTTTGTTAATCTGAGATATTCTTATACTAACATGTCCCAATCTTCTATGCCAGATCCATTGCTCGTCGTTAACAGACAATAGACATTTTACATTCTGACTTTTCAATTCAGAAAGTTTGATTTTATAAATGTTGTTTTTCCTCTTTCCATTAAATAGGATAGTCCCATCTTTCTGACTAACAGCTTTGCATGAATTTTGATTGAAGATTATATCATAACCGTTATCACTTAATTGACTTATGGATAACAGGTTATACATTAATCCATCAACTAATAAAACATTACTTATAGAGGGAAGATTTCCATTACCTACTGTTCCAGAGCCAATGATCTTTCCTCTCTAATTGCCTCCAAAGCCCACGTGGCCTCCAGGCTTAAGTTCCAGGCTTTGGAACATATGCCTTCTTCCCGTCATGTGTCGTGAGCAGCCAGAGTCCAGGTACCATGATTGGTGTCTTTGCTTTGCTGCTAAAGATATCTACCACATGTATGATTTTATCCTTAGGTACCCACATTTTCTTGGGTCCTGATTTGTTAGTTTTACCAAAATTCTGATTGAATTTTGGTTTGACAGAATAATCACTACTTGTATATTTTATGTCGTGTGTGTGCCCATATATAAAGTGTGAATCAAGTGGAGTGTGTTTTATAACTAAGTCCATGGCATTTTTTGGTGTAGGTACCTTACCTTGATATCCTATCCCTTTTCTGCCATTTCTGCTAACTCCATAGATCATTGAAGCCATCTTGCTTCTGTCTATGTTTTTAGCTAGAAACTTCTGAAAGCTGTGATCATACTCTTTAATGATCTCATCAGCATTGCTGGGAGTTTCAGGGATTGTTTCCTTCTGAGAGTTTTGCAACTGGTTTTCTAATTTGGAAATTTTTTCTTTTAAATCAGAATTCTCCAATCTGAGACTCCCAGTCTTATTAGAGTCAGAAGCAAGATTCCTTTTCAGGTTTCTGAATTTGACTCTGATCTGCTGATACCTTTCCAGAACTTCATTAAGGCTTTCAGCAAGTTCAGCCTTAGTAAAGTTTATAGTAAAGTCAGGGAATACCTCTTCAGTGTATGATTCTGAGTCTGAACCAGAAGCTTCACCATCTTCAGATACGTTTACCATGAGAGCTATGTTTTCTCTTTCATCACCTGATTCTGAGTTAGCTTCAGATGTGTCAGAATCATCCCAAGTAGCCATGAGGCTTTTCTTCTTTTCCTTGATAAACTTCTTTTTAGGCTTCTCCTTCTTAAGCTTTTGGCTGTCACTTTTGTAGTGCCCTTGCTCGTTACATTTATAGCAGATGATGTCTTTGTTATTTGGCTTTCTGTATCCTGAAGAACCTTCAGATCTTCTGTGTCCAGAGGAGGATTCTGACCTTCTGTATCTGGAGGACGATTCATTCTGATTTTCTAATCTTCTGGGATTCCTGAGCTTCATATGCCTCTTCTTCTACAGTTGATTCACCCTTCTGGAGAGGAGAGATAGTTCATCTTCTTCTGATGAGGATCCATCAGAGGTTTCTTCTACAGCTTGCAAAACTTTGGAGTTAGATTTTCTGTTAGATTTTAAAGCTAATGGCTTACCTTGCTTTTAAGGTTCATCTGCTTCTAGCTCTATATCGTGACTTCTGAGGGAGCTAACAAGTTCCTCCAGAGAGATTTTGTTGAGATCTTTGGCTAGCTTAAGCGCTGTGACTATTGGCCTCCACTGTTTTGGCAAGCTTCTGATGATCTTCTTAACATGATCAACAGTAGAATACCCTTTGTCAAGAACTTTTAGACCAGCAACAAGAATTTGAAATCTTGAAAACATAGTATCTATTGATTCACTATCTTCCATCTTGAATGCCTCATACTTCTGAATAAGCGCGAGGGATTTGGTTTCTTTGACTTGAATGTTGCCTTCACGCGTCATTCTCAGAGAATCAAACATATTCTTGGCAGTTTCTCTGTTTGATATTTTCTCATATTCTGAATATGAGATGGCGCTGAGGAGAATTGTTCTAGACTTGTGGTGGTTTCTGAATGCACGCTTTTGCTGATCAGACATCATTTTCCTGTCTATCTTCTGACCACGTCCATCCACTGAATACGTGTATCCATCAGTCACCATGTCCCACAGATCAACATCATGGGTCAAAAAGAAACTCTCAATTCTGTCTTTCCAGTAGTCAAAGTTCTCTCCATCAAAGACTGGAGGTTTGCCACTGAATATGTCCCTTTCTTCATTGTTGTCATTGCTGATGTTTTGACTTGGTTCTGCCATAGTGTTTTTCTGACGCTGGATCTTTTACTGACACGGTTAAGTGTTTAAGCTCATAACCAGGCGCTCTGATGCCAATTGAAGATGTGAAAAACACAAGAAGGGGGGGGGGGGGGGGGGTGAATTGAAAACTTGGATAAAAAATAGCGTAATGACACAATATTTTTATCCTAGTTCGTTTGATCTCAAACTACTCCAGTCCACCCGTCAAGGTGATTTCTCCTCTCTCCAACGAGGTCTTAATCCACTAATCTCAAAAGATTACAACAGCTACTTTAACAACTGTTAAAGTCTTCTCGAGTACAACCACAAACCGGTTAATCTCAAGGAAATATTTTACAAATAATTGAACAAGAATGTGTTGTTGTTTTCTAACAAAACAGTTTATCACAACTGTGATAATTACATAGGTTAAGCTTAGAATATAGAATAAATTTGCTAGAGCTTGAATATGCGTGGTTTTTGGAATTCTCTGCAAATTGTTGTGTGCGTACGTACGTGCTTCTTTGCAAGAAGACTTGTTTATATAGGAAAGGCAAATACGTTGTCCATAAAGCAAGTTTAATGTTAATAACACACTTTCCTTTTGTAGAAGATCTTGTCTGAAGAAAGTCGTTGGCATTAATTCTGTCTTGAATGTACAATAACACTTCAGAGTATTCTTTGCTTAACTGCTGATGACGCTTCAGAATATTAATGACTTGGTTTGATATGTCTTTGATCAGAATCAGAGTTTATTGTATTTAAGCGCAGGTTCTAGTCATCAATCTTCAGCGTATAATCTGATAGCTTCAGCGTGGAATTCTTTATTGCTTATCTTCTGATGCTGATCCCATCAGAACTTCTGCATATACAAAACATGATTTTAAGGAGCATATTTGTTCTTTGTATATATTTCATTGTATATATTTATTCTTTGTATTTTTTATCATCAAAACTCTAACCAAGGGTTGTAGAACCAAACTATGTTCTAACAGCTTCCTATCGCAACCTATTCCCAAATCCGTGACCCATATTCAGCAGAACCACCTTCTTCTTCTTCTTCTTCTTCTTCTTCTTCTTCTTCTCCTTCAGGATGAGAGTCTTCAAATCCTGTTGTCCTTTGGCCAAGTTCAAGAACATCTCTTCGAATTGAGCATTTTGTGCTTAAAGAGCTTTGATGGCTTGATTGATGGGTATTTCAGAAGACATTTTGTGTTGAAATAAACAGCGAAGAAGATGAGAAACCTGTAATGGTACCTGTAATGAGGTGCATGGTAATGGAATGCGTATGAAATGATTTCAAAGACTTTGGGAGATTCAAATTTGTAAAACAAAATAAAACACACTTTATTAGATTAAACTTGTAACAATGTTTAACAATGCCTTTGAGGCGTTACAAAAGAAATAAACTGAAAATAAATCTAAACTAGAAACAAGCAGAAATCAGAAATCCCATGGTCGCTTTCCCTTCGTGCTGACATAGTCGTTGATTGTTTTTTCATTCTCAAGCTGCCTCGTGAGCTTCGAGATCTTCCTTTCTTGCTCATGATACTTCTCTCGGTAGGTATCCCTTTCTTACTTTAACTGGATCCAAGATCTCTTAAATGCCCCAAGATCAGTAGGCATATAGGGATAGAGGACTGTATAAGAAACACCTTCTTCATTAGTATGCTCTACAATCACCGACAAAAAAGCTTCATAAGGCATCCCCAACTTTTGAGCACGGGCTCGAACCCACTGGAGATAAGGTTGCATAGAGAGAGAAGTCTTCGGTCCTAGCTCGTGAGGGTCAGACCTATTCACCATGCCCCAGGCCCGTATAAACCTTCGACGATGCTCATCCACGCCCCCTTGTAGTTAAAGACAATATCTGTAAGAAGCAGCTCATGAGGACCGTCTCTCTGAGCGCGTCCAAACTGTCGTAAAGCCAAACAAGGACTGTAGGGTATTCCCCATATCAATCAATGATAGCTACTCTTTCCATATCCTTTGAACTCCAAAGAATGTCTGTATGGGCAAGGGACATGATTTTGTAAGCCCAACCTACACCTTCCTCATTCTTCAATACAAACTTGGGGAAATGCAAAATAAACCATCTCGCCAGAAGCAGCGTGAAACACATGAGGGTCCCCCTTCTTCGCACAATACGAGTATAGAGAGCATGTAAAATATAACCCAGAAGAGTAGGCACTGGATTACGAGATAAGAAGATTTTGACCGCATTCACATCTATGAAGGAATCTGGATTCGGGAAAAGAACCAAGACGTAGATGAGGAGAGCCAAGATGTCTTCAAATGCTTGAAAGTCCAAATCATCCCAATACTGTTGAGCTTGATCCATCAGAAACTTAGCCAAGAAACCTTTAACCCCGCTCCGTGTCTCCCAATTGGATACTACATCAGCCCTTTTTAGATGTAAGGCTGAAGCAATGTCCTCAGGTCTAGGAGTCTCTTCCAAACCTGTGAAGGGTGTCTGCTCGAGGATGGATATGCCCAGTAAGTCAGAAAACTCCTCCAAAGTAGGAACTAACTGATAATCCGGGAAGGTGAAACAATGATGCAACAGATCAAAGAACTGGAACAACACACTCATCATCTGCTCATCCAACTTTGAAGTGATCAGGCTAAGGAGGTGACCATGTCTTCTAACAAATGAAGAAGTATCAGGAACTTTTGTGACTAACTCTCTGAGCTGAACATGCATTTGCAAGAAGTTAACTCGAATGGTGTTTCTGTGCACTGAAGCCATAATCTGCAAAACAGAACAAAGATAAATCCCCTCGGTCTTTGAAATGGTTAGTCTAATGAAGTATGCATGCCATGTCATGATGCATGATGTCATGATAAAACAAACAACAGGTATAGCAGGTAATAAACATGGTAAAGGCACACAAGTCACACAAGAGCCCTTAAGTTTCAGGCTTGCATGGGGTCTAGGTACTACCCTCTTGAAGTTCAGTTAGTTTCAACCTGTCCTAATAATAGTAACCGGGTTCTAGAGGTTCTCAATATCACTGACCATCCTCCATCGGTCATTTTTTCAGCTCACGTAATCTTTTCTTGTGGCCGAAACTATCTCGAGAGTATGGTCTCAATGAGTGTAGTATCGAGTATCAACCAGTTCTCAACTTTATACCGAGGCCGACTATCTCACTACTTCATATGGCCAAGTTGGTCGATTATAGGTTCTAAGGTCAGTTGATGCTTAACGACCTATATAGCAGCCCCGTATTCTCCTTGTTTCTCCATAAGGGATACCGGTACCAACCAATGTTCCACATCAACGTAGCTACTGCTTCAACCGTATCGGTCTACGCCGTACAGTTCCCTCATTGTTTATTGCTACTTACCTAAAAGGTGCCCCCCAGATCCGGGTTAGGATCTATAGTAACTCCCAATACAAAGCCCTCAAAGGTAAAGAAATCAAATCAAACAATAGAAGAAATATGATGAACTAATCCTAAGGTATACCCCACTTATTTAGTCCCTAGCAGAGTCGCCAGTTCTGTGATACGGTGGCAGAACCGACTGTTTTGAAATGCTGGTTTGCATTTTGCGTTTGTGTTCGCAAAATGTCGCGGTAAGCAAGAGTCGCCACCGACTTTTATTTTATCCAACAAGTAAAGAAAAAAGCACATAAAAATTCCTTTTTTCGAGATTTTCTGAGTACGGGGGTAGATTATAGAAAGGAAAGGTATTAGCACCCTTTCTATCCATGGTTTTCCACGGGCTCTTAGGTACTTGCTCATCATTTTCAAAATTGCTTGTGTGTGTTTGATTTGAAAAAGTTTTTTTGACTTCGATTTAACCCTTGCTTCTGCCTTCTAGAGTGTTACGAAGTTGTTTTTGAAAACTTTGTTTGAAAAGAGTGTTTGGTGTAAAAAATTTTGTTTTGTTTGAGCAAGTACTTAAGAACTAATCTACCTACTCGAAAAAGAGAATGTTTCTATTCTTGTTTCCTTTAGACAGCGTTATCCCACTATTAGTGAGTAGGTAGCTCCGTCGTTGGAGTTTAAAGGGTCAATTCGAAAGGGACGTACGATCACTAAAGCAATGTTAAGACGTCTTAGTAGTAACTCTAATGTCTTAAGATCGTATTCGAGGCAACAATTCCAAGGCAACCTTTATGAGGAAACTTTGATCTTTGAGACAAAAGAGCGGCCACTAAAATACCCTATACTTAATGTCCGTTTACCGAAGGCAACCGAAGTGGGAGTATACCCTAGGAGTGCGCATGTGCGAGTGATTCAATTTCAAGTTTATTATCTTTGCACATTTAGGGTTTGCTAACCGTTTTAAAGTTTACATACATTCTTGTAATGCAACCCTAATATCCATACATCTAACAATTTAATATTTTGCGGAAATTAAAGTGTGGAAAGTAAACTACACTATTACAAGGCTTCGGGTATTAATTACATAGCAAAAAACAACCCGTAAAAAAAAAGATAAATGAAACAGAAAAAGTCCTAATTAATCTATTACATCTTGTGAGCAATTACATCAATATGGTAAAAATGAATAAGCGTGCGACGGATAAAGAACGAAGGGAAATTAGGGTTTTGACCCCGTCTAACCTAATTGAAAGAAAAAGTTATTTTTGTTGTTGTTTTTGATTATTTTAAAGAAAAATAAGGTTTGAATTAAATATGTACAAAATTACCAATTAAATTAAATTAAAGAAAATAATTTATATTTGACCTATTTTTGTGGTTTTTTGTTATTTTTTTAAGAAAAATAAAATAGGAATTAAATTAATATAACCCTAATTTTCTAACTTGTTTTAATTTATTTACAAAATAATTAAAGTTACCCTAAAATTAAATAAAACTAATTAAATTAATTTTTGTAAAAAAACTAAATCTAATTTTGATGAGAAAAAAATTGATTTTATGATTTTATTAAGAAAAAGAATTAATTTTCATGTGAATAAAAATAACTAAATGAATTAAATAAAAGGAATATAAAAGAATAGAGAAAAGTGAATGGGCCTAAGAATCAGCAATTTGGGGGGGTGTGAGTATCAACTTCTGGGCCCAAAACAAGTTGATCCATGTTGACTTGCCCGTTCCAGTGCTATGCGTTGACTGGGTTGTATGATGGTCCTTCATGTGATGGCCTTTAGATCTGGAAATCTAGAGATCCAATGGTTGGATCCTGAAGGCACATGGTGGTCCTTTGGCCTTGTGTGCGCGCCTGAACATTTAAAGAAAAATAACATGGAATATGGGGGGGGGGACCTGGGATTCGAACCCAGGTCCTGAAGCCTTTTCCAATAGCCTTACTACCAACTGAGTTGCGTGTGTTAGTTGTATACAAAAGAACAAACAAATATTATAAAAAAAACACAACTTTGCTAAATTCCTGCGCGCGAGATTTTAAACGGACGAATGGGAATGTGCCACGCCAGTCATCTTCCTCCTCGCTCCGTTGGTAAAAGTCATAGACTTTTACCTACGGACGACTGTCCGTAACTACAACCCTGGCTTGTTTCAAAATCACACACATGCATAAAAAATGAAACCTAATGCCATGAATCAATTCACCTTGGCTTGCTGAGCGTCATGTACCCTTCTTGAGGCCCAATTTTACCTGTACACAAAGATCCTAAATCGAAGCAAAAAACCCTAACAATGGCAAATCCTGATATAGTCCACAAAAATGCAATTGAATGTTATAGATAGTTTGCAAATGTTTCAAGGAGAAATAATATATAAGTATTTCATGCTATAGATGCCAAAATCATGCAATTCGATTTCAAGAAGAAGCCATGGTCGTGGCTGACTTACAGTGAGTCCTAGCACTAGAAAGTCCTTGTTCCTGATTGGTATAACTTGCTTGTGATCCCAGGAAGTGAATGAGATGGTCAGGGAGCCTTGTAATCGCCTAGAACTATGAAATCAACTCATCACTTTTTTTTTCTCCAAGTTTGTTATGCCTTTTCACGCCTCCAAAACCTTGTGTTTTAGGTCTGCAAATGTTCACTATATACCAATGATTGGATTAGGGTTGGAATTATGCTCTCAATCTTTATCCATTATAGCTTTTGATTTTGATTTGATTCACTTGAAAATCTTTCCAAAAATAGGCTAAACTCAATATTTTTGTGCCCACCTATGCTTTGCACGAATTGGTTTACTTGCTAGCTGGATATATGACCTGAAACATGCACAAGATCTTGAGGTTTCAATGATTTGGATTTTTCATGATTTGTTTTGATTTAAATTGATTTAATTCAAATAAAAATCAAAATAAATAATAAAAATAAGATAAATACAAGTGGAAAGAGCTATGGATCATGGACCATGCTACCAACTCAAGACAAATGCAAAAAGTTAGGCCCATTTAGCAAAATTTGCAATTTGAGGCATAGTTGACTTTTGGCAATTTTGCAAAAAAGGTCAACTTCACTAATGCATAACTTCCTCAATTTTGACTCTTTGAAGTTGTTCTTGGACTTTTTAGAAATATTGAGACGTCCTCTAAGAAACCCTTTTGGTCTTATCTCAATTTAGTCTTCCATGTTCATGTATGAAGCTTTGACAAAAAATGTGTTTTTGTTGACTTTTCAAAATGACCTATAATGTCCAAATTCATAACTTCTTGTGAGTGTATATTTTGAACTTGGGAGATGAAGATGAATTGTAGGGAATTTAATACTCTTAAAAATGAGATTTGGATGGGTCATTTATCATAAAGTATGAGAAAGTTATGATTGGTCAAAGTTGAGTTGACTTTTCCTACAAAACCCTAATTTAGCAACTTTTGGTTCTTGATGAATTGTGAGCAACCCTTGATGAATCATGATCAAAACTTGATCAAATGATGAACAATACTTCAAAATGAGGATGTTGACCAAAAATCTTGAAGGTTGACTGTATGTGGGACACGATTGACTTTTGCCCTAGCACAATCGATTTTCAGGCCTTTGAGCAATTGACTGAGCAAACTTTCTCTGTAGGGCTTGAAACTTGACATGGATGATATTGAGAACATATTAGGACAAAAGTGAGCCTTTGGTATCCCTTTAACTCAAGTATCTTGGTGCAACATGAAACCCTAATTTTAGGTAGACTGCCTTTAGGAGAGAGCTTGTCTGGTTAACCCTAGGACTTCCTTGAGCAACTTGGGGATCTTTCTTGAAATGTTTTGAGAAATATGAGAGGGAAAATTTTGGGGTACAACATCTATACAAATTTAAATTTCATAAATCCTTGAAATCATTTTCATATACATCTTCCATGTATCATAACATAACAAGTTTTCACACTACATGTTTCCTTATCTTTCTGCTGTTTATTTCAGCAAGATGGATCTAGAGAAAATAGTGAAGGACCTTCAGGCACAAAACTCTCAATTCCAAGAGATTCTAATGGCCCTAGCTAAGGGTCAAAAAGATATGATGGCATTGTTGGCAGCCAAGAAGAAACCCAAAAGAAAAGCCCTGGTCAACATGGGTAGAAGGTTCGAAGAGTCAGTCCGTCAGATCCTGGTAGTGGAAGACTCATATGAGGAAGATGAGAATAAGATTAGAGAAGCTAGAAGTATCCAAGCTGGGTGCATCAACGATCAAGCGTCTGATGAGGATGATTATTTTGATGAGAAGTATCCCTCCGCCGATGTCAAGTATAAGCAGTTAGAAGACAGATTGAAGGCTGCCGAGAACCAAGTCGTCCCCGGTTTAGATTTTGATGATTTGGGTTTGATATTCGGGGTTTTCATTCCCCACAAATTCAAAATACCAGTCTTTGCAAAGTACGATGGAGTTTCTTGTCCAAAACTTCACCTGAAATCTTATGTGCGCAAGATACATCCGCACACTGCTGATAAGAAACTCTGGGTTCACTTTTTTCAAGAAATCTTGGCCGGAACGCAACTAAAATGGTTTTATTAGTTAGATGGTTCCCGTATCAATACATGGGAAGATTTATCCACCATATTCTACCACCAATACCAGTATAACGCTGACTTGGCGCCAACAAGAGTTTAGTTACAAGATATGACAATGGGGAAGAATGAAGGATTTAAAGAATATGCACAAAAGTGGAGAGACCTGGCCAGTAGGGTTCAACTACCTTTGATTGATAGGGAGCACATTGACATGTTTATGGGAACTTTATCTGGTCCATTATTTAACTTGTTGGTTGGCTGTTCTTCTTCTGATTTCACCGAGCTGATCTTAACCGGTGAAAGAGTTGAAAGTGGCATCAAAAGCGGGAGGATTCCCATGGTATCTGCCTCCACTTCCAATCCTGTAAAGAAAACTTTTGCCGCAAAAAAGAAATTAATGATGTGTACGGGGCAAGGGCCCGTACCAAGAAGGATGACCGTCAGTCTGTTAATGCTGTCTGAATCTCCAATCTAACTCCTACCCAAAGACCATCTGTAAATCATCAATGTTTTGAAACTCCGAGGAGACAATTCACGAGGATAGGCATCATCAATGTTCTAAAGGATAATTTAGTGACATTGTGCGATCCTCCTGCCAATCTAGATACCTCTTCACCAAAGTACAACCCGAACGCCAAATATGCTTATCACTCAAGTAGCCCTGGGAATGAGGTTCACCAATGCTGGGCCTTGAAGAATAAAATTCAGGACTAGATAGATAACAAGACTATTAATTTTGATCCTCCTCTAACTCCGAATGTAATCACCGCGCCTATGCCAAATCATGGCAAGGGTGTTAATGTTGTTGAAGATACAATTTTTGTTGCCTCTGTCGAAGACTTGACTACTCCATTGAACATCATCAAAAAGAATCTGTTGAAAGTCGGGATCTTCCCTGGTTGTGTAAAGGACTGTGTTTTCTATGCCAAACAACTCAATGGATGCGAAGGGATGAAGAAAGGTATTCAACGCCTGATGGATAGCCAGAAGATCCTCTTTGAGAAGACTCCGCTTGCCAAAAGATTGACTAATAAATGTGAAAATCTCTCCATTATAACTATCTCAAACAAACCTCTTAGGATTTCCTCCAAAGGTCCTATCAGGATTTCAAATGAACAAATTGTTTCTCCCCTAATAATTACCAACCCCGGACCAATTCCCTACTCTTCAAACAAAGCAATGCCATGGAACTATGGTGCTGAGGTGTTTTACCATGGGATAAAATAAGACGCTTGGATCGAAGAAGACAATGTTGATAATGTTGGTAACATAACTGGCTCAAGAAAAGTGACCAGAACTGGGAGAATCTTTTCACCCAACATCTCACCACCATTTGTTACAAAGGCACCCGTCTGCATCACTACTTCTAGGCCAAGTACTGATAGAAGAGGGAAAGAGAAAGTTGTTGAGCCCGTCTTGACAGAAATACCTGCAAAGGACGTTGTTGATGGAGAACCTTCCGCTCGTGAGATGGACGAGATCTTGAAAATCATAAAAAGGAGCGATTTCAAGATTGTGGAGCATATGGGGCAAACCCCTTCCAAGATTTCTATGTTGTCTTTTCTACTCTGTTTTGATGCTCATGCTCGAGCATTAATCAAAATCTTGAAAAAGGCTCATGTCCCTCATGAGAACATAATGGACCGGTTTGAGAATTGCGTGGCTTGCTTGACAGCTGATAATGGTTTGGGATTCCCAGATGCTGATCTAACACGACTTGGGAAGAACCACAATAAAGCTCTACATGTTTCTGTCGAGTGCAATGGTACCACCCTAGCACATGTTCTGGTCGACACTGGTTCTTCTTTAAACGTACTACCCAAGGGGGAATTAGACCGTCTAGACTGTGAAGGTTTAGTTCTGAAACCCAGTGATATCATTATGAGGGCCTTCGATGGATCAAAAAGGACAATTCATGGAGAGGTAGATCTTCCAATGAAGGTGGGCTCACAAATTTCAATTCCACCTTCTACATCATGGATATTCGTCCTGCCTATTCTTGTTTGCTGGGTCGCCTTTGGATCCATAGGGATGGGGCTGTAACCTCAACTCTTCATCAAAATCTCAAGTATCCGGTCAAAGGAAGAATTGTCACTGTCTGTGGAGAGGAAGAGTTTATGGTAAGCCATCTCAACTCTTTCAAATATGTGGAAATGGATGGAGAGTTCATAGAGACCCCGTGCCAAGTCTTTGAAGTTGTGCCACCAATGATTGCCACTGCCAAAAGTTCCTATGATGTTTCCAAAGCTGTTAAGGTCGTAACGAAGATGGTTTTAGTCAAAGATGCTCGTGCTGCAGTTGAAGAAGGAAGCTGTGATACTTGGGGGAAAATCCTAGAGATACCATTCAAAGTGGACAAATATGGTTTGGGTTTCACCGTCAAGGCTCAGAAGGAAGTGAGGCGCACTCGTGCATGAAATCTACTTCTCTGTATCGGAAGCCATGAAGTTAATGTTTTGGGTGATTCTGATGATGAAGCTGCATTTAAATATTGAGTGTATCCTACTACAATGGAGCTAAAGAATTGGCATGCAAAGGACTTCGTGCCCATCTCCTTCATTAAGGAGTAATCTACTTATTTATTGCTTTTTATCAATTCAATACCATTTTGTCTGTAATATTAACAATGACTTTTAAGCCATGTGCCTGGCTCGGGCACTTTGGTCCATTTGTCAAGGGTTTTATTTATGTTCATGTTATCATATGATCATTCAATACAAACCATTGGACTCTTTTGCATTCAAATCTTTGTGCTCGTTATCTTTTTTTTCTCTTTAAATACATTTTTCAAAAATAGCCATGTATCTTACACACACACACACACACACACACACACACACACACACACACACACACACACACTTGCAGGTCCTCATCCACTCCGGATCACATTGCCAATGACTCTACTATTGCCGACTATGACTTTGAACATCCAATTAACCAAGCCGAAGACGAAGGCGAGGAAGATTATGAAATACCAGGAGAACTAGCCAGACTTCTATTACAAGAGGAAAAATCTATTCAGCCACATGAAGAGTTAGTTGAAGTCATCAATCTAGGTACCGAGACAGGAAAGAAAGAGGTTAAGATCGGCGCTAACTTAGAAGACATTGTCAAGAGCAGGTTGATTCAGATGTTGCATGACTATGCGGAAGTGTTTTCTTGGTCATATGAAGATATGCCAGGGTTGGATACCGAAATTGTAGTTCATCATCTGCCTACAAAGGAAGATTGTCCTCCTGTCAAACCAAAGGTTCGTCACATGAGGCCTGACATGTATGAAAAGATAAAAGCTGAAGTGATGAAACAATTTGACGCAGGGTTCCTAGTTGTGACATCTTATCCCTAATGGGTTGCAAATGTGGTGCCAGTGCCGAAGAAAGACGGAAAAGTTCGTATGTGCGTAGATTATAGGGATCTGAATAGGGAAAGCCCCAAGGATGACTTCCCTCAACCTCATATTGATGTCTTTGTCAATAACACTGCTCAGCATAAAGTCTTCTCTTTTATGGATGGTTTCTCTGGCTATAATCAAATTAGGATGGCTCCTGAATACATGGAGAAGACCACTTTCGTTACCCAATGGGGCACCTTTTGTTACAAGGTCATGCCGTTCGGATTAAAGAATACATGGGCAACATATCAAAGAGCTATGGTAGCTTTGTTTCATGATATGATCCATCCTGAAATAGAGGTATATGTGGATGATATGATTGCAAGATCACAAACTGAAGAGGAACATCTCAATCAACTATATAAGCTATTCGAGAGGCTGAAAAAGTACAAGTTGAGGTTGAACCCTAATAAGTTCACATTCGGAGTACGATCTGGAAAGCTTCTAGGTTTTGTTGTTAGTGGTAAAGGCATCGAAGTTGATCCTGCCAAGGTAAAGGCCATCCAAGAAATTCCAGTCCCCCACTTTGAAAAGGAAGTTAAAGATTCTTGGGTCGTCTTAACTACATCGCCCGCTTCATATCTCACTTAACTGCGACTTGTGAGCCAATCTTCAAACTCTTGAAGAAAGATCAAGTAGTCAGATGGAATGATGAATGCCAAGCTGCTTTTGACAAAGTCAAAGAATATCTGCATGAACCTCCTATCCTCATGCCTCTAGTCGAAGGAAGACCCTTGATCATGTACTTGACAGTGTTAGAGAATTCTATGGGGTGTGTTTTGGGCCAATATGACGAGTCTGGCCAAAAAGAGCATGCTATTTACTACTTGAGCAAAAAGTTTACCGACTGTGAAACCAGATATTCATTGCTTGAGAAAACTTGCTGCGCTATGGCATGGGCTGCTCGCCGGCTAAGATAATATATGTTGACTCATACCACTCTACTGATTTCTAAGATGGACCCTATCAAGTACATCTTCGATAAACCCGCTCTTTCTGGACGGATAGCTAGATGGAAAATGATCTTGACTGAGTACGATATTCAATACACAATGCAAAAGACCATCAAAGGAAGTGTATTAGCAGATCATTTGGCCCATCAAGCTGTTGATGATTATCAGTCTATGAACTTTGATTTCCCGAATGAGAACATCATGCTAGTGACTGACTGTGCAAAACCTGGACCGTATGACGAACCTGAACAAGGATCCCGATGGACTATGGTCTTCGACAGGGCTTTCAATGCCTTGGGTAACAGAATTGGTGCGGTGATCATATCCCCTGAAGGTTGTCACACTCCTTTCATTGCCAGATTATGCTTCGACTGTACGAACAACATGGCTGAGTACGAGGCATGCATTTTGGGTCTGAAAGCTGCCATAGATTTGAGAATTACACATTTTAATGTTTTTGGAGATTCCGCTCTAGTGATTATCCAAGTAAAAGGATATTGGGACACTAAGCACCCTAATCTCATCCCTTACAAGGAACTTGTGCTATCTATGATTCCTTACTTCCAAGAGATCACCTTTGAACACTTCCCTAGGGAAGAAAATCAGCTAGCGGACGCCTTGGCAACAATGTCTTCAATGTTCATGGTCAAATGGGACAACAAAGCTCCTATGATTACAATTGAGAGATTCGACGAACCTGCACACTTCTATGAGCTCGAGACTGACATAGAAAAGCCATGGTACCTTGAGGTGAAGAGATAACTTGAAGCACAAGAGTATCCCGAAGGAGCTTCCATCAATGACAAAAAATTCTTACGAAGATTCTCAGCCAAATTCTTCCTAAGTAATAGGATTTTATACAAACGCAACCATGACTCTACTCTACTCTGATGTGTGGAGAAGAAGGAGGAAGAGGAAATTATGGAAGACATGCATGATGGTCTCTTTGGGACTCACTCTAGCAGACATACTATGACCAAGAAACTCCTGAGAGCTGGTTACTATTGGTCAAAGATGGAGATTGATTGCCACCAACACTCAAGAACTTTCCACAAATGCCAAATCTATGCTGACAAGGTCCATGTGCCTCCTATCCCTCTGAACGTCATGACCACTCTGTGGCCATTTGCAATGTGGGGCATTGAAATTATTAGAGAAATCAAATCTACTTCTTCCAATGGACATCGCTTCATTCTGGTCGCTATTATTTATTTCACCAAACGGGTCGAAGCCGCCTCATTTGCCTCAATCACGAAGAACGTGGTAGCCAGATTCATCAAACATAACCTCATCTGCTGCTATGGTATCCCCGAAAGGATCATCACCGACAATGGGACTAACCTCAACAATGCTATGATTACCGAACTTTGCACTCATTTCAAAATCAAGTATCACAATTGTTCTCCTTATAGACCTAAAATGAATGGCGCAGTGGAAGCGGCCAACAAAAACATTAAGAAGATTTTGAAGAAGATGGTAGTAACCTACAAGGACTGGCATGAGATGTTACCGTTTTCTCTCCATGGCTACCGTACTTCAGCTAAAACATCAACTGGGGCAACTCCCTTTTCTTTAGTCTATGGCATGTAAGCTGTTTTTCCAGTGGAAGTTCAGATTCCCTCACTAAGGATTATGAATGAAGCAGGTCTAGGCGAAGACGAGTGGATTCAGTTAAGATTGATCAGTTGAACTTGATCAATGAAAAGCGACTGGCTGCTGTTTGTCATGGTCAGATGTAACAAAAACGTATGATCAAGGCTTTCAACAAAAAGATCAAGCCTTGAGTATATCAAGCTGGTGACTTGGTGATAAAGCGCATCATTCTGCCGCAAGGCGACCCCAGGGCAAATGGACTCCCACCTACAAATGGCTATTTGTTGTCAAGAGAGTGTTCTCTGGCGGTGCCATGATGCTGACTACCATGGATGGTGAAGACTTCCCACATCCTATAAACGCGGACATAGTTAAAAAATACTACGCTTAAAGGACCCGCTAAGTTGACACACCTAGGAAAAATAAGGGCATCCCGAAAAACCAAAAGGTTTGGGAAAAATTAGGGATATATGCAAAAGATTGTACACCCGACAAGTTGAAAACCCGAAAGGGAGACTTAGGCAAAAATGGGTATCCTGGTGGTCTGAAAACCCGAAAGGGCGGTCCAGGAAAAATTTAAGGATTGAGAGCGTATGACTAAGTCCCGTGGAATCACCGCAGTCGACTTTATTACCAAGGTCCGAGTTCAAACGGTCCAAGATCAATCCAATCAACTTCTGTCAGCGGCAAGGGGCATTCGAAGACATGGGGGAAATAGTAGATTTGGAATGCAATGAGATCATTTCCATGTGGCTATTTGTTTTTGTTGTCAATCTTTGTTTTCCTTTCGAAGATTTCCTCTTACTAGGATCTCCGTCTTTGTACAAAAAAATGCCTATTCATGGGAAAAATATCAATACAAATATACTTTGAAGTGCAAACTTTCTATTTTTGTTTTGAATGCAAAAAGGTCCAATGACTAAAATTGAACGAACATATGCATGTGAATATAATTAAAAGTATTTGGCACATGTGTCCTGCTAAGAAGCAGCAAGCATCTCTTTAATGTATATGAAATATCCCCACAGAATTATTTCATTAACATTATCCCCACAAGCCGGCTACAATAAACCAATCTTCAACAAAGTTACCCATAAAGTCTCTTTGTATAGGGTGATCTCCAACCAGAGTCTCAATCTCTTGACAGCTCTCTCCCAGCTAGGTTGATCCTACAAGAAGAAAACTTGTGGATCTCTTCCTCAAAGAACTCACCTCGTCAGCAGTTCATCGAGTATTCATCAACAAAGTTTATTTCCCTAACATACAACAATCGACGAACAACAAAATTCCCCTGGCATAATCTATCCTCCCCAATTGAGTTTGTCTTCCCCGACTGAGTCTATCCTCTCCAGCATGAGTTTGCTTTTCAGACGTTTACAAATCAAAGGGCCACAACCCCTAATTCTCAGTAAAGTCGTCAACAAAACCTTTACTATCTCCAAAGGATACTATGAAGCCTGGACCCGACCAGATGATAGTCGACTTCTCAGGTCACTATAGATCCTGGACCCGGCCAGATAATAGTGAAAACCTTTCAAATACTATGAAGCCTGGACACGACCAGATATTAGTTAACGTCTCAAGATACTATGAAACCTGAACCCGAACAGATAATAGTTTAACTCTCAAAGATATAGAAGAACCTAGACTCAACCAGACCAGGGTTTAACTTATTTTCCCTAGTAGAGTTTTCCTCTACCCCAACAAGTTACTGTGAAGCTTAGATCCGACCAGATATCAGGTTTCAACTTCATCTTTTCAAATATGTTATTATGAAGCCTGGATCCGACCAGATAACAATTCCCCTCAGAAGTTCGTTGTGAAACCTGGAATCCGACCAGATAACAACTAAATTCCAAGCTATAAAGCCTGGACCCGACCCGATATTAGTTCAACCCTATCTTCTTCAGACTAGTTTATTGTGAAGCCTGGACCCGACCAGATAGCAATTAACTTCATCCACCTTAGAAACCTGCAAAGCCTGGATTCCGACCAGATAGTGGTTTAAAGTTATTTAGTTACTGTGAAGCCTATATCTGACCAGATATCAGTTCAACTTCTTCTATTCAAGCAAGTTATTATGAAGCCTGGAGTCCGACCAGATAACAACTAGCTACAATGTCAGCAAGACATTATAAAGCCTGGACCCGACCAAATAATAGTATAACTTTTCAAAAACTATGAAGCCTGGATCTGACCAGATGGTAGTTACCACTTCAAGTTACTATGAAGCCTGGACCCGACCAGATATCAGTTCAACTTCATCCTTTCTAGCAAGTTACTGTGAAACCTGGAATCCGACCAGATAATAGTTAACTTCCTTATCCCCAGCAAGTTATTATGAAGCTGGGAATCCAACCAGATAACAACCTAACTTCACTATCCCCAAGAAATCTTCTGTGAAGCCTAGAATCCGACCAGATAACAGTTTAATTTATTCTTCCTCAATAAGTTACCGTGAAGCCTGGAACCTGACCAGATAGCAGTTGACTTCCTCAAGATTTATTTCGTTCGTAGTTTTATTCATGTTTATTTCATCTGCTTTACTTCCAGGTTTATTTATTTGCAATTATTTTAGTTTCTTGTTCTTATAATATTGTTTTATAATTACAAATCTAAAATGTCTATGTTCATGGTTAATAATTATAATTGCATGTTTTTTTCTTTAAGTATGTCCTGCTAAAGTCCGGTATGTGAGGAATATCGTTTCCAACAGGACTCAGTAACAATGTTGGCTTAATATTTATATGAAAATCTTGTTCTTGATTCTATTTTTTAAACTTAATTTAAATAGCCTTGTCACGAGAGTGAGAGGTTACTTCACATGATTTTGTCACGAGAGTGAGAAATTAACTAAGGTTCTAGCCGACACTACAAGAGCGTGGGAGTCAAACCAGATAGTAAAAATGGGACATCGATCTCAGAAAGGGTGAGAGAACTTTAAGTGATGATTAGGACTTGTTTAATTTTCAAAACACATTCCTTAATTAAAATGGGAGAGCGAGAGCAAAATCTCATGGTTAAGGAATGTGGCTTTATTCAAAACCACGAGAAAGTGAGGTTTAGTATTTAAATTGATATTTTATACTAAACATATTTTTAACATCAGTATAAGCCAACGAGTTACAGAGTCCCTGAGGTACACGTAATATACATTCCAGTCTCTCTTTTCTTATATATTTCCTTAATTTTATTTTATTTCAGTTTTAGTTCTTAGTTTCCCCTAAATCAATTATTCATTAGCCTTAGCTTTACAAAGCGATGATAGATTACAGTAGGTTGATATTGGTCTATGTGGGTTCAACAATCTTTTATATTACTTTGATATTTTTGTGTACTGCGGATGCATCAAGTTTTTGGCGCCATTTCCAGGGACCAACAGTCAATATTGTTATTCCGTTGTTGCACCGTATAGACTAAGGCACCCTCGTCTCTATTACTATGAATTACCAAAATTTTATCTATAACTATTACTCACAGTATTTTGAGGAATCGCAAGATTCCCATAAATCTGACCTTGAAATATTATTGGAAAATTTTATTGGAACGCAAACTCTCTCTAGGATAGAATATATGATGAAGCGCTTTATAGCGACTCAAACTATACAAAATGAAGAGTTTAGAAAACAAAGTATCCATATTATTGAAACCCTTAGGCAACTGAACAATACGGTTAAGTCCCTCGTGACATACAACACGACTTTGGAGACTTAAATCTCTTTGTTTGAACAAAAACCTCTAGGACCCTTCCCTGAGGGACATGTAGATGTTGTAACAACCAGCAGTGAAAAACAAATACAAACTCCTAAGGAGAGTGATAATAAGGATGAGGAAAGTTCTGGTGAGAAAAAAGTAGAGATTAAGAAAAATCCACTGACACCACCCGAAAGGGAGGTTGTCAAGGAGGTAGATAAGGAAACACCTATTATTTTTCCTCCTCCCTATACCTTACTGATTCATTTCCCACAAAGGTTTGTGGACACTAAGGTAGACTCTAAATCCAAAACGTATGTAGAGGTATTGAAAAATATCTGCACCAATGCGCCCTTATTTGAAGTCTTGCATAAAAAGAGAAAGTTAGAGGACCATGCAACTAGGGAAATCAACAATTTTAAGAGGGGAAGGTTAGCCTTTGAGGTGGTGGATGAAATAACTAAGACCAAATTTGAAAAAATGATACTCAAGATAGATCAAGAAACACCACCACAAGTTCAAAAGAATGAACCACCTCACAGAAGAAAGAAAAGAAAAGGTGAGGGATATGTGAGATGGCTTGATAAGTGGCCATGGAAACCAAAGACAATTAAAAATTCTATCGAGGATTCATTCTCAAGAGAATCACCATGAGTCTGACACTCTTGAGTCATCGAGCTACCGACGTTAAAAGAAGCACTTCATGGGAGGCAACCCACGAGTTTTTTATTTAATGTTCTTGCTTTTGTTTGAGTTTGCCGAAAATAAAGATATTGATTGCTTGGCACCTATCAGTTGTATGTAGGCAACTATCGAGAAGAGAATTGATCAAGTTCTTATTCCTTTTCCCACTTTTTACTGAAACATTATGGACAATGTTTGGTTTAAGTGTGAGGGAGGAACTTTACCGCTTTCCATTTATCGCTTCTTATTTTAATTTATTGTTTTCTAGTTTATTGCATGTTTTTAGAATTTATTTGTTTTCAGTATTTGGTCGAGTCATTGCATATGATGTCGAGTTTGTATGCCTGTTTTTCAATTGTTATTGTATTTCCCCAAAATTTTAAAATTTTAACCTGCAACAAAAATATTTCTTGGATGCATGGCACACACACTCTAAAAGTATATATGTTGTCACACTTTAGGCTGTGTTAGAGAGACTTGGGAAACTTTCAATAAAATCAATATCGTTATAACACCCAAAACCCCCCTCATTATGTGATATCGATTTTGGGTACCCATTATGCCAAGACCTTAGGCTCAAGTTTTCATAGTAGCTATGAAGTAGTTTATTTTAGTAGTCAACACCATCTTAAGCACAAACTACATAGGGAGTCGATGAATATAAGTGAATGATCCTTTTTTAATAAATAAATGATTTAATTAAAAAAATAACCTTCCTAGTTAGGTGACCCTCATCCGTTCATTTAGACCAATGATTGTTAAGCATGTAATGATTTAATAATAAGCACCCATTATAGGTTAGTCCAGAGGCCACTGGTACTTGACTTGGTAGGGCGGGCTACGGTCTGATCCCCCGTAACCGCAGTCGGGAAAAATAGGGATGCATCGCTTAAATACCAGAACCCTGTGCTAAAGAAAAGAAAAGGATCATATTCGCTAACTGATTTCCCTACTATGTGCGTGTACGTATAACGAGCTTAATGTGATTGCGCTTGAATGAAAAGAGTGGGAAAAAAATGAGAGTTATAGGTTGAGTTATATGGCATGATTCGAATTAGTTTGCATAATGAGGAAGTCTTTGAACATTGTGTCGTTATGATGTCCTTGGTATTGAATGTTTAGTACCTATCAATCTAAAATTATCCTAGAAGCCACGTATAATTAGAGTCATGTCGTGCCCTTGTTTCAAATCACGCTTAATCATTTCTTTTACCATGTTGGTTGATTGATTGGGGACAAGCAATGGTTTAAGTGCGGGGGAATCTGATAACACAAAATTATATCGTTTATTCAACTAGACTCGCATGAATTCTATTAATGTTTTCATTTATTTATGTCATATTATGCCGGTATTTCTGTTGTATTTCAGGTATATGCTAACAAAGAGCCTTTGTGTGAAGAAAGAAAGAAACTAGGAAGAAACAAAGAAGAAATGAGCAAACGAATAAGAAAAACAACTTTCTGGGCCTGTGGCCCTCGCCATGCATGACTGAGAGTTGTGGCCCTCTCCACGCTTTGTGTGGCCCTCACCAAACCTTATTTTTGTAGGCCACATATTTTGTTTTCGTGGTTTTCTCCACTTTATTAACTCACTCAATCCATGATTTTCTCAACTTCTCTCACCATGATCTCCATTATCTCCACTACTCCTAACACGAATTTGGAAGTAACTCCCACAATTTTGCACTATATAAAGGACCTAGCATTCATTGTTTGAGGCATCCAAGTTTGTGTGTGGAAGTGTTGTTCATAGTTTTAGGCAGAAATCACTTTGTAAAAGTGGTAGTTTCTCACATCGCAGAACTAGTTTTAGGCTTACAATCTATGCACTATATGATCACAATTTTTCCGACATTATTTCAAAGCTTTATTCAAGTTTCAAGATTTATTTCGTTCGTAGTTTTATTCAAGTTTATTTCGCCTGCTTTACTTCCAAGTTTATTTATTTGCAATTATTTTAGTTTCTTGTTCTTATAATACTATTTTATCATTAAAAATCTAAATATGCCTATGTTCATGGTTACTAATTATAATTGCATGTTTGTTTCTTTAATTATGTCCGACTAAATTGTTTCAAGTCTGGTATGTGAGGACCGTCGTTTCCGATGGGACTCGCTAACAATGTTGGCTTAATATTTATATGAAAATACTATTTTTGGTTCTTGTTTTTAAACTTAATTTAAATAGTCTTGTCACGAGAGTGAGAGGTTACTTAACATGATTTTTTCACGAGAGTGAGAAATTAACCAAGGTTCGAGCCGGCACTGCAAGAGTGTGGGTGTCGAACCAGATAGTAAAAACGGGATATCAATCTTAAAGAGGGAGAGAGAACTTTAAGCATCGATTATAACTTTTTCAATTTTCAAAACACATTCCTTAATTAAAATGGGCGAGCGAGAGCAATATCTCATGGTTAAGGAATGTGACTTTATTCAAAACCACAAGAGTGTGAAGTTTAGTCTTTAAATTGATATTTTCTACTAAATACATTTTTAACATCAGTATAAGCCAACGAGTTACAGAGTCCCTGAGGTACGCGGAATACACAATCAAGTCTCTCTTTTCTTAAATATTTCTTTAATCTTATTTTATTTCAGTTTTAGTTCTTAGTTTCCCCTAAACCAATTATTCATTAGCCTTAGCTTTACAAAGTGACGATAGACAACAGTAGGTTGATATTGGTCTCTATGGGTTCGACAATATTTTATATTACTTTGATATTTCCGTGCACTTGCAGATGCATCAGTAATTTTGCCTTCAACAAGTGCGCATCCGTGATTTTTCCTTCAGCTCATCCTTATTGGTAATTATGCATAGACCGCAACCAATGCCTTCTTGAGAATCCTGACTCAACCGAGTCTTTCAAGGAACAATAAAATGATACATTATATTATCTCTACGAGATATACCAATCATTGAGCCCTTAAGAAATCAGACCAACCTGGTCCTTCTTCACATGATTTCATCCATGATGACCGCAACCAAAGTCTTCCCAAGTATCAGATCTTCACTAGATCACTTGAGGCAACACTAATTCTGAACATAATTGTTTTTCTGGAGATTACATGAGTACTTATTAACAAGCATATTACTTCTAATTTGAGTACATATTGATTTACATAATTATGAGCAATAACTCTTGTGTTAAAACAATTTACATGAAGAACTTAAGCTATAACACAATATGAGCAACAACTCTTGTGTTTACATGATTCTACAAAGATGAATATAGTATCAGTTTGAGTGCAGCATCTTGTAGTCTTCTTGTCTTCATATTCTTCGTTGAGCAAGTTATGAGCAACTACTCCTTGCTTCTTCATATTTCTACCAAGATGTATTTGATGAGAATTTGAGTATCATCTTGTAGAATTCTTCTTCTTCATTTTCTTTCTTTGTTGAGCAAGTTATGAGAAAAAAATCATTGCTTCTTGTTTCTTTTCATATCTTCTTTTTATTTCTCTCTTTCTTTTTGGTTAGTGTTGTACCCCAAAATTTTCCCTCTCACTTATCAAGAATTTGCTCAAAAGATCTCCTTGGGTTCAAGACTGCACTAGGGTTTGAACAACTCAAGACACCTCCTTAAACACTGATGACCAAAATTAGGGTTTGAGTTTTCACAAGTATTTTTGAACTTCCAATGTCCCATATGACTTTCATGGATCATTATGGACCCCCAAGATTGCTCATGTCAAGTTTCAAGCCTTGGATCACATTTTTGCTCAGTCAATTGAGCAGTTAACCTAAAAATCAGTTGTATTGGGGAAAAAGTCAACCATGGCCAATTTATAGTAAAACTTCATAATTTTTTATCCACTTAAACATTTTAGACTCATATGTATCATTTCATCAAGTTGGACCACAACTCCTCAAGAAATTTAATCAAATCTCTAAAAGGGCAAAATGGTCAAAATTAGGGTTTTGATTGGGAAAGGGAAATTTCTGATTTTTGACCTAGAAAATGATCAATTTGTTTAAGGCATGATCTCAAGAGTCCAATTTCATCATTTTTACCTAATAACATGGTTCAAAACATTGCAATTCCATTGGATTGACAGATGAATTTTCAGTCAATTGATCAAAAGTCAACTGTATACTGAAAAGTCAAACTTTGACTTTTTGGTCAAATTTAAATGCCAGAGATCACAATTCATCAAGATATGTCAAAATATGAAACTTATTCATCAAGAAATCAAAAGAGTCAAGATTTCATTTTGAAAAGTCAAAATTTCTAAACTTAGAAATTTTTCTAAGTGTTGGAAATTTCTTATTTTTTCATAACTTTGAGCAAAAGTTTCACCATAATGCAAGATGATTCAAGAGATAATTTTATTCACACAAATTCTTCCAAAATTTCTTGGATCTCAAGTTATAATTTTATAAACATGTGGTCATGAAACAAAACACTTAGTGAAATTTTGCCCTAATTTGGTCAGGATTTTGACCTAACTTGATGGCACTTTTTCATATAGTTCCAAGGGTAATATTCAAAATAAATTCAAATATGGGTTGTATAACATATTACAAGCTTTCCAAAATATCCAAGAACTCCTTGATATCATTATTGAGTAGGGAGAATTGAAGAGATGAAGTTAGGGTTTTCTCACTTGATTTACAAGGCATTTTGTGATGAACCAATTTCAAAATTCAAACTATGTTGCATAAACACTACTTTGTAGGCCTCAAACTTGTTAGGAACTCCATAATTAATGGTTTACACAGCTATTATAGGCCTCACTTCAAGTATCCAATGCATGAACATGCTTTATATCCATTTTTGGAAGAAATGTTACATTGCCATATAGATAAAGTGACTTTTTGTACAAAACTTGTTCTTGAGCCTTGCACTTGTTCTCTTCTGATCAAACAAGTCCTATAAGCCATAAGAAATGATTTAGACACTTACAATCACCCAGCCCATGCTTGTACCTCCTCTTGAAACTTGTTTCCCACTTTTCTTCAAAATCAAGTAACCTAGCCAAAAGCTAAAAAACTGGTACTTCTGATAGTCCAAAGCTCTCAAACACTTTTGTTTATACATACACAAACCATTGGCCACAAACACACGAATGCTTGACAACTAAAAAGAGCTAGAACTCAGCAACACATTTCGTACTTCCATTTTCACACAAACTGACCAAGAACTTAAAACTCATAATCTATTCATGCGTTTCTTGGCCTTTTGGTTTCTAAAGCTTCTAAATATCATATAGAAGTGATCCCAAACCATGTTACAGAATTGTAACACCATTAATACCATCCTCCATTTTCAAAAACAGAGCTCTGCACATTGACTTCTATAGACCATTTCAGCCATCCATTGCTCAAGCTAATCATTGCATTAGCTTCCTGGGACCTCAAGGAAGCTAACCTGATCATCACCATCACTTGAAACAAGCTCAAACTCAAAACACAATTTCCAATTTTGAGGTAAGTTTTCTAACTTTGGAACTCTTCATACATGCATCATCAATGATTTATTTGTGAACAAAACATGTAGATATCATTTCCCTAAAGCTAACCATGTCCATAGTTTCCATTAGTTTTGCTTGAGCTTAGAGAATTTTAGGATTGAAATTTCTGAGATTTTTAGGGTTCAGATTAGGGCCATTAAAATTCATGCTTATCTTTGATCTATAGTTTTAATGCTTTATATTTCTGAAACCGTGAGGAAATTTTCTACAAGTTTCTTGTTTACAGTTTTCATTTTTGATGAGAAATGAGCAAGTTACAGTTGGTTTGGCTGGAGGTTGAAGATGAAGTCATCAGGGCGCGTTTTGCCTCATATTTATTGATTTTCCTATGTTAACGGAGGTATAGCCACTCCGGTGGTACAAGTGCGCACCTGAAACCTTTGGAACCTGGGTTGGAGCCCCAGTGGTACCCTTTTAATTTTTTTTCACATTTTGCTTTCAGATTTTTGTCTTTTTGGCAGGCGCTGGGCCTTGTTGGGCTCTTGGTGTTTTTGTTTTTACTTACTAACCCCCTTGCAGGTTGTTTGCACCCATGGCCCAGTTTATTTTATTTTCTTATTTTTATTTTTAATTATTTTCTTAATATATTTTCTAAATACTAAAAAATCATAAAAATACAAAAAAAATAGATTTATATTTTGACCTAATTTATTTTATTTCTCTCACAAAAAATATTTTATTTAACTATACTTTATTTATTTTTACTAACTAATCTTTTAAATTAAATTAAAACTAGGTATTTATTTACTTTCTTTTACACCTATTTAAATATATTATTGTAACATAAAAAAAGGGCTAAAAATATTTTATAATGCTATAAATATTTTCAAGACAAAAATACCAAAAACTACTTTTTTCTAAACTTATTTTCTTTAATCAATTAGTGAATTAGGGTTTTATTAATTCCTTTTCTTAGTGAATTAGGTTTACTTTTAATTTTAATTAATTATCTTCTTTAGTTAATTATACTAAGACAAAATCCCCTTTCTCATACAAAAAATCCAAAAAATATCTATTTCCTTAACAATTACATTTCTTGTATATTTATTTCATTTTGTATATTGTATTCATTTAATTCTTTGTAGATTTATACCAATTCAATATGATTGTAATAGATTAACTAATTTTATTTTCTAGCAACCCCCATTTACAATTTATACACCCCCTCCCACAAGTATTGTAATAGCGTAGTAACTTTAAATTCTGCAATTTATTGCTTTATATATAACATGCTAGTAATTAGGGTTTGTATGGAAAGACTAAAACTAATCAAATAGAAAACCCTAATCAAAGACAAAATCAAGCATGAAAATAATACACTTGCACACAAGCACCCCCTAGGGTAAATCCACTTGATTGCCTTTACAAAATGGCCATATTACGCATGTGAAGTATCTTAGCAAAAACAAACAAAAATACAAGATCATAGTTGTTGTACCCCAAAATTTGCCCTCTCAATTCTCAAGGCTTTTCTTACAAGGATTTCAAGGTTCAAGCTTGAACAAGTGCATTGGGATTTTCCAATACCAAAATTAAAAGGAAACTGTCAAAAATGGAGAAAACAGATAAAAATAACATTTTGACAAATTTGGAGGAAAACATGTCTCCTTCGATTCAGCACCCTTCGATTGACTCTTGGCCTCCTTCGATTTCTCAAAATGGCTGCTAGCGTGCCTCTTTCGCCTGGGCATGTGACTTCTTGTTGCAGACTTCGTTTGTGTCTTTTCTGCCTACATGCTTGCTTTGAAAACCAATTTTTTTTTGCTGCCACAAGTTTCCCATGCAGGGCAAGCCTTTCGATTGGACAAGTATGCTGCCTGCATGCTTGCAAACGAAGGCCATGACCTACTGGCCACATGTACACCCTGCAAGGCAAAGTCTTCATTTGGACACAAGTGCCTGCATGCAAGTCTTCGTTTGGGCACTCACCTTCTGTGTGCCTGTATGCAAACATTAGTTGAGCAAGAGCCTCCTTCGAATGCAACTTAGATTACATCCTTCATTTTGAGCAAGAGCCTCCTTTGAATGCAACTTAGGCATATCCTTCATTTTGAACTTAAAGCCTCCTTCGAATGCAAGTTTAGGTACATCCTTCGTTTGGATTTGAAACTTCCTTCGAATGCAACTTGGGTACATCCTTTGTTTGGATTTGAAACCTCCTTCGAATCCACTTGCACCAAGGGCCTCTTGCAGACTTTGCCTCTCACAAGTTTCGTTTGAGCCAAAGGATATCTTCATACAAGATTTGACCAAGTTTTTGCTTCCCTTGAAGGAACACCCTTCGATTCAGATGCTAGGAACTTCCCTCACGCTAAAAGGCAATGACTCCCTTTATGATTGTTTCGAACCACATGCTTCGATTGGGCAACATGCTTCCTTCGAACACGAGCTTTCGATTGGGAAATATGTTAGTTTAGATCTAAGCTTTAAATGGGCATTAACTTCCTTCGAGTAAGCTTGTTTAGACCACAAGCTTCGACTGAGGCAAAGGCTTCCTTCGAACAAGTGCGCTTTGATCTCATTCTTTCATTCGACTCAAGACCAAATCTTGTTTTTCAGGCTATGTTGCTTCTGAATCTTTACATAATCAGAGGCTTGTACAAGGGTTTTAAACTTTGTCTTTTGGATAATACTATCTTTGGTTAAAGGCTACATACCATTTCTTTTCATAGAAAGTACTTTTATCACAAAAGCAGCTTTCCACCTGAATTTCGTCTAAACCAAAAGCAGGGCCAGAGACACAAGTCTAATCAACTGCCAACAGGCTCCCCACTTGTACCTTTCATGTTACCTATTATTTTATTATTTTGCAAGGTTGGATATTGAAAACCAGTCCATTCTTTTTATCTATAAATAGAGGAATTTTTGCAAAGCTAAGGGAGGATTTTTGGACCAGAGGAACGAATTCCCCAAATTTTCTCAAACACAACAAAAACTATCAAGTTCATCAACACTTGAGAAATCAAAAAAAGCCCAGAATCACATTCATCTCCTTCAATTCTGAAGAACAACCATACTTCAGTCTCCTTCGAATCAAAGAAGCATCACACTTGCTTTTTCTCTTCCTTCGAATCCAGTGTTCCAAGCACAACTATTGACCCCCTCTTTCGAATCCAGCATCTTGGGCCTCCACTCAAGGTCCCACATCCATTCAAGGCATAAAGAAAGGTAAGTTATTCTTAACTTTGAACTTTTCGTTTCATAGCATAGTAATTTTCCCTTTCGTTTGAAACATGTACATACCACTGTTCCTTTTGATTCCACCCTTCTAACATATTTTTCAGAGCTAACCCTTTCGTTTTGCTTTCTGTTTACCTGAACTTGCTTTAAATATTAAACTGTTTACAAGAAAAATACTAGCATGGCCTCAGGCCATGTTGCCATTTAATGCTTTAAATGAAAGAAACGGGAAACAGGAAATAGGAAACTAAGCTTCTGGCTTCTACCCTCTTTCTCCAGGTCAAACGAAAGAGACAACCAGGAGGAAAACCATGTTGATTTCTAGGCCCAGACGAAAAGAATGCCTTCACTGATTCCAGGCTCAGTCGAAAGGCATTCTCTCACTTCTTTCAACCTCCAGTCGAAGATGGCAACAAGGCAGAACCAGAAGGCTTCGTCATACACATACTTATCCAATCGAAGGCCATGACCTCACTGGTGTTAGCCCCAGTCGAAGGAGGCCAACAGAATACAAATTGAAGGGTGCTCCTGCCTGAATCGAAGCATCTTTTTTTTTTACTTCTTTTTATCTTATTTTTTCCTTTACATTTCTATGCACTTCAATATGGTTGTAATAGTGTAGGATTTTTTTTTGGCACTTTTTATTACTTTTGTACAAATGCTAGTAATTAGGTGTGTATGGTAAGATAAAACCAACAAATAGGCCACCCTAATCAAAGACTAAATGCATATAAATAAAACACGTTTGCACACTTACACCCTTAGGGTAATTCCACTTGTTGCCTATCTGATACCATAGTCATGTCCCTCGAACATGGGCGTTTTAGCAAAAGACCCTCGATAAAAGATCGTAGTCCCTCGATGACCCTCGATGTTGCCTTCGGTAAACGATGTAGTCCCTGAAACAACATTGCAAAAACATCCCATATGTTGCCTTCTATGACTATACAAACATCCCAAACACCCGTTGTCGTACCCCAAATTTGCCCTATCTCTTTATTTTTGGTCTAGCTTTGAACTTTGCATTCCATTTGCATCATTTTATCATTCAGTCATTTGCATATCCCGCATCTCAGGGAATCATGGGATTTGGTTTGAAGTTTTAGGGTGGCGCCCTCTCTATGTTTAATCTTGTTTTGAGGTTTTCTTATTAGGTAAGAAGGAAACACATCTGGTTCTCGATTAGTGGATCGTGGAATGAATTGTGTCGTCATGTTACAAGGTTGGTTCTCGCTCAAATTTATCAGAGCCTAGATTAGGGTTTATTTCCCTATGTGTGCCGGTCAAGATGCTAGGGTTTTGGGTCTTTGGTTTCGGGGAAGATGTCTCTCTCACCTGCCCTGAAGATGGCTCAAAGCTCAGTGTGTTAGGTCAAGAATTTCACCTCCTCGCATTTCAAGTTTCTTCTTTAAGTCTCTATGCCATTGATTCAAGAATTTGGAGGTTGAATTGGTAAATGTGGAGTTCGAGCACTTCAGGAAATGAGGTTAAAGGTTCATGATAATCAAGACATGGTTTTGTTGCTTAAGTTACAAGTTATTATGGGCTGAATATAAAAAATTAGGTTTCTGGTCGAGAAGTGCGAGTGTGGTTCAGGCATGATATAAAGATCAAGGTTCAAGCGACCGGTGTTTTGAGGTTCGAATTAATCAGTGGAATTAAATTCTTAAGCATTTATTTTGTTTGAGAGTTTGATTGGATTTTGAAAGATAAGGCGCGTGATTTATTTGGAATACAAGTTATAACAATTGCTCACAATTTCTTGAAGTTTAAGTTACAAAGTCCAAAGGGTGTGTTCAAATCATTCAAGTGGGAATTTCCATTTTCAATCAAAGATCGAGAGTTGTTTGATTTCCATACAAGAGAATTCATTCAAAAAAATATATCATTCAAGCTTTCATGTTCATTATTGTTTTTGGACAGATTACAGAGCGTATGAAAAATAAATTACAATTATTGGAATAGAAATTACATTTGTTTTGTTTACAAAGAAAAGAGAAAAATAATTTGTGTTTCTTCAAGTCTTCATCTTCAAGTCTTCATCTTCACTCCTCGCCATGGTATTTTCATCGTTCAATCTCGCTTTGGACCGTCCAATAATCGTGCTCATGAAACAAGGAAAAAGAAAAGTTAGCGATCAAACATATGAAAAAAATTCAAACAAGAATTAATTGATTGATACCTCATCATAAGGGTTTGCCTTTTGGAATCAGTTAAAGAGGGAGATATTTTTTTATCATGTTTTATTTTCTCCCAAATTGCAAATCACAAAGATTTGTCCTCTTTAGTTCACAAAAAGGGAGACGAGAAAAATTGCCAAATGAACAAACAAAAAGCAAGCAGCAGCATAGCGCGCAGAACAAAGGCCAACCCCTACACAAGGCAAACAAAGGCGCATAACAAAGGCGCAACAAGGTAGACAAATGAACAAACAACAGCATAAATACACAAGTCACAGGCTAACATAACAACAGTAAATGGTATCAAAACAACATAAACATACAGCAGCATAGCAGGCTAGCAAAACAAGCATAGCAGGCTAGCAGAACAACAACAGCAGGCCAGCAGGCCAAGAAAGCTAAAACAACAAGCAACATAAACAATCAGCATCATATTAAACAAAACAATAGTGCAAACTAGCAATAGCTTACAATACCCTATGTCATCATTTTCCACAAGAGGCAAATCCTTCATAATTATCAAAGAAAAAAGCACAAAAGCTTTATATCAGAAAAAGAAAGAGGAAATATATAACCTGCTGCAATTCAGCCCAAACCAGTCCAAAATGTCTGCTACAGCTATGCTGCAGAAACAAGCCAAACAGTCCAAGAAAACTGCCCAGAAACACCAGAATAGACAAAAACAAAACCTGCATTCTAAAGCCACAAAACAACATACCAACATTGTTCAAACATCATCCATTCCCCCCCCCCCCCCACACACACACACACACATTTTCACCTTTGTACCATTATAAGAAGAAGCCTCAATCTCAAACAGCGAAGGGGATTTTGGGTGAAAACAAAAACTGTCCAAAACATAAGCCACAGCCAAAAACTGAAACAAAATTGTCAACCCGAAAACCAGCCAAAACGAAAAAATTGTCAAAACTGCATCCACAAAAAAAAATTGAAGCCAAAACCAAATACAATACTCTCTTATCACCATCATAACTTCATCTAAAAAATAGTATTCTGGCTCTTAACAATCAACCTGCGAGCATCCAACCCAATCATCTCCGAATAACCTGTGACTCACCTCAACCTACATTTGTAACACAAACCTCAAGCATACTCCCTGCATCACTCAACACAGGCTCGCGACTTGCTCACAATAAGCCAACACACACACACACAGTGATTCACATAAGAAAAAAGGAGAAGAGAAGAAGCATAGTAAAAGGGAAGTTACCAGGGAATATCTTCACCTCCGAGAACATTCAGGGTTAGTATTCTTTCTGAACTCTCCAACCATACTTGCTTTGATATGCTTATCTGTGCTTTATTTTGTAAATTACCTTCGCCAAATATTGTTGTTAAATTTTGTTAAAACAGTTTGTGGCTTTGAGTGTGTTTTCATTTTGTTTTATTATTGATAAACCTGGAAACGATCAAAATAAATAAGGTGAGTTGAGTAAATAATGAGAGAGAAATATTATACATGATAACCTACAAAGCTCTGACTCACTCTCCTCAATCAATCCCCAAAAAGAACCCTAAAAATCACTAACAATAATCCCAACACTTTCGATGGCTATTGGTTTCCAACCACCTCCCTTTGTTATATGCGAACTGTTACAACCCTTATTCAATTCACGTAGATACTCGTTTCTAAACTCTATCCAACACTAACCCTGTTCTACAACAACACCATCCCCACCGAATGCTCTTTCCTCCATCAAACCATAACCCTTTACTGCTCTCACTCTCGAACAAACAGCCTGCAGCGAACTGAGTCCAGTTACAACCAATTACATCATCTTCTTTGTACTGTTTTCGTGGATCCATTTATATCCCTCTCTTTCACTGTTTTTTTTCGTGGTTCACTCTAAACCTAAGCAGAAGACTACGACCCTAGGTTATAAATTAAATGGCCAAGGGTGAATTTTCGACCATGATTTGAGAGGGTTATCATTCTGCTCCCTCCGCTCTACAAGCAGGCATCGAGATCCTAATCAAAAGGGGACGAAATCGATTACCTTAGAGAGGAAACTTCCTCAAGTGAAGATTGAAGCGCAGATGCTGATGACGATTGAAGCAGGTTGCGAATTTGATGCCGAAGAGTTGTTCAATGAAGGCTGTAGAATCTCTAGAAGTAACAAATGGCTACTAGGAAGCAAAAAGCGAACATGCAGATCGAGAGCGAGAGTTGAACTGAGAGATCGTTTTTGTTGTTGTTTTTAGCGAGAGAAAATGATGAAGATTGGTGAGAATCGATTGAAAGTTTGAGAGATTGAGATGAGATGGAAGAGAGACGGATAAGAGCAAGACAGAGAGAGGGTTAAAGGAGGAGGGATTCATGGTTTCAAGAGGATGTGGTTTGAGAGGATTCAGACAGGCTTAGTGGAGTGTGTTTTTATCCAATTTGCTAGTGGCGGCTTGTTTTGCCACCTTAGGGTTTTTTCCCTCTTCCCTACATTTATCTCTTTGGGCCTAACCCGAATCAGCATCTCCTTGGCCCGTGAACATTTTTTTTGGCAACCTTCTTGCCTTGCATCAAAAAACTCCTATTGGACCTTGCGTTGTTGGGCCTTGCACCCATATTTCTTACCATACTATCCGATACAGACTTCATACCCCCCCCCCCCCCCCCCCCCAAAGCCTTTTCTTTTTACTTCCTTTTAATTTTGTGGATTAATTTATTTATTGTTTTAGTTAATTATTTATGTTAATGGTTAAAATTAGAATACATTTAGAATTAAATTTTTAATTTGCTTCTAATATTTTCTTTAACAAAAATCACATAAAAATTAGAATACATTTAGAATTAGATTTTTAATTTGCTTCTAATATTTTCTTTAACAAAAATCACATAAAAATTAGAATACATTTAGAATTAGATTTTTAATTTGCTTCTAATATTTTCTTTAACAAAAATCACATAAAAATTAGAATACATTTAGAATTAGATTTTTAATTTGCTTATAATATTTTCTTTAACAAAAATCACATAAGATGTTAGGATATTTTAGAAGTAAGTTTTAATTCACTTTTAATTCGCCATTTATTTAATTTAAAATAAAACTAAAAAAAACATTCAGAATTTAAGTTTCTTTATTTGTTCGTTCAAACCCCGATGCCATACTACCTTAGTTACCTCCGTGAGGCGATTAAAACCCGTTCAATCGCCTTATATCGAAATAGACTTTTAGCTCACTTGTATATAACAAACAATTAGGCTTTTCTAGGCTCCTTCTTAACCTTTTCTTCTTTTGTAATTAAAACTTAACATTCACAAATCAAAAATCCAAAAACGCTCTTAATCATTACTTGAATTTATTTTAAAACTTGCAAAACACTCAACCAAGCAAAACTCCCCCAAAAGGGCATATTATCTTTGTTCTACCGCGATACCGGCCGTGCCTATTGCTAGAATGTGTGCGTTAACGTCGCCCACTAAAAAACACAAATAAACCAACCATTTTCTAGAGGAACTACAGTGTCCTAATTCCATCATTGGATACGTAGGCAAAGGGTCGCGAAACCCTCACGAACGCAATAATCAAAAACCTCTCATTTCCCCTTAAGCAAGCATAGTAGTAGATAAACACACCCTTTAAGACAAACAAACAAAACGAATCCCATTGAGTACAATAAATGTGAGGGATGCTAATACCTTCCCCTCGTATAACCGACTACCTTACCCTTTCTCTTGGTTGCAAGACCATCTTATCCATCTCCTTGTGGTTTTATCGATATTTCCCCTTCCTTCGGGATAAATAAAGTTTGGTGACGACTCTGTGTTTTCCGCAGGTGGCTTCAGTTGGAAACTCTGCTGGGGACCTTTAGCGAGTCTCTCCTAGTTTTGTTTATTTGTATTTTTGTGTATTTATTTATTTGCTTTATCTTGCTTTACTGTTTTATTTCTTTATTTATTCTATTCTTTTGTATTTATTGCATATATTGTTGCTACTCACATATTCTGGATATATTGTGATGTTGGGTTTGATGATTACTTTTGATGAGTCCTATACCCGGACTTGGGTTACACATAGGATTAGGACGGGCGGTATAGTCATGTTAACTTTGAGGGAGTAATCTTGAAGAAGGAGGCATGAAAATCCCCCACTCAGTGGAGGTCCCCTTGAAAGTAGTGATGTTTACCGAGTAATCGGGAAGATGTCGTTGCTTTCGACCTGGGAGCCCGAGAAGCTGAGGGCCGTAGAACCATTAACCCATCCTGGCCTTTTAGGTGCAGTGCGAAGACTGTAACAGAGTAATCCGGAAGTAGTTGTCATGCGATATTGCACTCGGACGAGTTTTTCCTGCGAATATTACTGATTACCAAGTAATTGGGACGTCGATAATATCCAAAGGAAGAGCGTAGACTTCGAGAACTCTTTAGAACCTTGTTTGGCAGGTGATAAACCCCTAGTACATACCTCATGGGTGGTTACTTTGACTCCATACCTGTGACGTTGAACTTTTGATCCTGTTATTTTCAGCCTGTGCAACGGACTACGCAATGGTTATCCAGAATATGTGGAGCTGAGACTTCATGCCATAGCATACCATGACAACATATCATCATGTATATACATCTCATATATAGGGAAATCCAAAGACAAGTCTTGTTGATATAGCTTTTCAAAAAAGGAAATTTAAAAAAAAAGATAGACGAGTCTTTGGGTTTCATTAGAAATAAAGATAAATCATTCATCCATATTACCATGCATTCATTTTTCACAACAAAAACTCATTGGGGTCCCCTTTCTTAGAATCCAGTAAACAGCAAAGACGACTCATCCACATCCTTACTGTACCAGAGGCAACCGACAAAGGCTAATGGATCTTTTTGAAGAAAATCAGAATGCACTCCGTCGGGATATGGACACTATGGGTACTCACATGGGTCAACTCATGGAAACCCTTCATGCCGTGATAAAGAGTCAAGAAAAACTACACCAAAGTGTTTCCAAGCTTACTACTGCTGCTCCTTCCACTTCTTCTAATGGGAGAAATGACAATGCAAATGTTGAGACTCCTACCGGTGCTCCTAGGAATGATGTCGACGATCATCATGATGTTATTGATCTCGATGAACCCCAAGTGAACCTTGCTGTCGGGGTTACCGACACTGCGAAAATGTATCATGCTCTTGAAGAGAGACTTAGAGCCATGGAGGGTATCAAGGCTTCTGGATTCAATACTGCTGCAATGTGCCTCGTGCCTGGGGTAGTTATTCCTCCCAAGTTCAAAGTCCCAGAGTTTGACAAATACAAAGGCACTTCTTGCCCAGAGACACATCTCCGTTCCTATTGTCGCAAAATGGAGGCCTATGCTGGAAATGAACCTTTGCTCATGCATTTCTTTCAGGACAGTTTGACCGGGCATCATTAGATTGGTATATGCAATTGGAAAGATCTCATGTCAGTACTTAGGGAGAGCTTGCCGATGCTATTTTGAAACATTACCATTACAATACTGCCATGGCTCCTAGCCGTACTCAGCTCCAGGGGATGGTACAAAAATCTGAAGAGTCTTTCAAAGAATACGCTCAGAGGTGGCGTGAACTAGCTGCAAGGGTCCAACCTTCTCTCTTGGATCGTGAGTTGATTGATCTGTTTATGGGTACTCTATGAGGCCCTTATCTCCAACATTTGCTCGTAGCACTTCTACTTCTTTCTCGGATATGGTCATTATTGGTGAACGTGTTGAGACGTGTATTAAGGTTGGGACGATTCAAGGTGTTCCAAATAGTGTTAACAACAATGCAAGCATGGGTAGAAAACCATTTTATGGTTTTGTCAAGAAGAAAGAGGGCGAGACCAGTGCCATCACTATCAATCAAGGAAGATCTCCCACCTTTCCTCTAGTCCGATTCCCTTATTTTCCTACACCTGCTGCTATTCCCAACCAATTTATTCCTCAAGTATTTGCCGCTACAACTCCAGCACCATGTATGTCCTAACAACGACCTTTCTATCCGCAACCACATTATGTTCCGCAACAACAGTTTGCACCTCCTACAACTTATCAACAACCGAATCAACATCTCCAAGGCTCGAGAGCTCCTCAAAGACAGAGATCCCCTGAAAGAAGATTTGATCTCATTCCCATGTCCTATGCTCAGCTTCTCCCACAGTTACTTACTAGTTAAATGGTTCAATTGCGCGAACCCGGTCCACCGCTAAATCCTCTCCCTAGGGGATATGATACTAATGCTCATTGCGAATTCCATTCTGGTGCCCCAGACCATACCATTGAAAATTGTAGAGCATTTAAGTGCAAAGTTCAAGATCTCATCGATGCAAAATCCATCAACTTCAACCCTGTTGGTCCGAATATTCAAAATAATCCCATGCCTCCTCATCAAGGGGGAACAGTCCATGCTATTGAAGAAGTTAATGAACGGGTTTTGGTATCAAAGGTTGATGAAATTAAGATATCTTTGGAAACTGTCAGAGAACATTTGTTGAAGCATGAAGTGCTACAAGAACTCCATGACTTCTGCTTAACATGTTCCTCCAAACCAGAAGAGTGTGCTGAGTTGAAGACGGTCATCCAACAGTTGATCGATGAAGGTGTCTTACAGATAGAGAAAGTATTCCGAGAAGAAGATATTGATGTTCTAGAAATCCCCTACTATCCGAGAAGCTTTTCAACCACCCCTAGTATTTCGTTAACTATTCAAGTTCCTATTACCCCCACAATGATTCAAGCTCCTACTCCTCCTACAAGCAACAACTCGAAGGCAGTTCCGTGGGAGTATAATGCAATCTATATTCATGGAAAGAGGTATGAGTGCCCCTTGGTTGGTGACAAGAATGTTACCAACATTGCGGGAACAAGTAACATGACTCGCAGTGGTCGGATCTTTTCTCCTCCACCACCACCTCCTAAGGAAACTAACAGTGAAACTCTAGCTAAGGCCAGGGGAAAGCAAGTAATGGATAATCAACCCGAACTTTCTAAAGGACAAGAAGCGGAGCAACTTTTGAGAATTATCAAGCGGAGTGATTACAAAGTAGTGGACCAGCTCAACCAGACACCATCCAAGATTTCCATATTATCTCTCCTTTTGTGTTCAAAGGCCCACCGCTACGCCTTATTGAAGACCTTATGTTCTGATCATGTTACCCAAGACATCTTTGTGGCCCGGTTTGAAGGAATAGTCACCAATATTGCTGTGGGAAATTGTTTGGGTTTCTGCGATGATGAACTCCCAATTGAAGGCAGAGCCCACAATAGAGCGCTACATGTTTCTATGAAGTGTTTGGACACTGTTTTATCTCTAGTTTTGGTGGATATAGGTTCTTCACTCAATGTGATGCCTAAGATTACCTTGTTTAAGCTGAATATAGACGGAGTAATGATGAGGCCCTCTACTCTAAATGTTCGAGCATTTGATGGTTCGAGAAGATCGGTGGATGGAGAAGTGGATTTGCCTGTCAAGATTGGTCCCCACACTTTATATTTGTCATTCTATGTTATGGACATTCGTCCATCCTATACTTGCCTTTTGGGTCGTCCATGGATTCATGTAGCAGGAGCTGTGACATCTACTCTTCATCAACACCTGAAGTTCGTTGCAAATGACCAAGTTGTCATCGTTTGCGGGGAAAAAGACATAGTGATTAATAATCTTACTACCTACAGTTATGTTGAAGTGGAAGGTGAGATACAAGAGTTTCCCTTTTAAGCTCTGGAGATTGTTACTATTGACAAAGTCCCTGTCGTGGAATCTAAGAAGTCTGAGATACCCCTAGCCTCTTTGAAGGATGCCAAAGCCCTCATAGAAGCTAGACCTCCCCATGACAGTTGGGGCAAATTGATTGAGGTTCCAGAGAAGAAAGATCGTTTTGGTCTTGGGTATCAGCCATCATCCTCCGTGCAAGCTGGTTGGGTTCCTCTTAAAGGACAGTAGGTTCCCCCAATTTCTGAAGTGTTCGTCAGTGCTAGTGTAAGAAAAGAAGGACAAGTGCTCTCCACAGATGTTGAAGGTGACGATGAAGATATTTCAAGATTTATCTATTAAGTTGTGCTAGACCAGGAGCTCAGCAATTGGACTGCCATGGATATCCCTGAAGTTGTTTTCCTTGATGTGTAATTTTATGTTTCCATTTTAAGTCATATGTCGTGCCCAAGGCATACTGACAGCTTGTAGAAGGGGCCCCTTATGTTTCAATCATCGTTTAACATTGAATGAAAAATCTCACTTTCGCATACAATTTTGTTCTCTGTCTTTTCTTTTACTTTTTCAAAATAAAAATGGTAATACTTTTCTTTTCTTATTCTAAATATTTTTTTGCATTTTTTAAAAATAAAACATAAAATCATCGATCATGTAGATCCGTCTCGGACTCTGTTGGAAATGATAATGCTATGGCTCCTTATATCCTTGAGAATTCAGTTGATCATGCTAACGAAGATAATGAGGAAGATTGTGAAGTCCCTGAAGAACTAGCCAGACTCTTGAGATAGGAAGAGAAGGTCATCCAACCGTATCAAGAGGAAACAGAAGTCGTCAATCTCGGTACTGAAGAGGTAAAGAGAGAAGTCAAGATAGGGGCCGCCTTGCAAAGTGAAGAAAAGAAGGGGTTGATTGAATTACTTCAAGAGTATGCTGACATCTTTGCCTGGTCGTACGAAGACATGCCTGGCTTAGACACTGATATAGTAATGCATATATTGCCACTCAAGCCAGAATGTCCTCCTGTAAAGCAAAAACCAAGAAGGACCAGACCCGACATGGCCTTAAAGATCAAAGAAGAGGTTCAGAAACAACTTGAAGTAGGTTTCCTATCTGTGATAAATTACCCGCCTTGGATTGCTAACATTGTGCCTATACCTAAGAAGGATGGTAAGGTACGTATGTGTGTTGACTACCGAGACTTAAATAGAGAAAGCCCGGAGGATGATTTCCTGTTGCCTCATATTGATGTATTGGTTGATAACACTGCCCAGTCTTCGATGTTTTCCTTTATGGATGGTTTCTCTGGATACAATCAGATAAAGATGGCTCAGGAGGACATGGACAAAACAACTTTCACAACTCCTTGGGGTACCTTTTGCTACAGAGTCATGCCTTTTGGTCTTAAAAACGCTGGTGCGACATATCAACGAGCTATGGTGACTCTCTTTCATGACATGATTCATAAAGAAGTCGAGGTGTATGTGGACGACATGATTACGAAGTCACAGACTGAGGAAGAACATTTGGTTCATTTGAAGAAGTTGTTCGATTGTTTGCGAAAGTTCAGGTTAAGGCTTAATCCCAACAAATGCACCTTTGGGGTTCGGTCGGGCAAGTTACTTGGTTTTATCGTGAGTCAATGAGGAATTGAAGTAGATCCAGACTAAGTAAAAGAAATACAAGATATACCGGTGCCGAAAAATGAGAAGGAAGTATGAGGTTTCCTTGGAAGGTTGAATTACATAGCCCGGTTCATTTCCCATCTTACTGCTACCTGTGAACCCATCTTTAGATTTTTACGCAAGAATCAGGATGTCTGTTGGGATGAGAGTTGTTAAGAAGCTTTTGAGAAGATTAAGAAGTATCTTCAAGAACCACCAATACTCATACCACTGGTTCCCGGGAGACATCTCATTATGTATTTGACTGTACTTGAAGGATCTATGGTTGTGTGCTCGGACAACATGATGATACTGGACGAAAAGAACATGCCATTTACTATTTGAGAAAGAAGTTTACTAATTATGAATTGGGGTATTCCTTACTTGAGAATACTTGTTGTGCTCTACGCTTCTGATATCTAAGATGGATCTGATAAAGTACATCTTTGAGAAACCAGCACTTACAGGAAGATTGGCTCGGTGGAAAATGCTTTTATCTGAGTATGACATCCAGTACGTCACGCAAAAGGCTATCAAAGGTAGCATTCTTGCTGATCATCTCGCTCACCAGCCATTGGAAGAATATCAGCCCATGAAGTTCTACTTTCCAGACGAGGATATTATGAAACTTGATGACAATGAAGGACCTGAGCCAGGGGAGCGATGGACTCTCACGTTCGACGGTGCGTCAAATGCTATGGGTCACGGTATTGGGGCAGTTCTAACCTCTCCACACAAAACTCACATACCTTTCACTGCCAGATTATATTTTGATTGCATGAATAATGTCGCTGAATACGGAGCTTGTGTGATGGGCCTTGAAGCCTCCATTGATTTGAAGATCAAGATTCTTGAAGTTTATGGGGATTCTGCCTTAGTGATACATCAAGTACAGGGTGATTGGGATATAAGGCACCCTAATTTAGTTCGATACAGGGATTACATAGTTTAGTTGTTGCCCGCTTTTGATGAGGTCACCTTTGAGAAAATTCCTAGAGAAGCGAATCAATTGGAAGCCGCTCTGGCCACTTTAGCAGCGATGTTCAAAGTCAATTACCCGAATCATGCACCCAGTATAAGGATCTGTCGTTACAAGGAGCCAACACATATTTTCCCTGCTCATTGCCTCACAACTGAAGATGTATCAGACAAAAGGCCATGGTATTTCGACATCAAAAGATATCTTAAGAAGCAAGAGTACCCCGAAGGTGCTACGATTTGTGATAAGCAGACTCTCAGAAGGTTGGCGTCTAAGTTATTACTGTCAGGAGACGTTCTGTACAAGAGAAACTATGATTCGGTTCTGCTCAGATGCATGGGTAGACACGAGGCAGAATCCATTATACGAGAAATACACGAGGGCTCTTTTGGGACTCATGCCAGTGGGCATTCCATGGCCAAGAAAATCCTATGAGCAGGTTATTTCTGGATGACGATAGAAAGTGACTGTTGTGTATATGCCAAAATGTGCCATAAATGTCAGGTTTATGCAGACAGGATACATGTTCCTCCCACTCCTTTGAATATGATGACTTCACCATGGCCCTTTGCAATGTGGGGTATCGATATGATTGGACGTATCGAGCCGAGCGCTTCAAATGGACACAGGTTTATCCTCGTTGCTATTGACTACTTCACCAAGTGGGTGGAAGCGGCTTCGTACACGAATGTGACCAATAAAGTTGTCACTTGTTTCATCAAAAGAGAGATCATATGCCGATATGGAACTCCTAACAAGATCATCACTGATAACGGGTCAAATCTCAACAACAAGATGATGAAGTAAATGTGTGAAGAGTTCAAGATCGAGCACCATAATTCATCACCCTATCGTCCAAAGATGAATGGGGCAGTCGAAGCCGCTAACAAGAACATAAAGAAGATCGTCCAGAAAATGGTGAGAACATACAAATATTGGCATGAGATGCTGCCTTTTGCCCTGCATGGCTATCAAACTTCGGTGCGTACTTCCACTGGGGCAACTCCGTTTTCACTAGTCTATGGTATGGATGCGGTACTCCCGGTCGAAGTGGAGATTCCTTCCTTAAGAGTTATAATGGATACTGAACTTGATGAAGCAGAATGGATTCAAACAAGACTCGACCAACTCAATCTCATCGAAAAAAAGCGCCTGGAAGCCATTTGTCACGGTCAGTTATACCAACAACGTCTCAAGATGGCATTTAACAAAAAGGTTCGACCTCGAGAGTCCCACGCAGGTGACCTGGTCTTAAGAAAGATTTTCCCAATCCATACTGATCCAAGAGGCAAGTGGACTCCCAACTATGAGGGACCGTACATCGTGAAGAAAGCTTTCTCAGGAGGTGCTCTAATCCTGACAAACATGGATGGGGAAGACATTTCGCTTCCATTCAATTCAGACTCAGTCAAAAAATACTATGCATGAAAGGGCCCGCTAAGTCGAGAACCCAAAAGGGAGGCTTAGGAAAAAGTTAGGGCTAAAAAAGAAAAAAAGAGAATAACCCGCTAAGTCGAAAACCCGAAAGGGCGACTTAGGCAAAAATGGGTGTCTCGGTGGATTGAAAACCCGAAAAGGCGATCCAGGCAAAAATTAGGGACAGAAAAGTGAGAGACTGCAGTCTGAAGATTCTTTACGTACACCCTCCTAATGCGGGATGGATCAATCTATCTATTATCCTTTGGAAGCACGTCACTAGGACGACCCGGGATGCGAGAACTTTAGCAATATCAGTTTTAACGGAAATTCGAGATTTTCTTATTGCCATTTTACTCGTTGTATTTCTTTCTTTCTCTGCAACTTCCTCATTTAGGAGTTGTTTCTATGTATGAATGCCCATTCACGGGCCAAACTCATTAATAAAATTTTCCCTTCCATTAAAAATCTTTGATACGTTCTTTTACTTTATTTTTCGTATGCGAATCGTGATTTAAATTCTTTGTTAAGCATTGCATTGAAAACAATAAGTCAATAATAATCACGAGCTAAAATGTGAAACACTACATTACATGGATATGAAAGAATCCAAAGGGAATATTGTGGCGTTCAAGTGTTCGTTCTTCTGTGCAGGTAGCAAGTCATAACGGTCACCTTGACCAAGATTTCATCCTCGTCGCCTCCTTACATTCGACCGAGCGCCCGATTCTCCCACATGGAGAGACCTGGGGCATTGGTTGAGATCCACGTCTCTTTTTCAGTTATTCCCAAAAGTCCAACACGTGAAGGAAGTCATATCAAGTCTTTTCTCGTCAGCAAGATTTAATCCCCAGTGAGCTTGACAAGGATATAACCCTCTTTCTCTCAATTTTCAAGCACCAGTCCATATTGGTACCTCAAGATGACGAGCAACAGATCCCAATGAGTTTTAAACATTTTGCATACAATAATCATCACGACATACTGCATTGCATCCTCAAATGCATAGCATATCCATGGATCATCATGTCACACTTCAAATGCATATGAAGCATGATCCAGATCAATCCCAAATCAACAAACATCCTTACAAAAAATTTTCATCCTCATAATTCCCAGTTAACATTTGTTATTACACTACCAACTAAAATAAACCAGGGTGTTAGTACACCATGCTCCCCAACTCTCAATACTCACTTTATCTCTCTTAGGGTCATAGGTCGTCCGTAGACTTTACCCTCTCTTCCTCGTATACTTAGGGTCGTAGATCGTCCGTAGATCTTACCTTCGCTTTATCTTCCTAGGATCGTAGGTCGTCCATAGACTTTACCCTCTCATCATCTTTTTTAAGGTCATAGATCATCAGTAGATCTTACCGCCGAGTTATCTTTTAAGGTCGTAGATCGTCCGTAGATCTTACCATAGTGGTGTCTTTTTAGGGTCGTAGATCGTCCGTAGATCTTACCTTCGCTTTATCTTCCTAGGGTCGTAGGTCGTCCGTAGACTTTACCCTCTCATCATCTTTTTTAAGGTCGTAGATCATCCGTAGATCTTACCGTCGAGTTATGTTTTAAGGTCATAGATCGTCCGTAGATCTTACCATAGTGGTGTCTTTTTAGGGTCGTAGATTGTCCGAAGATCTTACCTTCACTTTATCTTTCCTAGGGTCGTAGGTCGTCCGTAGACTTTACCCTCTCATCCTCTTAAGGTCGTAGGTCGCCCGTAGATCTTACCATCATGTTATCTTTTTAGGGTCGTAGATCGTCCGTAGATCTTACCATCGTGCTATCTTTTTAAAGTCATAGATTATCCGTAGATCTTACCATCGTGCTATCTTTTTAAAGTCATAGATTATCCGTAGATCTTACCTTCGCATTGAAGGGTCAAAGATCGTCCGTAGATCTTACCATTGCGTCTTATCTTTGGGATCATAGATCGTCCGTAGATCTTACCATTGCGTTATGTTTTAGGGGTCGTAGATCGTCTGTAGATCTTACCTTAGCTTTACCCTCTCCTCGTCTTGTTTTGAAGGTCGAAGATCATCCGTAGGTCCAACCTCCGCTTTATCTCTTTTAGGGTTGTGGGCCATTCGTAGGTTTCACCCTCACGCTATCCTCTTAGGGTCTTAAGTCTTCTGCAGACTTTACCTTCGTGTTATCTTTAAGTTTCTTACCTCCAGTCACCACGATATTGTCAACCATATCCTTTCAATCACCCTGCCACTCATTCCCTCAAAAACCTTGTATCGGCACCATTACCCCAGTACGAGCTGCACTTTTTCGACCATGTTTTATCCATCATGACCAGTCCACCAGAAGACCAATTTGTCTTTCCCCAGCAGACATTCACACCAGTGAATAATACTCACACCATCTCTCCAGGGCAAATTTCGGGTCCAGGTATTTAATCATATTCCACCTTGAACTTATGAAAGGCCGACGCCAATCTCACATTCAGGTTTAAGACGATTAAATAAGGGCAATTGTCGTACCCCAAATTTTCCCTATCTCTTTATTTTTGGTCTAGCTTTGAACTTTGCATTCCATTTGCATCATTTTATTATTCAGTCATTTGCATATCCCGCATCTCAGGGAATCAGGGGCTTTGGTTTGAAGTTTTAGGGCTGCGCCCTCTTTATGTCTAATCTTGTTTTGAGGTTTTCTTAACAGGTAAGAAGGAAATGCATCTGGTTCTCGATTAGCGGATCGTGGAATGAATTGTGTCATCATGTTACAAGGTTGGTTCTCGCCTAAATTTATGAGAGCCTGGATTAGGGTTTATTTCCCTATGTGTGCCGGTCAAGATGCTAGGGTTTTGGGTCTTTGGTTTCTGGGAAGATGTCTCTCTCGCCTGCTCCGAAGATGGCTCAAAGCTCAGTGCGTTAGGTCAAGAATTTCACCTCCTCGCATTTCAAGTTTCTTCTTTAAGTCTCTAATCCATTGAGTCGAGAATTTGGAGGTTGAATTGGCAAATGTGGAGTTCGAGCACTTCAGGAAATGAGGTTAAAGGTTCATGATAATCAAGACATGTTTTTGTTGCTTAAGTTACAAGTTATTGTGGGATGAATATCAAAAATTAGGTTTCTTGTCGAGAAGTGCGAGTGTGGTTCAGGCATGATATAAAGATTAAGGTTCAAGCGACCGGTGTTTTAGGGTTCTAATTAATCAGTGGAATTAAATTCTTAAGCATTTATTTTGTTTGAGAGTTTGATTGGATTTTGAAAGACAAGGCGTGTGATTTGTTTGGAATACAAGTTATAACAATTGCTCACAATTTCTTGAAGTTTAAGTTACAAAGTCCAAAGGGTGCGTTCAAATCATTCAAGTGGGAATTGCCATTTTCAATCAAATATTGAGAGTTATTTGATTTCCATACAAGAGAATTTATTCAAAAAATATATCATTCAAGCTTTCGTGGTCATTACATTTTTTGGACAGATTACAGAGCGTATGAAAAATAAATTACAATTATTGGAATACAAATTACATTTGTTTCGTTTACAAAGAAAAGAGAAAAGTAATTTGTGTTTCTTCAAGTCTTCATCTTCAAGTCTTCGTCTTCACTCCTCTCCATGGTATTTTCATCGTTCAATCTCGCTTTGGACCGTCTAATAATCGTGCTCATAAAACAAGGAAAAAGAAAAGTTAGCGATCAAACATATGAAAAAAATTCAAACAAGAATTAATTGATTGATACCTCATCATAAGGGTTTGCCTTTTGGAATCAGTTAAAGAGGGAGATATTTTTTTTATCATGTTTTATTTTCTCCCAAATTTCAAATCACAAAGATTTGTCCTCTTTGGTTTACAAAAAGGGAGAAAAGAAAAATTGCCAAATGAACAAACAAAAAGCAAGCAGCATCATAGCGCGCAGAACAAAGGCCAGCCCCTACACAAGGAAAACAAAGGTGCAGAACAAAGGCGCAACAAGGTAGCCAAATGAACAAACAACAACATAAATACACAAGTCACAGGCTAAAATAACAGCAACACATGGTATCAAAACAGCATAAACATATAACAGCATAGCAGGCTAGCAAAACAAGCATAGCAGGCTAGCAAAACAAACAGAACAGGCAGCGCGCATAACAATAACAGCAGGCCAGCAGGCCAAGAAAGCTAAAACAACAAGCAACATAAACAATCAGCATCATATTAAACAAAACAATAGTGCAAACTAGCAATAACTTATAATACCCTATGTCATCATTTTCCACAAGAGGCAAACCCTTCAGAACTTTCAAAGAAAAAAGCACAAAAGCTTTATATCACAGAAAGATGAAAGAGGAAAGATATAACCTGCTGCAATTCAACCCAAACCAGTCCAAAATTTCTGCTACAGCTATGCTGCAGAAACAAGCCAAACAGTCCAAGAAAATTGCCCACAAACACCAAAATAGACAAAAACAAAACCTGCATTCTAAAGCCACAAGACAGCATACCAACATTGTTCAAACATCATCCATTCCCCCCCCCCCCCCCCCCCCCCCCCCCCCACATTTTCACCTTTGTACCATTATAAGAAGAATCCTCAATCTCAAACAGCGAGGGGGGATTTTTGGTGAAAACAAAAACTTTCCAAAACATAAGCCACAGCCAAAACTGAAACAAAACTGTCAACCCGAAAACCAGCCAAGACGAAAAAACTGTCAAAACCGCATCCACAAAAAAAAATAGAAGCCAAAACCAAATACAATACTCTCTTATATCCATCATAACTTCATCTAAAAAATAGTATTCTGGCTCTTAACAATCAACCTGCAAGCAGCCAACCCCATCATCTCCGAATAACCTGTGACTCACCTCAACCTGCATTTGTAACACAAACCTCCAGCATACTCCCTGCATCACTCAACACAGGCTCACGACTTGCTCACAATAAACCAACATACACACACACACACACAGTGATTCACATAAGAAAATAGGAGAAAAGAAGAAGCATATTAGAAGGGAAGTTACCAGGGAATATCTTCACCTCTGAGAACATTCAGGGTCAGTATTCTTTCTGAACTCTCCAACCATACTTGCTTTGATATGCTTATCTGTGCTTTATTTTGTAAATTACCTTCGCGAAATATTGTTGTTCAATTTTGTTAAAACTGTTTGTGGCTTTGAGTGTGTTTTCATTTGTTTTATTCTTGATAAACCTGGAAACGATCAAAAGAAATAAGGTGAGTTGAGTAAAAAATGAGAGAGAAATAAGTAGAGAAATATTATACAAGATAACCTACAAGCTCTGGCTCACTCTCCTCAATCAATCCACAAAAACAACCCTGAAAATCACTAACAATAATCCCAACACTTTCGATGGCTACTGGTTTCCAACCACCTCCCTTTGTTATATGCGAACTGTTACAGCCCTTCTTCAATTCACGCAGATACTCGTTTCCAAACTCTATCCAACACTAACCCTATTCTACAACAACACCATCCCCACCGAATGCTCTTTCCTCCATCAAACCATAACCCTTTACTTCTCTCACTCTCGAACAAACAGCCCGCAGTGAACTGAGTCCAGGAACGACCAATTACATCATCTTCTTCATACTGTTTTCATGGATCCATTTATATCCCTCTCTTTCACTGTTTTTTTTCGTGGTTCACTCTAAACCTAACCAGAAGACTACTAACCTAGGTTATAAATTAAATGGCCAAGGGTGAATTTCCGACCATGATTTGAGAGGGTTATCATTCTACTCCATCCGCTCTACAAGCAGGCATCGAGATCCTAATCAAAAGGGGACGAAATCGGTTACCTTAGAGAGGAAACTTCCTCAAGTGAAGATTGAAGCGCAGATGCTGATGAAGATTGAAGCAGGTTGAGAAATTGATGCCAAAGAGTTGTTCAATGAAGGCTGAAGAATCTCCGGAAGTTGCAAATGGCTACTAGGAAGCAGAAAGCGAACATGCAGATCGAGAGCGAGAGTGGAACTTGGAGATCGTTTTTGTTATTTTTTTTAGCGAGAGAAAATGATGAAGATTGGTGAGAATCGATTGAAATTTTGAGAGATTGAGATGAGATGGAAGAGGAACAGATAAGAGCAAGACAGAGAGATGGTTAAAGGCGGAGGGATTCATGGTTTCCAGAGGATGTCGTTTGAGAGGATTCAGACAGGCTTAATGGAGTGTGTTTTTCCCCAATTTGCTAGCGGCGACTTGTTTTGCCACCTTAGGGTTTCTTCCCTCTTCCCTACATTTCTATCTTTGAGCCTAACCCGAATCAGCATCTCCTTGGCCCGTCAACGTTTTTTTTGACAACCTTCTTGCCTTGCATCAAAAAACTCCTATTGGACCTTGCGTTGTTGGGCCTTGCACCCATATTTCTTACCATACTATCCGATACAGACTTCATACCCCCCCCCCCCCCCCAAAGCCTTTACTTTTTACTTCCTTTTAATTTTATGGATTAATTTATTTATTGTTTTAGTTAATTATTTATGTTAATGGTTAAAATTAGAATACATTTAAAATTAGATTTTTAATTTGCTTCTAATATTTTCTTTAACAAAAATCACATAAAAATTAGAATACATTTAGAATTAGATTTTTAATTTGCTTCTAATATTTTCTTTAACAAAAATCACATAAAAATTAGAATACATTTAGAATTAGATTTTTAATTTGCTTCTAATATTTTCTTTAACAAAAATCACATGAAAATTAGAATACATTTAGAATTAGACTTTTAATTTGCTTCTAATATTTTCTTTAACAAAAATCACATAAGATGTTAGGATATTTTAGAAGTAAGTTTTAATTCACTTTTAATTAGCCATTTATTTAATTTAATATAAAACTATAAAAACATTCAGAATTTAAGTTTCTTTATTTGTTCGTTCAAACCCCGATGCCATACTCCCTTAGTTAGCTCCGTAAGGCGATTAAAACCCGTTCGATCGCCTTATGTCGAAATAGACTTTTAGCTCACTTGTACATAACAAACAATTAGGCTTTTTTAGGCTCCTTCTTAACCTTTTCTTCTTTTGTAATTAAAACTTAACATTCACAAATCAAAAATCCAAAAATGCTCTTATCCATTACTTGAATTTATTTTAAAACTTGCAAAACACTCAACCAAGCAAAACTCCCCCAAAAGGGCATGTTATCTCTGTTCTACCGCGATACCGGTCGTGCCTATTACTAGAATGCGTGCGTTAACGTCTCCCACTAAAAACACAAACTAACCAACCATTTTCTAGAGGAACTACGATGTTCTGATTCCTTCATTGGATACGTAGGCAAAGGGTCGCGAAACCCTCACGAACGCAATAATCAAAAACCTCTCATTTCCCCTTAAGCAAGCATAGTAGTAGATAAACACACCCTTTAAGACAAACAAACAAAACGGATCCCGTTGAGTACAACAGATGTGAGGGGTGCTAATACCTTCCCCCTCGCATAACCGACTCCCTTACCCTTTCTCTTGGTCGCAAGACCATCTTATCCATCTCCTTGTGGTTTTATTAATATTTCCCCTTCCTTCGGAATAAATAAAGTTTGGTGGCGGCTCTGTGTTTTCCGCAGGTGGCTTCACCCGTCCCTTCACATCCAACGATGAGGCTTCTTACCAAATCAATGGTAAGATAGCAACATCTAAAGGAGGAGGAAAAGAACATCTAATACCTTTTGAGTAGGCAGGTTCACTCTTAGTTACTCGCTTGCTCATAACAAAAAAAAAATTTTACACCAACACTCTCATTTGAAACATTTTTAAAAGACAACACTTTGTATGCATTCTTATAGATACAAAAATCATCACAAAGAGACCTTTTCAAAATCACTTTAAAAAAAACACATCTCACAAACACCTCTTTGAACTATTTTCAAAACAAACACTTTGTATGCGTTCTTATAGAGACGAGAATCATTACGAAGTTCCATTTTCAAAAATACTTTCAAAAACCACACACAAAGCACAATTTCAAACAAAAGCAAGTGATCTAGCAAGTAACTAAGAGCCCGTAGATAACTACGGATGAAAAGGGTGCTAATACCTTCCTTTTTCATAATCTACCCCCCGAACCCGAGAAATAATCTCGAAAGGTCTTTCCTGTGCTTTTTACCTTTCCTTTTGGATGAAAGAAAAGTCAGTGGCGACTCTTGCTAAACCGCAACATTTGTGAATATAAGCGCAAAACTTCAAGTCAGTTCTCCCACCGTATCACAGAACTGGAGACTCTGCTGGGGAATAATAATTTCTAAAAGTGGGGTTACCTTAGGGCTAGATCACCTTTACTTGCTTACATTGTTTGATTTGTTTGCTTTACATTTTGGTTCCTTGTTTGGGTTTGTTTTAAATCCTACACCCAGATTTGGGGGCACCTTTTAGGTAAGTAGCAATAAACTGTGAGGGAACTGTGCAGCGTATACCGACATGGTTGAAGCAGTAGCTACGTTGTTGTGGCACTTTGGTTGGTACCGGTAACCCTTGAGTTGAATTGAGGAGAGTACAGGGCCTCCGCATGGTGTCGTGAAGCATTAACTGACCTTAGAACCTTACTTGAGAAACTTAGCCATTAGGAAGTAGTGAGATAGCCGGTTTCGGTCTAAAGCTGAAAATTGGTTGATACTCGATGCTATACTCATTGAGACTTGACCCCTGAGTTTTGTTCGGTTGCGAGTCAATTGCTTATTGAACGAAGCTTGTGGGAAAGGTCAGTGATATTGAGATCCCTTAGAACCCGGTTACTCTTAACTAGGACAGATTGAGCCAATTAAACTTCAAGAGGGTACTTACCTACAAACTCCATGCAAGCCTAAACCTAAGGACTTGTCTGCTTTGTGTGAATATGATTATTTGTATATACACTTGCTTACGTCGCATATTTGTACATAACATCATACCATAGCATTTTCAAATAACCATTTCAAGGATCTCGAGGGTCTTCGATGCAGGTTGTGATGAACCAAACGTCTAGCAGGGGGCATGGGGATTTATTTTCCTCTCATCAAATGTCGTCAAAAGATCAAGTACAACAATTTGAGTCAAGGGCTATGACCCACTTGATATGGTGAGCTTAATCCTCATGGAAGAACAGCCATCGATACAAAGTTCTCCAATCAAAGATGTTGATCAAAATTCAATCTATAACTTTTTCTTGTGTTTACCCTGCAAGATCCTTGAAACCATGCATCCACATATCATGCATCATATCATGACAGGTTTCTCCCATACAGGTCTCCTTATCTTCCTACTGTTTATTTCAATAGAGATGGCTCTAGAGCAGACTATCAAGGAGATCCAGGCTCAAACCGCTTAACTCCGAGAAATGTTCTTGAACCTATCCAAGGGGAAAGAAGAGGTGAAAGCTCTCCTCACCAGGGGCATGACCATGGGGAATCCTGATGGCAACAAAGATGACCAGTTGGAGCGGCTACAAACTAAGATAGCCATAATAAAGGTCCAAATGATGGGGCAACTGGTGGGCCAGATGGCTCTTATCCAAAATCTAGCACAAGGACAAGAAGAGTTGAGGGTCCTCATCAACAAGCTTCGTCGAGATGAATGTAACCAAATGGAGCAAACACCCAGGATTGGGGATCAAATCATCGATCAGTCTCCCATGAGACAAGGAACCAAGAGTGCACCTTTCCAATTTGCTTCCGCGTCACGAGCCCAATGTGATACGGTGGGAAGAACTGACTATTTTTGGAATGCTGGTTTGTGTTTTGCGTTTGTTTTCGCAAAATGTCGCGGTAAGCAAGAGTCGCCGCCAACTTTTATTTTATCCAACAAGGAAAGGAAAAAAGCACAAAAAAATTCCTTTTTCGAGATGTTTCTCGGGTCCGGGGGGTAGATTATAGAAAGGGAAGGTGTTAGCATCCTTTCTATCCGTGGTTATCCACGGGCTCTTAGGTACTTGCTCATAGTGTTTTCAAAAATTGCTTTTCTTTGTGTTTGTGGGTTTGAAAAAGAGTTTGTTTGAAAGGTGTAAGTGCGAAAAGTTTTATTTTTTTTTTGAAAAAGCAAGTACTTAAGAACCATCTACCTACTCGAAAAAAGGAATCAGTCTGTGCTAATGTCCTTTAGACAATGCTATCCCACTATTGATGAGTAGCTAGCATCATCGTTGGAGTTTTAAGGGTCAATTCAATTAACGGACGTGCGGTCACTAAAGCAATGTTAGGACGCCTTAGCGGTAACCCTAATGTCTTAGATCATTTTTCTGAGGCAACCGTTTCGAGGCAACTATGATCTTTGGACAAGAGGGCGACCTCTAAAACTTCCTATAATTAATGACCACGTACGAAGGCAACCAAGTGGGGTGTACCCTAAGAGTGCGCATGTGCGAGTGTGTTGTTTTCAGTTAATTTGTCTTTGTACATGTCAATGGTTATCTATGTTGATTTTAAGTGAAACATTCGATCTTGTCATGCATTCCCTATTATCAAACATCTAACAGTTTATAAGTTACGGAAATTAAATTACGAAATTCAAACTAACTATTACAAGGCGTCAGGTATTTACATCGCCAAAAGCAACCCTTGAAATTAAAATGCGGAAAATAAATAAAGCGATAAAATAATAATGTCCTATTAAACTATTACATCCCAGGAAACAGATACAATATTGAAATAAAATGGATCGCGTGCGAGAAATTAAATCGGGCGAGTTCTAGGGTTTTGACCCTTTTGATTATTTAAGAAAAGATTTTTTTGGGTTATTTTGAATTAAAAAGAAATTAGATCTAAGTTAATTATTAAACTAATAAATAAATTAATTAATAAATGAAAATATTTTTTTTTTGGATTTTAGATATTTAAAGAAATAAAAATAAATTTGATCGATGTTAATAAAACCTAATTGTCTAAATTAATTTTAATTATTGCAAAATATATTAAAAGTTATTCCTAATTAAAACTAAATCAATTAAATTAATATTTATTAACAAAAATAAAATACTGAAATTTAATTTTAATAAACAAAATATTTTTGGTTTTTTATTTTATTAAGAAAAAGTTTTAATTGGTTAGTTAATGATAAAAATAATCAAACAAATAAATAAAATAAATAAATAAAAAGAAATATAAAGACTTAGGGGGGTTCTGGGCCCAATTTGGAGGTGAGAATGGCAATTGAGAGGCCCATCACAAGCTGGCCTCGTTTGACCTTCCTGATTCTGTGTGCACTGGTTGACTAGATCCCACCATAGGCCATCATCCCTGGATTGCCAGATTTGGCCTTGGGCCATCTGGCGCTTGATATTTGATGGTGTATGATGTGCTTCCAACGTTGGTTTGTACCTGATTACATGATAAAATAGAGGAAAATGCAAAGCGCTGGAGGCAGGGATCGAACCCCTGACCTCCAGCCAACAACGCCTTGAGAGCACTCCCCTTAACCACTGGATCACTTCGCTTCAATCGTTAGTAAAATACAAACTAAATATAATATATAAAAACGCATCATTATGCCAGACAAAAAAGAAAACGCGCCAAGTATTTGAACCGGCCACTAGGAGGGGGACACGTCTTCGTCTTCTTCCTTCAACCCTGTACATTTACCTGCGGATTTATTTCCGCAGCTAAATTCGCATGTGCATCCTAAAATCCATTCTAGGCCATAAAAACTCAATCCAAGACCATGGTCATGCTCGTCTTCCCCCACTGGTCATGCCTATGTCCATTAATGGCACTGATTTTGCCTAAAAAATAAATGCCCAAAAAAATAAACCACGAACCCTAGGTTCGGCTATGGGGCTACAGGCCATATAAATGCAATTGGCTAATGCAGAATGCTTCTAAATTGGACGATAATCATGAATATGCAAAGATTTTGTAAGAAAAGTACAAGAATAAGGATCTATGAATTCAAACGAAAAGTATTTTTTGAGACACTTACAGAGCTCTTGCGCGTGTATGGAGACTGGTTTTGGATTGGTTTTGCTCCAGTGATTGTCCAGCAATGGATTAGCGTTGAGTTTCGCCCCTGAATTTGCCTCTAAGAATGATTTTAGTTTCACACTTTCTTGGCAATTTTTCAAGTTTTGTTCTTGGTCTTCTTGTAGTCTCCAGCCCTCAAATTCGTGCCTTTGCATTGTATATGTAATATGGAGTGTATTAGGTTAACTTTTGTGGACTGAATCCTCGCACATCAATGCTTTTAGATTGGATTTGATCCTCCATTGAAAACTTGCTTAATTTGCAAAAAATCCAATCTTTTTTCACATGGAATGATTGATACGAATTTGATCATGACATTGATGATGATTAGGCCCTGAAAATAGAAAAAGATCTCACATAATCAAGTTTTGTGATTTTATTTGATTTAAATTGATTTAAAATGAAATAATTCAATAAAAAATCAAATAAAATAGGAAAATTGATAAATGGATACAAGGCTGAATCTAGGACACGTGTGTAGTGTGACAAGATCAAATCAAGTGGAAAAGAATGGGCCCATTTGACAACATTTGAAGTTTTGGGGATAGTTGACTTTTGGCAATTATGCAAAAATGCCCAACTTCAACAATGTATAACTTCTTCAATTTTGAACTTGTGGAGATGTTCTTGGACTTTTTAGAAATCTTGAGATGTCCTATAACCAACCCTTTTGGTCTTATCTCATTTTGATATTCCATGCTCAAGTTATAAGCTTTGGAAAAAAAGGTGTTTTTTGTTGACTTTCAAAAATGACCTATAATGTCCAAATTTGTAACTTCTTGTGAGTGAATTTTTTGATCTTGGGGTGTGAAGATGGATTGTAGAAAATTTCATCCTCTTAAAAATTGACTTTTGCCATAACACAGTCGATTTTTGGACCCTTTGAGCAATTGACTGAGCAAACTTCCTCTGCAAGGCTTAAAATTTGACATGGATGAACTTGAGAACATATTAGGACATTGGGGAGAACTTGAGGTCATTTGGATGCAAGTACCTTGATGCAACACAAAACCCTAATTTGAGGTTGACTGCCTTAACTGAACCAGACGAAAGTCTTGGAATAACTTCAACCGGAATATGAATCAGGGAGATCTTCGCGTCGATCTGACTGAACCAGAGGAGGTCTTGGATTAACTTTGGCTGGATAAGAATCAGAAAAATATTCGAATCTATTTAGCTGAACCAGACGAAAGTCTTGGAATAACTTCAACTGGAATAGGAATCAAGGAGATCTTCGCATTAATCTGACTAAACCAGAGGAGGTCTTGGATTAACTTTGGCTGGATAAGAATAAGAAAAATCTTCGAATCGATTTAACTGAACCAGACGAAAGTCTTGGAATAACTTCAATTGGAATATGAATCAGGGATATCTTCGCGTCGATCTGACTGAACCAGAGGAGGTCTTCCATATATGCAGTTTTTTTCTTTTGAGGGGACCACTAGGTCATATGATTAGTCGGCGGTGTTTACTGATTCCCCTTTCCCTGAAATGGTTAAGAGTCAGTCATATGCAATGTCATGATGTATGAAATGCATGATATATATCAAGCAATGATGCTCTCAACATAAAATGAGATTGTATGGCATGATGCGTATATGCATGTATCATGATGTATGGAAATGTGATGTTGTAGCTGGGGAAAATAAATCCCGGATAGCTGCTGGAGACAAGAGTTGAATTCTTCATTTCTGCTGGGGATGACAAACGAATATGATAAACTTGCAGTAGAGGATGACTCCGTTGGGGGAATAAACTGATGAGGAGATTACTCTATGGGGAGGAGATGCTATGCTGAGGATTCCACTGATAAACTCCGTCGGGATGATTTATCGTTGCTGGTGATATTGAATCTGTTGAGGATTGAATCCCTGTTTGTAAAAAGAAAGAGCTCCGTTGGGGATGATCTTTCAGTGGCGACTTCACTGGGGATAACTTGTTAGACTTTTGTGGGGATAATCCTCTGAATTCTGCTGGGAATGATCCTTTGAATTCTGTTGGGAAGATTTATTTTGTACTCGGCTGGGGAGAAACTTCTAGAGTCTACTGGGGTTGATGCTTCAACTCCGTTGGGGGAAGCTTTTTCAGACTGCGTTGGGAAAATTTTAACTCCGTTGGGGGTATCTTGTATTCTGTCGGGGAATATTAAGACTGTCGGGGATATCAAGCCTTTCTAGTACTGATGGTAGATAAACTCTGCTTGGGGAGAATATTACCGATTCATTCACAGTTGCAAGTCTCAGCTGGGGAGAGCTATCACTACTGTCTTATTCTGCGGGGAGTGAAGGTATCTTAGCCATATTCTTCAGCTGAATCTTCCTTTGTACCCGGTGGACAGAGCAACTGTATAGTTTGAACAATTTTTATTGCCCCAGTTTCTGCTATTACCAGTAATTCATCTTTTGTTTTGCATATAAATATTCATGAGCAGCAATTAATGTCAAATGCATATATCAAAAATGAACATTGGACGTTCTTTTTGCAAAACAAAACAGATAAAGGAAAACAGTTTAAATTTCTTTGAAAATGAATTGTATTGATTTTTGAAGTTTGGCCTGTAAATAGGCGTTTTTGTACAAGAGGCTGACGTCCTAGTAAGTGAACGCCACCGAATAATAGAATTTACACAATTTGTGAAAAACTAAACAAAACAGCTATGTGAATGATCCCATTGGGTTCCAACTCTACTATTGCCTTTATGTCCTCGAGCATCTCATCATTTTTCTACTTGGTTGAAGGTAGATCAGATTGATTAGTGCCGCCCGAGCTTGATAGTCGATACCGAAATCTGGATGCAAGGTGATCCAATGACACATAGTGTTACGCTGATCCCTAATTTTTGCCTGGACTGCCCTTTCGGGTTTTCAGTCCATCGGGATACCCTTTTTTGCCCAAGCCGCCTTTTCATGTTTTCGACTTGCCGGGTGTACAGATTTTTTCATTTTCATCCCTTATTTTTTCCCGAACCCTTTTGGTTCGTCGGGAAGCCCTTATTTTTGCCTAGGCCAGTCAACCTAGCGGGTCTATGATTATGCGTAGTATCTTTTCACTATGTCTGCATTGACAGGGTGAGGAAGGTCGTCACCGTCCATGGTGGTTAGAATTATAGCTCCTCCTGAGAAAATGTTCTTAACCACAAATGGCCCTTCGTAAGTAGGGGTCCATTTGCCCCTGGGGTCACCTTGGGGTAAGATAATGCGCTTGATTACCAGATCTCCAACTTGATACTCTTGTCGTCTAACTTTCTTGTTAAATGCCTTGATCATCCGTTTTTGGTACGTCTGACCATGACAAATAGCAGTAAGTCTCTTTTCGTCGATTAGGTTCAGCTGATCAAGCCGATCTGAATCCAGTCATCTTCACTCAAACCTGCATCCTTCATGATCCGAAGAGAGGGTATCTGAACTTCAATGGGCAAGACTGCCTCCATGCCATATACCAAGGAGTGGGGTGTTTCCCCTATTGACGTCCGCGCTGAGGTACGGTACCCATGAAGAGCAAATGGTAACATCTCGTCCCAGTCTTTGTATGTCATCGTCATTTTTTGCACAATCTTCTTAATGTTCTTATTAGCCGCTTCAACAGCCCCATTCATCTTCGGCCGGTAAGGAGAAGAGTTGTGATGCTGTATCTTGAATTGCTCGCAGAGCTCGGTGATCATCTTGTTGTTAAGATTGGTACCATTGTCCGTAATGATCCTCTCTGGTACACCATATCAACAGATCAAATTGTGCCAAATGAACCGTGCCACGACGTTTTTGGTTACGGTAGCAAAGGAAGCTGCTTCAACCCACTTTGTAAAGTAATCGATTGCTACCAGGATGAAACGATGTCCATTGGATGTCGTAGGTATGATCTTGCCGATCATATCAATGCCCCACATTGCAAAAGGCCAAGGTTCCGTCAAGACATTCAGGGGTACTGGAGGTATGTGTACCTTATCAGCATAGACTTGGCACTTGTGACATGTCCGAGAATGCTGATAACAGTCGACTTCCATAGTGGACCAAAAGTATCCTGCCCGAAGGATTTTCTTTGCCATGGTGTGTCCACTGGAATGAGTCCCGAAAGTACCTTCATGTAATTCCTCCATGATCCTTTCTGCTTTACTCTTATCCACACAACGCAGTAAGGTCGAATCATGGTTGCGCTTGTAAAGAATGTCATTGCTGATGAAGAACTTCACCACGAACCTTCTCAGAAACTTCTTGTCATTAACAGATGCACCCTCGGGATACTCCTGAACTTCAAGATACCTTTTCACCTCATGAAACCATGGTTTTTCTGTTACCTCTTCAGTTTCAATGTCGCAGCAATGTGCAGGTTCGTCCAATCTTTCGATGATGATCCGGGGAGCCTTGTTGTCCCAATTGACTTTGAACATAGAAGACATCGTAGCTAGCGCGTCCGCCAGCTGATTCTCCTCTCTAGGGAAGTGTTCAAAAGTTATTTCCTCGAAATGTGGAAGCAACGTCAATACAACTCCTTGTAAGGAATAATATTTGGGTGTTTCATATCCCACTTGCCTTTGATCTGACTGATCACGAGAGCGGAATCTCCGAAGACACTCAAAAACTTAATCCTTAGGTCAATGGCTGCTCGAAGACCCATGATGCATGCTTCATACTCCGCCATATTGTTGGTGCATTTGAAACATAGTCGGGCGGTGAACGGAGTATGAGAGCCTTTAGGAGATATGATCACGGTGCCAATGCCATTACCTAAAGCGTTTGAAGCTCCATCAAAGTACATAGACCATCGAAATCCTTCCTCAGGTCCTTCATCCGGTCCAAGTGTCTCACAATCAGTCACTATCATGATATTCTCGTCCAGGAATTCAAAGTTCATAGAATGGTAATCACCCACTGCCTGATGTGCCAAATGGTCTGCCAACACACTTCCTTTGATTGCCTTTTAGGTCGTGCACTGTATGTCATATTCATTCAAGATCATCTGCCATCTCGCTATTCTTCTGGACAAGGCAGGCTTTTTGAAGATATACTTGATTGGATCCATCTTTGATATCAATAAAGTAGTGTGGGTTAGCATATACTGTCTCAGCCGGCGAGCAACCCATGCCAAAGCGCAACAAGTTTTCTCGAGCAGTGAGTATCGGGTCTCACAGTCGGTAAACTTTTTGTTAAGGTAATAAATAGCATGCTCTTTTCGGCCAGAATCGCCATGCTGACCCAGCACACACCCCATTGAGTTGTCGAGTACTGTCAAGTATAGGATTAAGGGTCTCCCTTCAACTGGAGGCATCAGAATAGGTGGCTCTTGGAGATACTCTTTGATCCTTTCGAAAGCGGCCTGGCATTCATCGTTCCAGCATACCACTTGATATTTATTCAGTAGTTTAAAGATTGGCTCACAAGTAGCAGTCGGGTGCGAGATGAATCGGGCAATGTAGTTCAGTCATCTCAGGAAGCCTCTGACTTCTTTCTCTGTTTGGGGAGCTGGCATCTCTTGTATGGCCTTCACCTTTGCAGGATCCACCTGAATACCTTTATCGCTTACGGCGAAATCCAATAGTTTACCAGATCTCACCCCGAAGGTGCACTTGTTCGGGTTTAACCTTAGCTTGTACAACTTCAACCTGTCAAACAACTTCTGAAGGTGGTCCAGATGCTCTTCTTCAGTTTGAGATCTCACAATCATATCGTCGACGTATACTTTAATCTCATGATGGATCATGTCATGAAACAAAGCAACCATGGCACGCTGATACGTTGCCCCAGCATTCTTCAATCCAAAAGGCATGACCTTGTAGCAAAAGGTACCCCACTGAGTAACAAAGGTTGTCTTCTCCATGTCCTCGGGATCCATTTTAATCTGATTATAACCGGAGAAACCATCCATAAAGGAGAATAACTTGTGCTGAGCGGTGTTGTCCACCAGAACATCGATATGAGGTAGATGGAAGTCATCCTTGGGGCTCGCCCTGTTCAGATCCCTGTAGTCAACAGACATTTGAACCTTACTGTTGTACCCCAAAATTTGCCCTCCCATATTCCTCAAGATATGCCAAGAATGATCTCCAAATGGTTCAAGATGGCTCAGAGGTTGTACAGTCAAATCACTTCCCATAACAGCTGAAATTAGGGTTTTGGTTCTTTCAAGGAATTTGGGGTTTTCAATGGTTCAATCAAGTCTCATAGGCCTATATACATTCTCTAGCACCTACATGCCAAGTTTCAAGACTCACAGTGCCAATTTGCACAGTCAAAAGCCCCATTTGATCTACAGTCAACTACAAGGGCAAAATGGTCATTTTGCAGTCAAAAGTCAGAATTTTTGGTCAACATATTATTTTGAGTTCACAATCATCATTTGATCAAGTCTTGATCATGATTCCACAAGAATAGCTCAAAAATCATCAAGATGCAAAAGTTACTATTTTTGGACAGCAGAAAAGTCAACTGTACCCTGACCAGAGCATAACTCTTTCATGGTTATCAGAAAAATTCCATCCAAGGCTCATTTTGAAGAGGATGCAATGTCCTATAATCCATATTCACATTCCAAGTTCAATAAATTCTCTCACAAAAAGTTACCAATTTTTACATTATAGGTCCTTTTCAAAAGTCAATGAAAGTACACTTTGAGTCAAAGGCCATAATTTGAGATTGGTAAATCCAAATGACATGGGACCAAAGGAATTTGTTAGAGGACTTCAAGAGCTTTCCAAAATGTCCAAGAACATGTCATATGATCAAAATTGAGCAAGATGTGCATTGGATAAGTTGGGAAATTTTTATGAATTTGCAAAAGTCAACTTTGCCCAAAACACCTTCTTTTTGCTAATGGGCCTCAAATCTCTTCTTGAAACTTCACCCATGACCTATGCACGACCCATCAAGCTTAATTGAATTTATTTTCTTATTTTTATTGATTAATTGGATTTTTAATTAATATTAATTCATTTAATTCATTTAAATTATAGGAAAATAGAAGATTTGATTTTTTAAATCAACTTGTGAAGCAAATCTGATCAAAACATGCTGGAAAATTCGTGCACAAGTCAAAGATACAAAAAAATCCAAAATTGGCAACTTTGTTCAATCATGAAGAATAAAAAATATTTGATTTTCAATCAAAGATTCAAACATCAATGCAATGGATATTGGCCCAGCTTTTTGATCTAATTTGTTTCCCTTATACATAAGCCAGCAAACCCTGACCTAATGGACGTGAAAAAATCTGCAGAAACCACCATAGCACATTCAAGAATTTCCAAGAAAACTGAAAATCTGTTCTTGCATTCTAGGACGATTCAAGGCATTTTATTGATCCAAATACATTGCAGGAGGTCCCAGGAAGGATTTACAATCAAATTCAGGCCTTAAAGCTCAAATAATAGTCATAGACAGTTTCACGGTTTGCACATGTTATTCAAAATCGTATTGCTTAATTCATGCGCATTTAACATGTTTTCTTGATCGTTTTGCATTGCTAGAAACCATATGAAGCTGATGGAATGATTTAATTGAACTGAAACGCCCTGAATCAAAAGATGCCATGAACAAATTTCTAGGGTTTCCAAGCTTTGAATTAGGGCTTTCTAAACCAGGAACAATTGGGACCAGTGAGACACATGGTTGAGATCATGAGAACAAGACGAACAAGCCCAATACCTCGCGAAATATTTATATCCACTTTGCTTCTAATCGCTATTTTTTATTGCAGGAATTAGTGGGGGTTAAAAACCCCCGCTATCTAATATTATTTATGCAGAACGAATGAAGAAGATGATGAGGTGTTAGCATTTGGTTGGTTTATTTGAAAAAAGCGCGCGTTTGTTTTTTATTTTACAGAATATTGAGTTGTTTCATATATAATAGTCGCCTCTTATTTTACTAACAATATGAACATGTTGGCTGAGTGGTTGGGGAAAGCGTGCAAAGTCCATTGGGACCTGGGTTCGAATCCCAGGTCCCCCAAAACATTATTTCAATTTTGTTTTCAGGTATTCCCATATAGCGCCTAGAATGCAGACCACCATGCACCTCAACTATCAACGCGCCAAGTGGCTTGCAAAGCAAATCTAATGGTCACGAGATGATGACCACCATACTCCACAGTCAACGCACTGGCAGGGAATTGGAAAAGTCAAGCAGGCTGCTTACTTTGGGCCTGGAAATTGCCAAGCATACACCCTCTTTGGGCCCAAACCCCCTGGGTTTGCCTTTTTATTTTTATTTCATTTATATTTTTTCATTTACTTGATTTATATTCTTAATTTAATTACTAACAAAATTAATTAACATTTTCATAAAAAATTCAGAAAACATAGAAAATAAAATATTTTTATTTACTAAATTTAGTTAGTTTATTTTGTAAATAAATATTAGTATAATTTGTTTAGTTTTAATTAGGCATAATAATAATATTTTTTGCAATAATTTAAAATCAATGTAGAATTAGGGTTTTTAATAACTTTTGACCATCTTTTATGTTTTTTCCTTAAAAAACATAAAAACTCAAAAAATATCTTTCTTTTATTTAATTAATTAATTAGCCTAGGTTTAATTTAACTAAATGAAAAATAATAAAAAATCTCTTTCTTTCTCAAAAAAGGGTCCAAACCCTAAAAACTCTCTGATCCAATTTTTCTCGCGCGTGTGATTATTCTTGATTCATAATTTTGATCCATATAATTGTATTTGCTCCGAGGATGTAATAGCTTTAATTAGGATTATTTATCGCTTTTATTTATTTTCCGCATTTATTTTTCAAGGGTTTGTTTTTGGCGATGTAAATACCCGACGCCTTGTAATAGTTTAGTTTTATTTTCCGCAACTATTAACTGCTAGATGTATGCTAACTAGGCTATGCATGACAAGACTTATCTTAAAATTAAAATCAATCGTAGCTCACCATAACATGTACAAAGATAACATTAACTGAAACCTGACACACTCGCACATGCCACTCTTAGGGTACGCCTCACTTGGTTGCCTCGACGTGGTCATTGAGTATAGGGTGTTTAGAGGTCGCCCTCCTGTCTAAAGATCAAGTTACCTCGAAACGGTTGCCTCGATAAAAAACGATCTAGGACATTAGGGTTACCGCTAAGGCGTCCTACCATTGCTTTAGTGACCACATGTCCCATTAATCGAATTGACCCGAAAACTCCAACGACGGTGCTACCTACTTCTCAATAGTGGGATAGTACTGTCTAAAGGACATTTACACAGCTTAATTTCTTTTGAGTAGGTAGAGGTTCTCAGGTACTTGCTCTTTCGAAACAAAACAACTTTTTCGCACTTACACTTTTCAAACAAAAGTTTTCAAACAAACACTTCATACACTCTTGAGGACTGATACAAGAGTTAAATCGAAGTTTTCAAAGAAAACTTTTTTCAAAACCCACAAACACAAGAAAAGCAAAACTTTTTGAAAACATAGTGAGCAAGTACCTAAGAGCCCGTGGATAACCACAGATAGAAAGGGTGCTAACACCTTCCTTTTCTATAATCTACCTCCCGAACCCGAGAAACATCTCGAAAAGGAATTTTGCTGTGCTTTTGTCCTTTCCTTGTTGGAGAAAATAAAAGACAGTGGCGACTCTTGCTTACCGCGACATTTCGCGAACCAACATTAAAAAACAGTCAGTTCTATTTCCACCGATCACACTTACCATCCTTTTTCGTCACAGGAACCACATTGGCAACCCACTGAGGGTAAGAAGTAACTGCTAGAAAACCGGCGTCAAACTGTTTCATAACTTCAGCCTTGATTTTCTCAGACATCTCTAGGCGCATTCGGCGGACCTTCTGTTTCACTGGAGGACAGTCTTCCTTGGTAGGTAGGCGGTGAACCACAATATCGGTATCCAACCCAGGCATATCTTCATAAGACCAGGCGAAGATCTCAACGTAGTCATGCAGCATCTGAATCAATCGTTGCTTCACACTAAGCTCCAGATTTGCACCGATCTTAACTTCTTTCTTGTCTATCCCTGTACCCAGATTCACCGTTTCTACTAAATCTTCATGTGGATGTATAGGTCTCTCTTCCTGAAGTAACAATCTTGCAAGTTCACCAGGCACTTCGCAATCATCTTCACCTTCGTCGTCGGCTAAGTTGATCGAATTTTTGAAGTCATAACTGGCAGTAGCAGGGTCGTTACTAGTGATATCCAGAGTGGATGTAGACCTGTATATGTGAGTGTGTGTAAAATAGCTGTTTTGCAATATATAATAAAAGAAAAATAAGGAGCGCAAGATTTGAAATGCAAGAAACGTCCAATGCTTTTATTAATGACATATGAAAATGACACGCATAAAGCCCTCACAAATAAAGCCACGGTGCCCCGGGTAAGACACCGGGCCGTAAAGTTTAAAACATTGTCTGTTACAAATTCAAAACAAAAAGTTTCATTACTGGGTAACAAAATAAATAGGGATGAAGTCCTTTGCTGTCCAGTTGCTTGGTCCACCGTCGGTCGTAGGATAGATCCAATTGTCGAACTCAGACTCTTCAATCTCGTCTTTAATGGCATTCACTCTCGAATTGCTGATGAACACAGGAGGTATTCTGATCCGTGCATTCCGAATAGGCCTTTGAGCTTCTGCAGTGAAACCCAAACCAAACTTGTTAGTCTTCTGTGTATAATCAGGGAGTTGGCCCCAATTCACACACCCACCTTTCTCAACAACAACCCGGGCATTCTTGAGGGAAGCCATCTTCATAGGAGAACCTTCAACAACAGTCTCAGTTGATGCCAGCATTTGGGGAACCTCTTCAAAATGCTGAAATGGGGTCTCGATGAACTCCCCATCCATCTCTACATATCGGAAAGAGTTTAGGTGGCTCACCATGTACTCTTCCTCTCCTTGTACTGTTACAATCTTCCCTTTGACCGGGTACTTCAGCTTCTGGTGGAGCTTTGAGGTTACGGCCCCAACTTTGTGGATCCATGGGCGACCCAACAAACAAGAATAAGATGGCCGAATGTCCATCACATAGAATGTAGAGTTGAAAACCTGAGAACCAACCTTAATCGGAATATCAACTTCTCCGTGCACCATCCTTTTAGACCCAATAAAGGCCCAGACGACAATGTTGCTTGGTTTCAACTCCAACCCTTCACAGTCCAACTGGTCTAGAGCTTTCTTAGGCAAAACGTTCAAAGAGGAACCAGTATCCACTAATACATGAGCAAGAGTAGTGCCCCTGCATTCAATGGAGACATGCAGGGCATCATTGTGATTCTTCCCTTTAGCAGTCAAGTCGGATTCAGAGAAACCCAACCCATTATCAACAGTCAGACTAGCCACACAATCTTTAAACTGATCAGCCGATGTCTCTTGCGGTACGTGTGCGGTCTTCAGGAATGCAATCAGAGCCTTGGCAGGGGCCTATAAGCATAACAACAGTGACAACATAGAAATCTTGGACGGGGTTTTCCCTAGCTGTTTAACTATATTGTAGTCACTCTTTTTGATGATCTTCATAATCTCTTCCATCTCTTGTCTAGAAGCTTCAATAGTGATCGTCTTCGGTGCATCCGTCTGGGCAGGCTCACTGGTGGTCCCTTTGCCCCGAGTGTCAGAGGACTCGGCGACAGGGGTAAGAATAGGAACTTGGACATGAATAGTAGCAGGTACACTGGCAGGTGTAATAACAATAGGTTTTCATGCAGTTGGTGGAGAGATATCAGGTGAGAAAAGTCTTCCGATGCGGGTGACTTTAGCAGGTCCAACAATATTGCTGACGTCAGTATCAGCATCCAACTCTTGTTTAACTCCATGAAAGTAAACATCGGCCCCATAATGCCAAGGGACAGCTTTATCAGAGGTGTAGGGAATAGGCCCAGGAACAGTGATGATCAACGGTGCGATTCTTGGAACAGATGTAATTCTAACAGGCTTTCTCGAGGAAGCCTTGGAAGAATTGTCGAAAATGGTAATAATAGCAACTTCTTCAGTATGAACTAAGGGAACAATAGTCTTCTCAAACATAATTTCTTTACTATCCATCAGGCGTAGACACCTGATTTCAAAAGTGGGCAACCGGTTGGTAGGGCAGAACACATACGACAATCTTCGTCACAGCCCGGAAATAAACCGCCTAGCAAAAGGTTCTTCTTCACAGTCATCAGAGGGGTAACAATATCGTTCACAGAAACCACAAAGGAGTCTTCATCTATAGCATTTACTCCATGCTTGGGCATAGGAGCAGTTACAACATTAGGCCTTTCGGGCGCCTCGAACTCAATCTCCTTAGCATCGATTAAGTCATGTATTTTGTTCTTCAAAGACCAACAATCATTTGTATTATGCCCCAGGCTATCAGAGTGCAAAGCACAACGAGCATTAGTGTTGTACTTCGGTGATGTTGTATTTGGATTCTTCGGGGCTTCCCTTGGAATCACTAGATTGGTTTTCAATAACTGTGGCAGAATCTGAGATAAAGTCATGTTGAGATGGGTGAATTTCCTTCAAGGTCTCTCGGCCTTTTGTTGATAGTTGTGCTGAGGAGCACCAGTAGGTCTTGAAATAACAACCGCATTAACAGCTTGGCGGAATTCAGGTCTATTCTGGTTTTTCAAACTGTAGACAGCACTGGACTCTTTCTTAAAAGGCTTTTCTCGGTGCTTGATGAAGCACCCTTTTGTATCTTACCAGCCTTAATACCAACCTCAATCCTCTCACCGGTCATAATTAGCCCTGTAAACCCAAATGAAGAGCTTCCAATCAGGTGGTTGAAAAATGGACCAGACAAGGTCCCCAGAAACATATCCACAAGCTCTCGATCAGCCAAGGGTGGTTGTACTCTTCCAGCGAGGTCCCTCCACTTCTGAGCATAATCTTTTAAACCTTCGCTCGTTCCCATTGACACACCCTGGAGTTGGGTATGCGTGGGAGCGAGGTCGGAATTTTATTGATACTGCCTGTAGAAAGAAGTAGCCAAATCTTCCCAACTGCGGATACTGGCTCCGTCCAATTGGTAGAACCATTCAAGCTGAGTCCCTGAGAGACTGTCTTGAAAGAAGTGGATCCATAGGTTCTTATCAGCGGTGTACGGCTGAATCTTCCTTACATATGACCGGAGGTGCAGCTTCGGGCAAGAAACTCCGTCATACTTAGCAAAGGCTGGTGCTTTGAATTTGTGGGGAATTAACACCCCAGATGATAAACTTAGATCACCAAAGTCCAGACCAGGAACTTTCTGAACTTCTATCGCACTCAACCGGTCTTCCAGTTGCTTCTATCTATCCTTAGTAGGAGTATACTGGTCTTCGTCGAAGTCTGTCTCGTTGTCTGAGACCACAGGGCTAGGAGCCCTCCTTTCTTCCTGACTATCTTTCCCTCCAGATGAGGTAGTCAAATCAACTTCATCCCGTAGCCTGTTTCCAAACCTGTGACCTGTGTTAAACAAGATTGTCCTCTTCTTCTTATTATTCTTCTCTTTCAGAATCAGGGTCTTCAGGTCTTGCTGACCCTTAGCTAGATTCATGAACAACTCTTGAAATTGGGCATTCTGGGCCTGTAGGGCCTTGATTGCTTGCTCAGTTGATGGTTCAGTAGACACGATGAGTGCTGAAATAAATAGTGAAGAAGATAAGAGACCTGTAATGGGTACCTGTTATGAAGTGCATGGGATGAAATGCGTATAATATGATTTCAAAGACATCGAGAGATTCAAATTTGTAAACAAGAAATGAAACACACTTTTATTAGATAAACTTCGAAATTCAAATTGTTCAGCAGATGCCCTTAAGGCGTTACAAGAAAGGAAATACTGAAAAGTAAACAAAAACTGGAAAGGAAATAATCAAAGGACAATCAGTGCTCCCATGGTCGCTTCTTCTTGATGCAGACATAGTCGTTGAGAATCCACTCGTTCTCCAGCTGCCTAGTCAACTTCTGGATCTTCTGCTCTTGCTCGTTAAACTTTTCTAGGTAAGCATCCCGCTCTTCTCTCAGTTGCATCCAAGACCTTTTCAGTGCCCCAATGTCATCGGGCGTGTAAGGATGGAGGATGGTAGGAAGAACCCCCTCTTAATTAGCAACTTCAACAATGATAGGCAGGACGGCTTCATACGGCATACCCAGCTTTTGGGAACGGACACGAACCCATCTGAGATATGGCTCCATTGAAAGAGAAGTCTTTGGACCCAGCTCATGTGGATCAGATCTGTGAACTCTATCCCAAGCCCTTATGAATCTGCGGCGTTGCTCGTTGCTATCCCCTTGAAAATCAAAGATGATACTAGGCATTAGCAGCTCATGAGGTCCTTCTCTTCTGGCTCTCCCAAACTGACGCAAGGCCAGGCATGGATTATAAGAAATTCCTCCATGGGTTCCTATCAGTGGAACATTGGGGTATTCCTCACAACGATCAATGACAGCCACCTCGTCCATACCCTTGGTAATCCAGATGATTTCATTATGATAGAGATACATAACCCTATAAGCCCAGCCCATGCCTTCTTTTTTCTTCAGCACTGATTTGGGGAGGTGCAAAATAAACCACCTCGCCAATAATGGAGCACAACACATCAAGGTTCTCCGCTTTCGGGAAGTACGGGTATAAAGCTGATGAAGAATGTCACCCAAGAGAGTGGGTACAGGATTACGAGAGATGAAGATTTTCACCGCATTCACATCAACAAAGGAGTAAGGATTCGGAAACAATACCAAGCCGTATATCAGAAGAGCCAGAATATCTTCGAATGCCTTGTAGTCTAGGCTATCCCAGAAATAATTAGCCTTACTAACCAAGAACTTAGTCAGAAAGCCCTTTGCTCCACTTCTAGTCTCCCAATTAGCCATTACTTCATCCTTTGTCATATGAAGGGCTGAAGCAATCTCTTCTGGCCTAAGGATCTTCTCCCAACCAGTAAACGGGGTATGTTCCAGAATAGAGATACCGAGCAGATCAAAGAACTCTTCTAAGGTGGGAACCAACTGGTAGTCCTGAAAAGTAAAGCAATGGTACAGCGGATCATAGAATTGGACCAAAACACTCATCATCTGCTCGTCCAATTTGGAGGTGACCAAACTGAGAAGATACCCATGTCTTCTGATGAAGGAGGCAGTATCAGACATCTTTGCAATCAATTCTTTAAGCACAGTGGGAACCTGGACAAAGTTGATCCGGATGGTATTCTTACGCATGGGCATCATGACCTACAAAACAGAACAAAGATGAATCCCTCTTGTCTTTCAAATAGGTTAGTCCAATGCAAGATGTATGCAATGTTATGATGTCATGATGTCATGATAGAAAGCACATCACAAGTATCCACAAATAGCAAACATGGTAAAGGCACACAAGTCACACAGAGAGCCCTTAGATTTTAGGCTGGCAAGGAGCTTAGGTACTACCCTCTTTCAGTTCAGTTGGTTTAAACCTGTCCTAAAAATAGTAATCGGGTTCTAGAGGATCTCAATATCACTGACTACCCTCGATCGGTCATAATTCCAGTTTAGCAACCTTTTCTTGTGGCCGGAATCATCGCGAGAGTTTAGTCTCAATGAGTGTAGCATACTGCTATTGTTCTATGGCCAAGTTGGTCAATTTAAAGGTTCTAAGGTTAGTTGGTGCTTAATGACCCCTCAGAAGACCCATATTCTCCTCGTTCCAACACAAGGGATATCATTACAGACTTAAGTGCCACACCAACGTAGCTACTACTTCAACTGCATCGGTCTACGCCGTACAGTTCCCTCACAGTTTATTGCTACTTACCTAAAGGGTATCCCCAGATCTGAGTTAGGATCTATAGTAACTCCGATTCAAGCCGACAAATATAAAGCATACAAAGCAAACAATTGAAAACACAGTGATCTAATCCTAAGGTACACCCACTTATTAAGCGTCCCCAGCAGAGACGCCAGTTCTGTGATACAGTGGGAAGAATTGACTGTTTTTGGAATGCTGGTTTGTGTTTTGCATTTGTTTTCACAAAATGTCGTGGTAAGCAAGAGTCGCCATCGACTTTTATTTTATCCAATAAGGAAAGGAAAAAAGCACAGAAAAATTACTTTTTCGAGATGTTTCTCGGGTTCGGGGGGTAGATTATAGAAAGGAAAGGTGTTAGCACCCTTTCTATCTGTGGTTATCCACGGGTTTTTAGGTACTTGCTCATAGTGTTTTCAAAAATTTCTTTTCTTTGTGTTTGTGGGTTTGAAAAAGAGTTTGTTTGAAAGGTGTAAGTGCGAAAAATTTTATTTTTGTTTTGAAAGAGCAAGTACTTAAGAACCATCTACCTACTCGAACTAAGGAATCAATCTGTGCTAATGTCCTTTAGACAATGCTATCCCACTATTGATGAGTAGGTAGCATCGTCGTTGGAGTTTTAAGGGTCAATTCGATTAAGGGACATGTGGTCACTAAAGCAATGTTAGGATGCCTTAGCGGTAACCCTAATGTCTTAGATCATTTTTCCGAGGCAACCGTTTTGAGGAAACTATGATCTTTAGACAAGAGGGCGACCTCTAAAACTTCCTATACTTAATGACCGCGTACGAAGGAAACCAAGTGGGGTGTACCCTAAGAGTGCGCATGTGCGAGTGTGTTGTTTTCAATTAATTTGTCTTTGTACATGTCAATGGTTATCTATGTTGATTTTAAGTTAAACATTCGATCTTGTCATGCATTCCCTATGATCAAACATCTAATAGTTTATAAGTTACGAAAATTAAATTGCGGAATTTAAACTAACTATTACAAGGCGTCAGGTATTTACATCACCAAAAGCAACCCTTGAAATTAAAATACGGAAAATAAATAAAGCGATAAAATAATAACGTCCTATTAAACTATTACATCCCAGGAAACAGATACAATATTGAAATAAAATGGATCGCGTGCAAGAAATTAAATCAGGCGAGTTCTAGCGTTTTGACCCTTTTGATTATTTAAGAAAAGATTTTTTTGGGTTATTTTGAATTAAAAAGAAATTAGATCTAAGTTAATTATTAAACTAATAAATTAATTAGTTAATAAATGAAAATAAATATTTTTTGGATTTTAGATATTTAAAGAAATAAAAATAAATTTGATCGATGTTAATAAAACCTAATTGTCTAAATTAATTTTAATTATTACAAAATATATTAAAAGTTATTCCTAATTAAAACTAAATCAATTAAATTAATATTTATTAACAAAAATAAAATACTGAAATTTAATTTTAATAAAGAAAATATTTTTGGTTTTTTATTTTATTGAGAATAAGTTTTAATTGGTTAGTTAGTGATAAAAATAATTAATCAAACAAATAAATAAAATAAATAAATAAAAAGAAATAGAAAGACTTAGGGGGGTTCTGGGCCCAATTTGGAGGTGAGAATGGCAATTCAGAGGCCCATCACAAGCTGGCCTCGTTTGACCTTCCTGATTCTGTGTGCACTGGTTGACTAGATCCCACTGTTGTACCCCAAAATTTTCCCTCCCATATTCTTCAAGATTTGCCAAGATCAGTCTTCAGATGATTCAAAATCACTCAAAGGTTGCACAGTCCAATTGCCTCCTAACACAGTCAAAATTAGGGTTTTGGTTCTGGCAAAGAAATTGAAGTTTTCAAGGGTCCAATCAAGTCCCACATGCCCACAAACATTGTCAAGCATCCATATGCCAAGTTTCAAGACTCACAGCATCAAATTGCACAGTCAAAAACCCTAAATGCTTCACAGTCAACTGCAGGGGCAAAATGGTCATTTGACAGTCAAAAGTAAAAATTTTTGGTCAACATCTTATTTTGAAGCCACAAACATCATTTTATCAATCCTTGATCATGATTCTCAAAGCATGGCTCAAAAAGTCTCAAGATGCAAAAGTTTCTATTTTTGGACAGTTGAAAAAGTCAACTGCAAATTGACCAAGGCATAACTTCCACATGGTTTATCAGAAAAATTCCATCCAAAGCTCATTTTTAAGAGAATGACATTTCCTACAACTCATCTTCACACTTCGAGTCCAAGAAATGCTCTCACAAAAAGTTATCAATTTCAACATTATAGGTCATTTTCAAAAGTCAACAAAAAGGAACTTTAAGTCAAAGATCATAACTTGATATTGGTAATTCAAAATGAAAAGGGGCCAAAGACATTGGTTAGAGGACTTCAAGACCTTTCCAAAATGTCCAAGAACATGATCAAAGCTTAAAAATTGAGCAAGATATGCCTTGTGGAAGTTGGGAAATTTTTGGGAATTTTGAAAAGTCAACTTTGCTTCAAATGCCTCAAAAATGCTAATGGGCCTCAAGTTCTTCCATGGATCATCACCCAAAGGCCATGCACGACCCATTAAGCTAAAAGGGAGTTATTTTCTTATTTTTAATTAATTAATTGAATTTTTAATCCTATTAATTCATTTAATTAAAATTAATTATGAGAAAAATACTAAATCATGTGTTTTGAATCTTTTTGTGCAGCATTTTCATCCATTATGAACCAAATATCTCGTGTACTACCTCAAAGGAAAGAATCTTCCATAATTGGCATAATTGGCATGAAGAAAGATTGGAAAAGATTTGACAAAATCAAATATTCAAAAGCATTAAATCAATGGATCATGGGCTGGTTTTTTAACCTAATTCCCTTCATATACCTATGCACAAGTGAAACCAATGAGATTAGACACAGAAGCTGCGCCCAAGACCAAGAACAACTTTGCACTTTTTTCACAAAAACCTTGAAACTGTTTTCATAGCTACTGCACGTTTCAAAGCCAAAAAGCCATTCCAATACACTCCTGACACTACCAGGAAGCTTTTGCAATCGAAACCAACCCTCCATACTCAAGGAATTGGTATAACCGAATTGCTTTCTTTTCAAAATTATCCATAATCGTGTTTTGATTTCTAGACATTTTTCATGCATTTTAATTGTTGATTTATACTAACCATGACCTTCTGAAGCTAATGGTATTACTCAATTGAAGAATAGCTGTATAAATAGGAATCCACCATGGATGTGTTCTAGGGTTTCAGAAGTTTGAAATTAGGGTTTCCTTCATGTGGAAAAATTGGACAATAAAACCTATGCCAATGGAATCAGGACCTCCAAACAAATTGTTCCATGACATCGCGCCCAATTTATATTGCTCTATGTGCTAATCACTATTTTCAGGTTTTGCAAATAGTGGGGGTTTAAAACCCCCGCTATTCGTTTTTGTTTACAGGCAAATGGAGAAGATGAAGCCTATGTGTCCAAGCATGACTGGATAATTCAAATGTTCGCGCGTGATTTCTTGCTTCAGGCCACTAGCGCTTGTTTTCATGTATATTATTCACGTTCCATTATACGTACAAAGATGCGCGTTGGCTCAGATGGTTGTTGCGTTGGCATGCAGGTACTGGGACCTGGGTTCGATTCCCAGGTCCCCTCTCATATTTCATAATTTTGCCATTCATATGTTTCCATGCAGCGTCTCTTTCAAAGACCACAATACACCTTCACATCCAAGCCTGCCAAGTGTCCAGGAACTCCAATCTAATGGCCAGAATGGGAAGATCATCATGCACGCCAGTCAAGGGAACCACACACAATTCCTGAAAGTCAAAAAGGGCCTCATTCTGTTGGGCCAAACTGCTTTCAATACACCTCTCAATTGGGTCAGCCACCCCCATGGTTTGCATATTTTGTTCTTTATTTTTTTTCCTTTTTATTCTTTTATTTATTTTATTGTTTTATTTAATTCACAAAAAAACAATTTTTATAATATAAAAGCCAGAAAAAATCAAAAAAACATGTTTATTGTTATTAACATTTAATTCACTAATTATTTTGTAAATAAATCTTTTAATAATCAATTTAGGTTAATTTAGGTTAAAATTTTAATGTTTTTCTTAAATAACTAAAATATGTAGAAATTAGGTTTTTTTAGCATTTTTAATCTTTTTCCTTAATAAACAATTTTTTCTTATTATTATTATTATTAGTTATTAATTATTTTTGTAAATACTCATGTAATTAAATAATTAGTATAAATTAGGTCAAAACTTTAATCTTTTTCTCTAATAATTAAAAACAATTTAGAACTAGGTTTTTATTTAACTTCTAATTTTAATCAATTGTCTTTATTTTCATTAAATACAAAAAACCATAAAAAAAATAACTTCTTTTCTTATTAAATAATTAATTAGCCTTTTTAATTTTATTTAATTTCTTTAAAGGGTCCAACGCCCTCGCACATTCGATCCTAGTTTCTTTTCGCGCGTTTCTTCTTATTTTTATTTCAAATATTATGTAATTGCCCAAGCTCTGTAATAGTAAATTAGGAAATTTATTTACTTTCCGCATTTTATTCAAAAACGGGTCTTTGTTAATTTGGCGATGTATAGACCCGCGCCTTGTAATAGCGTAGGACTTTATTTTCCGTACTTTAATTTCCGCACCTTTTAACTGCTAAACTTTGCATGAAAGAATGAATGGCCCAAATAAAATCAAAGCGTAGATCACCATAATGCATGACAAGATAAAACATAACTGAAAACGATACACAAATTCACACACCACTCTTAGGGTACGCCTCACTGTTGCCTTGCCCCTCGAAACGTGGTCGTCGAGTATAGGACGTTTTAGTAAGTCCTTATGTCCATGAACATGGCATAAGGGTAGCTTCTAAGGTGTCCTACTATTGCTCTGGTGACCACACTGTCCCTACAAACGAATTGACCCGAACACCTCCAACGGTGGTGCTACCTACCTCTCAATGGTGGGATGGCACTACCTTAAGGACATTTACACAGCCTAATTCCTTAGGGTAGGTAGATGACTCGTAGATACTTGCTCTAATTCAAAACAAATCAAAACTTCTTTTCACACCGACACTTTCCAAAAAGCTTTCAAAACGATTTTTCAAACACTCTTGAGAACTGATACAAGAGTCGATCTGAAACTTTCAAAGAAACTTTTTCAAGCCCACGCACACAATTGAAAAGCAAACAAACATTTTTGAAAACACAAATGAGCAAGTACCTAAGAGCCCATGGATAACCATGGATAGAAAGGGTGCTAACACCTTCCCTTTCTATAAATCTACCTCCCGAACCGAGAAACTATCTCATAAGGAATTTTGCTGTGCTTTTGTCCTGTCCATGTTGGAGAAATTAAAAGACGGTGGCGACTCTTGCTTACCGCGACATTTCGCGAACCAGCGTTAAACAGTCAGTTCCAGATCCACCGATCACACCCACCATAGGCCATCATCCCTGGATTGCCAGATTTGGCCTTGGGCCATCTGGCGCTTGATATTTGATGGTGTATGATGTGCTTCCAACGTTGGTTTATACCTGATTACATGATAAAATAGAGAAAAATACAAAGCGCTGGAGGCAGGGATCGAACCCCTGACCTCCAGCCAACAACGCCTTGAGAGCACTCCCCTTAACCACTGGATCACTTCGCTTCAATCGTTAGTAAAATACAAACTAAATATAATATATAAAAACGCATCATTATGCTAGACAAAAAAGAAAACGCGCCAAGTATTTGAACCGGCCACTAGGAGGGGGACACGTCTTCGTCTTCTTCCTTCAACCCTGTACATTTACCTTCGGATTTATATCCGCAGCTAAATTCGCATGTGCATCCTAAAATCCATTCTAGGCCATGAAAACTCAATCCAAGACCATGGTCATGCTCGTCTTCCTCCACTGGTCATGCCTATGTCCATTAATGGCACTGATTTTGCCTGAAAAAGAAATGCCCAAAAAAACAAACCACGGACCCTAGGTTCGGCTATGGGGCTACAGGCCATATAAATGCAATTGGCTAATGCAGAATGCTTCTAAATTGGACGATAATCATGAATATGCAAAGATTTTGTAAGAAAAGTACAAGAATAAGGATCTATGAATTCAAACGATAAGCATTTTTTTGAGACACTTACAGAGCTCTTGCGCATGTATGGAGACTTATTTTGGATTGGTTTTGCTCCAATGATTGTCCAGCAATGGATTAGTGTTGAGTTTCGCCCCTGAATTTTCCTCTAAGAATGATTTTAGTTTCACACTTTCTTGGCAATTTTTCAAGTTTTGTTCTTGGTCTTCTTGAAGTCTCCAGCCCTCAAATTTGTGCCTTTTCATTGTATATGTAATATGGAGTGTATTAGGTTAACTTTTGTGGACTGAATCCTTGCACATCAATCCTTTGAGATTGGATTTGATCCTCCATTGAAATCATGCTTAATTTGCCAAAAATCCAATCTTTTTGCACATGGAATGATTGATACGAATTTGATCATGACATTGATGATGATTAGGCCCTGAAAATAGAAAAAGATCTCACATAATCAAGTTTTGTGATTTTATTTGATTTAAATTGATTTAAAATGAAATAATTCAATAAAAATCAAATAAAATAGAAAATTTGATAAATGGACACAAGGATGAAGCTAGGACATCTGTGTAGTGTGTCAAGATCAAATCAAGTGGAAAAGAATGGGCCCATTTGACAAAATTTGAAGTTTTGGGGATAGTTGACTTTTGGCAATTTTGCAAAAATGCCCAACTTCAACAATGCATACATTTTTCAATTTTGAACTTTTGGAGATGTTCTTGGACTTTTTAGAAAGCTTGAGATGTCCTCTAACCAACCCTTTTTCTATTATCTCATTTTGATATTCCATGCTCAAGTTATAAGTTTGGCAAAAAAGGTGTTTTTTGTTGACTTTCAAAAATGACCTATAATGTCCAAATTTGTAACTTCTTGTGAGTGCATTTTTTGATCTTGGGGTGTGAAGATGGACTGTAGGAAATTGCATCCTCTTCAAATTGAGCTTTTGATGGGTCATTTCTAATAAAGTATGAGAAAGTTATGCTTGGTCAAAGTTGAGTTGACTTTTCCTACAAAACCCTAATTTAGCAACTTTTGCGTCTTGATGAATTTTGAGCAATCCTTGATGAATCATGATCAACCCTTGATCAAATGATGAATTATCCTTCAAAATGAGAATGTTGACAAAAAATCTTGAAGTTTGACTATTTGTAGGTCACAATTGACTTTTGCCCTAGCACAATCGATTTTGGACCCTTTGAACAATTGATTGAGCAAACTTCCTCTGCAAGGCTTGAAATTTGACATTGATAAACTTGAGAACATATTAGGACATTGGAGAGCACTTGAGGTCATTTGAATGCAAGGACCTTGATGCAACACAAAACCCTAATTTGAGGTTGACTGCCTTATGAGATAGTTTGACTATCCAACTCTTGAGCAATCTTGAGCAACTTGGAGATTTTTCTTGCAATGTTTTGAGAAATATGAGAGGGAAAATTTTGGGGTGCAACACCCAACAACAACCTCGCCAACAACAACAGGGTAATAGGCGTAGGCAGAATACATCTGAAGGAGGCTTCACCAAAATTGACATGTCATTATCTCAAGCACTGAAACACATGTTGGAAGCCAAGCTGGTTGTATTAAGGGACCCTCCTCAGAATCCCAACACAGCCTCCCCAAGGTAAAATCCAAATGCAAGATGTGCGTACCACTCCAACAGCCCTGGACATGACACCAATAGCTGCTGGACATTGAGAAATAAAATTCAAGACCTGATCGACGAGGGAGCTTTGGAGTTCACACAAGATGGTCAGACTGAGTTCTTCTGTCATCCTTCAAAGGCTCACCACCTAAAGGGACAAGTCCAGACAAAGAGGCTTCTGTTCATTTGAATTTTCAGTTGTAATTTATTTTGCTTGTTCAAACAATTATCTATTAATGTCAAACTTTGTTTCATTAATGCATTGCATTTGTCTGTCTTGATTTGACTCACTCATTTTCATTACATTTAAACTATGCTTTTTACTCACTTTATGACATTCAATTCTTGCTAAAAGTTACAAGCCTTTAGAGGGAGGATGACGAAAACAATGCCATAATCTCATACAATATGCTTTTGGACAGACCTTGCTGATGATGTACATGCGTTCTTTCAAATCCTAAACACTGGAGTTATAAGGAAGATAATCCCTGGTCAACCCCTTCGAGCCAAAGAAGTAGAAGTTTTCTGTTTTAACACAAATTGAAACCTTTAATCAAAACCTGGGGCAGGTTAGTCTCTTAGTTAATTTAAATGCGGATTTAGCTGCAAACTCTCATCTTGTAATACAACGAATGACATCAAAAACATTCCTCTGGAATCAAAAGATGGTGATGGTTCCCTATCACATAGGCAGTCATTATCTCTAAAAAAAAGGCCTACTAAGTCAAAACCTACAAAGGAGACTTAAGAGAACTGGGGCATCCCGCTGACTGTAATCTCAAAACAAGAACAGTCAGACATAATTAGGGATAAAAAATCAAAGAAAGAGGTCACTAAAAATCCTTAACAACATGGGGAAAAAATAATGACTGCCTTCCAAAAAACTTAACTTGTCTGAACCATCACTAAATTGTCATTCCAGACTCAATTGGAGTTCAAAACGCACAATTAACTGAGTTTAGGACTAAAGAACATCACCAAGAATGGGTGGGTACAAATATACTTTGAGCCTTTATCCTTTGTTTCTTAAAACGTGAACCAAGCCATGTTACAACCCTTCAAAAGTCCTAATTGAAGCATGGGTTAGTTCGAAAGCATACTGTTACAAAAGGTATCCTGACTCCTGTAAGGCTTTACTCTAAATCTAGAGTTGAATTACAAACTTCTTTACCTTCTAAAAATGAATTTTTCAAAACTTCAAGACAAGCATAAACTTTGCATTACTTGAATACCACTGTTTGCATTTGGCTATTTATTTGACAGCGGAGAAATTCACACAACGAATATCTGATGAACGAAATCCCTCTCAGTGAATAAAATCACTTCAAAAAGGATGACACTTCCATTGACAAATCTCCTATCAACAAGGGGGCATGACATGTCACTATCCAGCACACCTGGGGTAGTCCAGTCAAGATTCCAGGAAATCTCTCAAAGAAGTGCAGAGTAACCAGGGGCAGGTCTCCATCTCCGTCACTTGGGACATTGAGCGTCAATCCCAACAAAGGGTTGTGTACAATCAAACTTTTTGGCAATGCCACAAACATTCGCTACTAGGGACAGTGACAAGTCTCCCCAAAGTCCTTCTCATAGGATGATTCCCCAGTAAGAGTTTAATCTCTGAACACCTTTCCCCAGCTGAAACAACCTCAAGAATCCTCAAGGACTTCCCCCAACGAAGTTGTCACCTCTCAAGCAGACCGACAACAGGGTTTATTTCTCCAACAAACTACAGATTCCCCAGCTTGAGGTGACCTCTCCGACTACTACAAATCAAAGGACCACAACTCCTCTTCCCCAGTAGAATACTCTATTATCCCCAACAAGTTACTGTGAAACCTGGACCCGACCAGATATCAGTTCAACTTCGACTCCCCAGTAAAGCAACGGACAACCGAGACTCCTGAACTCTTTTCTCAAGCAGGAATAAACATTCTCCCCACAGAGTTTTCAATATTCCCCAGTGGAATTCTCCTCAAAAAAATAGGAATCCCCTGTGGAAACATTCTAAGCAAAGTTTGAAGACACACCAACTCTTCAACAACAATCCAAGATTTAACGACTCCCCAACATTTGTCAAGGATTTATTTTCCCAGACAAAAATACATTCATTAAACATTTCATACATCCTATTTAAATACATGATAAGTGCATACAGCACAATCTCATTTATTTTGAGAACATCATGACATCATTCATTTCATACATCATGACATTGCATACAACTAACGTTCTACCTTTTTCAGGAAAGATCGATCAACAGATGGTTACCATCAACCTTTTTAAGTTCCAGATTAATACCTGTAACAAGCCAGGAAAACTATATTTCTTTCTCAAGTCAGAGATTAATACCTGAAACCAGACAGGACATCTATCTACTTGACCAACTCAAGCAACCTTACACAGGTTCCCCCTATTTCCAAGATGCAGTTTTACACAGACTCGTCATCATGAAGAAACCCTACACAGGTTCCTTCTCAGGAAATTCCAAGATGCAGTTTTACACTGACTCATCATGAAACAACCATACACAGGTTCCTTCTCAGGAAATTTCAGATGCAGTTTTACACGGACTCATCATCAAATAAACCCTATACATGTTACTCCTTTCCAGATGCAGTTTTACACGGACTCATCATCAAACAACCCAACTTTTGATACAGTTCAGATACGCTCCAGACGCGGAAGCCATTCTGATACTCATTCAGATTCAACTTTTGATACAGTCCAGATACGCACCAGACACGGATCCCATTCTGATACTCATTCAAAGACACCTCCTGATACAGTACATATATGCTCCAGACACGGATGCCATTCTGATACTCATTCATATTCATATACAACATAGATACGCTCCAGACACGGATGTCATTCTGTTACTCATTCAGATTCATACCTCTTGATACAGTTCAGATATGCCCCAAACACGAAAGCCATTCTGATACTCATTCAGATTCTTGACACAATCCAGATACGCACCATACATGGATGCCATTATGATACTCATTCAAAGACACCTCCATATATAGTACAGATACGCTCCAGACACGGATGCCATTCTGATACTCATTCAGATTCAGATACAGTAAGGATACGCTCCAGACACGGATGCCATTCTTATACTCATTCAGATTCAGATACATCACATATACGCTCTAGAAACGGATGCCATTCTGTTATTCATTCAGATTCAGACTTCAAGATACAGTATGGATACACTCTAGACACTAATGCCATTCTGATACTCATTCAGATTCAGATACAGCACAGATACGCTCCAGACACGGATTCCATTATGTTACTTATTCAGATTTAGACTTCAAGATACAGTACAGATACGCTCCATACACGGATGCCATTCTGATACTCATTAAGATTCAGATACAATACGAATACGCTCCACACACGGATGCCATTCTGATACTCATTCAGATTCAGATACATCACAGATACACTCCAGACATGGATGCCATTCTGTTATTCTTTCAGATTCAGACTTTAAGATACAGTACGGATACGCTCCAGACACGGATGCCATTCTGATACTCATTCAGATTCAGATACGCTCCAGATACGGATGCCATTCTGTTACACATTCAGATTCAACTTTTGATACAGTCCAGATACGCACCAGACACAGATTCCATTCTGACACTCATTCAAAGACACCTTCTGATACAGTACAAATACGCTTCAGACACAGATGCCATTCTGATACTTATTCAGATTTAGATACAGTACAGATACGCTCCAAACACGGATGCCATTCTAATACTCATTTAGATTCAGATACAACACATATACGCTCCATACATGGATGCCATTCTGTTACTCATTCAGATTCAGACTTCAAGATACAGTACAGATATGTTCCAGCCACGGATGCCATTCTGATACTCATTCAGATTCAGATACAGCACAGATACGCTCCAGACACGGATGCCATTCTGTTACTCATTCAGATTCAGACTTCAAGATACAGTACGGATACGCTCCAGACATGAATGCCATTCTGATACTCATTCAGTTTCTCTCTCGGATTCGGCAATCACTTTTAGATGGCATCTACAAGCCCATCTCCAACAACTTTCTATCACCTCTCCAAATGGCATCTTTAAGCCCATTCCCTCTACATCACATCACCAAGTGCAAATTTCTGGGCACTCTAGTGTCCAATCATCTTCCACCTTTGAGTCACGAATGGCAAAACTCACCAATCTAACTCTTCAGGTTTAAGAAGATTGAACAGGGGCAGCCGTTGTACCCCAAAATTTTCCCTCTCAATTCTCAAGGCTTTTCTTACAAGGATTTCAAGGTTCAAGCTTGAACAAGTGCACTGGGATTTTCCAATACCAAAATTAAAAGGAAACTGTCAAAAATGGAGAAAACAGATAAAAATAACATTTTCACAAATTTGGAGGAAAACAGGCCTCCTTCGATTCAACACCCTTCGATTGACTCTTGGCCTCCTTCGATTTCTCAAAATGGTTGCTAGCGTGCCTCTTTCGCCTGGGCATGTGACTTCTCGTTGCAGGCTTTGTTTGTGTCTTTTGCTTCCTGCATTCTTGCTTTGAAAACTATTTTTTTTTGCTTCCACAAGTGTCCCATGCAGGGCAAGCCTTTCGATTGGACAAGTATGTTGCCTGCATGCTTGCAATCGAAGGCCATGACCTACTGGCCACATGTACCCCCTGCAAGGCAAAGTCTTCATTTGGACACAAGTGCTTGCATGCAAGTCTTCATTTGGGTACTCACCTTCGGTGTGCCTGTATGCAAACTTCAGTTGAGCAAGAGCCTCCTTCGAATGCAACTTGGATTACATCCTTCATTTTGAGCAAGAGCCTCCTTTGAATGCAACTTGGGCATGTCCTTCATTTTGAACTTAAATCCTCCTTCGAATGCAAGTTTAGGTACATCCTTCGTTTGGATTTGAAACCTCCTTCGAATGCAACTTGGGTACATCCTTCGTTTGGATTTGAAACCTCCTTCGAATCCACTTGCACCAAGGGCCTCTTGCAGACTTTGCCTCTCACAAGTTTCGTTTGAGCCAAGAGATATCTTCATACAAGATTTGACCAAGTTTTTGCTTCCCTTAAAGGAATACCCTTCAATTCAGAAGCTAGGAAATTCCTTCACGCTAAAAGGCAATGACTCCCTTTATGATTGTTTCGATCCACATGCTTCGATTGGGAAACATGCTTCCTTCGAGCACGAGCTTTCGATTGGGACATATGTTTGTTTAGATCCAAGCTACAATTGGGCATTAGCTTCCTTCTAGTAAGCTTGTTTCGACCACAAGCTTTGACTGAGGCAAAGGCTTCCTTCGAACAAGTGCGCTTCGATCTCATTCTTTCATTCGACTCAAGACCAAATCTCATTTTCCAGGCTATGTTGCTTATGAATCTTTACATAATCATAGGCTTGTACATGGGTTTTAAACTTTGTATTTTTTATAATACTATCTTTGGTTAAAGGCTACATACCCTTTCTTTTCATAGAAAGTACTTTTATCACAAAAGAAACTTTCCACCTGAATTTCGTCTAAACCAAAAGCAGGGTCAGAGGCACAAGTCTAATCAACTGCCAATAGGCTCCCCACTTGTACCTTTCATGTTACCTATTATTTTATTATTTTGCAAGGCTGGCTATTGAAAACATGTCCATTCTTTTTCTCTATAAATAGAGGAATTTTTGCAAAGCTAAGGGAGGATTTTTGGACCAGAGGAACGAATCCCCCAAATTTTCTCAAACACAACAAAAACTCTCAAGTTCATCAACACTTGAGAAATCACAAAAAGCCCAGAATCATATTCATCTCCTTCAATTCTGAAGAACAACCACACTTAAGTCTTCTTCGAATCAAAGAAGCATCACACTTGCGTTTTCTCTTCCGTCGAATCCAGCGTTCCAAGCACAGCTATTGACCCCCTCTTTCAAATCCAGCATCCTGGGCCTCCACTCAAGGTCCCACATCCATTCAAGGCCTGAAGCAAGGTAAGTTATTCTTACCTTTGAACTTTTCATTTCATGGCATAGTAATTTTCCCTTTCGTTTGAAACATGTACATACCACTGTTCCTTTTTATTCCACCCTTTTAACATATTTTTCAGAGCTAACCCTTTCGTTTTTCTTTCTGTTTACCTGAACTTTCTTTAACTATTAAACTATTTACAAGAAAAATACTAGCATGGCCTCAGGCCATGTTTCCATTTAATGCTTTAAATGAAAGAAACAAGAAACAAGAAATAGGAAACGAAGCTTCTGGCTTCTACCCTCTTTCTCCAGGTCAAACGAAAGAGACAACCAGGAGGAAAACCATGTTAATTTCTAGACCCAGACGAAAAGCATGCCTTCATTGATTCCAGGCTCAGTCGAAAGGTATTCTCTCACTTCTTTCAACCTCCAGTTGAAGAAGGCAACAAGGCAGAACCAGAAGGCTTCGCCATACACATACTTATCCAATCGAAGGCCATGACCTCATTGGTGCTAGCCCCAATTGAAGGAGGCCAACAGAATGCAAATCGAAGGGTGCTCCTGCCTGAATCGAAGGATCTCTTTTATTACTTCTTTTTATCTTATTTTTTCCTTTACATTTCTATGCACTTCAATATGGTTGTAATAGTGTAGGATTTATATTTTTTTTTCACTTTTTATTACTTTTGTACAAATGCTAGTAATTAGGTGTGTATGGTAAGATAAAACCAACAAATAGGCCACCCTAATCAAAGACTAAATGCATGTAAATAAAACACATTTTCACACTTACACCCTTAGGGTAATTCCACTTGTTGCCTATCTGATACCATAGTCATGTCCCTCGAACATGGGCGTTTTAGCAAAAGACCCTTGATAAAAGATCGTAGTCCCTCGATGACCCTCGATGTTGTCTTTGGTAAACGATCTAGTCCTTGAAACGAAATTGCTAAAACGTCCCATATGTTGCCTTCTATGACTATACAAACGTCCCAAACTCCCGTCCCTTCACATCCAACGATGGGGCTTCTTACCAAATCAATGGTAAGATAGAAACATCTAAAGGAGGAGGAAAAGAACATCTAAGACCTTTTGAGTAGGTAGGTTCGCTCTTAGTTACTCGCTTGCTCACAACAAAAAACATTTTTACACCAACACTCTCATTTGAAACATTTTTAAAAGACAACACTTTGTATGCATTCTTATAGAGACGAAAATCATCACAAAGAGACCTTTTCAAAATCACTTAAAAAAAACACATCTCACAAACACCTCTTTGAACTATTTTCTAAACAAACACTTTGTATGCGTTCTTATAGAGACGAGAATCATTACGAAGTTACATTTTCAAAAATACTTTCAAAAACCACACACAAAGCACAATTTCAAACAAAAGCAAGTAATCTAGCAAGTAACTAAGAGCCCGTAGATAACTACGGATGAAAAGGGTGCTAATACCTTCCTTTTTCATAATCTACCCCTCGAACCCGAGAAATAATCTCGAAAGGTCTTTCCTGTACTTTTTTACCTTTCCTTTTGGATAAAAGAAAAGTCGGTGGCGACTCTTGCTAAACCGCAACATTTGTGAACACAAACGCCAAACTTCAAGTCAGTTCTCCCACCGTATCACAATAGTCCCTCGATGACTCTATCTAAGTTTCCTTTCAAATGATCTTGGTCCCTAAAAGAGAATGATAAGATACCTTGCAAGATTGCTAATCATGGTTATATGATGACCCTCACCCGTCCCGTTTACATCCAAAGATAGGGTTACTTACCAAATCAATGGTAAGATAACAATGTCAAAGGAAAAGGAAAATGAACATGAAATACTTTTGAGTAGTTAGAATGCTCTTAAATACTTGCCCAATTTCAAAACAAAACATCCTTGCTATTTTCAAAACAAACACCTACACTTTCAAACATCTTACAAAACTTGAAAACATTTTCAAAATATCAACATCTTTGTATACATTCTTACGAACGAGAATCATTACAAAGATTGCCTAAACAATGGCCTCTTTAAAAAATACTTTCAAAAACCACACAAAGCACAATTTCAAACAAAAGCAAGTGATCTAGCAAGTAACTAAGAGCCCATGGAAAACCATGGATGAAAAGGGTGCTAGTACCTTCCCTTTTCATAATCTACCCCCCGAACTCAAGAAATAATCTCAAAGGTCTTTCCTGTGCTTTTTCACCTTTCCTTTTGGATAAAAGAAAAGTCGGTGGCGACTCTTGTTAAACCGTAACATGTCCGATCAAACGCAAAACCCCCAAGTCAGTTCTCCCACTGTATCACAAAAGTGGCGAATCTGCTGGGGAAAATTCTAAAAGTGGGATTACCTTAAGGTTAGATCATATTTACTTGCTTTCATTGTTTGATTTGTATTGCTTTATATTATGGTTCTTTGTTTGGGTTTGAATCCTCTACCTGGATTTGGGATACCTTATAGGTAAGTAGCAATACATTGTGGAAACTGTGTGGGGTATACCGATATGGTCTAAGAAATAGCTATGTTAGTGCGACATATTTGTGGGTACCGGTAGCCCTTGAGTTAATCAAGGAGAATACGGGGCCGCTAAGTGATGTCATGAAGCACTAATGAACTTTTAGAACCTTTACTTGACCAACTTGGCCATTTAGGATGTAATGATATGACCGGCTTTGGTGCAGTCCGAAGTTGGTAGATAATTGATACTACACTCATTGAGGTTTGGTTTCTTGGGATATTTCAGTCGCCATTAAAGAGGCTTGTGCTGAAACAATGACCAAGGAAATAAACAAGTGACATTGAGCTCCTTAGAACCCGATTACTATTACTAGGACAAGTTTGAGCCAACTAAACTTCAAGACGGTACTTACCTACGAGACTCCATGAAAGCCTAAACCTAAGGACTTGTTTGCTTTGTTTGTATATACATACTTGTACATAACATCATGAACATCATAACATCATACACATTCACTAACCATTTCAAGGATTTTGGGATTCATCTTTGTTTTTGTTTTGTAGGATATGGATTCTCTTCGCAGGAAAACTATTCAAGTCAATCTTGTAAGAATCCCTCCACAACTTAAGGAGCTAGCTTCAAGGATCCCTAAAAACTCTCCATTCACCGAGTGACATGGTTTCCTACTCAACTTGGTCACCTCCAACACAAATGAGAACATGATGAAGGTGCTCTTTCAGTTCTTTGATCCTTTACACCATTGATTCACATTTCTCGACTATCAACTTGTGCCTACTTTGGAAGAATTCTCCTGACTCTTGAGGATTCCCATTCTCAACCAACTACCTTTCAACGATACGGAAAGATACCCAAATCCAGAATAGATTGCTCAAGCTCTACACTTGCACTCATCTGATGTCACAACCAATTTGGAAAAAGGAGTGGTGTCAAAGGTTTCCTTGCAAAGTTCTTGTTCGAGAAAGCCCAAAATTGTTGGAACTACTTGGATTTGCAAGCCTTTGATGAAATTGTGGCCCTCCTCATCTATGGGATGGTTTTGTTTCCAAATCCTGACCAACTTATAGATATGAACGCCGTCAAAATCTTCATGTACCGCAACCCGATACCTAAATTGCAAGGGGACATCCTACATTCTTTTCACACTCACACAATGAGGAAAAGAGGTGTCCTTATGTGTTGCACTCCATTCTTGGCAAGATGGTTTATTTCACATCTTCCTCAATATGTATTAAAGAACGAGCAAGATTCAAAGTGGTCACAAAGGTTGATGACGCTCAAACATTCAGACATTCATTGGTTCTCCCGATCCATAGAGAATGTTACTATTGTCGACCGTTATGGAGAGTTCCCTAATGTCCCTTTACTTGGAATTAGGGGAGGTATCACCTACAAACCCTGCTTAGTGTTAAGACAGTTTGGTTACGCCCAAAGGGATGGCCCGCATGAGATGCTGATTCAAGGTTTGGTATTTGACTACGAGAACAACGATCAAGGTCTTCGCCAGAGATTTATCCGAGCTTGGAGGATGTTGAACAAGGTAGATAGCAAGACATTGGGGCATAAGAATTCCATACCTCTTGAGCCTTACCTCAAATGGGTATGAACTTGTGCTCAAAGTCTTATGATGCCTTATCCTTCCATTCTCCCGATAATCATTGAGCCTGTTATAGAAGGAGATGTTCCATACACTATCCTACATCCTGACATGCCCACCTCTCTTGAAGACCTACAAAGGGATTGGATACAACTCAAGGGGGAGCGATATACTTTCGAATACCAATTCTACGCTAGCGAGAAGAAGGTTTTGGAGCTCACTAAGTAACTCCATGAGGAGCAGACTCTGAATGCCTACACCGCACCAAAGAGCATGCGTACAACTTTTTTTATCTTAGAGTTTTTTGTATTATTTTTCCCAAAGGGTAATTGATGTACTCAAGCATTAATTTATTAATATAACGTGTGTTTCCTTTTTTTCTAAAACAAATTTGAATCTTTAAAATTCTTGAAATCATTGCATACGCATTTACCATTCATCATAACATAAGCAGGTTCCTTGCAACAAGTCTCCTTATCTTTCTACTGTTTATTTCAGTAAGATGGATCTCGAGTAAACGGTGAAGGACCTCCAAGCTCAGAATGCACAGTTTCAACAGATGTTCTTAACTCTAGCCAAAGGACAAGAAGAGTTGAAGACTTTGCTGGTAGAAGAGAAAAAGAAGAAAAAGAAAATAACTGGAGTTCTAAACATGGGAAGAAGATTCCAAGGGAAAACAATAAGGGCCTTAGACTTTGCAACGACATCCGGTGAGAAAGACAATCAAGATGGGAAGGGAAAAGAAATAGTTGTCTAGTCAGAGTCAGAAGAGGAAGAGGAAGAAAAAGACTATTCTGAAGAACAATACCCTCCATCTTACGACAAGTATAAGCATCTAGAAGAACGGTTAAGTGCAATGGAAATCCAAAAAGTGTCTGGATTGGACTTTGAGGAGTTGGGCTTAGTGTCGGGGATTGTCATTCCTCCAAAATTCAAAGCACCTGTGTTCGCCAAATATGACGGAGTCTCATGCCCCAAAATGCATCTCCAGTCCTATGTAAGGAAAATCTAGACTCATACCTCCGACAAAGATTTATGGGTACACTTCTTCCAAGACAGTCTGTCTGGAACTCAACTTGATTGGTTTTATCAGTTAGAAAGAGCCAATGTTCATAACTAGGAAGATCTTGCTACAGACTTTTACAAACAATACCAATACAACGTTGATCTTGTGTCTACCCGTACTCAACTCCAAAGTATGGCCATGGTTTCGAGTGAAGGCTTCAAGGACAATGCGCAAAAATGGAGGGATTTGGCAGGAAGGGTTCAACCTCCCCTATCTGAAAGAGAATTGGTAGACATGTTTTTGGGCACCTTGTCTGGTCCCTTCTTCAATCACTTAATTGGGAGTTCATCGGCAGGTTTTACCAAACTGATATTGACCGGAGAAAGGGTAGAAGTCGGGATAAAGAATGAGAAAATTCAAAAAGATGCATCCTTTGCTGCTGTAAGGAAGCCATTCATCGGAAAGAAAGAAGTGGTTGTTGTATATCCTCAGAGAAATCAAGATAGGGCTGAACTTCGTCCAATGGTGGGGGATGTCATGATTCCTAAACCTACGCCTGATCAGCAAAGAAACAACCAACCAAGAATGGAAAGACCAGTCAGACAATTCACCAGAATCAACATGACCCTATCTCATGTATTACCACATTTGTTAAGGTCCAACCTAGTGACTTTGAAAGAAGCTCCAAAGAACCCTAACACAACCTCTCCTCACTATCATCCCAATGCCCGTTGTGTATACCATTATGAGAGTCCCGGCCATGACACTAATAACTGTTGTGCTCTAGAGAACAAATTACAAGACCTCCTTGAAGCCAAAGAGATTGAATTTGATGCGCCAGAAAAACCCAATGTCATTTCTGCCCCTATGCCCAAACACGGCCATAATGCCAACGCCATTGAAGAAGATATGTTTGTTACTTCAGTTGATGAACTTATGACCCCACTCATGACTATCAAAAAGAATTTGTTGATTTCCGGCGTATTCCTAGGCTGTGATGAAAGCTGTCATCTCTATCTTTCCTCACCAACCAGTTGTCCTTTGTTAAAAGCGGGCGTTCAATGCCTAATAGATAACAAAGAAATTTTATTCGAGAAGACTTCTATTCCAACTGTTTCTTATAATGATGTTTCCATCATGACCATTTCCGCCAATTCTTCCAGGGTCTCCACCAAAAGACCCGTTAGAATTACATCAGTTCCAAAAATATCTCCTTTGATAATTACAATTCTGGACCAATCCCGTATTCGTCAGACAAAACCATACCATGGAATTATGGAGGGGATGTCTACTACCACGATATCAAGCAAGATTGACCAGCCGCTGAAGATTTAAATTTTGAGAAAGTTGACTCTGATATCAGTAACATCGCAGGAACTAGCAAGATTACCCGAAGCGGAAGGATATTCTCTCCAGAAATTGCTCCCCCAAAAGCAGTTTATGGACCCGTAATCATTCATGTTGTTGTTGCTCCTCCAAAGGCTGTTCCCAGTCCTACAATCATCTCTACTAATACTCCTACTGACAAAGCTGTTACAATCCCTGTTACCACTCCTACTGACATTCCTTCCGCTGAGTCAACCGAGACTCGAGATAAAGGTATTCTGGTTGAGCTTGTCCGGATGAAGGCACAATCAGTCACTATCCCTGAGACCTCCCGGAAAGAAATGGAGGAAATTCTAAAGATCATAAAAAGAAGCGACTACAATGTAGTTGAGCAACTGGGGTAAACTCCATCTAAAATTTCCATGTTGGCTTTATTACTATGTTCCGAGGCTCATGCAAAAGCCTTGGTAAAATTCCTGAAAACTGCCCATGTACCCCAAGAAACATCTACCGATCGGTTCCAAGACTACGTAGCCAGCTTGACTGCAGATAATGGTTTAGGTTTTTCAGATGCTGATTTAACGCCAAGAGGGAGGAAGCATAATGAGGCATTGCACGTCTCAGTTGAATGCAGGGGCACAACCTTGGCTCATATCTTGGTTGACACCGGCTCGTCTCTGAATGTATTTCCTAAAAAGGCTCTTGATAGGTTTGACTGTGAGGGATTGACATTGAAGCCAAGCAACATAGTAGTGAGGGCCTTTGGCGGCTCAAAAAGGATTGTGCATTGGGAAGTGGACATCCCCATAAAGGTTGGAACTCAAACATTTGATTCAACTTTTTATGTAATGGATATTCGCCCTTCATATTCCTGCTTTCTAGGACGACCTTGGATTCAAAATGCTGGCGCTGTTACTTATACCTTGCACCAAATGCTGAAATATCTGATTCAAGGGAAGATTATCACCGTTCATGGAGAAGAAGAGTATATGATCAGCCATCTAAATTCCTTCAGACATATGGAATTATATGGTGAATTTATTGAAACTCAATTCCAGCACTTTGAAGAAGTCTCGCAAGATGTGGCAGTAACCAAGGCTGTGTCTCAAGTTCCCAAGTTTACAAGGCCTCCGCTCAGGATGTCGTCTTTGAAGGATGCCAAGGCAGTGATAGAAGAAGGTGGGTGCACTATTTGGGGACAACTCCCAGATATCCCATACAAATCTGATAAGTTTGGTCTGGGTTTCACTTCAGGTGCCCAGAAGGCTGTACGCCATGCTTGTTCCAGAGGACCACCCTTAAAGATCAGAAACCACCAAGTCGGCGCTATGGAGGATGATGAAGACAGCTACAACCTAGAGGATTGGATCTTTCCAACTGTCAGTGGAGGGCTCAGCAACTGGGAGGCTATAGATTTTGTCCCGATCACTTTTATCCCGCAGTAATTTGTCTTTACATTTTGTTGGATCTATAATATTAAAACAATTCAGACTCTTAAAACCTTGTGTCTTACCCGAGGCACAATGGTCCATTTGTAAGGGTTATTATCTCATTTCCATATGACATCGATGAATCATGGACGTTTTTGCATACACAATTTTTTCTCATTATTTTTCTTTTTTACATTTTCATTTCTTACAAAGATAGCTATACTCTTACACACACTCACACTCACAATGTAGGTCTACATCCATTCGGGATCCCATGGGTAACGGTTCTGCTATGGCCTTCTGTGACTCTGAAAATCTAATATACCAAGCCGAAGACGAAGGTGAGGAAGATTGTGAAGTACCATGGGAACTCGCCAGGTTACTACAGCAAGAGGAGAGGACCATTCAGCCTCATGAAGAGCTAGTGGATACAATCAACCTAGGTACCGAAGAAGACAAAAGAGAAGTCAAGGTGGGTGCCAACCTGGAACCTAGTGTCAAAGAGCGTCTGATTCAATTGCTACACAAGTATGTTGAGGTCTTTTCCTGGTCGTATGAAGACATTCTAGGACTTGATGCAGATATAATGGTACATCGTCTACCAACAAAAGAAGACTGTCCACCGGCAAAACAAAATGTCCATCGAATGCGACCAAACATGTCAGAGAAGATTAAAGCAGAAGTCATGAAACAATTCAATGCTGGATTCTTGGCTGTCACCTCTTATCCGCAATGGGTTGCCAATGTTGTTCCCGTGCCTAAGAAGAACGACAAGGTATGAATGTGCGTAGACTACAGAAATTTGAATAGGGCAAGCCCTAAGGATGATTTCCCACTTCCCCATATTGATATTCTAGTTGACAATACGGCACAACACAAGGTGTTTTCCTTCATGGACGGATTCTCAAGCTACAACTAAATCAAAATGGCTCCTGAGGACATGGAGAAAACAACCTTTGTCACACAGTGGGGAACATTCTGGTACAAGGTTATGCCATCCGGACTGAAAAATGTTGGGGAAACCTATCAGCGTGCCATGGTCGCTCTATTTCACGACATGATACATCACGAAATAGAGGTCTATGTGGACAACATGATAGCTAGATCTCAAACAGAAGAAGAGCATCTTGATCATTTACAGAAACTGTTTGAGAGACTGAAGAAGTACAAGCTGAGGTTGAACCCAAATAAATGCACGTTTGGGGTAAGGTCTGGTAAACTCCTAGGCTTTGTCGTCAACGATAAAGGTATTGAAGTGGATCCCGCCAAGGTGAAAGTGATACAAGAGATGCCTGCTCCTCATACTGAGAAAGAAGTTAGAGGATTCTTGGGACGTTTGAACTACATTTCCAGATTCATTTCTCACCTGACAGCTACTTGCGAACCAATATTTAAATTACTAAAGAAAGATCAAGTAGTCAAATGGAATGACGAGTGCCAAACTGCTTTCGACAAGATCAAAGAGTACCTGCAAGAGCCTCCTGTTTTGATGCCACCAGTCGAGGGAAGACCATTGATCATGTATCTAACTGTTTTGGAAAATTCAATGGGGTGTGTGCTGGGGCAGCATGACGAGTTTGGCCGAAAAGAGCACGCCATTTATTACCTGAGCAAAAAGTTAACTGACTGTGAAACAAGATATTCATTGCTCGAGAAAACTTTCCGAGCTCTAGCATGGGCTGTTCGCCAGCTAAGACAGTATATGCTGACCCATACTACCTTATTGATATCTAAAATGGATCCAATAAAATACATCTTCGAGAAACCTACTCTCTCTGGGAGAATAGCGAGATGGCAGATGATCCTGGCAAAATATGACATACAGTATACTACCCAGAAAGTAATAAAGGGCAGTGTACTAGCTGATCACCCTGCTCACCAAGCTGTGGAAGACAACCATTCCATGAAGTTCAAATTCTCGGATGAAGACATCATGATGGTAAACAACTGTGAAGAATTCAGGCCATGTGATGGACCTGAACAAGGATCCTGATGGACCCTGGTTTTTGATGGGGCATCTAACGCACTCGGAAATGGTATTGGTGATGTACTCATATCTCCTGAACTGCAGAATACGAAGCGTGCATCTTTGGTCTCAAAGCTGCCATAAATTTGGGGATCAAATCCTTAAATGTATTCGGAGATTCAGCTTTGGTTATCAGCCAGATCAAAGGAGAATGGGACACCAAACACCCTAACCTTATCCCTTACAAAGAACATGTGTTGACATTGCTCCCACATTTTGAGAAGATTACTGGGATACGGTGGGAGAACTGACTTGAGGTTTTGCATTTGGTGTGCGCAAATGTTCGGTTTAGCAAGAGTCGCCACCGAATTTTTATTTTATCCTAAGGAAAGGTCAAAAAGCACAGGAAAGACCTTTGAGATGTTTTCGTGGGTTCGGGGGGTAGATTATGAAAAGGGAAGGTGCTAACACCCTTTTCATCCATGGTTATCCATGGGCTCTTAGTTACTTGTTTTTAGATCACTTGCCTTGATTTTCAATTGCTTGAAATGGTGCTTTGTGTGTGTGGTTTTTGAAAATGTTTTGAAAAAGATGCCTTGTCTAGGCAACCTTTGTAACAATTCTTGTTTGAATGTTTTACAAAGGTGTTTGTCTTTTTGAAAATATGTTTCAATGTTTTTTTTAAAGTTGTTTTGAAGTTGTGTTGTGGAGTGTGTTTTGAAAAATGGCAAGGATGTTTTGCAAGTTTGATCAAGTAACTAAGAGTTGTCTACCCTATTTTACTCAAAGATTTTTCTTTATGTTTTTGACCCTTTTAACAGTGTTGTTTCACCATTGTGTGTGGTGAACAACCTTGTGTTAGGATGTTAACGGGACGGGCGTGGGTCATCGTATAGACCATGATAGCAATTGTGTCAAGTATCTTTGGCAATTTTCTTGAGGGACTTGATCATTTTGTTTAGGCAACTCCGATAGCGTCATCGAGGGACTATGATCATTTTGTTTATTCTTGTTTTGCCAAAGTACTTGACATGCATAACATGGCCCATTTGTTTAGGCAACCAAGTGGAGATACCCTAAGGGGTGTATGTGTGAATAGTGTGTTTGATTTGCATGCATTTAGTCTTTGATTATGGGTTATCTATTTTGTGGTTTTTATCTTGCCATACATCCCCTATTTTACTAGCATTTGTACAAAGTAAATAAAATGCAGAAAATAGATCCTACGCTATTACAACCATATTGAAAAGCAAGAAATGTAAAGACAAAACAAAAATAAAAGGAATAAAAATGATCCTTTCGAACTGGGCAGAGACACCCTTCGATTCTGCACTTTCTGGCTCTCTTCGATTTGGCCTGAAAAGGGTGAAGGCATGACTTTCGACTGAGGCCTCACGGTCAGCATGTTGTGCCTTTCGATTGGGACCAGCAGGACAGCATGTTGTGCCTTTCGATTGGGACCAGCAGGACAGCATGTTGTGCCTTTCGACTGGGACCAGCAGGACAACATGTTGTTCCTTTCGACTGGGCCTGGAACCAGTATAAGATGCAATCTTCCTTTCTGCCTCCTTCGATTGGGCCTGGAGTCAGTGAGGTGCAATCTTCCTTTCTGCCTCCTTCGATTGGGCCTGGAGTCAGTGAGGAAGCCTGAGGCTTCATTTCATGTTCCTGCTTCCTGCTTATTTCGTTTGAGATATTAAATAGCAACATGGACTAAGGTCATGCTATCATTACCTCAGGGCCAGGTTAGTTCTTAAAGCATCTGTAACCAACCAAAGAACCAAACCCAAAAGGAGCAGCAATAAAAACAAACTAAAGGGTGGAAACGAAAAGGTAGCAAACACTACGTATATATTTGAAACGAAAAGGAAGTTTATTTACATGTTATGCTAGAAATGAAGGGTTCAAGGATAAGAACGACTTACCTTGCTTGAGGCTGGAACGTGTGTTGAGCCTTTAAGAGGTTTCCTTGAGTGCTTCTGGATTCGAAGGGAGGAACCAGGGGTTATGTCTTTGATACTGGATTCGAAAGAGAAGAACAAGGGTGAGGTTCTTCCTGCTGGATTTGAAGGGTAACAAGGTATAGGGATGTTTCAGATTCTAAGGGGATAAGTGTTTGGATTCTAGATATGTGTTTGGATGCTGGATATGTGTTTCGATTCTGGATATGTGTTGGATTCTGGATATGTGTTTCGATTCTGGATCTGTGTTGGATGAGTGTTTAAGTGTTTGAGAGCTTGATGGTGTTAGAGAGTTTTCTGAAGATTCATTCGACTGGCCAGAAGGTCCTCTCTTAGCTTTGCATAAATTCCTCTATTTATAGAGAAAAAGAATGAATATGTTTTCAACAGCCAGCCTTGCAAAAATAATAAAATACTGTAACGTGACAGTACAAGTGGGGGGGCCTGTTGGCAGCAGCGGTAGTGGGGTGCATGAGATATGACTGAGGCCTCTGACATTGCTTGTGCTCAGACCAAATTCAGTTTGAAAGCTGCTTTTGTGATAAAGTACTCTCTGTTTGAAGAAAAAGTATATAGCCTTTAACCCAGAATAGCAGTATCCTTTGTACAAGCTTCTGACTATGTACAGCCTGGCAAACGAGATTTGATCTTGAGTCAAATGCAAGAGTGAGATCGAAGCACACCTGTTTGAAGGAAGCGTCTTCCTCAATCGAAGATTGTGGTCGAAACAAGCTAACTCGAAGTAAGCTATTGCCCAATCGAAAGCTCGTGCTCGAAGGACAGCATATTGCCCAATCGAAGCCTGGGTCAAAGCAAACATCTTTCCCAATCGAAAGTTCGTGTTCGAAGGAGGCTTAGAGTTCAACATGAAGGACATATCCAAGTTGCATTAGAAAGAAGCTCTTGCTCAACTGAAGTTTTCATCCAGGCACACAGAAGGTGAGTGCCCAAACGAAGACTTGCCTTGCAGGGGGTACATGTGACCAGTAGGTCATGGCTTTCGATTGCAAGCATGCAGGCAGCAAAAGTCACAAACGAAACCTGCAACAAGAAGTCACATGCCCACGCGAAAGAGGCACGCTAGCATCCATTTTGAGCAATCGAAGGAGGCCAAGAGTCAATCGAATTATGCTGATCGAAAGAGGCCTAAAGGCCAATCGAAAGAGCTGAAACGAAGTACACTTGTATTTCTCCAATTTTTGTCAAAATAATATTTTTATTTGTTTTCTCCATTTTTGACAGTTTCCTTTTAATTTTGGTAATGGAAAATTCTAATGCACTTGTTCAAGCTTGAACTTTGAGAATCCTTGTGAGAAAGGCCTTGACAATTGAGAGGGAAAATTTTGGGGTACAACAATTACCTTTGAGCATTTCCCGCGAGAAGAAAATCAGCTAGCAGACGCACTAGCCACAATGTGATCTATGTTTAAACTTAAATGGGATAACGAGGCTCCCCAGATCACCATTCAGCAAATGGAGGAACCAACTCACTGTCACGAGATTAATACTGAAAAGGTAGTGGACCAGCCTTAGTTTCACGAAGTTAAGAGGTATCTCGAGGCTTAAGAATATCGAAAAGAAGCTTCAGTAAACGATAAGAAGTTCTTAAGGAGATTCTCTGATAAATTCTTCCTTAGTAATGGTGTTCTTTACAAACACAACCATGACTCTGTGTTACTTTGGTGTGTAGACAAGGTTGAAGCTGAAAGGATCATGGCTGAGTTACATGAAGGCACTTTTTGCACCCATTCCAGTGGGCATACGATGGAAAAGAAAATCCTACGGGCAGGCTATTAGTGGTCTACCATGAAAGAAGATTGCTATCAACACTCTCGAACTTGCCACAAGTGTCAGATCTATGCTGACAAGGTGCACGTACCTCTGGTTTCTCTGAATGTCTTGACGGCTCCTTGGCCCTTTGCTATGTGGGGCATCGATATGATTTGGGAAATCAAGCCAACAACCTCCAATGGGCACCGCTACATCTTAGTGGCCATTGACTATTTTACAAAGTGGGTTGAGGCAGCCTCCTTTGCTTCTGTCACCAAGAATGTTACCTCCCAGTTCATCAAGCAGAATCTCATTTGTCGTTACAGTATCCTGGAGAGGATCATTACAGATAATGGTACGAATCTTAACAATATTGTAATCACCGCACATGCGAGCAATTCAAGATCCAGCATCACAATTCTTCCCCTTACCGACCGAAGATGAATGGTGTTATCGAAGTCGCAAATAAGAACATTAAAAAGATCATACAAAAAATGACAGTCACATAAAAAGACTGGCATGAGATGCTACCATTTTCTATCCACGGGTATCGTACCACAGCACGCACGTCAACCGGGGCAACACCCTACTCTCTGGTATACGGCATGGAGGCTGTCTTGCCTATTGAGGTCCATATCCCCTCTCTAAGAATTATGAAGGCTGCAGGGCTGAACGAAGGAGATTGGATCCAGACTCGACTTGATCAACTAAACATGATTGATGAGAAAAGGCTTACTGCTGTCTGTCATGGTCAAATGTATCAAAAATGGATGATCAATTCTTTCAACAAAAAGGTCAGACGCCAAGTGTATCAAGTTAGAGATCTGATGATCAAACGTATCATACTACCGCAAGGTGATCCCAGGGGAAAATGGACTCCTACATACGAAGGACCATTTGTAATCAAAAACATATTCTCTGGTGGAGCAATGATCTTGACCACCATGGATGGCGACGACCTGCCCCACCCTGCGAACGCAGACATAGACAAAAGATACTATGCATAAGAGACCCGTTAGGTTGACACACCTAGGCAAAACAAGGGCATCTCAGCAAACCAAAAAGGTTCGGGAAAAAATTAGGGATAAAACAAAAACTTTGTACACCCGGCAAGTTGAAAACCCGAAAGGGCGACTTGGGCAAAAAAGGGCATCCCGGTGGACTAAAAACCCAAAAGGGTGGTCCAGGCAAAAGTTAGGGAATTAAAGCGTATGACTATGTCTTGTTGGATCACCTTGCAGATAACCTGACAAACTCAGCAGTTCTGATCAATTCAATCAACTTCGGACAAGGCAACAAACAGACAAGATGCTCAGAGATACAAAGGCTATAGCAGAATGGGAACCCCATGGGATTATTTCACATAGCTATCTTTTCTTTGTATCAAATTTTCAGTTTTTTTACGACGGAATTCTCTTACTAGAATGTTTGTCTCATTGTACAAAAATACTTACTCAAAGTCAATACAAGGATATCCCTTTGAAAGTGCAGAACTATCTGTTTTCTTTACTCTTGTGTTTTGTTTACAAAAATGTCCAATGATTTATTTTTGAACATGTTCATTTGAACATAATTACTGTTTATAAATAAACAAAATAGAAAGACAATCACTAATGGCTTTAAGAAATAGGGAAATCTCTCTAAGATATTTCCATGAAATCCCCCGCCGTGTGCAGTTTAATCCCCAGCGAAACAAAGCTTCCAGTTATCAATCCCCAGTAGAAGTCGTTCAATTTCTCAGGATTTCCCAACAGGATTTTACAAGTAGTACACGACATTTCCCTTACAACAGAGTTTATTTCTCTAAGCGGAAATTCGTCAACACTTCAACTTCACAATATGAAAACTTACACTCCATATCCTCAGCGAGTCATTGATTTATTTTCCCCAATCCAACAGCAGTGCATCAAATTAGCTCGCATACGTATACATTACATCCATATATCATAAACATTGATAACACAAATGCATTATACCATGCATTTCATACAACATGACATTGCATATTAGCTAACATTTTACCCTTTTCAGGATAAGATTAATCAACAGCTACCATTAACAATGTTTAAAGGTTTCTCAGATACAGTTCAGATACACTGCAGACACGGACGCCATTATGATACTCATTCAAATTCCTTCTCAGATACAGTTCAGATACGCTCCAGACACGGACGCTATTCTGATACTCATTCAGAGTCAACTTTCAGATACAGTTCAAATACGCTCCATACACGGACGCCATTCTGATACTCATTCAGAGTCAACTTTCAGATACAGTTCAGATACGCTCCAGACATGGATGCCATTCTGATACTCATTCAGAGTCAACTTTCAGATACAGTTCAGATACACTCCAGACACAGATGTTATTCTGATACTCATTCAGAGCCTCTTTCAGATACAGTTCAGACACGCTCCAGACACGGACGCCATTCTGATACTCATTCTGTTTCAGCTTACGGTTCAACAATCATTTCTGGATGGCATCTACAAGCCCATCTCCAACAACTTTTCATCACCTCTCCAAATGGCATCTTTAAGCCCATTCCCTCAATCATCACATCACCGAGTACAAATTTCTTGGCAATCTAGGGTCCAATCATCTTCCACCTTCGAGTCATGAATGGAAAAACTTGCCAATCTAACTCCTCAAGCTTAAGAAGATTGAACAGGGGCAGCTGTTGTACCCCAAAATTTTCCCTCTCACTTATCAAGAATTTGCTCAGAAGATCTCCTTGGATTCAAGACTGCACTAGGGATCATTATGGACCCCCAAGATTTTCCCTCTCACTAATCAAGAATTTTCCCTTTCATGGATCATTATGGACCCCCAAGATTTCTCATGTCAAGTTTCAAGCCTTGGATCACATTTTTGCTCAGTCAATTGAGCAGTTGACCTAAAAATTAGTTGTATTGGGGAAAAAGTCAACCATGGCCAATTTAAAGTCAAACTTCATAATTTTTTATCCACTTAAACATTGTATAATCATATGTATTATTTGATCAAGTTTGGACCACAACTCCTCAAGAAATTTGATCAAATCTCCAAAAGGGCAAAATGGTCAAAATTAGGGTTTTGACCGAGAAAGGGCAATTTCTGATTTTTGAGCTAGAAAATGATCAATTGGTTTAAGGCATGATCTCAAGAGTCCAATTGCATCATTTTGACCTAATAACATGGTTCAAAACATTGCAAGTCCATCACACTGACAGATGAATTTTCAGTCAACTGATCAAAAGTCAACGGTATACTGAAAAGTCAAACTTTGACTTTTTGGTCAAATTCAAATGCCAAAGATCACAATTCATAAAGATATGTCAAAATATGAAACTTATTCATCAAGTAATCAAAAAAGTCAAGATTTCATTTTGAAAATTCAAAATTTCTAAACTTATAAATTTTTCTAAGTGTTGGAAATTTCTTATTTTTTCATAACTTTGAGCAAAATTTTCACCATAATACAAGATAGTTCAAGAGAAACTTCCAACGTGAAAGTTGTAGATCTCCATGAAATCTACAACTTTTCTTCACACAACTTCTTCCAAAAGTGCTTGGATTTCAAGTTATAATTTTATGAACATGTGGTCATGAAACAAAACACTTAGTGAAATTTTGCCCTAATTTGGTCAGGATTTTGACCTAACTTCATGGCACTTTTTCATATAGTTCCAAGGGGAATATTCAACATCAATTCAAATATGGGTTGTAGATCATATTACAAGATTTCCAAAATGTCCCAGAACTCCTTGAGATCATTCTTGAGTAGGGAGAATCGAAGAGATGAAGTTAGGGTTTTATCACTTGATTTACAAGGCATTTTATGATGAACCAATTTCAAAATTCAAACTATGTTGCATAAACACTACTTTTCAGGCCTCAAAATTGTTAGGCACTCCATAATTAATGGTTTACACAGTTGTTAGAGGCCTCACTTCAAGCATTCAATGCATGGACATTCTTTATATCCATTTTTGGAAGAAAGGTTATATTGCCATTTTGATAAAGTGACTTTTTGTACAAAACTTGTTCTTGAGCCTTGTACTTGTTCTCTTCTGATTAAACAAGTCCAATAACCCATAAGAAATGGTTTAGACACTTACAATCACCCAGCCCATGCTTGTACCTCCTCTTGAAACTTGTTTCCCACTTTTCTTCAAAATCAAGTAACCTAGTCAAAAGCTAAAACATAGGTACTTCTGATTGTCCAAAGCTCTCAAACACTTTTGTTTATACATACACAAACCATTATCCATAAACACGCAGATGCTTGACAACTGAAAAGAGCTAGAACTCAAAAACACATTTCATACTTCCATTTTCACACAAACTGACCAAGAACTTAAAACTCATAATCTACTCATGCGTTTCTTGGCCTTTTGGTTTCTAAAGCTTCTAAACATCATATAGAAGTGATCCCACACCCTCTTACAGAACTGTAACACCATTAACACTATCCGCCATTTTCAAAAACAGAGCTCTGCACATTGACTTCTCCAGACCATTTCAGCCATCCATTGCTCAAGCTAATCATTGCATTAGCTTCCTGGGACCTCAAGGAAGTTAACCTGATCGTCACCATCACTTGAAACAAGCTCAAACTTAAAACACGATTTCCAGTTTTGAGGTAAGTTTTCTAACTTTGGAACTCTTCATACAGGCATCATCAATGATTTATTTGTGAATAAAACATGTAGATACATTGCCCTAAAGCTAACCATGTCCATAGTTTCCATTAATTTTGCTTGAGCTTAGAGAATTTTAGGATTGAAATTTATGAGATATTTAACGTTCAGATTAGGGCTATTAAAATTCATGCTTATCTTTGATTTATAGTTTTAATGCTTTATATTTCTGAAACCGTGAGGAAATTTGCTACAAGTTTCATGTTTACGGTTTTCATTTTTGATGAGAAATGAGCAATTTATAGTTGGTCTGGCTGGAGGTTGAAGATGAAGTTATCAAGGTGCGTTTTGCCTCATATATTTATTGATTTGTCTATGTTAACGGATGTATAACCACCCCAGTGGTAGAAGCGCGCACCTTTAACCTTTGGGACCTGGGTTCGAGCCCTAGTGGTACCCTTTTAATTTTTTTCACATTTTGCTTTCTGATTTTTGTCTTTTTGTCAGGCGTTGGGCCTTGTTGGGCTCTTGGTGTTTTTGTTTTTACTTACTAACCCCCTTGCAGGTTGTTTGCACCCCTAGCCAAGTTTATTTTATTTTCTTATTTTTATTTTTAATTATTTTCTTAATATATTTTCTAAATACTAAAAAATCATAAAAATACAAAAAAATAAATAATAGATTTATATTTTGACTTAATTTATTTTATTTCTCTCACAAAAAATATTTTATTTAACTAAACTTTATTTATTTTTACTAACTAATCTTTTAAATTAAATTAAAACTAGGTATTTGTTTACTTTCTTTTACACCTATTTAAATATATTATTGTAACATAAAAAATGGGTAAAAATATTTTATAATGCTATAAATATTTTCAAGACAAAAATAACAAAAAATACTTTTTTCTAAACTTATTTTCTTTAATCAATTAGTGAATTAGGGTTTTATTAATTCCTTTTCTTAGTGAATTAGGTTTTATTTTAAGTTTAATTAATTATCTTCTTTAGTTAATTATACTAAGACAAAATCCCTTTTCTCATACAAAAAATCCAAAAAATGTCTATTTCCTTAACAATTACATTTCTTGTTGTTGCATCCCAAAACTTGCCCTCCTAAATTTCTCTTATTATGGCTTAGACTTTTCATTCATCTGCATCATTCCAATAGGTCATGTGTATAGCACGCATTTTCATAAAAAGTGGATCACCTGAGGTTCAAAAGATCAGCAGTTAGGGAGCTAGGGTTAGAGCTGATTTGAGGTGTATGGGTTGAATAAGTCTGATTATTCAGGGTCTTCCCAGAGTACAAGACTTTGGAATTATTGTTTTTGATCAATCTCATTTTTGGACTTCTGCTCCATCCAGTTTCATCAGTTCTAGAGATTAGGGTTTATTTCCCTACGTCATGCCAAAGAATCAGGGTTTTTATTCGTTGATAAATGTTCAGTAATTAAAGATCCTGGGAATAAATTTTCATGGTAATCTTGATCATACTCTTTCACTATTTTTATGTTCATCTTTGGTAATTCAAGGTCGTCAATTAGGGAAGGACTTTGTCAAGAATTATGAATTGAATTATGAAATATGAGTCGTAATACAAAAGGCGGGGTTATGAATTCTTTAGGATCAAGATCTTATTGACTATTCAAACTACTTATCATACAAGTTGATTTGGATTCAAGATTGAATTTTGGATTTAAGATTTGAATTTGAGTCGAATTCGCTATTGGGAATTACCCATCAGAATGACTACTTAGTTCCATGAGTTCATAATCTGCAAGTATGGATTGCATGGAGTTACAAAAGCAAAGTTCATCATGATTCAAGGTTCAAGGAATTCAACGTATTCATGCATTTCGATTTTGAAATATCACAAGCTCATTCAAGTTTCAATTCACTCATCCAAGTTCAAATTCCAAGTTTAACATTCACTATTCAAGTTTTACAATGTTTATCATTTACAAATCATAAGTCCAATCTACAAAACCATGATTGGTATGTCTGAACATCATTCAAAAATGTATTACACAAACTTTTTTTTGTTAGACCTAAAATTCTAAATACCCTAACAATATTCATTCCATGTTCATGTCAAATCACCCGTCTTCAAATTCCCTTTCATTTAGTACAGAATGTAGACTGATTGGCTTTAGCTTACCTTCACCACAATGGCTTTACTATTTGTTGCGCTTCATGTCACAAAGAAGGAAATAAGATAATGGTGGCGGCATTTGAAAGATGAAGAGGAATCTATTATTATGCATCTTAAATGGCATCATTATGTCATAATTCCTTTTCATTTTCACCTACAAAGCTCTTCCCTATCATGTCAAAGCCATCTTTCAGATGCTCCTCCATTACTACTAATTCCACACCTTCCCGCAATTCCATTGTTTTTGAGACAGTTAGGCTATCGGGTCCTCCAACAAAGTTTGCAGCTTCAAAGTTGAAGGTTGTTCTATTAGAAGATCAAATAAACAGATATGCAAGTGTTATTCCAAGAATCTACATTCTATCTCACTGTGATTTAACAGCTAATCTCACTTTAGCGGTTTCTAATGTCATCAAACTTGAGCAGCTGAGAAGGTGGCACTAGAAGGATGATGTTGAATACTGAAACAGAAGAAAGTCAAAAAGTTAAATGGCTTACATGCATCCATTAACAGAAACCATAACAAAATTTCCTGAAATCAAGACCAGCATACAGAAAAAATGAGTCAGTATCTCCATGTTTTGAAAATAATGCAAACTCAAGATCTTCTAGCTGATTCAAAAATAACTGTAACCAACCCTAACTGATTAACAGAAACAAAAAGAAATTTCTAACCAACTTAAGAAAATTCCAAACAGAATTCTACAAACCCAGATTTCTAACATCCTAACATCCCCACAACAGAACCAATTAACTAACAACATTTACTAACTTCTGACCTCTATACATAACTAACTCCAAACCAAGTCCTAACTAACTATTCTAAAAAAAAACTAACACAGATGATAAAGCTCCCTAGTTAAATCTCTAAGAGAATCATATAATCCTTTAACATAAAAAAATAAACGAAATCATAACCGCCATGGCCTAGTTAGTTCTCTCTAACCTCTAACCTTTAACGGAATTGCTAACCAACTTTTGACAGAATCACAACTACTAAAAGCTACTAACAAAAAGTGGAAGTTTCAAAAAAGGTCCTAACAACCTGTAACTGTTTGTAGCCCTCTAACTAAATTAGTTTCAGATTTAGCCACAATTGGCTCTTAACTGTAACTAATCATAACCAGGAAAAAAAATAGAATTCAGTTGTAACTAAATTCTTCTTCATTCCTATATAATATCCTCCATCGGGCTCAGAAGTGGGGGATCTCACTTCTACTCTACTTTCATCTTCTTTCTTAATTCAACCCTCAAATTCTCTCCTCCTACTACCTTCTCCCCCTATCCTGCAACCTTCGTCCCTCCATTATCCTTCAGCCTTTGCACATTCTTACTGAAAATCAACGCCTTGTGCCACAATCATAGAATATTCTATGCAATGCTAATTTCTCAGTACTACGGTTAAGCACACTTATCAGGAAAATGGAAGATTGAGAGAAAGTATTAGTAGAAGAAAACCAAATCAGAAGTAGAAGATGGAGAAAGAATCGAAAAGAAAGAATCGCCGCAGCTAAAACACCGTCGGAGTGTCTCCGACAGGTAAGCTTCAATATCCTCTATTTCTTTATCATTTTTCTACTTCTTGATGCCATTGAGAAGCCTGAAGCATGCTGAATTGTTACCCTACTATTGTTGCTTCAAATCCAGCATGCCTTTAGTTAATTTTTATTTTTTAGGGTTTTGGATTGTTATGATAAATCAAAGGGTCTGGTTTGTAGGCAAGAGAGAGTGAGGGTAGGGTCTTAATTCATGGAGAGGAGAGGAATACAGAAGTGTTGTCATCATTTTTGGAGGAGCTCCGCTGGAGGCAATTATCGGCGGTGTTTTAGTTTGGGATTAGGGCTCGAGAGAGATGAGGAAGAGCAGTTGAATTGAGTAGAAGATCATCCATTGGGCCCTGGCTTACTGTTCTGTGTCGTAAGGCCCAATAGCATATTGTCAAACATCTGCCCATACACCATTTTTGGCATGGATTTTTTGGTCCCAGAACAAAAAAAACCTCTTGTTCTTTATTAGCTGGGCCTGAGCGCCCCATTAGGAAACAACATCCCTGGATTTGGATTTCCACCCCTGATTCTTTGGTTTTCTCCTTATGACTTCCCTTTTAGTTTTAATTCCTCATTTTTTTGTAACAAAATACGTAAATAAAATGGTCAAAATTGGACAATAAAAAATATGTATATACACTAGAATTTAGGTTTTAAATAGGAATTTATTTTCTCTCTCTTACTAAGATATTTTAGGCGTTTTTTTTACTAAGTTTTAATTCATTTTTTACGTTGTATATTCCTCTACAACCTGTGGAATTATATAGATGCGAATTGGGGGTAATTTTCATTATTATTTTTACATCCACTATACTCCCTTAGGGTTTTAATCCAATTTTAACCCGTCAATTAAAATTGAGTTAAATAAGTTTTAGGTTGTAACCCTTAACTTATGGTAAAGATTTCCCTTCAAAACTCAACTATAGGACCATATTGTACGATAACATTAGGGATAGAAATAGGAAAGTCTCCCCCTGACTTTTCTTTCTTTTCGCATATGCATTTAAAACAAAAAAAAACTTATTTTTCTTTCAAACCTCAAAATACTTAAAAATTTACTGACGAGAATCATATCTTTGTTAAATACGAGAGATGATAAGCGGGTTTCTTCTCGACCTTATTGTTCTCCTATTCTAAGCTTTGGTATGGTTCAAGTCTCAAAGACTTATTTCATGAATAAGTAGAGAAATGACTAAAATCTCTCTCTTGAGATTAACTAGCTATTATCTACAAACAAAAACACCAACAAACACAAACTCTTTTCGCCTACGGGTTTTTCTTTCAATTTCAAAAGAACATGTTAATTCACTTATGTGATGACGCGTAAGTCTCCAAAGGTCGATTTGCGGTAGAAGGAGAAACTAATATTGTTCATTAAAAAAAACATCAAACCAATTCAAACCTTTTTGTGTGCCCAAGGACCTTTTCTCCAAACTTTTTCAAAAGAGCATGTTAATTCACTTCCGTGCTGACGCGTAAGTCTCCAAAGGTCGAGTTGCAGCAGAAGGCGAAATTAATATTATTCAGTAAAAAATACAAACCAGCAAACACATGTGAGTCAAACTACGACTGCTATGATTCCTAAAAAGGGATACGTAGGCATCGGGGTAGGGCTCGAACGAGCACAATTTTTATTTTTCCCTACATTCTTTTCTCATTTCTTTTGCATGCATTCTCCATTCAGTAGTATAGTAAACAATAAGCATAGATTGAACACACCCATAAGATAGATAACAAGAGTGGATACCGTAGAGTACTACGGGCGTGTGGGGTGCTAATACCTTTCCCTTACGTAACAGACTCCCTTACCCGATCTCTTGGTCGCAAGACCATGACTTCTCCCTTCTCAGGTTTTCTCGATGTTTACCTTTCCCTACATGTGGGATAAAGGACGTTCGATGGCGACTTTATTGTTTGATGATTTTTAGCCGATAGTTGCAGCTGGCAACTTCACTGGGGACACATGTCGACCAAATGCTGGTCCATCCCAGAGTCGCTCCTAGCTCTTGCTTTCCTCTCTTTGGGTGTTTCATTTTTATGCTTTCAGTTTATTCATTCATTTTGTGTATACTTGAGCATATATGTGCATTTGCATCTTACTGTATTCCAAATACTACTGTTGTACTGGATCTGCTTCTTGTTTAGGTGGGGATGTTACTATCGAGGTAAAAGGCCCAGTATCCAGGCCAGAGTGCACTAGGACACTAGGAATAGAGTGGGGGCATGACGGCTATAGGACGTGGTCTGATTAGTGAAGTTATGTCATATACCACGCTTAGATGAGGTTCAATTGAAGGTATTTTTATCATGCACGTCTGTGTTGTGATGATTCTACTTTCAAACGAACCCGTGATTTTCGAGTTACCCTTGCCTTACCCTAACCTAGTCTTCACCCGTGAGTGGGAAGGGAATTCTTATCACAGGTACAGCTGGTAACTATATTCAGACGGTTACTTATGATTATGTCCTGGATCTCTGCTGGTAATTATAAGGTTCTCAGATTTATTTTCTGAGGTTCCAACTATGATCTTCATGGATTTCTTCTGGTTATGTTTCAGACCTGTAATACCGATATTAACAGAATATGAAGAGGCAGTACAACAGAAGTCAGTATCATGGAAGTAGTAACCCCATGATCATTTGCACATACATCATAACATATTTACTTTTCAAAAAATATATATGCATGTGTCGATAATTAATTTGCATGCGCATTGTAATTTCCAGGATCTCTCTAGGGTTTCCTTGTCCTCTAAAGAATGGCAAACAACATTGATATCGTCCTAAAGACAAAGAGGGATAACTCCAGCTATCATTTTCGTCCTAGTATTTGGCCCTCTCTTGAAGAACTCAGAGACCTCATGAATTGTCAACAAATGCGTGTTTTTGGTGAAAGATATGGGAATCTCCTATCTTTATTGGATGCTCGGGTTGACGATAAGGCTGTACAGACTCTGTTACAATTTTATGATCCGGAGTTGCATTGTTTCACATTTCAGGACTACCAGTTAGCACCTACTCTTGAGGAGTATGCTCATCTTCTCCACATTAAGCTCACCAGTCATGTTCCATTTGTTCGAGTCCATATCGAGCCTGACTATGAGGCCATTGCTAAGGTTCTTTATTTGAGCCTTAACGATGTAAAAGTGAAGTGGAGACGTAACAAAGTCACTTGTGGTCTTCTCGTAGACTTCTTGGTAAGTAAGGCTAAGGAAATGGAAAATACAGGAAACTGGGATGCTTATTATGCTTCGTTGGCTGCTATCATTTACGGAGTTGTCTTATTCCCTGAGATCAAAGAAATCATAAACATGGCTTCTCTTTGCGTATTCATGAATAAAAATCCCATACCTACACTATTAGAAGATACTTATCACGCCATCCACTCTAGGAATGGAAAGAAAGGAGTAGTGGTATGCTGTATTCATATGCTTTACAAATGGTTCATGGCACAGTTACCCACCAAAGGGCCATTCAAAGAAGATCCTCATTCATGGGCATCCAAAGTAATGACACTCACCTCTTTCGATATCCAATGGTACAAACTTAAGGCTGATAGTACCGAAATCATCTCCCACTGTGTTGGTTTCTCTAATGTTCCACTCATAGGAACAAAAGGGGTTATTAACTACAACCCAGAACTCGCTCTTCACTGATTAGGTTATTCCATGAGGCGTCCACCCACGGCTAAGGAGGTCGAACCTATGTATTGCAAAAAATGAGAAGATCTGGAATTATTAAAGAAGGTGGAAATTGCTTGGGCACATGTTGGAAAGAAAGGAAAGGAATTCTTCGGATTAAAATAGGTATTAGCTTTGGATCCTTACGTGGATTGGTTGAAGGAAAGAGTCAAAACTCTTATGCTGCCTTTTGAAAAAGAAATCCCCTTGTATCCTTAACCCACTGAGTTGCAACACGTTGTGCCTAAGGAACGCTTCTATCAAGTACAATTGGAGAATATGGACCTTCGCTAGAATCTAGAAGACAAATAAATGGAAATATATTTCTTAACAGAAAAGAAAAGGGACTTGGCCTGTCAGTTAAAAGAGTATGAAGGGGAAAGTAGTTCCAAGAAATGACTCAGAGCTGAAAACTCTTTTGTATCTACGGAATAGTATCAAATGGCCCTCGCCGATGCGGAAAAGAATCGTCAAGAAACTCTGAAATTCCAGAAGGCCAACAATAGGAACAAAGCCAAAGTTAAGGAGTTGGGAAACCAATTTAAAGTTGTTAGGATGGAGCTGGAAGCAAAAGAAGATCAAATGACCGAAGTACTAAAAGAGAATGCAAGACTCCGAGACAAGATCAAGGAAATGGAAGAAGTGCCCGTGCCTATACCTTTGCCAAAATGTAAAGAATGTGATCGCTTCCTAGAGCAATGTGTGTACCTGGAGGGACAACTATATCGGAAAGATGTGGTGATTGATAGCTTCGCTCATGGACGGGATCATGAAAAGACAAAGAAATTATTTGAAGAAACTAAGGAATGGAGTGAAGAGTACTTCTGACAAGGAGTACCATTGTATTACACAGAGATTAGAGATCCACCCTGTTGATTATTTTGTTCTCCCCTTTTTCTTTGCTTTTTTTTGTCTTTTGATCACCACCAGTCTTGTTGGATGGGGTCATTTAGATTTCATTGCATTTTTTGAATCAGGCTTGTAAGAAGTTACCATTGGATCATATGAAATGTTTTTTTTAGATCAATTGTTATCAAAATTTCTTCCCACCGTTTGTCTCTCATATCATGTTGTTTAAAATTCTAGTGGTAATAAAACTTTGGGTGTCCTGGAAATGATATAATATCGCATACACAATCATGCATTCATACATATCATAATTTGAGAAATAATTATGGCAGGTCTTCTTATTCCTTGATTTGGGCCTCCCCTTTAGAGAAGATAGCCACTACGAATTCTAATCGTTATAATACTCGAAGCACTGCCAAGAGACAGATGGAACAGATCCAAGCAGATGTTATGGCTATGGGAACCAGGATGGATACTCGAGTCGATCAGTTGATGGAGATTATTCATAACATGGCTCGACAACAAGAGGAAATGAGGGCCATGATTGTGAGGCATGCTGAAGCTTTGAATAATGGGGGTGAAGATCCGAACGATGGTCCACCAGGGGTCATCATCAATAATCCTAACGGTATTCCAGGGGCTCAGAATGCGTGGAGAATCCGGGAAGAACTCGAAATGTGAATATCGGTCTGAATACCCAAAATGGTCAGCATGCAAATTTCAGCAACCCTACAGGTAACCAAGGCATCCCTGGGAATCAAGTTGTAGGAAACCCTCCCCTACTCACTCTTGTTCATCAGAACACTGAACAACTTATTGTACTACCAAGGCCTGTTCGCATTCCTGTTAGTCCGGTGGAAGAAGATAATTGGGAAGACTGGATGACTAATGTGGAAGAACCAACTGAAGCTAGCAAGAAGTTGCATATGCTTGAAGAACGGATGCGCAAGTTTGATAGTCAAGGTGCAGTAGGCTTTAACATGTTTGACTTAGGCTTGGTGCCCGGAGTAAAGATTCCCCCAAAATTCAAGGTGCCTGATTTCGTAAAGTACAAAGGCACTTCCTGTCCAAAAACCCATGTTAAGTCTTTCTATCGGAAGATGTCTGCATACTCCAACAGCGAGAAACTGTTGATGCACTTCTTTCAAGATAGTTTGACAGGTCGTCCACTCGAATGGTACATGCAACTGGAAAGTATTCGTATCCGTACGTGGAGAGAATTGGTCGAAGCATTTGTTTTGCACTATCAGTATAACACTGACATGGCGCCTACAAGAATCCAACTGCAGAACTTATCCCAAAAACGGGATGAATCTTTTAAGGAGTACGCTCCGAGGTGGCGAGAGATGGCTGAAAAAGTGCAACCTCCCATGTTAGAACGAGAAATGGTGGAGATGTTTAGTAGTACGCTGCAAAGCCAGTATTACACAACCTGTAGCATATCAGGTACTTTTGCTGAGATGGTAACACATGGGGAACGGATTGAGATCGGAATTAAATTGGGGAAAATCCAAGATGTCCTAGTTAGGAATAGTGCTGGCAATACTAAGAAGTCTTTCGGGGGACAGTCAAAGAAAAAGGAAGGAGAATCTGATGTGGTCTATCCTCAGAAGGGGAAGGGCAAATATCAAGATTACGACCATCGGGATGCTGCTGTAACAATTCCAATAGCTCCCCCTCAACGTCCAACATATACACCCCGGAAGAGTAATCAACAAAAACCAAGACCCCCCTTTAGGAAATTTGATGTACTTCCAATGACATATGCTGAATTGTTTCCCCAGTTACTCGAGCTAAAATTGATTGAGTTACGTACGTTAAAAGTTGACCCTAAAAGGTTGCCGATTCACTTTGACGCTAATGCCCGGTGTGATTTCCACTCTGGAGGGCAGGGGCATACTATCGAGAATTGCTATGCTTTCAAGCATAAGGTCCAAGACCTATTGGACTCTCAAGCTATTAATTTTGGACTAGCACCTAATATTACAAATTAACCACTATCGACTCATGGAGGTTCCACTGTCAGTGCCATCATTGAAGATGAAAGCCTAGATCTGGTTATAGATGTCGATCAGTTAACTACCCCCTGTTATTCGTGAAAGAGCAGTTGACGAGCAAAGGTGTATTTTTGGGCTGTGGAATGGACTGTGTCGCTTGTTTAAAACATCCAGGGGGTTGTCATTTGTTGAGAAACGCGGTTCAGGATTTAATCAAAAAGGGGTTTCTTCAGTTCAATAGCAAGATCTTGAAGCCTGAGATCGATAAGAATGAAGTAAATGTGATAACCATTCCGGTCAAACAAAAAGTTGCTCGAGTACCTGTAACGATCTTGGTACCTGCTAAGAAATCCCCACTACTTATCACTATGCCTGGTCCAGTGCCGTACGTTAGAGACAAGGCGGTACCTTGGAATTATGGTGGTGAACTTTACTATCAAGGGAAGAAGGTTGTTACTCAGAGGTTTGAGGAAGACAAATCTGAAGAAGAGAAACCTGCAGTGCTCGATATTGTCAGTGAAAGTAAAATTACTCGCAGCGGTCGAATTTTCTCCCTGCCAGAGCAACATGGAAGTAGTACAAATGCTGCAGCTAAGGCTAAAGGCAAACAAATCATGGTCAATAGCGATAAGCTGGGGCAGAGTCCCCTTATTCCTGTTTTTGATGATGAAATGTCTAAGGATGCAGCCGAGTTAATACGGTACATCAAGAAGAGTGACTACAAGATCATTGACCAGTTGAGTCAAACACCTTCAAAGATATCCATCCTCGCCTTGCTCAGAGATTCAGAATCCCATAGAAATGCACGATTGAAGCTGTTAGGAACCTCTTTTGTCCCCCAAGAAATATCGGTGAATCAATTTGAGGGAATTGTGAATAGTATTTCTGCAAGTAATGGGCTGGGTTTTACGGACTTCGACCTGCCCCCCTGAGGGAAGGAAGCATAACAAAGCATTACACATCTCTATGGAAATTGAAAAAACTACCTTATCTAGTGTGTTGGTTGATACAGGTTCCTCTATCAACGTATTACATAAGTCTGCGCTTTTGAAGTTGGATTATGAGGGGCTTTCGTTGAGGCCGAGTGATTTGGTTGTTAAGGCTTTTGATGGATCAAGAAGGACTGTGTTCGGGGAAGTCGACTTGCCGATCAAGGTAGGACCCCAAGTGTTTGAAGCTACCCGCTTTATCATGGATATAAACCATTCCTATTGCTATTTGCTGGGCCGCCCATGGATCCATGGGGCTGGCACTGTTACCTCCACTCTACACCAGAAGCTGGAGTTTTTATTGAAAGGAAAAGTGGTCACTGTCTGCGGCGAAGAAGATTACATTGTCAGTCACCTGAGTTCTTTCCGCTATGTTGAAGTAGAAGGAGAAATCCATGAGACACCGTGTCAAGCTTTCGAAACTATACAAGTTGTTAGAACTCCTTATCAGGAAGACAGGAGGCTAGAAGTCCCCATGTCATCCTATCGCTAGGCACAAGCAATCGTTCAGTCTGGTCATCCAGAAGGATGGGGAAGAGTGTTGGATCTCCCTACTCAGAAGGACAAGAAAGGTTTAGGCTTCATTGCTAATCAGTTAAGGTCAGTCTCTACTCCTGAATGTCAAAGTATTCCTCCACCAACTCGATTCGTCAGCGGCGAAACCATCCAGGAAGAGGCTCATGCAGTAAGTAAGTGAAGGAGATGGCAGCAATCGTGAGATGGATAGGTGGGTTCATCCAACCATGCCAAGTGAAAAGCTTACCAACTGGTTCGCCGAGGACATCATTGAAGTCACCAATTTTGAAGAGTAACTTTCTTTTATTTTGTTATCATGCCATAATCCATATGTCCTGCCTAAGACATAGTGGACATGCTGTAAGGCCACAATGTTTTTTCATTACAAATTTTATTCATCAATAAAGAACGTCTTTTGTTTTCAAATGTTTCGCTCTTCGTCTTTCTGAATTTCTATATCTAAGACACAAGGCTCTATTTCCTTTTTACATCTAAGACTAAAATGAAAATAAAAAAAATAACCATGCAGATTGTGTCCCTCATTAATCCAAGAAAATGTCGGGAATGATTCTGCTACGACCCTCTATGACTTTGAAAGACCAATATATCAAGCTGAAGAAGAAACAGAGGAGGACTGCGAACTTGCTGAAGAGTTGGCTAGATTACTAAGGCAATGAGAAAAGGCCATTCAGCCGCACCAAGAGACCACTGAGTTGATCAACTTAGGAACCAAAGAGATCCGAAAAGAAGTTAAGATTGGGGCTGCTCTAGAAGATAGTATCAAGCACAATTTAATCGCAATGCTCCGTGAGTATACGGATATCTTTGCTTGGTCCTATGAAGACATGCCTGGGCTAGACACGAATATCGTCATGCACAAGCTACCTCTCAGGGAAGAGTGTTTTCCTGTTAAGCAAAAGCTTCGAAGGACTCATCCCGAGATGTCTAAGAAGATCAAAGAAGAGGTTCAGAAACAATTTGATGTTGGTTTTTTGAAAGTAACGTCTTACCCTCCGTGGATTGTGAATATTGTACCAGTGCCTAAGAAGGATGGAAAGGTTAGGATGTGTGTGGACTATAGGGACTTGAACAGAGCAAGTCCTAAAGATGATTTCATGTTACCACATATTGATGTTCTAGTTGATAATACAGCTCAAGCTAAAGTGTTCTCCTTCATGGATGGTTTTTCTGGATATAATCAGATTAAGATGGCACCAGAAGACATGGAGAAGACTACTTTTATTACTCCTTGGGGAACGATTTGTTATAGGGTGATTCCATTTGGCCTAAAAAATGCAGGGGCAGCTTATCAACGTGCGATGGTCACTCTCTTTCATGACATGATGCATAAAGAGATTGAATTATATGTCGAAGATATGATTTCCAAGTCCCAAATAGGAGAGGAACATCTGGTTCATTTGTTGAAATTGTTTGAAAGATTAAGGAAGTTCAGACTAAGGCTAAATCCAAATAAGTGCACCTTCGAAGTAAGATCGGGGAAATTGTTAGGGTTCATCGTAAGTGAGCAAGGAATTGAAGTCGACCCTAGTAAGATAAAGGATATACAAGAAATGCCAGTACCGGAAACAGAAAAAGAGGTTTGCGGTTTTCTCGGGAGATTAAACTACATTTCTAGATTTATCTCCCACCTTACAGCCACTTGTGAACCAATCTTTATATTGTTAAAGAAAAGCCAGACGGACAGGTGGAATAACGATTTCCAGGAAGCATTTGATAAAATTAAAGAGTATTTGATGGAACCTCAAATTCTCTCGCCCCCGGTGGAAGGTAGGCCCTTGATAATGTACCTAACAGTATTAGAGAACTCAATGGGGTGTGTATTAGGGCAGCATGACACAGATGGTCGAAAAGAGAACGCAATATATTACCTTAGCAAAAAGTTTACCGACTGTGAGGTAAGATACTCACTGCTCGAGAAAACTTGCTGCGCTTTGGTATGGGCTGCTCGCCGACTAAGACAGTACATGTTGACTCATACCACCTTACTGATCTCTAAGATGGACCCAATCAAGTACATCTTTGAAAAACCAGCCCTCACGGGAAGGATAGCTCGTTGGCAAATGATTTTGACTGAATATGACATCCAATATACCACTCAAAAGGCTATTAAGGGTAGTGTATTGGCAGATCATCTTGCCCACCAACCTATGAAAGATGACTATCAGCCAATGAAGTTTGAGTTTCCTGATGAAGACATCATGTACATACGAGATTATAACATTCCAGGCCTAGAGGAAGGACCTGAACAAGGATCGTGATGGACGATGGATTTCGATGGTGCCTCCAATGCGTTAGGTAATAGTGTCGGTGCGATGATTACTTCTCCTGAAGGTTTTCATACTCCTCTTACCGCCAGGATTTGCTTTGATTGTACGAACAATATGGTTGAGTATGAAGTTTGTATTTTTGGGTTAGAAGCTGCCATTGATTTACGAATCAAAATCTTAGAAGTATATGGAGATTTTGCTCTGGTAATTAGCCAAATCAACGGAGATTGGGAAACTCGTCACCCAAATTTGATTCCGTATCGCGATCATGTGTTAAAGCTAACCCCTTATTTTGATGAGATTACTTTCAATCATATTCCAAGGGAGGAGAATAACTTGGCAGACGCTTTGGCTACTCTATCATCCATGTTTAAGGTTAAATGGGAAAATGAGGCTCCTTCTATCACTATCCTAAGGTTGGATGAACCCGCGTTCTGTTTAGGAATAGGGGAAGATGACGTTGATGAGAAGCCATGGTTCTATGACATCAAAAAGTATCTTAAGACCCAAGAATATCCAGAAGGTGCTTCTGTCACATATAAGAAGACTTTACGGAGGTTTGCCGCCAAGTTTTTTCTCGACGGCGATGTTTTATATAAGAGGAATTATGATTCCATTCTGCTCAGATGCGTGGATAGACACGAAGCAAGTAGGATCATATAAGAAGTGCATGAAGGTTCTTTTAGGACACATTCTAGCGGGCATACTATGGCCAAGAAAATCTTGAGGGCAGGTTATTATTGGTCAACAATGGAAAATGATTGATACGAGCATTCCAGGATCTGCTACGAGTGTCAGATCTACGCTGACAAGATGCATGTGCCACCCAATCCCCTGAATATCCTAACTTCACCTTGGCCTTTCGCGATGTGGGGAATTGATATGATAGGCCGGATTAAGCTAACCACTTCCAACGGACACCGTTTTATCTTGGTGGTTATCGACTACTTTAATAAGTGGATTGAAGCAGCATCTTATGCCAATGTCACTAAACAGGTGGTAGCACGTTTCATCAAACATAACATGATCTGTCGATATGGGATCGCCGAAAAGATTATTATCGATAATGGGTCGAACCTCAATAATAAGATGATGAAAGAGTTGTGTGAAAACTTTAAGATAAAACATCACAATTCCTCTCCTTACTGTCCTAAGATGAATGGCGCGGTTGAGGCAGCAAACAAAAATATTAAGATTGTGCAGAAAATGGTCATCACTTATAAAGATTGGCATGAGATGCTACCATTCGCTTTACATGGTTATCGTACCACCATGCGTACCTCAACTGGGGCAACCCCTTTTTCGCTTGTTTACGGAATGGAAGCAGTCCTACCAGTGGAAGTGGAAATCCCCTCTTTGAGGATAATGACAGATGCACAATTGGATGAGACTGAATGGGTCCAGAATAGATTCGACCAACTGAATCTCATTGATGAGAAAAGATTAACGTCAATTTGCAATGGACAGTTATACCAAAAGAGGATGAAGAAATCCTTCGACAAGAGGGTACGTCCGCGGAATTTTCAAGCTGGTGATCTGGTGCTAAAAAGGATCTTGCCTCCTAACAACACGGATGCTAGAGGTAAATGGGCTCCCAATTACGAAGGGCCTTTTATTGTAAAGAAAGTTTTCTCGGGAGGGTCTATGATGCTTGCAACCATGGATGGAGAGGATTTCCCGCACCCTGTCAATGCAGATGCAGTAAAAAAATATTTCACGTAAAAGGTCATTAGTTTGATCAGATCAGGACGAAGGTTTGGTCTAACCAATCAATCAGAAGGCAAATATTGAAGAATTCAGGGGTCATGAGAGTTGTAGCAGAATCGTACTTGACAAATTCTGCATTCACTTTTTTTTACTTTCTTTTCTTTTTCCTCTCCATATGTTTCGCGTGCAATTGTTCCTCTTCGAGAATTGCTTTTTGTTGTAAATGCCTATTTACAGGCCAATCATTCAATAAAAATGTTCTTCGAATTATGTCAAGTTGTTTTTTATTGTTGTTTTGATAAACAAAAAAGACATTCAATGTTTTCAATGAAATAATGCAAAAAATACATTGAAGCCTTACAACACGTGGAATCAAATTACTCAAAAATGTCAGGTGTGGAAAACAGTCCATGCTCAAGACATGTTGTTATAAGGCTCACCCCCGCAGAACAGGATCTCACGACCTAAGGATATTCTTATTGAAAGTATGGTGGATATTCATTCTAAACTCAAAGGTGTAAATAATCCATAGATAAGAAGTGAGGTTACCAAGCGTACTTTCTGAAGCAAAAAGTCTGTACGGAAACTAGTCTCCTCAACACGGCATTTCAAATTACACTTGCATCCTCATTTGTAATCTTTCTTTGTTTTGGTTCAGTACTTTCTTGTATGCGAAAGTTGTTTATTTTTTAATATTAATCATAATGCATTAAATATGTTTGTCTTGAATTAACCCTTTCGTATTCACTCATTAATGTTTTTCTTTGCTTTTTGGTATTTATCTCTTGTTAAATAAAGCAAAAAAACCTCTGGGAGGAGGATGATGAGTAATGTGCCAAAAATTTCAAACGGTGTGCTTTTGAATAGAACCCTGCTCGCGATGTACAGGCCTTGTTTCAATTCCCAAACACTGGAGATATAAGGGAGATATACCCTCGTCAACCTCTTTCGAGCCTTGAAGTAGGAGTTTCTCTTTTGTTCAGAAAAACCGCATTTTTTCAACCCGGGGCAGGGTAGATTTCAATTAATCTGATCGAGCATTCAGAACTCATCAAGAGTGCGCATCAAAGGATACAACAATGGTTATCCTTCAGAAGGTTGAGAAAGAACAAAATCACAATGGCTAACTCTTATCTATCAGCAGTACGCATCAATGAGGATGATATCCCAATAGATATCTCTCGCACATCAAGAGGTCAAAAGATGACGATACCATAATGATTATTCCTCGTTGACCAAGCAGTAAGGTAGTCACACTTTCCCAGGAAGTCAAAAACGACTCGAAATTACACGACTGGTTCAAACTAAAAGAAATGATAAAAGAAAGAGACAAAAAGCCCCGCTAAGCCGAAACTTGAAAAGACAAGTCGCTTAGGCAAAAGTTAGGGCACCCCGTTGGACTTCAAAGTCGAATTCAAAAGGAATTTGTCCAGGCAAAAGTTAGGGAATACAAAAGGAAAGAAAAAAGCGTGAAAAGCGAAAAGGGATTACCAAATAAAAATCCTCAACAAAGAATAAAGTTGTGGGATCAGACACTAAAAATGAAAGAGGTGCGTGACTACCATATCCTCCTCAACCATGGTAAACTCCTTTTGAGGGATGAGTGCTCATATTGGTTTAACTGAATTTAAGACTGGAGGACATCATGGAGAATGGGTGGGCACCAAATATTTTTTAACCTTCAATCTTTTTTTTCTAAAATCGTGAACCAGGCCACGTTACAACCCTTAAAAGTCCTAACTGAAGCATGGGTTAATTCGGAAGCACACTGTAACAAGAATACGGTAATCTGACTCCTATTAGGCTTGCTAATTTTTTTTGAGTTAGTATCACACTATCTTTTGTACAAATTTTTTTTTGTTTCAACATCTTTTCAATACAAGTTTTTAAACTTCAAGACAAACATGAGCTTTGTATTATAATTATAATTCTTAGAATAAACATTCTTTGCATATGAGCAAGTGCTTAAACATCAAGTAAATTTGCATAATGAGCATCAGATGAAAATTTGATCATCTCAAGGGACAAATTGCTTCAAGATACCGTTTAAAGGTGAATCATTTGTGAGAATGGTCTTAACCTGAGGCACATCTTCTATTGACTATGTTAAGTAAAAGAATACTACTTTGAGAAATAATCTGAAGTAGATTGCAAAAGGTGGTTGCCCAGAGTCTCTGTCAAGCAGCGGTGAATTACTTTCAGCTGGTCCCAAGGGACGTATCGCTTCAAGTATTTGCTCAAGAATAAAGCAGTTCAAGTCAAGAAGTATGGTTGTGAAGTAACCTACTTTCAAGATATGAGCCAACCACTCTAAGGTTATGTTGTCTTCAAAAATCCTCAGGTTTCTCATCCCTCTGTGAGCATGAGGTAAAGGAAAATATTTATCGATATTCTGTTGAGAAGGGGCAAGCGTGTCGAATACTCCTTCGAGTAGGTATTCATCCAATCTGAGGCCTTCAAGTCAGGATTTCATCCCTCAAAGTGCAGACAAACTGGGGAAGTTATACTAATATTTGACAAATATCTCTAAGAATGCGTTGATCAGAAGAGAATCTTCCCAGAATTTGAAGATGTATGGGCATTCACTCAAGCATAGTTGGAGTCATCTCCAATTTTGGTTACCTAAAACATCATGTTCCAAAGTCCATAACATTGGGGCAGATTATCTTCAATAGTATAAATCTCAAAAAGTCATCTCAAGGCAATTTTTCTGCAAAAGCCTTACAGACTGGGGCAAGAATTTATGTAAGGGATTTCTATCTTCTTCAGTAGTTGATTAGATCAAGTCCATACGCAGGCTAAATGACCTATGAATTTGAAAATCATGCCGAGAAGTCGGGATTGTTATCTTCGACTTATCAGAGACTCAAGTCCATTTACTGATATCCTTTGTCCCAAGTCAAGGATATTATCCCCAGTTAGAATTTGGATTGTTATCCTAGTAGGATATGAACAGTAACGCAAAGATCATTTGGGTTTGTTTATTTGTACAAGACGCGATGGAAATATTGTTTCCTAGGGGGATGCCACTTCCCAGTAAAAGCCTGTTGCTACTTGACAAGGATCCGTCTACCAAGGGGTTTCTCTTCTAAGATATTTTCTCCCCAGTGAAGCATCCTCATTTCTCTGCAGGAGGAGAATGTTCTTTCTCCCTGGAAATGTAGAAGTTGTTTAAAGTCTAGATGATCCCTTTTTGTCGGACTACAATTTATTTTTACAGCATCTTCTCTAAAGTCCACTTTTTTAGTGGCATTTCTCCTCGAAGTCGACATGTTAAAGTTGCAATCTTGCATCGCGGTTTTTACCCAGTGATTGATAGTTCAAATTGTCTATTCTTCAATAATATTTTCCATTCCAAACAGGGGTATGTCGCCCCAATTTCCGTTTTGCAAGTACTATTGGTCTTGTATGACAAGATGCATACCAACAAATGAATCAAGAAGGGTAACATGAGGATTTTTGTATAATGAGATCCAATTTCCCCAGTGGAACTATTCTTCTTTGCCTAATGGAGCAAGTGTCCTATCTATCAGGTGAGGTTTGCAGGAGAATTCCAGTCATAACTCTTTCGTTAACTATGGTAGAAGATTTTTTTGAGATATCCCTAGTGGAGTTTCTATCTCGGGGTGTTCGTTTCCTCCCCAAGTGAGGATCTTTTACCTCCCAGCAACGTTATCCCCAGTGTGGTCTGAGTAGAATTCTTTTTATTTAAGAATTTCTATACTTCCCAACAGAAGTTTTCTTCGTCAAGAATTTCTATGCCAGAAGTTTCCATCCCCAGCAAAGTTTTCCTCTTTCCAATAGAGGATAAAGAATTTGTTCCCTGTGAAGTGGGGGGTTTGATCAAAATTCAAGATTTTCTCTGAACTGTAATTTATGTTTGCAGTTTTCTTCCCAGGAAGTTACTTCCCCAGTGATATCGATCTTTAGAGGTTGGTGGTTCCAAATATCGGTTTCCCATTGAAGTACAAATTGCCTTTTCTCTACAGAAGATCAAATGTGCAAGAATAATCGTTAGGAAGTTCTTTGTCTTCTCAGCAGCCGATTATTGATGTGTTTTCCTAATGCATTACTAAACATACATCATTACATTGCATCTACCAAAACGCGTAGCATTCCCATTGTATGGGGCATTACGCTATAAAAAAAATTCAAACATGCATGAGTATAAGCCAATTATGTTTACTTGCATTAACCAGACTGTTATGCATTCAGATTTGACCTATCTCCACAAAAAGCCTAGGGTTATTCTACTTTGTTTCCCCAGCTAAGGTTGTTTGATCTACCACCACTCGAGTCTTTGGTATTTCCCATTGTCTTAATAAGTCGTGCTTCTCTCTTACCCTTGCGAGCCTTTGGTTATATATGCCCTTTCCTCCGGACATATTTTTCCTGATATCCTTGGTTATACGCCCTTTCCTCCGGACGTATACTCTTGATATCCTTAGTTAGAGTCCTTTCCTACGACCTCTTTCCTTATTATGTATCCGCTACCGACCCCGGATATGTATTCTTGATACCTGTTTCATATGTCTGCTACCAATCCCATACATGTGTTCTTGATATTTTTGTAAGAGCTTTCTTCGGTCTGTCTATTTCGTACGTATCCGCTACCAACCCCAGATATGTATTTTTGATACCTGTTTCATATGTCTGCTACCAATCCCAGACGTGTGTTCTTGATATCTTTGTAAGAGCTTTCTTCGGTCTGTCTCTTTCGTGCGTATTTGCTACCGACCCCAGATATGTATTCTTGATACCTGTTTCATATGTCTGCTACCAATCCCAGACTTGTGTTCTTGATATCTTTGTAAGATCTTTCTTCGGTATGTCTCTTTCGTGCGTATCCGATACTGACCCCAGATATGTATTTTTTATACCTGTTTCATATGTCTGCTACCAATCCAAGACATGTGTTCTTGATATCTTTGTAAGAGCTTTCTTCAGTCTGTCTCTTTCGTGCGTTCCGCTACCGACCCCAGATATGTATTCTTGATACCTGTTTCATATGTCTGCTACCAATCCCAGACATGTGTTGTTGATATCTTTGTAAGAGCTTTCTTCAGTCTGTCTCTTTTGTGCGTATCCGATACCGACCACGGATATGTATTTTTGATACCTGTTTCATATGTCTGCTACCAATCCCAGACATGTGTTCTTGATATCTTTGTAAGAACTTTCTTCGGTTTGTCTCTTTCGTGTGTATCCGATACCGACCACGGATATGTATTTTTTATACCTGTTTCATATGTCTGCTACCAATCCCAGACATGTGTTCTTGATATCTTTGTAAGAGCTTTCTTCTGTATGTCTCTTTCATGGGTATCAGATACCGACCACGGATATGTATTTTTTGATACATGTTTCATATGTCTGCTACCAATCCCAGACATGTGTTCTTGATATCTTTGTAAGAGTTTTCTTCGGTCTGTCTCTTTCGTGCGTATCCGATACCAACCGCAGATATGTATTTTTGATACCTTTTTCATATGTCTGCTACCAACCCAAGACATGTGTTCTTGATATCTTTGATGTCTCTTTCGTGCGTATCCGCTACCAACCCCAGATATGTACCTTTGATGTCTCTTTCGTGCGTATCCTCTACCAACCCTGGATATGTATTTTTGATACCTTTTTCATATGTATACTACCAACTCCAGACATGTGTCCGTAATATCCTTGTAAGAAGCTTTCTCCGGCTTGTCTCTTTCGTATCCGCAACCGACCCCGGATATGTTTTTTTTATACCTTTTCATATGTCTGCTACTGACTTCAGGCATGTATCTTTTGATATCTTTCTTACAGGTGTTTGTTACTAAATCCCAACAAATGTTCTTTAATAACCAAGTTCTTCTTCTGTGTATCTAACCCTGGTTAAACATACATCTAACCCTGATATCCCCTTTAACCTAGAAAGCAAAAAATATATATAGAAAATACAGAAAAAAATATAATGTATTACTGCCTGGCTTCAGAGCGCAAATTTTCGGGTTCTTTTAGTATTTAATCTTCTTCCACCTTGAAAGTTCGAAAGGTTGACGCCAATCTCACCTTCAGGTTGAAGGCGATCAAATAGGGGCAGTTGTTGCACTCTAAAATTTTCCCTCCTAAATTTCTCTTATTCTGGCTTAGACTTTGCATTCATCTGCATCATTCCAATATGTCATGTGTATAGCACGCATTTTCATAAAAAGTGGATCACTTGAGGCTCAAAAGATCATCAGTTAGGGAGATAGGGTTACAACTGATTTGAGGTGTATGGGTTGAATAAGTCTGATTATTCAGTGTCTTCTTGGAGTACAAGACTTTGGAATTAGGGTTTTTGATCATGCTCATTTTTGGACTTCTGCTCCATCCAGTTTCATCAGTTCAAGAGATTAGGGTTTATTTCCCTACGTCAGGCCAAAGAATCAGGGTTTCTATTTGTTGATAAATGTTCAGTAATTAAAGATCCTGGGAATAAAGTTTCATGTTAATCTTGATCATACTCTTTCACTATTTTTATGTTCATCTTTGGTAATTCAAGGTCGTCAATTAAGGAAGGACTTTGTCAAGAATTATGAATTGAATCGTGAAATACGAGTCGTAATACAAAAGGCGAGGTTATGAATTATTTAGGATCAAGATCTTATTGACTATTCAAATTACTTATCATACAAGTTGATTTGGATTCAATATTGAAGTTTGTATTTAACATTTGAATTTGAGTCAAATTCGCTATTGTGAATTACCCATCACAGTGACTACTTAGTGCCATGAGTTCATAATCTGCAAGTATGGATTGCTTGGAGTTACAAAAGAAAAGTTCATCATGATTCAAGGTTCAAGGAACTCAACGTATTCATGCATTTCGATTTTGAAATATCACAAGCTCATTCAAGTTTCAATTCACTCATCCAAGCTCAAATTCCAAGTTTAACATTCACTATTCAAGTTTTACAATGTTTATCATTTACAAATCATAAGTCCAATCTACAAAACCATGATTGGTATGTCTAAACATCATACAAAAATGTATTACACAAACTTTTTTTGTTAAACCTAAAATTCTAAATACCCTAACATCATTCATTCCATGTTCATGTCAAATCACCCGTCTTCAAATTCCCTCTCATTTAGTACAGAATGTAGACTGATTGGCTTTAGCTTACCTTCACCACAATGGCTTTACTATTTGCTGCACTTCATGTCACAAAGAAGGAAAGAAGATAATGGTGGTGGAATTTGAAAGATGAAGAGGACTCTATTATTATGCATATTCAATGGAATCATTATGTCATAATTCCTTTTCATTTTCACCTATAAAGCTCTTCCCTATCATGTCAAAGCCATCTTTTAGATGCCCCTCCATTACTACTGATTCCACACCTTCCCGCAATTTCATTGTTTTTGAGACAGTTAGGCTATCGGGTCCTCCAACAAAGTTCGAAGCTTCAAAGTTGAAGGTTGTTCTATTAGAAGATCATATAAACAGATATGCAAGTGTTATTCCAAGAATCTACATTCTATCTCACTGTGATTTAACAGCTAATCTCACTTTAGCGGTTTCTAATGTCATCAAACTTGAGCAGCTGAGAAGGTGGCACCAGAAGGATGATGTTGAATGCTGAAACAGAAGAAAGTAAAAAAGTTAAATGGCTTACATGCATCCATTAACAGAAACCATAATAGAATTTCCTAAAATCAAGACCAACATACAGAAAAAATGAGTCAGTATCTCCATGTTTTGAAAATAATGCTAACTCAAGATCTTCTAGCTGATTCAAAAATAACTGTAACTAATCCTAACTGATTAACAGAAACAAAAAGAAATTTCTAACCAACTTAAGAAAATTCCAAACAGAATTCTACAAACCCAGATTTCTAACATCCTAACATCCCCACAACAGAACCAATTAACTAACAACATTTACTAACTTCTGACCTCTATACATAACTAACTCCAAACCAAGTCCTAAATAACTATTCTAAAAAAACCTAACACAGATGATAAAGCTCCCTAGTTAAATCTCTAAGAGAATCATATAATCCTATAACAGAAAAAAATAAACGAAATCATAACCGCCAGGGCCTAGTTAGTTCTCTCTAACCTCTAACCTTTAACGGAATTGCTAACCAACTTTTGACAGAATCACAACTACTAAAAGCTACTAACAAAAAGTGGAAGTTTCAAAAAAGGTCCTAACAACCTGTAACTGTTTGTAGCCCTCTAACTAACTTAGTTTCAGATTTAGCCACAATTGGCTCTTAACTGTTACTAATCATAACCGGGGGAAAAAAACAAAATTCAGTTGTAACTAACTTCTTCTTCATTCCTATATAATATCATCCATCGGGCTTAGAAGTGGGGGATCTCACTTCTACTTTACTTTCATCTTCTTTCTCAATTCAACCCTCAAATTATCTCCTCCTACTACCTTCTCCCCCTATCCTGCAACCTTCGTCCCTCCATTATCCTTTATCCTTTGCACATTCTTACTGAAAATCAACGCCTTGTGCCACAATCATAGAATATCCTATGCAATGCTAATTTCCCAGTACTATGGTTAAACACTCTTATCAGGAAAATGAAAGATTGAGATAAAGTAGTAGCAGAAGAAAACCAAATCAGAAGCAGAAGATGGAGAAAGAATTGAAAAGCAAGGAATTGAGTGTAGTACATTTACCTGCGCTTTGAAGATTGTCCTCTGGATTTCTCATCGCCTTCGCCGCAGCTAACACACCTCCGGAGTGTCTCCGATAGGTAAGCTTCAATCTCCTCCGTTTCTTTATCATTTTGCTACTTCTTGATGCCATTGAGAAGCCTGACGCATGCTGAGATGTTACCCTACTGTTGTTGCTTCAAATCCAGCATGCCTTCAGTTAATTTTTATTTTTTAGGGTTTTGGATTGTTATGATAAATCAAAGGGTCTGGTTCATAGGCAAGAGAGAGTGAGGGTAGGGTCTGAATTCAGGGAGAGGAGAGGAATACAGAAGTATTATCATCATTTTCGGAGGATCGCCGCTGGAGGTGATTACCGGCGGTGTTTTAGTTTGGGATTATGGTTCGAGAGAGATGAGGAAGAGCAGTTGAATTGAGTAGAATATCCTCATCCATTGGGCCCTGGCTTACTGTTCTGTGTCGTAAGGCCCAATAGCATATTGTCAAACATCTGCCCATACACCGTTTTTGGCATGTTAAGGATGTTTTGGTCCCAAAACAAAAAAAAATCTCTTATTCTTTATTAGTTGGGCCTGAGCGCCCCATTAGGAAACAACATCCATGGATTTGGATTTCCACCCCTGATTCTTTGGTTTTCTCCTTATGACTTCCCTTTTAGTTTTAATTCCTCTCTTTTTTTGTAACAAAATACGTAAATAAAATGGTCAAAATGGGACAATAAAAAATATGTATATACACTAGAATTTAGGTTTTAAATAGGAATTTATTTTCTCTCTCTTACTAAGATTTTTTAGGCTTTTTTTTACTAAGTTTTAATTCATTTTTTACGTTGTATATTCCTCTGCAACCTGTGGAATTATCTGGATGCGAATTGGGGGTAATTTTCGTTCTTATTTTTACATCCACTATACTCCCTTAGGGTTTTAATCCAATTTGAACCCGTCGATTAAAATTGAGTTAAATAAGTTTTAGGTTGTAACCCTTAACTTAGGGTAAAGATTTCCCTTCAAAACTCAACTATAGGACCACATTGTACGATAATATTAGGGATAGAAATAGGCTAGTCTCCCCTTGACTTTTCTTTCTTTTCGCATATGCATTTAAAACAAAAAAAAACTTCTTTTTCTTACAAACCTCAAAATACTTAAAAATTTACTGACGAGAATCATATCTTTGTTAAATACGAGAGATGATAAGCGGGTTTTTTCTCGACCTTATTGTTCTCCTATTCTAAGCTTTGGTATGGTTCAAGTCTTAAAGAATTATTTCATGAATAAGTAGATAAATGACTAAAATCTCTCTCTTGAGATTAACTAGCTGTTATCTACAAACAGAAACACCAACAAACACAAACTCTTTTCGCCTACGGGATTTTATTTCAATAACTTTTCAAAAGAACATGTTAATTCACTTATGTGCTGACGCGTAAGTCTCCAAAGGTCGAGTTACGGAAGAAGGCGGAATTAATATTGTTCATTAAAAAAAACATCAAACCAATTGAAACCTTTTTGTGCGCCCAATGACCTTTTCTCCAAACTTTTTCAAAAGAGCATGTTAATTAACTTCCGTGGTGACGCGTAAGTCTCCAAAGGTCCAGTTGCGGCAGAAGGCAAAATTAATATTGTTCAGTAAAAAATACAAACCAACAAAAACATGTGAGCCGAACTACGACTACTCTGATTCCTAAAAGGGGATACGTAGGCATCGGGGTAGGGTCTGAACGAGCACAATTTTTATTTTTCCCTACATTCTTTTCTCATTTCTTTTCCATGCATTCTCCCTTCAGTAGTATAGTAAACAATAAGCATAGATTTAACACACCTATAAGATAGATAACAAGAGTGGATATCGTAGAGTACTAAGGGCGTGTGGGGTGCTAATACCTTCCCATCGCGTAACAGACTCCCTTACCCAATCTCTTGGTTACAATACCGTGACTTCTCCCTTCTCAGGTTTTCTCGATGTTTACCTTTCCCAACATGTGGGATAAAATACGTTCGATGGAGACTTCATTGTTTGATGATTTTCAGTCGGTAGTTTCACTTGTATATTTATTTCATTTTGTATATTGTATTCATTTAATTCTTTGTACATTTATACCAATTCAATATGGTTGTAATAGATTAACTAGGTTTATTTTCTTGCAACCTCCATTTACAATTTGTACACCCCCTCCAACAAGTATTGTAATAGCATAGTAACTTTAAATTCCGCAATTTGTCGCTTTATATATAACATGCTAGTAATTAGGGTTTGTATGGAAAGACTAAAACTAATCAAATAGAAAACCCTAATCAAAGACAAAATCAAGCATGAAAACAATACACTTGCACACAAGCACCCCCTAGGGTAAATCCACTTGATTTCCTTTATAAAATGGCCATATTACGCATGTGAAGTATCTTAGCAAAAACAAACAAAAATACAAGATCATAGTCCCTCGATGACGCTAGCTAAGTTGCCTTTTAAATAATCTTGGTCCCTAAAAGAGAATGCTAAGATACCTTGCAACATTGCTAATCATGGTTATACGATGACCCACGCCTGTCCTGTTTACATCCAAAGATAGGGTTACTTACCAAATCAATGGTAAGATTACAATGTCAAAGGAAAAGGAAAATGAACATGAAAGACTTTTGAGTAGTTATAATGCTCCTAATTACTTACCCAATTTCAAAACAAAACATCCTTTCTATTTTAAAATCAAACACCTACACTTTCGAACATCTTACAAAACTTGAAAACATTTTCAAAAGATCAACATCTTTATATACATTTTTACGAACGAGAATCATTATAAAGATTTCCTAAACAATGGCCTCTTTACAAAATACTTTCAAAAACCACATAAAGCATAATTTCAAACAAAAGCAAGTGATCTAGCAAGTAACTAAGAGCCCATGGAAAACTATGGATGAAAAGGGTCCTAGTACCTTCCCTTTTCATAATCTACCCCCCGAACTCAAGAAATAATCTCAAAGGTCTTTCCTGTGCTTTTTCACCTTTCCTTTTGGATAAAATAAAAGTCGGTGGCGACTCTTGCTAAACCGCAACATTTGCGATCAAACGCAAAACCCTCAAGTCAGTTCTCCCACCGTATCACAATTAGCTTCAGCATGTTCAGTGTAACAGCTCCAACAACATCTGCATCCATGGCGTTTTAGCAACTTTACTTCATTTCATTGATCTCCTTTTATAGCCTTTAAAAAGAGTCATTGTAAGGATAGAAAAGTCCTTTCTCCTTCCAACGGTTGATTCCCAACAGATATATTCAAGATAGGTTTGGAATAGTACAAAATGTCACTTTCCTTATCCTGCTTCTTGCAGTTGTTAGCATAAAATGTGGGAGACAACTTCTTTGAATAGTACAACCAATTTTATGATAGAGGAATTTATGGTGTATTGTTTGTACTGTATTCTTCTGGATGAAGTTTCTTGATCTTTATCTTCTGATGATGTACTTCTGATTCTTAAGTATTAAGCTTGGAAGAGATTAATTACTTTGTCTCCGTTCTTCTGATGATTGACTGATGAGTAGTTCAAAAACTACTTTTTTGTTGTAGCATAGGAGCATCAGAGTTATCAGAACCATGACTTGTCTTCAGAAATAATAGCAGCAACCTTTCTAAAACACGAAGCTTGACTTTTGATCTTAGAATCAGTCTTGAAGGCGTATTCTTGATCTTATCTGAGAGATGAAGATTAAGTGAGAATATGTTTCATTTCAGAATCTTTTAATAGTGGATTCTTGTCTTCAGATATTTAAGTAACAACTTATCTGAGAAACAAGTATTTTCATTGTAGCTTAAAGCTTTTCTGATCTTGATATTAAAAGCTTTTCTAATGTTTAGATCTTGAAATCAGATATTGTGGTAAGAGCCTTTCTGATTCTCAATTCTTTGAGTTCTTGAGCTTTGATTCTTTTCTTGCTGGATTAATTTCTGATTGAAGAAGATAATGATCCATAAGATTCTTCTTTGTTGTAGAGTTAGAGTCTTTCAGATATTTGAACATTGTCTTAAGATATACAAGTAACAACTTATCTGAGGAACAATTTCTTTAAGTGAAATATTTTTCTGATCCACTTTGTCTTGATCTTTGATAATCAACTTTTCTAAGTTGCATATTTGATGTCTGATTTCTGAAGCAGAAGCTTATATCAGTACATCTGATTTTGAAGTTGAATTCCTTCTTTCTGATCTCTTGAATTCTGATATTTAGATTGAACTGGAAGCAACAACTTATGTCATCTATATCTTGGTTTATATTCTTGAATTCTTTTCTCTGGATATTTGAGATCTTCGTTTATGATATCTTGAGAGTGGCACTTTCCTGAGAATGTACTTGATTCCCTTTCTGATGAACATTCAACATTCCTTAGAGTTGCTGATGTTTCTTTAGAAACTGTCACAATAGTTCTTCTGTTGAGCAGATTGACTTGAAAAGATGTCATCCTTTGATCTTGTCTTCCAATGAACTATATGATGTTGATTTGAAATGACTCCACAAGATCTTTCTTTCTTTGATCCTTTCTTCTGATGAAATAATTGTGATGTTGAATAGAAGTATATATTCCATGAACTATATGAGTCTTCAGAATCTTGACTTTGTCTTCAGAGATATGAGCAATAACTTTTCTGATGAAAAAATCTTGACTTCTGAAATTTGCGTTGGAAGCTTGAGTTCTTCTTAGAAACTCATCGAGATTCTTTTCTTGTCGAACATTCAGCATTCAACATAACTACTGATGTTTCATTAGAAACGAACTCAATGGTTTTTATTCTAAGAGATAAAGTGATTCTGATGATATTTTGATTAAGACTATCCAGAATTCTAATATTTGCACACTCAATGGAACCTTTAGAACTAAAAGTGTTCTTCATAAAATATATGCATTGTTGTCATTAAAACACAGATTTAAACACAAATCCAAATATTGTTCTAAAAAACTCCCCCTTTTTGATGATGACATAACCATGTATTTTGAAGAAACAATTATACAACGTTAAATCATAAACAAAGTAACATAAGAGTTTAAAACCCCCCTGTTGTACCCCAATTTTTGGCCCTAAGATCCCTCCATCATACCATATTGATTCAATCATAACAAAATCACATTAGGGCTTTTGGTTCTCCTCCCTATCTTTAGCTTTGCTATTTGAAGAATCACCAAGCACCTTGACTTGTTTTTCTTTTGTGATCATGCATGTTTTGTTTTGACTTTTCTTTTAACTAATAAAATTCAATGTTGGTTTGTCTTACTTGTTAATAATGTAGGTAAAGGCAATGTGGCTTGCAAATTTGATCCATGGGTTCATGGCAATATGAAGGTGGGTCAAAATTTTCAAAGTTCCTCAAAGCATTTTCTTTGTCTAGAAGCTAGGGTTTTGAACTTCAAATAAGTATATCTTGCTCATATTTTGTTATTTTTGAGTGATTCCAAATACATCCTTCTCTTCAAAGGGTTATTAACAAATCACTTCAAAAGTTTGAAGGAGTTTTCATGTCGAAGAAACTTGATGATGAAGAAAGATTACAAGTCCTCCAGATGAACCCCCAATTTCCCATGTGTGACTTCAAATGATCATAACTTGGTCAATTTATATCACCTTGAGCCCACTCTTTTTCCATAACTATCTTGAGGATGTGAAATTTGTCCCTTCTTTTATATTCAAAGTGAGAAAATGGATGGAAGATGCATTAAGGATACAAAAGATTATAGGTCATTTCATGATTTTTTTCCCAACTTCAACAATTCATAACTCTCTCAATTTTTGGATATTTCGAATGTTTCAAGTCTCAAAATGTCATTCAAGAGGTCTATTTCATTCCATCTTTTTTGGTCAAGAGCAATATCCAAGTGGAAGGCCATGTTTGGATGCAAAACATTATAGGTCACTTTTGAAGAAAATTTTGAAATATTTCTAAGTATAGAAAGTCAACCTTTTCCCCCCAACTTTGACTCATTGCAAATTTTATCTCAAGCATCCATTTGATTACATTCTTTTCCCATTGCAAAGCTTGTAATCACATCTTTCTAAAGCATCAAGAATCATGCCTTAAGACCCCTTGAGCTGAGAATGCCATTGGATTGAACTTTGTAACTTGGAACTGAAGTTTCTTCATAAGTCAGAATTTGAAATTCATGTTTTGGCTTCTAAACATCAAATTAGAACACGTTTGTGATCTAAACATGTTTAACAAAGTTTCCAAAGTGGATTAGATCCTTAAAACGCAAGGATTGGATGAGTTTTAATGTAAAACAGATCACACCTTACTCGTGTATCAAGTTCATACGATTTACCTCCAAACTTCATCATTTAACACGCTTGAACATTCCACTTGATTCCCTATAAATAGAGGGTCATCCCTCATTCATTTCCTCAACTTGAACAACCAGAATCACCCTGCCAAACTTGCTCCACAACTTATTTTTTTGTAACATCGAAATCAGTATTCAAGCCTTTTTCAATCCAATTTCTCTATTAATTCACCTTCCTTGATCTTCCCTGAAGCTAACCATATAATTACCTTCAAGAATCGCGCCTTATATTGATCCATAGAAGTCTAGTTTCAGAGCTCTGCAACTCAACTTCAATAGGTAGATTTCTCCATAAATTCTTCAAAATTTTGATATCACTGTGAAGCTCTCATTTCCCTGGTTCTAGTCGCAACACTTGCTTTTATCTGGAAACATGTTTTAACCATGAAATTTCAAATCCCTTTTCAAAACTTTCCTTCCAATTTGCTTGAGCTACAGTTTATATAAATTTGTCGCGAGGGAGTGGTTGTCTTCATCTTGAAGAGACGAAGCGAATGGCATAGGTATGAGCTTCTGATTTTACAGTTTGAGAGACCTGCAATTCACGTTGGTTGGAGGTTAAAGATGGCCAACGTGTCATCTTCCAACCAATGATGGCTTGCCACTTTTTTTTATAAATATGATTTTACATCTGATTCAGTGCTTTATTCACTAATGACCATGATATGCACAACGCGCCATATCCCTTGGATTTGATTACTAACGTATTTTAATTCTCATCCAATGGTCCACATATTTTTGACTTTATTTTCTATTTCTAATTTTTATATTTAATTGTTTTAAATTTCAAAAATTCATAGAAAATTCATTTTAAGTCCAAAAAATCTGAAAAAAATTTGAAAAATATTTTTGATTTTTCTCTTTCTGATATTTATTTTTTCGCAATTTTATTTTGTGTTTTGATATTTTTCTATAAATTTTCACTTTATTTGAATTGTTTTAAATGTTTAAAAAATATTTTTATGCATTTTTAAATTTTGAAATAAATATGGAATGATCCAATGATATTGTGACAAATATTGGTGACCTCATTTATTTTTTATTTCTGACTTTGCTATTTTTTTTATCATTTTTGGTTTATTTTACTCATTTCTTTTAATTTTAGAAATAATTTATGACTTAAAAAAATTACCAAAAATTTTATAAAAATATTTGAGTCCATTTCTGATTTTTCCATGGTCTTACTTAATATCTCTTGATTAATTTGAACATAGTTAATATTTTTATTTTTATTTTTATTTTAAAACATTTTAAAAACCTTTTTAACATATATATATATTAAATGCAATATTATTTTGTGATTATTTTCTGGCTGATCTTGGGTTGAATTTTTTATCATGAACTTTATTATCATCATTGGATCCATGGTGTTGTGCCTAACTTCATAAAAATGGATGAATGATTTTAATAATAGTTTGATTAAATTTTAATTCAAATGTGGTTTGTATATTCTTTCTCACCCCTCTTCATCTCATCCCTTTCTTATTGCACTAAGTGTTATTGGAGCATGATCTCTATATCATGCCTCAAAACAAATGATGCATAGATTGCTATTGACCGGCCTCAAAATATGTGCGACTTCTACATAAGTCCACTTACGATTGCTTAACATAGCACTAAATTTTGTCCCGATTCGAATAAATGATCATTCGTGGCTCAAACCTATCTTTGCAAACCCAAGTATGTTAATTTGATCTCTTTGATCTAATAACCTTGAGATTCATTGTGTGGAGGCTTTGGTTCTACCAATCCTCTAATGGATCTACAACACTTTTGGTCAACGCGAATCACTTAAACATCGTTGATCATTAAATAATACTTTTGAGGATTCCAAATGGATGATATACTTGACAAAAAGCAAATGCAACTTGTTGTATGGAGGCTTTAGTTCTACCAATTCTCTAATGAGTTCCAAATGCAAGTTTCAAGATGGTGATCCAACTAACCACTAATTATTAAATTGTTTTTACTTTATGCTTTTATTTTTATGCTATATGTACCATTTACTTTAAGCATTACATTTCATGTCATTTTTATTTTGCTCACTTGAGCATTTATATTCTTGTTATTTTTATTTTTCTCACTTGAGCTTTTCTTTTCTCATTTAAGGCACCAAATAATCAACATGAACCATAAAAAAACTTTAATGATACTTGGACTATTTGGTTACTATCCTTGGAATTATAGAGTATTGGACTTCTTGGACTTAGGGTTAGAAACATTGGCCTGTGTTGGAGACCTTGTGGCCTTAATTTATATTTTTTATGGAGTTCTTGGGGTTTACCTCAAGACATTGGGTTGTTTGTTTGTTTTGTGTGCAGGTTATTGTGATTACATATTTTGTTTGTAATCTGAAATTCACCCGTATACAACTGTTACTCTGCCCAATTTTTGTGAAGACTTAATATGCTTGAAATTTGGTTCTCTCAAGAGGTCTAGTGTTTTTGCTTGCTTGGTTTTAATCCAAAGAATGGGAATTCTATCTTGATTCATAATGTCAAGTATTGGCTTCTTGTTGGTTAGATGGTTCTTATCCCTAGCTTTTTCCTTATGCTTTAGGATAGTCTCTTCTTCTCCTCCCATCTTCTTTAATTTCAAAAATCTTATTTCTCCTTTTGAAAACTCTTCTTGTTTTTAAACTTGAACCACTTTCATCATAAACTTGGACTTAGGTCCATGAATTTTCAAAACATTTTCATAAAAAAATTTCAATCAATTTAATAATACCTTGACATTTTTGTGAGAAGACTAAAAGTCAATCAAATCTCATTTCAAACCATTTTTCCACTTTGGCTTTTATTTTAAAAAAATTTCTCAAAATATTAGACTCTTGTCAATCCTTGTAGTGATGCAAACAACTATACTTCTATAATATGTAGTGAAGAGAGATATTTTCCACTTGGGTGTTGAGTGAGGCATTGTTGATTCTAAAAATCCAAGCCATATCCTCCACTTTGAGATGATGCAAATTCTCCTTTCTCATGATTGTGGATAGTAAGTAGGTTTTCCACATGGACAATGACGATGATGTCTTATCTCATAAAATTAATCAACACACTTATGTTTTAAAATTTTTAAAAGAGGAACTACGTGTGCCCTGATCCCCTATTGCACGAAAGGTGGTACATAGGTACTAAAGGTTCGCAACCGCGGCGGGTGCAAAAACCATAAAAAATATGTTTCTTTTCTCACCTCCACCATCTATTTTCATACAACATTTTATAGCCAAAATATACATATTTTTCAAAGAGGTTCCTGCGGAGTACCGTAGATGTTTAGGGTGTTAATACCTTCCCTTTGCATAATCAACCCCCTTACCTTGAATCTTTCCCCCACTTTTTGGGTTACTCGCTCTTTTCCCATTCCTTTGGAAACAATAAAGTGCGGTGGCGATTTTTATTTTGATCTGTATAAGTCTAGTCAATCTAACGGCTTAGTCTAAAGGTTGTTCTATATCATAACTTAATTTATCAAAGTGGATGCAATGTTTCATTCGTAATGTTCTTGTAGCAATCATGCATATTCCAAGTAATTTGGTAATTTATATCAAACATAGATAAGTTAAGAAGTAAAATATTCAAACATAACTTAATGATAATAAAGTGCCTAAGGTAAAAAGTGTTATGGTTATTTTGTTCAAACTGTCTAATAAAATCCTTAATGAAGTTGTTTAATCCCAATTGTTTGGCTAACATCTCTCTAACCGTCACTTGTTCCTTCTGCATCTCCTTCATTTTCTTTAGAAGCCTCAGAAATAAGCCATAACTCTTTCTAGAAAGATCTTCAATCTCATCTTGTTCCTTTCTGGAAACTTCTCTTTCTACGGTCTCTTTCTCAACTGCTTCTTTCTCAGCTGCTCTCTTAGCTTTCAGAGCTAGAGCTCTTTCTTTCACTTCAATAACATACTTATCTTTAGTCTGACTAGAAAGATTATGGATTTTTATAAATTCATCATTTATCCATCTGCTAAACTTGTCGCAGATGTTGCCCGAATAAGAGGAATCGGTACTTGAGCCAAATAAGTTACAGAGTTTTTCACATTTTCGCAAAGCGTTATCTTTGAAAAGTGAGATGATATCTTCAAGACACATATTTGATGTATCAAAATTCTGATGGTTAAGAGTAATTTCTTCAGTAGGAATCTCTTCTGGTTCTGTTGAATTGATTGATGAATTCTGATTACCGAAAAGGTTTGGTGAGGAAGGATCATAAAATTCTAATAAAGTTGTTGAGATTTGTAGGGTTAAAGTGGTGGTAATGGGAGAGATGTTTGTAAGAAAAAATTTATAAGGACTGGTTGAAAATGTGATTTGTGCAATAGCGGTGGTGACATCTTTCAATGGTATTGAAGTGATTATTTCCAAATCAAGCAGAGTTTCTGAGACAACAATGGTTGGATTTCTCAAAGCGAATGAGGTATTTAAAATAAGAGTCAGAAGGGTATTATAACAACCGATTAAGTTTTCAGTGGAAGAACCAGCAGATTCTAACCAGGAAGTGATTGGCAGGTGGTGGTTGGGATAAAAGTTTCTAAAGAAAAGGTCTGTGGAAGGGCTTTCTAGGTTGTGGATGTTTGAGGAAGTGAAGAGGTGATATCAGTTGTGGAAAATAGTGAGGTGGATGTAGGAAGTGGTAAAACTATGTTCTTAAGATTAGAACTCACACAAATGGAATCATACTGAGAATTAGTCAACTCACAAGAGGATGCGGGAAGAATAGTTGTGATGACATTAGTAGAGCCCATAGTTGGGTTTTCCTTTCCTTTTGTTTCTTCTTCTTCTTCTTCTTCTGAGAAGATTCAGAGTTTTGAAACATGGATTTGATAGCAGATCTTTTCTTACTAAGAAGATTCTTGTCAGGTGGGAAGAGATGTGGTTTCTTACTATTTCTTTTCCTTTATTCTTCAAGGTTTACTTTCATGTTGGAGTTTCTAAAAGGAAATAACACCTTCATACTTTCATTTTGATTTTGGATTGTAAATTGGGGAGCTTTTCTTGGTAAACTGGCATTTATAGTTTTTCTTCAGGTGGTTTATATACCTTTTCCAGAATCCCCATCTCTACCAGGTTTAGAGCATTGAAATGTTCCCTAATAGCCATCTCAAGGTCTTTTTCATCCAGATATTTTAGTTTAAAACTTTCAGCAATGATACAAGAGATGAGTCTTCCAAGAGGAATATAATTCTTTGTCCTCTCACTTTCATCTCTTGTCTTCCTCACATTATCTCTTAGATGGTAGAAAAGAAGAGGGGGGAAGATTTATACAAACACCCGATAATATAAAATACAGTATATATAAAAGATCTTTAGGTAAGATGGATGCATAATTCTTAGAGGGTACTGGGATGATTGATGATTCAAGAATTTTGACCCAAATTCTTAGATTATCATGAAGACCATCTGTCTTCGATGTTTTTCGTGATTTTAAGATAGCTTGATAAATTTCTACCATATTTTACCATCTAATAATTTCTTCATAGCATCTTATTCCTTTTCCATCATGATTAAAGATTCTTGTAATGATTTGTTCATTGATGATGACCTTCTTCCCTTTAATGAATGAAACTACTTGATAGGTAGATGATTTTGCATGAACCCAGAAATATTTCACAAGATTAGGGAGAAAGGGTTCATTGAGAAGCTTAAAGTAGTTTTCCCATCCTTACATCATCCAAAAGATCAAAATCATTATCCTTAAGATTTTTAAAGTCCACAAAAGGTTCACAGAAAACATTTAGTGAATTCAAATTTGTAGAGAAGGTAAATTCGGGAACATACAATGGTTGTTCTTCTATATTCTTTTGTTTATTCCCATAGGGTACTTCCATTATTAATAGGAGATGAGGAAAGGGTTTTGAGTTAGGAGGTGGAAGCCTTTCTCGAACCATTTTGCTTAAGGAATTCATAATTGGTTTTTGGAAGTTTTTAGGGTTTGAAAAAGGAATAGTGTGGGAAGTGAAGTGATAAATTTGTATAAGAGTGTAATGAGTGATTATTTATAAATGAATTTTAAAGGATTACTAATAAAATGGAAGCATACACACAAGGAAAATAATAATGACCTAGAACTAGTTTCAAGAAAATGTTTCAAAGCACATTGTGACATTTTACGGCGTAATAAAGAATAGGCACAAACAAATGTCTTATCGAATCAATCATTCAATTAAATCATAATATATAAGAGAGAGTTTAGATAACACCTGTTTTCACTTCATGGGTATGTTTCTAATAACTTCTCAAGTGATTCTTTAAGGTCAAGGAATTTTATCCGAATCATGCTTCTGAGAGCTTGCGTCTTATCTTTCTAGAGTTGATCCATCTAGCATTCTGTCCATGTAAGATCTTTATTTCTTTTGCAGTCCTTTGATGATTTCTTCTCATGATTTGCTCAGCTGGCCGTTGAGAGAATATCTTCTAATGCATCTTGTTCTTAATATTTTTGAATTACTTTCAGAACCAAGATTCCTTTTTTTAATAAAACTGAATGTTTGAAATTGATCTCTATTTGTTTCATTTCAATCTGTGGCATTTATAGTTTTTCTCTTTCTGAATCTCTCAACATAATTAAGTGTTTGATTTGAAAATCAATAATAGAGCCAGGCTCTGATACCAATTAAAGGTAGAGAAAAACACAAGAAAGAGGGGGGGGGGGTTGAATTAGGTTTTCAAAACTTTTCCCATTTAAAAACTATTTTATAAAACTATGAAAGAATATAGAATGCTAGAAATATAAAGACACATTCAGTTTATCCAAGTTCACCATTAACTAGGCCACGTCTTGTCCAGCCTCCTCGGGTGATTTTTCCTTCAACAAGGACTTAATCCATTATAACAAAATATGATTACAATTCACATCAATAAGCCTGATCAACCTTGCTGACAACCCCAACAAGTTTAGCTCATCCTTATTGCTAATTCTGCATAGATCGCGGCCAATGCCTTCTTGAGAATCCTGACTCAACTGAGTCTCTCAAGGAATAATACAATGATAAGTTCAGTGATCTCCACGAGATATAACAATCACTGGCCCCTTAATAAATCTGACCAACCCAGTCTTTCTTAACAGGATTTCATCCACAATGACTGCAACCAAAGTCTTCCTAAGTATCAGATCTTCCCTAGATCACTTGAGGCAACACTAATTCTGAACAAAATTGTTTTTCTGGGGATTACATGAGTGCTTCTAAACAAGCAGATTACTCCTAATTTAAGTACATATTGTTTAACACAATTTTGAGCAACAACTCTTGTGTTCAAACAATTTACATGAAGAACTTAAGCTATAAAACAATATGAGCAACAACTCTTGTGTTTACATGATTCTACAAAGATGAATATAATCTAAGTTTGAGTGCAGCATCTTATAGTCTTCTTGTCTTCATATTCTTCGTTAAGCAAGTCATGGGTAATAACTCCTTGCTTCTTCATATTTCTACCAAGATGTATTTGATGATAATTTTAGTATATCTTGTAGAACTCTTCTTCTTCATCTTCTTTCTTTGATGACCAAGTTATGAGCAACAACTCCTTGCTTCTTGTTTCTTTTCATATCTTCTTTTTATTTCTCTCTTTATTTTTGGTTAGCTTCAGCATGTTCAGCGTAATAGCTCAAACAACATCAGCATCCATCAAGTTTTAAAAAATTCACTTCATTTCATTGATCTCCTTTTATAGCCTTAAAAAAGAGTCGTTATAAGAATAGAAAAGTCTTTTCTCCTTCCAATGGTTGATTCCCAACGGATATATTCAAGAGAGGTTTGGAACAGTATGAGATGTCACTTTCCTTAGCCTGCTGCTTCCAGTTGTTAGCATAAACCATGGGAGATAACTTCTTTGAATAGTACAACCAATATCATGATAGTGGAATTTTTGGTGTAATGTATTCTTCTTGATTAAGTTTCTTGATCTTTATCTTTTGATGATGCACTTATGATTCTGAAGTATTAAGCTTGGAAGAGATAAATTACTTTGTCTCTATTATTCTGATGATTGACTGGTGAATAGTTCAGAAACTGCTTTGTTGTTGTAGCATAGGAGCATCAGAGTTATCTGAATCATGACTTGTCTTTAGAAATAATATAAACAACATTTATGAAACATGAAGCTTTACTTTTGATCATAGAACTAGTCTTGAAGGCGTATTCCTGATCTGATCTGAGAGATGAAGATTAAGTGAGTAGATGTTTCATTTCAAAATCTTTCAATAGTGGATTCTTGTCTTCAAATATTTAAGCAACATCTTATCTGAGAAAAAAGTATTTTCATTGTATACAAAATCTTTTTTGATGTTGATATCAAAAGCTTTTCTTATGTTTAGATCTTCAAATCAGATATTGTGGCAACATCCTTTCTGATTCTTAAGTCTTTGAGTTCTTGAGCTTTGACTATTTTCTTGTTGGATTGATTTCTGATTGAAGAAAATAATGATCCAGAAGATTCTTCTTTGTTGTAGAGTGATAAGTGCAAATTGTATCTAATTTTTTATATACTTTTTGTTGCACTCATCGACTCTTTATTGTTAATATCGGTTGAATAAACCCGACTTTTGTGCAAATATGTTTAGTTTGTATATATTTGTGTTTTTGATTCATTTGTGTATTGTTTGATAAACTTTACTTTTTTGTAGGTATTTGTTGCACATTTGGAGCGTTGAGGAATAATGTTTCGAAGGAACGACTCTGGATGCGCGTTTTCGGAATAAAAGACTAGTTTTGAGAAGTTTTTCCCAAGAGAGGACGCTTTGAGTGGTTTGCCCGCTTAACGCGAGTCTACTCAGCGCATTTTGTAGCACGCTGTGCGTGTTTTGAATATTTGGTGTGATCAGTGGGAACGAGAACTGACTGTTTTAGGAATGCTGGTTCGCGTTTGCGTTTGTTTTCGCAAAGTGTCGCGGTAAGCAAGAGTCGCCACCGTCTTTTATTTTATCCAACAAGGAAAGGACAAAAGCACAGAAAAATTCCTTTTCGAGATTTTTCTCGGGTTCGGGAGGTTGATTATAGAAAGGGAAGGTGTTAGCACCCTTTCTATCCGTGGTTACCCATGAGTTCTTAGGTACTTGCTCACTATGTTTTCAAAAGGTTTGCTTTTATTGGTGATTGTGGGTTTTGAAAAGAGTTTTGTTTTTGAAGAAAGTGTAAGTGCGAAAAGTTTTGTTTTGTTTTTTAAAGGAGCAAGTACTTAAGAACATCTACCTACTCAAAAAGGAATTTAATTGTGCAAATGTCCTTTAGACAGTGCTATTCCATTATTAAGGAGTAGGTAGCACCGTCGTTGGAGTTTTTGGGTCAATTCGATTTAAGGGACGTGTGGTCACTAAAGCAATGTTAGGATGCTTTAGTGGTAACCCTAATGTCTTAGATCATTTTTATCGAGGCAACCATTTCGAGGCAACTTTGATCTTTGGACAGGAGGGCGACCTCTAAAACATCCTATACTCAATGACCACATTCGAGGAAACCAAGTGAGGTATACCCTAGGAGTGGCATGTGCAAGTGTGTTAATTTTCAGTTTATATTATCTTTGTACATGTTATGGTGAGCTACTATTGATTTTAAGTTAAGAGTTAATCTTGTCATGCAATCCTAGTTAGCATATATCTAAGTAGTTAATATATGTACATGAATTTAAAGTGCGGGAATTGTAAATCTTACGCTATTACAAGGCTTCGGGGAGGGGGATTATTTACATGTCCAAAAATTGGGGGAATAAAAAGCAGTAAAGTAAAAGTCTTAGTTAAGCTATTACAAACCAATAAGCAGTTACAATAAAATAAACGCGCGTGAATCTGAACATAACCTCTAAAAATCCTAAGAATAAAATTTTTTTGTTGTTTTATTTTATTTTGGGAAAATGATCTAAATCTATTTAATTTTAGTTTTTTGAGAAAATGTTAAGATAATTAAGAGATTAATTAACAAAGTTAATTTTAATAGAAAAAACTAGCCTAATGTTTTTTGTGGTTTTTTTTATTTTAATGTTAATTAAAAAAGATAAAAAGATGTCAATGAAAACAAAAATAAAATACAAGGGGGGGATCCTTCGATCCTGGGAAAAAAAGGAGTTTCGACCCAGGGAGGGAAATGGTCCTTTCGATTGGGCCAGACAGTAAGGCGTGAGTAGCCTTCGATCCAGGGAAGAGGATTGTCTTTTAATCATGGAGGTCATGGCTTTCGATCCAGAAATGAGATGCCTCCTTCGATCCAGCATACTAATGGTTCGATCCAGAGAAGGTGTCTCCTTCGATCTGGGATGGTATACCTGCAAAAGTATGTTAGCGTAATAAAATGCAGGGCCTGGGTATTGAACCCCAGGCCCTTCGATCCTGCGCTTGTTGGGTCTCTTCAGGCTATGTCTGCAGCAAATATTAGCAAATGATGGACATGGCCTGGGTGCCAAACCCAGGCCTCTTGATCCTGTCTAGGATAGAAAATCAAAGGTAATAACCAGTATGGATGTATTATGCAAATATGAGGTTGGATAGTTTACCCTTTCTTACCAGCAGATTGGACTTTTAATTTGGGCGTTTCCTGGATGTAGGCACCTTCGATCTGGGCACTTCTTGGATGTATGCACTTTCGATCTGGGCACTCCCTGGATGTAGGCACTTTTGATTTGGACACTTCCTGGATGTAGGCAGTGTATCTCCAAATTCTCCGTGTTTCTTTTTCTCTATTTTTTATGTGTATTTTTCGTTCTCCTGTAGAGTTTTATGTGTTGGATATGTATGATGGCCTCTGTATTTATAGGGGTGTGAGGGGGCAGTAATGGCAAGAGACAGCCATTAAACAGGCCAGTAAATGCCATGAGACAAGAAACGGACACATTAAATAACTTCCTTTTTTGAAACATTTGTGTCTCTTGAATGAACCTGGACATGTTGATTTGGGTGCCCTCTTGATGACCTCCTTCGAATGGCCCTTGTCCAAAGATCAATCAAAGGGTACTAATTAAAATTCCAATCGAAAGGCTTTGTTAACAGGCCAATCGAAAGATGTTGTTTCATGCCAATCGAAGGCCTTGACATAATGCCAATCGAAGTGTTTGTCCATAATGCCAATCGAAAGGCTCCTTCAGCATACCAATCGAAGGGTCTTTCAGAATGCCAATCGAAGTGCTCCTTCAGAATGCCAATCGAAATGCTCCTTCAGAATGCCAATCGAAGGGTCTTTCAGAATGCCAATCGAAGTGCTCCTTCAGAATTCCAATCGAAATGCTCCTTCAGAATGCCAATCGAAGGGTCTTTCAGAATGCCGATTGAAGTGCTCCTTCAGAATGCCAATTGAAATGCTCCTTCAGAATTCCAATCGAAGGGTCTTTCAGAATTCCAATCGAAGGGTCTTAAAGCACCACTCAAAAAATTTCTTTTTCCTTAGGCAAGAGTTTGTGATCAACCATGCAGGGGGGAGACTTTGGAAAAACATCAGAGGGCAAATTTTGGGGTGCAACAGTTGCCCCTGTTCAATTTTCTTAAACCTGAGGATGTAGGTTGGCTTGCGTGCCTTTCGTGACCCGAAGGTGGAAGATAATTGAACACTAGAGTGCCCAGAAATTTGCACTCGCATGGTGTAGTATCAGCATTGTGACGTCGGGAATGGGCTTAAAGATGCCATTTGGAGATTGTTGGTAGGAGGATGGGCTTAAAGATGCCATCCAAAAGTGATTGCTGGACTGTATCTATAAGCTGGAACTGGATGATTTCCAGAATTGCGTCTGCATCTGGAGCGTATCTGAAATGTATTTGAATGAGTGACAGAATGACATCCGAATCTGGATCGTATCTGTACTGTATTTTGAATGAGTGACAGAATGACATCCGAATCTGGATCGTATCTGGACTGTAATTTGAATGAGTGACAGAATGACATCCAAATCTGGATCGTATCTGGACTATAATTTGAATGAGTGACAGAATGACATCCGAATCTGGATCGTATCTGGACTGTAATTTGAATGAGTGACAGAATGACATCCGAATCTGGATCGTATCTGGACTGTAATTTGAATGAGTGACAGAATGACATCTGAATCTGGATCGTATCTGGACTGTAATTTGAATGAGTGATAGAATGACATCCGAATCTGGATCGTATCTGGACTGTAATTTGAATGAGTGACAGAATGACATCCGAATCTAGATCGTATCTGGACTGTAATTTGAATGAGTGACATAATGACATCTGAATCTGGATCGTATCTGGACTGTAATTTGAATGAGTGATAGAATGACATCCGAATCTGGATCATATCTGGACTGTCTCTAGATGGAATCTGGAATAAGTATCAGAATGTCAGCCATATCTGGGTCGTATCTGAACTATCTCTAGAAGGAGTCTGGAATAAGTATCAGAATGTCAGCCATATCTGGGTTGCATCTGAACTGTCTCTAGAAGGAGTCTGGAATAAGTATCAGAATGTCAGCCATATCTGGATCGCATCTGAATTGTCTCTAGGAGGAGTCTGGAATAAGTATCAGAATGTCAGCCATATCTGGATCGCATCTGAACCGTCTCTAGAAGGAGTCTGGAATAAGTATCAGAATGTCAGCCATATTTGGGTTGCATCTGAACTATCTCTAGAAGGAGTCTGGAATAAGTATCAGAATGTCAGCCATATCTGGGTCGCATCTGAACTATCTCTAGAAGGAGTCTGGAATAAGTATCAGAATGTCAGCCATATCTGGGTCGCATCTGAACTGTCTCTAGAAGGAGTCTGGAATAAGTATCAGAATGTCAGCCATATCTGGGTCGCATCTGAACTATCTCTAGAAGGAGTCTGGAATAAGTATCAGAATGCCAGCCATATCTGGGTCGCATCTGAACTGTCTCTAGAAGGAGTCTGGAATAAGTATCAGAATGTCAGCCATATCTGGATCCTAACTGAACTATCTCTAGGAGGAGTCTGGAATAAGTATCAGAATGTCAGCCATATCTAGATCGCATCTGAACCGTCTCTAGAAGGAGTCTGGAATAAGTATCAGAATGTCAGCCATAACTGGGTCGCATCTGAACTATCTCTAGAAGGAGTCTGGAATAAGTATCATAATGTCAGCCATATCTGGGTCGCATCTGAACTATCTCTATAAGGAGTCTGGAATAAGTATCAGAATGTCAGCCATATCTGGGTCGCATATGAACTGTCTCTAGAATGAATCTCAGAAGATGATGATCTTTGCCTGTTGATTGATCTTTCCTGAAATGGTAAAGAGTTAGTTGTATGCAATGTCATGATGTATGTATTGTCATGATGTATGCATTCTGTAATGGTGTTCTCAAAATAAAATGAGATTTGTGTCATATGTACTTTGTATGCATATGTTATGAATGTTGTTGAAGTGTAATTTTGTCTTGGACTTTGCTCAAAACATTTCCACCGGGGATCACTGCTTTGTTGTTTAAGGAGAACACCGTTGGGGGATATTGAAAACTTTGTGGGGGAGAGATGTTCTGCTGAGGATTTTAACGATAAACTCCGTTGGGGATTCCGTTGATAAACTTTGTTGGGGATTTTGATGATAAACTCCGATGGGGATGGATTACCGTTACTGGTGATATTGAATCTGTTGAGGATAGAAGTCCTGCTGGGGGAGAAATAAAGAACCTTGTTGGGGATTGTTGTACCCCAAAATTTGCCCTCCCATATTCTTCAAGATATGCCAAAAGCATGCTTCAGAATTCCCAAAGGGTTGCACAGTTCAAGGGCCTCCTAACAGTCAAGAACTAGGGTTTTGGTTTTGACAAAGTAATTGAAGTTTCCAAGGGTCCAATCAAGTCCCACTTGCCTATAAACATGGTCAAGCATCCTCATGCCAAGTTTCAAGACTTACAGCACAAAATTGCACAATCAAAAACCCTAATTGCCCTACAGTCAACTGCAGGGCAAAATGGTCATTTGACAGTCAAAAGTTCAAATTTTTTGGTCAACATCTCATTTTGAAGCCACAAACATCATTTGATCAATTCTTGATCATGATTTTCAAGGCATGGCTCAAAAAGTCTCAAGATGCAAAAGTTTCCATATTTGGACAGTTGAAAAAGTAAACTGTAACTAGACCAAGGCATAACTTCCACATGGTTTATCAAAAAAATTCCATCCAAAGCTCATTTTTAAGAGAAAGACATTCCCTACAACTCCTCTTCACACTTCAAGTCCAAGAAATGCTCTCACAAAAAGTTATCAATTTCAACATTATAGGTCATTTTCAAAAGTTAACAAAAAGGGACTTTAAGTCAAAGACCATAACTTGATATTGGTAACTCGAAATGACATGGGACCAAAGGCATTGGTTAGAGGACTTCAAGACCTTTCCAAAATGTCCAAGAACATGATCAAAGCTTAAACATTGAGCAAGATATGCCTTGTGGAAGTTGGGAAATTTTTGGGTATTTTGAAAAGTCAACTTTGCTTCAAATGCCTTAAAATTGCTAATGGGCCACATTTTCTTCCAAGATTCATCATCCAAAGCATATGCACGACCATTTGGCCCAAAGGGAGCTTATTCATCATTTTTATTTATTTATTTGAATTTTTAATTGTTATTAATTCATTTAATAAAATAAAATATGTGAAAAATACCAAAGCAAGCTTTTCAAATCTTTTTATGCATGAAATATCTTCAAGATTTTGTGCATTATCAGATATGGAAAGAATCAAGGTGATTTGGACATAATTGGTATCAAAACACATGTGAAAAAGATTGAAAAATTATGCATGAAAATCAAATATTCATTCCATCAATGCAAGGATTTTTTGGATCAAAAACTCAACCCTAATCCATCCTCATATAAATGTGATCAAAACCTAATGCCAAGGGACCTCTAAGCTGCGCCCATCTGAAGAACAAAGTTGGCATTTTTACCAAAAAAATCAAAAACTGAAAACAGCCTTGGAGGACGATTCAAAGGAGAATATTGATCCCATTAGCTTGCTAAGACGTTACTGAACCTAACTGAACACTTTTCCACGTCCATAGCATCAAGAATTGGTAACTAGAAGTCAGACTGTGTCATCTTTTTTGCATAATCGTATTTCATCATTCATGCCATGATTTTAAGTTCTAATGCTTGTTTTATATTATTCCTATCATTCTGAAGCTAACCCTATTGTTTGATTGAGTTTTCCTCGCCCCTACGCGAAATCACCATTGGAGCGTTTTAGGGTTGCAGAGGTTCAAAATTGGGGCTTTACGTTTAAAGAAAAATTGGGACATGAGACTTAGACCATTAAAACCAGGAGCTTCAGACGAATTCAAGGCATAGCTCGCGATCAATTTATGATCAAAGGATTTCTAATCGCTATTTTTGTATGCAGCACTTAGTGGGGGTTTAAAACCCCCGCTATTCAATTTGTTTTTGTTTCAGGCACAGCAAATAATTGGAGAAGATGATGATGTGTAGACCAACGATTGGCACGTTTGAATTTTGCATGGAAAAATATCATTAACTCTCGTTTTGACTGATATTATTTATTGGTTATATTATATACAAAGCGTTTAGGTGGTTCAAGTGGCAAGGCGTTGGGTTGGTAATCTCTGGGACCTGGGTTCGATTCCCAGGTCCCCTCACTTTATTCATATATTTTGTTTCAATATCATCCTATGCAGTTTCTCTCCAAGCGCCTACCATACGTTCACAATCTAGGCACGCCACTCGTCCCATAATCTTAATCCAAAGGCCCAGATCTGATGAACACCATATTCATTAGTCAATGCACGCGCACGCTTCCAGGAAAAGTCAAAAAGGCCTTGAAACAAATGGGCCTAATTGCTAGACAATTCCTCCAGTTTGGGGACAGCACCCCCCTGGGTTTGCTCTTTTCTATTCTCTTTTTCTATTTTTATTTGTTTTGTTTAATTCTTATTTAATTCTTCAAGTCAATATTTTCTTAACATGAAAAATAATAAAAATCATAAAGTCATAAAAATTAAAATATATTTCATTTAATGTTCTTTTTTGTAAAAAAGTCTTATTAATTAATTAGTTTTTATTATAGGGTTAACTTTAACATTTTCTTAATAAATTTAAAATTTGTAGAATTAGGTTTTAATTACTTTTATCTTTTTCTTTTCTTTTATCATTATTAATTATTAATTACTTTCTTGTAAATAAAATTGCATTAATTAATTAGGTTTAATTTTAGGTTCAATTTTAATATTTTTTCTTAATAAATAAAAATAGTTAGAATTAGGGTTAATTAATTTCTTGGTTTCATTTAATTCTCTTATTAAAAATCCATAAATACAAAAACTCAAAAATCTTTTCTTTTTACTTTAATTTAATTAATTTGTTAATCATAATTTAATTTCATTAAAAAGGGTCCAACGCCCTCGCATTCGATCGTAATTCCGATTCGCGCGTTTATTTTATTTCCTCCTTTTATGCAATTCTCCCAGAGCCATGTAAATTCGATATTTATATTTCTCGCACTTTACTTTATTTTATGTCAAATCGGGTCCTGGATTTAATTTGGCGATGTGGACCCGCGCCTTTGTAATAGTTTAGGAACTTTATATTTCTCGCAACTTTTTAACTGCTAATAAATTGCATGCAAGAATGAATGTTAAAATAAAAACAAAAGCATAGATCACCAATACATGACAAGACAAAATATCTGTAAACGACACACAAATCACACACCACCCCTAGGGTACGCTTCACTGTTGCCTTGCCCCTCGAAAGGTGATCGTCGAGTAGAGGATGTTTTAGTAAGTCCTCATGATCCGGGAACATGGCATGAGGGTAGCTTCTAAGGTGTCTTCCTATTGCTCCGGTGATCACCATGTCCCGAACTTCGAATTGACCCGAACACCTCCAACGGTGGTGCTACCTACCTCTCAATGGTGGGACGGCACTACTTTAAGGACATTTACACAGACGAATCCCTTAGGGTAGGTAGACGATTCTAGATACTTGCTCTAATTTCAAAAACAAATCAAAAAATACTTTTCACACCGACACTTTTCAAAAAGCTTTCGAAAGCAACTTTTCAAACACTCTTGAGGACTGATACAAGAGTCGAACTGAAATTTTCAAAGAAACTTTTTAAAACCCACAGTTGAAAAGTAAACAAACCATTTTTGAAAACACAAGTGAGCAAGTATCTAAGAGCCCATGGATAAACATGGATAGAAAGGGTGCTAACACCTTCCCTTTCTATAATCTACCTCCCGAACCAAGAGCAATCTCTATAAGGAATTTTTCTGTGCTTTTGTCCTTTCCATTTGGAGAAAATAAAAGACGGTGGCGACTCTTGCTTCCGCGACATTTCGCGAACCAGCGTTAAACAGTCAGTTCCAGATCCACCGATCACAGAACTGGCGACTCTGCTGGGGACTTAAACTTAAAGTGAGGTGTACCTTAGGATAGTTCATAACTGTGTTTTCAATTGTATTGACTTGCTTGCTTTATTATTGTGGGACTGTCTTGGGAGTTCTATAGATCCTAACCCGGATCTGGGGATACTTTCTTAGAAAGTAGAAACAAGGCTGTGAGGGAACTGTGCGGGGTATACCGACATGGTTGAAACAGTCTGCTACGTTGATGTGGCACTTTGGTGTGTACCGGTAACCCTTGAGTTCAGTCAAGGAGAGTACGGGGCCTCCACGTGGTGTCGTGAAGCATCAACAGACCTTAGGAACCTTAATTGAACTATCTTGGCCTCTTTAGGGTAGTGAGATAACTGACTTTGGTGCAGTCCGAGGTTGGTTGATACTCGATACTACACTCAATTGAGGGTTGCTTTCCTGGAATATATTGGTCGCCAGTTTAGTGGCTAAATCGAAACGATGAACAATGAAAGCAATCCAGTGATATTGGGACCCTTAGAACCCGGTTACTTCTAATAGGACAGGTTGAACCCACCAACTTCAAGAGGGTAATACTCAGACCTCATGCTGGCCTAAACTCTAAGGGCTCTTTTGTGTGACTTGTGTGCCTTCGTACTTGACTACTTGCACGCTTGCTATCTGACACGTGAACTACTTGCAGGTTTTGTTTATAGTCCTTAATTGGGACTCATAACAGGGTTTACTAAGTTTCTTGCAGGTTTTGGTTTGCAGTCCTTAATTGGGACTCATAACAGGGTTACTTACATTACCCCATGCATACCATAACATCATACCATTGCATACATCCTAACCCATTTCAAGGATCTCAAGGGCTTGTGATGCAGGTCATGATCTAGCAAGGGGCAAAGAGGATTTATTTTCCTCTAGCCAAGGTTGTCAGAGGCTATGACCCACTTGATATGGTGAGCTCTGACTCTTGAAGAAGGTTCCCCTAACCAAGGTTGTTTGGAAACCAAAACCAGACATGATGACTGAGGTCAGAGGCTATGACCCACTAGATATGGTGAGCCTTTGACCCTTTGAAGAAGGACTCTCAATAATAGGCAGTTCCTTCAATCAAGCTACTGGACCCAAATTCTAACAAATTTTCTTGTTTATCTCGCGAGGTCCTTGAAAACATTACATGCATGTCATACACATCATTACATAACAGGTATCTTTGTTGCAGGTCACTTACCTTTCTCGCTGTTTATTTCAGCAATGGCTTCCCAACCAGATAACCAGGACCTTCTTGCTCAAGAGACTCGGTTCGGGGAAATCCTCCTGAGTCTATCCAAGGGGCGGGAGGAGCTAAGAACACTTCTCATGGAGACTTTGGCCAGGAACAGTGCTGAGGGCGAACGGCTGAAATATCTGCAAACTGAAGTGGATGCATTAAAAGCCCAGATGCTGGGGCAGGTGACTAGCATTCAAGGCTTAGCTCAAAGACAAGAAGAGCTCGGAGTTCTCGTCAACCAACTGCTTCGGGGTAACCAACTGGGGCAAACATCTAAGGTTGAAGGGCCAGTCATCATTCAACCACCTTTGAGACAAGGAGGTAAGGGGAGAGCTCCTCAAATGGCTCCAGTGTCACAAATTCAGCATCAACCTCACCAGCTTCAGCCAGACAATCCCAGGAGGCAATTCACCCAGCTCAACATGTCGTTGTTTCAAGCTTTACAACGCCTGTTGAGATTGAATCTGATCACATTAAGGGCTCATCCCCGGAACCCCAACACAGCATCTCCTATCTATGATCCCAATAAAAGGTGTGCCTACCACTCTGCCAGTCCAGGACATGATACAAATGAGTGTTGGGCTCTGAAGAACAAGATCCAGGACCTGATCGATGAAGGAGCATTGGAGTTCACACAAGATGGTCAAGCTGAGTTTTTCTACCATCCCTCCAAGGCTCACCATTTGAAGTAACAAGCCCTGAAGATGAAAAGACTTTTGTTCATTAGGATTTTCAAGTGTAACTTTCTTTTGTTCAAACATTTACTCATATTAAACGGGTTATTTCATTAATGCATCGCATATGTCTGTTTTGAAGCAATATATTCGTATTCACTATATGCAAATTATTCTCATATTTTTTCTGATGATCAACTCTCGATTAATAATTATAAAGCCTCTTGAGGGAGGATGACGAAAACGATACCACGATCTTTACAGTATGCTTTTGAACAGACCCCGCTGATGAGGTATAGGCATTGTTTCAATTCCTAAACACTGGAGTTATAAGGAAGATAATCCCTCGTTACCCCCTTTGAGCCAAAGAAGTAGGAGTTTTTCTTTTCGAAAATTAAAACCCTTAATCATAACCTGGGGCAGGGTAGTTCTCTCAGTTGATCCAAGTGCATAACAAACGGCACCAAAGAGGTCCTTACAAAACAAAAGACAGTGATGGTCCCGAATAATCAATAAAGAAAGGCAGTCATTATCTTTCAAAATAAGAACCCATTAAAGTCAAAACCTAGAAAGGAGACTTACAAAACTGGGGCATCCCGCTGACTGTAGTCACAAAAGGACAGCTCAGGCAAAAAAAAAAGGGGATAACAAAATCAAGAAAAGAAAGAGGTCTTACAAACCCTCGACAAAAAATGACTGCCTATTCAAAATAAGTTATCAACATCCGAATCATCACCGGAAAATCAGAGCAAAGACTCAAACGAGATCTAACGTATGATCAACTGAGTTTAGGTTTGGAGAACATCACGAAGAGCGGGTGGGTACAAATATAATTTTGAGCCTTTATCCTTTGTTTCTTGAACCATGAACCCGGCCACGTTATAACCCTTAAAAGTCCTAGCTGAAGCATGGGTTAGTTCGAAAGCATACTGTTACGAAGGGTATCCTGACTCCTTAAGGCCTACGGTAAATACGGAGTTTACATCACGTTTTACAAACATTCACTTGTTTTATGAAAAAGAATGCATTTTCAAAATCTTCAAGACAGACATAAGCTTTGCATTTTTAACATAACTTTGTTTGCGTATGACTTTTTGTTTGAACAGCATAGAAATTCGCACGAAGAATGTCTAGTGAACAAAAGTACTTCCAATCAAGGGGCATGGCATGATCAGTGTCCATCATCTGGGGCAGTCCAGTCAAGATTCGGGGAATCTCTCAAAGGCCAAATAGCTTGGAGCAAATCTCCGCCTGAGTCATTTGGGGCATTCCAGCAACGAATCTTGCCTGATCAAACACCTTCTGGTGGCACGGCAAAACACTTCTAACAGGGGCAACTCCCTACATTCTGAGAGAACGGACATAGTCGAAAAAATACTACGCACCATCAAAGACCCGCTAGGTTGACACACCTAGGCAAAAATAAGGGCTTCCCGGAGAACCAAAAGGGTTCGGGCAAAATGAAGGAATGAAATGAAAAATCTGTATACCCGGTAAGTCGAAAACCTGAAAAGGCGGCTTGGGCAAAAATGGGAATCCCGGTGGACTGAAAACCCAGAAGGGCGGTCCAGGCAAAAGTTAGGGATCAAAGCGTACGACTATGTTCTGTCATCTTGTCACCTGCCTACCAGAAGAAGGTTTTCCCATCAACAACTATCAGCACCTCACAGGTCTTCCTCTCATACCTCAGAAACAGGGGCAGTAATGAGTCGTCCAAGCAATCTAATTGCTCTATCCACAAGATACAAGGTATGATCAGCTGAAGAAGGTAACCAATATACCTTAATTCCCCAGAGAGTGAACCAGCAAGTCAATGCACTCTCCCCAAGTTACAGTCAACCTTAAGGAAGTTGGGTATCCTCCAGCAGCTCTCAACATTCCCCAGCAATATACAAACATTCTTAACAAGCATCCCCGACAGTCTTGGCCTAAAGATTGTTCCCCGGCGGTATATCAAACATTCAATGGAGTCACTTCCCTGATACATCTCAAAACTTCCCCAGGAGAGTCCAATCTAGTTCCCCAGGAAAGCTGGAATCCATCTCCCCAAGCAGTAAGCTTATCCCCAGTAGATTCTGGAAGCTTACCCCCGCAGAGCACGAACGCGTCTCCCGGCTTTATTCAAAGAGTTATTTCCCTACCAGGATATAACTGGGTTATCCTCAGCCAAAAGCCACGGAAAGATCGTCCTCGGCGAAGTCTTCTTATCCCCAGCGAAGTCTATTAACACTTCCACCATAACAATGGTATCCCCAGCGAAGCTACCATCAACAACCTCAGCAAAGTACTTCTCTCTCCCCACAGAGTTTTATTCCCCAACAAGATCGCTAGAGTACTTTTCTCCCCGCAGAGTAATCTATTTGCCAAGTTTATTCCCCAACGGAGTTATCTTCTCCTACCGGTATTCTTGCAACTTCCATCCCCAGCGGAGCCGACAAAGATTTATTCTTCGACATCAGCCCAGGAGTGACTTCCCAGCACCCGTCAAGGATTTATTTTCCTAAGACGAAAAGATACATTCATAAACATCGCACTTCCATACATTATAGCATGCATATACGCATCATCTCTTACAAATCTCATTTATATTGAGAATATCATTGCTTGATCCATATCATGCATTGCATATGACTGACCTTTACCTTTCAGGAAAGATTCAGTTAAGTTCTCAACTATATTTCAAGACCTAGACCGGTTCAGTTAAATCGACCCTAAGATTTTTCTGTTTCTTATCCAGTCAAAGGCCTTCTCTGGTTCAGTCAGATCGACCCTAAGATCTCCCTGATTCTTATCCAGTTGAAGACATTTCAAGACCTAGACCGGTTTAGTTAAATCGACCCTAAGATTTTTCTGTTTCTTATCCAGTCAAAGGCCTTCTCTGGTTCAGTCAGATCGACCCTAAGATCTCCCTGATTCTTATCCAGTTGAAGACATTTCAAGACCTAGACCGGTTCAGTTAAATCGACCCTAAGATTTTACTGTTTCTTATCCAGTCAAAGGCCTTCTCTGGTTCATTCAGATCGACCCTAAGATCTCCCTGATTCTTATCCAGTTGAAGACATTTCAAGACCTAGACCGGTTCAGTTAAATCGACCCTAAGATTTTACTGTTTCTTATCCAGTCAAAGGCCTTCTCTGGTTCAGTCAGATCGACCCTAAGATCTCCCTGTTTCTTATCCAGTTGAATATTTCAAGACCTAGACCGGTTCAGTTAAATCGACCCTAAGATTTTCCTGTTTCTTATCCAGTCAAAGGCCTTCTTAGTCCAGCTAAATCGACCCCTAACAGATTTTTCTGATAAAGACTCAGTAGAAGATATCCAAGATTCTCTCAGCGTTACTGTTGAGGTAGAAGTCGCCCAAGATTCTCTCAGCGTTACTGTTGAGGCAGAAGTCGCCCAAGATTCTCTCAGTGTTACTGTTGAGGTTGAAGTCGCCCAAGATTCTCTCAGCGTTCCTGTTGAGGTAGTAATCGTCCAAGGTTCTCTCACCGTTCCTGTTGAGGTAGTAACCATCCCTGGTTCATTCATCACCGTTTGAAGCTCCAGATCCAGCTCCTGTAACCAGTCAGGACACATCTATACAAAGAATCTGAAGACCAGCTCCTGTAACAGGTCAGGTAATCATTTTCTTTTTCAGGTACGCAAGCTCTCGCTAAGGAATCTCTTACGCAATCAACACCCAGATGGCATCTACAAGCCCATCCACCTTCCATCATCTCTTAGCATGGCATCTATAAGCCCATCATCATATCCATCAAATCTCCAAATGGCATCTATAAGCCCATTCCCATCATCACACTACTATGTGAGCGCAAATTTCTGGGCACTCTAGTGTTCAATCATCTTCCACCTTCGGATTACGAAAGGCACGTCAGCCAATCTGCATCCTCAGGTTTAAGAAGATTGAACAGGGGCAACTGTTGTACCCCAAAATTTGCCCTCCCATATTCTTCAAGATTTGCCAAAAGCATGCTTCAGAATTCCCCAAGGGTTGCACAGTTCAAGGGCCTCCTAACAGTCAAGAACTAGGGTTTTGGTTTTGACAAAGTAATTGAAGTTTCCAAGGGTCCAATCAAGTCCCACTTGCCTATAAACATGATCAAGCATCCTCATGCCAAGTTTCAAGACTTACAGCACAAAATTGCACAGTCAAAAACCCTAATTGCCCTACAGTCAACTGCAGAGGCAAAATGGTCATTTGACAGTCAAAAGTTCAAATTTTTTGGTCAACATCTCATTTTGAAGCCACAAACATCATTTGATCAATTCTTGATCATGATTTTCAAGGCATGTCTCAAAAAGTCTCAAGATGCAAAAGTTTCCATATTTGGACAGTTGAAAAAGTCAACTGTAACTTGACCAAGGAATAACTTCCACATGGTTTATCAGAAAAATTCCATCCAAAGCTCATTTTGAAGAGAAAGACCCTACAACTCCTCTTCACACTTCAAGTCCAAGAAATGCTCTCACAAAAAGTTATTAATTTCAACATTATAGGTCATTTTCAAAAGTCAACAAAAAGGGACTTTAATTCAAAGACCATAACTTGAGATTGGTAAATCAAAATGACATGGGACCAAAGGCATTGGTTAGAGGACTTCAAGACCTTTCCAAAATGTCCAAGAACATGACCAAAGCTTAAACATTGAGCAAGATATGCCTTGTGGAAGTTGGGAAATTTTTGGGTATTTTGAAAAGTCAACTTTGCTTCAAATGCCTTAAAATTGCTAATGGGCCACATTTTCTTCCAAGATTCATCATCCAAAGCATATGCACGACCATTTGGCCCAAAGGGAGCTTATTCATCATTTTTATTTATTTATTTGAATTTTTAATTGTTATTAATTCATTTAATAAAATAAAATATGTGAAAAATACCAAAGCAAGCTTTTCAAATCTTTTTATGCATGAAATATCTTCAAGATTTCGTGCATTATCAGATATGGAAAGAATCAAGGTGATTTGGACATAATTGGTATCAAAACACATGTGAAAAAGATTGAAAAATTATGCATGAAAATCAAATATTCATTCCATCAATGCAAGGATTTTTTGGATCAAAAACTCAACCCTAATCCATCCTCATATAAGTGTGATCAAAACCTAATGCCAAGGGACCTCTAAGCTTCGCCCCATTTGAAGAACAAAGTTGGCATTTTTACCAAAAAAATCAAAAACTGAAAACAACCTTGGAGGACGATTCAAAGGAGAATATTGATCCCATTAGCTTGCCAAGACGTTACTTAACCTAACTGAACACTTTTCCACGTCCATAGCATCAAGAATTGGTAACTAGAAGTCAGACTGTGTCATCTTTTTTGCATAATCGTATTTCATCATTCATGCCATGATTTTAAGTTCTAATGCTTGTTTTATATTATTCCTATCATTCTGAAGCTAACCCTATTGTTTGATTGAGTTTTCCTCGCCCCTACGCGAAATCACCATTGGAGCGTTTTAGGGTTGCAGAGGTTCAAAATTGGGGCTTTACGTTTAAAGAAAAATTGGGACATGAGACTTAGACCATTAAAACCAGGAGCTTCAGACGAATTCAAGGCATAGCTCGCAATCAATTTATGATCAAAGGATTTCTAATCGCTATTTTTGTATGCAGCACTTAGTGGGGGTTTAAAACCCCCGCTATTCAATTTGATTTTGTTTCAGGCACAGCAAATAATTGGAGAAGATGATGATGTGTAGACCAACGATTGGCACGTTTGAATTTTGCGCGGAAAAATATCATTAACTCTCGTTTTGACTAATATTATTTATTGGTTATATTATATACAAAGCGTTTAGGTGGTTCAAGTGGCAAGGAGTTGGGTTGGTAATCTCTGGGACCTGGGTTCGATTCCCAGGTCCCCTCACTTTATTCATATATTTTGTTTCAATATCATCCTATGCAGTTTCTCTCCAAGCGCCTACCATACGTTCACAATCTAGGCACGCCACTCGTCCCATAATCTTAATCCAAAGGCCCAGATCTGATGAACACCATATTCATTGGTCAATGCACGCGCACGCTTCCAGGAAAAGTCAAAAATGCCTTGAAACAAATGGGCCTAATTGCTAGACAATTCCTCCAGTTTGGGGACAGCACCTCCCTGGGTTTGCTCTCTTCTATTCTCTTTTTCTATTTTTATTTGTTTTGTTTAATTCTTATTTAATTCTTCAAGTCAATATTTTCTTAACATGAAAAATAATAAAAATCAGAAAGTCATAAAAATTAAAATATATTTCATTTAATGTTATTTTTTGTAAAAAAGTCTTATTAATTAATTAGTTTTTATTCTAGAGTTAACTTTAACATTTTCTTAATAAATTTAAAATTTGTAGAATTAGGTTTTAATTACTTTTATCTTTTTCTTTTTTTTTATCATTATTAATTATTAATTACTTTCTTGTAAATAAAATTGCATTAATTAATTAATTAGGTTTAATTTTAGGTTCAATTTTAATATTTTTTCTTAATAAATAAAAATAGTTAGAATTAGGGTTAATTAATTTCTTAGTTTCATTTAATTCTCTTATTAAAAATCCATAAATACAAAAACTCAAAAATCTTTTCTTTTTACTTTAATTTAATTAATTTGTTAATCATAATTTAATTTCATTAAAAAGGGTCCAACGCCCTCGCATTCGATCGTAATTCTGATTCGCGCGTTTATTTTATTTCCTCCTTTTATGTAATTCTCCCAAAGCCATGTAAATTCGATATTTATATTTCTCGCACTTTACTTTCTTTTATGTCAAATCGGGTCCTGGATTTAATTTGGCGATGTGGACCCGCGCCTTTGTAATAGTTTAGGAACTTTATATTTCTCGCAACTTTTTAACTGCTAATAAATTGCATGCAAGAATGAATGTTACAATAAAAACAAAAGCGTAGATCACCAATACATGACAAGACAAAATATCTGAAAACGACACACAAATCACACACCACCCCTAGGGTACGCTTCACTGTTGCCTTGCCCCTCGAAAGGTGATCGTCGAGTAGAGGATGTTTTAGTAAGTCCTCATGATACGGGAACCTGGCATGAGGGTAGCTTCTAAGGTGTCTTCCTATTGCTCCGGTGATCACCATGTCCCGAACTTTGAATTGACCCGAACACCTCCAACGGTGGTGCTACCTACCTCTCAATGGTGGGATGGCACTACTTTAAGGACATTTACACAGACGAATCCCTTAGGGTAGGTAGACGATTCTAGATACTTGCTCTAATTTCAAAAACAAATCAAAAAATACTTTTCACACCGACACTTTTCAAAAAGCTTTCGAAAGCAACTTTTCAAACACTCTTGAGGACTGATACAAGAGTCGAACTGAAATTTTCAAAGAAACTTTTTAAAACCCACAGTTGAAAAGCAAACAAACCATTTTTGAAAACACAAGTGAGCAAGTATCTAAGAGCCCATGGATAACCATGGATAGAAAGGGTGCTAACACCTTCCCTTTCTATAATCTACCTCCCGAACCGAGAGCAATCTCTATAAGGAATTTTTCTGTGCTTTTGTCCTTTCCATTTGGAGAAAATAAAAGACGGTGGCGACTCTTGCTTCCGCGACATTTCGCGAACCAGCGTTAAACAGTCAGTTCCAGATCCACCGATCACAGGGATAATCTTTCCGTTGCAACTTGATGAGGATAACCCAGTTAGACTCTTGTGAGGATAACCTTCTGAATTTGGCTGAGGAGATGCATTTGTATTCTGCAGGGGACAAGCTTCCAGAATCTACTGGGTAAGATGACTCAACTCCGCTGGGGAAGCTTTTTTTTTAGACTGCGCTGGGGAAATGGCTCCACTAGGGGTATCTTGTATTCCGTCGGGAAACATTCTTATATTCTGTTGAGGAATATTAAGACTGCCAGGGATACTCTTACGCTTGCTGGAGAATATCCTTATACTCCTCTGGGGAATATTAAGATCTTCTGGGGATACCAAACCTTTTCGGAGCTGACGGTAGACTAACTCTGCTTGGGGGAGAGTATGGCTGATTCGTTCATAGTTGCAAGCCTCGGCTGGGAGCGCTATCATTACTGTTTTACTCTGCGGGGAGTGAAGGTATCTTGGTCATATTCTTCAGCTGAACCTACCTTGGTACCTAGTGGATAGAGCAACTGCACAGTTCAGACAATTCTTATTGCCCCTGTTTATGCGGGACAAGGTGCCTGCGGAGGCCCTGTGGATCGAGTATTATCCCAACCTATGAGGTGCTTGGTCATTGCCGATTGAAGTGACAAATCTTATTTTGGTAGGCAAGTGACGAGATAACGAGACATAATCGTACGCTTTGACCCCTAATTTTTGCCTGGACCGCCCTTTCGGGTTTTCAGTCCACTGGGATACCCTTTTTTGCCCAAGCCGCCTTTTCAGGTTTTCGACTTGCCGGGTGTACAAATTTTTCATTTTCATCCCTTACTTTTGCCCGAACCCTTTTGGTTCGCCGGGAAGCCCTTATTTTTCCTAGGCCTATCAACCTAGCGGGTCTTTGTTCATGCGCGGTATTTTTGACTATGTCCATTCCCTCAGGATGTAGAGAGGTGTCACTATCGGTAGTGTTATGTTGCCATACTACCAGAAGATCTTCGTTTGATCATGCAAGATTCGTTGTTGGAATTCATGTCCAATGCCCCAAGTGACGGAGATGGAGACTTGCCCCTGGTTACTCTGCACTTCTTCAGGGATTTCTTGAAATCTTGACTGGACTGCCCCAGGTGCACTGGATAGTGACATGTCAAGTCCCCTTGTTGATAGGAGATTTGTCAATGGAAGTGTCATCCTTTTTGAAGTAATTTTGTTCACTGAGAGGGCTTTCGTTCATCGGATATTCGTTGTGTGAATTTCTTCGCTGTCAAACAAATAACCAAATGCAAACAGTGATATTCAAATAATGCAAAGTTTATGCTTGTCTCGAAGTTTTGAAAAATGCGTTTTTTAGCAGAAAACTCTTTATAAGACAAATTCAACACAAGATTTAGGGCAAAGCCTTACAGGAGTCAGGATACCTTTTGTAACAGTATGCTTTCGAACTAACCCATGCTTCAGTTAGGACTTTTGAAGGGTTGTAACGTGGCTTGGTTCACGGTTTAAGAAACAAAGGATAAAGGCTCAAAGTATATTTGTACCCACCCGCTCTTCGTGATGTTCTTCAATCCTAAACTCAGTTAATTGCATTTGAACTCCAAATGAGTCTGGAACGACGTTTTTTGGTGATGGTTCACACAAGTTGAATTTGTTGGAAGGCAGTCATTTTTTTTTTGCAACATTTTTCATGTTGTCGAGGATTTGTAGCGACCTCATTCTTTTGATTTGTTATCCCTAACTTTTGCCTAACTGTTTCTGTTTTTGAGATTACAGTCAGCGGGATGCCCCGACTTTCTTAAGCCTCCTTTATAGGTTTTGGCTCAGTGGGCTTTTTCTTTTGAGAGATTGACTGCCTATGGGATAAGGAACCACCACTGTCTTTTGATTCCAGAGGAATGCTTTTGATGTCGTTCGTCGTATTATGAACTGAGAGTTTTGCGACTTCAAGCACATCTTTTGAATTAACTGAGAGACTACCCTGCCCCAGGTTTTGATTAAAGGTTCCAAATTGTGTTAAAATAGAAAACTTCTACTTCTTTGACTCGAAGGGGTTGACTAGGGATTATCTTCCTTATAACTCAAGTGTTTAGGATTTGAAATAAATGTGTGTACATCGTCAGCAAGGTCTGTCCAAAAGCATACTATATGAGATTATGGCATTGTTTCGTCATCCTCCCTCTAAAGGCTTGTAACTTTTAGCAAGAGTTGAATGTCATAAAGTGAGTAAAAAGCGTAGTTTAAATGTAATTAAAATGATTGGATCAAATCAAGACAAACATATGCAATGCATTAATGAAACAAAGTTTGGCATTAATAGATAATTGTTTAAATAACAAAGAGATTACAACTTGAAAATTCAAATGAAACAAATACACTCTCAATGATTTGGCATAGGAGCAGTGATTATGTTTTGAGTCTCTAGAGGGTCAAACTTGATCTCCTTGGCATCAATCATGTCTTGGACCTTGTTCTTCAGAGCCCAACAGTTGTTCATGTCATGTCCCGGACAGTCAGAGTGGTATGCACACCTTTCATTCGGATGGTAGGTAGGAGCGGAAGTATTTGGGTTCCGGAGAGGAGCCTTTAACGTAATCAGCTCTGCCTCCAACAGGCGTTGTAGCGCTTGATCCAATGACATGTTGATCTTAGTGAATTGTCTTTTAGGTGCGACCTCCTTATGCTGATTCCCCTGTCTTTGTTGAGCAGGCGTAGGATTAGAGACCAATATTTCTCCTACATGTTGGTCATGACGACTCTTTTGACCATACACAACATTGGACTCTTTCTTCCCATTGTAGGGCTTTTTCTGAGCATCAGAAGGCGTAGCTTCTTGAATCTTCCCACTTTTGATGCCATCTTCGACCCTTTCGCCGGTCAGTATTAATTCAGTGAACCCCGCTGATGAACTCTTTATCAGGTGATTAAAGAATGGACCGAACAGCGTCCCCAGAAACATATCAACAAGTTCACGATCAGCTAAAGGTGGTTGTACCCTTCCGGAAAGGTCTCTCCATTTCTGAGCATACTCTTTGAATCCTTCACCCGTCCCTATTGACATACCCTGGAGTTGGGTACGCGTAGGAGCAAGGTCGGATTTATACTGATACTGCCTATAGAACGCAGCAGCCAAATCCTCCCAGCTGCGGATGCTGGCTCCATCCAACTGATAGAACCACTCAAGCTGAGTCCCTGACAGACTGTCTTGAAAGAAATGGATCCACAAGTTCTTATCAATAATGTAAGGCTGGATCTTTCTTACATATGACCGAAGGTGCAGCTTTGGACAGGAAGCTTTGTCATACTTGGCAAAGGCAGGTGCTTTGAATTTATGGGGAATCACCACCCCAGAGGATAGACCTAGATCTCCAAAGTCCAGACCGGGCACCTTCTGTATTTCCATAGCATTCAAACGGTCTTCCAACTGTTTGTACTTATCCTCAGCAGTAGGATATTGTTCTTCATCATAGTCTGTCTCGTTGTCGGAGACCAAAGGGCTAGGAGCCCTCCTTTCTTGTGAATTGTCTTTCTCTCCAGATGGGGTGGCCAAATCAATTTCATTCTGCAGCCTGTTTCCAAATTTGCGTCCAGTATTGAACAGGATGGTCCTCTTCTTCTTCTTCTTCCTCTCTTTCAGAATCAAGGTCTTCAAGTCCTGCTGACCCTTAGCTAGGCTCATGACCAACTCTTGAAATTGGGCATTCTGGGCCTGGAGGGCCTTGATAGCTTGCTCAGTGGAAGGTTCAGTAGACATGATAATTGCTGAAATAAACAGCGAAGAAGATAAGAGACCTGTACTGGGAGACCTGTTATGCAATGATATGTATGATATATGTATGCAATGTTTTCAACGATCTCGCGGGGTAAACAAGAAATTGTTAGAATTTGAATCTGGTAGCTTGATTGAAGAAACTTCATGTTGCTGAGAGTCCTTCTTCAAGAGTCAGACTCACCATATCGAGTGGGTCATAGCCCCTGACTCAAGTTATCATGTTTTGATTTCTAGGCAACCTTGGCTAGAGGAAAATAAATCCCATTTGCCCCTTGCTAGACTTTGATTTACCATAACATGCATCACAGACCCTTGAGATCCTTCAAATGGTTAAGGAAATGTTAAAGCATGATGTTATGATGTGTATGCTATGCGTTTAAGCAAAAGTGTGAGGTGATGTAAGTAAGCCCTGCAATAAGTCCAAAATATTGGATAAGGACTATAAACAAAACCTGCAAGGAAACCATGTTGTCAGATAACAAGAATATGCAAGTAGTTCAGATTTGAAGGCACACAAGTCACACAAATAGCCTTAAGTTTAGGCTGGCATGGAGTTTCATAGGTAAGTACCCTCTTGAGTGTAGTTGGCTCAAAACCTGTCTTAAAATAGTAACCGGGTTCTAAGGAGCTCAATATCATTGGATTGTTTTCTATGTTCATCGTTTTGTTTTAGCCATTGAACTAGCGACCAAAATATTCCAAGAAAACAATCCTCAATGAGTGTAGTATCGAGTATCTACCAACTTCGGACTGCACCAAAGTCGGTCATCTCACTACCCCTAAAAAATGCCAAGATGGTCAAGTAAGATTCTAAGTCATTAGTGCTTAGTGACATCACTCAGCGGCCCCGTATTCTCTTTGATTGACTCAAAGGCTACCGGTACTCACAAATATGTCGCACTAATATAGCTATTGCTTCAACCGTGTCGGTATACCACTACAAGAAAATTAGTGTTTAACGACACAAACATTGCGACAGTTATGTGATAACTGTTGTAATTGACATATAGAGACAGTGTTTACGACGGTTGACACCAATTGTCCCTAATATTTATTTTGCGACGGTATATTTAACCATCATAATATTATTATTACGACGGTAAAACAACCGTCGGCCCCCATTTAACACTTTTAACATTGATTTTTCACCAACAACTAGTCACGACGGTAAAATTAACCGTCCTAAAAGGCATATCATGACGGTAAAGCACCCGTCGCACCCTTAAACCTTTCACGACGGTAAAATTATCCGTCCTAAAATTCATTTCACGACGGTAAAACAACCGTCGCACCCAAAACCTTTAAAAATTCTCATGGGCACGACGGTAAAACACCCGTCGCCGTAAAAAAGTTAAAAAAAGCTGAGTTGTACCGCAATTTGATTTTCCGGGCATACGAAAAAAGAGAACTATGCCAATCCCCAATCACCAACTGAAAGAGAAACAAAACTTCCCTATTCTCTAAAGCTTGCCACCCCGTGGAAGGTCATCTAATGTTGTGGCGGCCTTGAGCTCTTCTTCTTTCCGGTGGCCGGGTTAGCACCCCTCTAAGCCCCTGTACCCGAAACAGATGCGGTTTAGCAGGGGCTTGCCAGGTATTTCCTGGGGTTTTCCATCCGGGCTTTAATGCGGCTAGAGACGGATCCAACGAATAGCTAAGGTTCGTTGACGATCCCTGGCTACAGCTAGCTCATTTCAAGAAAGCAAACAAGTGCCCGTAAGGCGTTCCTCTAGTAAGGCACCATCACCAGCGCACATGAGAAAAGGCCGTTGTTGCATAGCTCAGGTCGGAGCAACGCGCCATCGGACAGCAAGGGCAGTGATTGGCAAATCTATAGTTTCTGGTTCCTCTCTTTCTCATCCGGGGTAGACGGGTCTACCAGCTACAATCATTTTCTACTCCTGCGTTCACTTTTTCTACTCACGGTGCCGTTCATGCCGTTCTTCTTCACACCGAAAGAAACCCCTTGACACCGAAAGGAATCTCTTCAAACCGCTCATCTTCACACCAAAAAACGCACAGCAAGCAGTTTAACATCCTCTGCGTTCATCTCTTCAAACACAGTAAGTTTTATGTATCACTTTTTGCATTGTTCTCATCTCTCTCATTCTCTGCCATTGATTTCAGCATTGGAGATTCACTTGAATCTTATGGTTGAGCTCTTTGTGATGATTGATTTTGAGTTTGAATATATTGAATTGATGTTAGATTTTCTAATTTGTTGTTTTAGGGTTTTCATTTTCTGACATCTTTTGATCACTATCCTCAGTAGCAGCAGCAACTTCAGAGGGATTTTGTTCATCTGTCTTGGCGGCACCATTATTTCCATTGGCTTGTTCATCAGTGCTATTCTTTTCTGAAGGAACTTCCTCAGAAATATATATATAGTTTAATATGGCAATGGTAAGTAACCCATATTTTCTTTTGATAATTGTATTCTATACTCTTTTAGAATAGTACTAAAATGATGCTCATCAAGTGTTTGTTGTAATGCTCAACTCAAGGTATGGCTGAGTTTATAGAATTCTGATATGCTATGCTATATAGTGCCTAGTGGGTGCCTAGTGCAGAGTGTGATTCTGACCATTTAAGCAGGTCTATATGTTCATCTCCGGATCGGTCCATACGCTTGTGCAGAATGGAATTACGGGTACAATTGGATCTTTTTAAAGATAGTTCCATATTAGTATATAATCCTTGGCTTTAATTTCTTTGTTTTCTTCTTAAACAGTGGCTTCCCTCTTTGGTTACATTTTATTCCGGGAATTAAGTTCAGAACTGATAATGAACCATTCAAGGCAGAAATGAAACGGTTTACAGCAAAGATTGTGGATTTGATGAAGCAAGAGAATCTCTATGCATCACAAGGAGGACCTATCATTTTATCTCAGGTTTCATTCTCTTAAAATCATCAAAATACAAGCCAATTTTTCTTTTTTTTTGGGAATTAAGGCCCAGTTATTTGTTTTGTAGATTCTTAATGACCTAATGCATAGTCCTTTAATGTTAAAATATTTACTTGTTTATTCCAGATTGAAAATGAGTATGGAAATATTGATAAAAGCTATGGTCCTGCTGCTAAAACCTACATCAATTGGGCAGCATCGATGGCTACATCTCTTGATACAGGCGTTCCCTGGGTTATGTGCCAGCAAGCAAATGCACCTGATCCAATTGTATGTTTTCTCCTTTTAGCTATCCACAGTTTTATGCAGTTTATGTTTTAGCGGAGTATATTTTTTTAGTCAAAGCCAAAAGAATAGGCTTTGTGCTTATCACACGGTTTGATTTTACTATCTTTATGATAGAGCTATCTTACCATGTTGATGTCTACATTCATCCTACTTGGTTGTTTATTTTCATAAGATTGTGTCTTGAATGCTTATAGATTAATACGTGCAATGGATTTTACTGCGATCAATTCACGCCAAACTCTAACCAGAAACCAAAAATGTGGACTGAGAATTGGACTGGATGGTTAGTAGCGGCTTTTCCTATTTATATCATTTTGTAATTTGAATGGAGTACTCAAAATATGATTTGATTCAACTTTTTCCCCCTATTGCGACCTTTTGAAATCATAGGTTTCTTGCATTTGGAGGTGCTGTGCCGTACAGACCTGTAGAAGATCTTGCATTCGCTGTTGCACGTTTTTTTCAGCGAGGTGGAACTTTCCAAAATTACTACATCGTAATGCAACCTCACATGTAGTACTATTGTCAAAGAGTGATTATAACTGTGCTAGAATTTGATCAAACGTTATTGTCTCATAATATGCTACTTACTACAAAATGTTATCAGATAACGGCGGATGCTGCGTTGTAGCACTGCAGCATAGCTGAGTTTTAACAAACCCCTATTTTTTGCTATTCCCTATTGACAATATCGCATGTAGTTTAAACTCAGCTAATATGTAAGATAGTAAACCAACTGATACCCCAACTTTTTTTGCTTGCTTGCTCTGAAATAGTACCATGGAGGGACTAACTTTGGCCGAACAACTGGTGGACCTTTCATTTCTACAAGTTATGATTATGATGCACCTATTGATGAGTATGGTATGCAATCTTTCGAATTTCATCTTTATTTTGATGGTATAGAAATATAGAAACTAGCTTGCTTATTCAATCAAGAAGATAAATAAAAAGAGATTGCAACTCAATGTTATTCGATATATAGAAGACAGTAAAAATGAAAAACGTGTTATTGCCTGATGCAGGAATTATTAGACAACCCAAATGGGGGCATTTTAAAGATTTGCATAAGGCCATAAAACTTTGTGAAGAAGCACTTATAGCTACTGATCCAACAATTTCATCTCCTGGTCCAAATCTAGAGGTAATAAATAATAGGCACTTCGAAGCTTTCATCATAGTTTGCTGGTTTAAGTTTTAAGTTAATCACTGACATGAATGGTTTCGTTATATCTCTTAATATTTACTTTTCAATCTCAGACTTCAGTTTACAAGACAGGATCTGCATGTGTGGCCTTCCTTGCTAACATCGGCACGAACGATGCAACGGTTACCTTCAACGGCAATTCATATCACTTGCCTGGATGGTCTGTGAGAATTTTACCAGATTGCAAGAGTGTTGTTCTAAATACTGCAAAGGTTTGCCTCATCAACTTCCAGTCACACTATATAGTTCAATTTACTAAACTAATTATTAAACTTCTTGTGATTAATCAATCTATTGGTGATATCTTTTCTTCTATTTATTCTTTCCAAAGTAGCATAAACTAAAGTTATTTTTTCGTACGACAGATTAATTATGCATCTACGATTTCAAGCTTCGCAACTGAATCTGTAAAAGAAGAGGTTGATTCTTTGGGGAGTTCAAGTTCGGGATGGAGTTGGATTAGTGAACCGGTCGGTATTTCAAAGGATGATGCATTCACAAAATCTGGACTTCTTGAACAAATAAACACGACTGCAGATAGAAGTGACTACCTGTGGTATTCATTAAGGTATAAGGAATTTCAAGGTTGAAATAGCTTTATCTTGACGATTGTTTTTCCGTGCCCATGTTAACCTTTTTCAAATTGTTTTGAAGCATTGATGTTGAAGATACTGCCGGTGCTCAACCTGTTCTTCACATTGAATCCCTTGGTCACGCCCTTCATGCTTTTATAAATGGGAAACTTGCAGGTATCTTTCTTTACTTCAATGATGTGTTTCACGAATCATGTAATGAAATTTCGATACGTTAATACCGAGAACTTTTTCAGGGAGTGGAGTAGGAAACAGCGGAAACGCTAAGGTCAAGGTGGACATCCCTATTACACTTGTATCTGGAAAGAACAAAATTGATCTCCTGAGTTTAACAGTGGGACTACAGGTTCGTATTTTCTGATTATAAAGTACAAAATATGCATCTACGTGTTCATTTCTCAGCTAATGTGAATTTTATGTGCCACAGAACTATGGAGCTTTTTACGACCTAGTGGGTGCGGGGATCACTGGTCCAGTAACATTGAAAGGTTTGAGAAATGGAAGTACTGTTGATCTCTCCTCACAGCAATGGACATACCAGGTTAGTCTTGGCTTAACTTAAGGCCTGTTTTTGTTTCTCCTTCTGAGTTTCTTTAATTAAGTCATAGATTACATGTCTGTATTTTTGTGAATGCAGATTGGTCTTCAAGGTGAAGATTTAGGTTTGTCTAGTGGAAGTGTTGGACAGTGGAACTCACAATCTAACTTACCTACAAATCAACCTTTGACTTGGTACAAGGTAATCTTAATAAGAATAGAGCATTTGTTAAAATTCTCATGTTTTTCTTCAGCTGACTAATCTCAATGTGTTATATTAGACGAACTTCATTGCTCCTTCTGGAAGTAACCCAGTTGCAATTGATTTCACGGGGCTGGGAAAAGGAGAAGCCTGGGTGAATGGACAGAGCATTGGACGATACTGGCCAACATACGTCGCTCCAACTTCTGGCTGTACTGACTCATGCAATTATAGAGGATCCTATTCTTCATCGAAATGTCTCAAGAACTGTGGAAAACCATCACAAATATCATTTCTCCTTTTTTAATGAGCTTCATTTGGAATGATGATGTTGTCTGCTGTTGATCTAAATCTCACAAAAAATAAACCTAACATTCACTATTTTAGGTCCTTTTGTCAATTTGCTCGTTGTTGACGGATCCAAATCCCGACGACCCTAAACCCTAAACCCTAAACCCTAAAAGGGACAAGGCGAGGACAAAGGAAATTGAACTCTTAATGCAAATGCAGAATTTTAGTGGAAGACAGGTATATTATTTTGACGCATTTAAAGTTAAATTTTATGAGTATTATTTTAAAGATTATTATTTTAATACCTTTTTTTAGGGATTGGAATCACCCGCTGATGGTAGACGTTCATCTGAGTCTAGCTACCGTATTGGAGATAATGGAACTTCAGGGGGGACAAATTAGACTTTGCTATGATCGAGATAATTAGATTGTGAACTTTCTCATGTATTTTTGGCATAATGATACTTATTATTATAAGATTAGGAATTGATATATTTTGGGTTTTTTGTACTACTTGACATGATTATGGAACTCGCATTTTACATGATTATGGAACACACATTTTTTTGGATATTATAATGCTTATTTGATGTTAAATATTTTTTATTGAAATTATTTTTACTATATTACAAAGTGATAGAAAATAAAACAAAAAATGATACTATAAATAAATATATTAAAGAAGAAATAATTTAAAGAAAAAAATAACACAAAACAAAACTATATTTAAAATTTTTTACATAGATAATAATTTAAATAAAAAATATATATAATAGAAAAATAAAAAAAAATCAAGACATAAACAAAAGTCATGGCGATAGTACCGAACCGTCGTAATCAACAAAAGTCATGACGGTATCGAACCGTCGCCAAAAACAATTTAATCAATTTCAAAAGATATTCACGACAGTATCGAACCGTCGCCATCAATAATTAAAAGAAACTCAAAAGATAGTCACGACGGTATCAACCCGTCGTAAACTTGAACGACAGTTTTTGTAACCGTCGCGAAATAGGTTGGGGACACACGCTTCTGCGACGGTAAAGCAACCGTCGTGGAAAGCAAATTGCGACGGTTTTAACCGTCGTAATCTACAAAAATACCTGTCGCAATCTGTCAATTTTCTTGTAGTGTACCCTGCACAGTTTCCACAATGTATTGCTATCTATGAATGTTTCCCCAAATCCGGGTGGAGGATTTATAGAACTCCGATACAAGCCCACAAAATTAAAAGCATACAAAGAAATACAATTGAAAACACAAGTGATCTAGTCCTAAGGTACACCTCACTTATATATATCCCCAGCAGAGTCGCCAGTTCTGTGATCGGTGGGAACAAGAACTGACTGTTTTAGGAATGTTGGTTCGCGTTTGTGTTTATTTTCGCAAAGTGTCGCGGTAAGCAAGAGTCGCCACCATCTTTTATTTTATCCAACAAGGAAAGGACAAAAGCACAGAAAAATTCCTTTTCGAGATTTTTCTCGGGTTCGGGAGGTAGATTATAGAAAGGGAAGATGTTAGCACCCTTTCTATCTGTGGTTATCCATGGGCTCTTAGGTACTTGCTAACTATGTTTTCAAAAGGTTTGCTTTTTTTTGTGATTGTGGGTTTTGAAAAGAGTTTTGTTTTTGAAGAAAGTGTAAGTGCGAAAAGTTTTGTTTTGTTTTTTAAAGGAGCAAGTACTTAAGAACATCTACCTACTCAAAAAGGAATTTAATTGTGCAAATGTCCTTTAGACAGTGCTATCCCACTGTTGAGGAGTAGGTAGCACCGTCGTTGGAGTTTTCGGGTCAATTCGATTTAAGAGACGTGTGGTCACTAAAGCAATGTTAGGATGCTTTAGTGGTAACCCTAATGTCTTAGATCATTTTTATCGAGGCAACCGTTTCGAGGCAACTTTGATCTTTGGACAGGAGGGTGACCTCTAAAACATCCTATACTCAATGACCACATTCGAGGCAACCAAGTGAGGTATACCCTAGGAGTGGCATGTGCAAGTGTGTCAATTTTCAGTTTATATTATCTTTGTACATGTTATGGTGAGCTACTGTTGATTTTAAGTTAAGAGTTAATCTTGTCATGCAATCCTAGTTAGCATATATCTAAGCAGTTAATATATGTACAGGAATTTAAAGTAAGGGAATTGTAAATCCTACGCTATTACAAGGCTTCGGGGAGGGGGATTATTTACATGTCCAAAAATTGGGGGAATAAAAATCAGTAAAGTAAAAGTCTTAGTTAAGCTATTACAAACCAATAAGCAGTTACAATAAAATAAACGCGCGTGAATCTGAACATAACCTCTAAAAATCCTAAGAATAAAATCTTTTTGTTGTTTTATTTTATTTTGGGAAAATGATCTAAATCTATTTAATTTTAGTTTTTTGATAAAATTTTAAGATAATTAAGAGATTAATTAACAAAATTAATTTTAATAGATAAAACTAGCCTAATGTTTTTTGTGGTTTTTTTATTTATTTTAATGTTAATTAAAAAAGATAAAAAGATGTTAATGAAAACAAAAATAAAATACAAGGGGGGGGGGGGGGGGGGGGGTCCTTCGATCCAGGGAAAAAAAGGAGTTTCGACCCAGGGAGGGAAATGGTCCTTTTGATTGGGCCAGACAGTAAGGCGTGAGTAGTCTTCGATCCATGGAAGAGGATTGTCTTTTGATCATGGAGGTCATGGCTTTCGATCTAGAAATGAGATGCCTCCTTCGATCCAGCATACTAATGGTTCGATCCAGAGAAGGTGTCTCCTTCGATCTGGGATGTTATACCTGCAAAAGTATGTTAGCGTAATAAAATGCAGGGCCTGGGTATTGAACCCCAGGCCCTTCGATCCTGCGCTTGCTGGGTCTTTTCAGGCTATATCTGCAGCAAATATTAGCAAATGATGGACATGGCCTGGGTACCTAACCCAGGCCTCTTGATCCTGTCTAGGATAGAAAATCGAAGGTAACAACCAGTATGGATGTATTATGCAAATATGAGGTTGAATAGTTTACCCTTTCTTACCAGCAGATTGGACTTTTAATTTTGGCGTTTCCTGGATGTAGGCACCTTCGATCTGGGCACTTCCTGGATGTAGGCACTTTCGATCTGGGCACTCCCTGGATGTAAGCACTTTTGATTTGGACACTTCCTGGATGTAGGCAGCGTATCTCCAAATTCTCCCTGTTTCTTTTTCTCTATTTTTTCTGTGTATTTTTCGTTCTCCTACAGAGTTTTGTGTGTTGGATATGTATGCTGGTCTCTGTATTTATAGGGGTGTGAGGGTGCAGTAATGGCAAGAGACAGCCATTAAACAGGCCATTAAATGCCATGAGACAAGAAACAGACACATTAAATAACTTCCTTTTTTGAAACATTTGTGTCTCTTGAATGAACCTGGACATGTTGATTTGGGTTCCCTCTTGATGACCTCCTTCGAATGGCCCTTGTCCAAAGATCAATCGAAGGGTACTAATTAAAATTCCAATCGAAAGGCTTTGTTAACAGGCCAATCGAAAGATGTTGTTTCATGCTAATCGAAGGCCTTGACATAATGCCAATCGAAGTGCTTGTCCATAATGCCAATCGAAAGGCTCCTTCAGCATACCAATCGAAGGGTCTTTCAGAATGCCAATCGAAGTGCTCCTTCAGAATGCCAATCGAAATGCTCCTTCAGAATACCAATCGAAGGGTCTTTCAGAATGCCAATCGAAGTGCTCCTTCAGAATGCCAATCGAAATGCTCCTTCAGAAACAGTCGAAGGGTCTTTCAGAATGCCAATTGAAGTGCTCCTTCAGAATGCCAATCGAAATGCTCCTTCAGAATGCCAATCGAAGGGTCTTTCAGAATGCCAATCGAAGGGTCTTAAAGCACCACTCAAAAATTTTCTTTTTGCTTAGGCAAGAGTTTGTGATCAACCATGAAGGGGGAAGACTTTGGAAAAACATGAGAGGGGAAATTTTGGGGTGCAACATTTGGCATAACCATAGTTTTTAGCCCGCTTAGCACGGTTTAGGAGGTTTAATTTGTAAATATCAGGCAGCCCTCTTAGCGCGGTGAGCCTGCTAAGCGCAGTCTGCTGAGATTTGTTTAATGACTTCATTTTTATTTAATTTTAGATTATGGTTTTGGGGGTATATTTGTTCCCAAATTCCATCAACCTTATTTTTTGGTAGATTAGCTTAGTAAACAACACTAGGGCTTTGTTTATGGATGATTGGAGGTGGATTTCTCATCGACCGACACTGACAAACTAGAATATTTGTGGTTTATCTCTTCTCCTCTCTATGTATTTCTCTTTTGTTGGGTTTTGTATGTATTTTTACTTTGAACTCATGTATATTTGTCTCCCATGGCGTTTAATAAAACTTTCTTTACAAATCTTGGTAGATTGTTATCCTTGATTTTTGCTCTGTGCTAGGAATTTTAGTTTCCATAGACATATACTGCTTGGATTCTTATCTAGGATGATTATCTAATAGTGTATAGATTCTAGAGATAGATTTATCACTATTATTCACTTGGGTGTCTGATTAATGCCTCTATGTTGGTTGTGTCGTGCTGAGAGATCATCGACACGATTAGTACTGTTGACTTATATGTTATTAAGGTTGGTTGGGAGATCACCGTCAAGGTGATACAGTGAGTGTTGTGTTTGATGCGTGATGTCATTGATGAATATTGTGGGTTGTGTATAACTGGTCGATAGGTTTAAGTTTGTGAGGATTGGATTATATGCATGCTTAATAAGTCTCTTCTCCGAAGAATAAATTATTTTCCTCTTAATAACTTTAAATTCCTGCATTTACTTCCAATCCATTTTAACCCAAACTCACTAACGGGAGATTTTTGAACGGTAATTCAGTAGCATTAATCTCTGTGTACACGATACGATATAACCTAAATATCACCCAGTAAATTTATAACTTACTTTTTGCTTTCCACTTTACCACTTCAGTATAGAGTCAAAGTCTTTCTGATATTTTAACATTGTCTTCAGATATACAAGCAATATCTTATCTGAGGAACAACTTCTTTAAGTGAAAACTTTTCTGATCCACTTCATCTTGATATTGTCTTGATCTTTGATAATCAGCTTTTCTGAGCGGCCTATTTGATGTCTGATTTCTGAAGTTGAAGCTTATATCAGTACATCTAATTTTGACGTTGAGTTCCTTCTTTACGATCTCTTGAATTATGATCTTTAGATTGAGTTGGAAGCAACAACTTATGTTAGCTACATCTTGGTTTCTGATCTTGAGTTCTTTTCTCTAAATATTTGAGATCTTCGTTTCTGATATCTTGAGAGTGACGCTTTCCGGAGAACATACTTGATTCCCTTTCTGACGAACATTCAACATTCCTTAGAACTTCAGATGTTTCTTTAGAAACGGTCACAATAGTTCTTTTGTTGAGTAGATTGACTTAAGAAGATATCATCCTTTGATCTTGTCTTCCAATGGACTATATGATGTTCATTTGAAATGACTCCACAAGATCTTTCTTTCTTTGATCCTTTCTTCAGATGGAATAATTGTGATGTTGAATAGAAGTGCGTATTCCATGAACTATCCGAGTCTTCAGAATTTTGACTTTGTCTTCAGAGATATGAGAAGCAACTCTTCTGATGAATAAATCTTGACTTCTGAACTTTGCGTTGGAAGCTGAGTTCTTCTTAGAAACTCATCGAGATTCTTTTCTTGTCGAACATTCAGCATTCAACAAAACTAATGATGTTTCATTAGAAACAAACTCAATGGTTTTTCTTCTGAGTGATAAAGTGATTATGATGATATCTCAATTAAGACTATCCAGAATTCTAGTATCTGCACACTCAATAAAACCATTAGAACTAAAATTATTTTTCATAAAATATATGCATTATTATCATCAAAACATAGAGATTTAAACACAGATTCAAATCTTGTTCTAACAACATGAAGATTGAAGTGATTTGTTTTGTTCCGTGTTTTGATAGCTGAAATGTTAATAAACATATAATCTTACTGTTGTTTGATTACACTTGTGTTGTTGTTTATTATTCTCTTTCAATGTTGATTTTAGAATTTGTTTATCTTGCAATGTAAATTTCAAGCTTAGTCTCATTGTGAAACTCACACAAAGTCAATTCATATTGCTTTAAAACATGTTTTTTGATGCAATATTTTCTTCTGTGATAATGTTTACTGGAAATGATATATTTTGTCGACATAATTAGAGCAGTTGTTTCTCAAAGAAGCTTTGGGGATGCCATGAGAATTGTGAGTTCTATTACAATTTTGTGTTAAGTGTTAACTTGATTTTGCTACCTTTTATTACAAATTGAATTTTTGTTTAAGTGGTCTTCTATCAGTTGGAGTTCCACCAGAAATTTCACCCAAAGCACCAATGAGAATATACTGCAAAAATTAAGAGACAACTTTAGCACACTTCACACTTAATTCAATTTAAAGTAAAGGATTAACTTATTATACTGTAAGGAATTGACTTAAAGGTTGGTTGCATACTGGTAACATCGGATACATTGGTGATGATGATGAATTGTTCATTGTTGATAAGCTAAAAGAATTGATTAAATACAAAGGTTTTTAAGTTGCTATAGCTGAACTTGAAGCAATTATTCTCTCTCATCCTCAAATCTCCGATGTTTATGTCGTCTCGTAAGCACTTGTAATCATTTATGAAACAATGTCATACCTTATAGTTTTCTATATTAAAAACATTTATCATATCATATGATGTATCATATGATGCTTGCTTATGGTTCAATGTTCCTTTATTTTGGAACAATGTATTTAGTTAGTACAAAAAGTGAAGATTCAGTTTAAAGTGTTTTGTTTGGATATGAAAACGAGGATTTCTTGCAAAGAGAATTGCACTATTTAGATATCACAACATATGAATATTATGAATGGTATGTGAGGTATAGGAAAAATCTAACTTCATGGGTTTTTTATCTCTCCCCTCAATGGAAGTAAACTTTGGTACATATCAAATTTGTTTAATCTCTAAAAGCCGTCAACAATTTTTTTCTGAACAGTTGAACAATCAAATGACTACCACATGCAAATATTACATAATTGTTTTATTAAATTATAAATAAAAATTTTTAAATAAATTATTATAATTCATTTTCTTCAATTACTAAGTAAGTTAAATAAATTATAAAATATAAATTTCAACCATATTAGAGAACATGAAATTACTGATAAAAATATTGAATATTAACGGGAACATGAAGTTACTGATAAAAATATTAAATATTAACGGAAACATGAAGCTACAGATTAAAATATTGAGTATTTACGGGAACACAAAGTTACTGATCAAAATTTTAAATATTAACGGGAATACGAAGTTAATGATCAAAAATTAAATATGAAAGGGAACCCAAAACTACTGATCAAAATATTGAATATTAACGGGAACACGAAGTTACTAATCAAAATATTGAATATTAACGGGAACACAAAGTTACTGATCAAAATATTGAATATTAACGGGAACACGAAGTTACTGATCAAAATTTTAAATATTAACGAGAACATGAAGTTACTTATCAAAATATTAAATATTAACGAAAACATTAAGTTATTGATCAAAATTTTTAATATTAACGGAAACATGAAGTTACTGGTCAAAATATTGAATATTAACGGAAACTTGAAGTTACTGATAAAAAAATTGAATATTAACGTAGAAAACTCAATTAAATATCCATTCAATTATTCTTTCAATTATGTATTCAATTTATATAACATCTTTTTCCATTAATTATGTATTCAATTAAATTTTTTCAATAATCATACAAAATGGTGACATTACAGCGTACCACACTAGTAGTCGTACGAACAACGAGTATCCCACTAGTTTCAAAAATAACTTCATCATATTTAGAAAAAATTTCCTTTGTTAGGTCAGTTCTTGTAATGATTGGACACCATACGAGCTTGACATCCACACATCCTTCATGGGCAGCTTTTTACATATGTGAAAGACATGGACATGTGGTTGGTTCTCCAGGACTTGGAAGAAGACATTGAAGCGAATTTGAATCGAATTGTTGAGGCAAGAAAATGAGATTAAGCGAAGCTTTAGTCTAGATCTTGTGAGTGCAACTTCACTATCAGATGTTTTGCATGATATCAAAACTCGAAAAGCTAGCATTTGAGTATGGTGGACGGTATCCTTATGTCTTGTGGCACTCCTCTGCATTATAGGTCTTAGGAATCATCAAAAAGTACTTTGAAATTGATCCAACACATTGAAAAACAGTTTCTGCATATTTTTGCATTGCATGTGTCGACACATTCAATTTTCAGGTCGACACATGTAACTCAGTTTTTAAGCCTGTAAGCTTCTGCAAGTCACAGGTCTACACATACAACCTTCAGGTCGACACATACTGAAAGATTTCTGAAATTTTAAATTCTTATTTTATGTGTCGGCACATTTACTCACATTTTAAAGCATGTAGCTTCTGACTTGTTCAGGTCGACACATAAAGTCCTTCACGTTGACACATGCATTCTTTTTATAACGTATGTGTTGACAAATACAAATTTAAGGTTGACACATAAAATCTGTTTTTGTCAAATTTTCAATTTTTTATATTCCAAATTTGTCCTTTTTGCCCTAAATGTTTCCAACTATAAATATATCATTCATGTATCATTCCAACTTGATGATACCATAAAATTAGCCTATATTTCTTCTTCTTCCTCAACCTTCCAATCTATGCATACACACCAACATTACATTGTGATGATGTTCCGTCAAGGTGTCATCTAGACGAAGAATTATGGATTTCCAATTGGTTTGGGTTGAGATTTGTAGGGGTCTTCATCCTGGAAAAACCATCGGGTTTCTCCTCCAAAATCATTTTTAGAATTGGGGATTTTCGTGCAAGATCGTACGAGAAGGAATCGTGCATGTGAAAAATCCCTTGGAGTGTTTAAAATCTTTTCAAGGAACCTTAGAGTGTTTGAAATCTTTTTAAGGAAGTAGTAAGAATTGGATGATAGAATCAGTGATCTTGTGTTGATAGTGTGTGTTGTACCCCAATATTTCCCCTCTCTTTTCTTAAGACATTTTTCACAAAGATCTCAAATGCTCAAGGGTTCTCAAGAATTGATCAGACAAGCTCACCTCCTAAGCACTGAGTCCACAAATTAGGGTTTTGGTTTTCTCAATGGAAATTAGACTTATAATGACTCAAGTGACTTTCATGGTCCATTGTAGGTCTCCAAGAATGTTGATGCCAAGTTTCAAGTCTTGCATCACAAATTTGCTCAGTCAATTGCTCAGATGACTGAAAATAAACTGTATTGGGTAAAAAAAGTCAATTGTGGTCAACCTACAGTCAAACTTCATGATTTTTGGCAAACATCAACATTTTAAGGTCCTGTTCATCATTTGATCAAGTATCGATCATAATTCCTCAAGAAAACACTCAATTTACCAAAAGGGCAAAATGGTCAAAATTAGGGTTTTGACTATAATTGATTGACCATTGACTTTTTGACCTAATACATGATCCAATGGTTTGATACACAATCTCAAGGATTCAAATACAACATGTTGTCCTAATATCATGTCTTTAATCATCTTTCAAAAGCAAAGGATTGATAGTTGAATTTTTGGTCAACTTATGAAAAAGTCAACTGATACACCAAAAGTCAAACTTTAACCTTTTTGGTCAAATTTGAGCCTCAAAGATTAAAATTCATCAATATATTCAAAAATATCAAACTTGATCATCAAGAATCAAGAAATTAAAAAAGTCATATAAAAAGTCAAAATTTTCAAGACTTAGAAAAATTTATAAGTGTTTTAAACATGATAGTTTCACAACTTCATGACATTTTTTCACCAAGATGCAAGATGATTCAAAGAAAACTTTCAACATGAAAGTTGTAGATCTTGATGAGATATACAAATTTTCTTTTCTTACCAAGTCCTAGAAATGCTTGGATATTGAGTTATAAATTCATAAAGTCATGACATTTTTCATAAAACACTTTGTGAAATTTTCACCAAGTTTAGGCAGATTTTTGACATAACTTCTTGGCCAATTTTCACCAAGATCCAAGATGATTTTGTCGAAATAGTCAACATGAAGGTTATATACAATGTTTCAAGATTTCTAAAATGTCCAAGAACTTGAAGAGATCATGCTTGAGAAAACAGAATCGAAGAGAAGAAGTTGAGGTTTCATTCTTGATTTTTAGGTCATTTTGATGATGAACATTCAACCAAATCTCAAACCTATGTTGCATAATCTCACTTTGCAGGCTTCTAACTTACATTTCACTCCATAATTAAATGTTTATACAACTTTTAGAGCTTTGATCCAAGCATTTAAGCCATTATCCAAGTGATTAATCCATTTTAGGAAGAAAGGTACCACTTCCATTTTGGAAAAGTAAGCTTTATTGCAAAAGTCAATGCATTGAGTCTATAACCTGTTTATTTTTCACAAGCTTCAAGCCCTTGTACTGTGTATTGAGACAATGTGTATCAAGCTTGCTTCAAAAATAAGCCAAAGATCCATAACATGTGATCTTGGTTTTCTGATAATTTCAAGTTTCCAAACCTTATCCTATAAATTGAGCCTTCATCTACTAGCCAAGGACACGAATTTGCAAGCACTAAAACTCCCTCAAACTCAGAATCATCAAAAACATCTCAAAACATGGCAATTCTGATTTTGAAATCCAACCTCCAAATTCCCTCGTGCATTTTTCATTCTAACCCTTCGAACATCATCTATACACTATACAAAAGTGATTCAAACACCTAAATTACTTCTGTAACTCCATTTTCCCCTTCCTCCATTTCCAAAATCAGAAGCTTGCACTTGGACTTCTCCAGCACGATTCTAACACTCTCAGTTCAAAGTAGCTATTGCAATAGCTTCCTGGAGGTTCAAGGAAGCTAACCAGATCATTACAACACCTTAAAGTGAGCTCTAACTCAAAACGCGATATCCACTTACAAGGTAAGTTTTATGAACCTTCAACTCTTCATACAAGCATCATTTGATTCTGATTTGTGAAGATAAAATATAGATATCATAGCCCTGAAATTAACCATGTCCTTAGAATTCATTTATGATGCCTGAGTAGTGTGAATTTTAAGCTTGACTTCCTGAAAAATTAGGTCAAAATTTGGTACCATTTGAAATTCGTGTTCATCTTTGATCCATTGTTTAATTTATTACATATTTAGAATCGTGGTGAAATTTCTAACAAGTTTGATGTTCATAATTTTGAGAACGGTTAAGAAATGAATAAGTTATAGAGTTCTGGCTGGCGCGAGGAAGAAAATGAAGCTGACATCATGGAATTAGTTTATTTTAAGTTTATTACAACATGTTTCTATACCGGATGAAACAGCCACCCTAGTGGCAGAGAATGCGCGCGTAAGACTTTGGAATGGAAGGTCCTGGGTTTGAGCCCCAGCGAGACCTTTTGTCATTTTTACAACACTTTCCTTGTTTCTTTTTGTTCAAAAAATGCGCCTGGGCCTTATATCTTTGGGCCTTTCCATTTTTTATTCAGCATCACCCCCTATTTCTCCATAGCACGTAGCCCATCATCTTTTTTTTTATTTTGTTTTATTTCTGGTTACAAAAACAGGCATTGGGCCTAAACAAAAACATTTTCTTCAATAAAACCTCTCTCACTACTTTTCAAACCCCCTGACCCTTAGTTTATATTTTATTTTTATTTTATTTTTTCTTTTAAATATTATTATTATTATTATTATTATTTATTTAAATCAAAAATACCAAAAATATTTTATACTTAGACTAACTTTTTTATTCTATCTCTATTTCATTTTATTTCCTTTAAACATGAAACCCTAAAAAAAAATGTTCTTTTTTTAAACTAATTAAAATAAATTTAGACTTAGGGTTGTGTTTTAATTTACTCTTTTAAATTAAATTAACTTAGAATTTATAAATTTAATTAATTAACTCCTTTCTTTTTATTAGTTTAGTTAGATTAACTTTAAAACCTTTTAATACAAAAGACATAAAAACAATTTTCTCTTTAATTTATTTTTTCTATATTTATTTGCATATTTTATTATTTTGCACATTATAATGTAATTATCAAAGCCTTGTAATAGTTAGGGTTTATTTTCTCTTATCATCCCCATTTGTAATTTTTAATTTGTATCCCCATCCCCTAAAATGATGTAATAGTGTAGGAATTTAAATTTCCGCAATTTATCGCTTTCAACATCATTGCTAGTAATTAGGGTTTGTATGGAAAGACATAAAACCAACAAGTAGACAATCTTAATTCAAGACATAAATGCATGAAAAGAAACACTTTGCACACTTACACCTCTAGGGGTAACCCAGACTTGTTGCCTTTGAATTAAAACAGTCATGTCCCTTGAACGTGGGATACTTTAGTAAACACCCTCGATTACAAGATTGTAGTCCCTCGATGACCCTTCCATGTCGCCTTCGATAAATGATCTTAAGTCCCTTACAACAAATTGCTAAGGTATCCTACAATGTTGCCTTCAATGACTGTACGATGATCCACGTCTGTCCCTTCACATCTAATGATAAGGTTTCTTACCAATTAATGGTAAGATAATATTATTTTAAGGAGGAGGAAAATAGCAAAGACTTTTTGAGTAGGTAGAACATTCATAGTTGCTTGCTCACAAACATTTCAAACAAAAAATCTTTCAAACACACCAACACTTTTCATGAAATATTTTCAAAAGTCAACACTTTGTATACATTCTTATAGAGACGAGAATCATTACAAAGTTCGACTAAACAAAGGCACTTTTCAAAAAAACTCTCAAAACAAATAACAAGCACATTTACAAATCATTTCAAAGTGATCTAGCAACTAAGATCCCGTAGATAACTATGGATGAAAAGGGTGTTAACACCTTCCCTTTTCATAACCTACCCCCCGAACTCGAGAAAATTCTCAAAAGTTCTTTCCTGTTCTTTTCACCCTTTCCTTTCTTGGATAAAAGAAAAGTCGATGGCGAATCTTGTTATCTGTAACAATTGCGATAAAATGCAAAATACCCAAGTCAGTTCTCCCACTGTATTACAGTGTGCAATCAAATTTACTCAAGTGAAAAATCCCTTGGAGTGTTTGAAATCTTTGCAAGGAACTTTGGAATGTTTGAAATATTTTCAAGGAAGTAACTTAAGCGGCGAATAGGTTGCATTTATCAGTCTTGGTCTTGTTGAAAATCAAAAGAAGAGAAAGGGTTGAATCGACATCAAATGGTTATATTTTGTATAGTTGCTCTTGAACACTTCTCTTGTATTCATACTTTTGCAAAGTAAGAAAATATCTCAATTCCATATTGGAATTGGGCGCAGACGTACCCACATACGAGAATTAAAGTGGGGAACTGTGTAGGCAAATCCTTGTGTCTCTTTTCTTTTATCGTTTTTACTTGCTTTAATATTTTTCAATAATTTTGTAAAATAGCATTGAGTAATTTATCGACGCGTAAGAATTTTCTGAAACTGTTTTATTTTGAATTGTGTGTTGAGTTGCTTATAATCACTTTTGATTATAAGTGATTTTTTTATATCAACATAACACAAAGGAAAGTTCTGAAACTTTGATTGTAAGCCAAGTGTTTAACAAATTATTTTTCTTGTTCAACTCAAAGGAAAATTACAATATTCTATCTCTTACTTTCATTTACTCTCTATATGCAATGTGTTGAATGTGTTGTTTGATTAATTGATTCGTATAGAATTTATCTTTGATTATTAAAGTTTAAGTTGCTTTATTGATTAGCTTATAATCACTTTGATTGTAAGTGTTTTTGCATATCAACAAATCTCAAAGAAAATTCTGAAAAATTGATTGCCTGCCACATGTTCTATAAGTTGTCGTGTTATATTTTTAATATTATTTCATTGGAAATAGGAAACTGTTGTGTTGGATATTAAACAATTAATTATGATATTATTATGTTGATTTATTTTATCATTATGTTAATTCCATATGGCTCGTGCATATCTGAGTTTCCAATAACTAGGTTCGTTCAGACTACTATATTTTATCTAGGCCAAAAACCTTCCGCTCAATATTGTTTTCAAAGAAGTTTTAAATAATCCTTTTGAAATGTAGTTTTTATTTGGGAATCTATTTACCCCCCTCTAGATCTGGTGTCATAGTCTAACAAGTGGGATCAGAGGCTGGTTTACTTCGTGCTTCGAAACTCTTAGTAGAAAATGGCGTACGAACCTAAAGGAGATTTCAAAACAACCCCAAAAAAATTTTCCGAAATAAAACTATAGTTATTAGAAAGCTTGTATGCAAATTTATGTTAATTCATATGACAATGACATGTGTGACGCTATTACTCAAAATGATGTTAATAGCGTTGTCACATCTAAGCCAGAAGCACTATGGAATAATGATGATAAGAAAAATACATTAAATCTTATTAGTTATTTGAATGCACTTGGTAATCTTATTTCCAATGAAATTTCTACTACCAAAGTTGTGAGATGTCTTACTAGGAATTGGCAACTGAAGGTCATCGCAATCAAGGAAGCTAATGATCTTACTACACTTGATATCACTATATTATTTGGTAAGTTTAAAGGACATGAGAAAGAACTTACTTGTTTGGACAAGCATGAGGAAAAGCTTGGGAAGAAGAAGAAAAAGGATAAAGACACTGATAAGGAGGAAATAACAGAGCCTAAAGCTCTTAAGGTGTCAAGTTCTAGGTCCTCAAACTGTGAGCATGTATACGATAGTGATTTTAGTGATGATAAAAATTTAAATTGTCACTATGGTTGTATGATTCCCCAAATGCAACTAATTGTTTCACTAACCCCCAAGGACTCAATGAAGATTGATTACCTAGTTTGTCTTGTTGTTTTTGTAGGAACATTGTTTTGACTATATAAAGAGAATATGGGTTCTCACTTATGGTGGTTCAAGACATATGAACATATTCTAATTATATTGTATATGGGGCAATATGATGGATTATATGATCTAGAAAGAAACAACAAGTTTTTTGTTTTATTAGTAACAGATGTGTAAGTTACTTTTGATGTGTTATCCGTGAATACTCGAAAAAGGTATTTCATTCCATGATGTAGGTTTATCTTCAAGAGACATACTCAATGATAACGAAGAAGGAATTGATCAATCTGAATCTGTGAAACATGAGGAGGAGAAAGATAACTAACATGAAAAGGATAAAGATGAAAGTTCAATCAAAACGAATGTTCATCAAATCAATGACCTTCTTGGATTCATCACTAGGTATACTTTTGGGTACTTTGTCAAAGTGAAAAGTGGTAAGATCGTGTTGTTCTAAAACCTTTGTGGCACACTTTGAATTTGGTGCAACCTTATTTCGAGAGTTCCATGTGAAATGTAAGTGCATCCTCCGTCATATTGTACGGTGAGGTAATATTAATTTAACTTTCAATTTGTTAGTAAGTTCTCTCTTTTACTTATGTATTTCTCTAAATACATGACATACTCGATGTATGGTATACATATTATGAGTGTTTATTTGCAATATAATTCTTAATTGATGATAATAGTGAGTTATCAATTTATATACTTGAAATGACTTCAGCACATTATATTTACATGTATTTCTTATAAACACTTATGTGTACATAAGCATGTTTAGTTTCATTAAACATCAAGCATAACACATTTGACATTACATCATATTTGATTCTACTAACATGCGACTTGTCAAAGAATTCTCTAAGCTTATGCAGGGAGTATTTGAAATTAATCTTATGGGGAGTTGAATTACTCTCCTTAACTCCAAATAAAGTAACTCAAGGAAGGAACACATGTGTAGGGAATTACCTTCACGATCATGTTAAAAAAGGTGATGTTGTGTTAGTGCATCTTGATAGTGAAAATCAACTTGCCGACGTTTTCACAAAAACATTTGCAACCAAACTGTATTTCAACAAACATATGGAATTGGGAATTATTAATGTCTCAAATGTTGCCTTCTTTATTATGATGCTTGCACTTTTATACTTTTTATCCAACACTTTTTTTGAGTATTTATTTATATTATGTGAGTGCAACTTCCATTTTATCAAGAGTGAGGTAACGGTGTTCCAAATTTCTCCTTGAAAGTAAGAAGTTTCTTAGTACATGTTTTAGTTGATGAAAAATGCTTGCTATGTTCTCAAATGATGAAAACCATGAATGTTCATTTCCAAAAATTTTGATTGATAACTATTGTATGTTCTCAATATATATGTTTATAATGACTTCATATATTAATTCTTTCACATTTGTATAAGTTTATTCTTGTATGTACAAGTATGCGTTTCTATTAATATTTCTTACATTTGTGCATGAGTTGAATGTAAGCATGTTAATTGCATGTACGGTTCAAGTTGTAATTGAGTCACATTTTATGGAAACATTTTCACTTTGGATTGAATAGGGACATGTTTTTGTCGCTATGCTAGGCACATGCATGTGCGGCATCGGGAGTTCCATTGTGTTGCGTTACGAAATCGTGACGCTGTAGAAGCAACTTAACTAGCTTGCTCTTGGATCACATTCATTATTATTCATGCAATTGAATTACATGTTTGATAATGTTTTATGCTTGTTATCTATTTTTTTTGCATCATTACATATATATGGGATACGTAATTGTATGCTCTTCTTTACAAAAATGCCCCTGTGTGATATATTAGAATTGGTATGTAATATAATACTTCTCACGATTTGCCTCCTTTCTTTTTGATGTTGTCAAAGGGGGAGAAGAATATGCGAGATGACGACGGAAAGAACAAAGTCAGGGGGAGCCTTCCATAACTACATGAAATGCATCATCATAAGTTTTGGTATCATCAAAAAGGTGGAGTTTGTGAGTGCAACTTCACTATCAGATATTTTGTATGATGTTAAAACTCGGAAAGCTAGCATTTCAGTATGGTGGACGGTATCCTTATGTCTTGTGGCACTCCTCTGCATTATAGGTCTTAGGAATCATCAAAAAGTACTTTGAAATTGACCCAACATATTGAAATCAGTTTCTACATGTTTTTGCATTGCATGTGTCGACACATTTGATTTTTAGGTCGACATATGTAAATCAGTTTTTAAGCATGTAAGCTTCTGTAAGTCAAAGGTCGACATATATAACCTTTCGGCCGACACATATTAAAAGATTTCTGAAATTACAGAAATTCTTATTTTATGTGTCGACACATCCATATTTCAGGTCGACACATTTACTCATGTTTTAAAGCCCGAAGCTTCTGATTTGTTCAGGTTGACATGTAGAGTCCTTCAGGTCGACACATGCATTCTTTTTAAAACATATGTGTCGACACATAAAATCTGTTTTGGTTAAATTTTCAATTTCTTTTATTCTTAATTGTCCTTTTTTTCCCTAACCGATTCCAACTATAAATATATTATTCATGCATCATTCCAACTTGATGATACTATAAAACTAGCCTACATTTCTTCTTCTTCCTCAACCTTCTAATCTATGTATACACACCAATATTACATTGTGATGATGTTCTATTGGGGTGCCATCTAGATTAAGAATTGTGGATATACAATTGGTTTGTGTTGAGATTTGTAGGGGTCTTCATTTGAGAAAAACCACCGGGTTTCTCCTCCAAAATAATTTGTTGAATTGGGGGTTTTCGTGCAAGATCGTGCAAGAAGGAATCGTCCATGTGAAAAATTCCTTGGACTGTTTGAAATATTTTCGAAGAATCTTAGAGTGTTTAAGGAATTAGCAAGAATTGGATGATAGAATTTATGATCTTGTGTTGATAGTGTGCAATCGGATTTACTCGAGTGAAAAATCCCTTTGAGTGTTTGAAATCTTTGCAAGGAACCTTAAAGTGTTTGAAATATTTTCAAGGAAGTAACTTAAGCGACGAATAGGTGACATCTATCGGTCTTGGTCTTGTTGAAGATCAAAATAAGAGAAGGGGTTGAATTAACATCAAACAGTTATGTTTTGTATAGTTGCTCTCGAACACTTCTCTTGTATTTATACTTTTGAAAAATAAGAAAATATCTCGACTCCATATTGGAATTGGGCACATACGTACCCACATGCAAGGACGAAAGTGGGAAAGTATGTAGACAAATCCTTATGTCTCTTTTCTTTCATCGCTTTTACTTGCTTTAATATTTTTCAATAATTTTGTCAAATAGAATTGAGTAATTTATCGACGCGTAGGAATTTTTCAAAACTGTTTTGGTTTTGAATTTGTGTTAAGTTGCTTATAATCACTTTTTTTTATAATTTCTTTTTTATATCAATACAACAAAAATGAAAATTCTGAAACTTTGATTGTATGCCAAGTGTTTGACAAATTGTTTTGTTTGTTCAACTCAAATAAAAATTGCAATATTCTATCTCTTACTTTCATTTACTCTCTATATGCCATGTGTTGAATGTGTTGTTTGATCGATTGATTCATATAGAATTTATCTTTGATTATTAAAGTTTAAATTTATTTATTGATTAGCTTAAATCACTTTAATTGTAAGTGTTTTTGCATATCAACAAATCTTAAAGAAATTTCTAAAAAATTGATTGCGCGCCACATGTTCGATAAATTGTCATGTTATGTTTTTAATATGATTTCATTGGAAATAAGAAACTGTTGTGTTGGATATTAAACGGTTAATTGAGATATTATTATGTTGATTGATTTTATCATTATGTTAATTCCATATGGCTCGTGCATATTTGAGTTTCCAATAACTAGGTTCGTTTAGACTACTATATTTGATCTAGGCCATAAACTTTCCGCTCAACATTGTTTTTCAAATAATTTTTAAATAATCATTTTAAAAGTTAGATTTTATTTGGGGATCTATTCACTCTCCCTCTAGATATGGTTTCGTAGTCTAACTGATCTTTTGAAGTATGCATGTGCTTTTGCAAGAAATTTTGGGGAAGAACACTTAGGTTAAATCACTATTTTGAGAAGATTACAACTAAGGAGCTTAAAAAATAAAACAAATGTTTAATCAAGTACAATCTAATGTATCCCATTATTTTTTTGTCTAAGTGTCAAAAATCTACCATTTTTCCCTCCATGTCAACTTTTGTTAGAGACAATTAATGAGAGGGGCCAAAAGTATGGACGAAAAATATTAGGAGGAAAAATATTCCAAGGAATTTTTTAAGAGGCTAAAATTGAATCATGTGATAATTAGGGGGCTCCTAAAGATATTTAACCCTTTATAAAATAATTAGGAACAAATGAACTATTTTGACCATGATCCCACAAATCAAAATCAATCATATCTAAAAGCATTTTCAGTTTTGCTTTTCATGTGGTAAACCTTTCACCATTAAACGATGATGGTTTGTTCGTAAAAAACATCTTATTAAAAGAAGTATTTGAAGTCATCATACTACCTCGTAAGGAAATTAGTTTTATAATAAGAGTTAGACTTTGATGTCACTTATTGACCAAGTGACTCTAAACACAAGAGAAAATGGGTGAGTTATGATATAAGGGTTTCAAAAACAATTTATAAAAATGCTTGATTTTAAAAGTTTTATGTTAGAAAAGAGAGATGAAGTAACAAAATAGTATAAAACAGACGAGAAAGGGAAATAAACTGAGGAATAAATAATAGAAATAAAAGAGAAAAGGATAAAAAGGTCACACCATATCCTAATTCAAGCTAAACCATTTGACCTACTCTCATCCCCAAGATTTTCCTCTTCATATTTCCTCTACCATAATCTTAAGTTTTTACACAGGATCTACTTAAACACTCTTACGTAACAACTTGAGATTTTTCACAAGATCAACCCAAAAACCTTCCACAAATAAAATGAGCTTTTACACTTGTTCAACTCAATAATCTTAAACAACCAGAGCTCTTACAGAAACTCAGCTTAACAAATTTAAACAACCAAAGCATATGCACGGGCTCAACTCAATAACCTTAAACCACTATAGCTTTCACACACGCTCAACTCAATAACCTTTATCCATTATTTTTATACATTTAACTTGTAACCTTAAAATGTATTACAAATGGATCACAAGATAACTACACTCATGAATAAGGGTGGCGAAACAGGTCGGGCCTGCCGGGCCAACCCGTTTGATCCATCTTTTTGGTGGGCTGGACTGAGGTTTTCGGCTCGGCACCTTAAGTTGGTCCACCCCGCCTAATCCTCTTTAAAAAGTGGGCTTAGGCGGAGCGAGTCTTTCCCGCAGACTTTTTGTTACAAATTTTTATTTTTTTACTTAGAATTAAGATAACTTTAACTATAAAAACAATAATATTCTCTTTGGGTTATGGTGATTGAATTGCATTCTAAATTATTATATAGACAAATTGAATTATAATTGTAAGGTTTTTTATATAACTTTCTAATACATGTATTGGTTGAAAAAACTTGAAATACAAAAATAATTGTATGGCATGAAGAATTATTAATTTGTCAATACATTAGCTCACTTGTTTTCTTTAGAAACAAATGTTAATCACTACGCCAAATAAGCTATTTAATAGCGCTTTTTTTTTGTTTTTGATAGCGCTTAAAAGTGCTATTAACCGCGCCACTATTGTAAATATTTCTTATTTAATAGCACTTTAAAAGCGCTATTAAAGTACCAATTTATAATAGCGTTTTAATTAAAGTGCTATCAAAGTCAGTATTTTGCATGTTTTTTGTTTGTTTTTTTATAGCACTCTAAACAAAAAGCGCAAATATATAACATATGTTTGATAGCGCTTTCAAATAAAGTGCTAATAAATGGTACATATTTGGTACAATATTTTTAATAAGTACAGTACAATATTTTTTCTTACACAATCATTTTTTTTTGGTGTACATATAAAATAACTATATTCAATTCAACACAAATAATGCTTTAAGTTACTCATTGCATATATATTATGATCCATCAAATACCAAATAACATTTTAAATTACCAAATCCTATTGTTTCCAAATATCATAACATATAGAATATTAAGAGGGCGTTTGCATAGCCAAATTTGTAGATGCCCATCTATGAGTACTTCAATCCAAATCCAAAAACATACAATCAAATTCTCTAAACAAAACACCAAAAAAATAAGAAAGGATAACAAAACAATCCCATGTAGTAACCACCTTCCACTTCTTCAGTTTGTTGCCTCTCTAGCTTCTCTCTATCCAACTTATCTCTCTCAATCTTTTCTCTCTCTAGCACCTCCAATCTACTTTTGAGTGAATTACAAAAGCCATACAATTTTTCAAAATCCATTTGTGTGGGGCGATTTTGGCGTGGTAATATGTCCCTAGAACATACCCCAAAACCATAAGTCCTAACACGTCCAGAGTAGTTTGGGAGATTAAGAGCCTCAAATAATATGTTTGTGGGACCAAGGTCTTGTCTCTCTTCTTCAGATAGAGCTTCTGTTAACTTCTCCTGACATTGATAAGTATAAAAGAAATAACCAATAGTTAGATACAAGTTGCAATTAATGGCTATTCTATCAAAATAAGACACAAAGACTCAATTAATTAAGGAAAATCGAGTTTAATGACTTCAAACTAACTAACAAAATACAAATTCGGTAACAATGATGAGTATAGAAAAAGTGTCACATCTATAATGTGAGCATTTTGGAAATAACATCTATAGTGTCACATCTAAAATTCGACTTACACATTGATCCACAACTCTTTGAACATTCTCATTATCAATCACCCCGCTCTTATTGACGCGGGCAGCCTTCCACACTTGACTACGGTTTATCTCACCAACTTCTGACTCTTCTACTTGTATATACATTTTTACAAATTAACATAGCAATTAAATTTTTTTATAATATTGTATAGTACATTTATACACATACTTACCATATCAGCTTCAAGACGAGCACACCCTAAACGTGACTTTCTATAGGGATGTTGAGGATTTAACGCTCTTTCTCGATTCTCATCACTAACTTTCTGCATTTATTATAAAAAATGCATCCCACAACACTATCACTAATACTATAATCATGCAAAACTTTAAGGATCCATATCCAAGTGATAAAAGTATTACCTGAAACTTTGCAGTCATATGTTGGGCTACAAATTTATCCCAATCATCTTGTTTTATACAAAAAGAATATTTGGCCGGACGATGTTTAACAAAACCACCCTTACTATCTTTTAGATATGACCTCGCCATTTTTGTTCTGAATGCCCTGTGCAACTTTCCAGCTTCTCTATATACAAAGGCACGATGTTCCTCGCCAATTATAAAAGCTTTCTGCAAATAATTCAGTTTATTAAAACATAGTTCAGTTTATTTAAACATCCCAATGGATAGATTAACGAAATTAAAATTTTACAACTAGCTTAAGTTAGTGTGTTACTTCAATTTCATCCCAAATGTTTTGTTTATAAACCCCCACAGCCTCTTTATTTTTTTTCGCGCTCCAATTGTCCAAGCTTATTGGAACTAACCGACGAACTGTGACACCAATGAAACTAGCAAAAGTCTTGCTATTATGCTTGATTGGTTGACCTCTGGAATTCCATTGAACCTATAACAAAATTAAAGTGCAAATAAAGAATCAACAGTCTCACTAATAGTGTTTAACATTCAAATAGTTTCAAACAACTAACTCATAAAAGATAATCATGTATGTAACCATCATTCATACATAGTTCAGTAAAAGGAAAATTGCCAAGAGAGTAAACAGTATCATAAACTAGAATGGCAAGGGGAAACCATATGCTTCTGAGGACACTTACTTGATTCTTTTAAGTGCAGTCCTGGTGACAACATCGGCACCTTGCTCAAAAAGTAGTGGAATTCTATTGGCAAAACGAAATATATTCAAACCCTGAAAATAAATATTGTATATTTGTCAGAACAAACATTAATAATTTACTATTGTCGAAAAACACAATGACATGACACTGTATAACTAGCTCTTCAGAGTTCTAACAAGCTTTGAAATATAGACATGAGTGTGCATTGAAAGAGAACTTCAGAAAAATAGAATCGGTTAATTAGTAAAACGATTTCATAATAGCTTGTATGTGCAATCCAGGTTTATATAGATATCAACCTAAGAAAAGCTACCTAGCTCATTAAACATAACATAATCATAACTACGGTAACTGAACTGATAAAATGTACTGGGTCAGCATACTCTGTTATGTAGAAGAGGAGTGGACATCCCAGCTTTGCTAGAGACATTCAACTACTGCAAAAAAAGTAAGCTAGAGACATCCAACTACCATACAAGTGCAAAAGCTCCCCTGGTTGCATAGGGATTTTATCAGCAACTCAATCTCAAACTTTATCCGTCTCGGGTAACTCTAACTTTGGCACTCATCAGTAGATGGACCATTTAGTATATTGATGTTAATAATGACTTTCCCATTGGGGAACCCTCGTGAAGAGGTTTACATAATGTAACTTCCCAAGTCTGAAGCACCCAATAAATTACTGGTTTGCAGACTTAACAAGGCTCTCTATGGCCTTACACAAACACCTAATGTTGAGTATGAACGGATCATATCTACCTTGTGACAGTTTGAGTTCAATTCTATCATTGTGATGTGATCCCTATTTATTCATTTTCTTTAAGGCAACCACTTGCCTCTCTGTTTTTATCTACATGGATTACACTATTATTATAGTTTCCCCTTGTTAATGATTTGATCAACAAGTTTAGTTAATAATTTGTACTTAAACACCTAGGATCTTTTTATCACTTTTTGGGAGTTGATGTCAAAGTTCAAACAGCTTCGTCATGGTGCTTTTCTACTTACTCAATCAGAATACACAAGGGATCTGCTAAACAGGGCAAAGATGGCAAAAGTCAAAGACATATCTTTTCCTTCAGTCGGTAAGTGCAAGCTAAGTATGGTACTAAACATGCCTTCGAACCTCAAGGACATTTCTTTTCCTACAGTCCATAATTGCAAGATTTATTGTGGAGGCCGTTCATCAATAGTAATTGACACTCAATTATGCAGGTTTTATTGAGGAGGCTGTTCAGTATGCTACTTTGACAAGACCATAGTAATTGACATCAACTATTTCTTTCAGAAAAGATATTTTTAGCACGCATGAATTTCAAACTTAACTGCTATCTAACAATAAATATTGCTGGAAGTGAAACTTAACTTGTTTGACATCTTTTCCACCTATACTGATTCCTGCTTCCACAATGAAAGGGTGGCCTTCAAAAACTTGAGCACTGTGTAGTAGTCACAGGAAAATAACTTTTAAGCATACTGAATTATCTATTACCAGAAAAGCCAAGCAGGTAGCTAACATTAAAAACATCTCTAATGGGCCTCTACTATAGGGCATCCATAAACCCTTCAGAACTTTTATAACACGGTCAGAAAGATCAGATAGAATTATAGACAGTAAGCTAAATGCCTGTGACGGTCCACAGCGAGAAGGATTAAAAAGAATGGTTACAAGAAGCAATAACTTGAGGTAAGAGTAAGAACTAGCAAAACTTTGACATTGAATCACAACCTGCCAGAATATGTTGCAACCATGTCTGGGTGAAGTTCTTTTATAATTCCTAATCGAAGATTGTATTCGCCAGCAGGGCTAAGACACTGATAATAGACAGTAAGGACATAAGCAATGACGTGAGTAACATAATGAAAAAGTTAATTATGGAACAATGTGTGATGAATGTAAAGAAAAGGGTTTATAATAGACTTCGTAACTTACATGACCACTGGGATCATCAAATTTGGCTTGACGAAACAACTGATGAATGCGTACTAGTTGCTGTGATGTTAGAGACTTCACAGCCATTTTTGAGCTGAAATCGGGGCCCATTTCTCCTGAAAAAGAAAAGGAAAAGAGTGTAGTACATAACAAAATGGGATCTAGAATATACACATAGAAATATGTGAGTATAAACTTCATCAAATTTCAAGACAAATGAACTGTTACTAATTTACTAAAATCTCAGCACTAAGCAGTAATTCGAAGTATCTCTTTATGTGCCTTAGGGACAAAAGCATCCACATACGACAGAACTGCAGCAGGCAACCCAACTCATTACTCATTCATTAAAACAAAAGTGAATATAAAACAAAGAGGGATCTTTACTATTCCTATGTTTCAGTATCAACAAAGAAAGCTAGACATGTTTTCTCTCTCCACTTAAATATCTCACATTAATTGCTTTAACAGCAAGGAGAATTAACAATTATCAGGTGGATAAACTCTGTTATCTTTCCTATAAACAAATAAAAATACCAGATTTGCTAATTTTATTCAATGCATGACTGCATACAATCATGTCGACAACCTTAAAGAGGTAGTGGCTGCTAACAAAGAGGACAAACTAAGAAAAGCAATGGAAGCACAAGTGATCATCGGCGAAGAATCGGGCCAATTCGAAGCATGGAGAGACTCGTTAGAAACTGTTCCTACTATCAAGAAACTGAGAGCTTATGCTGAAAGGTTAAGGATTGCTGAGGTTGAGAAATGTTTAGGTAAAATGAGTGATGAGGATATAAATAAGAAGACACAAAAAGCAGTGGATGATCTTGGTAGAGGTATAGTGAATAAAATGCTCTTGAACTATACGCTCTTGTCGCCTCATCAAGCAAAAGTATTTTCGGGTTTTTCAGCATGGCTCTTGCAATAACAATACGTTGCTTTTGTCCGCCTAATAGTTGTGTGCCTCTTTCCCCAACAGAGGTTTCATAACCATTTGGAAGAGAACTTATGAAGCTGTGTGCATTGGCTGCATTAGCTGCTGCAATTATCTCATCCTCGGTAGCACCTCCCTCTTTGCCATAAGCTATGTTGGCATGAATGCTTTCGTTGAAAAGAATAGGCTCTTGACCAACCAAACCCATTTGTTGCCTCAACCAGCTTAATCTGAACTTTGTGATATCCACTCCATCGAGGTACACATGTCCAGAATCAGGGTCATAGAATCTCTCTAAAAGGCTTATAACTGTTGATTTTCCACTGCCACTTTCTCCAACCAACGCAACAGTCTGTAAAGACATAGATTGTCAAAAACTTGATTGATGAAAAGGACAAGCCATAATAGGTCCTGCAAGATATTCTTACTTTGCGGTATTAAATACGGAAGTTTTGCAATCGGGAAGGATGCTTATGGACCATGGAGGCAAGTCATAGTGCTTATTATTGAAAACTACAGTAGCAGCAGATTGTACATTGTTGTACCCCAAAATTTGCCCTCGCGCTTTTCCACAAGAAATCTCAGCTTCAAACATTTCCTGACTTCTCAAACTGGCTCAAGAATCGTACAAACGGACCTTTCTTGACAGTCAAGCAAAACTAGGGTTTTTACTGATTTTCAGAACTCTGAATTGTTTCATACAGTGGGCTTAGGGTTTGATTGATTTTTGGTTCAATTTTGATCAAGCGAGCGTGATTTGGCATTTAATCGGGAATTAGGGTTTTATGGGCATATTCTCAGAAGAATTTGAATTCAACAGCGCTTTGCGATTTATTTCGAGATTCGGATTAAAATTCGCGTTATCTTGGTTTGATCAGCAAAAGAGACGGTGGTTTGAATTCAGTACGTTTTGATTGGGCCAGTCAGATGCAAGATGCAGTTTTGGAATTCACAGTGTTCATGTGTTTGATCAGTCTATCTGGGTTAATGGCTGCGTTGCTTTGGATGTTGGATAAGACAGGTTTATTGGATCAATGTTGTTTTATTTTAGTTATTTATTATTCTGAAACTAATATGATTGAATTTATTTTTCAATTGTTTTAATTCTAAGAATTTTAAATAAATAAATAAACAATAAGGAAATTAGAATTAATTAGATAATTTGAATTTTTATTGATATTTAAATTATTTGTACAAATTGTTGTTTATTACAAACAATAATTTACATTTAATTTAAATATTACAATAGAATGAAAAAATATCCTATTTTCTAAATACTCTTCATTCTCCACTCCGCTCCGGCATTCCATCTTTCATCTGCAAAAAGAAATAAGAAAGTCAGAAAGAATTAAAATTAGCAGAGACGGATAAAAATGCTCATCATTAGGGGCCACTGACTGGGATCAGTTGCCCTCTCTGCAAATCACGGGATTTCTCCCGGTTCACAGAGAGGGAAGATTATTTTATCTCATGAAATGCAAATGTCAAAAATGCATAGTTTCTAAAAAATTGCAAACTGCATAGAATCTCAATGTCCAATTCAAACCATGTATTTCAAATCTAAACTGAAAGTCCACTCAAAGAAAATCAGGAAAAGTACTCAAAGCTGTCATGGAAAGATTTTTGGAAAAGATATCAAAAGGCAAAGTCAGATCAAAATTGTCAAAAGGATAAAGATGCAAAATGTAAGATGCAAACTATCTTTTTCATCATTTCCCTAGTCAGCCCCTTCAGAACAGTACAGATAAAAAACATATAAAAATCTCAAACTGTACTTTGGAGAGAGAGTAAAGAGAGATAAAGCAAGGCAGGGATTTAGGCATAGTTCAGAATAGACAGCAGAAAAAGATACACAAAGTCTACAAGTCCACAAGTTCAGCACAGCAGACTGCAGAAGAAAAGCAAGACAGAAAAAGATTATGCAAATCAAATCCAAGCCTAGTTCAATAGCAGGTCAGAATAAGACAGTTCACAGCAAGACAAAGAGGGGGATACAAAATCAAAGAAGCAAACATATCAGTTCAGAAGAGAGCAACATAGCAGGTTAGAGGGGAGAGAAGAGAGATATAAAACCAGTTCAGCATAACATACAAAAGGACTGTCCACAAAACTGAGTTCAAAAAAAAAGAGAGGCAGTTCAGAAGTGAAGAGGGTGAGAATAGAAGAAAATATACAAAAGCATTCAAACCCATCAACAACCTCAAGCAAATCATCACAAGGCAACGAGAGAAAGATAAGCATACAAATTCCCAAGGCAACAATTCAAAGGGCAACCCAATCTCAAGGCAATATCTGTTCAAAATCATTCAAGATAATCAAGGCAACAATTCACAAGCATCAAGAGAGCCTCAGAAGCAAGCTTCTTCATAGGCAAATCAGAAAAAAAGAAACTCAGTGAAACACATCAAGGCAGCATCTCAAAGCACACAAGCATAGGCAACAAATACACGCCCCTCAGAACTGCAAGTTCATCATGGGGGGAACCAAATCAAGTCACATAAGCAATCACATACATCAAGCAAGAGTTTAAACCAACGAATCAAGGCATCACAGTGGAAGAAGAAGAAGAAAGAAGCAATTCAAAGTGAACTCAGAAGCTTCATCAAAAGGCAGCAATGTTCTAAATCCTCAAGCAAATACGCAGTGGCAGAAGAAGATAAAGAGGCGAATTAGGGTTTTCAAGCAAATCCAACATACATCATCAAACCCTAGAAGCCTAAGAAAAGAACGAAGTTACCAGGGTCATCAGAAGCGAAGCCTCATCAAGTCCATCACGACGATCCGGCCTCCTGGAGCACCACTTCTCCGCCTCTCCTCCATCCTCCAAACATCAGGTAGCAATCTCCTCCCCCTTTCCTCTTCACCACATCATAACGGTACAAGATTCGGAAATCAGAACCCCAAATTGAAACACAAAATTTGTAAAAAAGGGGAAATGAAAACGTAGAGCGTTATAATCAAACCTTAAGTCCAGAGCGCCGAGACCATGCTTTGGGGGGAAGAAAGGTGTGGAAAGTGATGCTGGTGGCCGGATGAAGATGAAGATGGAAAGAACGTTGAACATACAAACGGCGCCGTCGTCACCTCACAAACCCTCGTTTTCGTTCTGAACCAATGACCTAACCCTAATTCTGTTTCAAAACCATGGGCTTAATCTGACCCGTTTCCTAATTCACCTCTAAAGCCCAACGAGAAATCACCTCATTTTCTAATACTAATCTTATAAAACTCTAACTCTTTTCATTTTTATAATAAAAAACAATATTTATTCTTTTATATACTAACTCATTTATTTCCTTGTTTCTAAAACATATATAATTTATTTCTTAATATTATTAAGTATACTAACTTAATCTAAATACTTGTATACACAATTAACTAAAAAACATTTTTTTGAAATATATTTGTACATATCATATAAGTTAAATTTGAAAATATTTTCTTAATACACATTTGTACATAAAAATAACCAAATACTTCCATACATAATTTGAAAATATCCTTTTTAATTAGAATACATTTGTATATAATTATCTTTTCTTTTTTATATACATGATTAAATTGAAGATACCTTTTTAATTAAAATGCATTTTTGTACATATTATACATTCTCATACATAATTAAAATTGAAACTTTTTTTAATTAACATTCTTTTGTACATAACAATTCAATACATTCACTTCTCTCTAATATTGAAATTCATAAACATTTTGGCTAAAAAACTCTTTTTAATTAAAACTTAAACACTTAATCAAAACCCTTCATTTGTACATAATTCAACCTATAAATCAAAATACATTTAAAAACATTTATCTAGGTCAAAACCCTAATACGACTCAACTTCATATTTCGCACTTGTACATATTTACACTTACACATACATATACATTTGCACTTACACAACACATTGCCCTACACACATTTTATCTTATATTCGTACATTCGATATTTACATTTTTATTGCAACATTCGATTTGGTTGTAAATTATTGGGTACTATAAGTCTCATCCCCTTGTACATTTATACCCCCACTCCCGGATATTATTTTGTAATAGCGTAGATTTATATTCCGCAATTTACAGTTTTCAATTATACCATGGTTAGACCTAGGGTTTGTATGTACATAAAATCAAACGCTAGATAACCTAATACAAGACAAATGCATGTAATCAGTACACAATCACACTTGCACCCCCTAGGGTAATCCCACATGTTGCCTTCCAAATGGGCCATGCTTGCACGTCGAATGTCTTTGGCAAAACAAAATTAAATGATCATAAGTCCCTCGATGACACTTTCGAAAATTGCCTAAACGGAATGATCATAGTCCCTTCAAAACAATTTGCCAAAGACACTTGGCATCATTGCATTCATGGTCTATGCGATGACCCGTGCCCGTCCCGAATAAACTTCCTAAACGCAAGATTGCCCATCAATTTCAATGGTGGAACAAAACTGTTAAAAGGGGTTAAAACATGACAAAAACCTTTGAGTACAATAGGGTAGACATAACTCTTAGTTACTTGAGATCAAACTTGCAAAAACACTTGCCTTCTTTTCAAAAACCACAATCCACAACACTTTCAAACAAACTCTCAAAAACATTTGAAAACATCTTTTCGAAAAGATTCACACTTTTGTAAAACACTCAAACACGAGTCAAATACATTAGTTGCCTAAAACAAGGCATCTTTTTCTAAAACATTTTCAAAAAGCACCCACACACACACCATTTTCAAAGCAATCGAAAAACAAGGCAAGTGATCTAAAAAACCAAGTAACTAAGAGCCCATGGATAACCATGGATGAAAAGGGTGCTAATACCTTCCCTTTTCATAATCTACCCCCCGAACCCACGAAATATCTCAAAAGGTTTTTGCTGTGCTTTTTAACCTTTCCTTTAGGATAAAGTAAAAAGTCGGTGGCGACTCTTGCTAACCGCACAAGTGCGAATACGAACGCAAACCTCAAGTCAGTTCTCCCACCGTATCACAGAACTGGCGACTCTGCTGGGGAGTATTCTAAAAGTGGGGTTACCTTAGGGTTTAGATCACCTTTACTTTCAATTGATTGCTTTGTTTGCTTTACATTTATGGGCTTTGTATCGGAGTTTTATAGATCCTAACCCGGATCTGGGGAAACCCTTTTAGGTAGCAACAAGGCTGTGAGGGAACTGTGCGGGGTATACCGACATGGTTGAAGCAGTCTGCTACGTTGATGTGGCACTTTGGTGTGTACCGGTAACCCTTGAGTTCAGTCAAGGAGAGTACGGGGCCGCCGCGTGGTGTCGTGAAGCATCAACTGACCTTAGAACCTTAATTGACCATCTTAGCCTTTTTAGGGTAGTGAGATGACTACTTTGGTGTACTCCAAAGTCGGTTGATACTCGATACTACACTCAATTGAGGGTTGCTTTCCTGGGATATTTCGGTCGCCAGTTTAGTGGCTAAATCGAAACGATGAACAATGAAAGCAATCCAGTGATATTGGGACCTCTAGAACCCGGTTACTTTTGGTAGGACAGGTTTTAACCAACAAACTGAAAGAGGGTAATACCCAGACCTCATGCAAGCCTAAACCTAAGGCCTTGTGTGCTTTGTGTGAATATTGTCTGCCTGTATATACACTTACTTGTTTGTGCATACATGTACATAACATCATGACATCATACCATAGCATTTTAGCATTTTCAATAAACCATTTCAAGGATCTCGAGGGTTCTGTTAGTGCAGGATTACGTTGAACCAGACATCTATCAAAGGGCAAGAGGTTTCTCCTCTAACCAATCCAGTCAAAATTCAAGTGCAACAACTCGAATCAGTGGCTATGACCCACTCGACATGGTGAGCTTGATTCTAGTGGAAAGACATCCACCGATACAAAGTTCTCCAATCAAAGATCAAGTACAACAACTTGAATCAGGGGCTACGACCCACTCGACATGGTGAGCTTGATTCTCGTGGAAAGACATCCACCAACACAAAGCTCTCCAAACAAAGATTGAGGACAACAACTTGAATCAGTGGCTATGACCCACTCGACATGGTGAGCTTGATTCTCGTGGAAGGACGTCCACCGATGCGGAGATCTCCAATCCAAGAGCAGAGTTCAACCTCTAACATTTTCTTGTGTTTACCCCAAGAGATCCTTGAAAACATGCATCCACATATCATGCATTGCATTTTGACAATCTTTCCTTTTTCAGGTTTCCTTACTCTCCTGCTGTTTATTTCAGCAAGAGATGGCTCTAGAACGGTCTGTCAAAGACATCCAAGACCAGACTACTCAACTGCAGGAGTTGTTCCTGAACTTGTCTCTGGGGCAAGAGGAGATGAAAGCTCTCCTCACCAACGGCTTGGGGAATTCCAACAATGCCAGGAATGATCAGATTGCGGAGCTGCAGTTTGATCTGACAACACTGAGGACCCAAATGATGGGATATTTGGTGGGCCAGATGGCTCTCATCCAAGACCTATCTCAAAGACAAGAGGAACTCAGAGTTCTGGTCTGCCAACTGCTTCCAAACAACCAACTGGGGCAAACCTCTGAGGTCGAAGAGCAAGTCACCGCTCAGCCTCCATCCACTCGAGAAGACAAGGGGAAAGCTCCTTTGCTAGCTTCAGGGTCACAGACCCATCAACAACCTCGCCAGCGTCAGCGGGGCAGTCGACGTAAGCAAGAAAAGTCGGGAAGACAGTTTACGGAGACTGAAATACCATCATTTTTCATTCTGAAGCGCCTGTTGGAGGTCAATTTGCTCACCGTAAAGGACCCTCCTCAGAAGCTCAATATCTCCTCTCCTCGCTTTAATCCCGACGAATTTTGTGTTTACCACTCCTGTAGCCCGGGGCACAGTACCAACGACTGTTGGGCCTTGAAGAATAAGATTCAAGATCTAATTGACATAGGGGTGCTGGAATTCATGCCAGACGGCGAGATGAGGATCTTCCGTTGAAGGGTTCTCCGCTTGAAGTGACGAAGCTCGAATTGAAAGACTTTTGCTTCTTTTTGAATTTTTCAAAGTTGTAATTTCTTTTGCTGTCAAACAATTATCTGTTAATGTTAAACTCTGTTTTCATTAATGCATTGCATATGTTTGTCTTGAATTCATCCATTCGTTTCACTACTCTTATGCTTTTCTTTATGATATTTGACTCTTGATAAAAAGCTGCAAGCCTTTAGAGGGAGGATGACGAAACAATACCGTGATCTTATACAGTATGCTTTTGAACAAACCTTGCTGATGATGTACAGGCATTTCTTTCAATTCCCAAACACTGGAGTTATAAGGAAGTTAATCCCTAGTCAACCCCTTCGAGCCAAAGAAGTAGGAGTTTCCTGTTCTAAACAATCAAAACCTTTGATATAAACCTGGGGCAGGGTAGTATCTCAGTTAATTCAAAAGAGAACGCGCATTGAAGTCGCAAACTCTCAGTTCGTAATACAACGAACGACGTCGAAAAAGAAAGCGTTCCTTCGGAATCAAAAGACAAGGGTGGTTCTCTATCACATAGACAGTCAATCTCTCAAAAGAGAAAAGCCCACCAAGCCAAAACCTATAAAGGAGGCTTAAGAAAGCTGGGGCATCCCGCTGACAGTAATCCCGAGAACGGTAACAGTCAGGCAAAAGTTAGGGATAACAAATCAAAATCAAAATAGTGAGGTCATTACAAAACCCTCAACAACATGAAAAGTGTTGAAAAAGAAAAAGGAGATGATGACTGTCTCCCGAAAATTCAAACTGGTGAACCATCGCCCAAAAGTCGTTCCAAACTCAAAACAGAGTGCGACGCACAATTAACTGAGTTTAGGTTGAAGAACATCACGAAGAGCGGGTGGGTACAAATATACTTTGAGCCTTTATCCTTTGTTTCTTAAACCGTGAACCAGGCCACGTTACAACCCTTCGAAAGTCCTAATTGAAGCATGGGTTAGTTCGAAAGCATACTGTTACAAAAGGTATCCTGACTCCTGTAGGGCTTTGCTCTAAATCTCGTGTTAACTTGTCTTATGAAAAGTTTTCTGCCAAAAAACGCATTTTTCAAAATTTCAAAGACAAACATAACTTTGCATTATTCGAATATCACTGTCTGCATTTGACCCTTTTGTTTGACAGCGAAGAAGTTCACACAGCGAATGTTCGGAGGAACGAAAACTCTCTCAGTAAGTCTAAATCACTTCAAGAGGATAACACTTCCATCAAATCTCTTATCAACAAGGGGCATGACATGTCGCAATTCAGTTAACCTGGGGCAGTCCAGTCAAGATTTCAAGAAATCTCTCAATATGCAGGGTAATCTGATTCAAGATTCCTTCATCACCACTTGAGGCATTCGAATGTCAAAAGTGTTCAACAAATCAACTACAACATTTCCAGACTCGATTCCTGTACCTAGCCAGGGCATGTCTGAAGAGTTTGAAGATTCGATTCCTGTATCCTGCCAGGGCATATCTATCAACTATCACCTTTCCAGATTCGACTCCTGTATCCAGCCAGGGCGTGTCTGAAGAATTCCAGATCAACACCTGCAACAACCCAGGAAACCTCTGTGAACGACCGATTGTAGACCAACACCTGTAATAAACCAGGATTTTATCTACATCACCACTTGGGGCATTCGAATGTCAAAAGTGTTCAAACCCGATGCAGTTTTACACAAGCTCATCATCAGGAAACCCTACACCGGTTCCCCGTCAAGACTTCTGAAACAGTTTACGGATTCTTCCCAACAACGGACGCCAATCTACCGACTTGTTCAGTTCCTTATCAAGACTTCTGAAACAGGTTTACGGATTCTTCCCTACAACGGACGCCAATCTACCGACTTGTTCAGTTCCTTATCAAGACTTCTGAAACAGGTTTACAGATTCTTCCCAACAACGGACGCCAATCTACCGACTTGTTCAGATTCTTATCCAGACTTCTGAAAACAGTTCATGGATTCATCCCAACAACGGATGTTAATCTATCAACTTGTTCAGATGCAACCTTTGAATTCAGTTTACGGACGCTTCCCAACAACGGATGTTGTTCTATTGCTGATTCCTCTTCAAGATTTCTGAAAACAGTTTACGGATTCTTCCCAACAACGGACGCCAATCTACCGACTTGTTCAGATTCTTATCAAGACTTCTGAAAACAGTTCATGGATTCATCCCAACAACGGATGTTAATCTATCAACTTGTTCAGATGCAACCTTTGAATTCAGTTTACGGACGCTTCCCAACAACGGATGTTGTTCTATTGCTGATTCCTCTTCAAGATTTCTGAAAACAGTTTACGGATTCTTCCCAACAACGGACGCCAATCTACCGACTTGTTCAGATTCTTATCAAGACTTCTGAAAACAGTTCATGGATTCATCCCAACAACGGATGTTAATCTATCAACTTGTTCAGATGCAACCTTTGAATTCAGTTTACGGACGCTTCCCAACAACGGATGTTGTTCTATTGCTGGTTCCTCTCCAAGACTTCTGAAAACAGCTCATGGATTCATCCCAACAACGGATGTTAATCTATCAACTTGTTCAGATGCGACCTGCGAATTTAGTTTACGGACGCTTCCCCAACAACGGATGTTGTTCTATTGCTGATTCAACTTCAAGATTTCTGAAAACAGTTTACGGGTTCTCCAAGTAAACGGATGTTAACCTATCGCTTGTTCAGATTCTTCTCAAAGATAACCACCACGGAAGATCGCACTCGCCAAGATTCTCCCTATCCCCAGCGGAGTTCCTTCAATCCCCAGCGGAGTCAGACTTTTAAACCTTCTCCCCACAGAGTTTTAAGGAAGCAATCTTGAGTTCCCCAGTGAAGTCTCCAGGGTTACCTCCCATCAAACCAAAGATCCTCAATCTGGTCTCCCCGGCATGAGTCTGCTAGTTGGAGCTCCCCAGTAGAGGTCATCAGGAATTCTCGTCCCCAGTGACAGCCCAGGATTTATTTTCCCCGGCAGCGGTCAAGATGCTTTTATCTTCAGCCATCTCGGAATCATGTATCCTTGGCAAGATTAGCTCATCAGCTTACATGTGCATTCATTACATTCATATCATAAGCATTAAATGTCACATGCATTGCATCATGCATCATAACATTACATACAACTAACCCTCTACCTTTTCAGGTAAGATCAGTCGACAGACACAAATCATCTCCTGAGATTTATCCAAATAGTTCAGATGTGACCCGGACACGGCAGCGTTTTGATACTTATTCCAGGTTCATTCAGACGCATCAGCAGAAACCTTACACCGGTTCCTCTTCAACTTCTCAACTTCTGAAACAAGTTTACGGATTCTTCCCTACAACGGATGTCAATCTACCGATTTGTTCAGACTCTTCATAACTTCTGAAACAGTTTACGGATTCTTCCCTACAACGGATGTCAATCTACCGACTGATTCAGACTCTTCTCAATTTTTGAAAATAGGTTACGGACGCTTCCCAACAACGGATGCCGTTCCATTGCTTGTTCAGTCCCAACTCCTGAAAATAGTTTACAGATTCTCCAGACACGGACATCAATCTGTCGCTTGTTCAGACCCCAATTCAGAGATATTCCAAAACAGGGATGCCCTTCTGATACTCGTCCACTTACCATTGACGTACAGTTCAACATCACCATATGGCATCTATAAGCCCATCCTCCTACCAGCAGTTGCCGAATGGCATCTGTAAGCCCATTCTCAGATGGCATCTCTAAGCCCATCCCCCGACAAAATTCTTTCGCACCAGATGGCATCTTTAAGCCCATCACCAAATGGCATCTTTAAGCCCATTCACCTCACCGTCACATCGACGAGCGCAAATTTTCTGGGCACATTAGTGTCCAATCTCCTTTTACCTTCAAGTCGCGAAAGGCAAACTTGCCAATCTAACTCTTCAGGTCAAAGAAGATTGAACAGGGGCAACTGTTGTACCCCAAAATTTGCCCTCGCGCTTTTCCACAAGAAATCTCAGCTTCAAACATTTCCTGACTTCTCAAACTGGCTCAAGAATCGTACAAACGGACCTTTCTTGACAGTCAAGCAAAACTAGGGTTTTTACTGATTTTCAGAACTCTGAATTGTTTCATACAGTGGGCTTAGGGTTTGATTGATTTTTGGTTCAATTTTGATCAAGCGAGCGTGATTTGGCATTTAATCGGGAATTAGGGTTTTATGGGCATATTCTCAGAAGAATTTGAATTCAACAGCGCTTTGCGATTTATTTCGAGATTCGGATTAAAATTCGCGTTATCTTGGTTTGATCAGCAAAAGAGACGGTGGTTTGAATTCAGTACGTTTTGATTGGGCCAGTCAGATGCAAGATGCAGTTTTGGAATTCACAGTGTTCATGTGTTTGATCAGTCTATCTGGGTTAATGGCTGCGTTGCTTTGGATGTTGGATAAGACAGGTTTATTGGATCAATGTTGTTTTATTTTAGTTATTTATTATTCTGAAACTAAAATGATTGAATTTATTTTTCAATTGTTTTAATTCTAAGAATTTTAAATAAATAAATAAACAATAAGGAAATTAGAATTAATTAGATAATTTGAATTTTTATTGATATTTAAATTATTTGTACAAATTGTTGTTTATTACAAACAATAATTTACATTTAATTTAAATATTACAATAGAATGAAAAAATATCCTATTTTCTAAATACTCTTCATTCTCCACTCCGCTCCGGCATTCCATCTTTCATCTGCAAAAAGAAATAAGAAAGTCAGAAAGAATTAAAATTAGCAGAGACGGATAAAAATGCTCATCATTAGGGGCCACTGACTGGGATCAGTTGCCCTCTCTGCAAATCACGGGATTTCTCCCGGTTCACAGAGAGGGAAGATTATTTTATCTCATGAAATGCAAATGTCAAAAATGCATAGTTTCTAAAAAATTGCAAACTGCATAGAATCTCAATGTCCAATTCAAACCATGTATTTCAAATCTAAACTGAAAGTCCACTCAAAGAAAATCAGGAAAAGTACTCAAAGCTGTCATGGAAAGATTTTTGGAAAAGATATCAAAAGGCAAAGTCAGATCAAAATTGTCAAAAGGATAAAGATGCAAAATGTAAGATGCAAACTATCTTTTTCATCATTTCCCTAGTCAGCCCCTTCAGAACAGTACAGATAAAAAACATATAAAAATCTCAAACTGTACTTTGGAGAGAGAGTAAAGAGAGATAAAGCAAGGCAGGGATTTAGGCATAGTTCAGAATAGACAGCAGAAAAAGATACACAAAGTCTACAAGTCCACAAGTTCAGCACAGCAGACTGCAGAAGAAAAGCAAGACAGAAAAAGATTATGCAAATCAAATCCAAGCCTAGTTCAATAGCAGGTCAGAATAAGACAGTTCACAGCAAGACAAAGAGGGGGATACAAAATCAAAGAAGCAAACATATCAGTTCAGAAGAGAGCAACATAGCAGGTTAGAGGGGAGAGAAGAGAGATATAAAACCAGTTCAGCATAACATACAAAAGGACTGTCCACAAAACTGAGTTCAAAAAAAAAGAGAGGCAGTTCAGAAGTGAAGAGGGTGAGAATAGAAGAAAATATACAAAAGCATTCAAACCCATCAACAACCTCAAGCAAATCATCACAAGGCAACGAGAGAAAGATAAGCATACAAATTCCCAAGGCAACAATTCAAAGGGCAACCCAATCTCAAGGCAATATCTGTTCAAAATCATTCAAGATAATCAAGGCAACAATTCACAAGCATCAAGAGAGCCTCAGAAGCAAGCTTCTTCATAGGCAAATCAGAAAAAAAGAAACTCAGTGAAACACATCAAGGCAGCATCTCAAAGCACACAAGCATAGGCAACAAATACACGCCCCTCAGAACTGCAAGTTCATCATGGGGGGAACCAAATCAAGTCACATAAGCAATCACATACATCAAGCAAGAGTTTAAACCAACGAATCAAGGCATCACAGTGGAAGAAGAAGAAGAAAGAAGCAATTCAAAGTGAACTCAGAAGCTTCATCAAAAGGCAGCAATGTTCTAAATCCTCAAGCAAATACGCAGTGGCAGAAGAAGATAAAGAGGCGAATTAGGGTTTTCAAGCAAATCCAACATACATCATCAAACCCTAGAAGCCTAAGAAAAGAACGAAGTTACCAGGGTCATCAGAAGCGAAGCCTCATCAAGTCCATCACGACGATCCGGCCTCCTGGAGCACCACTTCTCCGCCTCTCCTCCATCCTCCAAACATCAGGTAGCAATCTCCTCCCCCTTTCCTCTTCACCACATCATAACGGTACAAGATTCGGAAATCAGAACCCCAAATTGAAACACAAAATTTGTAAAAAAGGGGAAATGAAAACGTAGAGCGTTATAATCAAACCTTAAGTCCAGAGCGCCGAGACCATGCTTTGGGGGGAAGAAAGGTGTGGAAAGTGATGCTGGTGGCCGGATGAAGATGAAGATGGAAAGAACGTTGAACATACAAACGGCGCCGTCGTCACCTCACAAACCCTCGTTTTCGTTCTGAACCAATGACCTAACCCTAATTCTGTTTCAAAACCATGGGCTTAATCTGACCCGTTTCCTAATTCACCTCTAAAGCCCAACGAGAAATCACCTCATTTTCTAATACTAATCTTATAAAACTCTAACTCTTTTCATTTTTATAATAAAAAACAATATTTATTCTTTTATATACTAACTCATTTATTTCCTTGTTTCTAAAACATATATAATTTATTTCTTAATATTATTAAGTATACTAACTTAATCTAAATACTTGTATACACAATTAACTAAAAAACATTTTTTTGAAATATATTTGTACATATCATATAAGTTAAATTTGAAAATATTTTCTTAATACACATTTGTACATAAAAATAACCAAATACTTCCATACATAATTTGAAAATATCCTTTTTAATTAGAATACATTTGTATATAATTATCTTTTCTTTTTTATATACATGATTAAATTGAAGATACCTTTTTAATTAAAATGCATTTTTGTACATATTATACATTCTCATACATAATTAAAATTGAAACTTTTTTTAATTAACATTCTTTTGTACATAACAATTCAATACATTCACTTCTCTCTAATATTGAAATTCATAAACATTTTGGCTAAAAAACTCTTTTTAATTAAAACTTAAACACTTAATCAAAACCCTTCATTTGTACATAATTCAACCTATAAATCAAAATACATTTAAAAACATTTATCTAGGTCAAAACCCTAATACGACTCAACTTCATATTTCGCACTTGTACATATTTACACTTACACATACATATACATTTGCACTTACACAACACATTGCCCTACACACATTTTATCTTATATTCGTACATTCGATATTTACATTTTTATTGCAACATTCGATTTGGTTGTAAATTATTGGGTACTATAAGTCTCATCCCCTTGTACATTTATACCCCCACTCCCGGATATTATTTTGTAATAGCGTAGATTTATATTCCGCAATTTACAGTTTTCAATTATACCATGGTTAGACCTAGGGTTTGTATGTACATAAAATCAAACGCTAGATAACCTAATACAAGACAAATGCATGTAATCAGTACACAATCACACTTGCACCCCCTAGGGTAATCCCACATGTTGCCTTCCAAATGGGCCATGCTTGCACGTCGAATGTCTTTGGCAAAACAAAATTAAATGATCATAAGTCCCTCGATGACACTTTCGAAAATTGCCTAAACGGAATGATCATAGTCCCTTCAAAACAATTTGCCAAAGACACTTGGCATCATTGCATTCATGGTCTATGCGATGACCCGTGCCCGTCCCGAATAAACTTCCTAAACGCAAGATTGCCCATCAATTTCAATGGTGGAACAAAACTGTTAAAAGGGGTTAAAACATGACAAAAACCTTTGAGTACAATAGGGTAGACATAACTCTTAGTTACTTGAGATCAAACTTGCAAAAACACTTGCCTTCTTTTCAAAAACCACAATCCACAACACTTTCAAACAAACTCTCAAAAACATTTGAAAACATCTTTTCGAAAAGATTCACACTTTTGTAAAACACTCAAACACGAGTCAAATACATTAGTTGCCTAAAACAAGGCATCTTTTTCTAAAACATTTTCAAAAAGCACCCACACACACACCATTTTCAAAGCAATCGAAAAACAAGGCAAGTGATCTAAAAAACCAAGTAACTAAGAGCCCATGGATAACCATGGATGAAAAGGGTGCTAATACCTTCCCTTTTCATAATCTACCCCCCGAACCCACGAAATATCTCAAAAGGTTTTTGCTGTGCTTTTTAACCTTTCCTTTAGGATAAAGTAAAAAGTCGGTGGCGACTCTTGCTAACCGCACAAGTGCGAATACGAACGCAAACCTCAAGTCAGTTCTCCCACCGTATCACATACATGATAGTTTGCGAGAAAAGCTGCACATCCTGCAGTTCCTGCAGAGAATACATGAGCCTGGAAAATCACCAAGCACATAGAGAGAATAGCGTGATTGTCACCACAAGATTAGTTTATCATAAACCAGCACATAACTAGAAGAGGGGTTAGTTTCTTCATATATGTGACAATTTACCTGCTGGTATGTTCCTAACGATGTAACAGTAGGGTCCGAAGAAACCAAAGCATGCTCGCATCGCTTGATCACTTTATGAAGATCCTTCAAATGGCTATATTTCGGTTGCCTAATCAAACCTAAATCATTCATGTATGCAAGATAAGGAAGTGCTGAAATATTCCAATTATGATACATTACTTCATAATCCATTCAAATGATTGGTGAATCATGTAGAACAACAAAATAATCAAAGAATCTGGTCATAACAAACATGCATAATTTTCTTACCATATTCATCGATTGGAGCATCGTAATCATAGCTTGTAGTAATGAACGGACCCCCAGCGGAACGTCCGAAATTAGTTCCTCCATGATACTATCAATAATCAATAATCACAAAAGTGAAAATTTGACTTCAAAGCAAGGCACCACATGTTTTGTTGCAACAAATAATAAGAACAGAACCTTATCGAAATAGGTAAAGTTATTTTTTGAAATATGATAAATAATTCATAGGTGACCAACCATGTAGTAATTCACATATGATCCGCCCTTCTGAATGAAACGAGCAACTGCAAATGCCAGATCTTGAACTGGTCGCTGGTGAATCGGGCCACCAAATTCGGTAAACCTTACGATTACAGGATCGGAAAGAAAGAGATCAGCAGAATAAGAGGGTGAAAAGTAGACAAATGTATCTAACATCTATAGTCATAGAACAATGTATATCTTACCAGCCACTCCAAGACTCGGTCCACATGCTAGGCTTATATGGTTTATTTGGAGAGAAATCGTCACAGTAAAAGCCATTACACGAATTAATCTGTAGCGGAGAATCGGGTGGATCATATTCAACACTCGATAAGTCTATAATGAATGGTGAACCTAAAGATAGAGCTTGTGAGGGCTCACCACAGGATCTGGGGCATCAATTTCTTTGCACATCACCCAAGGGACTCCTGTTCCCAATCCAACAGCCATATATGCAGCCCAGTTTAGGTATGCATGACCAGCAGCTCCCATCGCCTTGCTCTCTGGTCCGTATTCGTTCTCAATCTAGAAAGAAATGACTTTTTGACATCAAAATTCTGATATCGAATGCATTTTCTTCAAAATATCCACACATTCAACAAGAACATCATACCTGAGAAAGAATGATTGGACCACCCTGAGACTGAAACAAGTTTTCACTCTTCATCATTTGAACAATCTTCTGAGTAAAACCTTGCATTGCAGCCTAAAACCGAAAAAAAAATTTATATCAACCAAATCATTCAAGACTCGAGTTAACACGGATAAACCAAACCAGGTCATGAAATGAAATCAAAGAAAGCTCAACCTTGAAAGGCTCATTATCGGTTCTAAAGCTTATACCCGGAACATACTTCAACCAAACAGGAATTCCCCTATACCATCAAAGAACAAAAACGTTATTGCAATTATAATCTTACATAAAAAAAAAAGAAATTAAAATGGAATTAGCAACATGCATGTACCCAAAGTTCCACTCGACGCAAACATAAGGTCCAATGCGAAGATTAACATAGAGCCCCACTTTTTGCACTGTCTTAATGAACCTAACTAGATCATATCTTCCTTCAAAATTGTACTGCAATACAACCCATTGAGCAGAGTGAAACTGAAACGAGATTGTTAATAACGAAGAAAAGCGAAAATTCACCCGTCGACTTCGAGGAGAACTGCGAGATCTTGAGACGGGATGCCGCTGTCGTCGGTGGATGAAGCGGCGATGACGGCGGTGGTGTGGCCGGGAAAATCGAAAGGGGAAAATTGATGGGAAATCCAATTTTCTGAAAATGTGTTTTGTTTTTTTTTTTTATCAATTAATTAATTAATTAATTATTATATATAACATAGCGCTTTTTAATAAATGTTATTATATAGGTAGTCAAATAATAGCGTTTTATACAAAATGCTATCTTAAAGAAGTTTAATAATAGCGTTCTGGTACAAAGTGCTATCAAAATTACATAGTCTGTATTATATAATAGCGCTCGATTAAAAAGTGCTATTATAAATGTGTTTTTTCCATTTTAATAGCATTTTTTTTAAAAGTGCTATTAAATTAGGTGATACAAAAAATCATTTTTGGCGTAGTGAATTTTAAGAAAAGAAAGAATTTGATTAGAGTATATGTGTGACTAATTTAAGATATAACTATTAAGGAATCAGTCAATATAATAGTCTATATGACGTAAACAATGAGAAAGTCAGGTGTTAATATTTTATACACTACTATGTTATGCACGGTGATGTTTTATGCATTGTAATGTTATCATTGTTTATCTTGTGAAAATTATTAATTGTGTTCTTTTAGTAATTAGTTTTTAAATAGGATTATGATGATATGTGTTGTTTATTTATGTATTTTGATAATTTTTTTATCGTGCTGGAGTCTATTTCGGTATGTTTCTCTTGAAATTGGTTTTTATCTATTTTATTTTTTAAGTGTTTGGACTTAAGACATGTTGAAGTTATATTATGCGTTGTTAAAAAATATCTTTTTTTGGCTTCTTTAGTAATAATTAAATTTTTTATAAATTATGTAATAAATTGAATTGTAAAATAAAAAAAACTAAAAAAATTGGTGGGTCGGCCCGCCAACCCGCCAACTCGTTAGTAAATGGGGCAGACTTGACTTTTGAGCTTGGATGCCTAAGTTTGTCCGCTCCGCCCCACCCCGCTTTTCTAAGGGCTTAAACGGGGCGCCCGCCCACTTTGCCACCCCTACTCATGAATAAAAGATTAAAATGTTACTCAAGTACAACACAACTCTCAGATAAAACTTTTCATTCTCTAGGCACTAAGACAACTCTAGTGAAAAAGAACTTTATAAAAGAATGAGAGAAAGAATGATAGTAGAAAGTTTCAATTTAAAAAATAGTGTATTTTGAAATGAGGATATGCTTCCTTTATATATGAAAAAATATGGCTCAAAAGGGTAACAATCTAAAGAAACTTTATGTTGCTTACTAGGAAAATAATTAGTGTATGTTCTTAGAGGAATATCTTTCACTTAACAAAATTTTCTTTACTGAATATTGAGTCATTTCTCACTTAAGTGATCAAGGTGTGTATGTCATAAATTACTAGAGGCGTATTTAACTGCATTCACTTTCTCCTTGCATAGCTTTACATGCACCTTACTACAACTAGTGATTCTTTGGTGATCTTATATATGTCACCCCTATCAAATAAGTGTGATAATCTTAAATATCCAAGCCTTTAAATGAAATCAAGTTGAGACAAATATCACTAACATGTCTCACATTCTTCAATTTAAGCTTGCATTCAACATTAATTTCAACACTGACATCTCCTCCCATACTAACAATTTCACAAATTTTTTCATTTCCCATTTTTAGTGTCTTAAAATCACCAATTGTATAATATGAGAAGAAATCACACCTAAGAGTAACACGGTATGAGACACTTGAATCAATAATTCAAGTTGAATATTGACATGTAAGGTTTATAGAATTATCATCATAAATAATGTAGACATCACTATCACGTATAATATGAGAAAAAATCACACCTAAGAGTAACATGATATGAGACACTTGAGTCAATAATTCAAGTTGAATATTGACATGCAAGATTTATAGAATTATCATCATAAACAATGTAGACATCACTCTCATGTGTAACTGTTATCGTGTCTTTATCATTGTCTTCTCAAATTATTAAAAAAAATTCCATGAATATCATCTTTTGAGAAATATGAAATTAATTTTATATTTCCCACATTGTCATAGTTGTAGCATGTGATTTCTTTTCTAGTTTTTGACTTGCTCCTTAACTTGTTGCGGCTCTCAGATTTGTCTCACTTATAAAATTCGTGATTTTAATTTTTCCTCGTGACTCTCTAACTCGAGCTTCATAATGATTAAGATTAAAAATCAAACCACACTTCTTTCTTCTAACTTCTTCATTAATCATGTTATATTTAACGTTAACATTACCAACTTTCCGTTCATAGTTGAATTAGTAAGTGTCACGACATAAACTTTTCAATTATTAAGAAAGGAATTAAACAATAATAAAACTTACAACTCATTTTCAACTTGATATCAATAGGTGTCAACTGATTAACATTATTCATAAATACACTCATATGTTATACTATTTAGTCGGCATCCTTGTATTTCATATTGATTAGCTTCCTTATCAAATATATTTTGTTTTACACGTTCTTGCGTTCATACAATTCTTTTAATTTATTCCATATTTTATGTGCATCAATTTCAACTTCAACATATAAATATACAGTCAAGTACGTTCAACTTTAAAAAAATATAAAATTAGTCAATTGATATACCAAAATTAAAAGTAATCTCAATTCCTCTATTTTTATTTTTATTTTTCAATTCTTTTTTTCTTTAATAAATAAATGATGGGTCCTGTTTTAAAGCTAAGTCCACCATTCCATAAAAGGATTAGGATTATAAAATATAAAAAATGACACTTAAACATAGATCTTTTTAGGAGATTAAAGTTCAAATCTCTTTCATTCTTTCAAATATTTAAAATCAAATTGACAATGAAAATAAGAAAAATGAAAGAAGAAGAAGAAAGAGATATAAGATCTATATTTATTTATTTTTATAAATAAATACAAGATAAAATTAAAATTAAAATGTTTAATATATTTTAAATAGTTGTGCTAGTCACCAACGAACACACATTCAATCGCAAGTCGGAGAATTGATCTTCAATCTAAAATGTTTGTCATCAATAAATACACTTACTCAAAAATATCAAAGTCGTAAAGTATTAGAAGAAAATCTTAGACACATATAAATTTTTATGAAATTTTATAAAAGTTCAGTTGTAAATAAAATATAAAAAAATTTAAGAGAATGTAAAACTACTCCACTGATATACCAAAATTGAAAGTAATCTCAACTCTTCTATTTTTTTCCTTTTATTCTTTTATTCTTTAATAAATAAATGGTGGCAATACAAAATATAGAAAATGACACTTAAACATTGATCTTTTTAAGAGATTAAAGTTGAAATCTCTTTCATTTTTTCAAATATTTAAAATCAAATTGACAATAAAAATAAGAAAATGAAAGGAAAAAAAAGAGATATAAGATCCATATTTATTTATTTTTGATAAATAAATACAAGATAAAATAAAGATTAAAATGTTTAATATATTTTAAATAGTTGTGCTAGTCACCAATAAACACACATTCAATCGCAAGTCAGAGAATTGGTCTTCAATTTAAAATGTTTGTCATTAATAAATACACTCACTCAGAAATATGAAAGTTGTAGAGTACTAGAAGAAAATCTTGGAGACATGTAAATTTTCAGAATTTTTTATAAATGTTCAATTGTAAATAAAATAAAATAAAATTTAAGAGCAGGAAAAACTATAAAAATAAAACATTTTATAAAAAATGAAAGTGATTGAAACTTCACCCAACTTAACTAAATTTCTAAATTGTTTAACTCTTTTGTTTAATTCCAATTAATGTAAATTTATAATAAAAATAAAATTAGAGAATGTGATGATTACATACAACATATAAGAGAAGAGGTGTTGGTTAGATTTAGAAATGGTGAGTTTTCTAGTCTCAATCTATATATGATTGGAGAAATTGTTAGATCCTCCTAATTTATTTGGAGTAACTTTGATAATTATATGGATAAAAGAAGAGAGGTTAAATGAGTTTTTTAATATATAATATTATGAAGCAAATTGATGATACAATCCAAGTTGGATATGAGATACAAGAATAATATATATATATATATATATATATATATATATATATATATATATATATATATATATATATATATATATATATATATATATATATATATATATAATATATATATATATATATATATATATATATATATATATATATATATATATATATATATATATATATATATATATAAACATAATAAGACACTAAAGGTCAATAGTACAAAATAAAAGTTGATCAACAGAACAAGAGGTATTAAACAACCAGCAAAACAAACAATAAAAAAGGCAATATACAGTCAGAACAACACCAACACTAGTACAAAGAAAACACCAATTCATAAACCAAATGCATCAGAGGGAAGCACATGTTTGATCTATATAGTCAAAAATCTTTTGAAAAAAGGCACCATTCTCCACTGAAAAGCAAGAACACATTAGAAGGAGGTGGAGACAT